>JALMGJ010000006.1:35770000-38170000 GCA_023362775.1 Charina bottae | reverse complement strand
AAACATTTCGCTGCTTGTTCATGTAGCTTCTTCAGTCTGGGCAAAAGTTGGTGAGGGGACCCCATATACGTCTTCCAGGGTGGCTGTATTGACCTTACACCTGACTGGCTTGTTAATTGGGAAATTGAGGTATAGATAGCCTTTAGGATGTCTTACTCCTAAAACCTTTATTCATCCCCAAGGTAAAGGTAAAGGTTCCCCCCGCACATTTGTGCAGTCGTGTCCGACTCTAGGGGCCGGTGCTCATCTCCGTTTGTTAGCCGAAGAGCCAGCGTTGTCTGAAGACGCTTCTGCGGTCATGTGGCCGCATGACGTGGGTGGAACGCTGTTACCTACCCACCGAAGTGGTACCTATTAATCTACTTGCATTTGCATGCTTTCGAATTGCTAGGTTGGCAAGAGCTGGAGCTAGTGCGGGAGCTCACTCCCCACGCAGGGCTAGGGATTCGAACCTTCGAACTTGCGATCTTCCAATCGACAAGCCTGGCATCTTACCCGCTGAGCCACCACGCCCCTTCTATTCATCCCCAAGTGGATCTTTAAATGTAGCCTTGCTGGTGAACTTGTGGTCTTAACCTTCCTGTGGACTAATGAAAGAGCAGCATGATAAATGGGGGACAAGTTGTGCCTGAGGCCTCCGCCTCTATTGAGGGAAGGATTTTCCACTTTGGCATGAATGGATTCCTTAACCCCTCTCTCAAACCACCTATCTTCCCTGTCCAAAACGTGAACATTAATGTCCTCAAATGAGTGTCCTTTTTCTTTTAGATGAAGGTAAACTGCTGATTCTGGTCCTTCTGAAGACAGAGATGTACATGTTTGGATGGAACTGATGAGACTGTCAAGATGAGAGAATTGAGAAGTTTAATGAACAAAGAAAATGTGTGAATCAGTGTATGGATGGTGGAAGCTAGAGTTTTGCAAGGATAGAAAAGTGTTAACAGATACAGTGGGGCAAAAAAGTATTTAGTCAGCCACCAATTGTGCAAGTTCTCCCACTTAAAAAGATGAGAGAGGCCTGTAATTGACATCATAGGTAGACCTCAACTATGAGAGACAAAATGAGAAAACAAATCCAGACAATCACATTGTCTGATTCGGAAAGAATTTATTTGCAAATTATGGTGGAAAATAAGTATTTGGTCACCTACAAACAAGCAAGATTTCTGGCTCTCACAGACCTGTAACTTCTTCTTTAAGAGGCTCCTCTGTCCTCCACTCGTTACCTGTAGTAATGGCACCTGTTTGAACTTGTTATCAGTATAAAAGACACCTGTCCACAACCTCAAACAGTCACACTCCAAACTCCACTATGGTGAAGACCAAAGAGCTGTCGAAGGACACCAGAAACAAAATTGTAGACCTGCACCAGGCTGGGAAGACTGAATCTGCAATAGGCAAGCAGCTTGGTGTGAAGAAATCAACTGTGGGAGCAATAATTAGAAAATGGAAGACATACAAGACCACTGATAATCTCCCTCGATCTGGGGCTCCACGCAAGATCTCACCCCGTGGGGTCAAAATGATCACAAGAACGGTGAGCAAAAATCCCAGAACCACACGGGGGGACCTAGTGAATGACCTGCAGAGAGCTGGGACCAACATAACAAAGGTAACACACTACGCCGCCAGGGACTCAGATCCTGCAGTGCCAGACGTGTCCCCCTGCTTAAGCCAGTACATGTCCGGGCCCGTCTGAAGTTTGCTAGAGAGCATTTGGATGATCCAGAAGAGGATTAGGAGAATGTCATATGGTCAGATGAAACCAAAGTAGAACTGTTTGGTAGAAACACAACTCGTCGTGTTTGGAGGAGAGAGAATGCTGAGTTGCATCCAAAGAACACCATACCTACTGTGAAGCATGGGGGTGGCAACATCATGCTTTGGGGCTGTTTCTCTGCAAAGGGACCAGGACGACTGTTCCGTGTACAGGAAAGAATGAATGGGGCCATGTATCGTGAGATTTTGAGTGCAAACCTCCTTCCATCAGCAAGGGCATTGAAGATGAAACGTGGCTGGGTCTTTCAGCATGACAATGATCCCAAACACACCACCCGGGCAACGAAGGAGTGGCTTCGTAAGAAGCATTTCAAGGTCCTGGAGTGGCCTAGCCAGTCTCCAGATCTCAACCCCATAGAAAACCTTTGGAGGGAGTTGAAAGTCCGTGTTGCCCAGCGACATCCCCAAAACATCACTGCTCTAGAGGAGATCTGCATGGAGGAATGGGCCAACATACCAGCAACAGTGTGTGCCAACCTTGTGAAGACTTACAGAAAACGTTTGACCTCTGTCATTGCCAACAAAGGATATATAACAAAGTATTGAGATGAACTTTTGATATTGACCAAATACTTATTTTCCACCATAATTTGCAAATAAATTCTTTCCGAATCAGACAATGTGATTGTCTGGATTTGTTTTCTCATTTTGTCTCTCATAGTTGAGGTCTATCTATGATGTCAATTACAGGCCTCTCTCATCTTTTTAAGTGGGAGAACTTGCACAATTGGTGGCTGACTAAATACTTTTTTGCCCCACTGTATGGTGTTGCTTTAAATATATTCAGTTAGATTTCCTTTTCTTTTAATTCTCATATTTAATTTCTTTTGCTCACTACTTCTCACTCATTGTCTAAATTTTGCATAATGCTGCTTACTCAGAATAGTATGATACGTTTGTATGCTATATTGGCCAAAAGAAAATAAACTACAGTAGTTCAAGTGGGTTCTTCGAACAAAAAGCACTTTCTGAATCAGATGTGATCATATCTTCTGTCAATATCTAGTAGAAGTAAAAATAATAAAAATTCCTCTTAATCACTGAACAACTGATACTTCTGAAATTTTTTTTAAAAGGACATTCATCTTATATTATCAAACATAAATATCTTACATAGATCTTTATATCAGCCCTTTCAGTTCTTCATTTCTCCATTTTAGACAGTTGCAGAACAGTAATTTGGGGGGATTTAAAGTTATAACCAGTCACTTAAGAGCATGCTTATCTTTTCCTTGAACTGGGGCCATCATTTATACTATTTCAAATCTTTATTTATGTCAATTTATATGGCTGCCCATCTCACAAATGTGATTCTGAGTAGATGACATGGATTAAAAATATGATTTAATAGAATGTCTTTACTATATTTGAGCAGATACATATTTGCATTTCTCCCCTTCTCAGTAGAGCATCTTGATGGAAAAGGTGAAAATAATTCCGTATTTTAAAATTAAATGCCACATAAGCTATAGCATGCTGCACAACAGGAAGATCAAGCAGTGTGTGAAAATGGGGAAAGTAAAGAGGTGAACACCTTGGTAGTTGTCATTGCAAGGCTTGCCTTGAGTTGTCCATTCAACTCAAAGAATGCCAAGTTCTGAATGTCAAGAGATTTCAAAGATGGTGATGGTAAGGCTAACTCTAAGTGTGAGAGAACTGAGTGGGTTGTGTGAAAAGTCCTCACTTAAGAGGGAACTGACATTTTGACCTTATCAAGAGCCAAGTAAATTTATGACAGTTCCCTTAACTGCCTTGAAACCTAAAGGTCACTAGTGGACATTGTTACTTTTTGGGACTGCCTGATTTCACTATGGAAATAATGACGTAAGTGTATTTGCATAATGCTTATCATAAGAGCATAGATTACCTTGTATTAAGGGTCTTCATTCAACCTGCATGGTAGTAAGGCACCACACTTGAACATACGTTTCTGGTTTGCAATTCCTGAATAAAGTTCTGGTTGTTTTCCTACCATTGCCTGGTTAATTGGGATAGCCAGTCGGCAACGAACAAATATTTGAAAATTATTTCCACAACTTCAGTATGAAAAGCTGCAGATCATAAAACACTTTCCTCCACAAAGCGAGTATAAGCAACCCACATTTTAAGTACATAATATGAGAAAGATCAGGATAAAAGCATTACAAAAGTGTTCACTTTATCATTTCAATAATTGTTCATAGAAAAAGAAGCAGAATGGACAAAGATAATCACATCCAGTTCTTGCCATCATGCAGAACTCTCCACAAATCTAACACACATAAATGCATGTAATGTAATCTAGTCTAGGAAACTCAGAATGGAAGGCAAAGACAACAAAACGTACCACACAATGGAGTATGTAAAACAAAGAGCAGAAACCAAACATTTCAAAGAGTTTTGTGTTGAACACAGTAAAAAAATAGCTTCTTCATAAATAATTACATCCAACCCATTTCAAAATTTCAGTGATTTTTATTAAAAAAAAAATACTTCTTAAAAATACTCTTGCTTTGAATTGCAACTTTAAAAGAGCTGCATTTTAAAAGTGTGAATTGAAAAAAGATTTAACAATAAGGAAAATGCATTATTTATTTTATTTTATTTATACATCATATTTCTATGACCGCCCATCTCCCCCACAAGGAGGGACCCTGGGTGGTTCACAATAAAAACAATTTAAAATTCAATAAAAGTCATAAATATATCACAATAATCAGTGAAGATATAAAATACAATCAATCCAAGTAATGGTAGTTCTATTTCAACCGGTCCATGGCAGATCTAAGGAACCAGCCAGCTCCAAAGATTCCCCTCCCCACTCCAAGCATGGTGACAAAACCAGGTCTTCAGTTGTTTTCTGAAGTCCAGGAGAGAGGGGGCTAACCTCACTTCTGGGGGAAGGATGTTCCAAAGGGCAGGAGCTGCTGCAGAGAAGGCCCGCCTCCTGGACCCCACCAGATGGAATTCTCTTACAGATGGGGTCCGTAGCATGCCCTCTCTGCATGACCGGGTGGGATGGGTTGATGTAACGGGGATGAGATGGTCCTTCAGGTAACCTGGACCCATGCCATGTAGGGCTTTAAAGGTGATAACCAACACCTTGAATTGAACCCGGAAGCAAACCGGCACCCAATGCAGCTCACGGAGCAAAGGTGTTATATGTGCTGATCTTGAGGCACCTAAAATCACCCACGTGGCTAAATTCTGGACCAGTTGCAGCTTCCGGATGCTCTTCAAGGGTAGCCCCATGTAGTGCGCATTACAATAGTCTATATGAGAGATGACCAGGGCATGAGTGACCGTTCGAAGGACCTCTCGCTCCAGGAAAGGGTGTAACTGGCGCACAACACAAAGTTGTGCAAAGGCCCTCCTAGCCACGACTGCCACCTGCTCTTCGAGCAGGAGTCATGAGTCCAAGAGGACCCCCAAGCTACACACCGGGTGTGTCTGGGGCAGTGCAACCCCATCCAGTACTAAAGATGGCAAATTCCTAGGAACCGAGGGGCCATTAACCCACAGCCACTCCATCTTACCAGGGTTCAGCTGAAGCCTGTTGTTCCCCATCCAGACCCCCACAGACCCCAGGCACCTGGACAGGGTAGCCACTGCATCACTTACTTCCCCCGGGATGGAGATATATAACTGAGTATCATCACCATACTGATGATACCTCATCCGTGGAGACGAATGATCTTGCCCAGCGGTTTCATGTAGATGTTAAAAAGGAGTGGTGAGAGAACCGAACCCTGCGGCACCCCATAAAGGAGGGGCCGCAGGCCAGATCTCTCCTCCCCTATCAACACCGATTGGGACCGGCCCCGGAGGAAGGAGGTGAACTACCCCGCCCACCCCCAACTCCCTGAGTCACCCCAAAAGGATATCATGGTCGATGGTATCGAAAGCCGCTGAGAGGTCAAGGAGAGCCAGGATGGATGCACTGCCCCCATCCCGCTCCCGCCAGAGATCATCCATAAGTGCGACCAATGCCGTTTCTCTTACATATCCGGGCTTGAAACCTGACTGAAAGGGGTCTAGATAATCCGTTTCATCCAGAATCCTCTGGAGCTGTAACGCCACCACTTTCTCAACCACCTTCCCCATAAAGGGGAGGTGGGAGACTGGATGGAAGTTGTCCAGTATAATAAAAAGATTTAAAAAGATTTAACAATAAGGAAAATGCATTACTTTTGCTATGTTACTTTCATGCCCATCTCTGAAGCTTGTTATACTGAAGAGACATTACCCATTTAACATCATTACTGGCTTCAAATGCAGAGTCAGTATAAAAGATTTATAAAGACTGCTCAGCAACACCCCTTCTTTCGGCTGCAACTGAGGGACCAGGAAGGGGACGCAGTGCTGAATCATAACCTACAGCAAGCAACGCGTTTGCCAGCACGGTAGGAAAACACGACAAGCTAGCTAGCGGTCATCTCTACACAACCCTGGCGTCTCCAGACTTGTCTTCAACGATGTGTATGGTGACATCAGCCAAGCCGCCTCTCGCTCCTCCTACAGACAACGTGTCAAGCATAATTTACGATCCACCCACTCTCGCCTGTGCATTTTCCTGAATACACACAGCGTTCTAGACACACTATTCAATTGCCGCGTCCCACCGTACTGGCACGTTACGGACACATAACTCGGGCGACCAAGCTTTATCTCGGCCTCCTCTCGGCACTGGTAGAACGAGCCGCAGGGCCTTCTAGATTGCGGCAAGAAAAGCCCCGGGTGGATATTATATGGAGAAGGCACCCCCCCCCGCCCCCAGAATTACTCCCCTCAGCTGTCTGGTGCCAACACAAGCTCACCCCTTGGGGTTCCTGGCGCGCACCATCGCGCTCCCCACCTCCCCGCGAACTCAAAACCAGCCTTGTATTTTTCTGACACCCAACGCCCCCAAAGACACCCAGAAACACCCAGAGCGATCCGCAGACCCACTCAGATGTTTTCCATGACTTTGAACCTCGTGGTTGAAGAAAATGGATGCGTTAAGCTCCCCTCCGCCTCTTCCGTTGCCGAGCCTTCCTCTCAAGCGCTGAAAAAGAACACCGAAATCCGCCCCTTCTGAGGAAAAGCGCTCAGGGTACCGACCTAGAAAGGTGCTTCAGGATCTGCTTTTTGATAATGCCCGCCATGGTCCGCGCTCGCCTCCCAGCTCGTCGCCCAGCTCTTCAGGGAAAGCAAAAGGAGGCGGCTGCTTGACCCTTCCCCGCGCGGGATTACCCCATCCCCGAGAGAGGAAGCGCAGCCGCCTTCCCTCACTCTCCTCCCGGCCCCACCGCCATCTTGGTTGCAGCAGAGCCAGCTGACAGGCTTGAGCCTAATGGGGCGGGGAGAAGGGAGGTACCCGCCGGTGGGAGCGCCGCCCTTCTCTCGGCTGTCACTATTCCGAGCAGGGGCTCATGGAGAGTTTTGTCTCGAGCGCTTTCTTTGCAGTGACTCCGCGTAGTCTTTCCCATCATGAATGTATTCACAAGCGTTGCGGTGCGAGCAGTGTAATCCTGATTCACCCTGTTCACATTTACATAGAAATAAGCACAACTGGAGAGAGCCAGTTTGGTGTAGTGGTTGAGGCGCCTGGATAGAAACCGGGAGACCTGAGTTCTAGTGCTGCCCTTCTTGCGTATGAGGTGTTTATGGTCAACCTGTTTAGTTCCTACTAGCAGGTTCTAAAGCAGGTATTAGCTAATGGCTAATTTTGACAAGCAAAAGCATAGGCAGAGTGATTAAAATGGAATAGCTCTGGCTGAAGCTAATTCATGGTTTACAAAAATCCCCAATGGTTTGTTAATAGGCTAATAGGTCAGGCCCTCACTTTCACTGACCTTCAAGAATTGCACATTATCCAATTTAAGAAATGATTACTGATTCTGCCAGTTGACTAGACAAACAAAATTTGTACTGAAAACAAGCAACTGTGGAATTTAGATCCATATTTACTTTAACAAATGCAGTAATCCACTATATATAGGTAAAAATGAATACAAAATAAAATTAGTAGAGTTGAATAAAGTTAACAACCCTGTTAAATTAAAACGTGCATACTCTTTTTAGAAAGGTATTATTATAATTTCAAGAAAAAATGAAAACAGTACTGATACAAATACACATTTAAAAGAATGTAGAGAATATACTTAGGAAGGGGGGAAAAGAATAAACCATAGAATATTGTGAACCACCCAGAGTCACTTACGTGAGATGGGCGGCTACACAAATCCAATCAATCAATCAATACTTAAATAGAATACGGGTGGATAGCCAACAAATTGAAAATAATCAGGAGATCAATAATAACATACAGTATGGCTAATAAAATCTAATAACCATTCACTTTGTGTGTGTGTGTGTGTGTGCGCGCGCATGCGCCTTCAAGTCAGTCTTGACTCCTGGTGACTGCCCAGACAAGTCCCTGCAGTTTTCATGGCAAGATTTTGGAAGTGGTTTGCCATTGCCTCCTTCCTAGGGCTGAGAGAGTGACTGGCCCAAGGTCACCTAGCTGGCTTTGGACCTAAGGCGGCACTATAACTCATGGTCTCCTGGTTTCTAGCATCAGGCTAGAAACCTGATGCCTTAACAACTACACCAATCTGGGTCTCTTACCATTCACTTAAAGTACTATAAGACATTTCATACCCAATTTTTGGTCCAGAGATATTTCTATTGTAAAAATATTTGGTTAACACAATTGAAATTAATAAGAGGGGGGGAAAGCTATATGTAATAAGCAATACATTAAAAGGATACTGTAAATAATGTGTAGGCTATATATCAGATTAAAATATAAACTCTAGAACCCAAATTTGGGATGTGGCACAATTCCACTATACATCAGATTTACAGATATGAAGCCCTTTTAGACTGGATCATATTCTCACAGTTTAATTGGCCATTCTTCCATAGAGGGGATTAGAGATCTTTTCCAATAAAAAGCATATAAAATTGTAAACAAATGTAGGGCAGTTGATTTTTTAAAATTTTAATAAAATTTAATATCATTTAAGTTGGAAATCTTAGGCTGCAGTTCGCAAATCACCAATCCTTTCCATAGTGTTTGGATATCAATCACACTACCTATATACTACTAAAACTCTCATGTCTGTTTGATACTTGTAACCTTTAACTGGGCAAAACGGTGCATCATAGGCCAACAATTTTTGAACCAACGTACCTCATATTGGCTAACTTACAGAATGCGTCCAAAATCCGGGACCAATGACTCCCGTGGAACAGAAATTTGGCAAATTTTATAAAACATTTTATGACATAAAAATTACCATTATACATGTTATGACATAATACAAAATGCCATAAAACATTTCCTGTGGTCAACTCCTGATGTTTGACTGTGCTATATAGTTCAACATGGGCTGCTTTCAAGGCAGATACCGTATTTTCCGGCGTATAAGACGACTTTTTAACCCAGGAAAATCTTCTCAAAAGTCGGGGGTCGTCTTATACGCCGGGTGTCGTCTTATACGCTGGAAAATACGGCACTCGCCGTACAAGACCTCTCCTGGCCAAGTGCAGCCACTCGCCGGAACGCAGCC
Source organism: Charina bottae (assembly GCA_023362775.1). NCBI lineage: Eukaryota > Metazoa > Chordata > Lepidosauria > Squamata > Charinaidae > Charina > Charina bottae. The sequence goes on along the minus strand of JALMGJ010000006.1, from coordinate 38,160,686 downwards.
CCCAGGGAAGAGCAGGAGGACGAGCGCGGGAGAAACGCGGGGAGGGGGGAGCGAGCTCCGTTCCCTCGGAGCAGCCTTGGGAAGGGAGGGGGCAAAACGCAGTGGCTCCACGACGGGCTCCAAAGTCGCCCACAACGCTCAACGGGCGCCTCGCCTCGCCTTCCCTTCCCCTCCCAGCCGCGCTTTCAATGGAGCGGGGGCCCAGAATTGGCCGCGTTTCCTACCAAGCTTCCCGAAACGCGGCCAATTCTGGGCCCCCGCTCCATTTAAAGCGCGGCTGGGAGGGGAAGGGAAGGCGAGGCGAGGCGAAGCGAGGCTCCCGTTGAGCGTTGTGGGCGACTTTGGAGCCCGTCGTGGAGCCACTGCGTTTTGCCCCCTCCCTTCCCAAGGCTGCTCCGAGGGAACGGAGCTCGCTCCCCCCTCCCCGCGTTTCTCCCGCGCTCGTCCTCCTGCTCTTCCCTGGGGGCTGCGTTCCGGCGAGCGGCTGCACTTGGCCAGGAGAGGTCTTATACGGCGAGTACCCGTATTTTCCGGCGTATATCCCAAACTCTATATTTTAAATGGAAAAGTTGGGGGTCGTCTTATACGCCCAGTCGTCTTATACGCCGGAAAATACGGTACATCTCTGAATGTCTCCCTGAATTTTTAAGAACTTTTCCAGTACATTAGAAGCTCTGCCATTGTTGAAGGCATTGAGGAATCTGGTAAGGAAATATCTCTGAAACGATGACCCAACGGGTCACGGGTTGTCTAGTTCTCTTATACAAATATTCCACAATAGACCATTTGTGACAATAGCCATAAACATGTAAGAAATTAAAACAAAAAAAAAACCCTAGACATTCTTCAATTCTCTCTCTAAAACTATATTATTGCTGCTTAATTATATTTTATTGTTGTTGTATTTATTATCACAACATTATTATTGCTGTTTATCTCAATTGCATAAAACCAGAAAGGGGGCAAGAAATACTGGTGCTCTACTCCTGTGAAATAGTTTACCCCCAGATCTAATTGTTGCCTTCCATTATGACAATCATAACTTAGCTTTTCAACAGAAGTTAAAACTAATTCTTATTTTTATGAACTGAGATATGGTGGTATTATATGGACACAGGGATAATATGATAATGATGTTTTATTGATTTTTAATGTTTTTAATGCATTTTATGTTCACTTTTTATAAACTGCTGGGAGTCTGTGTTTATTTATTTTATTTATTTATTTATTTATCTATCATGTTTAGTCAGCAGTTTTTAAATACTGAAAATAAACAAGTAAAATAAGTCAAGGTTTTAGATGATTCTCAACTTTCTTTAATATCTCTGTCATCCAAAATGAAATAATCATTCGTCAATGATGAAGACTGAACAATTTGCTTTATTTATTGTAGTGCTTTTTCTGAAAGAGAACCTTAGGAGTTATGGCAGGAGATAAGAGACATAGTTTGTATATTTCCTTGCTACGATCTAGTTGTCATTCAGGTTTTTTGAAGCCTAGGTCATAGCTTCCTTCTGTTCCTTTCAGAGTTTTCCTACCCTTTTTTAAATAAAAGAATAACGCTTTTTTCTGTTGCAGTGGGAGCTGGGTGAAATCTCTCTCTACATGACAAGGATAGCAGCTCTCCCATGTGAAGATGCTGTGTCAGACAGAGGAGTTGTGAATTCCCAGTCCTGCAAGCAGGCTGTCATTGCTGTGAATGCAGGCTATCATTCACAGGAAAGACGGATAATGGAGAAAAAGCAAGATTATTTAAGAAATAGATTTTCTTTTGCTTTCTTTTTCTTTTTTGAATCAATCCAAGAATGGACCTTTTTGGAGAAGTCTGAAACGTTTTGTTTCTCTCAGGTGAAACCTCCTCTAGACAATGCCATTCTGAGGGGTGATTCTTCAAATCAAAAAAATCTTGAGATGTTGTGGACATAATGTTCTGGACAAAAAAAGGCTTATTTTGAGGCTAGCTCACTCCCAAGGCACCTTGAACTGCTTCTAGTTCTGAGGTTTTGCTTCTGGAAACTACTGAATCCTGCTTAGAATAGAATGGATCAGAGAAAATTTGCATGAAAATAGGACATTGTGAAGTTTTCTGGGACAATCCTTGGATTGATAAACTATGCACATACCTAGAGGAAAGTAAAACCACTTAGTCAGTATCTGTCAGGGAGACACAAGAGAGTGCAGAAGAGGGCCGGGCCGGGAGAGATAAGAGGGCACGCAGCTCGGAGTGCCTGGCCTATTTTCCCAAACATCAGAAGAAGGTTCCGCCCTAGGTTGGACTGGTATGCTTGGGAATCTGTAGGCATCGTTAGTTTAGCAGGATTTCTGTATGTAGGTATGCAATAAACACTAGAGACTAGATTCCCAGCCTCGGCGTGTTATTTCTGCACCTGCACACGACATCAATCCTGCTAAACACAACTCCCAGCAGAAGAGGGAGGAAAAAACGAACCAGGAGAATGGCTTCTCAGACACAGGAATTGCAACAGGCAATAATTCAGCTCGCGGCAGCATTAACACAACACCAACAGCAAGTAGACGACCAGATTAACAATTTGCAAGCAGCAATGATACAACAAATGCAGCAACCAGCCCCAGTCGTCCAGCAGCCGGCACCAGCAGCACCACCACCACCGGTCGTTCTGCGATCCCCAGGGTGTTTGCCAGAGAAATTTGGGGGAGAGACAGCGCAGCTCAGGACTTTCGTCGCCCAGTGCACCATGTTTTTCGACAGCAGACCAGCCGAGTTCCCAACGGAGAGGTCCAGAGTTACCTTCATTTTAAGTCTGCTGAAAGGCTCAGCCACAAGATGGTCCATCCCCATGGTGGAAGCTAACGACCCAATTCTGGACAACTACCAGAATTTTATGGCCCGTTTCAGAGCCCATTTTGATGATCCAATCAGAGAAGTCACTGCCAGCCGAGAGATCCGGCGGCTCCGACAGGGGAACAGGAGAGTAGGAGCATACATCACAGATTTCAAACTGCTGGCAGGAGATTTGGGTTGGAATGAGGTGGCATTGAAGGATCAGTTTAAACAAGGACTGGATGAAGAGATTAAGATGGAATTAGTGCAGCAGGGCACGCCAGCTACATTGGAAGGCCTATACCAGTTAATAGTCATCATTGATGCTCGATTGGAAGAGTTAAAGCAGCTCCGGCCAGGGAGAAACAGGGCAGGAACCCGACCTGCGTTTCCAGGTTTTGCTACCCCCTCTAACTCGTTTGTTCCCCTGAGCGCAGAGGAACCTATGCAGATAGGGGCCACACGAAGGGGGGTCTCTGAAGCCGAGAGACAAAGGAGAAGGGAGAATGCACTTTGTTTTTATTGCGGGGGGCCAGGGCACATCGCAAGGGCTTGCCCGGCCAGATGCCAGGCAGCTCCAGTAAGATTTACAACCCAAAGCACAGAGCAGGCCCACATACCAGCCTCTTCTTCCCAGCAGTTAAACTTCAACGGCCCCCCTTGCCAGAGCCCCGCAGGGAGGCCATCCAGCAATTAAGAAGGGCTCAGGCGGCTGAGTACAGCCAAGATTTTTACATTGTTCCAGCCACGCTGACTACAGACTCCAAGCACCTATTACCGGTAAACGTAATGATCGATTCCGGTGCGACAACCAATTTTATAGATGGGGTAGCGGTGGAAATGTTTCAGATTCCAACGATTGCACTGCCAAACCCCATGCAGGTTGAAACCATCGACGGGCAACCTCTCAAGGCAGGCACCATTACACACTGCACCTAGCCAATTCAACTATCCATCGCAGATCACACGGAGTGGATCCAACTGTATGTTACTGCTTTCTTGCAAGTCCCGGTCGTCCTTGGGGCACCTTGGTTGAAACTTCACAACCCCAATTTGGACTGGATGACCGGAGCAGTTTCTTTTCCTTCTCAGGACTGTCTACATCACAAATTACAGGGCATTACCCGATCCCAACCGGCAGCTGCAAGCCGGGAAGCAGGGAGGGCTCTCCTACCAACAAAGTATGGAGACTATGCAGACATCTTCGGAGAGCAAGAGGCCACGGTATTGCCCCCCAATAGACCTTTCGACTGCACAGTAGATTTAAAGCCTGGAGCCAAGATCCCAGCGGCAAGGCATTATGCAATGTCTCCAAAGGAGCTAGCTATCCTAAAGGAATATGTGGATACCAACCTCAAGAAAGGGTTCATTCGGCCATCGACATAGCCTGCATCTGCCCCTACCTTCTTCGTGCCTAAAAAGCCCGATCCTTTCGCCCCAGCGGCACAGACTGGCGATAAGGGACCCCCCATGCGCATGGTGCATGACTACAGCACACTCAACGCAGTCACCGTTAGAGACCACTACCCTCTTCCAGTTATATCGGAATTGCTAGATCGCCTGCAAAAGGCCCGCATTTTTACCAAGCTAGACCTCAGGAATGCCTACAATTTGATCAGAATAAAACCAGGCCATGAATATTTGACGGCCTTTAACACCAGATATGGTAAGTTTGAATATCTAGTCATGCCTTTCGGACTAAGTAATTGTGGGGCAGTATTTTCCAGATTTATGAACCATATTTTCTCAGACTTGTTAGACAAATATGTAATCGTGTATCTCGATGACATTCTGATTTTTTCTGAGGACCCCACCTCCCACATAACTCATGTGCGAAACGTTCTGCAGAGGCTGAGGGAGAACAAGCTTTTTGCCAAGCTAGAGAAGTGTGCCTTTGACTTAACTTAACTTAGACTATCTGGGATACAGGATTTCCACAGAAGGCATAGCCATGGATCCTGCAAAGGTCCAAGCAATTCTGTCCTGGAAGCCTCCCCGTAACGTCAAGGAGGTCCAGCAATTTCTGGGGTATGCGAATTTCTTTCACAAATTTATTGCCGGATATGCGGAGAAAGCGCGTCCCCTTACTCAGCCTTTAAAGAAAGACAAACGCTTTTGCTGGGGGGAACAGCAGCAAGCTGCTCTCCAGGAATTTAAACAGCTGTTTGCATCCCCACCACTCCTGAGGCACCCCAACCCTCTAAAACAGTTCCACGTCCTTTGTGACGCATCTAACTCAGCAGAGACAAGACCCCTATGCACGGGCTAGGCTGGAGGACCTAGAAGGGGTCCAGAGCGGAACAACGTCCCCGTTCACAGTGGAGGCAGGGACCCTTTGGCATAGTGGGCGGCTTTATGTTCCCAAAACCCTGAGGGAAGAAGTTCTACAGCTATGTCATGATAGCCCAACAGCAGGACACGGGGGGGTGTTCAAGACGCTGCACAGAACACTCAGAGATTACTGGTGGCCCAAGATGGCAGCGCACATAAAGACTTACGTGGCCTCTTGCCATGTATGTAGATGCGCTAAAACTGTTGCAGGGAAACCAGCAGGCCTTTTGCAACCCCTACCCACGCCTCCCCAACCTTGGGACACTGTCTCCATGGATTTCATCACTGACTTGCCACAGGCACAAGGCTTCACTTCCATCCTGGTGGTGGTGGACTGCTTTACAAAGATGGCACATTTTATTCCCTGCAAGGGCCTTCCAACAGCGCAAGCTACAGCACAGCTCTTTTTGGACAATGTCTTCCGATATAGAGGTATGGTTAACCACTTGATCTCAGATCGAGGTTCCCAGTTTACTTCCAGGTTCTGGGGGGCGCTTTTTCAGACATTGGGGGTCAAGATACACTTATCCTCTGCGAATCATCCTTGCAGTAATGGCGAAGCTGAGAAAACTAACCAATTATTGCAGCAATATCTCAGATGTTACATTAACTACCGCCAGGACAATTGGCCAGAACTCCTCCCAGTGGCAGAGTTCGCTTACAACAATTCAGTACATTCCTCAACCAAGATGTCCCCTTTCCAGGCACTCTATGGCACAGACCCGAGAGTGTTGCCTCTTTCCTCCCAGCAAACACCCGTTCCTGCAGCCACGGATTTCCTGGCAGAACAGCAGGCAGCTCATCAGCTGTTAACGGAGCAGCTTGATCTGGCGAAAGCAGCCTATAAAAAGAACGCAGATGAACACAGACAGGAAGGACCTTCCATCTCACTGGGAGACAAGGTCTGGCTCTCTACTAAGTTTTTGCAATCTAACAGGCCTTGCAAGAAATTGGACGCTAAGTTTGTTGGCCCTTTTCCAGTGCTACAGCAAATAAACCCTGTGGCTTATCGTTTGCAACTTCCCCACTCCATGAAGATACACCCAGTGTTTCACAAGTCCTTGTTAGTCGAAGATTCCCCTCCAAGCGCCTTGCGGTCGCATGCCACCCCCCCACCTCCGATACTTGTCAAAGGGGAACCGGAGTACGAAGTGCAAGAAATTTTGGATTCCAGAAAGAGGGGCAGGGGAATTCAGTATTTAATACACTGGAAGGGGTATTCTCAGACAGAGCGCTCCTGGGAAAATGCCAAAGACGTTCATGCCCCCTTGCTGGTGCATAAGTTTCATCAGCTTTTCCCTCACAAGCCTCGACCAGCTCGACTCCCAGAGCTACAGCCCCCAGCTGGAGATGAGGAGGCCGGCCAGCCTGAGGTGGTAGTAAGTTGCCAGCAGCCATTTCTGCTCCCTCTGCCGGAGCCAGCGAGGGGGGAGGAGGGGGATTCTCGCCCGTCCACCTCTGATTTCCAGTTCCCAGGCGGGGGGAGGGAGAGCCCTGCTAACGATTTAGCTGTTTTTCAGGAACAGACAGCTGCATCCGAGCTATCTGATCAAACAGAAGGAGAGGATGACTCCCCGGACATTCCTTTCGTAGATGACCTCCCTTCTCTGCCCAGCTCCCAGGAGGGGGAGGAGGAGATGGACACTTATTCACACGGGATCGTACCAGACGCCAAGGACGAAGGAGGGGAGGGGGTTGTTTTGGAGTTTTTGGCTGGAGAGGGGGGTGGTGTCAGGGAGACACAAGAGAGTGCAGAAGAGGGCCGGGCCGGGAGAGATAAGAGGGCACGCAGCTCGGAGTGCCTGGCCTATTTTCCCAAACGTCAGAAGAAGGCTCCACCCTAGGTTGGACTGGTATGCTTGGGAATCTGTAGGCATCGTTAGTTTAGCAGGATTTCTGTATGTAGGTATGCAATAAACACTAGAGACTAGATTCCCAGCCTCGGCGTGTTATTTCTGCACCTGCACACGACAGTATCTTTCAGATAACATTTTCTGTTTATCAGAAAAAGGAATTATTTTTCCTGAGTACATCCAGGAGTAATCATAGAGATTATTATTTTTAAATTGATCACCAACATTGTTACATGATAATCATATGTAACAGAACGAAGGAGGATGCAACTCACATATGCCTATTCATGCATGTTTTATAGACATGCATTGTTAGGAGGATGTATTCTGGATTATTTATTTGTTTATTTATTAGATTTATAGGCAGTCCCGATCTGTGTGCATCTGGGTGGTTTACATGATGCAACAACAAAAACAATTAAAACACAGAAGATATAATACAAAAGGAAGTGTAGAGAAAAAAAACCCAATCAATTAAAGAACCGAAACATCCCACAAGGGGCTTACCACCCATTCTAACCCAGGGCCTGGGGTTTAAGCTAGGTTTTAAGGATTTGCTTAAACAGATTCAGGGTGAGGACAATCTCAGAATGGTGTTCCAGAGGGCAGGTGCCATGACAGAAAAGGCCCACTTCCTGATTTCATGTAATTCATGTAATGTTTTGGGAGAGTTAAAATATATAATAACTATACAATTTTGAAAGGGTTACTGTTCTTAAATGTTATTCTCATTTATTTATAACTCATTCCATTTCTTTCTGGTATCAGTTTTATTTTCCAAGTCATAATTCATCCACCTCTATTCCAGCTTTTACAGCTGGATCTTATAATTGTAGAGATTTATAAGCAGGGTTTTACCTTCTAAAATTCAGACTGTCTAGTCCAGAGCTTTCCAAACTGTGTGTCGGGACACGTTAGTGTGTCAGCTGCAGTGTCTGGGTGTGTCGCAGCTGCTGCTGCCTCCGAGCCCTGCCAGGATTCCGTGCAGGTCCTAGTGCCTGCCTTGTGCCTTGCTGCCTCCAAATCTGCTGTGATTCCGCGCAGGTCCTAGTGCCTGCCTTGTGCCCTGCTGTAAGAGTGTGTCGCGAAATGATGCATGTCTAAAAAGTGTGTCACCAACATGAAAAGTTTGGAAAGCTCTGGTCTAGTCCATAAGAATAAAGAAAAAAAACTATTTTATGTTGTTCCTTTACAAACATGAAGCTACCCAATATTAGTGTCCCTGTATTGCAGATAATCAGAGAAAGTGATTGTTCTAAAGGATTTATTATAAGATTGTAAGAAAAATCCAGTGGGACTTTCTATCAAATACACAATAATTTAAAATTATATATGTGTTTTAAAAATCAGCTACGTCCATCACACGGTGTTTCACACCTGTAATCTAGTTGAATGGCTTGGTCCCATTGCAGCTATAAGTGTGAGAGTTGGGCGGCCTTATAAATCTGTTTAATAAATAATAAATAAAAATAAGTAGGAATGTGCTTTTCTTACCAGAGTACACATACAGAAATATAATGTAGAGTGAAACACTTCATTGTATAGATTATTTCCGATATGGAGCTGTTTATAAATGCAAACAAACAAACAAATCAAGCGACAAACTTAGTTAATATAAGTAAGACAAACTAATTAATATAAGTAACTAATTACTGTTACTTATACAAACAGTAATGGAGAAATCTAATATTTTAACCCTTGGAAAAGATAAACCTGCCAGATCATGCCCCAAGTAGTTTACCCCTCAGCCTTCCTGTGTAATGAATTATATCTTTGCTTGGAATTGGGAAGCTGAAAAAATAGAACTTCAGAATCTAGAAAGCATTGCTGTACTATAAAGGTAGGATTGATTCCGGTTTAAATTTCCAGTTAGAAGTCGCTCGCAGTCACCCTTCTAAATCGTCTGGTTTGATGCCAGCCTAGTAGCACTGGCCTGGAGTGTTCTACTGAATTGCATGCAGCCGTTCAGTTTTTGAATGTACGAACATTTTTTAAAAATAAAATTATTACTCCAAATAAGTCACACATAAAGAATTAAGAACCGCTGTATATGCTACCGCGTTTTGTTTAAATGGTCTATTCTCACCTCTACCCCGGAACTAAAAATATTTGAATCCGGAAGCACTATAAATTTGATTATTTTTGTGCCTATATCGCAGCTTTTGGGCGAATTTCCTATATATATGGATCTTCTCCCACTCATGGGAAAGTCTTGTAATAGTAGTTTATTTTAGGATGGTAAATCGAACCAGAGAGGAAAGATTCCCTGGATTGATGCGGAGATTCTAGACGTTTTCTAGGAAATGGGGCGGAGTCGAGACACCGAGACACGAGAGGAAGATGGCGACTCTCGTGTTGGATAACGGCGCTTATAATGCCAAGATCGGGTACAGTCATGCTCATGTCAGGTGAGGTTTGTTTTTTCGCTCGGAATCAGTTATGGAGAAAATGGAAGCCTGTATTCAGAGACATCGTTTTAGGCCAATTGACGACGAGTTTATGGAGTTTCTCATCTGTTTCGTCTTAGGGATGGATCAGAACGCATTGTTACTGTGAATGAAGAGAAACATTCCGAAACTCTATTTTCCTTAACAAACGCCCAGATTTGTTTTTAAATTACGGAAACGTCATGTACTGAACTATATTGTCTGTTGTAAAATGTTTTCCATCAAGTACGATTTGGAAGAATCTGTTTTCTATTCACAGATGGATCAACGACTTTTGCAAATACAAATATTTAAAGCATGTTTGGTTCTGTTCACCTCATAGCATGCTCAGTTTATTTGGAGCCTTCTGACTGCGCAGGAACTAGTGTCCCAACTGTCTAGATTCTGGATAAATTGTCTGCATGCAGTGCTTAAAATAAATGTGTTATATAATATTTTAAGTCCTGAGCCTCCTTTAAGTTTCATGTGTATTTTTAATGCTGCAGGCTGTGTATGGCTTTCTGGGAGTAAAATCATGGGCATTTTTGCAGAAAATGCACAGATTTGATTTGACAAATCTTGAAAATATCGAACTGAGAATTTGATTTAGCTGTATGGAATTTATTGAGTCTCAGGCCCCTCATTGAATGCAGAGATTGGTTTGCTGCTTCCAACTCTAATAAAATCTTTAACTTAGTAGAGCAGTTTACTCTTGGAGAGTGTTTTGATATTGACAGTATTTTGTTATTTGCTATGTTCATCTACAGATGACAGCTTGTTTAAATATGTATTTAGGAATCTGCCATATTTTTTTCTTCTTCCCACAGTGTCATTCCCAATTGTCAGTTCAGATCAAAGACTGCTCGCTTGAAAACATTTACAGCTAACCAACTTGATGAAATTAAAGATCCATCTGGACTTTTTTATATTCTCCCTTTTCAGAAGGTAACTAGAAAGATGCCACACTTTATGCAAGAATTGTTTGTTTTCCATTGAATATTTTAATAATTATAACTTCATCCTACAGTCCTGAACACACTTGCCTGGGAATGAATTTTATTGAGGTTGGTAGAACTAGTTGTTTATATGTGATAAATAGAAACTGGGTAGAACTTTAAACATCTTTTCCAAAAGCAAAAATATGTTCTTAAAGAAATGAGAGGCTTTCATAATACACTGTCAAATATCATTTCTTTCTTATATTTGATGTTTTGCAAATTATGTAGACAAAATACTATTGAAATCTGCATGAAATGTGGCCGAGCCCAACATTCATATATATCTAAAAAATTCTATAAAAATACTTTAAACTATTAAGCATGAACATGAAGATTTTTACGTACAGGATGTCCATTCACCTGAACAGAAGCAGCAGCAACATTTTCATCAAAACATAAAGAATTTACGTGTTGATTTATTTTAGTAGTGTGTTCAACAAATGTTGGTTGAAAATTTGGGATTATGCAATCTTCATATTGTTTTTTCTTTTTTAAAAATAGGGGTACTTGGTTAATTGGGATGTTCAGAGACAAGTATGGGACTATCTTTTTGGAAAAGAAATGTATCAGGTAACATGCATTTTTCTATATCTTGAATATAGAACCAAGACAACTGCATAAGGCACTTGGATCATAGTATTTAAAATATTCACCATAATAATAATGATTGAAAACAAGTTTTTGATTTGGATAATCTGTGGTACCATTCACTGTTTTAAAGCTTCAATTGTGATCTGTCCAAACATGCACTTATTCACTGTGGATATGCTAGGGAAAGTGGAAGGCAAAAGGAAGAGGGGCCGACCAAGGGCAAGATGGATGGATGATATTCTGGAGGTGACGGACTCAACCGTGGGGGAGCTGGGGATGGTGACGGCCGACAGGAAGATCTGGCGTGGACTGGTCCATGAAGTCATGGAGAGTCGGAAGCAACTGAACAAATAAACAACAAAAAAAATCTTGAATATTCAGAATGGACTGCCAGCAGATAAATTATGCTAATTTATTGTGGAAAATATATTTAAAAATGGGTTGTTGTTCGTTCATTTCATTCAGCAATTTTGGGAGAGTCCTAGATACAGTCTGAAACTTTCTCAGTACAGCACCTGAAAGGGACTATATAGGGCAGAGCTTTCCAAACTGTGTGTCGCGATACAAAAGTGTGTCGCCACACACAGTCTGGTGTGTCGCCACACAACCCGGAAGCGCTGATCATCATCAGCGCTTCCGGGTTTTCCCGCGGCGACACACCAACGGCGGTTGGTGTGTCACCGCAGGAAAACTTTGGAAAGCCCTGATATAGGGCATTTTGATAATAATGATATAGCTTTAATAAGGATTTTGAATTATTATCAGGAAGTTGTTATAGCTAAATATTTATTTTAAAACTACTTCCAGTTCTTGAAATGTTTTCCTTGACAGGTAGATTTCGTTGATACTAATATCATCATCACAGAACCTTATTTCAACTTTAGTTCAATTCAAGAATCCATGAATGAAATATTATTTGAAGAATACCAATTCCAAGCCGTTCTCAGAGTAAATGGTGAGTGATATTGTCCACCGTCCAGAAAATGTATGATGTTCTTCATCTTGACATTTTTAATAAGAATTTTATTAAATTTAAGGCAAAGAAAAAAACTACAAAAAAGAAAAAAACTACAAAAAGAAAAAAGAGAAAACTAAAAAAGTGTGAAAACACAAGATAAATTTTTTTTTACAATTACAAGAGGTGACTTCCAACTTTTAACAGCAAGAATATACAACAAATTTCCTTTACTCTTTTCCCTTACTCTGTATTAAACCAAAATCACATTATTTCTATAAATCATTCCATTGGCACATTATAAAAATCACTAAGTACAGTTGCTCCATCCCCTTATATTAAAAAAAAAGAAGAAACTATACTGTATTTACAAACACACACACCTCCTAATCAGCTTCCCCCCAAAGATAACATTTATTTATTTCCTTCCTACTACTATTCTATACATTTCTGTCTACGTAATTAAAATCGAACTAAAAAGCATACAAATTGTCCGCCATTATAATTAATAATATAACAGTTATAATCTTAATCTTATTAAGCCTAAAACCAAGCATTTATTATTATACTTTATTAATCTTAATCCAAATAATTAAAGATGTATGAAGTCAAACAAACCCTAGAAGCAATCCAAATAAATATTCTTAAATCCTTACCCCACTTCAAAATAAACCAGAGCATCTACATATCCCCACAATACACACAGAGCTTTTTTCATAAAAAAATCAAACAGCCCAACTGCCCCCCTTAAAAACTCCAACTACTCAACAGAAAACCTCCCATACATAATAACCACTTCTTTTCTATCACATTCCATCAGAAAATTAGTTTCACTTATGACTTGCAAGTCGATCTGTCCCTTTAATTTCTTCAACTCGACTATCCAATCTTCATCTAGCATTTCAACAGAAGCCCCGATCTCACTATTAGAAGAAACATTTCTGTCGTTGTTAAGCTCTTCTTGTTAATTTCTTCCACAACATCCCCAACCAGATGACACATTTTAGACCTCATGTTTTCTACAATGTCCTGAATGCCTTGCATAAAAACTTGACAGGAATAAAAAAGAATCTGTTTAAGGTCTCGATGAAAATCTGAGAGAGTCTGATTGAAATCCTCCGTGTCTCACGCAGTAAATTATGGCACCCCTTAGGTACTTAACCAGCGAAAGTGGGAGATAATAGAAAAATTCCAAAACGTGTTTATACAAGTGAAAGTATGATAACAGGCAGTTCCCCAGGGAAAGTAGCAACAAAAAGCTGAAAGTTCAAAACAGCAGATTCAATGTGTAGGAAAATGCTAAAATCTTCAAATTTAGTACAAAAATAATAACAGGGAGACAATTACGTACTCTCAACCTTCCTTAATATTTGGATGGGAAGCAAAATCCAAAACTTAAAAAGAATTTTTTAAAAGAAATTAATCACAAAAATAACGATAAGCACCAAGAGAAAGCATTTCTCCTTGCTGTAGAAAGCCTCTCTTAGGGTAAAGTAAAGGTAAAGGATCCCCCCGCACATTTGTGCAGTCGTGTCTGACTCTAGGGGCCGGTGCTCATCTCCGTTTGTTAGCCGAAGAGCCAGCGTTGTCCGAAGACGCTTCCACGGTCATGTGGCCGCATGACGCGCGCGGAACGCTGTTACCTACCCACCGACGTGGTACCTATTCATCTACTTGCATTTACATGCTTTCAAATTGCTAGGTTGGCAAGAGCTGGAGCTAGTGTGGGAGCTCACTCCGTCATGCGGGGCTAGGGATTCGAATCTCCGAATTTGCGATCTTTCGATCGACAAGCCTGGCGTCTTACCCGCTGAGCCACCACGCCTCTCTTAGGGTACACATACTTAAAAGAAAAATAAATTGGGTGATTTAGAAATGGGGTGGCCGGTCTTAATGTCCCTTTAAGGCTACAACGCGGCTTGGAAATGATGACGCCCCAGCCTCCTGGCTGCCCGTACCGATCGATCGCAGACGCTGTTTGCGATTTTCTGGCTGCAAGCAGCCTTCCTGAGGACAGATGGGGTGATTCCGAGTGTTTTCCTTTCTCCGGAAAAACACTCCTGGGCTTCAGGAAAAACCTGCCTGAGCCCAAAAAATTGTCGCATTGTCAGTTCTGCTCGCAGAGCCCTCAAGCACAGCTGTTCAGACCATGTTCCCACCGGAAGCCGTTCTTCATCTTGACATTGATTCAACACATGTTAAATTCATTATGTCAGCCTGCTAATAAAAATAGCTGATAATATGATATACTATGTTTCAGCTGGAGCTCTTAGTGCCCATAGATACTTCCGAGATAACCCATCAGAACTGTGTTGTATTATTGTGGACAGTGGATATTCTTTTACACACATCGTGCCTTACTGCAGAAGTAAAAAGAAGAAAGAAGCAATAATAAGGTAAAATATTTAATCATTCATAAAAGGAGAGATTTTTTAAAATATATACATATGAAAATTTCAAGGTTTTTTTTTTATTCCCAGGATTAATGTTGGAGGAAAACTCTTAACCAATCATTTAAAGGAAATAATCTCTTACAGGTAAAGCATTTATTTGGACTCTACAAAACTATTCAGGACGCTTTACTAAGTACCCTGTTGAACCACATCATCAAAGTGAGCACTTTGATAAGCATGCTACAAGCAACAAGACCCAACATGATTTTATCACAAACAAATCATGCTAGATTAATCGTATCTTCTCTGACAGAATTACTAGTTAAATAGATCAGAGGCATGCCGTCATCATAGTGTACCTGGACCTCAACAAAACCTTTGACAGAGTGTCTTAAGATATTCTCTTTAATAAAATGGTAAAATATGGGCTAGACAATACTATTGTTAGATGGATTGACAGTTCACTGACCACATCCAAAGTGTGCTCATTAATGGTTCCACTTCAGCTTGGAGGGACATAGTAGGTCTTTGTGTGGTTCAACAGTTTTATCAACTATAAAGATAGCCTTTGCCTTTTTAGCAGCTGCATTGCACTGCTGGCTTATGTTTAACTAGTGGTCAATAAGAACAACAGAAAAGAATCTCCTTCATGTCTACTACGGCCAAGACTGGTCTCCTTCAACCTATATTGTAATTTTATTTTAATCTATTTTATTGTGAACCGCCCAGAGCTGTACACTTTTTGTACCGAGATGCAGAATGGCAGTCATATAAATTTTATATATATATATATATATATATATATATATATATATATATTTGTGCTATACACTTTTTGTACTGAGATGCAGAACTTTAGATTTCTTTAAAGATTATAAAGTTTGCAGATGATGCAAAGCTGGGAGGAGTGGCTAATATTTTAGATGAGAAAGAGAAGATTCAAAAAGATCCAGAGAGTCTGGAGCAGTGGACTAAAATTAATAAGATCAATTTTAACAGGGAGAAATCTAAAGTTCTGCACCTCACTAAGAAAAATATAAGGGTATTTTTGAGTATATATGAGTATATATTGTGGAGTCCTTGGTATATATTACTCATATATATGAGTAAATTTTGCTTAACACTCATAAAGCTGGTAATGCAAACAGGATAAAGAACTTTTTCAAAAGTTCTTATAATTTTTCTAGGCAGCTCCATGTTATGGATGAAACTCATGTGATTAATCAAGTGAAAGAAGATGTATGTTACGTTTCACAAGACTTTTTCAAGGATATGGAGATTGCCAAGTATGGTCTCTTTAAATATATTATTTAAGTGTTGATTATTTTATCTGAAGTTTCAAAATTTACTTTGTAGGGCCTGATCCTGAAAAAGCATGCCACCTGGTTATGCTGACATTTTTGTAATTAAAGGGTACTTTTTGAGCATGTATGGAATATTTTATCTCCTTTGCCCGATCGTGTATATCTGGAAGGAGAGACAAAGTTATTTGAGAAGACATTTCATCTGGGTTTCAATTTGTGATCTGATTCACGGAAGAAAACATACTTAGTTTTCTAGGTCACTTTAAAGAGACGTTTTTGCCCTTAAAGGTGACCTAAAATATTTTAAATAGAAGAAATAATAATGTTAAAAATCAAGGATATGCTATACATTTTTCTTTCTCTACTAATTACCTAATAATCATTTTGAAAGCCCATTTCATTCTTCAAGTATATTCAAGTTACATTATATTAAAGTATAAAAATTGCTGTGGAATAAATTGTTTTGAGAAACATGAAATTACTTAATGCATTCTGAATTCTGTTCCAGGTTGAAAGAAGAAAATACAGTGTTGTTGGACTATGTTTTACCAGACTTCAGCACAATAAAAAAAGGATTTTGTAAGGTAATTCTGTGAAATCATCATAACTATGTTTACGTTTTTCAGTGTGTGCAAGTAAATGACAAACATTTGTCAATTTGTTATATGTTATATTTGCATATTAAAACCCCAGTTGGCAAGTGTAATGACCATTATTAGTTTCAAGAGAAGGTTGAACAGAAAAGATGCTATGGATATAGAACAACATAAAACCACACTTGAAAGAGACAAACTGGATTATCATGTTGAACTGACTTGTTAATCCCCTTATAGTGCATGTCTAGTTACAAATAAAGCTCATTGATTTCAAGAGAATTGCTTCCAGGCAAATGGATTTAGAATTACACCGTCGCTTCTCTTTCATTTATGTTTTTGTTCAATTTTTATTTTTTTAAATACAATAACAAAACACACAACCAATAATAACCAAAAAAAAAATCAAACAACCAAAACATAACACATATAACTTTATAAACTTAACCTCTACGTGCACCCATCACCCGTGGAACTTGTAACTCTCTTTATCTCTCTACTTTTTATTATTGTACATTTTTATTATTACTGATTCCTAATATGCCCTCTTCTCCAAAAATATAATATATATTGATCTGGTTTTACACCTTTCCCTTCAACAAAGACATATTCCAGAAATTCACCCCATATAACATCAAAATCATTCCTTTTCACCAAACCCTTTCTATATTTTAGTTCACAAGTCAATTTGTCATTAATAGCAATATTCCATACCTCTTTAAACCAATCTTCAAGCTCATACTCGTAATCCATTTTCCATTTTTTAACTATTATTAATCTTAGGGCAGTAACAAGAATTATCATCTCTTTCTTTTGGCACTCTAATTTCATATTTCCGAAATTTAACAATAATGCTATTTTTGGACTTACTGTATTTGCAAATTAATAGATAGTATTTCATTGATCTCAGCGAAAACCTTTTCCCATATTTTTTTAATCTTTTCACATTCCCACCATAAATGTAAGTAAGTCCCAATTTCTTTTTTACACCTCCAACAATTTATTAAATTATTTTTATTATAGTGGCTTAACGTTATTGGAATCATATACCATTTCCAAACTGTCTTATAGCAATTCTCTTTAATAAATCACTCTCCCAACTGAATTTCATTCCTTGTGCTGAGTTACATTCTATCATTATTTTATAAATTTCACTTATTAACCCTTTTATTACTTTGTCTGTACCATTCTGCTTTAACTATATTATTAATTCCTCAAATGTTGTTAATTATCTACATTTTCCATATAGTTTTACCCAATTCTTAGTCCATGACTCCAACTGCAATACATTATACCAAGATATTGTACTCTGTTTAAATATTTCCTTTATATCTTCTCTACTAGAAACTTTACTTAACCAGTCGTTCAATCTTAATACTCCAGCTCGTTCCATATCTTTTATTAATCCTGCCTTAAGATTCTCTGGGAATTTTTCTAATTCTACAATTCGAGTCAGTGGTGATATTCCTGGACTAAATATATATTTTATTTTTATGCCAAATCTGTACAGTAACATTACTTATTGCAGAGCTTTCCAAACTGTGTGTCGCCACACACAGTCTGGTGTGTCGCCACACAACCCGGAAGCGCTGATCATCATCAGCGCTTCCGGGTTTTCCCGCGGCGACACACCAACGGCGGCGCGCAAAAACCCGAAAGCGACAGCAGTGCTTCCGGGTTTTTGCGCGCTGCCGCAACGGCACTTCCGGGTTTTCCTGCGGCGACACACCAACAGTGGTTGGTGTGTCGCCGCGGGAAAACTTTGGAAAGCCCTGACTTACTGGGTTTTTTATTTCGCTAAAACATTTTTTGTTTTGTATAAAAGAAAACAATCCTTATCTCTTATCTCCATTTCACCCCAAATCAATTTTTCTAATCCATAATATCATATTAGGAACATATCTCATTTGATTAGCTATATAATACATATTAATATTTGGAATACCTAATACTCCTTCTTTCTGGGATACGTACCATAATTTTATCCTTGATTTTTTATCTCCATTACAAAAATTATTTATAATATTTTGCCATTGTTTTAACTCTTCCTGTGATAATTCTATTGGTAGCATCCAAAATAAAAAAATTATTTTAGGTAATATCTTCATTTTACATAGCGCTACTCTCCCAAACCATGACAATTTCAATTTTTTATATCCCAATATTTTTTCTTTTATTTCTTCTTTCAACTTATCAAAATTCACTGTTTTTATATCCTGTAAATTTTTAGCTATATTTATCCCCAAATATTTAAAACTCTCTGTAACTTTAATCTTATATTTCTTTTTAATTTCTTCTATTTCCCCTCTACTATTATTGATTAACATCATCTCAGACTTATTCCAATTTATTTTCAGACCTGTTACTTCTTCAAAATCTTCCAAATGTTTCTGAATGTTACTTAAAGCTTCTAATGGTTTTACTATAGTTAACATAGTATCATCCGCAAACAAATTAATCTTTACTTTTTCTACTTGTCCTATTCCTTCTATATCTTTATCTTTCCTTATCGCATTCGCTAATAATTCTATCACTAATATAAATAAAATTGGAGATAAAGGGCAACCTTGTGTTGTTCCTCGGCTTAAGTTGAATTGTTCTGTTTTTCCATCATTAACTAATACTGAAGCTTTATTCCCTGCATATAATTTTGTTATAATATGTTGAATTTTTTTTCCGAATCCCAATTAATTTTATTTCTTTTTCTCTTTGGAAGATACAGTCCTTTTAGTTCTACTTAGTAATGTTATATCTTTCAATAGTCCATAAACAATCTTTGGGAGTGGTATTAATATTTCTTCTTTATACACAACCGACAGTAAGTATTCTTATTTATTAATCCAGACAATATAATACCAACAACTTTCTTTCCGTCTCTATTTCCAAAGCGTTTGTCAAAAATTAATTAGTCGTTAGAAATCCTAAAACTTCTGTTATCAAAGAAAAAGAGGCGCGATTCCAAGCTAAAAAAAAAGAAGAAGAAAAAAGTCAGGAATTTACTTTCATTTCCAAGCTCTATCACTACCTCTTCCTTATCTCTGTCGATATTTGTTCCAATAACTTCCACTCCCTCTAATTTTCCACTGTTATTGTTCCAGCTTTTCTCTTATCAAGTGTAACTCACCAAAGAAGCAGTTTAATTAGTCATTTAGTTATCATTTCCATAAAGCCGAGCAGCAGCTAGTTCTTACTAGTGCTGTCTCATGGAGGAGTCGGAGGCGTGTCCACTTCTCTTTTATTTATTAGATTTAAATTCCATCTTTGTACAGGAGCTCAAGATGGTGTACGTAGTGCTTCCTCCTCCTATTTTCTCCCCACAGCGGTCCTCTGAGGTAGGTTTGGCTGAGAGAGAGTCACTGAGCCCAAGTCATCCCATGAGCTTCAATGGAAGAGGGTGGACTGGAACTTGGCCTAATGCTTTACTGTCAAGTGACATCCCGTCTCTGCAAATTCTTCCATCTACTATTTTATTGATTTGGAAAAGGTATTAAACAGAATCATGAATCATATCCATGGGTGCTTTAAGCAACTCCATGTTTCTCATATAAATTGGTCCCTTTCCCTTCTCACAGCACATCTTACTATAAAAAGCACTCAGACCAGAGTCTTCTGAGTGGTTTACTTTGTGGGGTAGTTGCTATTGTTGAAAAAACAGATCCATAGTCCTGTTAGGTGACAGAACTAATTGTGCAGTTACTATATGGAAAGTTATGTGATGAACAGTATAAAATCAAACATGTACAGGAATATACAGTAACTGAATAACACTTAATGAAATCTAGACTTTACCACTATGCATTTTATAATTATTTGATTTAGCCAAGGGAAGAAATGGTGTTAAGTGGAAAATACAAAACTGGTGAACAAATACTTCGTCTTACAAATGAGCGATTTGCAGTTCCAGAAATTCTCTTCCATCCTTCGGATATTGGCATTCAAGAAATGGGAATTCCTGAAGCCATTGTTTATTCAATTCAAAATTTGCCAGAAGGTACATTTATTAAAATGGTGTTGCATTCTCAAAGATCCATCTGTGAAATATGTTGCACAATGATACAGTCGGTATTTTGCTTCAATAGCTTACATTGTAAGGGCAAAGGCTTCATTGTCTATAGCTATTTTAATATTGATATTTGGAGTAATTACAGTATTTATATTAACAATGCTACATCTGTAAAATTTGCAGTAGATAAATTTACAAACCCATACATTTTTCTCTATAAACATAGCTTCTAGCATACAAGAATTCCTGTTCTGATTCCTCGGCATCAAATTTAATAAAACCACGAAAAGAAAATTTGGTTAACCAGTTAAAGCTAGTTAAAATGTAATTAATGACATATTACATAGCAAAACCACTGTTACTGTTAATGTGCTGTTCTAAAATTGCTGTGATTACCTGTGTGCTATCAAGAATGCTGAACTAAAATAATTTAAAGATATAAGAAATTGTGAAATACCATTTTGTTTTAGCACTTTGTGTAAATAAACATTATTTTTGTAAAATATTTAAATATTAGGATGATGGTAGCAGTGCCTTCAGTACAAATGTTTTCATGCCAGGCTAACAACAGTTTTAAACCACTCAGGTAGCTGCTGTTAGAGCAGAGCTTTCCAAACTTTTTATGTTGGTGACACACCTTTTAAACATGCATCATTTCCTGACATAGTAACAACAGGGCTCCCCGCCCCCGGCTCACGCGATTGGCTCCCACCTGCAAACCCTGCCCCTGGCCCATGCGATTGGCTCCTGCCTGCAAACCCCGCCCCCCGGCCCACACGATTGGCTCCCACCTGCAAACCCTGCCGCCCCGGTCCGTGGAAAAATTGTTTTTCACAAAACCAGGCCGGCTGGGCCGGGCGGCATAGCTGCGGTGCAGGGCCGAGCAGTAGGGTCTGCCTCGATCGCAGGGTGGAGAGGCAAGGCGGTGGCGCTTACCAGCTGCGTGGCAGGGCAGGGCCGGGCCGGGCGGTGTAGCTGCGGTGCATGGCCGAGCGGCGGGGGCTGCCTCGATCGTGGGGCGGAGAGGCAAGGCAGCGGCGCTTACCGGTGGCACGGCAAAGGCTGGGCGGGACTCCAACTGGGACTCTTTGGCAGCGGTGGGCGTCTGCGCTGCTCGGCCCGCCTCTCTGCCCTCCTTTGGCGGGGGTGCGTCTTCCAGTTCCCCCCCAATCAGCACTTCCGGGTCGTCTGGCAACACACCGAGACACTGCCGGCGAGACAGTAGTGTGTTGCGATAGTTTGGAAAGCTATGTGTTAGAGGAAATGATAGGCTTGTACGTTACCCTCAGGTGAAGACTTCTAGTGGGACGACCATATCTGTCCTTGTTGCACTCAGAGAAAGTTCCATGGTGTCTCTCTCCTTCATATGATCCTATCAGCAATAGTCCCAATGAATTTTTTGAAAAAACAAACAAATCTGACATTATTTCTGCCTCTCAGGCCAGTTTAAACTGGCAATTGTCCTTTCTTTTACCATAAAATTAAACATATTATTTCAGAATATTAAATTATCTTAATCTGATTTGTCCACAGAAATGCAGCCTCATTTCTTCAAGAATATAGTTTTAACTGGTGGAAACTCGCTGTTCCCTGGCTTCAGAGATCGTGTTTATTCTGAGGTTCGATGCCTCACTCCAACAGATTATGATGTTTCAGTTGTTCTGCCAGAGAAGTAAGTAGTATTTCATTTACAAATCGAGCCTCTTAATTTTAAAATATGATTCTTCCAATTTTTATATTGTATTCTCTAATATTAATTTAGGAATGTATGTATTCTGGTTCTTTCTGGTATTGTTGATTATATACATACGTACTCACCATATTATTATATGCAATATAACATTTGCTACTATGGTTAATGTAAATTAACATCATAATGTTTATATAGTTCACTTTTTAAAAGGATATTTTATTTATTTGCAGTCCTATTACTTATTCCTGGGAAGGTGGAAAGTTGATTTCTGAAAATGATGATTTTGAAGATATGGTAGTAACAAGAGAAGACTATGAAGAAAACGGGCATAGCATATGTGAAGAAAAATTTGATATTTAAATAGCTTACTTCCATATAAATGCTGTATTGTATAGATTGTCCATTGTGGTGGCAAGATGTCTTAATCTGGAGCTATGTTCTAGAATAACCATAATTTCAGTTTTATGTATTGATGAACAGTATTTATATAACTGTACTTATTTGTATATATGAGTTCTTTATTGGTTATTACTGATCACTTAATTCATAGTAAATATATGAATTTTAAAGAAAATAACTAGAAATAGCTCCTTAAAATAATTCAATTAATATATTAGAATATTCTGTAGCAGAGATAGCTTACACATTTTTAAATGTATATATGAAACTTGAATTTTGGATTCTAGAAAGATAATTATATAGTGACGCAAATGTAAGAAAACTAGACAATCACTGTTAATTTTGAAAAAAACTTCATTTAATCTTGATCAAATTTTTTAATAAATGGGAAATTTTATCTAGAAGCCCTTTTTATTAGTTCTGATGGAGGAAACGGGCAGCAGCTACTAAGCTGAAGACAGAGGCATCAAACTACAGTGTCAAATCTTTTAATAGAGAAATACTCCAAGGAATCAAAATTGGAAGGGGCCATTTAAGCTATTGAGTTCAGACGGATACTTAATGCAGGAATCTAGTTTCAATTATCTCAGACAGATGGGTGCCCAGCCTTCATGTTAACAAAAGGCAAAGGTTGGACAGCCATTTGTCTGGGATGGTAAGAGGATTCCTGTCTTGGGCACAGGTTGGACTAGAAAACCTCCAAGGTGCTTCCCAATTTTCCAATGAAGGGAAGCTCACCAGTGCTGTGGGGAATTAGCTCCATGATTTTACTGGTACAAATGTTTTTCTAACATTCAGTTGGAATCTGTCCTATAACTTAAATCCATGTACTCTACTATGGATTTAAACAGAAGAGTGCTATAATATATAATGGTGCTTCAGCTTTCTCAAGGTTATAAATACATAGCTTTGTCAATCTCTCTTCATAGAATTTAATTTGTAGTCCTTTGACAATCCTCATTGCTATTCTATGAATTTGTCCTAATTTCTCTGAATCCTTTATAAAGTGACTTCAGAACTGAGTAGTTGTGGTGGGAACTGACCAAGAAAATTTGCAGTGCCTGATGTGATTCAAATTGGACATTTGTTCCAACAGTATTTTTCTGTCAATTTCATTCTATGGTGTAGGCTGTCAATACAAGCATTCTGCCTTTCATATTGTCTTGATCTGAACTCTTTCAGGATAGGCATGTAAATAAATTACATACATAAGGTTATCTTATAATAGGAATAACTAGACTCATGTACAACCTGGCTCCTTTGGGTGGTTGTGGGATATATGTGGCTGGATTCTGGAGATGAAAAAAGTTTTTCAGGGGGAGGGTGAGATGCCACCAGCCTCAAAATAAATGGTGATGTGCTGTCTTTTGAAGAGGCTGTTTCTATCCAATTTGCCTTTTGGAGTAAGATTCTGGAGGTGATAGGGATATAACTAGATCTAAGATTAAATGGATCATCTGGATCCCTTCCAGTCAGGATTCAGGCAGGCACATGGGACAGAAACAGCATTGGTCTCTCTGGAACATGACCTTCATCAAAACCTGGCTATGGGATTGTGTCTCTCCTTTTAGACCTCTTGGCAGCATTCAATATTTCAGCCATGGTACCCTTGGTTGTTGCCACCATTGAGGGAGGGTTGTAGGGGAATCTTTTATTTGACTACAGTACATGCTAAAATAAGCAACTCTCAGATCTTGTCTAGACAAAGGGCTACATTGTCTGAGGAGCAACCATCAGTCTTTTGAATGCCAAGATGTTTATGCATACGTAAGGTAAAGGTTCCCCCCGCACATTTGTGCAGTCGTCTCTGACTCTAGGGGCCAGTGCTCATCTCCGTTTGTTAGCCGAAGAGCCAGCGTTGTCCGAAGATGCTTTCACGGTCATGTGGCCGGCATGACGCGCGCTGTTACCTACCCACCGAAGTGGTACCTATTAATCTACTTGCATTGCATGCTTTCGAATTGCTAGGTTGGCAAGAGCTGGGGTGAGTGCGGGAGCTCACTCCACGCGGGGCTAGGGATTCGAACCTCCGAACTTGCAATCTTCTGATCGACAAGCCTGGCGTCTTACCTGCTGAGCCACCACGCCCCAGTGCGTGCATGCATACATGCATGCATGCATACAAACATAGATACATGTAATATTCCATTTATTGTACCCAAGACTGACTGAGTTACATCTGTGATCTGTAAAACCTGGACTTTCTCATAATTATATTGTAGCATCAGTCCCCATGTTGATCTTCAGAATCTGAGACAACTACATAACTGAGTTCTATCAGCAATTTCTGTAACAAATGGCAATAGCCAATTCAAGTAATGATGTCCTTGTGCAAAATACGCATTTCTGTAATTGCATCATAATGTAAATACATAATTTGTGTGATGAGGTAATGAAGCACATATAATTTGCCCTCCCCCTTTCTTTGGATACCCATGGTTCATACATTGCTCTGTTTATTAAATGAAGTACAACTGGCTGAGCTCACGTAATATACTAAGCTAAAACCATGTCTTAGTGCAACGTGTGAAGTCAGCCTATGTGATGGGAGAAGAACCAAAAACAGGGACGTTTAAGCGTCTTCATGTGAAACCTTCAGCTGAGCAGTCCTGAAGGATGTTCGCCCGGGGTGGGACCGCGCCCATACCAGCCAAGAGCGCTTCCTCGACCGCCTCGCTCCAAACCCGGCCGCATGAACGGACAATCAAACTTGCCGCCGATACTGAAACTACCGTTGGCGGCGTGAGCGGTGGGCGGAGCTTCCTCCGGTACAACTTCCGGCCCCGTGCCCATCTCCTGTTTATCTGGCAGTGACAACAACGGAGACGGGCGGCGGAAGCTAAGGGGAAGGAGTAGGACGGGTCAGGTTAGGCGGCTGAGGTGGTCGCCATGGCGTAGCCGAGGGGGGTCTGCACTTGGTCAACCACGCCCCACGGTGGGGCTGTAGCGTTTCTTCAGGAAGAGGTGAGCCGGGTTGGGGGCGGCCTTCGCTCTCGGTGCCGGAGAGTGGCCTTAAGAGCTTGGAGCGGGAAAGGGCCCGTTTCCTTCCTCCGAATCGCAAGGAGGGCCTGAACGGTGTAATCTGGGCCAGCAGGTACAGGGAGAGCTGGGTGACGTTATTCCTCTCCACCGTGTTTTCTGCTAAGGTGATTTTCTAGATCGGTCGTGAGCGACGTGGAGAAAAAGAGAAATAAAAGCAAGGCTCTTTGCAGTAATGGTTTCCCCAACTAACAGGCTCTTCCGGCTAAGAGGAAGGGCTGCCCCAGCCCTTTGTAAGGGTGCTTACACAGTGAGAAACTCGTACCTGTGTTAGGCGTTTATTTACCTGAACGAATGGGCTGCTTTTTGTACATCTAGTCTCACATCTCAAAAAAAATCATAGAAGCACTTTTGCTTTTAAATGATCCGATAGTTGATTATTTTTAAAATGGGCAGTATAAATGTATATTTCTAGCATATACAGCATATTTAAAAGTCTGTCTATAGTATTGAGATATCAAATGAGGCATAAAAGTAATATTGGTGAGTATATTTTATATGTGTTTTAGTTGTTTGCCAACATATTGCACCATCAGCCAAAACTTGCTTGAGAAGTCTAAGTCAAAACACTTAATGGGATGGCCCTGTTTTGAAGAGTACTGCTTCATAGAAAATTAAATTCTTTACTGTTTCATATATCATGAGTCTTCTGAACCTTTTCTGACAACTCACTGTAAGTATTTTCTTGTGAGATAGGGAAGCAGTTAAATAGAAATCACTTCCTTTAAAACCATATCTGAAGAGCTGCTGATGTTACAGTCAAAAGAAACTTTAGTAAAAGTTCCCATTGAAAGTAATGGAATTGAAATCCTTATTTCCAGGCTTAAAATGCACAGCAATTATTCCTAAATTTGCTTTTATTATTATTATGACAAGCTGAAGTCATATTCATTTATTTGTGATTAAGGACAATTAAACACCTTGTGGCATACTTCTATTTGGATTGTACTGTTTTCAATTTAAAAGGTAGATTCAAACTATTTTCACAGCTATGGCATCTCCTTAAGTCACACATAAAGCAGTTCTTGGAAAGCCTGTCTGGAAAGAAAAATTGGGCCTGCCATCTCTGTACAGCTGCAGTTATGCTTCTTACAGCAGGTTCCTGAGCCTAACTTCAGGAGTTATAGCTGTCCTAATTTTTATATCCATAATATTTTCTATATCCTTAAATGACATGCAAACATTTTTCATAACTATTACTGTGTCACAGAATAATTTCCATATATGATGTGTGTAAATGAAATATCTATTACAACAATTTGTATGCCATGGTACAGATGATACCTCTGCAGTGTGATGCAGCTGCTAAAAGAACCAATGCAATGTTTGGCTGCATCATCAGGGATATATGTTGAGATTACAGGAAGTGGTAGTTCCGTTCTACACTACACTGGTCAGACTGCACCTAGAACACTGTGCCCAGTTTTGGTTACCACAGCACAAGAAGGATGCTGAGAAATTGGAAAGTGTGCAGAGAAGAGCAACAAAGTTGGTGAAGACATTGGAGGCTAAATAATTGAAAAATGGTTAAAAGAACTAAATATGTTTAGCCTAAACAAGAGAAGGCTAAAAGGAGACGTGATAGCAGTTTTCCAATATTTGAAGAGCTGTGACAGGGAGGAGGTTGTGGATTCATTCCCTGTGGTGCCCAAGAGTAAGAGAAGAACCAATGGATGGAAGCTTTACAAAGAGAGATCCAAACTTGAAATAAAGAGGAATTTCCTGACTATGAGAGTTATTAACAATGAAATAGTCTGCCTCCTGAAATCGTGAATGCTCCATCACCAAAAGTTTTCAAACAAATATTAGACATTTGTCTGGAATTGTCTGAGGATTCCTCAGACATGGCATGGCGTTGGACTAGGAGACATCTTTTCCAGCCCTATGATTTGATATTTGGGTATACTTTGTAATGTCTTGTTTTTTTTAATTTAATATATTTATTTATTATATCAACTCCAAAATATTAGAAAGGCATTGTAACAGAGTATAGCAATTAATCTTTTACATTAATTCTAAGTCAAACTTTTTTTTCAGCATAGGTAACAAATTCAGTTCCTGAAATCTCTTCACCGTTCTTTCAAGGAAAGGAAAGTTTATTCAGATTGATAGATGAATTTTAGCAAAATCTCTGATAGAGATTTTAACTGATACCATAACTTAGATTGCTGAAGTCATATGCATGGTCTGTTTATTTTTGCCTTTTTAGGATATAGTTCCTAAAGGAGCTGATATTTTTAACACTTTAAATTGTGTTAACTGTTAGAACTAAAAAAATAATTTCTTATATTGACTGCTTCGAAAAGGGATACAAAAATATGTTAAAATTCATTTTTATTATCTGGGACATCATTTAAATAAGCATTAAGAGTGAATACTATCTAGAAAATCTTGTCTTTAGTGAGTAGATGATGTATATATTAATATTTGTGTTAACAAAATTTCCAAAACAGATTTTAAGAATTCTTTCCTTTGTAGGCAAACATACTAGAGGATTGTCTTAACAATGGAGGTGATGCTAAATAAATTGAAGAGCACTGTTACAAAAGTAACTGCAGATGTCACAAGTGCAGTCATGGGAAATCCAGTTACCAGGGAATTTGATGTTGGTCGGCACATTGCTAGTGGTGGCAACAAGCTTGCTTGGAAAATTTTTAATGGCTTTAAAAAGTCAACAAAACAGGTAAGCTTTTGGGAAGAAAGTATGTATAACACGGTGGTATTTCAAAAGAAAGTATGTAGTTTAAAATGGCAGAAATAAAGAAGTTGACTATGCTCAGCATTATAATATTTATGAAAGTGATATTCATATATGTTCCTGTTAGGTTTCTAAAATGCCGCAATATTTAAAAGTTATGAGAAAATTACAGAGAATTGAATGTACTATAATTTCTTAGACAACCTCCTTAGATTGTAGTCTATCTGTAACTACAGTGGGGCAAAAAAGTATTTAGTCAGCCACCAATTGTGCAAGTTCTCCCACTTAAAAAGATGAGAGAGGCCTGTAATTGACATCATAGGTAGACCTCAACTATGAGAGACAAAATGAGAAAACAGATCCAGACAATCACATTGTCTGATTCGGAAAGAATTTATTTGCAAATTATGGTGGAAAATAAGTATTTGGTCACCTACAAACAAGCAAGATTTCTGGCTCTCACAGACCTGTAACTTCTTCTTTAAGAGGCTCCTCTGTCCTCCACTCATTACCTGTAGTAATGGCACCTGTTTGAACTTGTTATCTGTATAAAAGACACCTGTCCACAACCTCAAACAGTCACACTCCAAACTCCACTATGGTGAAGACCAAAGAGCTGTCGAAGGACACCAGAAACAAAATTGTAGACCTGCACCAGGCTGGGAAGACTGAATCTGCAATAGGCAAGCAGCTTGGTGTGAAGAAATCAACTGTGGGAGCAATAATTAGAAAATGGAAGACATACAAGACCACTGATAATCTCCCTCGATCTGGGGCTCCACGCAAGATCTCACCCCGTGGGGTCAAAATGATCACAAGAACGGTGAGCAAAAATCCCAGAACCACACAGGGGGACCTAGTGAATGACCTGCAGAGAGCTGGGACCAACGTAACAAAGGCTACCATCAGTAACACACTACGCCGCCAGGGACTCAGATCCTGCAGTGCCAGACGTGTCCCCCTGCTTAAGCCAGTACATGTCCGGGCCCGTCTGAAGTTTGCTAGAGAGCATTTGGATGATCCAGAAGAAGATTGGGAGAATGTCATATTGGATGAAACCAAAGTAGAACTGTTTGGTAGAAACACAACTCGTCGTGTTTGGAGGAGAGAGAATGCTGAGTTGCATCCAAAGAACACCATACCTACTGTGAAGCATGGGGGTGGCAACATCATGCTTTGGGGCTGTTTCTCTGCAAAGGGACCAGGACGACTGTTCCGTGTACAGGAAAGAATGAATGGGGCCATGTATCGTGAGATTTTGAGTGCAAACCTCCTTCCATCAGCAAGGGCATTGAAGATGAAACGTGGCTGGGTCTTTCAGCATGACAATGATCCCAAACACACCGCCCGGGCAATGAAGGAGTGGCTTCGTAAGAAGCATTTCAAGGTCCTGGAGTGGCCTAGCCTCCAGATCTCAACCCCATAGAAAACCTTTGGAGGGAGTTGAAAGTCCATGTTGCCCAGCGACAGCCCCAAAACATCACTGCTCTAGAGGAGATCTGCCTGGAGGAATGGGCTAACATACCAGCAACAGTGTGTGCCAACCTTGTGAAGACTTTGCCAACAAAGGATATACTGTAGATATATAAAGTCTATCCTAATTTATCTCAAATGTGTGTGCTTACATTGCTATCAAGTGTTCTTCATGATTTTTATTTCTTTTGTTACTAGAAGTAAGGGAATATGTGCATACTTATGAATTTCTTTACAGGTAGTTCTCGCTTTGATCATTCATTCAACAACTGAAGTTATGATGGCGTTGAATGAATGGTATTCACAACCGGTCCTTGAAGTTGCAGCACCCTCGCGGTCACATGATCAAAATTTGAGCGCTTGGCAGCCTGCCTGCATTTACAACCACAGGGTGTGCTTCAACTCTCTACCACCCGCCTGTCTCCCCTCCATCTATGCCCTTTTGGCTGCCCTACACTCCGCTGCCCCTAACACCCTGGGACAGCAGAGGGCAGGGTGGCTAAAATGGCAGAGATGGGTGAGATAGGCGGGTGGGGGGAGTTGAAATGGAGGCAAGTGCGGCAGGGCAGGAGAAGCGTGAAGTCCTTGCCTAACAATGGCACAGTCCTGACCTAACGACTGCAACCAGAACTACCGGAACTGCAGTCACTGAGTGGTGCAGTCACATGATGTTTCGCCTAAAGACTGCTTCGCTTAGCAACAGACATTTATTTATTTATTTATTTATTGAATTTATCCCCGCCCATCTCTACCATGGTAGACTCTGGGCGGTTATGCCTTTCATAGAAAGATGTAATACAGGATCCTCAATATCATGTGTGGAACAATGTTTCCAATGTCTGGGAAAACTCCCTTTTCTTGGAGAAACCATACTGCTAATGGCACAGGAAGCATCTAAGTTTTTAGTAAAGTCTACTTTCAAGCAGTCTGCCTTACTTAATAATTTATATAACCTGAGTAGGCTTTATATATATACTTGTATCTAATGATAAGATCTATATAAGTCCTGTTGATGTTTCTGTTAAAATATTTAAGGACACCATGTGTAAATTTAGAATCCATATACTTTTAATAAAATCTTCCTGTCACATGTAGAGGAAAGAGAAGATGACAGAGGATCAAGTGTCAGAACATAAGGCTTGTTTTTTACTTAAGACTTAGTTTGAAAAGTCTGGATAGTAATGCCAGTTTAAGTGTGATCTGTATGCAAGATGGCAATTCTCTTATAGTGGTAAATAACTTGTTTTAAAATTAAAAGTCATTATTTTAAAGTAAAGTATTAAACGTAGTTTTACTTTGGTAAGATATGCATAAAATATAAATGGGTTCATTAATTATATTTGTATACTTTTATGTTTAGGAAGTGGCAGTCTTTGTATTTGATAAAAAACTTATGGATAAATATCAGAAATTTGAGAAGGATCAAATTATTGATTGCTTAAAACGAGGAGTTCAGCAGCTGACAAGACTTCGACATCCTCGGCTGCTAACTGTGCAGCATCCACTAGAAGAATCCCGGTAAAAAATTCTGTTGCTAAAGTAATGATAGATTCAGTGCAAAAACTAAAGTCTGATAATTTAATTCTGATGAATTTTGAAAAGTTACAACCAAAGTTCACAATATACTGTATGCTTAGATTATACAGTAGAATTGTAAAAACTGGATTCTTTTTCAAATATTTATATAGATTTCTAAATACAATAAGGGTTTACAACTTATACCCATATTCTAAATACTTCTCAAATATTTTATACCCTGTTAATAGGAAATGGGTGATAAAATATATGCATTTAATTCAGTTCACATTCTGTGAATGCAGAGGAGTCTTATGATCAAAAATCAAAGGTCCTATTCAAAGTATTCAGAAATTTCATTTCATTTTGTTCTTTTTCCAGGGATTCTGAGAAGCTTTCATGGGCTTTTACTGTGGTGTTGAATCTTGCAAAATAATGTTGATTTATGGTATTTGGGGGCATGTTATTTGCTGTTAAGATACCAAATTGAAACATATTCGCCTTACCGTAATGTCTTGTGCATTTTCCAGCTGCCAGTGTGCTATACAACTTATAAATTACCTACATTAGTATACCTATCCCTGTTTTAAATTTAACATTTGGAGTGTTTAGTAAGGCTATTCTTGTTTTCTTTTAGAGACTGTTTAGCATTTTGTACAGAACCAGTTAGTGCAAGTTTGGCTAATATACTTGGTAACTGGGACAATCTTCCTTCACCCTTACCATCTGACATCAAAGAATATAACTTGTATGATGTGGAAACGAAATATGGCTTACTTCAGGTATATATTGACTTGTATATTTACATTAATACTCCAATGCATCGGTAATTGTAATACATTCAAAATTATGTGTGTGTGTGTGTCTGTCTGTCTATAAATGAGTATGTATATTCTAACTTTACCAGCCTGAATACAGGAGGACCATTGTATGACTAAAGATAAAAGGTGAACATATTTGAAGAAGTGGATCTTGCAGCATTTTGCTATACTGTGCTCTATTTTTGAACACCTCAGTGAGTTCCATATATAAATGAGGCACCTAGTTCACTTTTTTTCTTTCTAAACAAAGAAAACAGTAAAAGAGTATTGAGATAGTAGTTGTAAGTGAAAACAAACACAATCCATCATAGTTAAGTTTCAGAAAGCTGGAAAAAAAGACATTCTCACAAGAATATAACGTCCTTCCTAACAGGTTTCAGAAGGCTTGTCATTTCTACACAGCAGCGTAAAAATGGTCCATGGCAACCTTACTCCTGAAAACATAATTTTGAATAAAAGTGGTGCATGGAAAATTATGGGATTTGACTTTTGCATTCAGTCTATAAATCCATCTGAACAAGAGGTAAATAAAGTGTTTAATTTGTTCTTCTTCCTAAATGAAGCCCAGCTGAAGATATTAAAAATCTAATGCTTAGCTGTTCTAAAGTTTAAAAAGTTTAAAATGAGTCAATACATAAAGGATGGTACCTTCACTTTACCAGATATACAAACATCTTGACATTGTCATATATGAAAATTTGGATAAGATTTGTGATTTGTACTTTTTAGTACAAATTTAGTTTATGATATTTGAGGAGGATGTGGAAGGTAGGCTACTGACTATAATTTATTTATTTTATATTATTTATATAGCCACCTATCTCATACAAGTGACTTTGGGCAGTCTAGAAGGTTAAAACACAAAACCCCACCACACATAATCCCCCAGTGCCCAATGATAAACAGTAACCCCACTCACCATCGTAATAACAGAACTCATCTACCCATCTGACCAAAATGTCTAGGGAAACAGCCAGATTTTCAGTGCCTTGTGAAAGGCTAACAGGGTTGGGGCCATCCAAATCTCGGGGGGGTTGCTGTTCCACAGGACAGATGCTACCACTGAGAAGGCACACCTCGGGGGTACAAGATAGCATTGTTTGATAGAAGAGATGTGGAGCATGTTCTCTGTACTAGATCTGGTGGGTCAAACAAAAGCAATAGGGGAAAGGTCCTGCAGGTTGCCTGGCCCTATGCCATGGAGGGCTTTATAGATGATGACCAGCATCCGGAAGCCTATTGGCAGCCAATGCAGCTCATGGAGCAGTGGTGTTAAATAGTCATAACGAGAAACACCAAAAACTGCCCACACCACTGTACTCTGGACCAGCTGCAGCTTCCAAGTATTCTTCAAGGGCAGCCCCATGTAGAGTGTATTACAGTAATCCAGATGGGAGGTGACTAAGGTTTGAGTCACCATGAGCAAGGCCTCCCAATCCAAGAATAGCCGCAATTGGTGCATAAGACAAACCTGCGCAAACACCCCCCCCCCTTAGCCACAGCTGTCACCTGTTTTTCAAGCAGGAGCTGAGAGTCCAGGGGGATTCCCAAATTGTGCACCAACCCTGACTGGGGAAGTGCACCCCCATACAGAGTTAAAAGATGGGAAATCCCCAGAGTCAGGGGGCCTTAAAATCCACAGCGACTCAGTCTTGCCATGATTAAGCTGAAGCCTATTCTCCCTCATCCATTACATAGCTAACAATCAAAGAGAATATTTGTAGCTCAGGGTTGAACTGTGGAGTCCTTGGTGCTCTCTGAGCCTTGTTGTTTTCTTGCAGACGTTTCATTGCCAGACTAGGCAACATCTTCAATAAGATGTTTCCCTTTTCGCACTGAAGATGTTGCCTAGTCTGGCAATGGCTCAGAGAGCACCAAGGACTCCACATATCTAACCACCTAAAATGAAGTAGGCTGGTATATTTATATATGTTATATGAAGGTAAGTTTTGCTTTTTTTAATTTAATATTAAAAATGTGTATCAAAAGATTAAATTAATTTCAAATAAAAATGGGGCATATGTCTGTTAAAAATATAGATCTAAATATTTTTAGTTGTTAAAGTAAGGTTTTCTAAATATAAATGGGTAAAGTAAATTTGTTTTAAATTTTATTGTTTTAAAATATGTGACTTCACTGCTCTTCTTATTGCAGCCAAAATTCTCTTCTAAAGAGTGGGACCCAAACTTACCATCTTTGTGTCTTCCAAATCCTCAGTATTTGGCACCAGAATACATCCTTTCAGTAAGCTGTGAAACAGCTAGTGACATGTATTCTCTAGGGGCAATTATGTATGCTGTATTTAATAATGGAAAAGCCATTTTTGAGGTCAACAAGCAAGATATATATAAAAGCTTCAGTAGACAGCTGGATCAGGTACATTGCAAATTTGTTAACATGTATTTTCAAATGTTGATTTATTAAATAATGGCTGGTTTCAAATATTAGACCTGATTTGTGAGGATAAAAATTTATGTTGTATCTGATGAAATTCTAAGCCAGAAAGATTTTTATATAGTACACACACTACAGGCAGGATTTTCTTTTTTGTTAATGATGGCATGTGTTCTGTACAGCTTAGTCGGTTGAGTTCCAGTAATCTTCAGAACATCCCAGAAGATGTCCGTGAACATATAAAACTGTTGTTAAATGTCACTCCTGCAGTCAGACCAGATGCAGACCAAATGACTAAAGTGAGTAAATAGAAGTTTCCTTGAAATAACCACAGAACATAAGGCAAAGCCTTCAATTGTTGTAATAATAAATATAGAGTTCTAAAATGTTTTGTTAAAATGTTATGGTTTATGGGAGTTTGTAATGTAAGAGATTAAATTTCTTATATTAGCAGAATCACTGCTCAGTAATTCACTGGAATTGTCTGGCAGAATATCTTTTTAGAGACTATTATGTAGCTGTCTAGAAAATAGGTCATGCTTATGAAAGTGCAAAAAGAAAAATACCTGTTTGGTGTTAAGTGTCATCCTGGCAGTTTTACAGTTCCAGTTTTCTTTTTATTTGATTTATTTGATCTATTTATTATGAAATTGTGTAGTGCCCAACTCCCAGAGACTCTGGGCAATTCACAAAATAACCTACTAACCTTAATTAGAATTAAATGCTATTGTGCCTTTGATAGGTCAAATATATAGCTTATTTATCATCTCAATAATCCTTTCTTATCTTTATTTTTAGATACCATTCTTTGATGATGTTGGGGCCATGACATTACAGTACTTTGATTCTTTATTCCAAAGGGATAATCTTCAAAAATCACAGTTTTTTAAAGGGCTGCCAAAAGTTTTACCAAAACTACCTAAGGTTAGCAACTTCCAAATATCTTAATAAAAATACCTGCACACTATATTGTAGATGAAATGTGCATTGCTCTGTAATAGCTTCATTTTGGGACTGTGATAAATGTTTCTGATTTCACACATTTTACAAAAGGGAGTTGTAGGATGTACCAATATATGAAGTTATTTTTGAAAAGGCTGCAGTTTTGTTTTATTTTAATATTTAAGATTAATTATATACATCTTATTATATCTTTGAAAAGTAAGATATCTATTTTCTTTCAGCGTGTTATAGTGCAAAGAATTTTGCCTTGCTTAACATCTGAATTTGTAAATCCAGACATGGTACCTTTTGTTCTGCCTAATGTTCTGCTCATTGCGGAGGAATGTACCAAAGAAGAATACATAAAACTAATTCTACCTGACCTCAGCCCTGTCTTTAAACAACAGGAACCAATCCAGGTACATCTGCATCTTAAGCATTATTCTTGTTTCCTATTGCTGAACATGTTGTATTTCCCATTAAATACTGACAAAAATGTGTGTCTATATGCCTTAAAGTCAGATTACACTGACATGCTGAAAAGAAAAGATGGAACTGTTATACCTTCATAAAATGTATTCAGTCTGTAAAGTTTCCAGTCAAAGTTTATTTCAGAATCCTAGATGTCATTCCCTGGAATAGATTTCTGCCAGGTGAGCAGACTTAGTTTTTAAGTCTGGTATATTGCATTTTGTGGATATACTACAGTCTGTTACACATTCCAAAAGTACATACTGGTAATTTCTATTTTAAAATTGATGTTCTTGTTTTCCATGCTTACAGGCTAGCAACATGGTAAGTGAATGTATCTGCTATATTTACATTGACATTTGAATACAGATTGGTACCAAATGTTACTCTGAAAGCTATTCTGAATTATTAGTTTGATTAACAAAATAAGAGAAAGTAATTTTTATATTACATTTCTAAACAGATTCTCTTGATATTTCTTCAAAAAATGGACCTACTACTAACCAAAACACCTCCAGATGAAATAAAGAACAGTGTTCTACCAATGGTTTATAGAGCCTTAGAAGCACCATCAATTCAAATACAGGTCTGATAACTACATGTTTTGTTCAACTTTGCTATAGCTGAAATATATTTGGCATCTTTGAAAGATTCTCTTATCCTATCTTTATTTCTTGTATTTGTTTCTATCAGTATTTAGAATAAGCTCTCACAAAGCAGTAAAAACATTTAAAAAGCAGTATGAGAATAAATTTGTAACTTGCATTTCAGTACTTAGTTTTGGAATATCACTTTTTCTTTCAACATTGAGTATATTAACTGATTGTTTTTCAGCCTAGGTCAATTTTCTAAGAAAAGAAGGATGACAAAGATATTCTTTTCTCTAGAATTGTGTAAAATGTTTTGAGGTTGAAATGTTCTGATCCTAAATGTATCATTCTGACCTCCAAATGCTCTCTTTCAGTTTCACAAAAGTATTCCAAAGTGAGGGCATACTGTTCCAACTTTACTGGAAGTGGTCTGGCCTCAAAGCAGGCCATTCTGAACTCCATTCACAATTGGAATGGTCCATTTCAGTATCAGCTTACTTCCTGAAAGGGTAGAACAACTTGCTCCAGTATTGGAACATTTCAGGTAAAGTGAGACTGTTCCAAACTCAAAACATTTTACACACCCGTGCTTCCCACACCCCACCCTGCTCTGTCCCAGAAGTTTAAGTCCCTTGACCAGCTTGAAAAGACTAGATATAAATTTTGTTTTAAAATATTAATCATTTAGTGTAAACAGAAATTAAAAATGATGGCTTGAAAATTACTTTTTTTAAAAGTTAACTCTAACCTCATCCAATTTTTATATATGATGATTGTGGTACTTTTATTTGCAGGAACTCTGCTTAAATATAATTCCCACATTTGCCAACCTTATAGATTATCCATCAATGAAAAATTCGTTGATACCAAGAATTAAAAATGCATGTTTACAAACCTCATCTCTTGCTGTAAGTTTTTAATACAGAACTCTTAAAAATTGTATATATTTTGCCTTTTCTCAGTTTGAACAGTATTTCTTGGTTTCTGGTGGGGTTTTTTTTTAGTAAAAATGTTTTGACTATATATAGCTAATACTTGAAGAGTAAAATGGTTCCTTACCAATTAGTCTCACACTTACATTATTATGCCCCCTACTTCCAAAATCTGCCTCTAAAGCAGGAAGAGCTACATGTCTTTCTTAAGCTCTCCATACAACGCAGCCTCAATTGTATAGTATTTCTAATAGCACAGGGAGCCTTCACACAGCCATATCATTGTACTCCTGAACTTTGCAATATCCACTGAATGTTCACATACTGGAATTGGCTCAAACTACATACACAGATATGTATTGAACAAACAGATGTTGGGGTTTTCTCAAATTGTATTAGGTATCCACATATGAGGAAATCATGCAAATAAAACTTTAGTAGAATTTAGCAGTTTAAGGATTGCTGGAATTATCAATGTAGCAATCTTTAGTACCTTTGGCTGCATGAGGTTCTGTCTAAGCTCCATTATGACAGTTAATGAACAAAATTGTTTAAATTTATGCTACATCT
Source organism: Charina bottae (assembly GCA_023362775.1). Taxonomy (NCBI): domain Eukaryota; kingdom Metazoa; phylum Chordata; class Lepidosauria; order Squamata; family Charinaidae; genus Charina; species Charina bottae. Next base: position 38,122,899 of record JALMGJ010000006.1, on the reverse strand, counting down.
GATGTCACTTTAAGCTGAACCTTAATAAGGTGTCTGCTGTACCATTTAATAACATTTGTCTGAGTCAGTTCCACAATTTGTCTCTTGAGGAAAGTGGATATCATTTTTATATTTGTTCAAGCCACTGCTTGCATATTGGATCCCTCCTTGACTTGGCTTCTAAGGATTTCCAAAGACTATATCCTATCAGTGAACATCCAGACTATTAATACTTTTCCTTTGAGGCAGAATTTCCCAACACTTCAAAAGAGGCAGAGATGTGACCCCTGCTTAATAAACGATATTTGGACTGGTTTTAACAACTATCAGCTGGTATCTGATGGTATATTTAGGCAAGCTGATTAACAAAACAGCAGTTCTGCAGCTACAGCAGTTCTTAGATGAAGTGGATTGTTATGATCCTTTTCAGTTTGGATTTAGATCCAGATTTAGCACAGACTGGTACTTTTGTAAGCCACCTTGAGCCATTAAGGGTCTGTGCAGCATATGCATTTTATAAAGAAACAAACATTTGCCTACTTCATAATATTAGGTAACGGGTAGGATGCAAGAAAGAAACAGCAAAAGGTCTGACTCTTGGCAATAGTCTCATTTTTTTAAAATACTGCAGAATTTTTTACTGTAGTTTTTTCATGCAACAATTGTTAAAGTCGATGAAGGTTCTCAGTCATCCAGGTGGAACAGTCTGTAGCTTGAACATCCAAACAGGATGTACAGGAGGATGGCCCAACACAGGAGAAGTAACACCACAGGACCAGAGTCAGCAGTTTATCTTCATTTAAAGGAAAAAGGACACTCATTTGAGGACATTAATGTTCACATTTTAGACAGAGAAGATAGGTGGTTTGAGAGAGGGGTCAAGGAGTCCATTTATGCCAACTTGGAAAATCCTTCCTTGAATAGAGGTGGGGGCCTCAGGCACAATCTTTCCCCTATTTTCCTTCCTGCTTTGTCTTCTGTGCCTAGGAAGATTAAGACCATTTCACAAGCTCAACAGCAGCATGGTAATCTTAACGATCCTCCTTTGGATGATAAAGGGACTTAGAAATAAACATCTCAAATAACCATGACCTAGCCCCAGGTGCAAGTTCACACAGCCACCCTAGAAACATATTTAAGGATTCCCTTACTAACTTTGCTCAGACTGAAGAAGCTTCTTGGATAAGGAGCGAAACGTTTCCACTGAAAAAATAGAAATCCAGTTGACATGATTCAAGCTACAGAACAATTGTTAAAATTATATTGTTTCTGAAGCTTCCCGTGTAAGAGTAAGTTTTATGTACACATAGTTTTTAAATGATTAAAGAGCTTGTTTATCAAACTTCATTTTAAATTACCTTTATTCATAAACGTTCAGAGGATTTGTTTCTATATTTATTAGGTGCGTGTAAATTCCTTAGTCTGTTTGGGAAAAATTTTGGAATACTTGGATAAGTGGTTTGTTCTTGATGATATTCTGCCTTTCTTGCAACAAATTCCTTCCAAGGAACCTGCAGTCCTTATGGGAATTTTAGGTAATGTGACTTTTCCTTTTTTGTGTTGCCTATAGTAATTCCTCTGCAGTACTTCGGTATAATGATTCAAAATCAATATGTTTATAATATGACTCATATGTGTATAACTTGCTTAGTTTCCCAGTATTTTCCTTTCAGTTCAAACTCTGTATCAACATATATTAATTACTCAGGAACATACTATTATCTCTAGTTGCAAAAATAATTAACTTCAGCATCTTGTTTTCCTATCCCCTCAAACTAAAAGAAATACAAAACATGTTTATACATTTACAGTTGCATGCAACAGTTTAGACAGCCCTGCTCAAATTTAAGTTTTAGCAAATCTCTTTAAACACATAGATCTTTGTTATGTAAGCAGTAGCTCTAGACAGCTACTCTAGTATCAGCTGAACTTTTCAGTAGGTTTTTACAGTGATCTGTGAGTTCTGTTTTGTAGATCTTACCAGTTTGGGGACAGCTCTAGCAGAGATTTTTCTTGTTCTTCCAGATCTTCCCTTGACATCAGTAACTCCATGCAGCTTCTATTTCTTAATAATGCTTCTTGCAGTTGAAATTGCTAGCTGAAAGTGTTTAGAGATTTTTTAATAGATTTCCCCTACTTTATAAGAGTAAATTATCTTCATTTTCAAATGGGCAGACAGCTGTTTAGAGGAGATCATGGTTGCTGAAAGTAGATAGAACAATCACAATTTGAGAAGTTAAAAGTGTCAGAGTATTCATCTTCACCTAGCTAATTGTAGCAAGTGAGTCATCACCTTTTTGGGCCTTATTAACAACTTTAAAAATTGTGTGAATAAATTGGAAGGGTATCCAAACTTATGCTCTTGCCATATTCACTGTTTTCTTACTTGATTCTGTAAGCAACTGCAGATAAATAATAAACATGCTTTCAAATTTGAAGAAAGATGTGTTTATGTTATGTGGAGATTGTGTCAGCTTCTATTCATTTGAAACACAGTCTGACCAGCGGTGTGTGTATTTTTGCATGCAACTGTATATGTAAGTGCAATAGATGTTTGCATTATTTTATTGAAACTAGTCTTGTGCTCAGAGTAAAATATAATGATTGCAATTCATTATAACAAGATCAATAGCTAAACCATTGATGTTTCATGACAGGTATTTACAAATGTACATTTAGTCACAAGAAGCTGGGAATTACAAAAGAACAACTTGCAGGAAAGGTGCTTCCGCATCTGATTCCCCTTAGCATTGAGAACAATCTTAATCTAAATCAGGTAGGATGATTGATCATGTTTTCACTAAAAAAATACAACATTGGAGTTATTTATGAAGAATCCAAAGTTTGGATCACAGATGAGATGTTCATTTTATATTCCACTATGATGCATTAAAGCTACTGCCAGTGTTTGTTGCAATTCTGCAAAAGTCAGGGGAACTGAATTGCTTTTCATTTAATCCCATGATTTCTTTAACAGTCTTTCCAATTTGGAGCCTTCTTTAAAGAGAAGATCACACTTACCCACACGGGTTGTTTTCTTTTCTTTTCTTTTTTTGTTTTTTTGGGGGGTTGGAAATTATAAAAATGACTTACAACATTGGTAATGTGTGTAGTCTCTACAACGAACTACAATTATGACAACACACGGTGACATCAGTGCTGCCACTTTATACTTGCCAGCTGATGTCTGATGCAAGCCTTAAGTTGTAGTGTTTGCATCATGGCATTACATTCATTTGCTCCCTCCCCTGCAAATGCTCATGGATATATTTTGACCTATTTAAGGGAGAATAAATGCAATGGTGTTTGTAGACAAGCAGGCTGCAAACGGAAGGGGGTTGATGATTTGAATTGCTAGGAAATAAATCTGGACAATTTCAGAAGGATGGTGTAAGGACTCAAGGAGTTGTAATGAATGCAAGATGAGTTAAACTTTATTTCTCTTTTGCTCAATTGGCAACAACATTACAGAATGTTCAGTGACCTGAAATGGTTTATGTTTGTGCAGAGACAGATTAGACTTCCAACATTTTCCAAACAAGCTAAAGAAAGCTAACAAACCACTAAGCACTGGAATAAGGCTTTATTACTTTATATCCTCCAAAGTTGTGGTCACTGATAAAAATCATCCACTGTGATCAAGAGACTAGAATTGTCAATCACAAAGCAACAAACCCTTGTCCTCGTCCCTGTCCTCACTTAAATCTTCTTTATATAGAAAGCTTGAAGAGAAATATATCAATTTCCTGAGATTCATTTCCATGTCCTAATATCCAAATCACTAATACTGTTTCAGGGTCCAAGTGTGCTGAACACCTTTTTTGTATGCCATTGTTGAGTAATAACATTAAATTTATTTGCCTGCAGGTTTTTGGAATTACCTGACTAGGGGAATGTTAGGAGAGCTACTTCAGACACATACATACATACATACGTGTGAGAGACTGAGAGAAAAAAAAACATTGGGCACAAAAGTGTTTGAATTATTTTGGAAATACTGTACATGTAAAAACATTTACATGCACAGATGGTATTAAGTAAAGGAAATAATTTAAGTGTACCTTGGTAACAGTTTCACAAGGCAACTTGTTATTTTTTATTATTTTAAGATTGTACTATTTTTAGACCTTAAAAGCTGCAGTGCTATGTATGCTTATATGCATACATACCTATCACCCTATTCCCTTTCAGGATAAGCAATGTTTTGCAAAGTGCAGAAAAAGAAGAAATAGTAAAGAAAATAAATTAGAGGCAAATGATAATAGAAAAAAAGAAGGAAGTCAAACTATCTAGTTTACACCAACAACATTTGTGATGACTCCATACATTTCTGTCCTTGCAAACCATTCTTGCTTTTATGACATCCATACCCCAATTAGTATGTTACTTTTTTTTCTTGAAACTTCTCAGTTCTTGTTGAGATTCTTATCAACTCCATCCAACCATTACTTTCTTTTTTCCTTCCTCTTTTGTTTTGCAATTTGATCCTCGTTCTTTCTTCCAGCTTCAGTTCCATATAACAGGTGGACAGAAGTACAGTCTTATATGCAGCAATGGTAACTTCTTTTATAAACATTCATTCCTTGCAGTATTTTTTCTACCAGCATTTGCGTATCATAATATTTCTCTTCTATCCATTTCCCCATCTTTAAGAAGCATTCGACGATACATTAATTTTCATATCCATACTCCTTTTTTCACCATATTTGGGTTCTCAGCCAACAACATAGTAGCATCTGTGTATAAAAGTACAGATTCATCTACCTCCCCAATCAACACACCTTTAACATCACCACAAGCATTCCTTATACATTTAATCAAAAATACATGAAAAAAGCCTGCAGGGCACATATTCTTGTATTACATATATCTTGCAATAAGTCTATAAATAAAGTCATTGAGTTCAGCATGTCTTCTAATTAAGTGTGCATAGGATTGCTGAGTATCACATTGTGTTCCTTACATAATAATTTTGTGTTGCCCATTTCAATTTGTTAGATTTCTCTCAGTACATTATTCAATATTAGAAGACTGGTTCTTTTCAAATTTCTTCATGTTAAATATATTTCTCTTCTAGTTTAATTCCTTTATTTCAGTCATAAAAGAGATGTTAAGTAAATTGGAAGCTGAACATAAGACCAAACTTGAACAAATCCATGTTATGCAGGAACAACAAAAGTAAGTGTGCAAAATATTATGCAGTTACAGTGAATCTTTGCTATGTTATATAATTTTCTGTATTTCTTGAGTTTTTCTATCTAAAACATTAGATAAATTTTACTAGTAGTATATTGCAGTAGGTTAAGTGGCTATTAATATTTATTTATTTGTCAAATTTATCACCGCCCATCTCTACAAAGTAGACTCTGCTTTAATATTTAATATTCTACTGCAAGGAAGTTTATGGAACTTTTTTTAGCTTCTTAACAGCCCTATGACTTTGGCTAGCTGCCATTCATCTTCACAGTTGAGCAATTTGGAACAGATTTTCCATTTAAGCAGTCTGTGAACTTTATCTCCCATCACCTTGGGTAGGAATTTAGTATTCTATACCAAACCACCCTCAAATAATGGTTGGACTGATACATGTTAAACCATTATGTTTATTTGGTTTGGGTTCATGAGCTGATGTGTGAATCCAGCCATATAAATTTATGGATTAGTATTATGTATGAATTGCGTCTTCAGATCATTGTTAAAACAAACCATAGGTTAGTGTAATGTGTGAATTCAACCAGTGATGTGTTTAAATTAAAACTGAGATATCTTGGGCTAGATGTCTATCGTAGAATTTGAATGTACTTTAGGTACTGTCTTGTCACTTTTTATTTAATACTATTATGCTAATATAGTTAAGGGGGCGCGATGGCTCAGTGGTTAAGACACCAGGCTTGTCAATTGGAAGGTCGGCGGTTTGAGACCCGAGCGCTGCGTGACGGAGTGAGCTCCCACACTCACCCCAGGTCTTGCCAACCTAGCAATTCGAAAGCATGCAAATGCAAGTAGATTAATAGGTACCACTTCAGTGGGATGGTAACAGCGTTCCGCGTGCGTCATGCTGGCCACATGACCGCGGAAGCGTCTTTGGACAGCGCTGGCTCTTCGGCTAAGACACAAAGATGAGCACCGCCCCCTAGAGTCGGACATGACTGTGCAGGGGAAAACCTTTACCTTTACCTTTTAATATAGTTAAATGAGAGAAACAGGAGAAACTGAAAGAGTCTATGCTCTGTTATATGCATTTCAAGTAATTTAAAGGTGGTAACATAATATTATTATTAATATTATTATTATTTAATAATAGCTTTTTAAATAATGCAAGTAACCTTGATCAAGTTAATAGCAAGTGAAACTATCCTTTTTTAAGAGATTGTTTTGAGTATAGGCATGGGAGCAAAGGAGGCATCCCAGAGGGCCCCTGAAATAGTTCTGCAGGCAGAGAAATGATGGAAATAACACACACGTACCCATATACACACGCAGTTATCTTACTGACGGTAGTAAGAGATGTAGGAGAAATCTTAATTCTTCCAGCAAGTATGCAAAATAGAAAAGAAAAACTACATCAACTTTGGTGAATTTTTAAAAGAATGCTGTGGCAGACGAGCTGAGGAGGGGTTCTGTGATGAATTTTTCCAGCCAACCTCTGTGTGTACAGTAACCTGTACAATTGTTTTCATGTTAGTTCTATTTTACTGCTTTGATTTAACCTGTGAATTTGATGTAGATGCTGATGTAACCTCTATATAATAATGTAATTCAATCACTTACTAATTACTATTATGTTGAAAGAGAAACTCAATGAAGCAAATGATTTTTAATTCGTCATGATAACATTTGGAATGTGTTCCGTTACTCTTACTGGGTTGTTTTTGAGGTTGAAACTATAACTTACTATAATTTCTTTTTTATTTTACAGATCTTTGGATATAACTAATCAAATGAAGCCACTTGAAGAATCGAAAGTCAGTAGCACCAGCAATCAAGTAAGATGCTGTTTTTATTAGATTAATATAATACTGGTTTCAAGTAACTGTTTTAAAGATATTTTATCTTGTTTTAATCCAAACAGGTGGACAAAACATTTAGCAATCTAGGAATGTGTATCTTAACTAGTGGACCTGATTGTAAAGAGAATGGACTGATGACAAATCAAAGAAAGGTAAGCTTTCATAAGTTAAGGTGTAATAATTAGTTATAAAAAGAAATATACTGTATATAAGTATATTGAGTCTGCAATCCATGGTAGATTTCAACATGATGGATCCTAGTTTTGTCAGATTGAATTCCTCCTTTTTGGTGTTGACTCCATAGTTTTTAATGCAAAAGAGATACAAGGGCCAGGAAGAGGGAGCAGCCCATTGTTGTAAAGAATATGCATAGAAAAGAAAAACAATATATTTTCTAAATAAAAGTATTGGAACCTTTTCCCAGTGATGTAGTTCTGATTATTGCCGATAGGTTTTAAGAGAGATGAAAGCAGTTATATATGGTATTTAATTTTTTTTATTTATTGAAAACAGTTGCAATGAACCCTTCATTTAATGAACCTCCATTTAGATGATTTCAGATAGAAGAGACAAAACTGTCTGGACATCCCCCTGAAATTATGGATAAATCCACTGCATCTGAAGTAGCTTTCCAAACTGTGTATCGCGACACTTTAGTGTGTCGCGACACACAGTTTAGTGTGTTGCGAAGCGGCGGCGCGGGGGTGCGCGCGGTGGCGGTGTGCGTTTTAGTGAGGCCGCCGCGCACGCTGCTGCGCCGCTGCCGCCGTTGGTGTGTCGCCAACGGCAGCAGTTTGGAAACCACTGCTTTATGCTAATTTTTAAATTTAAGTTTATGAGTCATTACACAAATGACATACATTGCTGTGCATGACATAATTTGCAGTTTAACAGATATTTGGAAGATATTTGGACTCTCCTGATCCTCACCCCCCTTTTTTTTAAGATGGTGACTAAGTGGCAGGGTCCTGGTCTTAAAAGACCTATCATCAACTATGATAGACCACTTGCTGTGAGTAGGAGACACCATTTGTGGCCCTACCTGAATTGTGAAGCTCTGGCAATAGCAACCAATGCCTTTATTACTCTGCTGTTAGACTAATGTAATATGCCCTACATGGGTCTGCCTTTGAAAACAACCTGGAAACTGGTACAGGTTAAAAACTGCAACTATATCAGCTAGGATGTTAGCAGGTGAGAGTGCTATTATAATACACTGCCAGTTTCTTAATTACTGCAGTTACCAGTACAGGTAGTCCTCGCTTAACGACCACAATTGGGACCAGAATTTCGGTTGCTAAGCAAAGCAGTCATTAAGCAAATCTGACCTGGTTTTACAACCTTTTTGCAGTGGTTGTTAAGCAAATCACCATGGTCATTAAGTGAACCACGTGGTCATTAAGCGAATCACACGGTTCCCCATTGATTTTGCTTGCCAGACGCCGGCCAAGAAGGTTGAAAATAGCGATCATGTGACCATGGGACGCTGCGACGGTCATAAATGCGAACCGGTTGCCAAGCGCCCAAATCGTGATCATGTGACTGTGGGGATGCTGCGACTGTTGTAAGTGTGAGGACCAGTCACACGGTGGTTTTTTCAGCACCGTTGTAAGTCTGAACTGTCACTAAAAGAATGGTTGTTAAGCGAGGGCTACTGTAGGTTTTCAATTATAGTTCAGACTTACTGAAAAGGCACTCCTTTTCTGTGGTGGCCCCTACTCTTTGGAATATCTTGCCCTGTGAGGTATGTCTAGCATTTCTCTTTTAGTATTGTGCAAAGCTTTTAAGGCAGCGCTGTTTCATTGAATGTTTGGAGTTTTAATTCTGAATGTTGTTATGTGGCCTGCTTTTTTTTTTTGTTGAGGGTCACTGTTGGATATGTGGGGGTTTATTTACATTTGATTGTATATGTTTTTTAACTTATTAATGCAAAACAACCCAGAGTGTTTAGATAGACAGACAGACAGACAGACAGAATTGGTCCATCAAATAAAGATTTCACTGTATACCCCAACCTATGTAATCTTGTCCCAGTTACATCGACCCGTCCCACCCAGTCCAGCAGGAAGGGCATGTTACAGACCCTGTTGGCTAAAGAATTTTGACTGGCGGGGTCAAGGAGGAGAGCCTTTTCTGCTATTGCCCCCACCCTCTGGAACATCTTGCCCCCTGAGGTGAGGTTGGCCCCCACTATTCTGGCCTTCTGGAAGAACATTAAGGCCTGGCTCTGTCAACTAGCTTGGGGATCCAAGAGTGATAGGCAGCCCTGGGGGTGGTTTGGTGGCTTGAAGACGCTCTCTCCGCCTTTTAGTTTTTCTCCTTTACCTTCTTGTATTTCTTGTATTTTTATAATGGTTTTTATGATTCTCTATTTGTAAGCCACCCAGAGTGAGATGGGCAGTGTATAAATTTAATAAATAAATAAATAAACCTTAGTCCATTGCTTACAAATCAGTTTGAAAAAGAAAATGGTTTCTGCTGTTCTCTGGGTACTGGGCAGAAAGCATAACCTAGAGCAGGGCTTTCCAAAGTGCCGCCGCTGGCAACACAGGAGTGGCGGCGGCAGCGTCGCGGGGGGCGCGCGTGCACGGCGGGGGGGCGTGCGGCGGCGCGCGCGTGCACGGCGGCGCGGGGGGCGTGCGGTGCGCGCGTGCATGGTGGCGGCTGCCGCTGCTGCTGTACATGCGCGCGTGCCGCCGCTTCTGGGTGGTGTGGCGACACACTTTTGTGGCGCAACACACAGTTTGGAAAGCTCTGACCTAGAGGAATAGGAGGAAGAGCCACTACCAAGACAACGGTGTGTGTGTGTGTGTGTCAGAAGCACCAAAGCGCTTCTGTAGTGAAAGGATTTGCCAGTGTCATCACCGTTGCCCAGGGGATGCCCAAGGAGGCTCCTTTCATGTCCCTGTAATTTTTCCCACTGGAGTGGTACCTAATTTATCTAATCGCATTTGCATGTTTTTGAACTGCTGGGTTGGCAGGAGCTGTGACTGATTTTTACTGATTGCTGGTAGCTGGGTTTCAAACTGCCGAGCTGTCAGCCTTAATGGCTTCTGACTCAGCGTCCCGCGGTCCCTATCAAGACAACGGTCAGATAAAAGGAATCTGAGTCCAGGGCAGAACTCTAATCCGAGCAAGTGTCTCAGACGAGGCTGTCGCTAGTTCTCACGAAGATAAAGGGAAGGAGGGGGGAAGCACATTCAGATTTCCAAAATTCTGTTACTGTAAGCTTATAATAAAAGTAGTGTTAGCATTCATGACTTTGGTTTCCTAGTCTGGTCTACTTTGGAGGGCTGACAGTTATAGTATAAAAGACATGACAGAAAAGATAAAAAGATGGGAAAGAATTCATACTTTATGACATACATGCTAACCTTTTGATTCATAATTAAATAAACCTTCACTTCCTTGCACATACTCATCAACTCTGCTCAACAAGATCAGACGGCCATTATTCAGAACTATTATATCCACAACATACACATTTTCTTTCATTTCATTTCATTTGCTAATTCATGGTCTTTACCATTTGCTTCTCTTGTATTCCAAATTGCAATGTTCTGTATACCAGAGTTGTTACCAGATGGGCTGATGATGAGATGATACTGACCTCTTCCTCCAATCATGGTTTTAGTCAATCATAGCTTTCACATAACACCTTTTTAGTAAGATAGACAAGGAGCAGACTCAGTTAGGAGTCTTGGTTGTACCTCTGCTACATGCATCATTCCCTACTTGTGCTAACAACAGAACTGGCCATTTTCGGCCCATTTTGGCCAGTATGCCATAAATGCAACCAAACCAATTTTATCCTAAGGACACTGATACTAGTCTTTGCAAGCTAGGATTTGTAATCTCATATGTATTCCACCAATTTACTATTTGTTACTCATTTTCAGTGCTTTGCAATGTGTCGCTTATCTCAAGGCAATAGCATGATAGTTATGTAGGTATGCTTCCAGATGGGAGGTTATTATCCAAGACAGCCAGAATCTGAATGGATAATCAAGCGTCAAGTGAATGAATCTGTTCTTTGGAAACAACCTGACTCTACTGAGATAGCAAATAGCTTTGTTGAAGTTTATCACTTTTGACTGTGTAAATTGCTTTAGGTGGTATATAAATATTCTAAATAAATACTAAAAATTCCACAGACTACAAAAGAGGGAAAGATGAGAACAGAGTCCACCCATATATCAGCAGTCATGTTCCCCTTACCAACCAGCAGCCATCCCATCAGGCTGCACCAAAGGGAGAAAAGAAAAGAGGGTTCTAACTTTGAGAACTGTTGGATTATATCCAGGCCTGGGTGTTGCTGTCTTTCAGTTTCTCTCAGACAACTGATCTGAAGACAGCTGGTATCCTCACAAGAGAGTCTTGTTATAATTGCCCTTCTCAGTCCCAGTAAAGAGGAAGCCACAGCACCTGCCTTCCAAATTCTTAAAAATCAGAACAAAGAATGTCAATTTCTAGCAGAGGACAAGTCTTTCTCTGCTTCAAAGTTCTTGCCTAAGATCAGCTGACTTGATACTAGGATTCCTACGGGGAAGAGGCAGACGATGCCCTTTTGCCTTTGTCAGTGATGTCTCTGACAGTTTTGACCTTAAACCAAAGTGGAAAGGCTCGAACTTCAACTGCCATGAGGCAGTTAAAGGAGAGAAAACCTTATGTAGCTGGTACCCTAGTGGAACTGAATTTTCAAAACTTGAAAGCAGTGCATTTTATATTACAAGCATTGTTTGCAGTCCTAATAAAATACAATGATATCTGTTAGCCAGATCTGTAACTAGAGGTTGATATATTTATCATGTTCACATATAGCCATATTTTCATAGAATTTTGATAAAATGGAAGTTATTCCCAAGTAAAATATGCATAAAAATTCAGACAGTAAAGGTAAATTTTGCCATTTTATTAAAAAAAAAGACAGATGAGGAAAAAAGGAGAGGCTGAGTGCATTTTCTGTATATAGAAAAAAGAGGTTTGGCTGAGATGGAAACATCGAGTAGATCAGATGGGTGTCTGAAAAGTTAGCAGTCATTTGCATTTGGACAAAAGTTTCTAACTCTGCCTTGCCAATCTTGCTGATTTTGAAAAGCTAGTTAACCACAGTTGGTTAATGCTATCCATTAACAAATGTGTTCTTTTGAAGGTGTCACTTACACTTGAAGAAAAGCAGAAGTTAGCGAAGGAACAGGAGCAAGCACAAAAACTGAAAAACCAACAGCCACTTAAACCCCAGCCTCATGCAATTATTGCACCAGTGAAACAGGTATGGGTGCATGGATAGATAGATAGATAGATAGATAGATAGATAGATAGATAGATAGATAGATAGATATGCATGCATTGAATGAATGAATGAATGAATGAATGAATGAATGAATATATAAATATATATATATTGGACTGCAAATAAGCGAAAATACAGAAGTAGTAAAATCTTAGCGGCAACCAAAGAAAGCCCATTCAGGAGCTATTTTTAAACATCTGGGAAAGTGACTTTGCCTGATACCAAGATACCAGCAAACTCCCCTGAAAATAAAGGTGGATCAATAAGTCTTTCTTGTTGTCCATCTAATCTTAATGTTAACATTTGGTAGAGTGGTCTTTTTCCCTGCAAATGATCTGAATACCAGCCTTCTTTACAGAGAATGAATGAGGAGCCTATAGCTTCCCAACAACTATTCTTCATTTGTTCTAGCTATCAGTAGCAGCTAAATTACAATGTAACTAGTTGTTCAAGAGACACATAGTAACAGCAAAGCATTGTGTAAGTACAGCAGATTTAAAACACTGACTAGACAAAGTAATAAGCTAGAGCAGAGGAGTAGCTGTGTGTTCAGTCGGAACGTAATGTCGCATAAGCAGCTACTAAAAAAAACATTTTTACAAACATTGATGTTGTAAATTTGCCTTTGGGTTGCACATACAAAATAATACAGTTTTTAAAATGAAATTACTTCACTGGTATTTATTCTTTAACGCAGAGCTTTCCAAACTGTGTGTCGGGACACGTTAGTGTGTCTGGGTGTGTCACGGCTGCTGCTGCCTCCGAGCCCTGCCAGGATTCCACGCAGGTCCTAGTGCCTGCCTTGTGCCTTGCTGCCTGCAAACCTGCTGTGATTCCACGCAGGTCCTAGTGCCTGCCTTGTGCCCTGCTGTAAGAGTGTGTTGTGAAATGATGCATGTCTAAAAAGTGTGTCACCAACATGAAAAGTTTGGAAAGCTCTGCTTTAAGGGATAACTGTTGATGCTGCTCTAAAGTAATTTAAATTGTCTCATATGTGTTGTATTTTCAGACAAAGGACTTGACTGATACTCTGAGAGATAACATAGCATCATTGACCACTCAACCCATCAGCAAACCTAAAGTTCCTTCTTCAAGTAGCTTTTCTTCAGTGGGTATTGGAATGGGTTTTTCATCATCTGTTGAAAACACTAAGAGAAATGGACTAAATGCTAATACGGGGTTTCAACCTTCTGGATTTGGCACGGGGATTGGTACCACAAGCCAGAATTTCTTTAGTAATGCTGGTGTCACTGGAATGGCCAACATGAATATGTTGCCAACAGCAAACATGCCACCTTATAGCCCTCTGAACACTACATCACCAGTTGTGCAGCAAAGCAGGCCACCTGATTTGTCTGCTTTAGATAGCTTATTTGGGCCTCAAAAACCCAAAGTTAGTATGAATCAGTTGTCACAACAGAAAACAAACCAATGGCTTAATCAATTTGCACCTCCTCAGGGTACCAACAGTTCTCCTTTGGGAACACAGATGAATGTAATGGGACAGCCTGGCTTTGGCTTACAGGGAAATCCTTTCTTTAATCCTCAGAACTTTACACAGCCTACCAACAGCATGATAAACAGCAGCTCAGCTAGCAAGGACTTGAACGACCTCTTTGGATAACCGTTGTACATTGTTTTATGTTTGATAGATAAAAAGCTGACTTGAGTAAATTTGATACAACAAAATGAACATGAGAAAACGTGTTTCCACAGTGACTGAGTAATATATTTCATTTGTCTATCTATTTAATTTTCTTAGGTAAATACAAGCCCCTAATTTCATTGTTTTAAGGTCAGGTTGTATCAATCTGAGTGCCCAAAGTTATGATTAATAAATAAATAAAGACTGCATATCTACCAATTTCAGGCATTTATGTTCCGACTATTCTTACTAATGTCTACTGATAAATATAGTCAGATAATTTACTACCAGTTGCAACCTGGGCTCTTCCAAATGCACAAGACCTGAAATGTGTGCACTAAGTGAGATAGACTAGGTGGTAATATGGGATTTCAGCCTTCTGGATTTGGCATGGGAATTGTTAACACAAGCCAGAATTTCTGGAATGGCCAACATGTGTAGCCAATAGCAAACATGCCATCCAATAGCCATACAAATACTGCATCATCTGTTGTACAGCAGAACAGGACACTAGTTATGTCTGTTTTAGATATCCTGGTTACTGTATATTTCTACAAATAAATATAAGCAAATAATTTATCGGCAGTTACAATCTGAATTGTGTGCTAAACCTGGTCTCTTGAGTTTTGCTCTGTCTGAATTTGGTATAATACCTAGTTAGAAATGCTTACTGATGTAGGATGGCTCATGGTTGAATGTATGTATTAATATGGAATTTTCTGGGAAAATATGAGACCTAAGATTGGTGGACAAGCACACAATTGTTTACCCTTAAGCATTCTTCCCCAACAGAGAGTGTTTTGAAAGTACTTGGTATTTGTAGAATAGAGGTCTTTCACACTGAAAAATATTGCAAGCCAGGAATGCTCTAATTTACCTGTTAATACCTAAATGTCTGCCCAACAAGAGCACTTACATTTTTGGCATAAACTTTAAAATTTTTATCTAAAAAGCTTACGTAATTTTATTACCTACCTGCTTATTATTATATTTGACATCCAACCATTAAAATAATACAGTTGCAGATTGATGAACAGAATAGAAGTCAATTCAGCAGCAAAGCTGGTAACTTTCTGGTTACTTCCAATGCAACGGTTTGACATCTTCAGATAAATACTTGTTATGGATTCAGATTTGATTGCCATTGGCAGAAGCCATTGTATTTCTTCAGAATAAGTAGATGAGCTTCAAATAAGACAATGTTATTTACTGAAATGTATTTTTTTTCCATTGAGGCCATGTCAGAATATATGGAAGAATAAACTTCTAACATCAGTTCAGAGAAAACAATCATCTTTCATTTCATCTGAATATAGTTCCAAATGTAAAAGATTTCTTTAAATAATAACCAGCAGTAAATTCTGCTTTGTAGGAAAAATGTTTATTTTTTTCTTCTTTCAGCTGTTTCTATTCGTATGTAATTATTTCTTTCCTAGAACATTGGTGATCTTTCTTACACAATTCTTTGGAATGTAGCTAGTTATATTGAGAAGATGTGTAACCTTTTTTAATGGAAAGAAAGCTAACACACTTTATTTTCAGTATCTTTCTCTGATTAAACTGTTTCCATTTGCTGCTTAAGAAACCAAAGGTGCTTATGCTGTAAATGCGAGTTGTATTTTCTTAAATTATATTTTCAGTTATAAGCAAGAATTTCCTTTATGTTTTCTGTCTTAAGTACTTTTATTTTGTATCTTTGGACCAGTGATGAAATTATTTATAACAAAAAATCACTTGTGCTATTTATGTACTGTCAATATTCTGCTGAAGTATGTTTAATTAGCCACATGTGTAAAATTATGAATGCTAAATATGCTTGTACAGTTTCAGGTTTCTTTAAATTTCTTATTTATGGCTTAGAACAATTTCCCAAATGTTAAACAATTTTTAAAAAGATAAAGCAAATGTATTAGAGATAAAAGTTTCCTATAATATGTGAAAAACAAACTTTTACAAAAAATTATGAATGATGATTTGTTTATTATCAACCTTAATTTCTTCATTTGGGGATTACTTTGAAGTAAAATCACCAGTATATCTTTACAATGCTGTTGTTTGTTAATGGTTCAGCTTTTATAATGTAATTTGAATTTTCTTAAGATAGCTATAGAAAATGTTTCCTTTAGATTCATTATTAATAAAAACTTGTATTCCAATGTTATGTCACTGGAGCTTGCAGAGCTTTGATAGTAACTAATGACATGAGTGTTTTACTGTTCTTTTGTGCAGTGAAAATTTCATTTGAAGTAAGACTATACATGGAAGATAACCTATAGTGGGGAGGAAGCCTTCATGCCTCATCAGTATAAAACTTCTTGAAGCATCTTTGTACATGGCCAATATCATAGTAACTGTATGTTATAACCACATATTATACCTAGCTTTTATAAGACACCAAAAAAGAAATATGGCGTATGAATGGTTCAATAATTACTATAACTCTCTAATAAAGATTATTTTTTTCCAAAATAGTAAACAACCTTGATTTCAAAGAAAACAGTTCACTAATTTGCTGGTAGAAATATTTGTTCAGTCTCTTCACCTTTCATGAGGTGTATATTTAAAACTAGTTTAGACGCACTGAGCCTGGATTCATTATGGGGCTTATTTGAAGATACTTGGGCCTGTGAATGCATGCAACTGCCTTTACAGTGAGCCAGACAAATGAACTGCCATCTTAAGAGGATGCTTGGATAATGTCAGTGATATTATGTTGTCAACCTTTCATTGTTACTAACACAAGCATGGAATTTAAAAAGACATTTAAAGTGGAAAAGCATTTTCTCCTCAGGATATACTTCATGAATTGTCTTTTTTTAAGGATTTCATTAATCAGAATAAGCTATAACTCTTTGTTTCATCTCAGTTTTGTTAGAATACAAAAATACCTTACTTTTAAAAATGGATTCAGAAGTTTACAAGGTTAATGAAAATATTATAAAATAACACCAACTTTAACTCATTAAATAGGATCAAGTTCTATCTACTGACATGAGCTGAAATTTATGAATAAAATAGGCCACTGAGCCACAATCATAAGAAAGAGCTTGAGGACAGAGGTCTGCCTAGTTAATAATCCAGGTGAAATGTGCATGGAAGGAAAAATTGTCTTTTCTCTGCAAAAGAAGGACCAGTCATGCCTATCTGATGGATGCAGACCTCACCCAGAAAAGTTAAGACAGTAGCAAAATTTTAAGTAACAACAGTTACACTAATACTGAAGTAAACATTTCCAGTCATTCTCATGTTTTTCTAAACTTAAAATTATAAAATGCAAAATGTTCTTCCTTCTGTAGAAGTTCGGCAGTTTATGTTTTAAACAGAAAGGTGTAGCTATGGATGTGCAGAGTCTTGGATAAGCAAGCATCTTTTAAATTACTATAGTGAAATAAATCTGGCAAGTAACCTTATCATATATACTTTAATGAATGCTACTGATATTTGACTTGTGTACAGTGGTGTGTGACAACGGGCTTATAGTTTTCCATAGGTATGGTTCATATAAAAAATTATTACTGTTCGTACCTGTTCATGTTATGGCTACATCAGTCTAATGTAACCAACATAAGGCAGATATAATATTTTAAATAAAATAATTGTTACCTACTTTAATGACATGACATTTCCAATTTGACTTTTGTGGATATTTTCTATATATTTATGAGCTTGTGCAGCACAAAATTTTAAAAATCAATCTTCAAAACACATTTAGAAATCCTATAAATGATTACAGGATTAAGCTTTTGTTTGTGTAATATATACTGATTCTTGCACTGTGTGATTCGTTATCCTGAACTCAGAAGCATTCTATGCATTCAGATGGATAGGAATTATCAGTCTAGGATTACTCCTAAGCTTTTTCGGATTTCAGTCAGCTTCTTTAAACTTCTGTGTATGTGTTTATCTCTCTCCCTCTCTTGATTGAAAATATTTGATGTTTAAGTGTTAATTTCTATGTTTTAGTTATACGGCATTCAAATTCTTATGTTTAAAGTGATATTACTCTAGTGTTCTTGTGAGATAAATATTTGGAACGTGAAATTCTATTTTGATTTATTGGACTTTGCTGTTCTTTGAAATAAATATATTGATATCAAGTTTTAAAACTGTTAACACTTAAAATATGTAAAATATACAGTGATGGTTATAAGAAATTCCTACCATTTTGTACTGTGAATGAATAGTTTTCAAATCTTCAGTGATTTTGTTTTATTGGAATAAAGGTTTTGTGGGGTTTTTTTTCATACTCTCAGCTTTTCAAATGAGAGTGGATTGTTTTTAGGTGGGAAATACAGGTTTTCCACAATTGGCTATGAAGAAGTTCTAATTGAAAAGAATGCTTAAGCTTTACTAGTAAATTAGTGAGTAGAAAATAAATGAAGCTTAGATATTTAGCAATTGGCTCTTCATGATGCCAGCTAATTTTAGAATCATGACTATAAAGCAAAGAAAATAAAATTGTATTATCAGAATGAATACCTAGAGAAATATCATTTAAAAAAATATGAATGTATTGGTAGAAAATGGTTTTGTCCAACCGCTCTTAATAGGGTTGTTTGGGGAAAATAGGAGGAAACATGTATGCCACCTTGAGTCATGCAAAATAAAGGCAGGATATAAATCAGATAAATAATGCCTCAGATTTCCAATGGATCAGGCCAGTGACCCTTTCGTAATTTATACAATTTAACTGTTAGATACAGATTATAGAGACATGGCCAAAAATATTGGTACCCCTCCACTTTTTTCCCAAGGAATCCCAATTTGCTGTGAGATAAGTTGAAACTGACATAAGTAAATGGCATCTATTTTTCTTTATTCCATAGTCCATAGAGCAGAGCTTTCCAAACTTTTTATGTTGGTGACACACTTTTTAGACATGCATCATTTCGCAACACACTCTTACAGCAGGGCATCATTTTGCGACACACACTTAAAGCAGGGCACAAGGCAGGCACTAGGACCTGCGTGGAATCCTGGTAGGGCTCGGAGGCAGCAGCAGCTGCGACACACCCAGACACACTGCAGCCGACACACTAATGTGTCCCAACACACAGTTTGGAAAGCTCTGCCATAGAGCAAACACTTTGCTTTTCGTGTATGACTTAACATATTCTTGTAAATAATAAATGAAAATGGCATGGACATAATTATTGGTACCTGTCCTGTTTAGGTTTCAAACTCACACACCATGACAGTACCCCTTAGGAGTTAAAAGACATTTGATTTTAGTGATATCTCAAGCAGACTAATTAGTATCACAGGTGTCTTCAATCTCATAATCGGTAACACAGCCTATCTGAATGGAGAAAAGTACTCAAATCAGGCATTTTGTGTCATTGTGTGCAGCACAGTGAACATGGACAAGAGAAAGAAAAAAGCCAGACTGGAGTTTGCTAAAATGCATGTTGATAAGTCACAGTCCTTCTGGGAGGATGTCTTTTGGGCAGATGAAATAAAATTAGAGCTTTTTGGTAAGTCACAGCAGCTCTTATGTTCACAGAAGAAAAAACAATACTTTTAAAGAAAAGAACATCCTACTGTGAAACATGGAGGATGCTCCATAACATTATGGGGTTGCTTTGCTGCCTCCGGCACTGGGTGCCCTCAATCTGCAGGGCACAATGAAATCAGAAGATTATCAAAGGATTTGGGAGCAAAACTTATTGCCCATTCTTAGGAAGCGCTGTCTCAGTCGCAGGTCATGGGCCCTCCAGCAGGATAATGACCTAAAACATACATCTACAGTAAGAGAACCCAACGGTGGTTCAAAAGCAAATATTGGACTGAAGGGGCCTGCTGTGAGTCCTGATCTGAATCCAATAGAACGTCTATGGAAAGAGCTGAAACTCATAGTTGGAAGAAGGAACCCATTACACCTAAGAACTGGAGCAGTTTGCTCAAGAAGAGTGGGACAAATTGCCAGTTGAGAAGTCTTATTCAGAGCTACAGAAAATGCTTGATTGCAGTTATTACCTCAAAAGGGTGTGCTATGAAATATTAGGTTAGGGGTACCAATAATTATGTTCATGCCATTTTCATTTGTTTTATTTACAAGAACATGTTAATCCATACATCAAAAGCAAAGTGCCTTCTCTATGGACTATGGAACAAAGAATGGTGGATGCCATTTATTTGTGACAGTTTCATGGCAAATTGGGATTCTTTGGGGGAAAACTGGAGGGGTAACAATACTTTTGGTCACATCTGTATATAACTAATGAGACTCGCTGATCTTGCCTTGTACTTTTTTCAGGGTCAACTAAGATTCATTCTTTACATCATTACAACTTTATGCTTAGAGTTTTGAAATTGTTACCCCATTTACCAGTAAAATTCTGGCAGAAAATAAATTCTATTATGTTTATGTTATGTTGTCAATATCACAGTTTTTAGAAAAACTAATTTCAATATTCTAAAATTAGGACAAGAGTTTGCTTTAAATTAAAACTTTCAAAATTTTTATCTAAATGTATGCTTAATCAAGTGGACAGGTCCAAAAGATTTAAACATCATAAAAAGATCATGCCACAGTTAAATAACAATTGCAGATTTAAAGTGGATATGAACAATATCAGCCCAACCAGTTTGTTTGTTTGTTTGTTTGTTTGTCTGTCTATCTATCTATCTATCTATCTATCTATCTATCTATCTATCTATCTATCTATCTATCTTATTTATACCCCGCCTATCCCCTCCCTAATGGAGGGCTCTAGGCGGCTTACAATCATGTACTTCAATTTTATACAATCATATCATACCCGCGCGATTAGGGAGGGGGTGAGGGAACCGGCTCTTCTTTTCCAGGCATCGGAACTACAAGTCCCAGAATGCCTCGCTTTCGGAGCCGGCTGCTGACATCCCGGAAGTTGTAACTGGGATCCGTCGTCCTCTGCCGCCGTCCTCAGCCGCCATTCCGGCTTCTCCAGATCTCCGTCTCTGTTTTCGGCTCCGAGGCAACTCCCCGACAGGATGCCAGCATATTGCCCCACGTGAGTGGTACCCATTTATCTACTTGCTTATTTAGCTTTCGAATCGCTGGGTTGGCAGAGAGCTGGGGCTAGTGACGAGAGCTCACCTCACCATGTGGATTCGAACTGCCGACCTTATGATCGGCAGACTACCAGCTCAGCGGTTTAACCCGCTGAGCTACTGCGCCCCTTACACCCGCTGAGCTACCGCGCCCCTTACCAGTTAGTTCTACCAGGGAGAAACTGCTACGAACCTGCTGTTTGGGAGGTTGGGGGGCTGAGGTGAGAGAAGACGATCCTGCTTTTCTGTAGCAGGGCCACCATGGTGGAACAGCCTCCCTGTATAGATGGCACATAGAGTCATAGGATTGGAAGGGACCTTGGAAGTCTTCTAGTCCAACCCCTGCCCCGTGCAGGATTCCTCATTCCATTCTGATATAACCAATCAATTGATTAATCAAACAAATACATTTCCCTCTTCGTTGGTCTTTTAGAAGCTCTTGAGGACTTTCCCCTGACAGGAATGTTGCTACCTTTATTTTTATTTATCTTATTTGTTGTTTGTATGCTTTTTGTTTTTCTATTCTTTTTGTAGTTGCTTTATTCTAACCTTGGATATTTTAATCTGTGTTTGTTCTGTGTAAACTGCCAAGAGTTTTTTTATCGAGGCAGTATAGAAATATGCTTAATAATAAATCATGGCTTTCAGCAGCTCTCTGGGCAATCCCATCTATTTTCTTCCTACCACCCAACTAGTCATAAACTGGGCAGTAGGGAAAAGATTAGCAACATAGAACAGCAAATTTAAGAGGATTTATTAGGAGAGGAATGTTATAAACTCACTATTACTGTTCTACATTTTATGTAAGCTTTGCCTATAAATGGTTAACAGTCACTGATACTAGGGGATAACTCTGCTTTATGTATT
Organism: Charina bottae; assembly: GCA_023362775.1. Lineage (NCBI taxonomy): Eukaryota > Metazoa > Chordata > Lepidosauria > Squamata > Charinaidae > Charina > Charina bottae. Next base: position 38,101,073 of record JALMGJ010000006.1, on the reverse strand, counting down.
TTATTGGTCAATGACTGGAATAAAGTTTATCTTAATATAAGTTAGCATAGCTTTACATTCTCATAGTGCTCTATAAATTCTAGTACTACTAATGTCCTTTTATAGTTATCCATTCTAGTAATTTATAGCATTTATTCATTGTAAAATTCATTGTAATTTTATAGGATCTTTTTGCTTTTTATTATCTGTACTCTGTAATTTTACTTTACTTATTTTATTTTATTTTATTCTATCAATATGTTTTTTTTAATTTTTATTTTTATTTTAGCATAATCGTTATGTTATTAGTTCTATGCTGGTCTATGACTGAAATAAAATAAAATTGATTCATTAATTACTGTTCTTCCAGTAACAGGTTCCCAACCATTGCCACACACCATGCATATTATTGAAACTTCTACGTAAATGTATTTGATTAATTGATTGATTATATCAGAATGGAATGAGAAATCCTGCACTGGGCAGGGGGTTAATGTCGGGGGTTGAGGTGAAGAAACAACGCTGAGCCAGGAATGAATCTCTAGCTCTTTATTGTTTCTACCTTACACAGAATCTTGCCAAACTAAGCAAAGCCAAAAGGTGCTAGGGAGAAATACTCCGGTGAATCTAAGGCGGGTCCAGTCTCAGCTTCTTGGCCGGCTGCCCAAGGTCCTCCAAACTGTAAGATCATTTCTCCCCCTGGAATGCACCCCCTCCTTCCTCTCCTGTGACCTCCATAGCACCACCTCCCTCCTCAGAGACACATTCCATCACAGTTGGACTAGAAGATCTCCAAGGTCCCTTCCAACCCTATTATTCTATGTGCCATCAAGTTAGTGTAGACTCTTAGCGACTATATTTTCTCAGGAGGATCTGTTCCCAACTTGGTCCTTTAAGTCTTCCAACAGTGCACCCATCACCACTGTAATTGAGTCCATCCACCTTGCCACTGATAATCCTCTTCCTCTCTTTCCTTCCATCTTTCCCATCTGTACTGTGGCTTTCTGACCTGTGTCTAGGTTTTGCATGAGGACAATGAGATAGGATTCCCATTTTTCTAAGCACATTCTACAACTTGATAAGATCAGTACAGTTGAATGAAGCTCATACTGACTTCTTTTTGGTATTGTTTGGCTTTCTCAATTATCCAGCATGCATCAGCAATAATGTCTCATGTTCCTCAGCTTTTCTAAAGTCAGATTGAACATCTCACATCTTCCTTTTCATGTAGAACTCTGGGTTGGATTATTCTAAGCATTACTTTGCTAGCATGTGAAATTAGGATAATAAGGATATTGTACAGTAGTTTACACACTCTGTTAAGTCTCCTTTATTTGGTATAGGTGTGTAGATTGACTTCTTCCAATATGTTGGCCATTGTGTCGTTTCCAGATTTGCTGGCATAGCTTGGTTAAAACTTTAACTGATTCTTTTTCTGTTGTTTGCCACATTTCTATCAATAATTCCATCAATTCTTGTAGCCTTCCAACTTGGCAATAACAGAAATGCTGATCATCTTCTTTTAGTACTGGAGGTTCTTGTAAGTAGGGAATATCTTCTAAAGTATCTTGATTTCAATGTACTTCTATCTTTGTTTGATCTTGAAATCTGTTACTATCTGTCCATTGGTGTCCTTTAGCATACCAATTCAAGTTGGAATCTCCTTCTGAGTTCAGATATGTTTTGGAAGACTTTTCTTGTTTTTCGTTGTTTCCATTTTTTATGTCTTTACAGATGTAATATTCCTTCTTGTCTCTTCTAACAGTTCTCTGAAATTCTTTGTTAATTTCCTTCCTAAGATCTTTGTCTTTCTTGACTTTGGCTTCTCTTCTTGGCAATTTCCACGGTTTGTTCTGACATCCAATTTGCTTTCTTCTGTTTCTTGATCTTTGGCATTCTGTCTTCTTATTCATCCTTAACAACTTCTTTGATTTCATTCCATAGTTTCTCTGATTCCAAACAATGAGGTTCAGGACTTCTAAGCGATTCCTGATTATCTCCTTGAAAATTGTAGATATATGCTCAAGATTGAAACTGATTGGCTTTCTTCTTCCACTTTAGTTCAACTTGGAATTGTACATGAGCAGTTCCACATTTAGCCCATGGCCATTCTTTGCTGTTATAACTGAGCTCTTCTATCCTTTTATCAATAATATAGTCAGTTTGATTTCACTGTACTCTGTGTTGTCCTTGCATGCAGGTGTCATTTTGGTTCTTTTAAGACTGTGATAGCAATGAAGAAATCACTGGATTGGCAGAAATTGTCCTGCTTTAGTTTGGTTTCCTAGGCCATACAGTCCAGTTACATTTTCCTCCTTGATATTTCCAACTTTGACATTCCAGTCTCCAACCAGAAGCAGCACATCTTGCTTGCATTATCTGTTGATTTCAGATTGAACTTGACTTGAAAGCTCATTCATAAACTTGGACAATCAACATGTTAAAGCAGGGCTTTCCAAAGTGCTGCCGCTGGCGACACACCAGCGGCAGCGGCGGCGCGCATGGCGACGGCGCGGGGGGCCGTGCGGTGGCACGCGCGTGGGGGGGGCATGCGGCGGCGCGGGGCGGTGCGCGCGTGCATGGCGGTGCGCGCGTGCATGGCGGGCGGCGCGCGCGTGCATGGCGGCCACCGTGCACACGCGCCCCGCCGCTTCCGGGTGGTGTGGCGACACACCACGCTGTGTGTGGCGACACACTTTTGTGTCGCGACACACAGTTTGGAAAGCTCTGTGTTAAAGGGTTGTCTACAAAGTCTAACTGATATTTGGTTACTGATTGCATTGTAGCCAAATACTATTTTTGCTTTCCCTTCTTAACATTTTTTTTATCTGTTCAATCATGTCTGATTCTCGGAGACTGCCTGGACAAGTCCCTGCAGTTTTCTTGGCAAGGTTTTTCAGAGGTGGTTTGCCATTGCCTCCTTCCTAGGGCTGAGAGAAAGTAATTGGCCTAAGGTTACCCAGATGGCTGTGTGGCTAAGGCGGGACTAGAACTCACGGTCTCACGGTTTCTAGCCTGATGCCTTAACCACTACACCAAACTGGCTCTTCTTAACTATTAAAGCAATGCTGTTCCTTCTTCGTTTCTCATTTCCTGAGTAGTAAACAGTGTGATCTTCTGACTAAAGGTGTCCAATTCCAGTCCATCCCAATTTGCTGATGCCTAAGATGTCAATGTGTAGACAATTCATTTCTTCTTTCACTGTCTTGAGCTTCTCCACATTCATGGTTTCCACTGTAGTTCTGTCTTTGCAGCTTCAGATTTTCTTTTCCTTCATGGCAACATATGCAAGTAGACATCTTGTTAATGCAGTCATGTCATAAACACCATTAGTACTCCAAAAGTAGCACGTTGAGTGCTATCCAACCTGAGGAGCAAATCATCCAGGGCTATATTTTTAATCATTTTATATTTTATTTATTTTATTCAATTTAGCCTCTATATAAATTGAATTAATAATAAAGACACAAAGACATGTCTTCAGAGTCTTCCAAAAGGTTGGTAGGATCAGGGCCAATCTAATCTCCGGGGGAATGATGTTCCAAAGGGCAGGCGCCATGGGAAAAAAGGCTCCATTTTCTATGTCTGTGGTTTTCTTGGTAAAATACAGGAGTGGTTTACCATTGCTTTCTCCCACACAGTATGAAATGATGTCTTTGCAGTTGTCACTAAAGCGGTATTTCCCCTCCAGCATCTGCTGCTGCCCAATATAGGTGTCTGTCTGCTTTATCTGGGGCAATCCAGATAACCTGCCTTGAGTGACCCTTCTGGGAATATATAATCTTGGCATACACTCCTCATCCCTTTCAGGAGCCCCACCCACCCCACCACAAGGAGGCAACACAGCAGGATGTTCTGCAACTGTTGCAGAATTTTCAGTGAATTACAATCCACATAGTCTACATTTACATACTTAGAAGTATTTTATGTGTTAACTGAATTAACACAACTAATGTACCTGCCAGCCTAACTTCTCTACAACATTATTCTGTTATGAGAGCATATGAACTTATGCAAAAAGTATAGAAGTTGGAAGTCAGGCCTCTTTTCTGTCAAAGAAGTACACTTAAAGACCTTACAAAATAAAAAGCTTAAAATAATAAAAAAATACCTTAAACTAAAAATACTAAAACTAAAACCTCATTGGTAAAATAGCAACTGGTTTGCCCCCTCCTCAAGAAACCATCGCTTGACCCCATATAGTGGACAATTTTCATCCAGTATCTAACCTCCCCTTTTTGGGGAAGGTGGTGGAGAAGGTGGTTGCACAGCAGCTTCAGACGACCCTGGATGAAGTGAATTATCTGGATCCCTTTCAGTCAGGACTCAGCCCTGGGTATGGGACAGAAACGGCATTGATCGCGCTTTTGGATGATCTCTGGCAGGAGCGACATGGGGACTGTGCATCTGTCCTTGCTTTATAACATCTTTGGTACTGAATGGGGTTGCAATTTGGGGGTCCTCCTGGACTTGCAATTCCTGCTTGAGGAGCAGGTGGCAGTCGTGGCTAGGAGGACCTTTGCAGAGCTTCGAGTTGTGCACCAGTTCTGCCCATTCCTGGATATGGAGGCTCTTCCCATGGTCACTCATGCCTTGGTCACCTCCTGGGTAGACTACTGTAATGTGCTCTACATGGGGCTGCCCTTGAAGAGTATCTGGAAGCTTCAGCTGGTGAAAAATGCAGTGGCACGGGCAGTTATGTGTGCCCCTACGAATGGCACACATTACACTTCTGCTCCGCGAACTGAATTGGCTGCCAGTTTGCTTCGAGCCCAATTCAAGGTGCTGATTCTTACATTTAAAGCTCTTTGTGTCATGGGGCCAGGTTATTTGAGGGACCGCCTCTTCCTGATTATTTCCGCCCATCTCATCAGGTCCAGCAGAAGAGGCATGATCCAGGTCCCATCTACTAAGGAACTACATTGGGCAGGACCCAGGAGACGGGCCTTTTCTGCCATGGCACCCACCCTGTGGAACAACATCCCATCTGAGGTGAGACTGACCCTCTCCATGATGTCCTTCCGGAAGTCCCTTAAAGCCTGGTTATGTCAACAGGCTTGGGGGTCTCACAGAAATGGGGATTTAATGAGGTGGCTACATTGTGTGTAACATCTATGCTCTCCCTACCCTTTTTTAGTTTTTTTAAAATAATAATATTTATGTTTTAATTTTAGAGTATTTTTGTAATTATTGTTCTTTATGGTTTTATTGTACACCGCCCAGAGTCATGTTTCTGTGAGATGGGTGGCATATAAATAAAAACTAAACTAAACTAAACTAAACTAAACTAAACTAAACTAAACTAAACTAAACTAAACTAAACTAAAACTATTCATAACCCATCTCAGCGACTAGAACAAATCACTCAGTAAACGGTAACCTGCTAAAAATATATTTATTCTTCTGCTGGCAAGCAAAAGGGGAGGAACTACTGCTGTATTCTCTGTAGAGTATATATTCATATATCATAATATATATATATATATATATATATATATATATATATATATATATATTGATATGTGTAATATAATAAAATATTCAATATAATAACATAATGTTCTCTTATATAGGTACAGAGTGGTGCAGTTAAAGTGATGGTGTAAGGACTGCTAGGCTTAAACTTCAAACAAAGCAACTTCACTCAGTTTCATTGTATAAAAGGAAAATTATTTAATTGAAGAAAGCTACAAGAATCCCAGAGAAAGCTGGAACTGATAAAAATGTTGCGAAGCCTCTAATTAAAACATTCCCTTGGTGAGCTCACATTCCCCCTCCCCACACCTGGCTCAGGCGGTTGCAATTGACCTCGGTTCCCAGAGTCTGCTGCTTGCTGTCTGGCTTCCACCCCCGCTCCCATCCCGTAAACAAGCTTGATACGCGTCGGCTTTCTCTCATCTAGCTGGCTCTGCTGGCGGGAAGCGGCAAGCGAATGCACTACGTTCATTTAGTTGCGCGATCCTGACAGATGGACTGGAGGGGGGCTCAGATTCTACACCCTCTGTCACAGAAGCAAACTGCATGATTTTGAGAGAGAGAGAGAGAGAGAGAGATCACAAGTTCCTCTACATCAAAGGTGGATATAAATTGAATCAACGCATACTGTATATATTCCATATATTGTATTACTGCAGTCTATTTATATATTTATATATTTATTTACTAAACGCATATAGCTGCCCATCTGTGACTTTGGGTGGCTTACAGAGTTGAAAACCAAAAACCAATACAAAGACAACCACAACCCCCCACCCAAATTAAAACAATAAACTATTAAACCATTAAAAATCATAATTATATAAATATAATCTATAGATTTGTTATTGACAGATCAATTAAAATAATCATGTTTATTATGGAACAATAATTTGTTTATGCAAGATAGGTCTCGAATATCAGAATATTTATTTATTTATTATTATTTTATTATTTGGATTTATCACCGCCCATCTCTACCACGTTTGCATTTGGGTAGCCTTAGTGTAGCAGTCTCCAGAGGCTGCAAATTAAAAATATTCCAGAAGGTGGTATTATTGATCCAAGATCTGAGTGACACTAATGCAAAATGATGCAAGTTTTAGAGACTATTTGAGCAATTGTCTTTTATGATATTGATGCAGCATGTTCTGTCTGAAATCAGCAGTGGCAAAGAAAGTTATTAATTTAAGTAGCATCATTTATATGGAGGATAACGTTGACTGACTTAAATCTGAAAGTGTTTTTTATTGTAATGTGATGCGTCAAATAAAATCAAGGCATTGTACCACAAGAGAGCAGACCTTGCTAGGTTAATATTGTTTTTCCAGAAATATAAAATGACATTCTCTGAGCTTTGTTTTTTTTTAAGATTCTAAGCTCAATTCAAAATATGTTGGTAGGTTCAGAAATAGCTTTTGCTTAAAGTAAAACAAGGAATGTAATAGAATCCACAGAAACACTTGTTTTTAAAAGTGGAATTTGCTTACACAGTATGAATTTGTGTTCAAGAACTAAAATAAGAGCTATCTACATATTATTAAAAAAAATAAAGGAAAAGTGAAAATAAAGTAAATAAATAAATTTTAAAAAGTGAAAATAAAATAAAATAAAATAAAATAATAAAAAAATAAAAATAAAAAATAAAATAAAAAAAAGTGAAAATAAATAAAGTGAAATTGGAAGGCAAAAGGAAGAGGGGCTGACCAAGAACAAGATGGATGGATGATATTCTGGAGGTGACAGACTCGACTGTGGGGGAGCTGGGGGTGGTGACAGTCAACAGGAAGCTCTGGCGTGGGCTGGTCCATGAAGTCACGGAGAGTTGGAAGCGACTGAACGAATAAACAACAACAAACATATTATATAGAAACAGGTAACAAACCGGCCTTCCTCAACACAAAACTCTCCAGATATAATATTATTATATACACAACAACATGAAATCACAGCTGCCAGTTCTTTAGCTGCTGTTGGCCTTCATTCACATCGAGTTCTTCCCAAGAACTTAGGACGTCGTAATGTTTCAGTGTAGTATATGTGGGGATCCAAGCAGTGTGGCCTTTTGTAATTGACAGATGGAAATTTTGTCAATGTGCAGACTTTCTAAGTGTTGTCCAAAGCTTTTTGGTATGGCACCTGGTGTGCTGATAATCACTGGGACCACCACTGCCAATTTATGCCATAATCTTTCAACTTTGATTTTCAGCTCTTGATACTTTGTGATCTTCTCCAATTCTTCTCTTCTCTTCTAGTATCCCCTGGTATTGCCACATCACTTATCAATTAACAAACCAGCCTTCCTCAAAACTCTCCAGATTTTTTTTATTATTATTATTATTATATTTTTATCCAGATAGAGAGATAGATACATTGGTCAGCTCAAGACAGCAAACACACCTAATACTCCTGCCTCCTATTTTCCCCATAACAACACTGTAATACCCATAGAATGGTCCAGACTGGGAAAAATTGTAATACAGGTAGTATTAGCAACCATAATTGGCACCGGCAACTTGGTTATTAAGTGAAGCAGTCGCTAAATGAAAAATCACATGACTGTGACTGCTTACGATTTTACACAGGACAACACATACTAACTGACTGTAATGGCAAATGTGACTGAGAGGTGCTGCAAAAGTCGTATACGCAGGCATTGGTCACAAAGTTACTTTTTCATCACTGTCATAACTGAGAACAGTTGTTGTCCAAGGCAGTCGATAAGTGAGGACTACCTGTATAGTGCTGAATTTTCCTTTTTCAGACTCTGGAATAGTTGTATTTTTTTTATTCCCTCTGCATATGTTTTTGGAGAAAGCTTTGGTATGCGTTTTTGTAATTTTCTAATTTAGAATAGAATAGAATAGAACAGAACAGAACAGAACAGAATAGAATAGAATAGAATAGAATAGAATAGAATAGAATAGAATAATAACTTTATTGTCATCCCACTATACACTATGCAAGTGCACAATAGAATGAAATTTTGTTGCAGTTGGCTCACAATTTCACTCAAGCAATAAAATACTAATGATAATAATAAAAAAACATAATTACTATAAAATACCCATTTTATACAATTTGGTACATGCACTGTTTTTAATGTAAGGGTGAATGCTACTGGCATTTAGGAAATCTGTGAAAACATGGTTCTTCAAACAGGCTTGGAGATCCCAGGGAAATGGGGAGCCTGTGAGATGGTTACACGGTGTGTAGGATGTGATGGAGTCTTGAAGGTTAATAAAAGAACTCCAAGCAGCTAACAACAATCTTGCAGAGTAGAAGCGTGACCAGCAGGGAACTTGCACTTTAAGCTTAATTATGTTCAGAAATAAATTCAGTCTTCACACATTAGTTAGATGAAGAAAAATAGAGATAGCTTACATTTATTCAGTAGATCTGGATACAAGTAGGTTCATAGTAGATCTGTATGCAAGTGAGATGGAAAGGACGAGAGCTGCATCCCTGCAGCCCTCCTGCTTGCACATGTGCCCAAGGAGTAAAGATGGAGAATGAGATTCCCCAAACCAAGAAGGAGGAGGAAAAGGAAATCAGGTGACCCATGTGACTTCCCACAAGCACAATAGAGATACGTTTACTAGAAAAGACCCCCTTATGCTTATGAGACAATGCTGAGTTGACTCCTGATAATCCCAACAGGATGCTGGTCCATTCTCCCACTGTTTTATTTATATTTGTGTTTAATTGTTGTTTTAATTGCTTTAACTGATTGCTTTTTTGTACACCACCCAGAGTCACATTTGTGAGATGAGCAGCTATATAAATCTGATAAATAAATTAAATTTAAAAAAAAACATAAATCACCCATGTTTTGAAGGCTATAAACTGAAGCTCAATTCATACAAGATGATGGTTGATTACTAGGAATTTTTTCTGCCACTTCTACCATTCTTAGATGCTCCTGTTGTCAGGAGCATGTTTGCTTTTTTAAAAAAAATTGAATAAAGAATTAACAAATGCACATACCAAATACACTAGAATTTCAGTACAGCCAGAAAGTTCTTTTCATATCCTAATAAATTTGTTTAGCCTCTGGAGCTGAAATCTTAAATCCTCATACTATATAGTTACAATTCTAGTTAGTTTTTGTGACATACTGGATTTAATGATAATATATATTTTAATGCCTATGCATCACTGTATTTTAGTTTACATTTATTTGAAAAGAAAAAAGGAATTCAATCACTCACCAAAGCATATACTTTATATATTAAGTAAAAACTAGTCCTACATGCATATTAGTGTTATATATGTTAAATCAGAGCTTTCCAAACTTTTCATGTTGGTGACACACTTTTTAGACATGCATCATTTCATGACACACTCTTACAGCAGGGCATCATTACGTGACACACTCTTACAGCAGGGCACAAGGCAGGCACTAGGACATGCGTGGAATCAGCAGGTTTGGAGGCAGCAAGGCACAAGGCAGGCACTAGGACCTGCGCAGAATCCTGGCAGGGCTCGGAGGCAGCAGCAGCCGCGACACACCCAGACACTGCAGCTGACACACTAACGTGTCCCGACACACAGTTTGGAAAGCTCTGTGTTAAATGTTGAATTGTTAACATTTAAATAACTGCATAACAATAGGAAAAAAGGTAACTAATCATACAAATTACTACTGTATACGATATCCAAATTTTTAAATAATTCTCCACATAGTCTGCCCTTGATATTTAGATATTGGACATTCAAATTCCTTATTCCAAACTACCTGTACCCTTGAGTATCTAACTTAGTATATTCCAGCAATAGTTTTATAATTAGCTTTTATAAGCTTGTTATTTTGTAAGGAACATGTTAAATCCTTCAGTGTGGAACAACAAAGCATGTGCCATGATGCCACAATATAAAAACCGCAAGTTAATTGCATCAGACATCACGACACAAATACATAAGGGTGGACTTTGGGTCACTGTTTACTGCATTCATGTCATTTTGATGCAATCTTGCCTTGACCTGGGTGGATGGATGGATGGATGGATTTGTGTGAGGGCTTTTTCTTTGCTTAAACTTACAGCCTGGGCTTCTATGGTGATCCAAATACTAACTAGATCCACTATAGAGGTTACCTAAACTGTTCAGAAGATAATATCATAGCTTAGGAGAAGAAAAGAGATTGCAGTGGTATTACTGGATCTTACTCTTCCTTTAAAGTTTCTAGTTACCTATTAAATGCAGTCCTTGGTTTTAGTTTATTAAAAATGTCAGTGCTTATCCTGGCATATCTTCATTTCCTGCTCTTGGTTTCCCCATGCATTTTGTTGTTGTTTATTCATTCAGTCGCTTCCGACTCTTCGTGACTTCATGGACCAGCCCACGCCAGAGCTTCCTGTCAGCCGTCACCACCCCCAGCTCCCCCACGGTTGAGTCTGTCACGTCCACTTCCCCATGCATAATACACTTCAAATTGCCACATCCACAACAATAATAAATATGAACTATAACTATAGGCCATTATTACTCCTGCAGAGAGGACATTTGGCCTCTGGTGAAATATTAGTGTAATTTCTGAATCATTGTATTTTCTACATATCTACAGAAGTCACATTTCATTAAGATCAGAAGTTAACTGGTCTGACTAGATACCCACACTTATTTAAACAAAATGAGAAGGCCTGGCATCGGGCGTGGGGGGAGGTTGTCTTATTTTAGAAATAAGAGAGAAATGAGCAGTCTGTTTATGCCAACTCAACTGGAAGCACTTAAATCTGGATGTAACTCAATATCAATTCCTTCCCCCCCCCACTAACCTCCAGTGTGACCTAATTTGTATCCAATGCACTGACTTTTTATACAGTATAGTAATTCTGTATTAAGGAGATATTAATGAGATCAGTCATAAGTGGAATATCAAGCCTGTGTGTGTGTATTAATGAATGAATCAGGCAATATTGACAAGTGGGGTGCAGTAGAAAAATGGAGAGCAAAATAGAAGCATAAGCCATGGCTTGAGATCGGGAGAGAGGATGCATAAATGTTTAATAAAGTTTGCTAGGGATAAGCTCAAATGGCCAGAGAGACAGCATTGTGTTCGTTACTATAGCATCACTGAGCACATGTGTGAAGAAAGCCTAGAAAGAGGATGAGCAGACGCATAAGCTTAACATCAGGTCCAGTATTACTCACCTTCAGGTCTAATCCTCTGAAGACTGCAGAATAACAAGAGATGCAAAACACACCTCCGGTAATTTGCCTTGAATTATTGACAGCCTTTGGGAGAATCTACTGATAATTTCAGTGTGGTTATTGTGTTTGGAAGATTAACATTATACCTGCCAGATCACTCTCCCAAGGAAGAAAAGAAAAGAAAAAAGAAAAGAAAAGACTATTAGAATTGGGGAAAATTGACGATGACAACAAATCTATTTTACATAAAAGGATTTATTTAAGAAAGAACAAAAGATGCCTTTTGAAATGTTAAATTCATTAAGAGAGAGACTTTTAAAGCCTGGGAAGGAAGAGGTGAAGAATACTGTTAGCGACTCTCTAGGACACTTGCAAAGGTAACCGTTTCATATACTGTAAACGTCTACAAAGATTATATTAAGAATACAAATATTTAGAGTTATGTAACTGAAAGATGTAGGAACAAATGAATAAAACAGGATGAAAACAAATGAATAATACAAGGAGCTGTACCTCAGCTACAAACTAGAACAATCACTTATTAGGTATGTCCTACTAAATCAGGGAAAAAACAAAATTAAGATAGGCCATGATTTTAATATTGTTAATGAAATACTGTTGATGAAACAAAGTTATTTTTGTAGTTTTAAATTAGTAAAGCTAAAATCATGACTTTCAGTTACACTGCTGTGGACATGAACAGCAATTGTGTTTCATCTTCAGTGTGTTTAAAGGATCTTAAATCCACAAAAGTGTCCTTATCTTTGTAATCTATGTCAGAATTTAAATATGAGCTTTTTTACTTGCTAATATATTTGAAAGGTTTATTTCACATTTCATGAGAGATATCTGCAAATGAATAAAATATAGCATAAAGTTCACAATACATTTCAGAAAAAGTTGTGTTAAATTGTTATAGCAAAAGTTAGAAGTCTTGTGTTATGTTAAACAAGAATCTTTCATTAAGTTCCTGGGGACACTAAATTTTTATGCAGTCAGACAGTAAACTTTTTACCGGTGAAATAAGATAATGCCTACAATGTTTAATTGGCATGTTTTTGTGTTAATCATTTTCTGAAAGCAGCACAATTGTGTCACTGATATGCTGTCCTGTAACAAGACATTTTTCTGGTCATTTTTCAAAATTTTACAAAACCATGAAAAGGACTAATTTGTTATTGTTACAGTGTAAAATACTATTATATATAATTGCCCTAGAATCTAAACTACAATCATATGTGCTTATCCACAATTAAATATCACTGAAGGTAACAGGGCATTCCTCTACACAAACATCCATAGAATTATGTTATAGGATTAATTGCTGATACTAATTGCAGAGAAACAACGTGTCTAGTTTTTTGTATTGCCCTCGATAACTACTTCGATCCATGCTTTTTTCCTTTACTGCTATTCATAAAGTAACCAGGACCAACCAGCTCACCTTCTCTTTCTGTCTGTAATATACACATTCATATATTCATTTGACTTGGCTATGCTCAAAAAGCTAAATAGGGTCTTATGTTTTTAGTACTTGGGTGAGAGACCACCAGAAAAATAGCAGAATGGTATGTTATATTGTGAAGTCACCACCACCACCACCACCACCACCACTTCTCCCAGAAGAAAGCAATGGCAAACCATTTCTGCACTGTTGCCAAGAAAACTACATGGACGTGTTGTGGAGTCACAAGGAGTCAAGCCTGACTTGATGAAGGAGACATTTAAAATTTGAGCACTAAGCATAAGTACTTTCCTAGTTTTCTTGGGCAAATTATTTTTACCAGTAATTTATGAAAATTTGAAAGTCACCTGCATATCAGCCCAAAGCACTGATATTTCTTCATATTTTTACGAAACACTCAGGTTGCTGCTAATGCTAATGTTAACAGTCTCTGAGTGTGATATTTGTCGTCTCATTTAAATGAAGATATATACACAAATGTCTGATAAAGTTGTGTGAGGATTAGACCCAAGCATTTTGGCATTCTTGCAAAAATAGTAAGATTTTTGAATTATTTTCTAAATTTCTACTCCAGTTCCCTTCAGATAGGAAACTTATATGGAGTCTCTTTCCATATCCATTTTGCAATTAACATCGAATCCTGTTGGATTGTTGATATTGTAATGCCAAACAGCTTGCCAAAATCCTCAACTTGCTTCTCCCTCTTTTCTTTAACTCTTTTGCTCATTAACATATCAATGCAAATATAAGAAAGATAGATTCTCCAACCTGCTACTGCTGCTGCTAAAAAAAATGCACATGAAGTACTGCTCTATGTGGCCACCTAAAATAATCCAACAATAAGACTATCTTTGCATAAAATATTTAGTAAATTCAATAATGAGTGAGGAACAACCAGCCATATAATATTTTAAAACCATGCATCTAATATTTACTTAATATTATTTACAAAATATCAACATTATTTGTTGGTACACTGTATTGTAGAAATGCATTGTAATTCTTATAATTAAATGAAATAAATGATACTAAGTCTGCCCGGTACTGATGAGAAATTAATCAAGATGTGGCTGCATTTTTAAATTAAGAATACTCAAATAGTTTTTTTAGGACTGTGGTTGTTTTGTAAATAAAATGTCCTTTTGAGTCTCCTTCCAATGCATTGACTTCAGGACTGTGTACGAAAACCCAAACTACCGAAATTACCTTTGGGATTATATTGCTGGAATTAAAACTGTTGATCCACCTGATAATTTCAAATAATGAACAATATCTTGAATGGAGGTTCTTCCATGAGTATGCCATAGGACAACTGCCATCCCCACAAGAAAGGCTCTGGAAGTTATTGTTAGTTGGTTTAGACATATAGAACATCGTTTTTTGAATCATGTAATAGATTGCAAGCTACCTGGGATAGAGATCTGACTTCCATGCTTCTGTTAAATAATGTGACAAGTATGTTGAGAAGCAATCTACATGACATAGTAGAAAACGGCCAACAGAAACTGTCAGAGGAATAGACTCACTATGTCATCTCAGCCAGATACTGAAAAGAAATTTAGTTCTGCCTCATAAATAAACCTGATTTTAATAAAAGAAGAAAAGGCATTTATTTAAAAAAGAAAAACAATTTTAGAATATTCACCATCAGATAGAATTTACTAGTGAACCATGTGACCACAAGAATTTATAAAAGAAGACTCCTTTTACATCTCAAATTGAAAGAGAGAAGTAGTTTTGATAGAAAATAATATAATTTTAAATTAAGCAAATTTCAGTTTTTGCAGCCTTTCTGCAACTTCTTGTTTCACACTGTTTCTGTGTATTTTATAGGGTACTATATAAATTAAGCAATAGTAGCAATGTGCTATCCCATGATTTTTTTTTTAACAGTGATTTTGTTTGAAGTACATACTATAGTTGGAGTTTTTCAATGTTATCTTGTATGGCTTTTATTAATCTATTCATTTACCTTATCTACATCACCCGTTTTTTCAGATGGATTAGGAATTAGCCTTTGAAGCCAGCTCTGTTTCCCATCCAAATTTTCTCCTAAACACTTTGGATTAATGTTGGTAGTAAAAACAGGATATTCTTTACTGAGCTTTTAAAACATTAAGTGTAAGAGCACTATTGTATAAGGATTATACTGTATATACAAATGAACACTGGGATTTACTTATTTTATTCTGTCCCTTCCTTTCCATTTACTTTTGAATTGAATCTATTATAAGGGATGTATTGAACCTGGAAATTCTCAGGCAAGACTGGCAGACAACAGTAGAAAACATAACCAGGACTGGACATTGGGGCTGAAGTTGTGGCCTCTAAAGTTGAGGAGTTCCTTGTGTGACGAGGCAGAAATGGCTGCTGATGGTGGCAACACAAAACAGTCCTGGCATCAATAATCAGGGATGAATTCTGGAAACGTACACATTTATCCATGCTCATTTTATTATTTTTAGCTTTTTAAATGAGCTTTTCCATAAATCAAATGGTGTGGGTGTGTCTATCTATTCTTTCATAGTAATATATTGTAGTAATAGTAAATAAATAGTAATATGTAAATGGTATATAAACATTATATATATATTATATAGTAATAATAATAATATATTACCATCTACCCAGAATGTAAAATTTTCTACTGCACCACTATGCATATTACATTTACATAATATGGCAAATTAAAGTTGTATAAATTAGAGTATAATATAATAAGTTATATAAATAATTTTAAAGGACTAAAATCTGGGAGGAAAGTCTCTTTTTTGAAATCAGGGAACTTGTCTATGGAATCACAATTTGAAATAAGGGATGATGTACAGTACATCTTCCATGGTTGTCCCACATGATGCAAGACCCCTAACTACAGATGTGGGACACCTTAGCAAGATTGTTTCTAACTGAAGCATCCAGGAATGAATGGATTCCTGCTGCTGCCACAAGCTTTTTTGGTGAGAATGTTAGGTACCACATTGTTAATATTAAATTTAGGTTCCAGAAGGCTCCAGTTTAGCTCAACTGGTAATATAAATATTAAGTCAGTTCTTGTCCTCTCAGGCTTTTTTTTTTTGGCTTTTTTCTGTTGGACACAGATTTCATTAAGATACGGTGATTATTGAAGGCCCAGCTATGTGGCAGCAACCAGCTGACTTTGACTAAGCTTGAAAACTACAAAGGATTAGACCTGATTAGTGCTTGAATGGGACAGCATAGAAAATCCCAAACCTGTAGACTTACCATTTAAGCCAAGAAGAATTTCTCTGAACAGAAAAATTGCTTAGAATACCTATGGCCAAGAGCAGACATTCAGGAACCGCTATGTGAGACAAACTGTTTCACTTAATTTATGAAGCTTGTACATTTGCACTAATGCTCATGCACACAATACTCTGCTTGGAAGAGTATCCTATTCGTTCTCTATCAGCAATCCCTTTGGATGTAAAGCAGATAAAAAGTTTGTAGCTGTTTCAAGTGACATTTATTATTTTAAGTATTACTTTTGGTGACAATATGGTATTTTATTATTTTACTTTAAATAAAAGTAATATCAGTAAAAGTAATAAAATATAATGTATATATGTTTTTACTCCTGTGTAATAAATAGAAAACAGGATATCAATGCAAAAGTTATGAGAGGTTTTAGTCCATTAGTAATATACTCACTCTGATTGAATATACTCTCCCTAAAATGGAAAATCTCTGTAAGAAATGTCCATCACAATCTGTTCTTGGAAACCTACCACAGGTGTCTGGAACAAACTGAAATGACAAAAAAAAAAAAAAACCCTAAGAAAATGTGTATTGTGATATCACAGCACAAACACAATTTGTACTTGTGTCCTGACAACCACCTTAGTCATGGGCTTTGCATTGTGATAACATGACTCACATTTCGTCGTTTGCCCCTCTTGCCCTGCCCTGTGTCTGGCTATGAAACTTCTTATGGTTTTACATTTCTTATTTGTTTATTTAGAAAATTAATTTGGCCACCCATCATAAATACATAACCCTGGGCAGCTAGCAAATGAGTTCACAAGAAAAACAATATAAAAACCTCTATAAGCAAAACAGAAAGTATAGTTAAACATAATCCACTACAAAAACCAAGGTACCACATAACAAGCTCACAATACAAACACACATATATTGTGTTATTTTACCCAAGCATACAGTATCTTCTAATTTAAACTATTGTTACCAATGTAATTCTTAGTGGTTTGTAGGAACTGTGGTACTTTCTAGAATTTTTAAGTGCTTAATAGCTGTCAGGTTGTCTGACAATACATTATATTTTCTAGTAAAAAAAATGTTGCCAAATCTGACCAGTTTTACAAGAGTTACAGAGAATGCAATCCTCATCAAAAGCACATTTTAAAAAACAAAGTAAATGGTACAGACACTTAGGCCTCACTACATAACACTGGAGTTTTAATTCTGTGACAGTCTGCCTGATGGTTCGATAGACTAGATATCCTACTTCCCCATCCTGAAATGCTAATGTCACTGTATTAGCTTTCCAGAATATTCTATGTGTCCTCCAGAGGTGATGTGACTACAGTATCAGTAATTTTGGAAACTATGGCTACAACATATCTAGAGGGCATCAGATTGCAAATGGGTACTCTATATAAACCCACAGGTTCCTTCTTTCCTTCCATGCTATTTAAATATAATTATAAATTAAATATAATTTATGAGGAACATCTATTATGGGAATATAACAAAAGCACCTTATTACTTAGTTATTTTAAGTGCATATCAGTACCTTCTGAGAGTATATTTGTCTCTGAACACACCTTGTCTCTATTTTGCATGACTTCAGAAAAATTGATGGAACCAACTTTGAAAGAGAGGTCGTAGAGCTGAATGAAGAAGGAAGACCTGTGCAAGCAACAACCAAACCTCCTTTATTTGATTGCTATTGCTGTGGATTACCTAAACGCTATATTATTGCTATGATGAGTGGCCTGGGATTCTGCATTTCTTTTGGAATTCGATGCAATCTTGGTGTTGCTATAGTGGAAATGGTTAATAACAACACAGTTTACATCAATGGAAAACCAGAGACTGAGGTAGGTAGAATAATATATTATTTTGACACAGAGAAATAGCATCTTAAAAGACTCTAGAAGAGATCAGATAAAAAAGTTTATTTTCTCTATTTTTTTCAGTTTTTCCCAATAGACACTAGCATTAGCAGATGCAAGACACTTACATTTTGGAGCAGAAAATTCAGGTAGTATAAGCTAGTTTCTTATAGGAAGAAAGTATAGGGCCTTTGTAATTGATATAGAGCAGAACGTTCTACTCAGCTAGATCAGTTATCCAAAGTTTCAGACGGAGGTTTTTCCAAGTACTGCTACTTGGATTCATGAGATATACACTGTACTAAGTTTATTCCCCTTACTACTAATTGATTTCTGCCCATACCATGGAGAGATATGGTGACGTGTGTGTGTGTGTGTGTGTGTGTGTGTGTGTGTGTGTGTGTGTTTGCCTTCCAGTCAGTATTGACTAGTCCCTGCAGTTTTCTTGGCAAGGTTTTTCAGAAGTGGTTTGCCATTGCCTGCTTCCTAGGGCTGAGAGAGAGTGACTGGCCCACCCCAGGTCACCCAGGTGGCTTTGTACCTAATGCGGGACTAGAGCTCACAGTCTCCCAGTTTCTAGCCTGGTGCCTTAACCACTATACCAAACTGGTTCTCTATTAAAACTTAGTGGCATTTATCAAATATTATGATTTAACTCCCATACTAATTCTTCATTAGATGTACATCCTGTTTTTCCTCCAAGGAACTCAAGGTGGCATGTGTACTTTTCCTCCCATGCCAATACTCACAGGTTTTATAATAACCCTGTGAAGTACTGTAGATCAGGCTGACAGGTAGTAAGTAGCCCAAGATGGAACAAAGAACGTCATAAAGCATTTGCCACACAATGAAAATGGAAATTGCAACCCAAGGCAATATCACTGAGTTGAAGGAGAATTCTTGGGGCCAAGTTAAAAGCCCCTAACCCTAATATATCTTCTCAGGAAAACTAAAACTGTTAGCTCAGCCACAAAACATTTAGAAGGCCAAGAGATGCTGATACTCTGGGAAAAGGTACTAGGAGGTGAGGAGAACTCTGGGAAAGCAAAATAAAGTAACTCCCTAGGAAGAAATTATGTTCATGGAATAACTGCCTTCTTGTTCTTTCAAAACCCCAGTGTACTGCCCTGTTTTTGTTGTTTATTCGTTCAGTCGCTTCCGACTCTTCGTGACTTCATGGACCAGCCCACGCCAGAGCTTCCTGTCGGCCGTCACCATCCCCAGCTCCCCACCTCCAGAATATCATCCATCCATCTTGCCCTTGGTCGGCCCCTCTTCCTTTTGCCTTCCACTTTCCCTAGCATCAGCTTCTTCTCCAGGGTATCCTGTCTTCGCATTAT
Organism: Charina bottae; assembly: GCA_023362775.1. Taxonomy (NCBI): domain Eukaryota; kingdom Metazoa; phylum Chordata; class Lepidosauria; order Squamata; family Charinaidae; genus Charina; species Charina bottae. The sequence goes on along the minus strand of JALMGJ010000006.1, from coordinate 38,081,568 downwards.
GTGGCCAAAGTACTTCAGTTTTGCCTTTAATATCATTCCCTCAAGTGAGCAGTCTGGCTTGATTTCCTGGAGTATGGACTGGTTTGATCTTCTTGCAGTCCAAGGCACTCTCAGAATTTTCCTCCAACACCACAGTTCAAAAGCATCTATCTTCCTTTGCTCAGCCTTCCTTATGGTCCAGCTCTCACAGCCATAGGTTACTACAGGGAATACCATTGCTTTAACTATGTGGACCTTTGTTGTCAGTGTGATGTCTCTGCTCTTAACTATTTTATCAAGATTTGCCATTGCTCTCCTCCCAAGAAGTAGATGTCTTCTGATTTCCTGGCTGCACTCAGCGTCTGCAGTAATCTTTGCGCCTAGAAATAGAAAGTCTGTCACTGCCTCCACTTTTTCTCCATCTATTTGCCAGTTATCAATCAAGCTGGTTGCCATAATCTTGCTTTTTTTGAGGTTTAACTGCAACCCAGCTTTTGCACTTTCTTCTTTCACCTTCATCATAAGGCTCCTCAGCTCCTCCTCGCTTTCAGCCATCAAAGTGGTATCATCTGCATATCTGAGATTGTTAATGTTTCTTCCAGCGATTTTAACTCCAGCCTTGGATTCATCAAGTCCAGCACGTCGCATGATGTGTTCTGCGTACAGGTTGAATAGGTAGGGTGAGAGTATACAATCCTGCCGTACTCCTTTCCCAATCTTAAACCAGTTCGTTGTTCCGTGGTCCTTACCATTGCTACTTGGTCATTATACAGATTCCTCAGGAGGCAGAAAAGCTATCTCCAATATTATTATCCTTCCTATACAGATCTTCCGTATATTCTTGCCACCTTTTCTTGATCTCTTCTGCTTCTGTTAGGTCCTTACCATCTTTGTTTTTGATCATACCCATTTTTGCCTGGAATATACCTCCGATGTTTCTAATTTTCTGGAACAGGTCTCTTGTCCTTCCTATTCTATTGTCTTCTTACCCTTCCGCACATTGCTTGTTTAAAAATAATTCCTTATCTCTTCTGGCTAACCTCTGGAATTTTGCATTTAATTCAGCATATCTCCCCCTATCACTGTTGCCTTTTGCTTTCCTTCTTTCTTGGGCTACTTCCAGTGTCTCATCAGACAGCCATCTTGCCTTCTTGGTTTTCTTTTTCTTTGGGACGTTTTTTGTTGCCACCTCCTGAACAATGTTGCGAACTTCTGTCCATAGTTCTTCTGGGACCCTATCTACTAAATCTAGTCCCTTAAATCTATTCTTCACCTCCACTGCATATTCCTTAGGAATATTAGTGAGCTCATATCTAACTGATCTGTGGGTCTTCCCTATTCTCTTTAGTCTGATTCTAAATTTTGCAATAAGAAGTTTGTGATCTGAACTACAGTCAGCTCCAGGTATTGTTTTTACCGACTGTATAGATGTCCGCCACCTTTGGCTGCAAAGGATGTAGTCAATCTGATTTCGGTGTCGACCATCTGGTGAAGTCCATGTATAAAGTCGTCTTTTAGGTTGTTGGAAGAGAGTCTTTGTTATGCACAGTGAGTTGTCTTGGCAAAATTCTATCAGCCTATGTCCTGCTTCATTTTGTTCTCCCAGACCATGCTTGCCTGTAATTCCAGGTGTCGTTTGACTACCCACCTTAGCATTCCAGTCTCCTGTAATGAAAATAATATCTCTTTTTGGTGTATTATCCAGTAGGTGCTGCAGATCCTCATAGAACTGATCTAGTTCTGCTTCTTCAGCATCTGTGGTTGGGGCGTATATTTGGATCACTGTGATGTTAAATGGCTTACCCTGAATTTGAATTGAGATCATTCTATCGTTTTTTGGATTGTATCCACTTTATTATTAATTATGAAGGCTACTCCATTTCTTCTGTGGTCCTTTTGTCCACAGTAGTAGAACTGGTGGTCATCTGATGTGAAGTGACCCATTCCAGTCCACTGACACCTAAAATGTCTATATTTAATCTTGACATCTCACCAATAACCACATCCAATTTGCCCTGGCTCATAGAACTTACATTCCAGGTTCCTATGGTGTGTTGATCTTTAGAACATCGGATTCGTCGTTCACCACCAGCACCGTCGGCCGCTAGCCGTCCTTTCGGCTTTGAGCTAGCTGTGTCATCACATCTGGGGCTAGTTGAACTTATCCTCTGTTCCTCCCCAGTAGCATTTTGACCATCTTCCGACCTGGGAGTCCCATCTTCCGATGGTATACCGACATATCTCTGGTTGTACTGATCCATTTAGTTTTCACGGCAAGAATACTGGGGTGGGTTGCCATTACCTTCCCCAGGGATCGTATTTAGTCTGACCTCTCTGCCACGACCTTCCCGTCTTGGGTGTCCCTTCACGGTTTAGCTCATGGTTTCATTGAGGTGCTCAAGCTCCAGCACCATGACAAGGTAACAATCTCCTTTGCTGGAGACTGCCATGTTACTGGATGGTTATACCCTCATGGCCTCACTGACTTCACTAGGTGTATGATGTGTTATATCCAGTGAAATACCTGGATATATTCTAATGTGCATACGTCTATAAAGAGGGACTGTAACCCACCCCTCTTTAGGCCTGTCTTTGCCTCCGTCTTTGTCAATAAACCAATATGTGCTTCATTGTAATGTGTCCTGGTCTCTGGTTGAAAGAGAAAATATTCTTCTACTACACGTTGCAGTAAAGTCTGAGTGAAGATGCATTGGGTTAACTAGAAATGTACTAAATAGAGGACAACCATAGTATAGCTGGGGAAGATACCTGTATTTGGAACAAAGGATTATTTTAATAAATAAATAAATAAATAATAAATAAATAAATAAATAAATAAATAAATAATAAAAAATATATATTATTCAGCTTGGCTAATCAGATGCAATTAGATGTGATTAGTTGCAATAAAAATGCCCCAGATACTTTTCTTTCCTGTCTCCAATATATGATTGTGGACCGTAAGTGTATCAGCAACGTCTTTCAAATACTCAGAAGTAAAATGAAACTTGTGTAGTCCATTAACTTGAGAGCATACTAGCTGATTAATACTCTAAAATTGTTAGGTATACCGTAATTTAACTACAGTTTAATTAATCAAAAAGAACTGACAAAATGCCCCCCCTGCCCCCGGTCAGATATGTTTGTTTTCACAGCTCTTGGAGGATTAAAAATCCACAAATGTTGGTCAGTGATAATTTGCAATAAAACACATTTTACAAACATCAAGGTGCTAACTACATGTTACTATTAAATACTGTTTTATTTGTAGAAAGCACAATTCAGCTGGGATCCAGAAATAGTGGGACTCATTCATGGATCATTTTTTTGGGGCTATATTGTTACACAAATTCCAGGAGGCTTCATTGCAAATAAACTAGCAGCTAACAGGTAATATACTAATATAATATTATATAATGCAATACAGAATTTAGAAAAATGCTGCACATGATTTAATATATAATATGTATAAAAATAGTGCTACCTTTCTAGAACTCAGCATTTCTAACAATCTATAATCATTTGTGGATTTATATGACAAAAATGTGTTGACATCATTTTGAACAGTAACAACTACCTTATACATGTCTTTTAAAAACATTATTACCACTCTATTCAGGGGGACGTATTGTGAGGAAATGGACATAGGATTGCAGCTTGAGGGACAATCGTTAATATTAATAATTATTTAATGTAATGTTTGTATAAGTTTGGTTATTAACAATAAGAAATTAAAGGCAATTCAGTTGCTTTTCTCAACAGAATACATTACATACTTGTAAGTACTCTCCTGTTATAAGAGCTCATGGGATACTATACATTTCCTGTATTGCTAAAATTGTTACTTTTGATCCAGTTAGTGTGATTGTGAGGTGACTGAGTCAGTGATAAAGAGATCTGACTGAATTTACTAACATGCTGTGAGTACAGGAGAGATGTTTTCACTCTATACCATCTTACCCCCTTTAGGCTGTTCTACTAATCTAACAGTACTGGCTGAACAGCTCCCCAGCCACATCTGATAGTTGCCAGTGAATCTTTATCCCTAAATCATATTTAATATTCTGTTGGTGGAAATACCACAAAATTCTATGGCTTTGGCCAGCACAATTCAAAAACATGATCATACCCTAATTCTATTAAAATGTTTTTAGTTGATTTAGGAGTCAAAATAACAGTCGCACATTTGATCAAAATAATATTTATGGTTATATTTATTCTGTTTGTTCCATTAAAAAACAGAGGGCACAAAAATAGCTTATTACTATGAAACTACATCTACTATGTTGTAGTTTCACTGATAGTTATTGCTGTTAATTAAACCTTGTCAGATTGTATCTTTGTGTCCTGAAATAAAAACAATAATGTTAAATTCAAAAGAACTTAGCAAAGAAAGGTGTGGACTTAAGAGTTTTGTAATATTGAACATTTTGAGAATAACATTTGTAAAAATGTTAATAATACAAAGAACTTTAAATACCGTGCATTTTATACTGTGCTCAGCTAAAGTTCCCAGCTGATATTATCTGGCTGTGTCTTACCTCGCTTTCTACTTTCCTTTTCCATGCTGGTGGAGATAGTGATCTGTTAGACTGAACTGCAGTGCTAGAATAAAAAGTCGTCAATGAAAGTTTAGTTTATCCTTTTGAAAAGATTTGATCTCCTGATGATTTTGAACTTTTGTTTAGACCAGCTTTCCTCAGCTCCATATATAGTATCATGGTGTCATGGCAATACGAAATTATAGGAGAAAATTGTATTTCTCCCTTTTTTAGGGTATTTGGAGCAGCAATTTTCCTAACTTCAACTCTAAACATGTTCATTCCTGCAGCTGCCAGAGTACATTATGGGTGTGTTATGTTTGTAAGAATCTTGCAAGGCCTTGTGGAGGTAGGTACCAATGTACATGTTTATTTGCACAAGTTATTAAGTTTTCATTATTTGCATGTACAGTAAGCAATACACAAATTAGAATGAAATTTTGCATCATTCCAGGGCAAGTATTTTTTTTTATTTGCAACTGTGTTAAAATGGAATCCTTTGGTTTCTCAGAACTTACAACTGTCTGCTGTTAATTAAGTCAATGGGGGGTGTTAGTTAATTTACATTGGTCAGCTTGACAGTTCTTGAAGTAGAATTGTTCTCATGTTGTTAACTTTTAAAGTAAATACCACTGATCTTAGTGAGTATATACTGTATTTCAGTAGGAGTGTTTAGGATTGGATTCTATATTCCTTCCACCAAGAGGCAGTCTGGTATAATGAGTAAAGTATTAGACTAAGAATGGGAAGACCCAAGTTCAAGTTTATCCTCAGTCATGGAAGCTTCTTGGGTGACTTTGGGCCAATAATTTTCTCTCAGTCCAAATGGGGGAGGGGGGTGGAGGAAGTCCTATGTACTCCACATTGACTTGTTGAGAAAAAAGTAGGATATATACCCAACAAATAAGTATCAAAATGATAAAATCTCAAGCTATAAAAAAGTGCAAGTTATTTGAAAGCTTGGTGACATTCAGTATTGCCACAAAGAACACAGCTGCAATCCACAAATTTGGAGGAGGGGAACTTGCAGATGCATCCACTGTGGGTATCAAGGAGGGTCAAATGATGAAAGCAGCCTCACACCCTTGCAGTGCAAGCGCCATCCCCTTTGTACGCACATTGTGATGTCACACACACACACACACAGAAGGGGAAGCTCGTGTCACAACAGCACAATGGTGGTTTCATCATTTTGACAAAAGCATCTGAGCTGGCAGAGGCCTCTGGAAATATGCTATTATTGTGAAACTGCAAAAAAAAATTAATTGAATAAGACAGTTTAATTTGCAGCCATGTGAACTCCAGAAGATGAGAAAATATGAAGTGCAGTTTCAACTAATAGTTTCAGCTTCAACCAATAGCAGTCAGCTTCCTATTGAGAAAAAGCAGTATTTGAAATAATTGGATCCTTCAAATCCTTTCCATTCTTAAATCTATTAAAACAATACTGGGGCAGGATCTTAGATCTGTTCAGGACTTTCATAAAATATCCTCACAGATATTGGTCTGTGATATTTAAGTCTCAGGAAATACAGATAGAATCTATAACAGCTTATCCAAATAAGAGAACCAGGATTCTACCACCCCAGTTAATCACTATTTCCTTTTATTTCACTCCATTATGTACTGCATTATATACCATACGCCATACGCCATACGCCATATGCCATACACCATATACATATTCATTTGAAGTCAATCCCTTCATGTTAAGTGAGATTTCTTCCTTATGCAGAAGATTGCTGCTGTCTAAAAAGGGGTAAAAAGTCCAGTTACTTGCAGGTAGTAAAAATATGAGCACAAATGAAAATCTTAAATATAAAAATTGAATGCTGTGCAAAAATGTTTGCTAGGGGGTGACTTATCCAGCATGCCATGGGATGTGGAGTAAATGGGCTCCTCCGCTGGAGAGAAGCAGGCTGGCAACTATTTCATTTTGTGGTATGTTGATTTTTCTTCTTTTGTTTTGTTTTGAGAAAATATCTGCACTATAGATTTAAAGAACAATACTATGCTGATTATAAAAATAATAGGTTTTCAGTTGTTTTTCATTGGAGGAGTTAATTACCAAAGAAACTTTCTTAATACCTGAAGGACATATAACTTGCCATTTGAGTCTGGTGTAAAATTGTTATTTATCCTATAATACATGTCAGTACACATAGTTTCTACCTTCTTTATGGCAATTTCAATTACAGAAAAAATAGGAAAAATGTCTTTTCTTTTAATGCTTAAATTTTCTTTTAATGCTTAAATTTCTCTAAAGTTTACTTTTCCATATTTCATTACCAATTCAGATTTGTGTTGCTTTAACAAACACCCACTTACTCATATCAAGCAGATATTGGCTTTGCTTATACAACTCATTTATCTGGGGTTTATTCAACTCAATTTTGGGGGTTTGCATAACATACTGAACTATAAAGTAACCACAACGCTCAATTCACACAACCAAATGCTAAGCTAATAGATAGTTGGCTAATTCATGATTCCGTGTGTTGTGAGACTACACTAATCAATAATCAAACTTTTTTCCTGCTCCACTTTTTCTTTGTCTTTCTCTCCCAGCCTCTGTAGCCATCCTATAACTTCATGTAACCATCCTATAACTCATTGGTATCATCTTTGCACATTAATTCGTTCCCCTTCTGAGTTTAGGTTGCCTTTCCTCTTTTGTTTATTATTCTTTTAAGGTTTGGGTTTATTTCCAGACAAGTTGAATGTTGATCAGTGTAAGGACAATTACCTAAAAAATCATTAAGCAATTTCTTATATTTGATTCAACTAATGTTTAAAAAAGTTGTTGGAAAATACCTTTTAAGGTACAATAAGGCATGGATAAACATTTTAAACGAATTTGCTAATGAATTATTCCAAGAACAGTTCCAAGTGAAATGTTCTCAAGATGCCCAACAGTTCATACATAAGTTAACTGTCTATTAACATAATATGAACTGATTTCAAATGAGGAAAAGAAGAACACCTGAGTCTATGCATCTTTCAGAATAATTAATTAGCAACACTGGTAAATGCCAAACCAGAATTTCATGGCTTGTCTTTATGAGCTCTCAATAGGATCAAAATGCCATTTATTTTTCTTTAACCATTTAACTAGCATGCTTTTCCTATAAATAATTGCATAATACATTACATTAATAATATTAATATTATTATTATTATTAATAATAATAATATTAATAATAATTACAGCAGTAATGTTCTGATTTCTTTCATATTACAGTACTGTAGAGAAGGAATCCCCAGTTTAAAGGACCGAAGGCACACTTAAAATTTTGGGACAAGACATAAGACACTGTCTCAGAATTGAAGGCATAGTGGGCACAGCCAGTATGTATGTATATGTGTGTGTGTGTGTGTGTGTGTGTATACACACACAAACACACACACACACACACTTTTACCAGAAAACAAACTGTTGAGATTGCTTCCCAGCACCTCTTCTAGCTTTCCAGGATGTGGTCTACTACATCAACATACTTTTGTCTTTTTTCTGGGCAGATGAGCATATTTCCAAATAAAGCATTGGGTTACAAAGTCTCCTTTGAGCAATGGTGATTCCAGGGACATGACCATGAAGTTTTATGTCATTCATAAGATTTATCCCACCTAGAGGTTCTAGGCATGTACAATATCAAAACACAGTACATGGAATAATAGAATGGAACACAATAATACCAGAAACAATAATGGCACAGATCTTCCTCTAGCTGCTTCTGGAAGGCCAAAGGCCTTCTGGAAAAGCCAGGTTTTAATTATTTTTCTTTTAATTTTTCTTTTAATTATTCTCTGGAAGGCCTGAAGAGTAGGGGCCATTCTTGCATCAGGGAACAGCTAATCCTAAGGAAAGGAGCAGCCCCCAGGAATGTCAATGTTCCCTCCTGTTGAACTGCATAAGAGGAGGGAATCTTCATAAGGCACTCCCTATTCACCCAGCTGGAGCAGGCAGTATTTAGTCCAAGTAGGTGTTCTCTAAGATTCCCAGGTCCCATACTGCAGGCAACAATATGGAATTGGATTGCTACAGCTTTCTTCTAGGGCTTTTTTATTATTATTACTTCCCAGACTGAACAACAACCCTGAAAATTTTAGTCCTAGTCAATCTAGGTTGGATGTGTTTTTTTGTATATGGCCAGATCCCATTTGCCTATCTATTTTATACTGTGTTTTTATCTTGTTATGCTATACTTTGAATCGCCCAGTGTCGGTTTGGAGTCAAGTGGTACCTAAATCGAATGAAATAAACAAGGGGGATAGGTCTTTTATCTGAAGTCATGTTAGATTGATATTGGGAAGCATGGGTTGTAATATTTCAAAGTGCATTCTCAGTTATCTATATTTCCACAGCACTAGCAGCTGCAATCTTGCCTAACACAAACAAGTGTGTTCAATACAAGAATATTCAATACAAGAATCCATGACTCCAACACTTTTCTACAATGTTTTGGTCTCTCCTACTGCAAAACAGGGTGTATTCAGCTAGCAATGTAGTGCTCCTCCAAACAGAACTCCTATTCTGAGTAACATAATGGGTTAGGTATGTTGGAACACAGTTCTTGACCTGTATAGATATGTTTTTGTTGCAGGTTCTTATGCTGGGGCAGTAGTTGCCATGCCACTTGCAGGTGTATTGGTACAATATATAGGATGGTCATCTGTCTTCTATGCATATGGTAAGCTGCCCAGTGAACAAAAAGTATCATGGATAAAATAATAATCCTTCTTTGGGAGGGAGTAATTAGTTTCACATTAATGGCAAATTAGCTGGTTTTCTGCTATGATTGGTTTTGAAATTGTGTTGAAATAATGCTGACAAAAGATTTGGGTTTGGGATACCCAAAATATTTTAACTGGTTGACAAAATCCTGTTTCCTTTTACATTTAAAGGAATGTTTGGGATAATGTGGTATATGTTCTGGCTGCTGCATGCATATGAGAGCCCAGCTGTCCATCCGACAATAACCACTGAGGAAAGAATTTACATAGAAACTAGCATAGGAGGAGCCAACTTAATCAATACCAGTGTAAGTTACTTGCAGCCTCATTTCATACTCTTTCCCCCTCTTAGAAAATAATTTATTGTCTAAAACTACTATAGAAACCATCAACTCACAACAGATCTGCATTTTGTCAGATCATTACTGGAACTAAATGTTTGTGAAGGTTCTAACACAAGAAAATCCTACTCCTGAACTTTTGTGTTTGCTGATTTAATGCCTTATTTTATGCTTAGGTGACAATACATTGACCCTGAAGCCTTTCGTTAGACATTTCAGATTTTGCCTGATGTGATTTTTAGAATCGGCAACAGAAATGTTCTTAATATGTAAATGCAAAGAGAGAGAGAAAGAGATGTGGACCAGTTTTCAGTCTCCCATCTCTCATCCCAGGCTTCTGAAATCATAAGATGGTATAAATCAAATAGGTTGGGGGGGGGGGGAATTGCTTATTTTCTTGTTTCTAAGCTTGTAACATACAGACTTTTAAAATTTTTCTCAGGCTGTTTGTATGAAAACAAAATCGCACCAAGTTTGCATTTTAGCATTAAATTCAGATGATTTTCAAGAAGGATTAAATCTGAATACCATAAACATGCATAGGAGTGTAGTATAAAGCAGTTCTTAGAGGGGCTATTTCTATCAGTATGCCTCCCCCCCCCTCCAATTGTGATTTCAGTGACTATTGAAGTTTCAGGTGCCTTTCAGCTCGTAGTGGAATTAGGGCTGCATCCCCGAGCCGAAGTCCAAGGCCACCAGCCTGCCACTTTCAAATGTTCACTGAGGGAGCCCTGAGGACAGCAACAAAGGGGCCTAGCATGGATTCCTGGGCTGGTCCAGGCATGCCGAACAGAGTGGGGTTGATGCTGCTTGCTGCAGAATCCTTTCCTTTTCATTATTTGAATAACAAAAAGAGATGTTACTTGTTCATGTTTGTTCTTAAAATATTGTTTTCTACAATGAAAATGCTTTCCCCAGAATAATACACATGAACGACAAATTGAACATTAAGACTGATGTCTAACTACCCAGCTGAACCACTGCCTCCAATCATTCTAAAGCTTTGGTGTTCTCTCTTCTAGAGATTTAGCACACCGTGGAAACAGTTTTTCACTTCGATGCCAGTTTATGCAATCGTTGTGGCAAACTTTTGCAGAAGCTGGACTTTCTACTTGCTGCTCATAAGTCAGCCAGCTTATTTTGAAGAGGTCTTCGGATTTGCAATAAGTAAGGTAAAGATATAAACCCAAGGATTTTCTCCAAAGGTCTGATGATAATGTGCTGATTGTTTTCAATGATTTTCCTTTGCTTATTCCTAATACATTGGCACATTTGACTCTTCCCTTAATATAGCTCACTGTTAGTCAGTTCCAGCTGCTTGACATACTTGTATGTTCTATACCAGCTCTTTATCAGCTCAAAAAGCCTCTTTTACTCACCAGATTCACCTATGCTAAGGAATTATGTGGTCCCCAAACTATTCACTGAATTAATTTAATTTGTTGTTGTTGTTGTTCAGTCATTAAGTCGTGTCCGACCCTTCATTACCCCATGGACCATAGCACGCCAGGCCTTCCTGTCCTCCACTGTCTCCCGGAGTTTACTCAAATTCATGTTCATTACATTGGTGATGCTATCTAACCATCTCATCCTCTGCCGTCCCCTTCTCCTTTTGCCTTCAGTCTTTCCCAGCATCAGGGTCTTTTCCAGTGAGTCCGCTCTTCGCATTAGGTATTAATTTAATACACTGGGGAAAAAACATACTTTTGGGCACGTGGCTTCCATTGTATGTATTTACTTTCAGGTTGGCCTTTTGTCTGCAGTTCCGCACATGGTAATGACTGTTATTGTACCCATCGGAGGCCAACTGGCTGACTTTTTACGCAGCAGCAGAATTTTAACAACTACTGCTGTCAGAAAAATCATGAATTGTGGAGGTATGCTTAGACTTTATATTTGAGTTATATGTTACTATCTAAATATCAAACTGATTTGCTGATTTTAAAAAAGTATAATCACTGCAACATCTCAAGCATTTTGTATGTTGTATACTGAAAGGTAGGATTTAATTATTAAAATATCTGAGGAAGGATGGACAGCTTTCTTTCTTTTTTTTTTGCTAAAAAATTCATTACTTCTGAGATAATCTGTTGGGGCTGCATGTAGGTGGGAAGGAAGGAACAAAGGAATTATTGTGACTTTTATGCCAGTTTAATCTTACAAATTCTAAGCAGCTTACAAATGTCAAACAATGCATGCAAAAGAATAACAGTAATAATAAAAAGCAGTGTCATGACATGACATTCATGTATCATGCCCATGATGCCCACTTCTCACACAGGACAAACCAGCTTTCAAGTGTTTCTGACAGGTGCTATGCATGCACCCACATAAACTCTGAATTACATTTTACCCTTTGCACGCCTCTCCCCCCTCAAAAAACCCCACACAGTATACTATGGTGTTTTTATAAAAAGCAGAGAAAACTAGAAACCAAGCTGTATGTAGTTAGGGTCTGGAACCGCCCAGAGTCACTTGCAAGGGAGATGGGCGGGGAATAAATTGAAATAATAAATAAATAAATAAAAAATAAACTTATTTTAAAGGGAAAAAATAGAAACACGATCTAAAATTAAATAGATTGCTTTAATATATGTTGAAGCAGTGTATTTTGAAGAATTATTAATCTTCTCCATACATTTCCTTTGCAGGTTTTGGGATGGAAGCTACTTTACTTTTGGTGGTTGGATATTCTCACACTAGAGGTGTGGCTATTTCTTTCTTGGTTTTAGCAGTAGGCTTTAGTGGATTTGCTATTTCAGGTAAAACTTAAACTGTTAAGCACATTGTAGAAGCATTTTAGCATCAGCAGGATTATTATAGCTATTTATTGTTTCTAACTTCAGACAATATTATAAAAACACTGTTGGTGTAAGACAAAAAGCCATGTTTTTAAAGTAGTGATACGTGTTCTCCAACGGGGTGGCTCCTCAAATTTCACTCAACACAGAAAATGTACAGTGTATAGTGAAAAACTGATTGCAAATTTACAGGCAACATGTTTGTACATATGGAGCCTTAAACTTTGCCATTAAAGAACATTTTCTGCTTGACAAATGAACCAATTCATATGCCACCTTTTAATAGGCTAAAAATAACGTATTGAAAATCCGTTTAGAAACTAAATTTGCATTTGTAAATTTGTACCCCCAGGTTCCATGCTAGAGGGCTAATCATGGAAAAAATTGAAAAGCAGGTTAAAGTCATTTGCAAATGTAATCTTGCCTGTTCCTGTCCATTGTCAATAGTGACTATTTCATACCCTGAATATTTGTGCCTAGTCCTGGCCTTTACTTTTAAATGTCTTGCATGAATGTGGCCTGGACCTTTTTGCTCTCTTCTGTAATAAAAGGTCTTCAGTCTATTGAGCCTCTTCCATTACTGGTATTTGGAGAACTCTGAGAATGATAGTAACTGTCACTGAGGACTTCCTACTTGAAGAACATTTTCTTTCTCTGCAGATCTCTTACCTATTTGAAGTCTCCCTTACCTTCAAAACTGCCACTGCATTTTTCTTGCATTTAATACATTTTTCACCTGTGCGATATGACATTGTTAAATGGCTTTATAAATTGGTTGAATTCTAATGAAAATTTTACCACATAAAAAATTAAAAAGAACCACCATTATGTTGTAGCAAGTGATTGGTTAAGAAACTGACTACTTAAATATGTTTGTTATATTAATTATGTATTTAAAAGATTTAAAGATGCTTTACTTATTATTTCCCTTCTTTGAGAGCCAAAGACTGTGCACAGAGACCACACTTCAAAAAATAGGCTGAGGCTTGGCCCAAAACTAAATTTATCTTTAATTAATTTTACATTTTAAATTAACACAATTAGCCCTAATGTACTTAATGCTTTTTTCCTTATATCACATTTGGTAACAATGTTTCTATTTTTTAATAATAATTTTTATTAAAGTTTAAAGATACAAAGATAAAAAACTAATACAAACTAAGAAAAATTTGTTGTAAACCACCCTTTTGGGGAGAGATGGGCGGTGATAGAAGTTGGATGGATAGATAAATAAATAAATAAATAAATAAATAAATAAAATATATAAAAAGTAAAAATAAAAAATAAAAAGTGCAAAGAAAAAATGAAAAAAACTTATTTTTTCTTTACTATACATATACTTGTTTTTCTTTTTTAAAAAACATTTGATAACAACATTTGAAGTTCTCAGGGACCAAATCAAATTCCAGAGGACAGTGAGGCCTTATGAGGCCTAATGGGGACTTAGGTTGTGCATTCATGATCAGGAAGAATCAGCCTAAAAAAAGCAGTTTCATTTTCAGCTGCTTGACTCCTTGTCATGCTGGCAGGATGCACCTTGTTGATGTTGTATTTTGCGTTCCAGGATTTAACGTCAACCACTTAGATATTGCACCCCGGTATGCCAGCATTCTCATGGGCATCTCCAATGGAGTTGGGACATTGTCAGGAATGGTCTGCCCTCTCATTGTTGGTGCAATGACAAAACATAAGGTAATGATGTTCAGAAGTTTTTTTCTTGAACGACTTTCAAATGCAGGGCAGTCAGTTATTGTTTTTAAAGCATCATTAGTTTTGCCAATTTCAAACCCATTCCAAGACATTGTGAAAACATAGTGGCGATATGAGACTTTATTTCAGCAAGTGGGATTTGGCATGAGGACTAGTTATGACATCAGCAATTTCAGAAAATGGTGCTGGGAAACTAGCCATTGGGCTTTGGGTTTCGCAGTGTTCCATTTTTTCTCCCATACCATTTAATATAAAAAATGAAGATACATTTGAATGTTATCTAGGGTGTTGAGATTGTTGCCAATAACATGCTGATGACAATCAATTCAATGTCTCCTTTTAATCAGTCAGTATTTGAAACAATACATACATCTAAGGAAGCTGTTCGTTTTCTAAATCAGCATCTGATATCAGTAGTTGTCTGAGTGAGGGAAGACACGGGCATTTAATCCATGTAAGATGGTGGTGTTTCTTGTCCATTGGAAGTCAGATTAGGAATAGGAAATGAACCAGTTTTAGATGAGATTATAGACCCCTTGAAGTCTGCAGTGTGGGTGTACTCCTGGATTTAGTACTGAACCTGAAGGGTCAGATTTCAGTGCTGGTCAGGAGTGTGTGTGTGTTTGTTTATACAACAAAGCTAGTATGCTAATAAAGCTCTTCCTACAGATATCAGATCTGGCCATCATAATGCACCTACTTTTCAGACTCACATCTTTATGCTGGGCTGTCTTTGAAAAGTTTCAGAATTTTCAGCTGATTCAGAATGTGGCTATATTATTAACTAGCACCAGCAAGTGACTCTTACGTTACAATAGCTTCACTGGTTACTTGTCTGTCTCTAGGATCAATTCAGAGTGCTGGTTATTGGCTACCAAGCCTTCTGTGATTTGAAATATAACATTGTCCTGCCACAAGGGCTTTCTGTTCCTCCACTATCACAGGCATAGTTGATAGCAACAAATGAAAGGGCCTTTTTTGCAGAGGCTCCTGGATTCTGCAGCTATCTGCTAAAGGAGCCCAGGCTGTCTCTTTTGAGAGAAAAATAGTTTTATTTGACTCCAAAGCTGTCTTGCTCATGAAATCAATTTATTTCAAGGTGATATTATTTATTATATTTTTTATTTGATAAGTTTTTAATTCCTGAGTTTTAATATTCCAACTACAACTTTGTTATTTTCTTTGTATTTTATTCTTTTTGGATGTTATTTTTGGTGGAAAGAATATAAATGTAATCTGCGTCAAATATGTCCCATGTCATTTCTTTAGACTCGTGAAGAATGGCAAAATGTCTTTCTAATAGCTGCTTTGGTTCACTATAGTGGAGTGGTATTTTATGCTATCTTTGCTTCTGGTGAGAAGCAGGAATGGGCTGACCCAGAAAATTTGAATGAAGAGAAATGTGGAATAATTGAGCAAGATGAACTGGCTGAAGAGACTGAACTGAATAATGATACTTTTGTTAGCTCAAAGAAAACATATGGCGCTACTGTTCAGCATGACGGAGCACAAAGGAAAGAGTTGCAGAAGGAAAAGGGAGTGATGCAAAATGTCGAAGAACAGACTGTTTACCAATATGAAAATGGAAACTTTCAAGATTCATTGTAAATGTGTTCATGGTTTGTGTGACCATTACCATCCATGTATAAAAGCAAGCTGTATCTATATTTTATTATTATTGTTATTATTGATAATCCTGCCAAATGATTGGCTATAAGACATGGTCATTTTCAGCTTGTGTTACAGCAAATGGATTAATAAAAATACATCTGAGGTGTGCAGTACCTATGATCAGCCCTTGAACATGTAATGCCATGATCCTTTAATGCTTGGAGCTTTGCTAATAATAAGGACATTTTTAATATTTATTTATTTATTTGTTAGATTTATCACCGCCCACTCCCCCAAGGGGGACTCTGGGCGGTTTACAATAAAATAATACATCACTGTTCAGCAATGCAATTGTAGTCTTGACTCAAACACTATGGCCATGTAAAAGTCCCATAAGCAAGCTTTTCTACTGAGTTAATTTCCATAGTAATGTGCAACAGAGGATCCATTGTGGTGAAGGGATAAAACAGCGTTTAACTGGAAATTATACAGTACAGGTAGTCCTCGTTTAATGATGCTAATTGGGACCGGAAACTCTATCGTTAAGTGACATGGTCATAAGTCAAAAAACCATGTGACCGCGCTGCTTAGCAGTGGTAGTTCCAGCAGTCCTAGGTGCTGTCGTTAAACAAGGACCACGTGGATCATTAAGTGAGGACCTCACATGACCACAACTTCCAATTTCCTGCCGGCTTCCCCATTGACTTTGCTTGTGGGAAGCTGGTAGGAAGGTCGCAAACTGCAATCATGTGACCACGGGGACGCTGTGATGGCCGTAAGTACGAGGTCCAGTCATAATGACCACTCGTTCAGCACTGTAGTAAGTTCGAACAATCGCTGAACAAGTAGTAGTTAAATGAGGACCACCTGTAGTGGTTGTTTAGATGCAGCTTTAAAAAGCCTGCTGGACAATTTTTGCCATTTATTAACTTTTATGTTATCAGTTCGAATGAGATACATATTTTTGGATCATCTCCAAAATATATACCTGTTATAAAAATATTTCTGCCATTGGTCTACAACCTTAGATATACATGTTTCCTTGTTAAAATATTTATCCATGACCCCATCTGGCTATCACATTACAACCTCAAACTAAAATTATATACAAAAATAAATGAGGCACAAATATAAATGAAGAGCAACCTATTAGCATAATTAATCATCCAATTATGTTGAAATCATTGAGGCACAACCTAAAACCCTGGGCTTCTTCAAGGTACTGAATGCAGCCCCTTGAGGCCACCCAAATTATAATTTTTAGTGTGATCAAAGGGGATCATGATTAAAACAATATTTAATTAATTTTAATTTAATGTAAACAAAATCATTTAGTTTTTGTCTGGCCACATCCATAGTCCGAATGCATCCCCCATCCACTCAAAGGCCAAATGGGCCAAAGTTTCACCCCCCCCCCAATAAAATTGTATTCCTGCTCTATTACATATCTTTTCAGTCCAAAATCCACCTGAAATAAATCAGTTATTTGCTAGACATTGAAAACAGGAGCAACTCAGGCCTTTCTTCCAAAAGCATGCCATTACTGGAAAGACTTTTGTCACATGACTATGCATGACACTTCCAACCAAGGATGAAAGCACATCATTTTATACTGACTTCATGAACTGGGAAGCCAACATGTGCAGAAATGGTCCTTTAGATAAATGATTTTTAAGTAACCCCAGACTGTTCAGATCAGAACAGATACAGGTAGGTCACAATTAGTGCAAGTCTGAATAATGTGATATTCGTTTAGTGCAATTTGTAAATTGATGCCTGGTCACATTTAATGCGACCCAAAATTCAGTTAATGTGAGGCTAGCGTATGCACAGTTGTGGTTGGGATTTTAGACGCTGCTAATCTTTGTGTGTGCAAAATGGAGAAAAGGAAGATTCCGTCAGAGGAAAACAGTACAAGTTTAAAAAATAAGAGTCTCGTTATTACACTACAGCAAAAATTTGGTGTAATTCAACAACATGAATGTGGTTATAGCAATGCTAAAATATGACAAGATGTTGGAATGCCTGACTCTACAGTAGAATTTGTTTTTATTTTGCTTTCTATAACTACCCTGTGACTTTGTTAACTATAAATTTGAATTATAAATATATTCTTTTTATCCTTTACTGTAATATTTCATTAATATACATATAAAAATTTATGTTAAAAAAATTTCATTGCCTATTTCCATTGAGCTGGAACCAGTTACCACATTTTCCATAAAAATATTACTTCAAATAGTGTGAGTTTGAATAATGCAATTATTTCAATGGATTCATTACCCACACTAATCAAGACCGACCTGTAATAACTGGCAGTTCAGTCATGGGAGAGAAACAAGCAGTTTGGGAATTTATAGTGTTCTTTGTTTCTGAATTATATATTTATATATTTGTTATATATTTTCTTGCAAAAGACCTAAATAGTGGGAGACCAAGGAACAGTTGGTTTAAATGATCCCTTCATGTACAAAAGAAGCGTGATTTTGTGCCCTTTGCCTTTCTTTCAAAGGGTTTATGCAGGTTATATTCCCATTCACTTGACATCACGTAAGCAGTGCAATGTATTTGCAGGAGCTTATTGTTTAGAAAGGAGTGTGCTGATTGCTAGAGCTCTTATAATTGATTTACACTCAATTCGCCTGAAATACTTGGTGTTCTAGAACTTTCCTCATAATCTATACGAGATATATGGGAAGCATGCTGCATGACTTCTAACCTGATCATTTTGTTTTCATGCTATTATCATCAGTAAAATTGCAAGTGAAAACGTTTTGTTACATTGTGTATTTTATTAAGAGCCCTGTTGTTCAGCTGTGCTGTTTCAACAATATTTAAGCCACATGAAGACATAACAAGAGAGACATAGCATCCTAAACATAGATTCTTCCATTCTTTGAGGATAGCACTAATTTCTTCTGGGTCTTTGATACTGAAGGCATTAGAGTTTCACCTTCCTCAGAAAGGAGTGAAATGTCATAGTGATGATAATGAAGCTCGTCTGGAACTACTTTTATTATATTAAAAGTGTTTTTACTGAGCTGTGTTTTCCACCTATATGCTTAAATCAAATATATTGGATGTTAGCTAATTTCTAGTGGATCCTTGAAGTTAATGTTTGAAAATAAATGGTGATTAAGTGCATTCTGAGAAAAATCCTGGATTGGTAGTGAAAAAGTAGTCAAAGGGTTATAAATATGTTTTCAATCATGATTGGAAGATAAAGAAAAATGTTAAATACCGTGTATTGAACAATCTAAATATTTCAAAAATGTTCTGGTTAATAAAAACTAGAGCAGATTTCCTTGCCAGGAGTAAGCCTTATTATCAGCTGCAGCATGAAAAGAAATCATAATTAGTTTTGTGATAATATTTTAAACTTTTTGAGAAAGGAGAGTCCTTATTAAAATAGCATTGTATCACTATGTTGTATAGTAGTGAATACTACTGTGTGAAGAAGTCCTTCATTTTATTTATCTGAAATCTTCCATCATTCAATTTTATTGGATAATCTCAGGTTCTAGTATTTTGAGTGAGAGAGAAAACATTTCCCTATTCACTCTTTCAGTATCATACATAATTTTATAAATTGTCTATAATGTTCCTCTGTTACCTTTTTTCTAAACTCAAAAGTTCCAAGTGTACCCTTTCCTCATTAGAAATGTACTCCTTTTCTAACACAGTATTGTTTTTAAATGAAGCTTCATTTAAACTGCCGTTTTCCTGTTTATTCTCACAAAACTGAACATCAATCTTGTAAAATAGTATACATTAATTCAACATTGCCTCCTTCTAAATATTGGGAATAGGATTGCTATTTCCAAAATGTACAATCAACACTGATAAGAGAAGTTAGAGAGAAAAGAGAAAAGGCAAGTGGATTATGCCACCAACATAAAAGTGGCAAACAATAAGAAATAATAAAGGGCTATCATCCAAGATCAAATATTAAAACCAAGATGGGACTGAAGTGTGTATTTGGAGGAGTAGGGATGTTGTAGAGGTTGTAAGGATTGTGAGTGCAGTTAAATGAACTTGAAAGACTTAAAAGTAGTAGGTTGGGGATAGGGGCTAAAGCATAAAGAATTTGGAAATAAGTAGGTCAAGTTCACCACCTCCACAGTCAAATGTATGTGAAAGAAAGACTTCCAGAAGGGGAACTGTTGCAGAATTCAAGATTCAGTAAGTCCAGTAGTTGACTGGACTGAGAGAAGAAAATACCAGGGACATGGATTATTGTTGTCTCAAGTGACAAACAAGAAAAAACAACAATGGAAATACAGAATCCACAACTGGATATAAAATTGAAACAGAGATAGCAGGGTGTAAATACAAACTTGACTCTGAAACATGCTCTATATCATTTCTGGAACACATCAGGATTTGTTTCTTTCTTGAGAAATGTGAAGATTAAGTTATCTGTTAGTTTCAGATGCTGCTATAAGTTTCAGACTTATAGTCCATTCCTTGTGACAGAATCCTAGGCTGATGCCACCCGTCTGGCATACCCTTCAGAAACACTGTATGCTGATTTTGAAACCCCTTTTGGACTTTTTGCATGAAACATGATATCTGAATTTGATCATTAGAAATAATAATGGACAATAGAATTAATGAAAGCTATGTTGTAAACTTAGAGTAAGAGTTTAATGCAAATGTACACTTATATCTGTAGCAAAGAAAGTCGGGAGTCATTTTTTTCTGTATTTTCTTTCTTTTTCTGCATTTGACTTTGCTCTTTTTCCTATTTTCCTTTTTTGTTCTCTTACTTTACGTTTTTCATTTCTCATTAGCTTTTATCTTTTTATCCTGAAATCTTAATAAAGTTTAATAAAAATAAATATGCTGATTTTGTGCATAGACCAAGACCTCTTTCTATCTCTCGATCTCTCTGTAGATTGTGCTAAGATTCTAATAAGGAAAAAGACCGAGGTAAACTGAGATACCCACCTTCTTCTAACTATCAATAATTGATTCCTCAAACTGGGACTGGAATAACTCTGACAGCAGAGATAGTATACAGTATAAGAGCTAAGTCTAACAAGGAGCAAAGAGTTAATAATATGGACTGAGGAAATAAACTGCAACTTCCTGCTTTTGATGGCCAGCCCTACTATTAGAAAATACTGTATGAAGCAGTCATTTATAGTGGCAAATGTGAAGGAGTGTCATTTATAGGAGAGAACTATGTGCCACATAGCTGGACCCTGCATCTCCAAAATAGCTTGTTGTCTTCAGTTGCAGTGGAAAATATTGTCCCTTCCCTATTGTTCATATTCAACTGCTTTTGAACATGGAATAGGACAAAGCTGACACTATTGTCCTGAATGAACACAAAATAACAACAAATCCCTCTCATCAAATGTTGCTCCTGAGTGAATGGAAACTTAAATTACCCCTCTCCCCCCCAATAAATTTCCTCTCCACTTTATCTCCCACTAGAGAGTATGCTTTTGTTTGCACTCTACCTTTTCAAATACCATGATGTGGCATATCTATATTTTTTAACCTGCCCTGCAAGATAACCTAGCCTGACTTTGACCTCAAATATCTTTATAAAGCTGAGAAGTAATTAGTAGTAGGAATAGATTAGAAAAGTGTCCATAGAAATGAATGAGGAGTAGAAATAAAACCACTCAGTCACACATCATTTTAAGCCCTGCATCTCCTATCTGGTACTAGAGAACATATTGGTAATTTTTGGCTAGGTACCTGCAAGGATCCAAATGTTTTGCATTTTTAAAAAAGGAGATTATTTTTTTAATGTTAACAAAAGTAAATGGGAAGTTAATGTGCTACAAAGTGCTAGCCTCAAGCATTGTTTTTACTTCCAAGAAAAACTGGGTTCTACGTAGATTTCATAATCATCCTTATCAAATAAAAATAATAGGTAGCTACATGCCAATGCTTGGTTTTGAATGAGAATGAATATATATATATTTGTTGTATGTATGTATGTATGTATGTATGTATGTATGTATGTATGCATGCATGCATGCATGCATGTGTGTGTGTGTGTGTATATATATATATATATATATATATATATATATATACGCGCCAACTCAAGGTGGCAAACATAGAGGTAATCCTCGCTTACTGACTGCCTTGTGCAGCAACTACTCAAAGTTACAAAAGTGCTAAAAAAATAATTGCAACCAATCCTCACATTTATAACTGTTGCAGCGTCCCACAGTCACATGATTGCCATTCACATGCTTTGCAGCCAGCTTGCAACAAGCAGAGTTAATACAGAAGGCAGAAGTAAAATTGTAAGTCGTGGTCACATAATTTTTTGCTTTGCGACCATGGCACTTTGCTTAATAACTGAAGGGGAAGTGAGGTCATAAGCCTGTCACGATTAGGTGATTTTCCACTTAGCAACTGCGGTGCTTAGCAACCAAGTTGCCAGTTCCAATTGTGGTCGCTAAGTGAGGACTACCTGTACCTAATACTCCTGCCTCCTATTTTCCCCACAGCAACAACACTGTGAGGCTGAGAGAGTGACTCTCAAAGTCACCCAGCCAGCTTTCATGCTTAAGTTGTTATTATTTTTTATTCGTTCAGTCGCTTCCGACTCTTCGAGACTTCATGGACCAGCCCACGCCAGAGCTTCCTGTCGGCCGTCACCATCCCCAGCTCCCCCATGGTTGAGTCCGTCACCTCCAGAATATCATCCATCCATCTTGCCCTTGGTCGGCCCCTCTTCCTTTTGCCTTCTACTTTCCCTAGCATCCGCTTAATTCATGCCTAAGGGAGACCTAGAACTCACAGTTTCCTGGTTTCTAGGCCAGCACCTTAACCACTACACCAAACTGGCTATTATTATTACCTACCCACAGGGGTGCCCACAGGGTATGGTCAAAAAGTGCAACACATACAGTATAAGAAACTAGTGAGGTGGCGCTGTTATTTATTTATTTTAAAGAAGATAGAAAAAAGAGTGACTTCCGACCTTCTTCAGTACAGATAAAAACATAAAAATACATTAACCTCTTACTCTATTTTTAACTATAATACACATTATTTCTATATTCTTATACAGTCCTAATTGTCAAATCCCAAAATCAAAATTTCATTTTTCAAAAGTGATTTCCAAGTAGAAACAAAGTTAGACAAATTATTTTCTTTAATCAATGTAGTCAGTTTTGCCATCTCTGCCAATTCCATTAATTTCACCATCCATTCTTCCACTGTAGGAATTTGTAAGTCCTTCCACCTTTGTGCATACAAAAGTCTTGCTGCTGTTATCATATATAAAAACAAAGTCCTAAATTTCCTTTCAAACTGTTTATCTATCAAGCCTAAAAGAAAAACTTCTGGCTTCAATTGTACATTCACCTTAAGAATGTACATATGAAATCCGATATTGCCCCTGTGACATGGGTGCCATAGAAAACATGGCCCATGTTCTTTTATAAAGAACTTTATTAATTTTCAGAATATAGTTAAAATACAAAAGATAGAATATAGAAAAGATAGAGTACAGAACTAAAGAAAAAAGAAAAACTATAAAAGTGCAGAACAGAGAACAGAAACAGAAAGTGACTTCTGACCTTCTCCAATACAGATATGAGTACATTTACAAATATAATCTCTTACCATTAGTTAAACCTTAGTAACATTATTTCTATCAAGTCAAACCATTTAATCATTAAAGCCCAAAATCAAAACTTCATTTTTTTCTGACACAAGCAAGTAGTCTAAAAGTGGTTGCCAAGTAGAAACAAATCCAGAAACAGAAGTTTCTCTTATCAGCGCTGTTAACTTGAGCATTTGGGCCAGCTCCATCAGTTTGATAATCCAAGTTCCACTGTAGGTATTTGTGGATCTTTCCATCTTTGTGCATATAAAAGTCTTGCTGCTGTAATCATATATAAAAGCAAAGTCCCATGTTGTTTCTCGAGCTGCTTCTCCATCAGACCTAAGAGAAACAGTTCTGGTTTTTTTTGTAAGTCCACCTTAAGGATCTTTTGAATATTAACACATATTTTATCCCAAATTTTTTTGGCCTTCTCACAAGTCCACCAAAGATGATAAAAAGTTCCTTCACCAAGAGAACATTTCCAACAAACATTAACCATTTTATAAAAATTCTCTTTTAAGTTATAATTCAAAGTAAATTTCAAACCTTTGTTCCACATGTTCTCCCATTGCTCCAACATAATATTGTATCCAAAATTCTTATCCCATTTAATCATACATTCTTTAACTTGTTCATCTTCTAAATTCATCTGTAACAACATTTTATACATCTTTGTAATAATATGTTCATCATTTATGCAGAGTTGCATTTCAAATGGAGTTGTTTCATTGACACATTTAAAAAAATTTTTATCCACTTTAAAATGTTCTAACAATTGCACATATGTAAACCAATGACATGTAAAACCTTCCAACTCTAACAGTTCCCTTGTTTTAAGCTTCGGTTCACCCTCTTCAAAGTTTAACATGTCTTTATAATTTAACCAACTTGTTCCCCCTACATTTTCTCTTCTAACAAATGCCTTATGAGGTGACAACCACAATGGCAGTCTTGCTTTATATTTATTCCAAACCCTTATTATGGCACTCCTAACAAAATGGTTTTTAAAATCTTTATTAACTTTAACTTTGTCATACCACAAATAGGCGTGCCACCCAAATCTCAATTCATGTCCTTCAAGTTGCAATAACTTCCTGTTCTTCAAAGTTATCCATTCCTTCATCCAAAGCAAACAAGAAGCATCAAAATACAATTTTAAATCAGGTAAACTCAAACCTCCTCATTCTTTGGCATCTTGTAACAATTTATATTTAATTATTGGTTTCTTGCCTTGCCAAATGAACTTAGAGATATCCTTCTGCCATTGTTTAAATGGTGAATCTGTCGTCAAGATCGGTATAGTCTGAAAAAGAAACAACATCCGAGGCAAAACATTAATCTTAATCACAGATATTCTCCCCATAAGAGACAATTGTAATTTTCCCCATCTTAACAGATCTTTTTTCACATCATGGTAGTTTCACCAACAGTGACAATTGTGAAAGACCTAGCAAAAGTGACCAGCACATCTCCTTGAGAAGAGAAGGCAACACACCCTTAATCAAGCCATGCCAGTACCTGGGGTGAATAATAGCAATTTCCAGGCCTTTGCCGTCAGTGGGAAACAACTCTCCAACTCCTGACTTGTCCTGTTCCAACGCGGGAACAGGCATCAGTGTAGGGCTGCATCAACGGTTGTCTCCGGCAACCTGGTCTGGTTTCTGGCACCTTGTAGCCCTTTGATTTTCCTGTTTCTGTGAAGGGCCCAATCGCACCTCTCACTGCTCAGCCTGTCTCTCCGCCCTCCTTTCTCATGTGCTGATAGGTGGCGGTGAATCCGCCCTCTGGCTTTCTCCAATCAGTGGCTTAGGATCTTGCTGCCCAAAGCTCTGTGCTGCCCCATCCCCTTGTTCAATTTTCACGCCTTCCCCAATCTTTCCTGCCTTTTCAACGGTCAACTCCCCCTCCTCCACCTTGGACTCAGCCTCCATCCTGACATGACTGTGTTCCTGTGGCTCTTGTTCCTTGCCCTGCATTCATACTGTAGGCTTGACATTCAGACCAGCTCATCAAATTCTCTGGTGCTTAAACTCCAGACCTGTTGCAGACAACTTTTGTGGCTCTGGCTCTGCCTTTCTCCTGCCTGAAGATCACTATGACTGAGGCTACAAAGCAAGTTACAGACTGATGGTTGTTGTGGGTTTTCCGGGCTGTGTGGCTGTGTTCTGGCAGATTTGGTTCCTAATGTTTCTCCAGTAGCTGTGGCTGGCATCTTCAGAGGACAGGAGCACAGCTAGAAGATTCTCTGCCCAAAACTTGGGCCACACAGCCTGGAAAACCCACAACAACCATCGGATTCCGGCTGTGAAAGCCTTCGACTATACAAAGCTACAGACTCTTTGAACTTCCTAAGTCTTAAGTGCTCTCTGATACCTCTGTGGTTCCCAGCTATTATCAAATTTTACAATATGGCAATAAAGATTTGCAAACTGATACTTGCCCGGCTTTCACTTTTGTATTAGTTGGCACGGGATACAGGGCGCTCTATTTTAATATTTTATTAAATGTACTGTATATATCACATTTCTGTTCAAAAAGAAGCAATTGCTTAATGACAAGTCTTAATAAATGTCAGTGTGGATGTACTGTACAGCCAAATATTCTGAAGTACTCACACTTCTTATCACTGCACAATAAATGATGGCAATCTTAGTTTTATTGTTAAATAGCCTTTAATAAAGTTTCACTGTCAGTGTGAGACATAGCTTGCTCACTTTTAGCACTGATCATACATTGATCATACAGTGAAGCTGCCATCCTATATTCCCTCATATAGAAGTGCTATTGAACTTCATGGCAATTATTTCTGAGTACAAGTGCACAGGTTTACATTATATGGCAATGTTTCATCAGTCAGGCATATCTACTATTTAGGACTGGGAAGTGAAGGGGCTTTCTCCTATGCAATGGTGAAATAGAGAAACATACCATCAATGAGCTGATCCTCTATACTGGACAAATTGGAAGGTGCTTCTTTATGTCCTTTAAAAAAAACCTCCTTTAATTGAAGCAAAACTGGCAGAATAAAAATGTGCTAAGTCCTAACTATTCACAGCAGGTGGAAGAACCCAGGTGATCTTGGCTCTGCTCAAAAAGCCTAAGCAGGGACTTCTGGTGGGGACATGGCGGACTGAACAGTTGTGCCAGCGGGCTCAGCGGGCAGAACTGACAATGCGGCAGTTTTTTCGGGCTCAGGCAGGTTTTTCCTGAAGCACAGGAGTGTTTCTCCAGAAAAAGGAAAATACCTGGAATCACCCCATCTGTCCTCCGGACAGCTGCTTGCAGCCAGAAGATCGCAAACAGCGTTTGCGTTCGACTGGTAAGAGCTAGCCGGGAGGCTGGGACATCACCATTTTCCAAGCTGCGCTGTAGCCTCAAAGGGACACTAAGACCGGCCACCCCATTTCTAAATCACCCAATTTATATTTCTTTTAAGTACGCGTACCCTAAGTTAAATGTTTAAGTTGAATGTAAGCAGAACTTCGCTGGACCGGTCATGTTGTTCGAATGCCTGACCATTGTCTTCCAAAGCAGCTACTTTACTCCCAACTTAAGAATGGAAAACGGAATATTGGTGGACAGCAAAAGAGATTCAAAGATACTCTCAAAGCTAATTTTAAAAAATGTAATATCAGCATTGAGAACTGGGAAGCCCTAACTCATGAGCGTTTCAATTGGAGGTCAGCCTTTATTAATGGTGCTATGGACTTTGAAGAAACACGAGTACAGGGCGAAAGGGAGAAAAGAGCTAAAAGGAAAGCATGTCAGGCAAACCCTCATCATCACCGTCTCCCACCCGGAAACCTATGCCCTCATTGTGGGAGTCTGTAGCTTGAATCATGTCAACTGGATTTCTATTTTCTCAGTGGAAACGTTTCACTCCTTATCCAAGGAGCTTCTTCAGTCTGAGCAAAGTTAGTAAGGGAATCCTAAATATGTTTCTAGGTAGCTGTGTGACCTTACACCTGGGGCTAGGTCATGGTTATATTGAGATGTTATTTTAAGTCCTTTTTATCATCTAAAGGAGGATCGTTAAGATCACCATGCTGCTGTTGAGCTTGTGAAATGGTCTTAATCTTCCTAGGCACAGAAGACAAAGCAGGGAGGAAGATGGGGGAAAGATTGTGCCTGAGGCCCCCACCTCTATTCAAGGAAGGATTTTCCAAGTTGGCATAAATGGATTCCTTGACCCCTCTCTCAAGGAATCCATTTATGCCAACTTGCTCAGACTGAAGAAGCTCCTTGGATAAGGAGTGAAACGTTTCCACTGAGAAAATAGAAATCCAGTTGACATGATTCAAGCTACAGACAATTCCACCTGGATGACTGAGAACCTTCATAGACTCATTGTGGGAGGTTGTGCGGATCCAGAATTGGCCTTTATAGCCACTTACGGATTCACCGTTAAAATTTTACCTTTGGAAGACAATCTTACTCGGCTACGAGTGATCGCCAATGAAAATGACCCTAAGAGAGACTTTCTACAGCAAGGAGGAGCGGGCTCTCTTGGTGCTTATCATTATTTCTGGGATTAATTTTTTAAAAATTCTTTTCAAGTTTTGGACTTTGTTTTCCTTCCAAATATTAAGGAGGATTGAGAGTAAATAAGTTATTTTGTACTGTTATTTTGTACTAAATTTGTACTAAATTTGAAGATATTAGCATTTTCCTACATGTTGTATCAGCTGATTTGAACCTTCAGCTTTCTGCTTCTACTTTCCCTGGGGAACTGTCTGCATATCTCACTTTCGCTTGTGTAAACACATTCCGGAATTCTTTCATATTTTCGAGTTTCGCTGGTTAAGCTCCTAGGGGGGAGGTGCCATAACCTACTGCGTGAGACATGGAGGATTTTAAACAGATTTTCTCTGACTTCCACTAAGATCTTAAACAGATTATTTCTGATTCCTACCAAGTTTTTATGCAAGGCATTCAGGACATGGTGGAAAATATGAGGTCTATAATGTGTCATCCTCCAGCAAAGGAGATCGTTACCTTGTCGTGGTGCTGGAGCTTGAGCACCTCAATGAAACCATGAGCTAAACTGTGAAGGGACACCCAAGACGGGAAGGTCGTGGCAGAGAGGTCAGACTAAATACGATCCCTGGGGAAGGTAATGGCAACCCACCCCAGTATTCTTGCCATGAAAACTAAATGGATCAGTACAACCAAAGATATGTCGGTATACCATCGGAAGATGGGACTCCCAGGTCGGAAGATGGTCAAAATGCTACTGGGGAGGAACAGAGGATACGTTCAACTAGCCCCAGATGTGATGACGCAGCTAGCTCAAAGCCGAAAGGACGGCTAGCGGCCGACGGTGCTGGTGGTGAACGACGAATCCGATGTTCTAAAGATCAACACACCATAGGAACCTGGAATGTAAGTTCTATGAGCCAGGGCAAATTGGATGTGGTTATTGGTGAGATGTCAAGATTAAATATAGACATTTTAGGTGTCAGTGGACTGGAATGGGTCACTTCACATCAGATGACCACCAGTTCTACTACTGTGGACAAAAGGACCACAGAAGAAATGGAGTAGCCTTCATAATTAATAATAAAGTGGATACAATCCAAAAAACGATAGAATGATCTCAATTCAAATTCAGGGTAAGCCATTTAACATCACAGTGATCCAAATATACGCCCCAACCACAGATGCTGAAGAAGCAGAACTAGATCAGTTCTATGAGGATCTGCAGCACCTACTGGATAATACACCAAAAAGAGATATTATTTTCATTACAGGAGACTGGAATGCTAAGGTGGGTAGTCAAACGACACCTGGAATTACAGGCAAGCATGGTCTGGGAGAACAAAATGAAGCAGGACATAGGCTGATAGAATTTTGCCAAGACAACTCACTGTGCATAACAAAGACTCTCTTCCAACAACCTAAAAGACGACTTTATACATGGACTTCACCAGATGGTCGACACCGAAATCAGATTGACTACATCCTTTGCAGCCAAAGGTGGCGGACATCTATACAGTCGGTAAAAACAATACCTGGAGCTGACTGTAGTTCAGATCACAAACTTCTTATTGCAAAATTTAGAATCAGACTAAAGAGAATAGGGAAGACCCACAGATCAGTTAGATATGAGCTCACTAATATTCCTAAGGAATATGCAGTGGAGGTGAAGAATAGATTTAAGGGACTAGATTTAGTAGATAGGGTCCCAGAAGAACTATGGACAGAAGTTCGCAACATTGTTCAGGAGGTGGCAACAAAAAACGTCCCAAAGAAAAAGAAAACCAAGAAGGCAAGATGGCTGTCTGATGAGACACTGGAAGTAGCCCAAGAAAGAAGGAAAGCAAAAGGCAACAGTGATAGGGGGAGATATGCTGAATTAAATGCAAAATTCCAGAGGTTAGCCAGAAGAGATAAGGAATTATTTTTAAACAAGCAATGTGCAGAAGTGGAAGAAGACAATAGAATAGGAAGGACAAGAGACCTCTTCCAGAAAATTAGAAACATCGGAGGTAAATTCCAGGCAAAAATGGGTATGATCAAAAACAAAGATGGTAAGGACCTAACAGAAGCAGAAGAGATCAAGAAAAGGTGGCAAGAATATACGGAAGATCTGTATAGGAAGGATAATAATATTGGAGATAGCTTTGACGGTGTGGTCAGTGAGTTAGAGCCATACATCCTGAAGAGTGAGGTTGAATGGGCCTTAAGAAGCATTGCTAATAACAAGGCAGCAGGAGACGATGGTATCCCAGCTGAACTGTTTAAAATCTTGCAAGATGATGCTGTCAAGGTGATGCATGCCATATGCCAGCAAATTTGGAAAACACAAGAATGGCCATCAGATTGGAAAAAATCAACTTATATCCCCATACCAAAAAAGGGAAGCACTAAAGAATGTTCAAACTATCGAACAGTGGCACTTATTTCACATGCCAGTAAGGTAATGCTCAAGATCTTGCAGGGTAGACTCCAGCAATTCATGGAGCGAGAATTGCCAGATGTACAAGCTGGGTTTAGAAAAGGCAGAGGAACTAGAGACCAAATTGCCAATATCCGCTGGATAATGGAGAAAGCCAGGGAATTTCAGAAAAACATCTATTTCTGTTTTATTGACTATTCTAAAGCCTTTGACTGTGTGGATCATAACAAATTGTGGCAAGTTCTTGGTGGTATGGGGATACCAAGTCATCTTGTCTGCCTCCTGAGGAATCTGTATAACGACCAAGTAGCAACGGTAAGAACAGAGCACGGAACAACGGACTGGTTTAAGATTGGGAAAGGAGTACGGCAGGATTGTATACTCTCACCCTACCTATTCAACCTGTACGCAGAACACATCATGCGACATGCTGGGCTTGAGGAATCCAAGGCTGGAGTTAAAATCGCTGGAAGAAACATTAACAATCTCAGATATGCAGATGATACCACTTTGATGGCTGAAAGCGAGGAGGAGTTGAGGAGCCTTATGACGAAGGTGAAAGAAGAAAGTGCAAAAGCTGGGTTGCAGTTAAACCTCAAAAAACCCAAGATTATGGCAACAAGCTTGATTGATGACTGGCAAATAGAGGGAGAAAAAGTGGAGGCAGTGACAGACTTCGTATTTCTAGGCGCAAAGATTACTGCAGATGCTGACTGCAGCCAGGAAATCAGAAGACGTCTACTTCTTGGGAGGAGAGCAATGGCAAATCTTGATAAAATAGTTAAGAGCAGAGACATCACACTGACAACAAAGGTCCGCATAGTTAAAGCAATGGTATTCCCTGTAGTAACCTATGGCTGTGAGAGCTGGACCATAAGGAAGGCTGAGCGAAGGAAGATAAATGCTTTTGAACTGTGGTGTTGGAGGAAAATTCTGAGAGTGCCTTGGACTGCAAGAAGATCAAACCAGTCCATACTCCAGGAAATCAAGCCAGACTGCTCACTTGAGGGAATGATATTAAAGGCAAAACTGAAGTACTTTGGCCACATCATGAGAAGACAGGATACCCTGGAGAAGAAGCTGATGCTAGGGAAAGTGGAAGGCAAAAGGAAGAGGGGCCGACCAAGGGCAAGATGGATGGATGGTATTCTGGAGGTGACGGACTCAACCATTGGGGAGCTGGGGATGGTGACGGCCGACAGAGGGCTCTGGCGTGGACTGGTCCATGAAGTCACGAAGAGTCGGAAACGACTGAACTAATAAACAACAACAAAATGTGTCATCTGGTTGGGGATGTCGTGGATGAAATTGAGGAATTTAACAGCGACAGAAATGTCTCTTCTAAGAGTGAGATTGGGACTTCTGTTGAAATGCTGGATGAAGATTGGATAGTCGAGTTGAAGAAATTAAAGGGAGAGATTGAGTTGCAAGCCATATGTGAAATCGATCTTCTGGTGGAACACCATGGAAAGGAAGGGGTTATTATGTATGGGAGGTCTCTTGAAGAGAAGTCAGAGTTTTTGAGGGGGTCAGTTGGGCTGTTCAATTTTTTTAAGAAAAAAGCTCTGTGCACATTGTGGGGATATGTAAATGCTCTGGTTTATTTTGAAGTGGGATAAGGGTTTAAGAATATTTATCTGGATTGCTTTCAGGGTTTGGCTGATTTCATTTATCTTTAACAATTTGGATTGCGATTATTAAGGTATAATAAATAATAATAATAATAAATGTCTATCTGGATGGGTTTGGGTTTAATATGATTAAGATTATTAAAATTGTTGTATTATCAAGTACAATGGCAGACAATTTATGTTTTTTAGTTTGATCTTTATTATAGTAGACAGAAATGTATAGAATAGTAGTAGGAAGGAAATAATTAAATAAATGTTATCTTTGGGGGGGAGTTATTAGGAGGTTTATATAAATTTTTCTTTTTTTTCTTTTAATATAAAGGGAGGAAGTAACTGTATTTAGTGATTTTTACAATGTGCCAATGGAATGATTTATAGAAATAATGTGATTTTGGTTTAATATAGAGTAAGGGATTGATTATAGAAATTTTTGTATATCCTTGCTGTTAAAAGTCGGAAGTCACCTCTTTTTGTAACTTTGAAAAAAAATTCTCTTGTGTTTCCACACTTTTTTAGTTTTTTCTCTTTCTTTTCTCTTTGTAGTTTTTTGTTTTTCTGTAGTTTTTATCTTTCCTTGAAACTTAATAAAAATTCTTTACACACACACACACACACACACACCTAAGCAGGGTTGGACTTGGATGGAAATCCCAGTGCTATAGACTAAATTGGGAAGCCAAAAATACTCCAGAACTATTTCTACAACTCTGCCAAGAAAACTGTGTGGATGCAGGTCATCTGAGTCACTCTGAAGAGCTTTAAAGACAACTTCTCCATTTTCCTTGTGCTTTCTGGGTTACCTTTATAAACTTCCCATGACAAGATTCAGCCTCTTGCTTCCTTCAAATCTCATCTATAATAATGGCCTTCTAAAATAAATAAACATCAATCAAGATTTTGTAAATCAAGTGATGGCCCTACAAATAATACCAATTGAAAGCTTTGGAAGAATCAGAAATGGGGGATATAACCATTTTTGCAATCTGAGTTTGAGCTAGCACTGTGATGTGATTGCAAAAAAATAAATCCAGTTTTAGATTGCATCATAGTAAGGATAATTTCCAAATTGCAAGAAGTAATAGTTCCACTGTAAAAGTTACACTGCAAGTATTCTGCATTGATCAGACCCACCTGGGCACCTGTCAACCGTTCAGCACCAAATTTTAAGGAGTCAGAGAAATTGGCACAGGTTCAGAGAAAGGCAGGGCAATGAGAATGATCAGGGGACTAGAAGCAGCCCTATGAAGAGTGAAGTAAAAGTGAAAGAGAGGGGTATGTTTAGCCTTAAAAAAAGATCACATGATATGACTCTTAAAATATCTGAAGGGATATCAAATACAAGAGGATCAACACCTGTTCTCTCTTGTTCCAGACTTCAGGAGAGAAAATAATAGAGATAAGCTGAAGCAACAATCAGTTGAGCTGCAATTTTATTTAAAATATAATAAAATTATTTACTGTAGAAAGATTACTCAAGAATTAATACTGTTACAAAAACATAAGCATGCATAAAATGTCTAATTGAAATATAGAATCCTGAGAGCTAAATTGTCTGCAACAATCCATGAATGAAATATCCTCTGGTAAAATTTCTGACGGGGTAACAGAATGTAGTGTGAAGAAAATTAAAAGGGGTTTCAAAATGCTGAAAGAAACCTGGCCAGATGTATTTCAAATATCTCCTCAGTAGCCTCAACTCTTCTCCTCACCAACACACTTAATATGACTGAAATCTTAATTTAATAGACTGTTAAATATGTGACAAATAACTCCAGCACTGACCTTACTCCAGTTAATACATCCAGTACTCTCAATAATATTTGAATGTATCAAATATCATTAAGAAAATGAATATAAAGCAGATTACAAACAATCACCTGAACTAAGTTAACAGAGTAAAAGCCACTACAAGTACTTAGAGCACACTATGATTTAATGTGGATAAGAGTACAAAAGAACAGTTCACAATTTGTTAAAGTAAGATTGAATTATATGAATGGAATACCAGTCAATATCTCCATTCAGACCAAGGATTGTTCTGTGTATCCAGAACAATTCCCTCTGAAGTAAAGATTTATATATTTCCTGTTCCACCGCTGACCTTCTCTATGCACCAGAATTTTCTCTTCTTCATTAAGGCCTTTATCCAGATAATCTTTGACTAAAGGGCTTGTGTCCTGCCCTTCATAATGCAATGTTAAATTATCCAGGGGTATATGGCCCTAGAAGCCATGCCAATGTACAACAGACCCAATCTCTAGATCTGACAGTGAGAGTTAAGGCGCTTAAGGTATCTATTTCTCCTTAATCCTCCTCCTCCCTGAAATGGAAGGGTAAAAATTTGGGTCCATTCACTTGGAAGTCTCTTGGAAGTGGCCAAAGGAGTGCTGGGGGCTATATGCTATATGGTTTTTCTGCTTTTTCGTTTTATTGTTGCTGGTTTTATGATTATATATATTGTTTTATTGGTTGTAAGTCACCAAGAGTTGGTTTTAAGATGAACAGCTCTACAAATGTTTTTAAATAAATAAGTAAATATGCAACACTGGAAATTTGCACCTAAGCTTTAACCCATTGTCCCCATTGTATTCCCAATCACTAAACTGGGAGTTTAGTGATTGGGAACAAAATCCACTGTTCAGTTTTGTTTCACTATAAATTGAATGCAGTGATGCTGGGATTATTCTGCCCTCATAATAGAACCAAATGTTTGAAGTTCCTCTTTTCCATGTCACTTTCATAATATGCCTTGAGTCTACTTATAGACTGATGTAAAAAAAGTAATTGTTAAACTAACAACATCAAGCCATGAAGCTAGGAAACACCACTGCATCTTTTGGTGGGTTTGCCTGGTAAGAACAAAATGCCTGAAAAAGTATTTCTGAAGAAACAGATACAGAAAAGGACTAAATCAGAGCTTTCCAAACTGTGTGTCGGGACATGTTAGTGTGTCGGCTGCAGTGTCTGGATGTGTTGCGGCTGCTGCTGCCTCTGAGCCCTGCCAGGATTCCGTGCAGGTCCTAGTGCCTGCCTTGTACCTTGCTCCCTCTAAACCTGCCCTGCCAGGATTCTGCGCAAGCCCTAGTGCCTGCCTTGTGCCGTGCTGCCTCCAAACCTGCTGTGATTCCACGCAGGTCCTAGTGCCTGCCTTGTGCCCCGCTGTTAAGAGTGTGTTGTGAAATGATGCATGTCTAAAAAGTGTGTCACCAACATGAAAAGTTTGGAAAGCTCTGAGTTAGTGTGTTGGCTGCAGTGTCTGGATGTGTTGCGGCTGCTGCTGCCTCTGAGCCCTGCCAGGATTCCACGCAGGTCCTAGTGGCTGCCTTGTGCCCTGCTGTAAGAGTGTGTCGCAAAATGAAGCCCTGCTGTAAGAGTGTGTTGTGA
Organism: Charina bottae; assembly: GCA_023362775.1. Lineage (NCBI taxonomy): Eukaryota > Metazoa > Chordata > Lepidosauria > Squamata > Charinaidae > Charina > Charina bottae. The sequence goes on along the minus strand of JALMGJ010000006.1, from coordinate 38,046,353 downwards.
AATGATGCATGTCTAAAAAGTGTGTCACCAACATGAAAAGTTTGGAAAGCTCTGGACTAAATAATAAAACAAAGGCTTTGGACTAGAATACTCCAGGGAAAATACTAGAGTACCCCAAGTCAATAGACAACATGAGTAAAATTGAAATTAATCAAACAGCACAGAAGGAAACAAAGATAACATCACACAACTACTAAAATTGGAAAGAAGCAGTAGAAAGCTGTGTAGTAGACAATAACAATAACAATGACAAAATGTAGAATTAAACAAATTCCTTCATAAGAGGCTTGAAAATCTGGCCAATTACTGTAAATAGCACTAATTTTCCAAATCAGAATTGATTACCTGCTTTGCAATACAATGTATATTACTGGCAGGCTGTTCAAAGGTTTCTTATTTTTAGGGGAGTTACGTAAAATCTTATGTAGCAGTAGGTGACAAAGGTTTTATTTATTTCACATTATTATCTGTTGACTTTAAAGGCCTAAGTACTAAAGAGATGAAGCAATTGTTAAGTCAATGATTAAATGGATAAAGAAAGCATATACAGTAAACGTTTAAAAGAGATTTTATATTACACATTTTTAAAAAGTCATAAACATTTCTGTCCTTGAAGGCCAAGCCAACATTCTGCACAATATTTCCTTTCACTTTTTAATGCATGTTTCATACTACCACTATCATATTTAATTCCTAATAATTATTCATAGATTATATATTAGATTGCACACAGAATGCCTTGCAAATGTACATTTTGATCATGTGTACAGCATTGGGAAGTTGAGAAACTCATAGAAGCTCTGAGAAGTAGATTATCTCAGATGTAATAAACAAGGAAAGAAAGAATATGATGGGATCAGTAATTTATAGTATACAGCATCTGAAGAAAGCAAAACAGCAATTTAAAAGGTAATACTATGATAGGATTTGGAGTTCATCTGATACTTACAGACTAACTGCATTCATATGAAAAAGGAGTGAACGTGAACGGAGTATAAAACCAGCCAAAATTTCCAGAGGGTAAAATAATAGAGGGATATTTCAAAATGATAGGAATGATAGATGCCAAAATATATTTTTAAAATGTTATTTTGATATATAATTTTGATCTGTTTGAGTTCTATTCCAATGGATTTCATCTTATCAGTTTAGATAACAGAAAGAAACAGTCTTCAAGGCAATCAAGCTAATTTTCCCCCTTCCTGTAGTTCTTGTCTTGTCTTCCCACATACTAACAGGTCTTTTTTGTATTTTTGTGTGTGTTTGTGTGTGCATTGATTTCATTCATAAAATTATGAATTGTATAGATTTATGAGGAAGTAGCTCTACCTATTAAGATCACTCGTTCTCAATACTAGTGGTTTGAGAACATAAGTAGGAGGGTACTATTATGCTCATGTCCTATTTGTGGACCTCACATTGACATCTAATTGGCAGCTATGTTTTGGACTAAATCCATATTTGGTTTAATACAGCTATGGCCTTAGGGTGTTCTGATGATGATCTATGCTTCACACATTTTATATGGGAATAGTTTAAAGAGTTCTTCAAGACTGCATAAATGTACCGAAAGACTCACTAACTGGGGGTGGGGAAACATTTGTTAGGCTAAACTTTTCTTAATCTCGGTGCATCTGAATGTGTAAATTTCTTAACTGTGGCCATGTGGACTGGAATTGTAGCAGTTTTGATTGACACTTCTGGAGGGCACCCAGATTGGTGGTAACTCTTATGCTCAGAATATCACTGTGATGGTAAATTACTTAAGTTTTCAGAAGAGTAAGGCTAGGGTTAAATTTGTTAAATAAGCATAAACATAGCTGCTTTATTTCTGGCACCTTTCTGCCTTTTTCAATACTTGGAATTCCACTTGGCCTTGATTTCCTACAACTTTTGGTTGTCTCATTCAGAAGAAGCATGAGCTAGCATTTGTCAACATGCTTTTTAGTTGCTGCCCAATAAGAATCTTCAACCAATCATATTAAGCAACATATCCTGTCCAGGAATTATGCTGTATCCAGTTTTATAAAGTTCGTGTACTTCAAGCCTGTTTAGATAGTTCAGGAAAGAAAGAACTGTTAATGAGTAATCTTTGTCCACTGCAGCATTGAGTCAATGAAGAGGGGAGAAGTAAGCTAAAGTGATCATGTTATCGCTGAAGGATCCTGCAAAAGTGAGAAACAAAACAAAAATGTTCCTGCTGAAAAATCATTAGGAGTTTCAGTAGATGCAAAACTGCTGATTCTATGAGAAGACTAGAGCAAGACATCAGGTGTAAGTTGCTATTTACTAATTCCTGTAGTTTGGATAACATGTTTGAGTCTATTGTTTCTCTGCAATTTCATTCATTTCATCTTCTCTAAGTTTTAATTAACACATGAATTAGTACTAGAATTTGCAATAAAGTGAAAAATAGGGCATTATTATTTGTTTAGTGTGTGATAAAGGACTCTTTTTTTAAAAATTACGGTTTGCGTTAATCTGTTGGGATTAACTGCCAAAGCACTGTTTTTCCACATTGTCAAAATACATTGCTGATTGATTAAATATTAATTAAATAACGATTATATAAACTTTCAAATTGGCTTATGATCACTTTTTCCATTAAATTAAGCAAGATTCCCAATTAAATATTATATCTGTTTTATATTTCTGTCGCAGATACCAAAATGTGAAGTTTTGTCATGGTGTCTAATAGGAAAAAAAGCACCCCAGAAAAAATGAATTATTACTATTATGGATTCACAAGCACAGGACCTTGTGTAACTGGCAATATATACTCCACTAGGGAAAAAAGATGGAACAATACAAAAACACTTTTCCATATTCTTTTTAGCATTAATTTTATTGGCAAAGTTGGAATGAATTTCCCTTATTATAATAGCCACTTCCAACTCGGTGCTTCTAATCCTTCTATTCCCTTCCTCCAATGGGTAAAAAAATTACTTGTGAAAATTTGACATTAATATCACTGAGTACTTCATCATTACTGAATGATGTTCATTATATGCTTTTATTTCTCTTTTAAGAGGAAATATAAAATTTGTGCTTTATGTAATTACATTACTTTCTTGCTACAAAGATTTTTCATAGAATCTCTGGGCCAGCATTCATCTGATAATTATCCCATGGCCCTGACACCTGGCAGTGCTATTATTTTAGTTGACGTTTAACAAAGGGACAGATTTAATTGGATGTGCAAATACTCTGAGAGAGTGTCATTCTTTATTCACTAGTTTCTCACAGGATTTATCTTATTTTAAAATTAAATTAAAAATTCAGGCAGCAGAACATCATACAGAAAATAGAGGCTGCAGTACAATATCAGTACAGAAATGAAGCCAATGATTGTATTGTAATTCTCAGTGCATCTAAGATTGATAGTGGGTCACCTTAAGTACAGTAGCCCATGGAGAAATTTCCTATCTAATAAATGTTTTTAATGAAAATGCTTACATTGTTGAATATTTCCACCCAAAGATAAAAATATGAATTAGTTTGATTGCATATTTCAACATTATTGACTGACATTTCAAGGAATTTCAGTGAACAGAATTGAGATACATATATGGGTGGGATTCACACATTACACTAAGCCATAATGTAGTTTATCTGGCTTTGGTTTAGCATGATTTATGGACCCAGCCAAGTGGGATGAATTCAATTAATAGTGGTTAAATAAACCATGTTTAATGTATGCAAACTCAACTACTAAGAAGTGAGCCTCTCTTCCTAGCCAAAAGTCATACAGATTCATACATGGAAAGTTGTAGAAAGTTTGCATAGACATTGGGGAAATAGTTGTGCCAAGGAAGTTGGACTCACTTATGTAAACCATATTAACAGGCAATTGTGTAGTAATACAACTCTACATTTTAATTTGACAATTTTAATATAAAACAGCTCTACATGGCCAAACTGGTATGCTGTAAATCATGTGTCTCCAGATTTGTGGGGGCTACATCTCCCAGATTGTTTTCCAAGATAGCAATAGGTATGGAATTGTAATTCACATACATCTAGAGTATACAAGATAGAAAAAGGCTTAAATAAAGCAGTACTAATTTATAGTGAAATGTTATGCTTATATAGAAATGACCCACTGAATTTATTAGGCTCTCCAGTAAATATTCATAGAATTTAATCAATCAATCTATCTATCTATCTATCTATCTATCTATCTATCTTGGAAATAATGAGTACTTGGAATTATTTTCAGAATGCTTGCTAACATCTTGTCACCAGCCAATGTATTTTATGATTTATTGTTTTCTCTGTCCTTACAATGAGCTAAAGATAGCTCACATGATCAAAATTTATAAATGTGATTGAATTGCTCTCTATATATTCTAAATTAGTAGGTATACATGATACTGGTAATGTGAGATCCATACTATAAGCACGGAACTTGTGAACAGTATGTTAGATTATATCTCAGTTCATACATTCTAATATCCACCACAACAGTTCCAGTAATTTTCTATTTCCTAGTACATCGATGTTTGACTGTGGAACATCTTAAGTACAGTAGTCTATGGAAAAACTTCCAAATGAATACATGATTTATTTCCACCAAAATAAAATATGAATCTGTTTGATAGCATTTTCTACCAGCACTGACTAAGCACTCCATGCATGTGATGAAGTGAGCAACAGCTCCTGAAAGCTTATGCTTTTTAATAAAATGTGTTAGTCAGAAAAAGTGCTACCAGACTCCTAATTTTTGGCTATCATAGGCTAACACGACTCTCCTTCTGCAATGCCCACAATAGCAGTAATTGACAATGTCTTTATGGATAATGGTATATGGATTATCGGTGGAGAATGCTGACAGTAGTGCTAACAGGATTTTGAATATGCTGACAGTAGTAGTAGTAGTAGTAGTACAGGTAGTCCTTGACTTATGACCATCCATTTAGCGACAGTTCGAAGTTACGACAGTGCTGGAAAAAGTGACTTGCGACTGGTCCTCACATTTATGACCATTGCAGCATCCCCATCTTCACATGATCAAAATTCGGGCACTTGGCAACTGGCATGTATTTATGATCACCATTTACGACCTTCCCAGCTGGCTTCCAACAAGCAAAATCAATGGGGAATTGTGTGATTCGCTTAACAATCACGTGATTCGCTTAACAATCACTTGATTCACTTAACGATTGCCGCAAAAATGTTGTAAAATTGGGTGCAGTCACATGATGCCTCGCTTAATGACCGCACACAATGAATTTTTCAGTCCCTATTGTGGTTGTAAGTCGAGGACTACCTGTAAGAGTTTAGGCAAGTGTGTCCATTTTAAAAATGGAAAGTCTCTCAGCATGAAAGTAACCACATTACAGACTGCATACTGGGGATGATCCACATGGAAGAATGTAGGGCATTAGGATATGTTCTGGGATATATACAAACTTGTTTTTATTTGCTGTTTTTATTATTATTATAATTATTAATATTAATATTATTTGTTGTTAGGTTTCATCACTACTTGAGTTATTGCAAACCTTACATTAAAGATTCTATGGCATCGGAGATGAACCTGGTCGAGCATCCCCAGCTATCTTCAGCAGATGGATTCTTTCTTTCTGAAGGTCCTAATTTATTTGGTAAATCAGAAAATACACTAATACAAGATAACTTGCTTTCTGGGAGTTTTGAGAAGGCTGAGTTTATAGGGGGGGCAGTTGGGCTGTTTGAGTCCTGTATGAAAAATGCCTTGTCTGTAAAATGGAGATATGTAAATGTTTGGACATATTTCGAAGTGGGGGAAAAATTTAAGAATGCTTAATTGGATTGATAATGAGGTTTTTTTTTATTTTATGTCTTTTTAATGATTAGGATTAAGATTTACTGGTTCTTGTGGGTTATCCGGACTGTGTGGCCATGTTCTGGCAGTTTTGGTTCCTAACGTTTCGCCAGTAGCTGTGGCTGGCATCTTCAGAGGACAGGAGGACAGCTAGAAGATTCTCTCTGTGCCCAAGTGGAGGGTGTGTGTTCCTGCTGGTGTTTATAGCTGCTGAGAGGGTGTGTGTCTTCTGTGGGTCATTTACAAGAGATTAGGAGAGGGTTCTTTGTGGTGATTAGGGGGTGTGGTGCTGTCGTGTGTGGGATTAGCACATCTATTGTGTGAGTTGTTTGTATATTTCTGTGGTTGAGTAGAGTTCGTTGACCTTTTGCACGCTGTGTTTTTCAGGACTGGCAGCCAGGTTTTGCTGATCCTTAGGCTTTCTTCTTCTTTATTGAAACTGTTGGTGTTTTCTGTATGTGGTGGGGTCTAGAAGTTCTCTAATTTTATCCTTGTACTCATTTGTTTTCATAATTACCATGGCATTGCCTTTGTCCGCTGGTAGGATGATGATGTCAGGATCTCGATTGAGGGTCTTGATGGCATTTCTCTCCTTCTTCGTTATGTTGCTTGTGGGTGGCAGAAAACTAAGAAGGGACCCAACCAGCAAAATCAAGAAATGAACAAGCACACTGATCAAGAGTTCCTCCCTCCCCTCAACGTACTTCAACGTACCTGCAAAACAGAAGCTCTATCACCAAGACTATATGGACTCCCCAAAATCCACAAAGACGCAATCCCACTCAGACCCATCGTAAATGCCATCGGCTCTCCAACATACGAATTATCAAAACATTTGGCTACTCTTCTACAGACCCACTGTGGACAGACTTCATCCCACATAAAAGACTCAAGACACTTCATAAAAGGGGTGTGGTAGCTCAGCGGGTTAAACCGCTTATGCTGTGAAGACTGCCGATCAGTAGGTCGGCAGTTCGAACCTCCGCGTGGCGAAGTGAGCTCTCGTCACTTGCCCCAGCTTCTGCCAACCCAGCAGTTCGAAAGCTAATTGCAAGTAGATAAATGGGTACCACTTCATGTGGGTCAATTTGCTGGCGTCCTGGCGGGGGTCGCCTCCGGAGCGAAGAAGACCTCGCGAATGGCGGCAGAAACGGAGAGCGGAGACAACGGATCCCGAAATAGCAACATCCAGGACGTTAGCAGCTGACTCTGAAGCAAGGTATGCTGGGACATGTAGTCCAATACTTCAAGAGTCGGTTCCCTTACCCCTTTCCTAAGCGCACGGTTGTAACATTGTTAAAATAAATATGAATTGTTAGTAATTGGATTTGTGATATTGTAAGCCGCCTAGAGTCCTCCGATAGGGAGGGGATAGGCGGGGTATAAATATGAATAATAAATAAATAAATAAACAAAATCGGCACCCTTAAACTTAACCCCACGGACAAATTAATCAGCTTTGATGTGATCTCTCTGTTCACCAAGGTTCCAATAAAGGACACCATGGCACTCATCTAACAGATCTTCCCAAAAGACATCACGGTGCTATTCCAACATTGCCTGACGACCAGCTACTTTCAATGGGATAAGGGTTTCTATGAACAAACAGATGGAGTAGCCATGGGAAGCCCCCTCAGCCCAGTTATAGCGAACTTCTACATGGAACATTTCGAAAAACAGGCTTTAGAATCGGCACCCCTCACACCAACAGTTTGGTACCGGTTTGTGGACGACACCTTAACCATTTGGAATCATGGGGAAGAAGAATTAGAGAAATTTCTGAACCACCTCAACAGCATTCACCTGAATATACAATTCACCATGAAAAAAGAAATGGAAGGCAAACTACCATTTTTAGATGTCATGGTCATACGCAAACCGGACCTGCAATTAGGACACAAAATCTACAGAAAACCCACCCACACAGACCGGTATCTACACAAAAATTCCACCCACGACAAAAAAGAGGCATCATCAAAACACTAGTGGATTGCGCAAATCAGAACTGTGAAGCTTAATTTCTCAATTCTGAACTGAACCATTTGGAGTGGTCCCTACAGGTGAATGGCTACTCCAAGAATGAAATCAGGAGAGCTATCAAACCGAAAAAACAGCACTCAACTGAAGAAAAACAGCCCACCACAAGCAAAATATTTCTGCCCTACATTAAAGGAGTCACGGACCACATGGAAAAACTAATGAAAAAACATAACCTCCAAACAGTCTTCAAACCCACCAGAAAAATACAACAAATGTTAAAATCAGCAAAAGACAAAAGGGACCCCCTCACCGCTGCAGGAGTTTACCGCATACCCTGCAGCTGTGGACAAGTATACATTGGGACCACAAAACGCAGCATCCACACCAGGATAAAAGAACATGAAAGACACTGCAGACTACAGCAACCTGAAAAATCTGCAATAGCTGAACATGCTCTCAAACAAACTGGTCACCAAATCTTATTTGAAAACACAGAAATACTGGACAACACCAACAGCCACTATGTTAGACTATACAGGGAAGCCATTGAAATACATAAACACCAACACAGTTTCAATAAAAAAGAAGAAAGCCTAAAGATCAGCAAAACCTGGCTGCCAGTCCTGAAAAACACAGCTTGCAAAAGGTCAACGAACTCTACTCAACCACAGATATAAACAACTCACACAATAGATGTGCTAATCCCACACACGACAGCACCACACCCCCTAATCACCACAAAGAACCCTCTCCTAATCTCTTGTAAATGACCCACAGAAGACACACACCCTCTCAGCAGCTATAAACACCAGCAGGAACACACACTCCACTTGGGAGCAGAGAGAATCTTCTAGCTGTGCTCCCGTCCTCTGAAGATGCCAGCCACAGCTACTGGCGAAATGTTAGGAACCAAGACTGCCAGAACACGGCCACACAGCCCGGAAAACCCATAACAACCATCGGATTCCGGCCGTGAAAGGCTTCGACTATACATTTACTGGTTTCTTCATAAGGTTGTTTGATTTTTAAGATTTATAAGGTATCTATAAGGTATAATAATAATTGCTTGGTTTTAGATTTAATAAGGTTAAGATTGTTGTAGTATTATCAATTATGAAAAAAAAATAAGAAAATAAATGCTTGGTTTTAGGTTTAATAGGGTTAAGATTGTTGTAGTATTATTAATTATAAAAGTAGATAATTTATATGTTTTTATAATTTGATTTTTATTATAGTGGACAGAAATATATAGAATAGTGTTAGGAAGGAAATAATTGAATAAAGGTTGTGTTTAGGGGAGGGAAGCTGGTTTAGACATTTATACATTTTTTTTCTTTTTTATATAAGTCGAAGGAGCAATTATTTAGTGATTTTTATGTGTGCTGATGGATTGATATATAGAAATAATGTGATCTTGGTTTGATATAGAGTAAGGGATTAATTATGGAAATTGCTATATATTCTTGTTGAAAGTCAGAAGTCACTTATGTAATCTTTAAAATTCTTTTTCTTGTTTCTCACTTTTTTAGTTTTTTTAGTTTTTTTTGCTTTTTTGTAGTTTTTATCTTTGCTTTAAACTTAATAAAATTCTTATAAAAAAGAAAATATATTAATAGCAAGATAATATTTATAACATTGAAATAAATGCTAACAATTCCCTATCATTTTAACCAATTGACTATTTCTAGAAATGCCCCCAATTAGTTTTTATTGATGCTATAAAATAAATGTATGATAACACTGTAGATAACTGAATAAAATCAAAGAAAAGAAAAGAATGCAATTCATTGGTAAAGCACACTATTACGTAATTCAGTAGGAGAACACATATACTGTATAGAAAAAGATCCCAGTTTGTGTCCCTGGCTCCTCCAGTAAAAAATTCCTGTCTGAAATCCTGGGGAAGAAGCCCCAGTCAGTGCAGGCGGTATGGAGACAGAAGTAACAGTGGTTTCCTCATTATAAAGTAGCTTACATTAGCAGAAATAAGCATGTCTAATAACTGAAAGTTCATGGCTTCCGACTCCTCGTCTGTTTCCCAGCATTCAACTCATTCTACTTCTAGGCCCGGTCCAAATGTCTTTCCTCATCATTCAGCAACGTTTAGTCAAACTACTGTATATATCATGTGAGAAATTCATAAACTCTCGTGTCGGTTTTTTTTTTAATATATGAGAGAATGTAGTGATCTGGACTGAAGTCTTGACACTGGAGAAGATGGGAGGGGGTGTTAGCCATGTGAATCTTCTGCATTCATAGAATGCCTGTATTATTTCTGCTCTCTGCTTCTTCCCCTTCATTTGCTTATCTTTGCATCTTCCACATAATACTTCCTTTAGTCTGTCTGTCACCGCTTCTCTGTCTTCAGCTGTCAGCATATAAGGGCATCACATCAACCTAGCCAAAAGATAAGAACAGATGGTAATTTGCAAGCAATGGGCAGGTGACATCAGCTTTTAGGATATAAAAGATTTTCTGAGACAGTATATAAAATACAGTCAGCTTCTATATATATTGCTCTAATACAGTATACAGTTTTCTGTATAATGCCCAGTAAAATAGTTCAAGTAAATAGTAATTCTTTCTCTTTTTCTCATATATTATATTTTTAGTGTTATTTGGTCATGTGTCTACAACAGAGCTTTCCAAACTGTGTCGCGACACAAAAGTGTGTCGCTACACACAGCGTGGTGTGTCGCCACACCACCCGGAAGCGGCGGCGCGCGCGTGCACGGCGGTCGCCACGCGCGCGTGCGCCGCCGCACGCCCCCCGCGCCGCCGCACGCCCCTCCCGCGCCGCCACCATGCGCGCGCGCCGCCGCACGCCCCCCGCGCCGCCTCCGTGCGCGCGCTCCGCCGCACGCCCCCCCGCGCCGCCGCCGCTCGGTGTGTCGCCAGCGGCGGCACTTTGGAAAGCTCTGGTCTACAACAAATAAAATATTTAGTAAATGTTATAATCTTCTTTGAATATTCTTGCCATGGTGACCAGTAACTCCCCAGTATTCCTCACCATGCTTTCCTGAAGGCTGATGCTTTTTGATAGGAGTTAATTTCCCCTTCACCTTTTGTCAGCGGCAGGCTGCTAACATGTTAGACTCCCACATGGCAGCAGATCACAAAACATGGATCCAAAATCCTTAGCTGCTGGGATGAGAGTAGCAAGACTGCACTGTGGAAAAAGCTCATTGGCATTAGGAACATACTGATGGCCAGCAATAGCATAAAGCATTTGGCCCACCTGAGGCATGTTGAAAAGCCCCCGACCCCCTTCATAATTCCCTTGCTTATAAACATGCTTGAATAAAGTTATTTATATTTTTAATATGGAGGTGATTCTCCCAGTAGATCTTTTATCTTAAAAAAAAAATATATAACATGTATTTCCTCATGATTTCCTGCGGCAAAGAGCAGTCCTTCTCTAGAAGCATCTTTGGGCAATCCAAGAGGAAAACATAATTTGATGTCATACAGTCAGAGCTATTAAAATACTGCCATATTGACTTGCTGGCTGTTACAATTCTTACAGTGGAGCATCTTGGTGAAGCTGTTCACTTCCTGCAGCAATTTCAATAGTGGCTTCAGCTGTCCTTGCTTTGGTGGTAGAACAAGTTTTTATATAGATTTACCATTGTGGATTATATAATACTGGATGACTGGCTTATTTTAGCAAGACAGAATTTTATAATTTAATATAAAACAATACTGATCCATAAGAAATAATACTTCAAGCAAGCCTGTAGTTATGAGTGCTGCTTTTGAGAGCAAATTTTCTAGATTTGATCAAATTGGGCTGGAAATTTGTCATAGGTATTTTCTCAACTTACTCCTCATTATAAAGTTAATCAGTAAACTGTGTAACCTCTGCCCTACTGTTTCCTTGGCTGGTCTCAGAGGAAGTTTTACTTATCACTTGTGATTAGAGTTTTTGGAAGTTAAGGAAGCACAAGAGAATCACAGTACAAAATTTTCAGGAACTCTATTTCAAATTGGTAAAATTGGTATGCTCTTAAAAGGTAAGATATCATCCTGACTCACTCATTTGCTGTTCTTAATACTAGATAAGACCATTTTATAGTAGTTATAATGAAACCATATCAAGACATTGATGTTTATGACCTAAGACATCCAAATACTGTTATTTCTTCTTATATGTAAAACTAATTTAGCTTGGATCTAGTGAGCTTTCTCTTACCCTACATAACAATTTCTAGTATGGTGATCTGAGTTCCTCTTGTTCTGGATTTGTGGTAGACCAGTCTTCTCCATCCTGGTATCCTCCAGATGTATTAGACTACAGCTGTCATCCTACCCCAATCAGCATAGGTAGGTTGAACATACTCTAAAACATGTAAAGTACTTGGTTTGGGAAAGTTAAGGTATAATATTGAGACTTATGTATATGATATTCTGTAAAATAAGAATGAATTGATAATACAACATGATTATGATTGTGAATAGTATTATGACTAATACTGTTATCATTACTGTAATGTTTATTAAATTTAAAAAGCAGATCCAAGCTCTTACTAGCTAGGTAAAACTAGCCTTTGTTAGGTAATCATCCTTTAATGAATTAATGAACTAGTAGCATTTAATGGTTCTTTAAAAACCAGTAATCTTTCTTTTGTAATCCATGCCTTACATTTAAAAAGTGTTCTTTGTGTACACAAATGATATAATGAAGATGTAAGGTTTTAAATATGTTATTTTTGTCCCCAAAACTAGAGATGTTATAATTTACATCCATCTTGACAAATATCAACCTCATATTCCTTCAGTTCTACTCCACTGAAAACTCCTCCTAGCTGTATAGGACAAAAGAAAAGGAAAAATAATTTCAGATAATTGTATAAAAGAATATCACTCGTTTATTGTTTTTCCAGAACAAACTTATTCATGATTCATTTGACCATAGTTTGCTTAAGTAACCATGTTATGGTTCATATGACATACTGATTATAATCTAAATACAGGTTTGGTCTTCATAACATTCTAGTCTAAAATATGGTTGGTTAGTTTGTGATTATACCTGGGAAAGGAAAGACACAGAGGAAAAGGCTACCAAGATCAGAACAGAAATAATTGACCAGATACTGCTTGTAAGAATTTGCATCTGTTAATCTTTGTAATGCCACTATATAAGATTTATAATTAACTATTGAAATGTTTTGCTTAGCAAAGCTACTAGTCTAAAATGCTTTTTAAAGTATCAGACAAATTCAAGGAAGACAAAGATAGAACTAAAAACATTAATTATTTAGTAAAACAGAATGTTTTGTTAACTGAATCAAGTTGCATCCTTCATTGAAAAGAAAAATAACAACTATAAGAAAATAGTAATTTCAATTTTTCAGCACTGTACTTATAAAAATGGTTCCTATAAATGTTTATACTGAGAAATGAAAAAAGTAACTAGTTTTGCACTGGGTTCACTACAAACGTTGAATCATAAATTCAAGCTCATTGACTTTGTTCACACAATACTAGCCAACCACATTTTAGTCTAGCAATATATATGTGGTTTTGTCAGCAAACATACACCTGTAGCTTTAGCAACTGACAGCTCTGTATTCAGAATCAAGAACTAGATGGACACACACAATCATTCTTATTCCACCATGTAAATGTCTTTGGAGTAGGGGTGGGGAGGGAGAGAGAGAGGTTTTTGTTTGCAAGTCTGAGCAGTCTCTCCCCTAGGGAGGGGAGGAGACAAGTGAGCTATCTCCATTGCATCTTTCCCTTCTATATTTAAAGAGCACCTTCTATATGGAAAATCAAGCTTCTGAAACCTGGCAAAAAGTTTCATATACAGTATAAAGGAAGTTCCCCAGTGGAGTCAATTGCCCATTATACACAAAAGCCCCCTAACACAACCCCTACAACCCACCACTAATTGGCATGTGTGTTGCAACTATAGTCCCCTCATCTGGCCTACACATCTTCTTCTTCCTGCATAACGTTTATATACCCGCCCACAGACATGCACCCATAAAATCTGAAAAGAATTAACAAGACAAAGGCATTCAGAGAAGTTAATGAGAAAAAGGAAACACGTTTTTTTTAAAATGTATGCTGTAGATCCATCATTGCAGAACCTCAGTTTAACAGACCACTCAGGGGAGAGGGTATCTGTTAATGTTGAATGTCCATTAAATTAACATCTGTCATTTTCATCAATTTGCATAATCTGTGTAATCATGTAATTGACGTAACTCATGTCACATGTGGTAAAACCTCAATATAAAGGGCAACCCCCTTATTTAGTCTGTAAAATCAGGGGGTGGTTTGAATGAATTATGTGTCCATTACATATCACAAATCTATTAATCCAAGGTCTCGTTCTAATTAGACCCATCCAATCACATTTAGCAAGTTCAGCTCAGGATGACTGAACATTAATATACACTGCAAGGGTGCACAGGAAGAAAAAATGACAATGATTATTTTAAGTGAGAGTAACTGTTCCTGGAAGACTAACTTAGAAATATATCTTGTGTTCTTATCAAGGTATACATCCGGATCCAATGATTTCTGCAGTGAAATATTCCGATGTGTCATCTTACTCACAGTATAACACTATGCACTTTTGCCCAGTGCAGTCTCCAATCTCTTTACCACCTCATTACTCAAGTTTTAGTCTTTATCCTCAACCGTCTGAAAAATGGTACTCCCCTGTAATGTATGAGCTTGGAAAAATGCCCTCTGATAACTTACATACCAAGGAGACAGACCTGGTAGACATTCCTGTAGCCAAGAAGTCTCGGATGGGTCTATTCTCTGGAAGAACAAAAGATAAGGAGCTCTGTGTTGTCTGTGGTGACAAGGCCTCTGGGTACCACTATAATGCCCTGACTTGTGAAGGCTGCAAAGGTAGGACAAAGAAAAAAAAAGAACAAACTATTTATATAGAATTCATCTACTTAACCAAAGGTAGAGCCATTGTCTAGATCTCAACCTTAGCAACAGAATTCCCCAGCCACCAATTCTCCCAGAATTCTGGGAATTGAAGTCTACACACCTTAAAGTTGCCAAGGTTGAGAAACACTGGTCTAGATTATTCTGCTTTAGAGTCATAAAGGTCTACTCAGTAGTATTACTATAAGAAGATTGTGTGATTACAGATAAATCAACTGATGGAACTCTGTAACAAGATCATTCACTATTTAGCAAAGGCTTCAGAAGGGAGATAGTGACTCACTGGCAAGCCAGGAGGGCACAAAGCTCCTGCCATGGCAGACATCTTGATCTTATAATTTATTTTGCTAGAGGGATTTCCAGTGCATTTCTCTTGCATAGGACTAGAAAATTTCCTTGCCTGGAATGGTTTTTGTATTTAATTTCATGCAATAACCTGGTTCAGCTATCTACTCCGTTGGCCACACAAGTCAAAGAATCAGAGTAGAGTAGTGAGTGTCCTCCTATTCCAAATTGAGGAATAGAATACATCTATCCAGAAGATAACTTTTATGTAGGTTTAAAAGCCTATATAGTGTAGTGATTAGAATATTAGACTTAAGGAGATCTAGTTTCAAAAGCCTGTTCAAACCGAAAGGCTTCCTTTACATGATTGACTCAACTATAAACCTTATACAGTGAACATGCATGTGTATTATTTTACTACTTAGTATTGTTTTGCTTAACAATTATTTGAAGTAGCCAAAACCAGCCAGGACCACATATTTGAAACTATGGACCATAGTTGACAAGACATTGTGACTGGAATAACAAAACACACTAAGCCAAGACCAACAAATTAGTGCAGTACGATGTATAAGCCAAGCTGACTTGGCCAGAAAGTGCTTAATATGGTTCACATAGCGTATGCTATCATGATTTTGGTGCAGTGTACTGTATGTACTCCAGTCCATGTGGTTGGTAAATGATGGCTTATGGGTTAACAAAATGTGTAAACTTGACTATAGCTTAGCATGATGTGTGAACCCATTTAGAGGACAGCAGAGAAGGTGCAGCATTTGAGAACTAGCTGATTATATTCAGGTTAGAAATTCAGCCTAGAGAACACTTTTACTGTAATCGATAGAGCACATTTTTCTAACTAGAAGAATCTTAACCCAGTGGTATTCACATAGTAATCATTTTAATATTGGTTTTAAAACTGAAATCTTATTCTGCATATATCATCAGGTTTCTTCAGAAGGAGTATCACTAAAAATGCTGAATACAAGTGTAAAAATGGAGGAAGCTGTGAGATGGACATGTACATGAGGAGAAAGTGTCAGAAGTGCCGTCTACAAAAGTGCAAGGCAGTAGGAATGCTGGCAGAGTGTATGTATATAGCTGTGTTCACTGACTATTCATTTTAACTGCAAAATCCTTGTAGTTTGCTTTTATAGTATAGGGGCTACGGATGGTTAGGAAAAGCTAATATGGTCTTTGAATTTACCCATTTAGAAAAAAAAGTGAAGATCGGTTCTAAATCTCCCACTGTTGGTATTGTACTTAACTAACATGAGACTTACAACTGTACTTTGTTAAAACTTACTTTCTTGGCATGTGTTGTGTTTTGTAAATATGCAAGGATGGGATTAAAACTGTTTGGCATTCCCTATTGATGGCTTCAGTTATTTTAGCATAATTGCAGCATCACACCAGTTTAAGCTCATACCGGAAATTAATCTGCTCTGAATTTTTAATATACTTCTATCCTCCAATCTGAGCACAAGATGTTCTATCAATTCTCAGGCTTTGTAGAAAACAATAGGATCTATTAGCATTTGGAATTAATGAAAAAATTATAATATAATTAATCCTTCATTCTGTAAATTTAATAGACAGCAAAGTTCTTGCTATACTGTATACCCTCTTTGCCTTCCATGCACAGGCACGCAAAAAAATCAAGCTGCCACAGGGGTCAGACCCCTCAATAAATCTCTAGGCTTGCCATAAAAATAAACCTTCTTAAAAATAAATTCAGGTTGTTCCCAGAGAAAGGGAGAGTAAGAGTATCTTCAGGACTACCAGTAATGTAGTGTCCAATAATAAAATAAACAGGGGAAAAAATAGGTCAGTGTAAGTAATGCTGGTCAAGGAAATGGAAACTTAAACCAGCTGATCATTTTCTCAGATAGTCCTGAGTGAAGCAAAGGCCAGCAATAGGTACTGTGACTTAAATCTTCCTCTGCAATGGAAACTTGTACTTTGTTACTATGAGAGTCATATAACTCATAATTTAAACATAAGCATGTTCTTGTAAAGTACAGGAATGAGGACATCATGCAACTTGTAACTACCTTCAAATAAGGAGTGGTACTGTTCATTTTTAATTTAAAAACAACCTTCAAGGTTTGCCAGAGTAGTTAAACTTGTAGCTATTTTTGTAAATTGACTTTAAGCAAAATGATCTCTTTGAAATTAAGGTTGCCTTGGACTTTGAGTCTTTACTCATAAGACAGTGCTGCAATTATTCCTGTAAAATGTTGCTATACTGCAAAAAAAGGGCAATCTTATGGGTTTTTATGACTTTATTTGTGCATTCCTGAATCATCATGATCCAGTGATATGCACTCATGTTTTGTGTGGTTATAAAATAGTCTTTCAACAGAAACTTATATCTAACTCAAGAAGTAGATTTTGAATATGACCCTCACTCAAATCTGATTCATGCTTTGCTGGAAAGACAAGCTTGTCATTGGAAATAATTCTGAGATTTTGTTAAGTAGCTTAGAAGGGCACATGGCTGAAAATTTACAGAAACTGTCAAACTTATACAATAAAACCATTTGTCAGACATTTGCTGTTCTGAAGACCACAGCAATGTTATTTAGGAAAGGAGACATCCATCTGAATACATGAAATAAGCAATCTGGCCTTTTGTTTATGTATACCATGTGTTTTCTGATTCATGGATATATGTAAATGTCTTTTTCCTCTAGCATATGAAGCAGCTGTTACCCTTTGGCAGTATTCATTATTTGTATGATGTAAAAAATACCAACATCTACACAACCATGAATTCAATTCTGGCAATTTATACTTTAATGTGATTTACATTAAACACATCTGGAGAATGCCAGTTTGGGAAAGGCATAGTACTGAAACAATCAAAGTCAGCATTAACCCTAGTCCCTGCGTCATGATCATAAATGCCATTTTAATCTTTTGAGATATTATGTGGAATTGTTATTTTAATCCCTTAAATTTCCTCTTCTTTCAGTAATAGAGGAAGTTTGATTTCTATGGTGCATGATTTTATAATATACAGGATATTAAAACTATTCATTGCTGAATTAAGCATTTTCATAGATATCTTCCTGAACAATATTTAGTCTGTTCTTCATCCTCAGAAGTAGGGCCCTCTTAGGTGAAAAATACACACACATACACAGATGTATTCTATTTGTTACGATTGCTATAACCCTGCATCATCATTTGCCTATTCTTGGACAACAATATTTTATCTTCTGAAACTGATATAGTAAGATTGAAGAAATGAATAAGGTTTTATACTTTTTAATATTCTGAGCAGAAAATATGTTGATCAAAGTTGACTATATTGCTTTGAACAATTGTGATGCAGGGAGGAATGGCACAGATCCAGCTTTGGCTTTTGTTATTTATTCATTCAGTCGCTTCCGACTCTTCGTGACTTCATGGACCAGCCCACGCCAGAGCTTCCTGTCGGCCGTTGCCATCCCCAGCTCCCCCACGGTCGAGTCCGTCACCTCCAGAATATCATCCATCCATCTTACCCTTGGTCGGCCCCTGTTCTTTTTGCCTTCCACTTTCCCTAGCATCAGCTTCTTCTCCAGGGTATCTTGTCTTCTCATTATGTGGCCAAAGTACTTCAGTTTTGCCTTTAACATCATTCCCTCAAGTGAGCAGTCTGGCTTTATTTCCTGGAGTATGGACTGGAGTATGGACTTGTAAGCTTTGGCTTACAAGAGTTATTATGCACACTATACATCAACAACTTTACAAATTTATTAACCACCATGTTTCAGATATTAATAGAACAGATAATTCGCTAAATAATTTCAGTATGTGAATATCTCCTCACTGTTTTTCTGAGAATGTGTTTCTAGAATTGGCAAAGTTTGAATGTAATATATAGAATTGGCTCTTGATTTCCACACAGAGTTGTTTCAAACAGTGTCTGTGCATCATGGGAAGAAATACCTCTGGGTGAAGAGACTTGCCTTCCTCCCTACAATTGCACACGAATCTCCCCCATGGATGCACAGGTGGTATATCCAGGGAGAAGGATGATCCCATTGTGCAAGAAGATTAGTCAAATTAGCTAAAACTTCCTCCTCCCCTTTTGTCTCAAAGTGATGGGAAGCATCATCCAGCAGCCTTTGGGGACACAATATGACAATTACACAGTATGGCCAACCTAACCTTGTCTAGGAGTGGATGTATAGGAGATCTTAATTGCACATGAACATTTGTTTGTTGCTGTTTGGGATTGCCAACATATATAAGTGTCAGTTGTACAAATTATAAGTATTCATTTTCAGGTTTGTTAACTGAAATACAATGCAAGTCAAAACGACTAAGAAAAAGTACATCACAGCCTCTAGATGAGACAACTAGTGAGGATCCCAAGGGACTTGACCTGAAGCGAGTGTCATCTACAACTAAATTCTATAAGGTAATAAAGTTACTGTAGCATCTCACCAATTCTATAGTTTGATACAGTACAACCAATAAGTATGAAAGACTGAATGAGAATTCTCACATGTAAATAACTCCTGCTCCTCATAGAAAGTTAGTAAGCTTTTAATAATGCAAATAAGTAAGTCTTCTATTTGATGGAATAAAGCATATAACTGTAAAAATATAATTTAGATTTTATATATTATGTACAAAAATTTCATTGATGCCTTTCAGAGTACACCAATTTATACTATGATATCATCCGTTTCAGTGTGGTTTGTGATCATGCCTGAATTCATGTTCTGGCAAAATATTTTAGTTCTGGCTTAGCTCATGGTATGAAGCCAGCCAATTGTGATTTATTCAGTAAACCATGATTAAGCAAACCATGGCTTAGCATGGTGTGTGAACCAACTAAAGTAGTGATGCAATAATAGATGTGGCTAGAGAGCCAGTCTGGTGTACGCCTTAAGGCACCAGGCTAGAAACTGGGAGACCATGAGTTCTAGTCCTGCCTTAGGCACAAAGCCAGCTGGGTGACCTTGGGCCAGTCACTCTCTCTCAGCCCTAGGAAGGAAGCAAGGGCAAACCACTTTTGAAATCTTGCCAAGAAAACTTCAGGGACTAGTCCAGGCAGTCACCAGGAGTCAGCACTGACTCAAAGGCACCAAAAATAAAAATAAATAAATAAATAGTTAATATTTACCAGTGTGACAAGTTTTATCGGTTGTAGTAGGGTTTCCTCATTGTATACATCTAGTTTGATATAGCATATGGTCTTATTACTGTTCTGTGTTTTATATTTTGTATCCTGATATGGCCTAATGGCTATTCAATGAATTATTACTACTATTACTAGTTTGATATAGCTTTGAATCCCTTGCAAAATGTATTCATGTCTAACTCATTATTGAAAAGGTGCATGTATGATATTATTTTGCATATATACAGGTAGTCCTTGAGTTACGACCACTCGTTTAGTGACCATTCAAAGTTATGATGGCACTGAATGAGTGGTACGTATGACCGGTCCTCAAAGTTCCTGCTGTTGCAGCACCTCCACAGTCATGTGATTGTGATGTGGGCGCTTGGCAACCGGCTTGCACTTACAATAGTTGTAGCGTCCTGCAGTCATGTGATCACCATTTGCAACCTTCCCTGCTGGCTTCCCACAAGCAATGTCAATGGGGAAGCTGGCAGGGAAGGTTGTAAGTCACTCCGTAAGTTGTTCCCGCTGCTTTTTCTCCAGAGGAGCCCCACTATAGAGTACGAGATCCCAGGGATGCACAGGTGAGACCCCAGGGATCTCGTACTGCGTAGCAGCTCTCCACCCATCCACCCTCCATAGCATGCACCTGCGGCCCACACCAGCCCATCTGCATTCTGTAGTGCCCACCCGCGGCCTCCGCCAAACCACCACCAGTCCGCGGCCCTATCCACCCATGGCACCCACACACCCACCTGTACTCTTTGCCTGGGACTCTAGCCTCTTCCCGCTTAACAACCTGTGTGGTCCTGGGGTTATGACAGCAACGTGGACTGCTGGGATTGCTAAGCAATGCAGTCATGTGACGTCGCGCTTTATCACTTAGGGTCATCACTTAGCAATAGAAATTCTGGTTCCAATTACCATCATAACCCAAGGACTACCTGTAATACAAAGGTTACTGACTCTGTTACTGAAATCAGGAAAGATGCTCAAAGGTGTGTAGTTGAACTTATGTATGAAGTAGAAAATCATGTTCAGTTATGGTTTATTTTTTGCCAGTATAGGAGAAAGTAAAATTAAGCCCAGAACAACAGAATCTTCTTCATTATATAATGGACTCCTATAACAAACAGCGGATTCCTCCTGAGGTTACCGAAAAGCTTGTAAGTATACAATTTCATACAAAATACCCCCAAGCTTTCCAGAATCTATTATTTCTGCAAATAATAGTTCATCTATTATTATTAAGTTTTTCCAGAAAGGTTTCCATGGCAATACCTTTTTAAATAGATATTGCAGACATTGGCACAAGTCTGTTCTCCAAATGCAGACAGGGAAATGAGAAGACTCTGCGTGGTACGAGGGAGCAGGGTGGTTCAGGTTCCTTCTCTTTTTCCCCTCTATTTACTATTTTGCATTGTGACTTTATGAGCTCCCTGACCAAAGACTGTAGTTGTGGGTGTAGGAATTCTGGGATGCAAATACCAGAACTCCACGCAGCTTCTAATTAGTTTTTGTTTAGCAGAGCAGAAGCATCCCAATAAACTTGCACAAGGCTTAATCAGTTCAAAACACAAAATAAACACACTTCACACATTAATGTAAAGTTACAGAAAAATAGCTTACAGTTTTATTGTAGATCAGATTCATGGTAGCAGAGGATGGTTCATGCGTGCGAGCGATAGGTTCTGACCAAACCCACAGTCTTCTTAATGTGGCCTTGCTGAATGCATGTATGAGCAACGTAGACAGCCATAGCTGACCATCCTCCCTGGTAGGAGATTCAAACAGGAAAAAGGAGAGACAAAGGGAACAGGAACAGGAAATCGGGGTTCAGCCCCTCCCACACAAAGCAAGTAAGATTAGGTTACAGCAGAGGCTGCCTCCTCCTTCAAGCTTGTGTGAGACGTGCTTGGTTGAAACCCGGTATCTCTAACAGTGGGCACTGCCTCCTCTCCAGTCATGGGCTGAGCAAGTGACTGGGAACACTTTGGGTATCTCTCTGCAGACAGGCAGTTTCTCTGTAAGACTCAAATGCCTCTTTTAGGTATACAACCTATACAAACACACACACACAATGTAAAAAAGGAAAGAATTCTGATTGCCAATATTTTCCTCATATATAAGGACACTACAAATTAGAATAAGTCAGTTCGAGAGCACTAATTAAGTTATTAGGCATGTGGTAATAACACAGCTTTCTAAGAACAAAACAATGTAATATTTGATATAAAACTAGAAGGTCTTATCTACCATTACATGTTAAGAAGAAATGTTGATTATGCTTCAGTTTCTCCACTTAAAAACTTGAGCTTTCTTTGTATGGAGTACAAGAGTAATGTGTCATTGCAGCCTTCAGTGAGAAAGCTCTTGAATACTAACTTACATGGGTTGACACAGTTTCTCAGTTTCATAATTAATAGCGACTTGTCTTTTTTTTTTTTGACAATTTCATAATTACAGTATCACATATGTTTGGCTTTATAATATAAAACATTCAGGCATCTCTTGACTTATACTGGCCATCCAATTAAGATATACAGAAATTATACAATAACTGTTGTAAGGATGGCATAAGGGCTCATGCAGATGTTTAGAAATGCTGAATTAGCAATAAGATGAAAAGTCCCTTCTAAGCCTTTGATGAACTGGGACATCTGCACATCTGGCTATTCTTTCAAAGTAATTGGACAAGTTTATCATTATGCTATTTAACATTTCTAAGGGCCAAGGTACAAACTGTAATGGATTGGTACATAGAACAAGGATTTCTGGCCTAGTTCAAAATAAGCACCTGTCAGCATTACGGATGTGGTATTTTATTTGTTTATTATTAGCTCTATATCCCACCTTTATTTTGTACAATTCCAAGCAGCATACACACAGTAATACTCCCACCTCCTATTTTCCCCACAACAACCCGGTGAGGTCGGGTGGGCTGAGAGAGTGACTGGCCCAAAGTCACCCAGCTGGCTTTTATGCCTAAGGGAGGCCTCGAACTCAGTCTCCTGGTTTCTAGTTCAGCACCTTCACCACTACACCAAACTTGCTGCTGCGTGGCTGGTTAAAAGGAGCAAGATATTCTCCAGTCATTAGATGTACAGTAATTGAATCCAAGTAGGATTGTTACAAAGGGAGTGTTTCAAAAAGTTACTCTTACATAACATCTATGGATGTTTTAGTTGTTGTTATTGTTATTAGTTGTTAGGTTATTGCTGTGGCAAAAAATTGGAGGAAGGAGCATTATAAATAAATAATGTTAATCTGGTATCCATGTTCCATTTATTTACTTGCTCAGAACAGTAGGGGATCAAAAAGAAAGCAACTAATCTGTATGCACTTTCATACTACTGATGCACATTGCGAGAAACTGGAAGCCAGAATGGCCAATGGGCAGGGACAATTGCTTTAAGCCCACATATGGAAGACCAAACATGCCATATCTCTCTTAGTATGATTTAGTGATCAATATTTTTGGCTTAAAGTAGTGTGCAAATGACACCAATGAACAGTGTGGGTTTCACCAGGTACAGTGGTTATATTGACACTACTGTACTGTAACATATTGGGCTGCAAAATTCAGAGGGCCATTAGGTGGCAACAAGGAGATAAAGAAAACTCTTAACGATTTGTCATTATTTGGGAGTCCTGTGAATTTTTGCAGTCTAGATAAAGTACCCCTATTTATACTTGGTCTGGTCAAGCATCATGTGAAGGCATAGAATTTGGATTCAGATCTCCTAACAAGCAGAGCAGAGAGTTTTTATTTACCATACAAAAGCTGAACATGCAACAACCTCTGTTTTCCATCTACAGAGTATAAGATGATGAGACTTTTTAATCCGTATAAAAGTATTTTAAATGCTATATTGTCTTCTCCATCTATTTCATTTTCTCTAATTGTGGCCTAGAACGATCAGTTTTCTGTAACTTCCATACTCTAAGAATTGTTCAGTTATTTGGTATTTAATCCTGTAAATTTCTGTTAGTTGTTAAGGAAAAAAATAGTAACTCATTTCTAGTATTCCTATTTTTTATTACTACTGTTATAATTCATGATAATTTTGTTTTGATTATCAGTTACAAGAGGAATTCGGTGCAGAAGAAAATTTTCTCATTTTAACAGAAATGGCCACTAGTCATGTTAAAGTCCTTGTGGAGTTCACTAAAAGATTACCAGGTAATCGGGTGTTAAATAAGTTTGGTCAAATTAATCAAATCTGTTTTTAAGTCAGAGAGATTTTGTTTTTCATTTTATATCCTTTATATCTTCCTAATCTAGTTAGTACTCAAGGTGGCTAAGAAAATATTTTAAAAATAAAAAAATAGAAAGTAAAAGGCATAAATAATATTAATAATAGTTAAAAATTAAACAGCTGATGAAAGATGTTTTATAGGTTTTATAAATACTGAGGAGGGATATAAACTTCAGGAGGACAATTCATCTTAAATTCAATGCTTCTGCTTAATCGACTTGGAGATACAGTATAGCAAAGAATTGACGGCACTCACACCTCTTTCACTCCAGAAAGTCCATTCCCCCTCAGAATCACCTCTGACCAACCTCTCTAGAATACAGAGGTCAAATTCTGTCTCGGACTCCACCCTCCACAATTCATGCCCTTACTCTTTGACCTGCAAGATCTGTTGCACAGCGAATTGTTGCACAGGGAACACAAATTATTATGGTAGTCAGAGGCCCCAATCTATTAAAATAATCAATTTACAATAAACTTCAGCATCCTCATTCCAGATCTTAGTTTTAGTTTTTTCATTGATGGAATAAATCTGTGATACTCTTTTCCCATATATAGTTACAGTGGTCTTTTATTAATTCATTAACTGTTAATTGAGCCCAACCAGACCTACTGTTAATTTGACAGTGTGTACGGATCTTCATATAGACCTCTCACTAGAAAGAGTCTATGAGTACTAATTCTGCAGTGGAGAAAATGGTCATACAGTTTCACCTCCCATCATATAAAACAGTGCATTTTCTGCTCATAATGTGTAGTCTCGTCATCTAAAAGCATTATAAGAAAACAAGCAAAACTGGACTTCTGGGGAAGAAATGGCGAACTGAAGACGGCTCCACAAAAAGTGGAGCCAACAACCGTGGCGGAATGAAGAGCCAGCAAGTAGACCGGCTCTTCGTAATTCCTTTCTGGACAAGGAGAGGACTTGAGATCGTGGTCTCCAGCGTGTTTAGAGCTCTGGGAGACGAGGGAATAGCCATCTTGCCCAAACTGTGGTCGGCACCTTTAAGGACACTGGGTTCACGTACTTCCTTTTCTAATCACTTTCAGAAATTGCTTGTTAACTGCTTTTCAGCTATTAGGAACTTTTGGATCGAAAAGTTTTACAGCACCAGTGAGTTTCTTTCAATCCTTAGCTAAAGAAGTTTTAAATACAGGTTTAAGGACTTAAATTTTTTTTGTTTTGGAATAAACAGCAAAAGGATGATTAAAACTTTGATTTTAGAAAGTTACAAATGGACTAAGGGTCCAGATAAATTTGAAATGAGATTTTGGAATTAATTATAAGAATCCTTCCCGTGGGAAAATGCTTTTGTTTTGAATTCTTCTAAAAAAAAATAAGACTTTAAAAATTGGACACTAGAGGGAACAAGAAGGAATTAAATGTTACAATTAAAGGAGAAGAACACTTAAATTCAACTTACAAATACAGAATGAAGCAAAATATTTTAACATTGAACATATTGAAGGATATTTTTGAACAATGGTCCCCAGAAGTTAATTTTAAGAGTGTCTGCCTCTATAGACAGACTGTGTTTAAAAGATGTTATGGAAGAGGAACAAATTTTACCTGACAAGATTGAGACTGATTTAAAAGTGGATTTTAAAATGACAGGCTACAAGAAGGAAATGGAAAAAGATGTTACACTGGACATACAATGATTAAAAGGGATATACAAATAATAAACCAAGAGAGTGACCTGGATAATTTTCCTATATTGGATTTACAAAAGAGGCTTGTTAAAGCTTTGAAGAATATTGGGAGAAGAGACAAAGAAAAAATGAAAAGAAATCAAGTTCTTATTTGAAGAGACTAAAGATCAATATTGTTAGAAGTAAAAGGAAGGAATATAAAGTTGGTTTATTTGATCAAGGTTAAAATAGATATGTTGTTATCTCTGGTAATTCTTAATGGACTTTTGCTGACATCAGGATTGAAATGACAAGGCTTTATAGATTTGTTTATAGATAAGAGATGGGATATGGGAAGAAGAGATCATTTGTTGTATTTTAAGAGAAGGTGGTAAGTTACTAAAACTATACTTGTTGTGATGAAGGGGGAAGTCATTTCTTTATGTATTTCTTTTTTTCCCCTTTACTACATTCTTATTTTTTCCTTCTTTTCTATTTTTCTATTTTTTTTCTTCTCTGCACTTTCTATTTTTTCTTTTTATTCTTTTTTTTTAGTTTGAATTAGTTTTTTATTGTTGCAACTGTAATTTTTAACAAAATTACTATTAAAAAAATAAAATAAGCAAAACTTACCTATTTAGTAATGCAGAATGATTGGTGGAAGCAATTGTGAGTAGAAATCTTGTTAGTAAAATCAGATGGTGTCAGGTTACAGGTGTTTAGCTTAAATGTCAATTTTAACTCTAGTTGGACCAAGCCTCGGTAGGGTGGGTATTATAAATTAAATGTTTGACTTCATTAATAACTTATCACTGTAGGGCACTGAAAATTAACATGGCTATAAGGAGGCTTACTTGGGGATTGGTGGATCTGTGTCCCATTCACCCTGATAGCTCAAGCTTCCACTATGGCTGACCCAGCTCTTTTCTAGATCAGTTTAGATTGGGGGGGGGGGGGTTACCTCTGGATTAGAAAAAGAAATGCAGATAGGCTAGAACCCCTTCACCCAGCTATCTATGTGCTTTTATGAAGTGAACACAGATCAGGAACGATATCATCATTGGAAAACAGACCTGATTAAGATATTGACCATATTAATGGTCTACCTTTGAATTGATGTAAGTGTAGAGATCTTTATGTGGACAACTGTTCTTCCAACTACATGATACCTTATTTTCTGATGTAGTATTATACGAAATTCTTTTTCATAGTCTCTCTTCATGTAAGCTAATTAGAACAAAGGAAAAGCAAGAACAAGAAATGAATGAATGAGTTGGAAGGTACCCAATTAAACACTGAAAGATGATAACGCAACCAGCAATCTTCTAACCCACAAACAGGAAGTTAATTTGTAATGTGCTAATTATGTTGAAAGTAATTATCTTGTGATCATAAATAAGATTACGAGCATGTGTACATGTGAAGAAACCTGGATGAATTCTTGCTTGGTGGCTTGGGAACTGAAACAGAATACACCCTTTAAATATGTCTTTATAATTAAATAGCTTCTTTTCTGTGCTAGAGAAGGAGATGTATCAACTCTTTTAGTTACTCTACAGTGTATATTTATTTATTATTTAAATTTGTATCACCGCCCATCTCCTCCGTACCAGGGAACTCTGGGCGGCCACCTGAACAATTGTTTTGCTGATTGCTAGCTTAATGTCCTCACATTTTATTCCAGGTTTTCAAACCCTAGACCATGAAGATCAAATTGCTTTGCTAAAGGGTTCAGCAGTAGAAGCCATGTTCCTTCAATCAGCTGAAATCTTTAACAGGAAACTTCCTAGAGGACATGCTGATCTCTTGGAAGAAAGAATTCGTAACAGTGGTAGGTGTCATTAATTAATAGCAAAAGGAGACTCACTATTCTTTGAAATGGTTAGCAAAAAATCACAGCCCTTTTGTGAATGTCAGGCTTCTCAGCATTCAGTAGCAAGTCAGCCTTGAGTTCAAGAGTATCAAGGAAATGTTGAATTATAAAAGTACACATACTGAAAATAAATTTGTTCCATTATAATCAGCCATATTTGGAGGTGTGGAAAAAAATTAATGATATGTCATTTCTATCTCATTAATTCCAATAAAACACTCACCCATCCAAATGCATTGGCAATACCAAAACAAGCTCTATAATTGCTAAATAAAGGTAAAGGATCCCCCTGCACATTTGTGCAGTCGTGTCCAACTCTAGGGGCCGGTGCTCATCTCTGTTTGTTAGCCGAAGAGCCTAAGTATTGAGTGGATAAACTGAGATTAGTTCATCTACAATAAATTAGGTCCTAACTGATGTGTACGATATTCACTATATGTTTGGTTTCACAAGAAAGACCAGTATTAATAATTTTACAGCACCTTTCTGTGTACAAAATGCAATTTCATTATCATTTACAGTTCAGTTACAGAATAAATTAGTATCTCAGCCTTCATAACTGTATTAGCATTTGAACCCACTGTCCACACTCAAAAGCCTGGGGAAAATCCAATGCTCTGGATTATTTCGTATTTGGAAGACACACATTCGAGAGCCAAAATGGACAACTGCAGAGGGAGATAACAATGGAAAATTCTTGCTGCTTTTTTAAAAGATACTCTAAGCATGAATGGAGGTATAAGATAAAAACCCAGAAGTTAGGCTGCAGTTTCATACCCATTTATATGGGAATAAGTTCTATCATGCTCGGTGGACTTATTTCTGACTCTGAGAGATACAGCTCTGTGCTACTCTGTTAGCAACTATTCTATTAGATCAGGGCTTTCCAAAGTGCCGCCGCTGGCGACACACCAGCGGCGGCGGCGGCGCAGGGGGGGCGCGTGCACGGCAGCGGCACGGGGGGGTGTGCAGCAGCGCATGCATGCACGGTGGCGGCGCGGGGGGCGTGCGGCGGCGCGTGCGTGCACGGCGAC
This sequence comes from Charina bottae, assembly GCA_023362775.1. Classification (NCBI taxonomy): domain Eukaryota; kingdom Metazoa; phylum Chordata; class Lepidosauria; order Squamata; family Charinaidae; genus Charina; species Charina bottae. The sequence goes on along the minus strand of JALMGJ010000006.1, from coordinate 38,017,447 downwards.
GGTGGCAGCCTCTGCTAAAACGCGGAAACACTGATACCGTGCCGCTGCCACCGCCGCCGTACACATGTGCACCGCCGCTTCCGGGTGGTGTGGCGACACACAACGCTGTGTGTGGCGACACACTTTTGTGTCGCGACACAGTTTGGAAAGCTCTGTATTAGATATATGCCCAAGAATTAATAGATTATAGGGCATTTTACTATCAGACAGTTTTAGTAGTATTTGTTTTCTGTGTTAATATATCCTATATCTTGTTCTTGTTTTGCTGTGCAGACTTCATTTTCTATTTTCTCGCAGACAGGTTGTTGAAATGTTCTTAAGAATTACAGCTAAGGGTTGAGGTTTTTTAATATGTAGTTGCACATTCTAATGAATGCATATTGTATACCACAACTAAATTTATTTAAAATGTGTAATGGATGGGAACCTCTTCTGACAGAAAAACAAAATTTAGAGGATTATTTCTGTGGCTTGTGTTGAGATGATTTTTTATGTGAAGGTAAATGTCAAGTTGTCAGATAGGTCCTATTGTCTGCATCCATGAAATGCAGCAACAAAAGCTGAAAATATGAATATGCCAATACTGTAGGTGTTCACTTTTTTGTCACCTGCCACAAGGTTGATTCCCAGGCTTCTGAATTCCCTTAACAGCTAGCAGCTTTCCCGTTCATCTACACAGTTATGCATTTTGAATGTCTGTGTGATAAAGAAGCTTAGTAGTGGTGACCTTTCTGCCCTCGCATCCCTCTGCTAAGGCAGTATGGATGATGATGATGATGATGATAAGACCATCAGCCAAATAGCTTGTAAGATGGAACACTATCTTGCATATAGCCCTGACTTCTTCTACATAAATATTAGGTAAATATATGTTTCTGTCTAACAGCAACACTCTCACCTGCTTTTGTTCAGTAATGATAGTTCCTCTTTATTTCATGGGTAAAAGCCTATGCTACTGACCACTTTTCATTAATGTTCAAGCTAGCTCATGGGGATGGGCAAGAAAAGAGATGTAGCATTAGTAAATTCATTTTAAGTGACCTCTTTGGTAATGCATCTCAGTTGCAAAGACTGTCCAGTGCAATAGCTTTGTGTTTGTTTGCTTTTAAAATCAATGCATTTCCAAAGCAAACACTGTATTTGAAAACAATAATTTGCAGTGAAATTGTATTTATTGGATTTTGTCTTGGTTTACAATTGCAGACTCTTTCAAGGCAGTTTACAAGATTTCAATACAGAAACAGCAGTATTAACATTTATTCCATAAAATGCAAAAGGCCAATACAGGTCATAAAAAACATGGCAAAAATTATTTGGATCCGAAAAAATCTGACAGCTACAACTAATGCAACTAGATGCCAGGTGGAGAAGCCAAGGAATTAACAAAAGAGATTAAAAAAAATTCTCTCAAGTGAAAAACAATCAGTTCAGAAAATATTGAGACCTGTCGTGTGGCCCCCCATCCCCCCCCCGCAACAGAAAGAGCTTTCTTGAATCATGTACTGGGCAGGCAGGCAGGCATTGGTAGGAATGGACAGTTTCTTGACTATTGCAATAAGTGAAAACTTGGTAGGATTTCATACAGGATATTGAAGAATATTTTAAAAAGGTATTTCACATAATATTTCAGAAAAATTGAAGTAAGTCTTTTAATGAAAGGTTTGGAATTGAGAAAATACTTTGAATAGATAAGATACCGTGAATGAGCTAAAACAGTATGTGTAATTAATATGTGTTTTTACTTCCCAGTAACACAAGAGCTCATTTACACTTTAATTTAATATCTACTGGCAGCTTCAAGCCTATCCAGATGAAAGATCTCTTCATCCATATTAACAGCTGTCTTAGTTATAATTAATTAGCCCCAAACCACCTTCCTCAGAGCTGTTTTTCTTCTTTTAATTTAAACATCTAGCTATAATAAATACATAAACTGAATGCTTATTACCGAAGAAGGGAAATTAAAATAGGATGTACAATAAAGAACGAGTCTGAAAACAGATATAAATTCTGAATTATACCAGCCAAGTATGAATTGACTCTACCATTTGTTTAAAGGATGAAGCTTCTAGAATAATTCCAGGATAGTTTTCACAAATGTGTGTCTTACTTAGTGTCATAGTAAAGATTTTCTCATTTGGAAAAACATAGCAAGCCAATTCAAGAATGGAAAGACCCTCTAGATTGAAGTTTTATATGATTAAGAAATATAAAATCAAAATCATTAAAAAGAAAAGGTTGAATTCAGAAAGAATATATTTTGTCCATAATATCTAGCATATAGTCATATTTTTAATGGTATGAGTTAATGCTAAAAACACAATTGTTTAGCTTATACAAACTGAAATGTATCCAAACAATGAACAGAAAATATTGTCTCCTGCCATCAGGAAGTAGATAGCAAACCTGGAAAATGCTATCACGTTTTTCATTGCAGAAAATGCTTTTTCTGAAAAATTAATCCACTGTAGCAGATCAATTAGAAATACTATTTATATAGTTTCTTAAGTACTTAGTGATGGCATACCAGTGGCATGGACTAACTAAAAAATGATCCCTCCCTACTGTTTTAAAAATAGAGTAGCAGAAGTAGCTCACGATGCAGATCTTACTAGGGCAATGATGCTACTCAAGAGACCAGCCTTGGACCCAACGATTTTGAACAACTATTGTCCTGTCTCCAACCTTCCCTTTTTAAGGAAGGTTGTTGAGAAGGTGGTCAGGTTGCGGTTACAGTACAGAGAACCCTGGAGGAAGCACATTGTCTAGACCCTTTTCAGTCAGCTTTCAGGCCAGCTTTAAGTATAGAGACAGCTTTGATCATGCTTATTAATGACCAGCAGTGGAGCTGAGATGGAGGTGATGCATCCATCCTTGTGTTCCTTGGTCCCTCAGTGGCTTTGATATCAGTGACCATAGAATCCTCCCACACCAGCTGCAAGGGTTGTAAATTAGGGGCACCATTTTACAGTGGTTCTCTTCCTTCCTTAATGGCCAGTTCCAGTCAGTGTTTGCGGGGGGACAGAGCCATTCCATAGGTCCCCCTTATGTGGGATACCACAGGGTTCAACATTCTCTCCCCTCCAGTCTAACATCTATGTGAAGCTGCTGGGTGAGATCATCTGCCAGTTTGGGATTTGTTATCATCAATATGCTGACGATAGCCAACTATATCTTTCAACCCCAGGCTGGCCACGTGAGGCTATTAAGGTCCTGTCCCAGGGCCTGGATAAGGGCCTGGATGGGGAACAACTGGCTCCAACTCAATTCTACCAAGATCAAGCATCTGTGGATATCCGGGCATCCTTGATCTGAGAATCTGTAGCACTTCCCCATTCAAGAGTGGTGCACAATCGGGGGGGGGGGGGCTTCTTGGACTCACAGCTCCTGCTCGAAGAGTAGGTAGCAGATGTGGCCAAGAAGGCCTTTGCACAACTTCATCTTGTGGGACAGTTGTGCCCCTTCTTGGATCGGAAGGCCCTTCAGACCTCATATCCCAACCACTTCACAGTTTGACTACTGCAATATGCTCTACATGGGGCTCTTGAAAACCTCTCAGAAACTTAAACTGGTGATGAGCATACTTTGGTATGCTCATGTAATGTCTCTACTCATGAGCTACACTGGTTTCCAGTATGCTTCCAGGTGTGATTCAAGGTGCTGGTCATCACCAATAAAGCCCTATATAGCATAGAGCCAGGTTATTTGAGGGACCACCTATCTACCATGGTTTCTGCCCAGCCAGTATAAGCCAGCAGAGTTGGTACACTCTGGGTTCCTTTGATTAAACAACACCATCTGCTGTGACCCAGGAACTGTGCTTTCTCTGTCACCATGCCTGTCCTCTGGAACAAGATTCCCCCTTGAAATGTGTAGGGCACCCACCCTGTTGGTGTTCTGTAAGTCCTTGAAGACCTGGCTGTTCTCCCAAGCCTTGGGATAAGATAGGTGGAGCCACTTGTGGATGTATTTTTGTCTACATTTTTGTACTGAGTAACTGGATCCCATCTTGCTTACTTGCTTTGTATTTTGTTTTTATTGTCTGCTATATTGTGAACCACCCAGAATCAGTTTGGAGTCAGGCGGTGCCTAAATTGAACAAAACAAATACAAAATAAAATATTGCAGAAGAGGAGATAGGTCTCTATGGATAATGGCTGGGTTCACATTTCACACTAAGTTGGAATATGATTTGTTTGGTTTTAGCTTAGCATGTCTGAACCCAACTGTCATGGTTTTTAAGCCATGCTTCATGGTCTAGCATGTTATGTAAGCCCAGCCAATTATAGTTTATTAATAAACTATGGTTAGCCATATTGTGGCCTAGTGTATTATGTGAATACGGTCACCGTCAATAATGAAGCAACTAATCTACCTGGAACACAACTGTCAATTGTTTCACATATATTTACTCAAGAAGTGGGAATACTTTCATTCTGAAATTGGTTGTTGCTATTGCTCAAACATGAAGTTCCTTGAGGTCTCACTCACATCTGTACTGTTTAAGTGTTGCAGCATGAAATGCTTCCAGTCTATTTATTACATTTTCACAAAAGCCCTCTTATAGTTGGAAAGCAGCTACTCCTCATAATCAAATAGTGAAATATATCTAGGATATTATGAGCTGATTTCTATGAGCATAGCATGGTTATTTAAAGTATAACATGTGGCTCTCACATAGGAAACCTACCCTTGATCTTAGCCAAAAGGTCAAAAAAAATTCATAGACTGAAGCTGAAATTTTCACCATTGACGAAAATATGCCAGGCTTCGGGTTTCTTTGTTTTGTTCTACTGTTTCAATTTATTATAAATAAAGATGAAAACTTTGTCCTCATGTTCCCTATAATCTTCACATATTGAAATGAGTTTAAGATTGTCATGTAGAAAGGAAATATTATGCGATCCATAGATAGATTTCAAGAGTGATTCAACATCCAGTTAAACCTGTGTGCTTAGGCTTAAGCCCAATTTCTCAAATTGTTTCCTGGGAGTTTCACATAAAGTGTTTTTCTATCACCTGTATGGATCTTGGAAACTAAGGAGTGCAATAGTAGGATGCCTATGTATACACTATAAAAAAAGACAAGATTCATCACGCCAAAATATATTTAAGAGATTGCAACCAAAAAATCCTATTGAGCTACTCAGCCTCCTGTTGAGGTGGTCACCTTTGATAGGCCATTTCAAATTAAACAAGAACTAGGCAAGTCTTCAAACAGTTCAACACTGGAATGTGTGATTCCACATCTTGTTGAACTAAAACTCCGAGTTGCCCAAATCAGCATGGCCAATGGCAAAGGATATTAAGAGCTGTAATTCTGCAAAGGGCTGCAATTTCCCCATTTCTGATTAATAGAGGAATGCCCTCTGTAAAGTAGGATCTTGACAGTATTGTGATATTATGAATACAAACAATATTAATAAAGTGCTGCATATATCTATTTTACAGTTTGAATTCAGTTGGGCAAAATGCATATACAATGCAATTTTTTTTAACTGATATTCATTTATGAGATTTGCAGAATTGGTACTAGAAGAGTTTATGTCTATGAAGGTTCTCAGTCATCCAGGTGGAATTGTCTGTAGCTTGAATCATGTCAACTGGATTTCTATTTTCTCTGTGGAAACGTTTCGCTCCTTATCCAAGATAAGGATAAGGAGCGAAACGTTTCCACAGAGAAAATAGAAATCCAGTTGACATGATTCAAGCTATAGAAGAGTTTATGTTACAATGGAAAATAGCTCCCTCTTGTGAATAAAATAGCATATAGACATCCTATAGTGAAACAATAAAAAACAAAAATAAAAACAAGGGGAAATAGACCTAATATAGAATTAGAGAGGGGTTTTTTTTATAGAAAAAGAATTTTCCCACTTTCTATCTTGGTTGATTTTCAGGCTCTTGCATAATTTGGGTGTTGAATTGTCTGAATTTTAATTACCATGGATTGCATCATAACTCTACTATAATGCTGTTATTTTTTTATTTTTTTAGAATTTTTATCCAGCCTTTATTATTTTTACAAATAACTCAAGGTGGTGAACATACCTAAATACTCCTTCCTCCTCCTATTTTCCCCACAACAACAACCCTATGAGGTGAGTTGGGCTGAGAGAGTGTGACTGGCCCAAGGTCACCCTTTTCCACATTGTCTGTTTCCCATTAGATGAGGGAAATGACCAATGTGATTATTGAAACATAAATAGGCCTTGCAAAGCCTTTTAATTGTCAAAGATCCTACTTAGTCTTAAATGGGCTGTTTGGGGGATGGACAGTGCCCAGACCACCACAAATCACCACAGAACAATAAATTACTTTAGGTATGGCCAGATGGTATATTCCAGGAGAAAGGCTGGGACTGGAACACAGGGTATAGTGTTTCCCTACTTACAGGGAAGAGCAAATACACACAAATAAATGACCCTTTTCTGCAAAATAAGACAATAGAAGAGAGTATCTGTAGCTCAAGGCTGAACTGTGTTGACTCAATTGGGAAACTACTAGCATCTTAGAGCAAGCCAAATCCAAAAATGCTAGGGAATTCCTGGAAGCAATTAAGGTAAGTGATTCTGTGACTGCCCTCTCACGGTGCCTGGGGGCTGTGGGGGTCTGGATGGGGAACAACAGGCTTCAACTGAACCCTGGTAAGATGGAGTGGCTGTAGGTTAATGGCTCCTCTTTATCCAGGAATTTGTCATCTTTAGTTCTGGATGGGGTTGCACTGCCCAGACAGATCCGGTGCAGAATCTGGGGGTCCTTCTCGGCTCACGACTCCTGCTTGAAGAGCAGGTGGCAGTCATGGCCAGGAGGGCCTTTGCTCAACTTCGTGTTGTGCGCCAGTTACGCCCTTTCCTGGATCGGGAGTCCCTCCGAACAGTCACTCATGCCCTGGTCATCTCCCATATAGACTACTGCAATGTGCTCTACATGGGGCTACCCTTGAAGAGTATGCGGAAGCTACAGCTGGTCCAGAATGCGGCCGCGTGGGCAATTCTTGGTGCCCCAAGATTGGCACATGTAACACCTCTGCTATGTGAGCTGTATTGGGTACCAGTTTGCTTCCGGGTCCAATTCAAGGTGTTGGTTATTACCTTTAAAGCCCTACATGGCATGGGTCCAGGTTACCTGAGGAACCGTCTCATCCCCATGACATTGACCCGTCCCACCCGGTCATGTAGAGAGGGCATGTTACGGACCCTGTCTGTAAGAGAATTCTGTTTGGCGGGGTCCAGAAAGCGGGCCTTCTCTGCAGTGGCTCCCGCCCTTTGGAACATTCTTCCCCCGGAGGTGAGAAAAGTCCCATCTCTCCTGACCTTCCGGAAGAACCTGAAGACCTGGCTCTGCCACCTCGCTTGGGGCGAGAAGGGGAGCAGTTATTTTTGGGGATGGCTAGCACCTTAGAGTGCTCCCCACATACATACGAACGGAACGTAATCTTTTATTGCCATCTGCATTTTATTTTTTATTATATATTTATATGGTGTACTTGTATTTACATTTTGTGAACTATTTATGGCAGTGCTTTCCAAACTGCCACCGTTGGCGACACACTAACGGCGGCAGTGGCGGCGGTGTGGGGGGGCTCGCGGTAGCGTGCGCGTGCACGGCAGCGGCGTGGGGGGCACGTAGCGGCAGCGTGCATGGTGGCGGCCTCGCTAAAACGCGGAAGTGCTGATGGCGCGCCACTGCCACCGTGTACACCACCGCCGCATGCGCCCCCGCACCGCCACTTCGCGACACACTAAACTGTTGCGACACACAGTTTGGAAAGCTATGACTTATGGTTTTACTGGTTTTAACTTTTTAGCTTTGTTGTAAACCACCCAGAGTCCCCCTTCTGGGGGGAGATGGGCGGTGGCAAAATTTGAAAAATAAATAAATAAATAAATAAATTCAGTCGAATCAGCCATCAATAGACACATAGAGATAAACCACATTTACACACCATCCAAAAGAGACAATAAATGAAGGAAACAATAAGATTAGAACACATCCCCTCCAGCACCCAACATTCAGATAAGTAGGGATTGGCATCAGACAATCAGGCAGAAAATATTAAATCAAGGAACCACCAAGGAGGAAACTATACCCCCACCAAAACTGGCAGGCCAAGCTACTGCATATAAACAGGCAACAACACTCACATTGAAGATGTTACCTAGCTGGGTAATGAAATGTCTGCAATGAAATGTCTGCAAGCAAACAACTAAGCTCAGAGAGCTCCAAGAACTCCACAAATAAGACCCTGACCAAACTTTCTCCCGCTTATATATGGGTGATGATATTTGGCTCCATTCTGATCCATGATCCATACTCACATTTGTAAACAAAAAGATCTTTGTAAATAAAAGGAACAATCTATTGAGACAGTGCTTTTTATACACTATTAGTATGGTTTTGTTGTTGTTTATTCGTTCAGTCGCTTCTGACTCTTCGTGACTTCATGGACCAGCCCACGCCAGAGCTTCCTGTCGGCCGTCGCCATCCCCAGCTCCCCTACGGTCGAGTCCGTCACCTCCAGAATATCATCCATCCATCTTGCCCTTGGTCGGCCCCTCTTCCTTTTGCCTTCCGCTTTCCCTAGCATCAGCATCTTCTCCAGGGTATCCTGTCTTCGCATTATGTGGCCAAAGTACTTCAGTTTTGCCTTTAATATCATTCCCTCAAGTGAGCAGTCTGGCTTTATTTCCTGGAGTATGGACTGGTTTGATCTTCTTGCAGTCCAAGGCACTCTCAGAATTTTCCTCTAGATGTCTTCTGATTTCCTGGCTGCAGTCAGCGTCTGCAGTAATCTTTGCGCCTAGAAATACAAAGTCTGTCACTGCCTCCACTTTTTCTCCCTCTATTTGCCAGTCTTCAATCAAGCTGGTTGCCATAATCTTGGTTTTTTTTGAGGTTTAACTGCAACCCAGCTTTTGCACTTTCTTCTTTCACCTTCATCATAAGGCTCCTCAGGTCCTCGCTTTCAGCCATCAAAGTGGTATCATCTGCATATCTGAGATTGTTAATGTTTCTTCCAGCGATTTTAACTCCAGCCTTGGATTCATCAAGTCCAGCATGTTGCATGATGTGTTCTGTGTACAGGTTGAATAGGTAGGGTGAGAGTATACAGCCCTGCCATACTCCTTTCCCAATCTTAAACCAGTCCGTTGTTCCATGCTCTGTTCTTACTGTTGCTACTTGGTCGTTATACAGATTCCTCAGGAGGCACACAAGATGACTTGGTATCCCCATACCACCAAGAACTTGCCACAATTTGTTATGATCCACACAGTCAAAGGCTTTAGAATAGTCAATAAAACAAAAATAGATGTTTTTCTGAAACTCCCTGGCTTTCTCCATTATCCAGCGGATATTGGCAATTTGGTCTCTAGTTCCTCTGCCTTTTCTAAACCCAGCTTGTACTTCTGGCAATTCTCGCTCCATGAATTGCTGGAGTCTACCTTGCAAGATCTTGAGCATTACCTTACTGGCATGTGAAATAAGTGCCACTGTTCGATAGTTTGAACATTCTTTAGTGTTTCCTTTTTTTGGTATGGGGATATAGGTTGATTTTTTCCAATCTGATGGCCATTCTTGTGTTTTCCAAATTTGCTGGCATATGGCATGCATCACCTTGACAGCATCATCTTGCAAGATTTTAAACAGTTCAGCTGGGATACCGTTGTCTCCTGCTACCTTGTTATTAGCAATGCTTCATTAAGGCATTAGTATGGTAGTTAAGTTCTTATGGTCTGAATTTAGACTGGTTGCAAATGCTGGGTCTCATTTCCAAGTGACCTCTTGGAAAGGTCACTTTCACCTAGATTTCTGTGTCTACTAAATGGGAAGAACTGAAACTTCAAAATCTATTAGAAGCCAAAACATCATAAAAGAAAAAAAATCATACAGGTAAGGTGCTGTGTAAATAATGAATAATATTGAATTGTGTGTTCTGCTACGTGATATTTGAGTATATTATGTATTTGGTCTCTCCAAAACGTAGGTACTGTAATCAGGACCAAAATGACATTTGGTTTAGTGTAATTTACATGTGATTAATTACATAAAGTTAACCCTAACCTGGGGGGGGGGGGTTTGCAATTGTCACTTCCTGATATGATGGTATTTAAGAATTTCTCAATATTTTGTAATACAGGTATCTCAGATGAATACATAACGCCTATGTTCCATTTCTATAAAAGTATTGGGGAACTCAAGATGACACAAGAAGAATATGCTCTGCTTACAGCAATAGTTATCTTATCACCAGGTAATTTCACTTTCTCAATTAATCATTCTAGAACAGAGGCTTTCAAACTTTTTCAGGCCACAGAACCCTAGGGTGGAACAGTTTGAAAAACCGTGTTCTAGAATATCAGTATTGAATTATGTTACAGAATTTGAGGAAAAAAGGAAAGAGGCATGAAAAGGATAAAATGTTAATTTCTCATATAAAAACATAACTGAAGAAATATTTAGCCAATACATTTCAATAACAAAGTAGTGAAAACTTGCAGAGCATGGCTTCTGGAAATTTCCAATCTCTTTCCCAGCAGTGGCCATAGGAAACATGTTGCATCTGTCTCTCTGTGTGTGTGTATACCTGTAAGGGTCTAATCAGGGCAGTACATGTGTGCCTTCTGTGTCCGTGTACAAAAGATGATCGAATCAGGGTGAGTGCATATCTCTTGCCTGTGTGTGCTTTGGCTCTCTCCACATGTGCATGTGTGTGCATGGAAAATATAGGGTGGACTGCATATGCTCCTCTCCTGTTCACACCATGAGAGCTCAGAATGGAGCAGTCAGCAGCCTTCCAAGTTGCTGCTCAAAGACCTTTCCCCAAGGATGCCCCGGGCCCTTTCTGGGGAAAGGTTTTCTCTGCAGCCCCTCCCCCTCCTTCCCTGCCCAGATCTGCCCCATTTTCAAATTCAATCTTTCACCAGCTTCTCTCCTCATACCAAATGTGGTCCAAATGTGTACTTTTGTGAACTAGATTTCCTTCTAACGTTCTACTGCAGGGCTTTCCAAAGTTTTCCCGCGGCGACACACCAACCGCTGTTGGTGTGTCGCTGCGGGAAAACCCGGAAGTGCCACCGTTGCGGCAGCGCGCAAAAACCCGGAAGCGCTGCTGCCGCTTTCAGTTTTTGCGTGCCGCCGTTGGTGTGTCGCCGTGGGAAAACCCGGAAGCGCTGATGATGATCAGCGCTTACGGGTTGTGTGGCGACACACCAGACTGTGTGTGGCGACACATTTTGTGTCGCGACACACAGTTTGGAAAGCTCTGTTCTACTGCATTGGAAAGGAACTTGCAAAATGCTACCCTGTGTAGGAATACAAATATTGAGCTACAGTGGTTTAATCTTAGACATTTCTGCATTAAATGTTTCAAATAACCTATTTTAAATTCAAAAGAAAAGACAAACTACATGTTACATCAGACTGCATCCACCAGGGTTTGCATTTGGAATTCTGGTGGAGGTGGGAGAAGATTCAACCTTTTCCCTCCACACTACAGCTCCAACACAAAGCATAGCAGGTATCTAAGCTCTTATTTTTCCCTGGATTAAAGTCATGGCCAACTATTTCAAACACATAGATATAGTCACAGAAGTGAATACAAATTTAATATTGTGGCTCTTAAGATCCCACATTTCTGACCACTACTATCCAGCTAACAGCATAAAAAGATAGGGGTCTGCCTAGAAGCAAGCTCCTCTGAGTTCAGTGGGATTTGTATTATTTCCTCAATCACTAGGAAATGGTAATCCTGACCCATCTTCAAAGGTAGGACAAGAAGAAAATAGGAGTGGGATTTGAATGAAAAAAGTATTTCTCCGTTCCCTAATTTCTGTAGGCAGGGGAGAGTGTCTACATCAAAATGTAAAGGATTCGTAACTTTCTGCTTCAAAGCTAGAATATAACAAAACCAATGTAAAATACTCCCTCACCATTTATTTTAGATTTTGTATACTGCTGCAATTGCTAAGATCATGGGCAAGACGCAAAAGCCCCAAAAGAAACACTACTAAAAACAATATATGAAACAATATTTAATACAATAAAAAAAAAAAGGTAAAGGTTCTCCCCGCACATTTGTGCAGTCGTGTCCGACTCTAGGGGCCGGTGTTCATCTCCGTTTGTTAGCCAAAGAGCCAGCGTTGTCCGAAGATGCTTCCACGGTCATGTGGCCGCATGACACACGCGGAACGCTGTTACCTACCCACCGAAGTGGTACCTATTCATCTACTTGCATTTGCATGCTTTTGAATTGCTAGGTTGGCAAGAGCTGGAGCTAGTGCGGGAGCTCACTCCGCACACAGGGCTAGGGATTCGAACCTCCGAACTTGCAATCTTCCAATCGACAAACTTGGCGTCTTACCCGCTGAGCCACCACGCCCCTATTTAATACAATACTATGGGCCAAAAGCCTGTGAGAATAAAAAAGTTTTGAGAGCCTTTCTAAACAAAAAGAGAGGGGAGCCAAATGTACTGCAGGCAGAGTATTCCAGAGTTGTTATACCATCTTTGCATGTCAGATAATATGAATATTTCTGCAATAATAGGATTTTGAATTATTTCTATTATCTCAAGACCAGGGTTTGCAACCTTCTCTATAACAATAGTATCAGGCTAACTAATCCCCTCATCACTGCAGTTTTTTGCAGATGCACAATTGTGCATATATGGGGACAAAACAGCCCATGAACAGAGAACTGATGGATTTCACTTGTAATTGGAACACTTTGGTCTTCATAAATGATAAATATGAAATAATGCTTATTATTGTTCCCCATATTCTTTGAAAATTAAAACCAGATCGGCAATACATAAAAGATAGAGAGTCTGTTGAACGGCTTCAAGAGCCTCTGCTTGAAGTTCTGCAAAAATTCTGCAAGCTTCGTCACACGGATACTCCTCAGCGTTTTGCATGTCTCCTCGGTCGCCTTACAGAACTGCGGACTTTTAATCACCATCATGCAGATATGTTGATGTCATGGCGAGTTAATGATCACAAATTTACACCTCTTCTTTGTGAAATATGGGATGTGCAGTGATAAGACTGGATTTTATGGCATCCTAAACACAGTTACCTGGGACAACAGAATTGACTCCATACTATCAGTGTATTCAGCTTCAGAGTATTTGTATTGTAAATGTTTTCTTAAAGCACTTAAAATAATTCATACTAAATCATCTTCATTGGAGTTTACATTTGTGACTGTTTACTAAACTTTATATAAAAATTTTTTCACACAGAGTAACTGTCCTGGTTCTTAACTTCCTTGAAACAAAAGTGAACTTCTGTTTTCCTGAAGCAAGTTCTTGTTATTTCTTTTCAAATTAAAGTGGTATATTACAATTTCTTCTTTTTAAAATCATGAGATTATTTCCATCTTTGTTCATCACAAACCACTGCTTAATTAATAGCTTGTGGGCTTTTTCTCATAGCCAAGCTGAAGTGCTGTCTATCGGTCCTAAACTATGGAAAACTATACAGTACCGGCATAAAACATGTTACTGTCTCTGTCTTGCCATAGGTACAATGCTGGCAAATGCTGCTGCCCTTATGTACAGGACGTATTAAAACTGGTGGGTTCCCTGGCTTTGTTTCCCTCCCTTCTCACCAAATGTCACCAACTATCCACCAATCATTCTCCTTAATGTAGGATAAGGCTGGGAAGGATGGCTAGAAGGGTGGGATTAGCCATCTTTCAAATCTTGCTCCAGTTATGCACAAATGCATTCAGAGGAAGCCTGTTAGCTGATAGGGTACTTTTGGACACTGATTGAGCACTATTCTGAATAGCTTTATTCTGCTTATACCACCTGTTATACATGGGTTCAGCACTATTCCAGAAGAGCAGAAAACCCATATTCAAAATTAGCCTGAACAGTAGGTGACAGGTGCAGGAACATTTGTATTGTATTGTGAAACAGTAGACAGCCAACTCTCCATTTCTTGCTTCACTAAGCAGTCTCACACCCACAGACACACATTGATTCAGATCTCCAACTGGGAATTGGCTCGGAAACCTGCTGGGCACAGGGGGAGAGCACAATCTGAAAGAATCAGAATCTGCTATTCTCCCCAGAGAAGAATTGCCATGGAAGGCGGTGTCCACAGACTGGAGAAGGACAGTTTTTCTGTGAATATAAAAATAGCCTTGAAAGGAATGCAGATCTAGTTGCCCATCAAAGGAAGTACCACAATATGCCAATTGTTTGATTATTTAAATCTGTTATTTTTAGGCAGAAGAAAAATAAAAAAACGGAGTATGGTGCTAGAAATATAATTGATATTGCTGGTAATATAATTGATAAGTGACTTGACTTATCAATTCTACTTCTACCGTTGACTTTAGGCTAGTTACCATCTTTTGGTCCAGCCTACTTTACAGGGATAACGTGCTGAAGAAAACTGAAGGAGAAGGTGCTCCATGCCTATGTACGTGAAGGATGTACGTGGGATAAAAATCAATCAATCAATCAATCAATCAATCAATCAAACAAGGATCATCTCTCCGAAGAAGAGCCTCAGACTTACTACCCATTCCACAGAGAATACAGAAAATACAGAATCCATTTATCTGGTTCATATACTGTGCTAACCTGTGGCTTATTAAACATGGCCTAAAAACCAAATTCCTAAACTAGGTACTACCATATCTGGGCTGTACAAATCTAGACAAACACCAGCAAAGAATGTAGAAAACTCCAATGTCAAATTTTGCAGCCCAGATCTTGTATGCCCAACTAAGCCAAACCAATAACCCTGTTTACTAAAAGGAAGATAACACCAAATTTAACCTGATCCCAAGACAAATATGTAGAAAAAATAAACACAGACCACCCACACAGTGCCCAATGTCCCCACTTGATTAATCTAGGACAGGGCTTTCCAAACTTTTCAGTTGGCGACAAACCAACGGCAGCGGGCGAAAACCCGGAAGCACCGCAGTGGTGGCGCTTCCGGGTTTTCGCCCGCTGCCACCGCGGCGCTTCCGGGTTTTCGCCCGCCACCGCAGCACTTTCGGATTTTCACATGCAGCAGCGGCGGTGTCCTGGTGTGCTGCACGAAAACCCGGAAGTGCTGATGGTTCGCCGGCGGCGGCAGTGCGCCATCAGTGCTTCTGGATTTTTGCGTGGCACACCTGGGCCCCGCAGGCGACACAGTACTGTGTCGCGACACACAGTTTGGAAAGCTATGATCTAGGACTACCAACCTGATTTTTTTAAATGCTTCTTTGTCAGATACAAGATCAATCTCTCCCTTCACCTGGGGAAAAAAAGACACTTGTTTTTCTACTGTTAGATAAAGTAACTCAGCACGTAAAGTAACATGGTATGTGTATCCAGATTGGTTGGTATCAGTGCTGACCCTTTTCTCCTAAATGAAGAACATTTTTTTCTGGTTTATAGCAGTGGCCTAGCTGGTCCACATACCACACTACACTGTAGCTTGCTTACCCAGGCTTTTCAACCAATTCGCAACTGGCCAGGTTTACAGAACATGTTAAGCTATACACTAGAGTTGAGACACCACAATAACTTTTATTTATTTGTCAAATTTTGCCACCACCCATCTCTTTTTTAAACTCTGGGCGGTTTACAATAAAAATAAAACATTAAAATATGGTCATACATAAATAAATATCAGATACAAATATAAATAAAATGCTTCACCTGGTGGTGAAGCATTCGTCCATCACTACAGCTCCAGCCTCCCCAACAAATGAGTGAAATTGTTTTTTAAATAAAAAGTAGAAAAGATAAAATAAAATCCAGATGGCGATGACAGTTTTAATGCTGCCACTGCAGAGAAGACCCGCTTCCTGGACCCTGCCAGATAAAATTCTCTTACAGACGGGTGGGACGGGTTGATGTAATAGGGACGAGACCGGGGCCGCAACTAGAGGGGGCAACCAGGGCATGTGCCCCGGGCGCCGCACTGGGGGGATGTGCCAAAATGACAACACCTCCCTGACCAACCCATGGGAGAGGGGCGCAGAATCCATGTTTGCCCCTGGTGACACAGACCCTAGTTGCGGTCCTGGACGAGACACTATATGCCAAATTAAATCCTGTTGTGGGTTAGTTTTGTCAAAGCAGAGGGCAGAGGAATTGTGTTGGTTTTGGGCTCCAAAGTTTCCTATTTTAAAGTGAGTTCCAGGTAGGCTGCATCTGCACAACACACTAAACCAGAGCTTTCCAAACTGTGTGTCGGGACACGTTAGTGTGTCGGCTGCAGTGTCTGGGTGTGTCACGGCTGCTGCTGCCTCCGAGCCCTGCCAGGATTCCACACAGGTCCTAGTGCCGGTCTTGTGCCTTGCTGCTTCCAAACCTGCTGTGATTCCGCGCAGGTCCTAGTGCCTGCCTTGTGCCTTGCTGCCTCCAAACCTGCCCTGACAGGATTCCGCGCAGGTCCTAGTGCCTGCCTTGTGCCCTGCTGTAAGAGTGTGTCGCGAAATGATGCATGTCTAAAAAGTGTGTCACCAACATGAAAAGTTTGGAAAGCTCTGCACTAAACCATAAACCATGAGTAACAAACCACAACACCTGTGTCCACAATCAAGCTAAGCTAAAGAAATAAAACTACGCAATAACTTAATGCAATGACCTAGTAAATACATGATACAGCATACAATGCTTTATTCCATGCTGGCCTACCCAGTGCATTTGTTAACCAACGCTTACAGTTTACCCTGATGCAAACATAGCCTAAAATACTTGTTTGAATAGTGTTGTGTTGCAACATGCTTTATATGGAGGGATAAAGAACCTTTGATTGTGCGTCTGATCCGTTACTCTTGTCTCCACACTGACTTTACTGGTTAGGGCTGCTGGGTGTTGCAACCTCTAAGCTTAGCGCTCTCTAATGTGGAAGGCTTTTTCCAAAGCATAGGGAGGAGTCTCAAATCATAACAACCGCGCCCTGATTCCAACACAGGCGGTAGAGGTAGGCGAAACCTTAACAAGCGCTGCTTCCGTTGCCGCACATCCCCTGCCTTCTCAGCTGAGAGGGCACCCACCACCCGCCCAGACAACAATCCGCGGAGGCTGTCAGTCACCTGACGCTAATGGCAGCAGGATCCCGTCCCCCGTCCCCCCGGATTGCCGCAACCCTTCCGTTTGAATCCGCCCCGAGCACTAGCGCCACGACCGCGTCCTTCGCTAGGGACGCCGCAGGCGCCACCCAAACCGAAACCTCGCCTTCCCTTCGCCCGCGCCCCCGGCCTGGGCTCCGCCTCGCGTCAGCTGATTGGGCCTTTCGAACTGTGCGGGCGGACGCGGCCGAATGAATCAGAGCGCTGGAGTTGAAGAGGATTCCCTGCCGCAATCCCACGTGCGCCCACGGCAGAGGATGCGTGGGGGTCCTGAGTCGGGGGTTTCCCGTAAGTACCTCGCAGTTTCCCCGGTAGACAGCAGATTGCTTGGTGGATTTGTGATTCCTTCTGGCTGAAGCGCAGCAGGTCCCCGAGCGTGTCAGCAAGCAGAGATTTGGGAACGACCACAACATACTAGGCTGGAGCGTGGTTGGCTAGTATTGTATATGGTTCAGTAGAGCCTCTAAGTTCCATATATCGGGGGTGGGTTGCCTTAAAACTTAAGGCAGGAATGTTCTTGAGGGTTTTTCTTTCCTTGCTTCCTTGGGATAGTGCTGAATAGGGCTATGGAAAAGTGCTGGCCATTTACCCAGAAAAGGGGAAGAACATCAGCTCAGCGTTTGCTCTCTGTTGCAGTGACGCACATACAGTCTTGACAAGGGGTTTTCTCGCCGGAGAAAGCAGCTTTCTGCAACCTTGCACTAAACTACAGCCCCCGTTCCGGCAGGCATATTGGCAAAATGGGAGCTGTAGTCACCAAGGCAGCACGTTGGAGAAAACTTGAAATAGAAGCTATACTGACTGACTTTTTACCGATTTTTCCCCCAACGGCATGAAGACCCTGAGACTCAAAGACAGTGGAAAGATGTGACACAGAATATAGCCTGTGGCAAGTTGTTCCTTACCCTGGCTGACCTTGGAGTATGCAAGTTCTGAATTAAAGGATGTATGGTCGTCTAGTAATTTTCAAATGGTATAAGGCAGTGTTTTTCAAACTTGGCAAGTTTAAGATTTGTGGACTTCAACTCCCAGAATTCCTGGCTGGGGAATTCTAGGAATTGAAGTCACACAATCTTAAACTTGCCAAGTTTGAAAAACACTGGTATAAGGGAACCATAAGATACTGAGATTTGTTACAGTGCAGTAGGGTATAAGTTTAATGAATAAACTACTTTTTAATTATGGATGTATACATTAGTCTCAACATGTGGGTGCAGTTATAAGACGCATGGCAGATGACTAACATTATATACATAATGGCATGGGGTTATCCATATGGTTTCTGTAATAATTCACCTGGTGGTGAAGCATTCGTCCATCACTACAGCTCCAGCTTCCCCAACAAATGAGTGAAATTGTTTTTTTTTGTTTGGTTGTAAAAATATACCCTACATTCTCTCCGAGAGGTTCAAAGAAATGAATCCAAATAACAATTTAAAAACTCCTTTTAGTTTACAATTTGAATGCTAAACCATAAAGTGTGAAAATAGCAGGAAGTGTCTCACAAGAACAATACAAATATTGAGAACCATATATTCCTAAAAAGTTTTCCCCCCCAACTTCCAGAAGGTTAAGAAGGGAGGCAGGTTTCCCTTGGAAAAGTAATTGTGTTGGTATAGCTGCCCAAGTGTCCTCTCCCTTTTTCTAATTACACACAGAGTAATTGTTAAAGTAATTGTTAAGACAAGAACTCCTCTGAAGGGGAAGTATCTTTTTTTTTCTGGTCCTGAAAGGCCATTGCTAGTACTTCAGTTGTACCAGAAATAAATATACAGCCTCTTGTAATATTCAAATAGCGTTTAAAAGGTTTAGTTGAGTACCACAAGGTAGTGATTATCTGAAATTATCATGTGCAGCCCATTCCTGTTCATGCTTGCTTTGTAGTTGGCCCATTGAATTCAGTAACATTTCCACTCAAGTATATGCACAGGATCATCCTATTATGACTGGGTTTATATATTATTCTAATCCATGGTTTATTTTAATTGGAATTGGTTAAACAAGCCATGTAGCCTGATTCACATGTAATGCTGTCATAAACCATGATTTACAAATCACAGTGGCTGTGATGTGTGAACTGAGGTGTATTTTGTATTCAGACATCACATGCCTAATTCTCCAACCATTTTGTGAAAGAGAGAGAATGAGGAACAAACTTACACGCTTCTGTATCTTTTTTCTTCTTACTTTTTCCCATAGAAGACGTCCTGGTTTTCTTAAACCACAATTTCCTGTGATTATTGAATTATAAACCTGTGATTTGGAAATCTTCTATAAAGGCCAAAGGAAAAAAAGAAAACCAGGGTAAGAAGGCATGTTCTCACTCCTTGTTTGTTCCCAATCCTCCAAACATTGATTTGAAAAATAAAGAATATGATTTCTGAAACAGCTGTGTACAAAGAACCCTAATGTTTAACCATGATTTATTGAATAAATCACAGTTTGATAGATTCATACAAGTTAAGCCCTGAAATGTCATTTTCCAACTATTTGTCAGGCTCACACAAGACACTCAGCCATAAAATACAAGCCACATTGTACTGTGCTGTAATGAGATTTCCATTTTGGCATATTGAATTGTGTCACCTGAAACGTAGCTTATTCCATAAAAATCAGTCAATCCATAGCTTAATTTGATATGTGAACCCAGATGATAAATCTATAATGTGAGAAGCAAATTTCTAGCCGTCAATTTGTGAACTTCATGACTGCATTTTAATTGATACCAAAGACAGATGTAATATTATGAAGCGAGCTGATGTAAAAATCTTCTGACATTTTCTTTCAAGTGTGCAGAGTTTTTTCCCAAAATAGGCAGGCTTTGTGAGGCACTCTTGAAAAATGAAAATGCAGAACATTCTTCTAATAGTTCTTTTTTTGAATATTTTCCTTTGTTCAAGCTGATGGTCTGCCTGGCACACTGGGCAGTCTTGTATTCTTACTGTGGCAGTTGGCTTGTTAAGGGCCTTGTTCAAGGGTGGAGTGTTCCATCATTTAATGAGAGCAGCATTTTTGGTAGCTGCTGCAGCCATATTTTTTTCCTTCTGAAATGTCAAAGAAGCCCCTTACTTTGGTTTGTTGTTAAGACAAAGGGCTTTTTATGTAAAGGAACATTATTCCCTGGTGCTCACTGTGGGAAGCTGAATACATTAGTTAGTAAAGACTTTTTCTACTTTCTGCCCTTTTTGTGTAGTATAAAGGAGAGAAATATCAGGAGAAGGACATGAGTTTCTTATGTTCAAGTAATAAATCATGGCATTTGTTTAGGAGATCTATGCACCTTCCCAGCTGGTAGAAACGGAGATTTCTGATGTAGTTTTAAATTCATCACTTAAACAATGTTGGTACAGGAGCGAATTCTTTTATACTCATGGTTTGAAGATAATTTTAAAATGAAATGTAAAAGGAAGTTTGTGTTTTAAATATTGTCATGCAGTAGGATTTGCATTCCAATATAACAATATTGGGCAGTGGAAATATTTTTTTCCCATACAGTATTGGTTATTCAGTTAATTGGAGTCTCATATACTTTAAAGTGTTTCTGTGGAAATTTGTAACAATTCAGGTTTCAATTGCTACTTGAATTCTTTTAAATATTTGGCAATAGTCCAGGAAATCATCTTAATTTGAGGCTACTGTATATCATTTTTTAAAAATCTCAGATAATGTAAAAATCAATATATGTTTAAAATGTATGGGAAATAAATGTGCAAGCAATGGATATTATTTCATATTGGTGTACTTAGAGTTATTCCTATGCTAATATTTTAATTAACTTTAAGTAGATTGATAGGATTGATAATTTTCTATGGAAAGGACAGACCCTTAGGTTTTCTGTATCTAAATTTCAACTTTATGATAGGGCAGGTATTTTGACATCAGCCAACATATGGAACTCAAGCGATCAAGTAGGAATGGATATGAGGGTAATCTTTCTGTGACATCTGTCACCCCATCGATTGCCAGGGTTGATTCAGCTGATCTGGTTGGGTGGGTGGCCCCTTTTCCTCTCACCAATCCATGTGCGTTTGTCCAGAAGCTGCGTGCTTAGCGGAAGAGGACAACCATCCCAGATAAGAAAAACAGTATGGGCACAATTAGAAAGTGTCTTTGTGACTCCTTCAATTTCAGTTCTTATTCACATGTCATGTTTACTCTTTATTATAATCCCAGTTTGAAAATTGCAGATCACTTTTTGGGGAAGTCATGGGCAAGTATTGGTATTAATCAACTTATTACTAATCAAGTTTTTAAATTATTTGAAAGGTATTGCTAAAGTGGGTATAAGTCATTTGCAAGAACTCTGAAAAAAAGACTTGGAATATCTCATATTAGCAAAGCAATGGCTAAAGGTCTTAACATTTTTTTAATGGAGGATGTTTTCATGTTCATTGAACATTCCAGAGAATGTTTTTAAAAGCCTGGCTGTCAATCTCATTATCCTGGAAATGTAAAATGGGGGAGGGAATACTTATACATGTGAATTAGGCTTGTCACACTAAGGCACCATTTGATTTTCTATTGATATGGTTTAAAGATGTTAATAAACTTTTGAATTATATATGAAAACTTGGAATGTTGTTGTAAGGATTATAGATATACTGAGCATAAAGGCTGCAAAAAAAAAAGATTATGATCAATGTTGGAAATAAAGTACAACCCCGATTTTGGATAATCAGTATTGGTATACTTTCTGTTGATCTGTTGGTTGTCTTTTCAATGTTAAAGAAAAACTATTGAATATAAATAAAATACAATTTGTCACTTTTAGCTGAAAGTCTCTCTCTCTCCCCCCCCCCCCCATTTCTAGGAACATATAATTACCATGCAGCATGCAGTTCAGGTAGGCAAATTAAAGCTATATTTACTAAATATTTTCCTACCTTATATTGTGATATATGTATCTGAAGAACATAACTGACTCTGCAGATTTAATGTGCTACTATAATGCTGCTTTATGTTTCACGTTTTGTCAACTTGCTATTTGATTTTTTTAAAAATGAAAATTAAATACTGGCATTTTTTAGAGTGTACCGTAATCTAGATGGATTGTACAAGCCAAATGGAAAACCAACGCTCAGCTTTTAATAGAGCTACAGTACTCTAAAATAATAGTGAATCATTTGGAGAGCATATGTAATGTTGTTATGGACTTTACTCTCCATTTTTTAAAGATGTTCGTAATGGATTGCAAACATGATCAGTTGTTGCATGGTGCTGAAGGTGTAGCCAAACAGTCTAATTTAGTTGTTGATGTCCACCTTAGGTGTGGTTTGGAGATGATCCACCTATCAGTCCACGAAGTCCACTGACTCCAAGGCACGGCCCTGGCTTGGCTGATGTTTTACTATATGACCAATGGATATCTGTCCGACATGAGGCAACTCTAATTCCTATGCAAGAGGATCTGGCGATCTGGCTATCTGGCTTGTTGGGTTTGTTTGAAAAACCATTTCTCCAATTATGTTAGATTGAGAGTTCATGCTGATAGGAGTTAAAACCACTAATGTACAAAACAAACCGGAAGTGCCCAGTCATGTTACTCTTTCTCCCTCTGTAGAAGTCTAGTCATTTGCTAAGAGTACATAATACTGCCTTACCCTAAAACATTTTAAAATGCACGTCTCTGCTTTTTAAAACATTGACTAGTCAGAACGGTACGAGGCTCAATATTCATCTTAATTACTATTGTTTAATCTACACCCCAAAATACAAGCTTTAAAATACTAGAATAAGATCATGTGCTCTGAATATGAATGACATCTGTGACATTGTATATCAATTCTGACATCTGCCACAGTCCCATCACAGGTAAATCACATCAAAAGGGAGTATTACAGAGGCCATTCCCCAGTGGATTTAGATTGAGGCTATGCTTATATGCTGATCTGAATTATCAGTCTGAGTTTTATCTTCTCTCTACTAATGAAAATCATGATTCTTCTATAGATATTGAACTTAAAGCAGAGCATTTATTGGAGGAACTTGATAATGGGGTACTGCTGTGCATTTTGATTGGAGTCATTCAAAGCATGGTTAAAAAATCTTGTACCTCAAATGATTTAAAGGTAAGTTCATTTTTTTAAAAAATAACAACTTTTCTTTAAATTAATGAAAAGTCATGTGAGCAAGATTAGATTATCTTATTAAGTGCGCTTGTGGCAGCAATTTATTTTATATTGTACTTATTTGAAAGGAAGACAATCCTGCATGTAAGTTAAAAGGAACATTAACAGAAATATTCTCCACTAATATATGCTCAGCAAATCTAAGATTACTTCCCCATTTTAAATATAAATTATTGGGAGGGGAGGAATTTAGTCTTCCTCTCACATAAATATAGTGCCTTGCTTTTCTACAAATGAAGATAGTTAAGAATATTAAACATAAAATAATTATATACTAGACATGCACAGTTCATTATCATTTTTCTTCAAATGTGTGAAGGCAACCACAATGTTCTTGCGTAAGAAAATGTATGATACTGCATAAAAAAGGTAAAGGTTCCCCCCGCACATTTGTGCAGTCGTGTCCGACTCTAGGGGCCAGTGCTCATCTCCGTTTGTTAGCCGAAGAGCCAGTGTTGTCCGAAGACGCTTCCACGGTCATGTGGCCGGCATGACGCGCGGGGAACACTGTTACCTACCCACCGAAGTGGTACCTATTCATCTACTTGCATTTGCATGCTTTCGAATTGCTAGGTTGGCAAGAGCTGGAGCTAGTGCGGGAGCTCACTCCGCACGCAGGGCTAGGGATTCGAACCTCCAAACTTGCGATCTTCCGATCAACAAGCCTGGCGTCTTACCCGCTGAGCCACCACGCCCCTTACACGATACTGCATATGTCACCCTAATACCAAGGCTACTTTAATTCTAATGTTATCCTATGTTCAAGTAATGCATTCAGGTCTCAGCAATTCTTGGAATCCATCCTTCTCCTATGCAGAGTATTCTCCTTTATGCTTCTGTGTTCATGCCACGATAAGTGTGTGTATCTCAACTTCTCATCTGAACTAACCTGAAAATAAAGCAAGAATATTAGAATTCCCACACCTAGATTTTTAGAATCATGGGACACCCTGATCTGGTTCAATTCTCTAAGGCAGTGTGTGGTTTGTTTAGTTTTGGCTTAATATGTTGAGTAAATGCAGATATTCCCACCTTAATGAACCAAATATGTTTTGTCCAGTGATAGCTTCATGTTATTTAATACATTTTGTGTTCTTCAGAGGATGGGAAATCTACATATAACAACCAGGATTTGTGGTAGGCATGAAGTGGAATGCAGGGGGCTCTGAAAACAGGAAGTGCTACAGCTGGTACAGATGCTGGCACTTAAGACTTTTGAAGTTGGGAGTCAGGTGATTTATCATTAAAGGATGCTGAAGGAATCCGTGAACATACCAGGACTATAGTAAAAGGTTGGAGGAAATGGGTTACACAAATTAGATGCACTTAGCATTATAAACAGAGGTAAAATATTATTTGGATAGTACATATGGTGGCTTGGGATGGTGCAGAATAGATGAAAGGTGTGCCTCAGATCAGCTTATGTGAAAAAGGGAAAGTAATTTGGAAGATGATGATGAAAGTGCTGATTAAAATTGTACATGACTTGAAATTCATTAGAAAAATGTGAATCATATGTTCAGGCTGATGACAGATTTGTTCTAATTTTAAATTACAGAAGCAGTATTTTGGATATACTGTAAATATCCTTGAGGGTTTGTTCTGAATTGTCATGTGATACATTTTGTTGCCCTTCTTGTATCTTTTCCTGGTAATATATTAAAGTGTCTTTCAAGCCATGTTTTCAGCTGAGTAAATGGGTCATCTGCTTTTTTTCTGACAACTAAAGGCGAATGCCACAAACTTTGGTGTGTGTTTTTTTTCTTTTTGCCTGTTTTAACTGAGTCCTCTACAGTGCTATTTTAAACAAATTTCCCCATTGCTAATTAATATACAATTGAGATTAATTTCTTTTGCAGTGTAATTTTTCTTGGGAAGAAAGAAGGAAACCCCTCACCACTTTCCTTGTTAATTCTACTCTAGAAAAAGCCTTTGTGATAGAATGTTTTCAGATGTTTCCAGTTAAAATTTCTCCACTGCTTTCCTGTTACCAGAATTTCCCTTTGAGAAAAGTCCCCTGTAAAAAAGATGCTCCTTCAGGATCTTTCTTTGCCAGAGATAATACAGCGAACTTTCTGAATTGGTGTCGGTGCATTGGAGTGGATGAGACTTACCTCTTTGAATCCGAAGGCTTAGGTAATTTTTATTGATGATCTCATAGATGCTTTTTGCATTGTTTCATTGAATTATATCAGTGCTTTCCAAACTGCTGCCGTTGGTGACACACCAGCGGCGGTGTGCATGGCGGCGGCGGCGGCCTCCGCTAAAACGCGGAAGCGCTGATGGCGCACCGCTGCCGTCGTCACTGCCGCTGCCGTGCATGCCGCCGCCGCACGTGTGCACGCCGCCGCTTCCGGGTTGTGTTGCGACACACCAAACTCTGTGCTGCAACACACTAAAGTGTCGCGACACACAGTTTGGAAAGCTATGAATTATATTACCAATTTATTTTTTATTTTATTTTTATTAATTTTATATCCCGCCTTTATTATTTTTACAAATAACTCAGCACGGCAAACATACCAAATACAACATACAAATACAAAATACAAATATATTTTACAAGAAAACTACTCTGAAAATTCATGCATAGTAATTATAAAATCAACCTAAAACCCCAGAAACTCTAAATACCAATTAATTTACTACAGAAATGCCTTTCTCTTGTTCCAATTCAAAGCTGCCAGTCACTGTTTTGATGTGCCTCCTATGCTGATCTCTTGAGTCATGCCCTATAAGATAGGGAACAAGCCACAGCATTTGGTTCCTTGGGTGTGAATTGCTGCTGTGAGTAATCTAGGCACATTAACACATTTGTGGTAGTCAAGAAGTGGTAGATAGCCTGGTTAAAAAAACTATCCACTTCTGCTTTGAAGCTTTTTATATTCCAGATCCTAGTAGATGAAAACAAGAAGCTTTTAAAAGTATATTTATAACTGGGTTTGTTCTATTAATGAATGTGTGAACTGCCAATCTATTTTTCAAGAGTTCGGTGTAGTGAACTTACTGATATTTTCCTTAAAATGGCAGCGAAGACTCTGATTATGAATTTCTGAATAAAATATTTATAATATATACTCGACTGCTAAATTAGGTCGTTGAATGAAGGACTCAGTGTTAACAATGTGTTGCTAATTAATCTTTTTCATCAAGTCCTGGATTCTACCTATATGTTTTCCTTCTTCCTAACTAGGTAGCTGTGAAAAACCAAACTGTTAATTATGCCTAGAGTTACTACCTTTGGTGCGTTACTCATCCTAGGTAAATCTGGTGTTGGGTTTGCACCTCAAGGATTGGACTGCCTGCCTCTTGTTGTTTCAGGCTGGACCTTGTAACTAGCAGCTGCCAGACCAAATTTTTCCAGATGGAGCAAAATCTTGTAGTGCTCATTAAGAAAAATAGCTTGAAGTTGTATTGCTAATTAAGTTTTTAGCATTGTCTCTTTTAAAAAAAAGATACACATAGCTGTAAGCCCTAGGCCTGTATAAAATGATTGCTTAAATTGTTTGGTATTGTTTATGCCTCTTGAAGCACATTATTTATTTATTTGTTTGCTTTGCATGGTATGGGTGTGTTTAAATTTAAAAAAATATTATTCAGGATTGTTTGTAAAAGATATAGCAATGTTCTGCAATGTAAGTGGCCAAGGTTTATACCACACCCATGAATGGTAGGATTCATATATCTCCTACACAACATATTTTAATCTACATTCAGTTAAATATTTCTATAAATGGAACAGGCAAAACTTAAGTTCACCAAGCCTGTATCATATTGCAGTTTTAAAGACATAATTCAGAGTATTTTAAAAGTGGTTACTGATTACAGTAGCTGGTTTTGTGGCATGAATGAATGCTTTGTATGTTCTTGGCAAAGAGCCTCATCCGAAGGTCTGCAAGGACCCCTTTGGAAGCTTTTTGGGGTGAAATAAAGAGTGGGTTTGTGCCTAGACAATTTTCATGTGGGAGCATATGGGTCTGACCTTCAAAAGAGTTTCGCTGCATTTATCATTACAAGTACCATTGAACCTTTATACTTTTAAAAAACAAGCTGAAATCACTTTGCAGTAGTAAACCTGCCATAAGCAGCTTGTACAAAATATTGAGCTGGGTGAGATGTGCCTCATGTATGACCTGCCTCATAACTGGAGACTAGACCATATTAAGATGACACAGGTTGTCCAAACTCTCTCACAGTAATCAGGACTGGAAATAAAAATTCAAGGAGCAAGTCTGTTTGAGTTCTGATTAATAAGATTTATTTTTAAAAAGTACAAGTATTGGTAGTTTTGCTTTCAAATGTGAACCTTCCAGACTGTTAGCTTATTGCTTCATTTCTCCTGCCCTTTTGGTGAAGGGAAAAGAAAGCTTGTCTCTTCTGAGAAAAACCTGTACCTGGAATTTGTTTATTCAAGCCTCATTCTCAGTGTGACCATCCATTTCCACATGGTTCCATGCACTTGGTCTTATTTTATGCAGTCTGTTTCTTAGATAACTCTGGTAATTGATCTAGCCATTATAATGCCATATTGAAGGTTGATAACTGAAACTGGATATCTCGGGCATTCCTCTACTTGTATGGCCCAGATCGTGCTGTCTTCTGATCTTTTTTTTGTTATTTGTTCAGTCGCTTCCAACTCTTCGTGACTTCATGGACCAGCCCACGCCAGAGCTTCCTGTCAGCCATCACCATCCCCAGCTCACCCACGGTCAAGTCCGTCACCTCCAGAGTATCATCCATCCATCTTGCCCTTGGTCGGCCCCTCCTCCTTTTGCCTTCCACTTTCCCTAGCATCAGCATCTTCTCCAGTCTTCTTCCAATCCTGTCTTCTCATTATGTGGCCAAAGTACTTCAGTTTTCCTTTTAATATCATTCCCTCAAGTGAGCAGTCTGGCTTTATTTCCTGGAGTACGTACTGGTTTGATCTTCTTGCAGTCCAAGGCACTCCCAGAATTTTCCTCCAACACCACAGTTCAAAAGCATCTATCTTCCTTCACTCAGCCTTCCTTATGGTCCAGCTCTTGCAGCCATAGGTTATTACGGGGAATACCATTGCTTTAACTATGCGGACCTTTGTTGTCAGTGTGATGTCTCTGCTCTTAACTATTTTATCAAGATTTGCCATTGCTCTCCTCCCAAGAAGTAGACGTCTTCTGATTTCCTGGCTGCGGTCAGCGTCTGCAGTAATCTTTGTGCCTAGAAATACAAAGTCTGTCACTGGCTCCACTTTTTCTCCCTCTATTTGCCAGTTATCAATCAAGCTGGTTGCCATAATCTTGGTTTTTTTTGAGGTTTAAGTGCAACCCGGCTTTTGCACTTTCTTCTTTCACCTTCATCATAAGGCTCCTCAGCTCCTCCTCGCTTTCAGCCATCAAAGTGGTATCATCTGCATATCTGAGATTGTTAATGTTTCTTCCAGCGATTTTAACTCCAGCCTTGGATTCCTCAAGCCCAGCATGTCGCATGATGTGTTCTGCGTACAGGTTGAATAGGTAGGGTGAGAGTATACAACCCTGCCGTACTCCTTTCCCAATCTTAAACCAGTCTGTTGTTCCGTGCTCTGTTCTTACCATTGCACTTGGTCGTTATACAGATTCCTTAGGAGACAGACAAGATGACTTGGTATCCCCATACCACCAAGAACTTGCCACAATTTGTTATGATCCACACAGTCAAAGGCTTTAGAATAGTCAATAAAACAGAAATAGATGTTTTTCTGAAACTCCCTGGCTTTTTCCATTATCCAGCAGATATTGGCAATTTGGTCTCTAGTTCCTCTGTCTTTTCTAAACCCAGCTTGTACATCTGGCAATTCTCGCTCCATGAATTGCTGGAGTCTACCTTGCAAGATCTTGAGCATTACCTTACTGGCATGTGAAATAAGTGCCACTGTTCGATAATTTGAACATTCTTTAGTGCTTCCCTTTTTTGGTATGGGGATATAAGTTGATTTTTCCAATCTGATGGCCATTCTTGTGTTTTCCAAATTTGCTGGCATGTGGCATGCATCACCTTGACAGCATCATCTTGCAAGATTTTAAACAGTTCAGCTGGGATACCGTCGTCTCCTGCTGCTTTGTTATTAGCAATGCTTCTTAAGGCCCATTCAACCTCACTCTTCAGGATGTCTGGCTCTAACTCACTGACCACACTGTCAAATCTATCCCCGATATTATTATCCTTCCTATACAGATCGTCTGTATATTCTTGCCACCTTTTCTTGATCTTAAAGGAGCGCGGTGGCTCAGCAGGTTAAACCGCTGAGCCGGTAGTCTGCCGACCACAAGGTTGGCAGTTCGAAACCGCGGGGCGGGGTGAGCTCCCGCCACTAGCTCCAGCTTCTGCCCACCCAGCAGTTCCGAAAGCATAATGCGAGTAGATAAATGGGTACACTTCGTGGGTCAATTTGCCGGCGTCCAGCGGAGCGTCGTCCTCCTCGAACCGAAGAAGATCTGGGAACCCCAATAATGGCGGCGGAGAACGACGGATCCAAATCAACAACTTCCTGGACGTCAGCAGCCAGCGCGGAAGCGAGGCATCCTGGGACATGTAGTCCGATGCCTGCAGCTGAAGAGCCGGTTCCTTCACCTCCTTCCCATCGCGCGGTTAAACATTGTGTAAAAGATTGATTATATATGATTGTATAATACATGAATTACATGGTTGTAAGCCGCCTAGAGCCCTCCAGTAGGGAGGGGATAGGCGGGGTATAAATAAGATAAATAATAATAATAATAATCTCTCCTGCTTCTGTTAGGTCCTTGCCATCTTTGTTTTTGATCATACCCATTTTTGCCTGGAATTTACCTCCGATGTTTCTAATTTTCTGGAAGAGGTGTCTTGTCCTTCCTATTCTATCATCTTTTTCCACTTCTGCGCATTCCTTGTTTAAAAATAATTCCTTATCTCTTCTGGCTAACCTCTGGAATTTTGCATTTAATTGGTCGTCTGATCTACACATTTAGAATTCTGTACTGTCTAACCAGTGTTTCCCAACCTTAGCAACTTTAAGCTATGTGGACTTCAACTCCCAGAATTCGCCAGCCAGCATAGCTTAAAGTTCCTAAGGTTGAGAAACACTGCTCTACACTAAATATCCTCTTAAACTTAATGATTATTCTAATATTCACCCATGCTATTATTCATCCCTATGGCAATTTTCCTTGCAACTGAGGATTTTTGGAACTATGGATCACACAGGATAAAGCAGCATTTCTCAAACTGGGTTGGGATCTCCTAGGGGGTTTCAGATAAATGGAAAAGCCAGAACAACCCTTGGGACTCTCTTTTCTGCTCTACCTCCGAATGTGACAGTTTGAGGAAGGAAGGATGGACTCCTTTTGTTGAAGAGCTTCATACCAAGTATTTATGCTCCCTCCCCCTTTCCAAAAGTCCAGTCAAGGAGGGACATTGGAGAGCCTACCACCTCCTCCTTGGGAAGCGTCAGTTGGCCAGACTACTGTGCTGGTGGCTGGTATTCCCCAACCCCAGTAGGAAATTGGAAATGTAAAAAATGGCCCTTGACTTTGGGTACCTTCCTTAACATGGTTTTGTTACCAAAGTCTTTTAATTAACCCTACTGGCTTGTGTTTGAGAAGGTGATGGAGAAAGCCAAACACTACCAACAGGCTTTTTCAGGAGGTGTCCAATATTGTCTTCCTCCTCATTGCTGGGAGATTCTGCTACAGACTTAGGAAAAGGACACACGTCAATTTGGTGAAAGCTAAGAGAGACATACTTAGTTAAAATTTGTTGGACAGCTTGTCTAGGAACAGCATTAAGAAAAGTCCAGAGCATGGTCTTACAGAACAGCTGGTTTGCCCAAGCAAATCCCAAAGGGAGTGTTTATAGGGCCCCAGCACAAACCTCATGCCAGGCATACTCATAATTGGGTTGCTGTTAGTATTGGCTCCAGCCCTGCCTGGATAACCCAGTGGGAAAATCAGAATTTTCTACAATCGCTGCTATAAAACTCCAATTTTGGGAATTATGTGAAACTAAGCAAGCTCACTCTTCTCATTGAAAAATATGGTTTTAGAAGTTATTTATCATTTCCAGGAAAAGGATTTATTTTATAAAGCTCCAAGGTTCTATTGTAGTTTTATATTGATTAAAATGTCATGATTAAAAGTGGTATATTTATTTCTTGTCCACAACAAACCCCAAGGAAATCGTTAGCTTATTCATGTGTGAAACACCAAAATTCATTAATCATTTTAGGTGGTCAAAGCGTCTCTGGGATAAAAGATTGGTTGGATGTGAAGAGAGTGGAAGCCAAACGCTCACAGAAGTTGGTGAATTTCACTTTTTATAAGACAGCTAATCTTATATATGCAGTGGTAGATTTCCAAACCAATGTTAGCTAGAGAAAGGTCTGGGTACCAAGCAGGACTACATGAAGGAGTACTCTAGAACAGAACTTGCTAGTACAGAGTTCCATGTTTATATATGAGTTACAGCTCTTGCAAACTTTGCTCCATGCCATTGAATGCAGGCAAGTTCTCTGGATTTCACTGAACTAATTTTTTTTCCTTACCTGCACTAATTCTTTTATAGTTCTGCATAAAGACCCAAGACAAGTGTACCTTTGCTTACTGGAAATTGGTCGCATTGTATCAAGGTGTGTATTCATTGCTGTTTTCCAACTAGAAGCTTTGAATGCATTGTGAATCGTCCTAAAGGTTCTCAGGGTTTTCGCCCCAGAGATTGGCTGTTTTCATAAGGCACACTGTACTACAAACTAACCTAGTGCATTTTAGCTAGTGCTTGATTAGTTAATGGTTTTGTGTACTTTACAACTCCTGAAAATTGGGTTAATTGATAAACCACATTTAAGTTAAGAGTGTTATGAAAACATAACCATTCAGGTATAATCCTGTGTTCCCTGGGAAGGCAGTCCAGGTGTCATAGGATATTTTGCATTCTTTCATCTACAGGTAGAAAAGGAAGTGAGATAATGAAAAAACCTCTACTGCAGAGCTTTCCAAACTGTGTGTCGGGACACATTAGTGTGTCGGCTGCAGTGTCTGGGTGTGTCACGGATGCTGCTGCCTCCGAGCCCTGCCAGGATCCCACGCAGGTCCTAGTGCCTGCCTTGTGCCTTGCTGCCTCCAAACCAGCTGTGATTCCACGCAGGTCCTAGTGCCTGCCTTGTGCCCTGCTGTAAGAGAGTGTCGTGAAATGATGCATGTCTAAAAAGTGTGTCACCAACATGAAAAGATTGGAAAGCTCTGCTCTACTGTCACTGCTCCACAGTTAGGGCATGTCAGAGGGAGCGCGCGGAGATGGAGCGGCCTGCCTCTCTCCTAGGCACCAGTGATCCACGTACTATGCAGTAAATAGACTCCAAACAGAAGTTATATCAAATATCCTATTTACTTTATATACATACGTATTTACAGATCACTTCCACAAGTAACAAATGATACACCATCAACGATACAGCTTTCACGAGGTAAAATGGGAATAATGGGAACTGAGAATGTCCCTGTATATATAGTGAACCTGACCAATCACATTATAGGTCACTCTCGTTATTCACCACACCCAACCTAACTCTAAGCACCTGTTGAATGAGTCACACATGACACATCATTCCTACAACAATGGCTGCTAATTGGGTGACTGTGCAGAATATTTCACCTTTTACCTAGAAATCAAGCCTCTCTGTATAATTTATATCTAGAAGTAAATTCCTGGGTTTATCAAACCCCAACAGGGCACCCAAGTTTTACAGAAGGAGCCAGTAACCCATAGGACAATAGGATGCCTTATTCCTGTGTTCCACCCTCACTCCCAAAAGTAGCTCAGGAACAATGCCAGTTCTATAGCTAACCTAGTTGGTGCTCCTTTTTCTTGATAGGAATGGTTTCAAGTTCTCATGGTTTACATATTTCATAATAAGTGTAATATCTACTCTCACCCTATGGTTATTGTTTTAGAATTTTACTAAAATTCTAAATGCAGTATTTTATGCACTTACCATTTTTCTTTTTATAGATACGGAGTTGAACCACCAGTATTAGTAAAGCTAGAGAAAGAAATTGAATTGGAAGAAACTTTGTTGATGGCCTCTGATAGTGTAGCCCCTATCATTTCCTACAAATCGTGCTGTCAGCATGAAGAATTACATGAAGCAGTAAGTAGCATGCACATTTCTGTCTATGAAGCTAATCTGAATCTTTGTGATGTAACTGGAAGACTGCAATGGTGAATTATGTAAACTTTCTAGGCATTTTGAGTGACTAGATCATGCTATAGTTCGCTTGATTTGGAATGACATAGTGTGCAAGCCCAGTCATTGTGGTTTATTTACTATGGTTAAAGTTTAGCATATTGTACAAACCCAGCCAATTATGTTTTACCTTACAAATCATAGTTAAGCAAACCACATTTAGCATGATATGTGAACCCATCCCAGGTGTCAACAAATCACATTCCATTCAAAAATCTATCCATCTCTCTAATGTTGTTGGTCAAGATTACAGTCAAGCAAATTTGTTGATTCTTTAAAAATTTATTTGATTTATATAGCCGCCCATCTCAAACCAGTGACTCTGGGCGGCTAAGAATAATAAAAACAATCAACAATAAAAACAATACCAAAGATACTAATATAAATATAGCCGAGAGATCTTAAAAGCCATTGGTGTTAGCACAACCATGAAACGTGGCCCTTCACACATTTGGGGCCCCAGGCCCGGGCACAAAGCCAGCTTTTCAAGGCCTTCCAAAAAGCCAAAAGGGTCGGGGCCGTCCTAATCTCAGGAGGAAGGATGTTCCAGAGGGCAGGCGTCACAGCAGAAAAGGCACGTCTCCTGGTCCCCGCCAGCCGACATTCCTTGGCTAATGGGACCCAGAGCATGCCCATCCTGCTGGACCGGATTGGACGGGTAGAAACAACTGGGAAAAGACGGTCCCTAAGGTAACCCGGTCTCAAGCCATGAAGGGCTTTAAAGGTGACAACCAGCACCTTGAATTGCACCCGGAAACACACCGGCAACCAATGCAGCTCCCGAAGCAGTGGTGTTACATGTGCCGAGTAGCCGACACTATTTACAACCCGGGCAGCTGCATTCTGTACCAGCTGAAGCTTCCAAATGCTCCTCAAGGGCAGCCCCATGTAGAGCACGTTGCAATAGTCCAAACGGGGGGTCACGAGGGCATGAGTGACAGTAAGTAGTGCCTCGCGGTCCAGGAATGGGCGCAACTGGCGCACAACCCGAAGGTGTGCAAAGGCCCTCTTAGCCACGGCTGCCACCTACTCTTCCAGCAGGAGCTGTGAGTCCAAGAGGACCCCCAAATTGTGCACCGGTGTCAGGTTCGCGCCGCTCACGCGGCTACCTGCCGACTTAAGGGACTCCGAGGAAGATGAGGAACCAGTTGTCGGAAGCAGCAGGCTTGGCGAAGAAAGAGCCAAAGATCCGGAGGTGCTGATTGGTGAGGATCTGGACAGAGAGACACCACTGCCAATCAGTGTGCGCCAGAGGAGAGCAGAGAGGCGAGCGGAGCAACGTGAGGCCCGATTGGCTCCTGCTTCTCATCGGCGCAAAAATCAGTATAAAAAGCCCCCAAGACGAATCACGGTTGCCAGAGACAACTGATCCTACTCGCCACCTAGACACTCTGAGGTAAGCGAGCATTTTACCTCACAGAGCGCCGAAGTCGAGCCGCCTCTTGCCGCCATTTTTCTGATCCCTGGTTTCACAGAATCACTGGCCAACGCGGATCACCTGGAGCCTAGTCATTGCCTGCCAACGAGACAGCAGCAGAAATCAGCATCTCTGCCTCATCAGCTCGCCTAGTGAGTTTATCCACTCCATCTTCCCAGTCCTGTCAAGAGCCTAAGCCTATTCCTGCCTCACAGATAATTCCCGGTTCAGCCTCTTGGGTTCCTCTTACAGAGAAAGTGTCTGTCCCAAGCGCTTGCCAAACCGGATCCTGCTCCAGTTGGGCTGCCTTCCTCAATGTTGTAGCCACACAAGCCCCAGCCAAACAAGTCTGCTCCGCGCCCACAATAAACATACCTGTCGCATCTGGACTGCTGACCGAGAGAGTCCTGCCCCCGAAACCGTTGTCAGCTGATCCTGGGTTTCCTGTGGACTGGACTGCCGGTTGCAGCTTAGGGCAAGATACTTGCGAGCCTTGGTCGCCCGTGGTTGGCACTATTGGGCTTGAAGATCCAACAGACCCCTGTGCCTTTTTGCCCGTAGAGGAAGAGGAGGAGTACGTTGACTGGTTATAAATAAAGTTACTTCAATAACGCTTCCATGTTTGGTTCTAGTCAGAACAGGACAGCCGGGTCCATTTGGGGCAGTGCCACCCCACCCAGGACCAAAGATGGAAAAACCTTGGTACCGGGAGGCCCAAACACCCAAAGCCACTCAGTCTTGCTTGGGTTAAGCTGGAGCCCATTGCGCCCCATCCAGGCCCCTACAGCCTCCAGGCACTGAGATAGGACATCCACGGCATCAATCAGACAGCCCGGGGAGGAGATATAAAGCTGGGTATCATCAGCATACTGATGATACCTAACCCCAAACTGTTGTATCACCTCACCTAGCGGCCTCATGTAGATGTTAAATAAGAGGGGCAAGAGAACCAATCCCTGTGGCACCCCACACAGTAGGGGCTGTGGACTGGACCTCTCCCCTCCTACCAACACTGACTGGAACCGACCCCAGAGGAAGGAGGAGAACCAGCACAGCACAGTGCTGCCCTCCCCCAACTCCCAAAGCTGGTCCAGAAGGATACCATGATCGATGGTATCGAAGGCTGCCAAGAGGTCAAGAAGAGCAAGGATGGTCGCACTGCCCCCGTCCCGCTCCTGCCAGAGGTCATCCAAGAGCGTGATCAATGCTGTCTCAGTCCCATATCCCGGCCTGAATCCTGACTGAAAGGGGTCTAGATAATCCACTTCATCCAGAGCCCTTTGAAGCTACAGTGCAACCACTTTCTCAACAACCTTCCCTAAAAGGGGGAGGTTGGAGACTGGACAGAAACTATCCAGATTGGTTGGGTTGAGCGATGGCCCCTTCAGGAGGGGGTGCACCACTGCCTCCTTTAGAGCCAGCAGGACCACCCCCTCCCTCAAAGAGGAATTAACCACCGCCCAGACCCAATCACGTGTCCTCTCCCGGGCAGCCTTGACCAGCCAGGAGGGGCACAGATCTAACACAGAAGTGGCCAAACTAACAGCTATGAGAACCCTGTCCACTTCCTCAGGTTCAACGGGCTCGAACTCCTCCCAGATAACCATGCAAGACTCAGACTGTCCTGGTTCAGCCTCAGCCCTTGCCCCAGGACTTCAGCCAGGAGTCAGAGGATGAGCTGCCCCTGTGGGACCTCCAGGGGACTGACCCAGAGGCAGCCCCAGAGGCAGGCATGGCCCCTGAAACAGGGAGGCAGGATGGTCAGGAGGCAGCTGCAGCTGAGTCAGCAGAAGAACAAGCCAGGGATGAGGGTTTGCCCCCGCCCTCCGCTCAGCAGCTACCTGTGACCCACACACCTGACAGCTCTTCAGAGTCTCCAAAGAGGCAGCGCCGAAGGAGTGCACGCTTCACCTTAAAGGAGAAATGCCGGAGCGCAAGATTAGCTGCCAGACACCTCCGGAGAGCAGAGCTGGAGTCTTTGCAGGATTCGGCTGGCAGCTCTTGAGCTGACCATAAATTAAGCAGCAGGCGTGCAGAACCCTCTGAGGGAGCAGACTAGTTTATGGCTATGCGAACCTCTGCTGGACCTTGTTACCTGTTTCCTGTTACCTTGAACCTCGGTTAGCATTCTACTCTCTGGACTCCTGACTCGGCTTGGATATATTGTGGACCTGCTTGTGCGTACCCTTGAACTTGGCTCTGGACTGGACTCTCTCTGGCTTTTGAATCTTCTGGTATGGACTTCTGACTCTCTCTCTTGCCTGCTCTTACAACTGTTGATTTATTGCCGGCAGCATTCCTCAGCCGGGGAAGTGTTCCTGGCTGCCGGCTTATCTATGACTCTGTGAAATACGATACCCTGGCTGTAGCCCGTGACACAGACCCTGTAGCCCCCACTGGCCTTGCATCAAGGCTGGAATTTAATGCAGAGTGGATGCGAGCTACTTTACCTGTCAGATGCTCAGCATATTCCTCACAACAGCCCTGAAGGTAGACCCCTGAATTACTCCCTCCCAGGAGAGTCCAGGTCACCCGAAACAGGGTCACTGGGCGGCTATTTGCAGATGCAATAAGAGCAGAGAAATAACCATGTTTCGCCGCTCTTACCACCACGAGGTAGGCTCTAATAGCGGCTCTAGCTCGTGTTTGATCATCTTTGCTCCCCGTCTTCCACCAGTGGCGCTCCAGGCGTCTCTTAGCCCTCTTAAGCCTCCTCGGTTCCTCCGTAAACCACGGGGAGCCATGGGCACGGAGAGGCCACTCAGGCACAATCTGATCCAAAGCCGTGGCCGCTCCCTCGTTCCATGCGGCCACCAAGGCCTCGGCCAGACCGTGAAGCAGACTTCC
Source organism: Charina bottae (assembly GCA_023362775.1). Taxonomy (NCBI): domain Eukaryota; kingdom Metazoa; phylum Chordata; class Lepidosauria; order Squamata; family Charinaidae; genus Charina; species Charina bottae. The sequence goes on along the minus strand of JALMGJ010000006.1, from coordinate 37,979,731 downwards.
TGGAACAACCCCAAGCTCCCTCTGAAACCCAGCTGGGTCCATCAGTCACCTGGGGCAGGCCAATCTAATAGGCCCAGCCTCCCTGCGGAGGGGGGTGATGCCAGAGAATTGGAGGCTCACCAGGAAGTGATGTGACCATGACAGGGGAGAAACCAATACCTCTCCCAATTTTAGAACACTTTGCCACTGCTCCAACAGAAAAACCAGGTCAGGCGAATGACCACTATTATGCGTTGGGCCTTGGATGACTTGGGACAGGTCCATGGCTGTCATGCTGGCCATTAACTCCCGAGCTACCTCTGCCCCCAAGGAAGGCAGGTTGAAATCCACCAAGACCATAAGCCTGGGGAACTCCACCGCCAACCCGGCTACAGAGTCAAGGAGCTCAGGCTGGGAGGTTGCTACGCAGCAGGGAGGCTGGTACAATAGCAACAGTCCCAACTGATCCCTCTTAGAGCCCAACTTAACAAACAGGGTCTCGCACCCGGCAATCTGAGGAGCAGCGCCCCTGGATGCCTCTCAAGTATCTCGGATGACCACCGCCACCCCACCGCCCCTACCCTGGGGTCTCGGCTGGTGCCACACCCAGAAACCAGCTAGGCACATCTCAGAAAGGGGAACTCCCCCCTCCTCTCCCAGCCAGGCCTCCATAATACAAGCCAGGTCAGCTTTCTCATCCACAATCAAATCATGGATGAGGGTGGCCTTATTACAAACCGACCTGGCATTCAGTAGCAGCATCCGACAACCCAGGGCCTTGAAAGTCTGCCAACCGGGGCCCGGGAGTGAGCTCGAGGAGCTGGAACGTGCCACAGGAACAATATACCTCTGGCCCGTTCCCCGTGTGTGGCCTGCTACATCTGAACTATCTATTGCTTGTTTATGGCTTTATAAACTGAACTAGAATGAAAATTCAAGCCATTTTGTTGTCAGACCATGACTTATCACAGGAGAGAGCCTTCAAAGCCTTCTCGAATCGGAGCCACCATTCTAAACACTACACCTCCAACATGTATTAGTCTTGATTAATCACCTCAGGCAGTGTTGTAAGCTTTTTGTATGTAGTTCTAAGTAACTATTGATATTATTTTATTTATTTATTTATTTTATTATTTGAATTTATCCCCGCCCATCTCTGCCATGGCAGACTCTGGGCGTTTTACAATCAGAATAAAGAAGATAAAACCTAGACATTTAAAACTACTATAAAAATAAAAAAAATAAAAATCCAGAAGATGGTCTGTTCTTAAAGGAGGAAACCACTAAACCAACCACCCCCAGGAGGAACTATCCTTTCCTTCACTCCAGGCAAGGCGGCAGAGCCAGGTCTTCAAGGACTTCCTAAAGGCTAGGAGCGAGGGTGCCAGTCTCACCTCAGGGGGCAAGTTATCCCACAGGGTGGGTGCTATTGCAGAGAAGGCACGTCTCCTGGACCCCGCTAGATGGAATTCTTTTAATGAAGGGATCCGAAGCATGCCCTCCCTGCATGATCGGGTGGGGCGGGTGGATATGGTCGGGACAAGACGGTCCCTCAGATACCCTGGTCCCATGCCATGTAGGGCTTTAAAGGTGATAACCAACACCTTGAATTGAATCCGGAAGCAAACTGGTACCCAATGCAGCTCACGGAGTAGTGGTGTTACATGTGCCGATCTCCTAGCACCCAGAACTACCCGTGCAGCCGCATTCTGGACCAGCTGAAGCTTCCGGATACTCTTCAAGGGTAGCCCCATGTAGAGCGCGTTGCAATAATCTATATGGGAGATGACAAGGGCATGAGTGACTGTTTGGAGGGCCTCCTGATCCAGGAAGGGGCGCAACTGGCGCACCACACGAAGCTGTGCAAAGGCCCTCCTGGCCATGACTGCCACCTGCTTCTCGAGCAGGAGTCGTGAGTCCAGGAGGACCCCCAAGTTCCGTACTGAATCTGAACGGGGTAGTGCCACCCCATCCAGAGTTAAAGATGACAACTTCCTGGAAATCGAGAGGCCATCAATCCACAGCCACTCCGTCTTACCAGGGTTCAGCTGAAGCCTGTTGTGCCCCATCCAGGCCCCTGCAGCCTCCAGACACTGAGAAAGGGTGTCGACTGCAACACTTACTTCACCCGGGATGGAGATGTACAACTGGGTATCATCAGCGTACTGGTGATACCTCATCCCATGGTGACGGATGATCTTGCCCAGCGGCTGCATATAGATGTTAAATAGGAGAGGAGAGAGAACCGAACCCTGTGGCACCCCACATAATAGGGGCCAAGGGTCAGATCTCTCCTCTCCTATTACCACTAATTGGGAACGGTCCTGGAGAAAGGAGGCGAACCAGCGTAAAACCACGCCACCTACCCCCAATTCCCTGAGCCGCCCCAAAAGGATACCGTGGTCGACGGTATCAAAAGCCGCTGAGAGGTCCAAGAGAGCGAGAATGGATGCACTCCCTCCATCTCGCTCCCGCCAAAGATCATCCATAAGCGCAACCAATGCCGTCTCTGTCCCATATCCCGGCCTGAAACCTGACTGAAAGGGGTCTAGATAATCCGTTTCATCCAGGATCCTCTGGAGGATCCTGGATGAATTACTTCCTGATTACTTCCTGGAAAGCTATATTTAGCTTCTGGAAATTTGGATGTTCTTTTTGACAACTGACAACATGGTAGGACCGGATGAATGAGATTGTAGGATAGATAATATAATGTATAATGTAGGAAAGACATTATATTATATTACATTATATTAGTGCGGGAGCTCACTCCGCACGCAGGGCTAGGGATTCGAACCTCCGAACTTGCGATCTTCCAATCGACAAGCCTGGCGTCTTACCCGCTGAGCCACCACGCTCCTTTTTTACCTAGGAAAGACATTATAGGACTGTCCTTGAGAAAAACTATGAGACCATTTGAGGTGGCAAGCGTTTATCCATGGTCACCCAAGAGCTGAGCTCTAATCAGTGGCATCTAACTAACTCGGTACCAAAGGAGTTTAATATTCCATTATTCATTTAATCAGGGTAGGTCTTGGTCAGAGGGCAGGTAACTTAAATTGGAGCATGGATCTGTTGATTGAAAACTACTGATATTCATTATGCCCACATAGTGGTAGTTGGGCTTTTCAAAATGCTATTTGGTATGGACAATCCTGGTCTGTGAATGCAACCTTTCTCGAGATCATTTCTCCCTTCTATAATTTTTGGAGGAGCCCTCAGAGCAGGGTTTTACTCTAAATCTTGATTTCGTACAAATATAATTATATTGCAAATAACTGAAATGCACTGTCTCTTCCACAATTTATAAATTTACTTTCTACTTGGAAGTTTTGAAGAAAGAAATGATCTTTGAATTGAGATGAGTATTGTTTGGTTTTTCTTGGACGTCATTTTTGCAGCAAAATGGGTAAATCACATTTAGCGTTGTTTTTAATATATATTATAAGAAGATAACAAAATCTTTGTACAATATAGGTTAAGCATATCGCTGAAGATCCTCCTTGTAGCTGCTCTCATAGATTTTCAATTGAGTATTTGTCTGAAGGACGCTATAGATTGGGAGACAAAATACTATTTATACGAGTAAGTACAAGTGGTTTTGCTCAGTCACTTAAGAGGTATCAATCTTAATTAGGTGGGGAATTATCCCTTTTCAAGAGATGACAATATAATTTAATTGATAGAACCTGATGCTAGTGACATCATCTGCCCAGGTTCATTGCCTATCTGAAAATGTCCCACTGTCTCTGATGCCTGGGCATACTTGAGCAATCATTCTTTCTCTTTGCTGCTATAGTACTGGGCAGCTTGTACTCCTGGGCATCTCTTGGTCTGCACTTACATGTTTTTAAGGGGTGTGTTTTATCGAAGTACGATATTTCTATTGCTTTCTAGGTATTGGTGGCAAATGGTAACTATCAGTTGTCCTCTGGGAAAATTGAATGTTAAAGCCATTAGAGCATTTTCAAAATATACATCAAAACTGAAAAGATTGAAATAAGCCTACAAAGAAAAAGAAACAGAACTGAAAAGGTGTGAAAAAACACAAAACAAACTACTACAAAGTGACTTCCGACTTTCTACAACAAAGATATACTGTACATAAATCAATATCAATCTCTTACTCCAATTCATATTATAGTAAACATTATTTCTATAAAGCATTTAAATTCTCATTATTACATTCCCTTCTAAAACAAAATTACCCTCCCAATTAAAGAAAAACATATAAAACCCTTCAAACATAATTGGAACCTAATATAGTAACAGACACCACCCTTCTTCACTATAATTTGCTCCTATCTGCCAACTAAACTAACATTAACCAAAAATATAAAAATTATCCAAGCGGCATAAACATTTATCTAAACCCTTAAAAAACCATCCTGATAACCACATTTAAACAATAACCTAGGCATTTACCAAAAATGTAAGAATTTTCAAAACAGCATAACCATTTATCCAAACCTTTAAGAAACTATCCTGATAAACACATTTAGACAATTATCCCACTTCAAAGTAAACCAAGGCATTTACATGTCTCAGTATTATGTACAGAGCTTTCTTCTTGTCAATTTCAAATTCTACAACCTGCTTTAAAAAGCCCAAATATTTGTCCAAAATCTTCCAGCCTCTAGAGTTTAATTCTCTTTCTTGATCATGGTGTGGTGGCAACACTGTCTTCTTATCTTCAACTTTCGACAGCTCAATTTTCCTTTGAAAATGTAAGTCACCAATTCTCATCTTTTTCTTTGGAGAAACCACTTTACTGTTAAGGTAGTTTTCAGCCTTATCAGTTTCTCTCGATTCTTGTGACAATTTAAACTCCACAAATTCTGAGAAATGCTCCAAGACTTGAATAACAGCATTGTTGTTGTTGTTGCTCAGTCGTTAAGTCGTGTCCGACTCTTCGTGACCCCATGGACCATAGCACGCCAGCATTGTAGAGATCTTTAAATATCAAATTAATTTCCTCCATATTTCTTAACAGTAAATAGATTATGGCACCCTCTAGTGCCTCAGGAAGGTAAAGTCATTAACGCTGTAACTGAACACTCTCTCCAGCCTTTTTATCTCCAGTGTGGCCAATCAGGAAAATAAAAAGTAATAACAAACAGCATTCCCATGTGAAAGTGAAAGCAAATAGATCAGAACTCCAATCCGCAGATTCAACAAAGATAAAGTTTTATATTCCTCAAAAATCACTTTAATAAAAAAGCAGTAAAAAAACAAAATTCTTTAAATCTCAATTTAACAAATTATATATAAAAAGCCAAATTACCAAATTAATAATTTTCAAAAATAATGAGAGTCACCAAGAGATTCCGCATTTCTTTGTTGTAGAAAGCCTCTCTTTGGTAAAATTCAAACAAAAAAACCGTAGTGCTGTAGAAATGGGGTGGGCAGCTTTAAGGTCTGTTATGGCTTCAGAGCGACTTGGGAAGAAGATGACAGCCCCGCCTCCCAGCTGATCGCTTGCCAGTCGATCGCGAAATGCCGTTTTGCGGTCTTCTGGCTGTGACCAGCTGTCTGGAGAACACATGGGGTAATTCCTGGGGTTCTCCTTAATCCAGAGAACGCTTCTGGGCTCCAAGGAAGCCTGCCTGAGCCCAAGAAAAAAAAGCCACTCTGACAAGTCAGTCCGCAGACAGCGGAAAAAACCAGCTCAAGCCGCCATTGTCCCCACCGGAAGTCTGTTAAAGCCATTCTAATATTTCATGCAATACATATATTGCTTAAGTGCAATCAGTTATAACCAATATACCATCTTTTTTTTTATCCCCTCTTCTGTTAGATGTTACATGGCAAACATGTAATGGTACGTGTTGGTGGAGGTTGGGATACCCTTCAAGGTTTTCTTCTCAAGTATGATCCTTGCCGAGTGCTTCAGTTTGCAACATTGGAACAAAAGATTTTGTCATTTCAGAAAGGTGCATCTGGTGATACAGTTTCTGATTCATCTGCTAGAACTCCACAGCCTCCACTCATGAATCCCATATCTGCCATTGATACATACCATAAACAGAGTTCAAAGCTCTCCGCTGCTGTTTCAGTTTCAAAAAACCCTCGTGTAGGTAATAAGAAACAGGCAGCAGCTAAATTGCCACAACAAACTCTTCTTTCTTCTTCAGGAGCAGCAATGCATACCTCACCTACAAACCAGTTCACACAGAGCCACCCCAAATTGAAAGACTCTTCAGTAAACAACATTCAGCCATTTTCCAAATCATCCAAGGCAGTTTCAAAAAAGTCAGCACCACCTTCTCATAACCCTACGTCTGTTTCAAAATATAGACAAACTGCAAATAAGCACTCATCGGCTCAGGGGAGAACTGCTTCAACACCTTCAGAATCACTTCAGAAATGTACTATATCGTCTATCAAACCTGCATGTTCCCAGAATTCCCCAACTGTACAACATCCTGCTCTAGGTTGTTCAACCAGTAAACTTTCTGTGTTGCCTGAAAGAGCTAAAAAGGTGGGCTTTCTAGAGGAACATCATTCTCCCAATAGCGCAGCTGGGCTCAAAAATATAGCCAAATATAAGCCTCTTTCAAAAACCGTAGCGAAATCTGCAAAGACAGTTAACAGAAACATACATGTGTCTAAGCCATCTTGCTCTCAAACATCTACAATGCCAGCAAAAATAATTTCCCAAATTAGCAGTCAAACATTACCCACACAGTTTTCCTCACACAGAGGAAAATTGGAAACGAAGCAAGCCAAACAGATTACTGCTCCTAGCCCCAAACAGCTGAGTTCTAATCCCTCTCTTACAAATGATAAATCGACTGAGCAGACCTCTACATCAGATGTAAAGAGTAAAAATTCATTTCCATCTATTAATAATCATTCTTCAGCCAAGAAGAGAGTGGTCCAAAATAGCAGGATGAAAACACAGGTAACAGCTGATGTATCAACACATTCTGATCGTATGCCATTATCTGTTGTGCGTCTTCCTCAAACATCAACCATAAATGGGACAAGGAAAAAAACAGTGAAGGCTAACATCAAAAGTCAGGCACAGGTCAGTGTCTCCCAGAAGAATGATAAAGACCTTGATTCAACCACTAAGAATCCTGTTTTAAAAGGTAAAGCTGCAACTGTTCTAACTAAAGGGACACCGATTGGGTTAAAGGATCGCACAGTAAAGTCAGAACAAGATGATGATTACTTTGTTGTGACTGGGAATAAGAAACTCAGAAAGTAAAGTACCCAGAACTTTAATTGGTTATTGCAACGTGTTTTTCTAATAGTTACTTTATACTAGTGGACTTAACATTAAATAACAATACAATAATTTGGATGCTAACTCTGCTTTGGAACAGTGAAGTTTAAAAGGTTTCCTAGTCCCCACAAGTGCAATAGTTGACTGATTACAAAAAGGCACTTTAATTAATTAATTATTTAATTATTTAATTATAAATATTTTGGGGTCTATTGCCCACATTAATGTTGAGATGAAAAGGATGCTCCCAATAGATCACTTATTGCTCAGTTTCATGTGACAAATATTTCTTAATGAATCATACGGACAAGGTGGCATTTACCATCTCCAAGGAAAACTAGAGCATAGTAAATTGCCTGTATTATTAGGCACGTGTGCCAGAAAAATTTTTTATCTCCTGATCGTATCTTCAGATAAAATAATATGTTGACTCTATCATGAGTATTTGTTTTTAATAAGGGCTTTTGTCACAAATGAGCATGAGAATTGGTATTTATTACTATTGTTTGTGCATATTACTAACTAGAAAAGCAACTGTCAATTAGCCTTAATAACTTTAAATATCTACAGTGCTAAATTTTATTTAAACTTGCAGTGCAAAGAGATCACTAAGAACATTTTACAAGAGTTCTTGGCTTTAAAGATAATAATTTTAGTGCCTTCACAGATTATGTACTTTGTCAGCTGTATCACAGGAAAGTCTGAATATATTGGCTCAAATGTGTATTCTAATTATTATGGGTTGTGTTCAACGCTACCGTTATCAGCTGGGCTTATGTGAACAAAATTATGAATTCAATTATAATTTAATGATGATATTGGCACTGTGTAACTTTTTCATGTTTCCTTTTCTGAAATGGCTAAAATTTATGCAGGCACAGTGCTTGCTCGCTTAAAATGTGATAGACAAACCTCTCTATGGGAGGAGAGCACCCAGTAGATTTCTAGGAAATTGCTTGTGTCTTCCAAGTGAGAGAACAGCTTCAGAAAACATGGGTTATATTCATGAACGCAACTGAAAAACCTTTCAAATAAGCTGCCTTTGGGATTTTTATATTTATGTTTCAAATTATTTCATTTTTAGCTGTGGAATGTATTTCTTGTTGGATGAATCATTTTATTTACAACATACATAACTAACATTGAAGGAAAAGTAAGGAGGGGTCTACTTTTTTTGTTTTAGGTTTGCATTCAGTAGTATGTGTTCTCTGGCAAGATGATTAACTATGTACGTATGTGTGTATTGCTGTTAAGACACACTTGTTAACATAGGGGTTTGAAGCAATTTTTAAAACAAACTGCTGTAACTTCCTTGTTACTCTGCCTCCCCCTGCCCCCAGGAGTTAAGAAAAGCTTTTCAAGCATTAACTATAGAATTTCACTGTTGGTTAAAATGTTAGTCTACTCAGTGTTGAACTGAATATTTGAAATTCAAGTTAAAATTAATCATTACTGTGTGGAAATATGTTTTCTTCCCTGCGCCGCTACAAAAAATCACAAATTGGTTGTTGGCCAGAGTTGAAATAATTAGTCAAATATACATCCTGACTCTGCTCTAGTTGCATTTTCAAAATATATTATGTCTGACCCCTTGAGGTTCAGTGTGGGCAAGAGTTACATTTTTTTAGTATATATTCTGTATCTTAGAGGGAAAAAATGCAGTCAGATATTCTTAGGCACTGCAAATTTATATCCATATTTCTTGACTCCAGACTTGCTTATACACATAGATTTCCTTAGCTGAATCAGACTAACTCTGAGATTGTAATCTTATAGCTACTTACCTAAAAACAACCATATTGAATTATGGCACTTCAATGCACGTATATATCTTTTGGATACAGGATAGTGTTAGCGTACAAAAGTAATTTGTATCTAATACAGGGATCTCTAAATATTCATTTTTGCGTGTCACTTCAACAATTTATGGATTTGGAAACAAAAACATCTCATTGTATCACAGGCTGCAAGAAAAGTAATATATTTAGCAACCCATTTTTGCTTTCAGTTAAGGTTTGGGTTTGAAAGACTTCAAAGCTGGTTAAAGTTGGTCCCTGTCTTTATGCTTAAAACAGGGTAGACATTAGCTTGATTTCTCCCTCTGCTCTCGCAATCCTAAAAAAATAATCCTACATGTGAGATTGTAGATTGTTGAGTTACCAAGTAAGCTATAGTAAAATTCAGTGACACAGCTATATGGCTTCAATTGGAAGCTGAACATTTAGGTTCAGAAACCATGGTGTTTTCATGGAGATGTGCCTGAAAGTAGTTCAAGGTTAAAGCTCATTGAAGAATTCTCGCAAAATAGAACAAAAGCATTCTGCATTCATGATAAAAGCTACCGCCATAATGAAGATACACATTTTTTAAGATGATAAAAATACATTGCCTTCTCTATTTTTTAAAAAAAGTATTAAATTTTATTTACTGCATGCTTACCTTTTTCTGATTCCAAGGAGCATGTTATCACCAAATTCATTCCCATGACAATCATGTGACTGGCTATGATCAGCACATGAAACTTTTAGCTACGTGGGATCTCTCTAGTCCTAGCTGAACAATAATCATCACAATATACTGACTGTCAATTGTGGTGTAATTGGGTTATGCCCCTCTGTGTATTGAAGCTGGGTGAGGGAATGACAATTTGCCACCCCCTCTGCTATTTTTTATTTATTTTATTTATTATTCAAATTTCTATCACCGCCCATCTCCCCCCTAAGGAGGGACTCTGGGCGGTTTACAATAAGAATAAAATTTAAAATTCAGTACAAACTCTAATTAATACATTAAATATAACTACAACTAAAAGATAAAAATATAAAATACAATACAATTCAGATGGCAGCAAGATTCTACTTCAGTCCGTGAATATATAAGGGGCCATTCTAGGGCACCAGCCATCCCCAAGAATGACTATTCGCCTCCCCGCCCCAGGCACGGTGGCAAAACTAGGTCTTCAGTTTCTTACAGAAGTCCAGGAGAGAGGGGGCTTGCCTCCCCCCCGGGGGAAGAATGTTCCAGAGGGCGGGAGCTGCTGCAGAGAAGGCCTGCTTCCTGGACCCTGCCAGATGGAATTTTCTTACAGACAGGGTCTGTAACATGCCCTTTCTTCATGACCGGGTGGGGCGGGTCGATGTAATGGGGATGAGAGGGTCCCTCAGGTAGCCTGGACCCATGCCATGTAGGGCTTTAAAGGTAATAACACCTTGAATTGAACCTGGAAGCAAACTGGCACCCAATGCAGCTCACACAGCAAAGGTGTTACGTGTGCTGATCTTGGGGCACGTAGAATTGCCCGTGCGGCCGCATTCTGGACCAGCTGTAGCTTCTGCATACTCTTCAAGGGTAGCCCCATGCAGAGCACATTACAATAGTCTATATGGGAGATGACCAGGGCATATGTGACCGAAGGGCCTCTCGATCCAGGAAAGAGCATAACTGGTGCACAACACGAAGTTGAGCAAAGGCCCTTCTGGCCATGACTACCACCTGTTCTTCAAGCAGGAGTTGTGAGTCCAGGAGGACCCCCAGATTCTGCACCAGGTTTGTCTGGGGCAGTGCGACCCCATCCAGAACTAAAGATGACAATTTCCCGGATACCGAGGGGCCATTAACCCACAGCCACTCCGTCTTACCAGGCTGCAGCTGAAGCACGTTTTTCCCCATCCAAGCCCCCAGGCACCTAGAGAGGGCAGTCACAGCATCACTTACTTCACCTGGGATGGAGATGTATAATTGAGTATCATCAGCATATTGGTGATACTTCATCCCGTGGTGACGGATGATCTCACCCAGTGGTTTCATGTAGATGTTAAAAAGGAGCAGAGTACCGAACCCTGCGGCACACCACAAAGGAGGGGCCGTGGGCCAGATCTCTCGCTCCCTATCAACACTGGGACTGGCCCTGGAGGAAGGAGGTGAACTAGCGCAGAACCACGCCACCCACCCCCAACTCCCTGAGTCACCCCAAAAGGATACCATGGTCGATGGTATCGAAAGCTGCTGAGAGGTCAAGAAGAGCCAGAATGAATGCACTGCCCCCATCCTGCTCCCGCCAGAGATCATAAGTGCGACCAATGCAGTTTCCGTCCCATATCCGGGCCTGAAACCTGACTGAAAGGGGTCTAGATAATCCATTTCATCCAGAATCCTCTGGAGCTGCAACACCACCACTTACTCAACCACTTTCTCCAAAAAGGGGAGGTGGGAGACCTGAACAAAAATTGTCCAGTACAGTAAGGTCCAGCAATAGTTTCTTGAGGAGGGGGCACACCAGCACCTCCTTAAAGGCAGTCGGAAACACTCCCTCTCTCAAGGATGTATTTACCATTGTCTGGACCCAGCCACACATCACCTCCCTAGCTACCTTCACTAGCCAGGAGGGACATGGGTCTAATTGGCAAGTAGTAGCATTTACAGACCGGAGAATCCTGTCCACTTCCTCAGGCCCAACAGGATCAAACCATTCACAGATAACTGGGTAAGTACTGTAGGGGCGTGGTGGCTCAGTGGGTAAGACGCCAGGCTTGTCGATCGGAAGATTGCAAGTTCGGAGGTTCGAATCCCTAGCCCCGCCTGAAGGAGTGAGCTCCCGCACTAGCTCCAGCTCTTGCCAACCTAGCAATTCGAAAGCATGCAAATGCAAGTAGATTAATAGGTACCACTTCGGTGGGTAGGTAACAGTGTTCCATGCGCGTCATGTGGCCACATGACTGGAAGCGTCTTCAGACAACGCTGGCTCTTCAGCTAACAAACGGAGATGAGCACCGGCCCCTAGAGTCGGACACAACTGCACAAATGTGCGGGGGAAACCTTTACCTTTTTACATTCCCCAGGCATCTCCACAGACAATGTCTCACGCTTGGAGTCCAACTTGGAACGAATCCGAGTGATTTTATCCTGCAGATGCCCAGAAAACTCCTCAGCACGGCCCTGTAGGTGGATTTCTGAACCCCCTTTCCCCAAAAGGGATCGGGTGATCTTAAACAGGGCCACCAGGTGGCATTCTGCAGATGCAATAAGAGTGGAGAAATACTGATGTTTCTGTTAAAGTTATTCTATGTAGGATTCAAGCGAATGGATTCCTTCACTATGAAATCCTAGCCTGTAAAATGGAATTTTACAGGTTCCTATGCTGTAAGCGGTTCCCATAACAAAAAGCATGAAAAACACCAGATGTGCTTTTCTCTAGTCAAAACAATGGTGCTAACAGTCCTTTCCCATGAGAACAGCGTCCCGAAGGGAAAGCCAATATGCAACACCGCCTATGGGTACTCATCTCACTCATTCATTTTCTATGCTTCTTTTGACTGCTATCTACATGTACTTTGTATCTGAACTGTAACTACGCCTGGTCTTTGCACAGACCATGAGTTTTCTTTCCTCACATCTGTTGATGGAACTCTGCGTATGCTTTGTTTTTTCCTTTTTGCAGTGATGCACTATACATCCATTATTGCCTTATGCTACCAATAAAGATATTGTTAGCCTTAAAACACGTTGTTTGGATTACTCTGCGCCTGGAACCCCAAAAGCCAGCAACACCCCACAGGTTATGGGCCCAGTCTGGATGGTCTGCTGCGCTGGATCTGGCTGTAACAAAGGGGTTTGTTTTTGAGGCTGCATTTTGGAGTAAACGTGTTTTTCTTTGAGTGGTCAGCATGGCTGCTGCAGGGCTAACTAGTCTGCCTTTTGAGCGTTTGAATGGCACAAACTATCGGACCTGGTGTGTGAAGATCAAGTCTTTCTTCCTAAAAGAAGGTTTGTGGAAGTATGTGAGAGACGCACCTGCAGCTGGTCCCGTTACTGATGAGGTGCAGTTGTGTTTGGATTGTGCTTATGGCAATTTACTCTTACCACCACAAGGTAGGCTCTGACAGCGGCTCTAGCTTGTGTTCGGTCGGGTTCGGTCTTTGTCTTCCTCCAGTGGTGCTCTAGACGTCTCTTAATCCTCTTCAGAACCCTCAGCTCCTCCGTAAACTACGGAGAGTGTCGGGTTTTAATGAGGCAAGATTGGTCACACAGGCACGATCCTGTCCAAGACCCCGGCCGCCTCCCTATTCCAGGCAGCGGCCAGGGCCTCCACTGCACTGTGCAGCAGATCCTCAGGTATAACCCCCAGCTCCCTCTGAAACCCTACTGGGTCCATCAGTGGCTGGGGGCGGACCAACCGAATGGATCCAGCCTCCCTGCAGAGGGGGGGCGGCATAAGAGAATCTCAAGGTCACCAGGGCGTGATCTGACCATAACAAAGGGGACTATCCTTGAATTTTGCAGCACAGCAGGAAAATAATTACTGAGAGCTTTATTAAATATCTGTCCAGAGTCGAAAATCCAAAGAGATCTCTTGCCACTGGATTGTTTGCAGTGGCAAAAGAGTCAGCTTGGTCCTTCGGCCATAGAGCTAGCGTCCAGAAGAATCCAGCTAACTGAGATGCTGGGATTGTAGACATCGAATGTGGCAGAATATACAAAATGGGTGGGAGAGGAGTTGGAATAGCTGCATTCAGTCAGGCAAAAATGAGGAAAATAAATAAATAATTGGCTACCCTGCATGTGTTGGAGCTAGAAATATCCTGGCTGCCCAGTCGTCATTTGGTCCTAGTCTAGGGATATGTTATTTTATTGTGCTTAATTAATTCTGTTGCATGCATGTTTTTTTATTAATCAACTTCACTCTTAATCATAATTTCTAAGATTAGGTTTACATAATTGTGAAGTATGTTGTAAAGAGAACAATTGCAAAAATATTTTCCATTACCCCAGAATCCTCCTTGCCCCGCATACATAAACAATGAATTGCTGCAAATGGTTACCAATTTCTCCTTCCAATGTTGCATAATAGCCAAACAAGATGATGCTACTCTGCTACAAATGAAGAGTTCTCTGCCCAGAATGTCTGAAGGGAAAGGAGAGAGTTCAAAATGATTACAAATCACAAGATTTATAGACACATTTTATTTTATTTATTTATTTATTTAATTTTCTATCCCGCCTTTATCATTTTTATAAATAACTCAAGGTGGCGAACATACCTAATACTCCTTCCTCCTCCTATTTTCCCCACAACAACAGCCCTGTGAGGTGAGTTGGGCTGAGAGAGAGGGACTGGCCCAAGGTCACCCAGCCGGCTTTCATGCCTAAGGCGGGACTAGAACTCTCAGTCTCCTAGATTCTAGCCCAGCACCTTAACCACTAGACCAAACTGGCTCTCCAGTTTATATATATTTATACACATGCATACACATACAGCCAACCAGCGTGGTGTAGTAATTAAGGTGTTGAACAGGAAGACCCAGGTCCTAGTCTACCTTCAACCATGGAAGAGAGTGTGTCTGGCCCAAAGTCACCTAGCCAGCTTTCATGCCCAAGGGAGGACTAGAATTTATATTTGCATGGTTTCTAGCCCAGCAGTTTAGCCACTACATCAAACCCCACTGTGATTCCATTAATGTTTTCAGAATTTCTGATTATGCAAACGAGGTGCTAAAGCTAAAGTAAAAGAAAAGGAGCAAGAGGGCATCTTGAGGCGTATCTCTTTGTAAGTTTAACAAAGAAGAGAGCGTATGGTTAATAATCACTCTTGATTTAGAGATTGCATAAATCTTATCAATCCAAAATATAAAACTTAACACCCACTTCATAAATTTCCAAGAAAAAGTTATCAAAGGCTTTCTCAGCATTCAAACTATTATTGCTGCTGGGTCTTGTCTATTTTGAGTTAAAGTCTGAACAAGTTTGATATTGTTAGAAGTTTGACAGCGCTGAACAAATGCAGCCTGGGTTGGAGGCACTATTGTTAAAACGTGCTACTGAACAATTGAAGCAATTAAATTGAAAACAAACCCCAAAATTTAGTACAACTCAATGTTATTAAATATATTATTTATTAGCAACGTATAAAACACACACACACAATCACTTACAGAGAAGAATAATTCTTCCTTCAGGTAATGGTGCATTTTGCCCATGGTTAGAGTAACCATGACCTCAAGTGCTTCAGCTGTTGATATGAACAGCAGCTTCAAGGGTTGTGTGTATCTGTACCCTAAAAAGTCTTTCCTGGTGTCAGTCAGCTTAGCTCTCCCTGGGACTCATCCAGCTGTTCTTTATTTCACAAGCCTTTTGTAACCTTTTGCAAATTCTTTAGCTTACAGGCCACATGCCATTTTCATAGAGAGTTCAGTGTTCTGCTATGTGTATCTGCCTTCTTGGCAGCCTAAAGTCATCCTATTTTCAGCTTTCTAATTGACCCCATTCTTCCATACAGTTCAGTACAGTACAGTTTGTTTGCAGCTTTGACCTCACTTGTCACCGTTCTTCTCCCTCACACAAAATTTTCCTATTCATTCTCCATTCATGCTCTAAAATTGAAAGTTGAAAATGGAAAGTTCTCCAAAATTTGAGGACATAGACTTCAAATTTACCAGGGAGGTTTAAGAGTAGGAAAGGAGGTACTGGATATTACAGAATATTTGTACTGTTGACTATGTTTATATAGTCAACAGTACAAATTTATATCAGAACTGTGAAGCTCAATTTCTCAATTCTGAACTCAACCATTTGGAGTGGTCCCTACAGGCGAATGGCTACTCCAAGAATGAAATCAGGAGAGCTATCAAAACATCACTTAACTGAAGAAAAACAGCCCCCCACAAGCAAAATATTTCTGCCCTACATTAAAGGAGTCATGGACCGCATGGAAAAACTAATGAAAAAACATAACCTCCAAACAGTCTTCAAACCCACCAGAAAAATATAACAAATGTTAAAATCGGCAAAAGACAAAAGGGACCCCCTCACCACTGCAGGAGTTTACCGCATACCCTGCAGCTGTGGACAAGTATACATTGGGACCACAAAACGCAGCATCCACACCAGGATAAAAGAACATGAAAGACACTGCAGACTACAGCAACCTGAAAAATCTGCAATAGCTGAACATGCTCTCAAACAAACTAGTCACCAAATCTTATTTGAAAACACAGAAATACTGGACAACACCAACAGCCACTATGTTAGACTATACAGGGAAGCCATTGAAATACATAAACACCAACACAGTTTCAATAAAAAAGAAGAAAGCCTAAAGATCAGCAAAACCTGGCTGCCAGTCCTGAAAAACACAGCTTGCAAAAGGTCAACGAACTCTACTCAACCACAGAAATATACAAACAACTCACACAATGGATGTGCTAATCCCACACACGACAGCACCACATCCCCTAATCACCACAAAAAACCCTCTCCCAATCTCTTGCAAATGACCTCGCAGCAGCTATAAACACCAGCAGAAACACACACCTTGGGCACAGAGATAATCTTCTAGCTGTGCTCCTGTCCTCTGAAGATGCCAGCCACAGCTACTGGTGAAACGTTAGGAACAAAAACTGCCAGAACATGGCCACACAGCCCGGAAAACCCAGAACAACCATCGGATTCCGGCCGTTCAACTATACATTATGTTTATATTGTTAATTTATTTGCTGTTTGACAATGTTTGATAAATAATAGTGGTTGCCTACATATCAGATTTGTGCTAAAAGAGAAGAGGGACTGCTACTTAAGACCACAAAACTGCAAACCACAGATCCAAGGGTTAAAGACAAACAGTAATATGTTTTGTATGGGTGATTCACTAAACCAGTGTTTCTCAACCTCAGGAACTTTAAGATGTGTGGACTTCAACTCCCAGAATTCACCAGCCAGTGTGCTGGCTGGGGAATTCTGGAAGTTGAAGTCCACACATCTTGAAGTTCCTGAGGTTGAGAAACACTGCACTAAACCAACAGCTGTAGAGACAGAGGTGTCAAATGTCAATTGAACCCCCAAATTATGTAGCTGTCAACCAGGAACATCTAAAGAGGGAGGCCAGGAACATCTTGAGCCAGGAACATCTAAAGAGGGAGTTGCAGAAGCAGTAACATCTGAGCCTACACTTGCCTTAACAGAGATTCGTTGTACGCCAATGTCTACCAACTAGTACAAGGAACAAATCTCAAGAGAACTTTGAAGAAGCAGAGGGCCTGGCTACAAGCGGAAAGCTTACTGCTTTAAGATTTTTCACTCTCTAGGAAGAAAGGAAACCTAGGCCCTGGAAGAAAAAAAAGACATAAAAAGCCTCCATTCATCCCCAGATCTTATTGGAGAAAATAGTTATGTAAGGCTTTATAACTCCAGTCTGAATGATATCATTGTATCCTGTAGTCATATACTAAATATTAAATCTATATAGAATGGATAAGTTCCCTATTTTAGAAATGAGTTCTCCCCTGTCATACCTTGTCATTATGCAAAAGTAGTTGAACTATTTTTGAACTTATTTGGAATTATTGGGAGGCCTTATGGTCACTCATGCCCTAGTCACCTCCTGTCTAGACTACTGCAAAGTGGTGTACATGGGGCTACCCTTGAAAACCACTCAGAAGCTGCAATTAGTCCAGAATGCAGCAGCATGAGTAGTTATGGATACACCTCAGTGTATCCATGGAATGCTATTGCTTCATGAGCTGCACTGGTTGTCAACTATAAAGCCCTTAATGGCACAGGGTCAGGACTGCCTATCTACATTTGTCTCTGCTCATCCCATGAGTTCTGGCAGAATGGTTAAGCAATGCCATCTAATGGGACCCAGGAGGCATGACTTCTCTGTTGCAACATCTGCCCTATAGAACATAATTTCAATCAAGGTTCAGGTGGCCCTGACCTGCAAGGCCCAAAAACCAGGCTTTTCCCCTGAGTATGGCCCAGCCATAGGATGAGCCTATATAGAAGGTAAGACTTTTGAATGAGATATGTGTTGGTTGGCCTCAGTTGCTTCTCTTATTTTTTTTTTATAAATTTTATTAAGATTTTAAATATACAAAGTTAAAAGTTGAAAATGAAACAGAGATAGAAATACAAATTAAAAAGGAAAGAAAAGAAAAGTGTAGTAAAGTAAAAGAAAAAAAGAAAAAACAAACATAGAAATTGGATAACTTCCGATCTATCTATGGTCATAAGAATAAAGAAAAATAGTTTGTTCTTACATGCTGGCTATTCATATAACATTCATATACATTTCTTGTCTAATATATTCTATTTATATATAATCTAATCATCAAAGCCCCATGCAAGCTTTACTCCTCCTGCTTTTGCAAATAGTCCATCAAAGGTTTCCACTCTTTAAGAAAATAATGGTTTGAATTTTCTTTTAATAAACATGTCAATTTGTCATTTTCTGCCATATCTAGTAATTTCAACATCCATTCCTGTATCGTTGGTTCACTTTGGTTTTTCCAGTTTTGTGCATATAAAAGTCTTGCTGCTGTAATCATGTATTGTATTATTCTAAAAAAATGTTTTTCTATTTGTACATCCAAAATTCCGAGTAAAAAAAATTCTGGTTTAAATGGTATTCGTATTTGTAATATACTTTGCATCAGTGAATGTATCTCAATCTAAAATTTCTTTGCTATTTTACATGTCCACCACATATGGTAAAAAGACCCCTCTTGTTTTTTACATTTCCAACATAGGTTGGAAATATTCCCATACATTTTTGAAAGTTTTTGTGGGGTCATATACCATCGGTACATCATCTTATAAAAATTTTCTTTTAGATTATAACACAAAGTAAATTTTAATCCTTTAGTCCACATATCTTCCCATTGTTGGAGTTGTATATTATGTCCAATATTTTTTGCCCATTGAATCATACAGTCTTTAACTTGTTCCTCCACCATTTCTCCTTTTAACAATAATTTATACATTTTGGCAATTAAGTGTTCATCAGATTCACATAATTGTATTTCAAATTCTGATTTGGTTTGTTCAAATTCCAATTTTTTTTATCTAATTTAAATTTCTCTGTAAGTTGCATATAGGAAAGCCATTGAAAAGTATATCCTTCTTGATCAAGTTCTTCTTTTGATTTTATTACATAATGCCCTTGTTCCTTTTTTAGAAAGTCCTTATAAGTCAACCACTTGTCCTTATTTTTTACTTCTGTTCTATAAAATGCTTCTTGCGTGGAAATCCATAAAGGTCTCTTATAACATAAAGTTGATTTATATTTATTCCAAATTCTCAACAAAGATCTTCTAATATAATGATTTTTAAAGTCCACATTAACTGTAGCTTTGTCATACCACAAATATCCATGCCATCCAAATCTTAATTCATGTCCCTCCAAATTTAATAATTTTTCATTTTTCAAAACAAGCCATTCTTTAAGCCATACCAAACCACAGACTGCGTGATATAATTTCAAATCCGGGAGACCTAAACCTCCTCTTTCTTTTTAATCTTGCAAGTCTGTATATTTTATTCTTGTTTTTTTCCCTTGCCAAATAAACTTAGAAATATCCTTCTGCCACTGTTTAAATGGTTCCTCTGATGTCAATATAGGTAGTGTTTGAAAAAGATATAGAATTCGTGGTAATATATTCATTTTGATTGCTGATATTCTACCCAATAATGATAGTTGCAACTTTCCCCATCGATCTAAATCTTTTTAAATGTCTGTCCAAAGTGGAACATAGTTATTTTGAAATAGTTTGACATTCTTCGATGTTAAATAAACTCCCAAATATTTTACTTTTTTCTCCATAGAGTATCCCGTCATTTCTCTCAGTTTCTCCTGTTGATGGTAATTCGTATCTTAGTCAAAACTTTTGTTTTCTGTAAATTAACTTTGAACCCTGCTAACGACCCAAAGTCTTTCAATTTCTGCATCAATAACTCAATTCCATCCAGTGGATTCTCTAAGGTAATGACTAGATTGTCATTTATAAACTTCCTTTTTGACTCTAATGCCATGAATACCATTATCACTAGAGTTTTCCCTTCATGTTGTATATTAGAAATTATATTTTTTTGTCTTTGTTTTCTTAATTTATGGGCTAAACATCTTCCTGGTTTATTTGCAAATTCAAAATATTTCTGTTTCGTAAATTTCATTTGAGTCTCTATTTCCTGTACCAAAATCATCGATATTTGTTTTTGTAAAAATTTAATTTGAGTTATCAATATATTATCCATTGGTTTATCCCTCAAACATTTCTCTTTTCTTTTAATTTCATCCAAAATCAATTGAATTTTTTCTCGCTTCTTTCTCATTTGAGCATTATATTGAATGAAATAACCCCTCATATAAGCTTTACTTGCATCCCAAACAATTTGAGTACTAGTGTCCTTATTTAAATTCAATAAAAAATATTCTCTTAGCCTTTTCTTACATGTATCAACATCATCTTTCCGAAAGATTGACTCATTTAATCTCCATCGGAATATATTCCTTTTCCCTTTGATAGTTAACAATACAGGATTATGATCTGATAAAGTTTTAGGTAATATTTCAGCCTTGTTGACATCCATCATTAAACTTTTAGAAATCAAAAACATATCTATTCTAGAAAATGATTTATATCTCTCTGAGTAATATGTATATTCTTTAGAGTTCCCATTCATAAGTCTCCAAATATCTTGTAAATCCAACATGTCTTTCAAATCAAAAAATGTTTGGGGTAGTTTTCCCTGAGTGGGTTTCACATTTTTTTGCGAATGTCTATTTTCCATTGGGAGAATCACCCCATTCCAGTCACCCATAAGACACCAATTCTCATATGATAAGTCCAAAAGTTTATCCATCAAATTCTTATAAAATAGTCCTTTATCAAAATTTGGAGCGTAAAGTCCAACCATCAATGTTTTAGTCCCTTGTATATTTACTTCCACTGCTATATATCTTCCTTCATCGTCAGTCAATATTAACTTTGGATTCAATTTTTGTTATATATACAAAACTACCCCCTTAGGTTTTTTTGATCTAGCTGAAATAAATTCTTCTCCTAATTGTTTTTGAATCAAATACTTAATATCTTTTTTACAAATATGAGTCTCTTGTAGACAAATTATATCCAATCTCTATTTTTTCAGAAAATGGAAAATTTTCTTTCTTTTTTGGGGGGAATTTGCCCCATTGATATTCCATGTTAAATATTTATAGTCCATAGAGTTTTAGTATTTAAAAGTTCTCTCTTAAATCCACTCCAGAAGCTCCCATCTCTGATAAATCTTCACTCTTTTCCTTATCTTCAGATGTCTCTCTCTTTTCCTCCAAGACTTTGGATGCATCACTCATGTCTGTCTTATATTTCTCTAAAAATGCTTTTGCCTTTAAAATGGAAGTTATTTTAAATCTTTGCTCTTTAAAAATAAAAGATACTCCCTCTACTCTTTCCCATCTAAATGGTATATTGTTTTGTTTTAATTTATCTGTGAGGAAGGAGTATTCTTTTCTTTTTCTTAATATTCTTAGGGGGACTTCTTTTAAAACAATTATGTCCTTCCCTGCTATATTCAATCTGGTGTTGTAATGTTTCTTCAGGATTTGCTCTTTTGTAACTTTCCTCACAAAGTATATCAATATATCTCTTGGCACCTTCTTTTCTCTAGCATAACGTGAATTGACTCTAAAGATTTTATCTATTTCAGAATCAAGATCTTGTTCTACCATCTCTAAAAATTGGGCTAAAGCACCAACTATATTTTCTCTCGTGTTCTCATTTGATTTTTCTGGAACTCCTCTCAATCTCAAAATAAATTCTTTCTCTCTCATTTCTACTAGTGCAATAGCATCTAAATTATATTCCATATCTTTAGTAATAGATTCTGATTTAGTCTCTAGTTTTTGAACCTGTCCTTGTGTCTCTTTAAGTTCCCCTGATAGATTATTCACTACCTCCTTGACATTCTGTATTTCTTTTCTGAATTCCTGTTTTAAATCTTCTTTCATAGCTTCCATTTTTTTGTCTACTTGTTGGCCTAAATTGTCTATTTTTTTGTCCATTTTTTTATCTACGGAAGCAATTGAGTCTTCCATCTTTTTCTCTAAGGTAACAATAGAGTCTTCCATCTTTTTCTCTAAAGTAGCAGTTGAATCATCCATTTTTTTATTCAGTGCTGTAATCGCATCCAATATTTTTTTCATATCTGATGGTGGTGGTTCTGAAGACGTTGCAGTGGGGTCTGTGGACATCCTTCCAGTCTCTTTCTCTTTCTCCTTTTTCTTGTCTCTGTCTCTCTTCACCCTGGCAGCCACAGTCGCCATGCTGTATATAGTGTTCCTGTAAAGATAAAAAAAGACAGGAGGAAAAGGGAAACAACAACAAGCTACCAAAAAAAGGGGGGGGAAGGGGAAAAGGGAGTAGGAATTATTCAAGAAAAAAATGTATTAAGTAAAAAATACAAAAAGTAAAAATAAAACTGCCTTTTCATAGTAGTTGTCATAAAAAAAAGACAAATTGTACTTTAGTTAACTCAAGAGTCCTCACATAAAGAAAATAAAAGATAAGAATACCTCAGATGTTCTCTTTAATTGTAGTCAAAATATCTTTGAAAACAGTAAACAGTCCAGGATTTCTCAGGCAAGTTTATGTCCACAAATCCAACCAGAGAAGAGAAGAAGAAAAAAGGGGGGAAAGGCTTCAATTCTCTAACTGTCTTTGTTCTCCAAAAAGCAAGCAATTACAATCCCAAAAGAATAGGAAAAATCCAAATGATATACAAGACATAGGCATTCAAAAAGTATCTTTTATATTCCAGATAATATTCAAACAGCTTACAAAAAAAAAAAAATGCAGCCTCAAAGTAAAAGAAAGGGAATTTAAATCAGCAAACCATTAATCCACTAAAGTTCAAAGTCCAGAGAAGACAAAATAATTCCAATTAAGCAATTGAACCATTCATCAATAGGCAATGTCACTTTAGCTTCAAGTAAAGTCAATTAATCTTTAAGGTTCCACCGTTTTCCCAAATCTCCTTGGCAAGAAAGTTATAAAAACACCAGCATTATTAATCATGTCCATAGAAAGATCTTAGCTGATAATAGGCAAATTTTAATTAACAAAAAACAATCATAAACTGGTGACTAAAAGGTTGAGTTTTAGGTGCTACTTATCTTTAAAGAATTCACGGCTTCCTGCAGAGCAACGATGTCCCTTCCAGTCGCTTTCGCCGCATCAATTTCCTTTTCCCCGTGGTGGAAATACAGGGATCGGGAAAGAGCGGCGATTCCAGCGACCCTTCTTGGTCAATCTTCTGATCCTCTTTTCTTCAGAGAGGAAATTTCAGCGGGTTTTTTTTTTAAAACCGCTGCAAGCAGGAAAGCCGCGGAGCCGAGACAGAGAGCTCGGTTCAGCGCACCGACAGTCTCAACACCCGGAAGCGATCTCGTCAGTTGCTTCTCTTATTATTGATATTTCTGTTGTTCTATTAGCCCACTGTTTTTAAATTCCGGAGGTTTACTATGTCACTTTATTTTATTTTGTATTTTATTTTAATTCCTTGTTTCCAGGTATCTTCAAACTATAGGTGGTCCAGAGTCACTCTTGCTAATTGGGCAATATAGAAATCAAATAAATAAATCTGCTTGTTCTAACATTAACAGGAATAGTCTCCAAGCCATGATATGACACTGTTGTTAGAAACCATCGTGTGATGACTTTCCTGGTTATTTTTGCCCATAGGTTGCTTGTGTCGAATTATGCTGTAGTTCTTGCAAAACATGGAAGGAAGCAGAATCTGTGCATGAAAAGGAGTGAGGCTGTTGGATTATCTGTAGGATGCTCCAATGTATGGCTTAGAAATCAGGTTTTGGGTTCAGTGATTTTTCAAAGAAATTGCCTGCTAAAACTCAGCTCAAAATGTTATTTTAAAATGTAATAAGTGCTTCATAAAGCCACAATAGACATTAATTAGTGAATAACTCCACTACTTCATGAGCTGCACTGGTTACCAGTGAGCTTACGGGCAAAAGGCTTAAAATGTTGTTGTTTTTAATGTCAAAGTGCTGGTGCTGACCTATACTGTTAAACCTCCATTGCCCAGGGCCAGGATACTATATTTGCAGGACTGTCTCCAATTATCATAGCCCATCCTACAAAAACAGGCAGGTTTGGCACGCTCTGGATCCTATCAGTTAATAACTTTTTTCACTTCTATGGTTTTGCTCTCCTGAAGTTGTACAAAGCCTCTATCATAGTTCTATGATTGAAAAGTTAGATATTCTTTTCAAAATAGCCACTGCGGTCTGGCATTTGATAGGTGCATCATCCTCAACTCTCATCTCAAGTCTCCTGATTTAACTTCAGTATCACTTTTGTATCTAATGCATTCTTGAGTTACAGCAATTAACTTTTTTTTCATATTTGCATGAGAAAATATGAGTAAAGATGTAACAAATGCTTATGCTCCCTTTTTGAGATTTGGAGTACAATCAGTAAAATGGGTCCCTTGCCATTTTGATACAGTAGTTGCCTATTCAGTAGTAGCTTATTCTGACCCCAGTTTAAATATTTAATATGAATACATAAACATTGCAGTTTGTTCCCTTTTTTAGTTTTAATTTTTTTTCAGACTTGACAACCATTATTATTATTATTATTGTTAGCCATTTAAAATGTTGGCAGTCTTGGGTTTTTAATAGTTTTGTTACAGCTATGACCAATAGATGGTGACCAAGAGTTTTTTGTAGCACTGATATCGTAGCCCTCATATTTGCATCACTAAATATGCTTTGAATTTATGCCAGTTGCAATATGTAATATATTTCTGCAGTATGCGATGTAATAGAAATTGGCTATAATGGTATATTGGTCAGAAGAAGTTGCAATTATTGTTAGCAGAAGTGTTATGCACCTTGCTTCTCTGCCCTTTTGGTCTACTTTGATGTGTTACAATCACCACTAAAATTACTACTAAAATTAAGATTTTTTAAAAATCTCTAAGCCCTTTTTCAGGCTACTAACTTCCTTGAAAATGAATTCTTAGGAATGCAAAAGCTTGCATTAAAAAAAAAACTATAGTAGGCTTTACATAGAAAGGCCGTGGCACCCTTCTGTTATCCATACCCTGTGGTGTTTGCTTTCGGTGCATTGAGTGGCCCTAAAGATTATTTGTTTCCATGTGTTAAGTGCACTACATTTTAACTCAGCATGTGAATGTAATTGTGGTCTGATCTTGCAAGGTGAAGGACTTTTCTTGAAGTCACAGAAATATTTTCATACCATATCCTCTCAATTCCTACAGTCCATGACATATTGCTTAAAACTTTCAGATACTACCTAAATAAAAAAAGGTAGCATTGCAAAATTAGTCATTAATTCTGCTTCCATCTCCTTAATTTCTTCTTACTCAGTGAAAATCCGATTTATTTATGTGTTTGAAAGATTTTTTTAAGGTAAATTGACAGCTTTTTGATAGTCTGGGGACCTCTAGTGGACAATACTAGAGGAGCTATTATTAAAGAAGAATTCCGGAAGTCATATTCTGCATGCTTTCCTTACTTTATTTCTTTTGAAAAGAAGTTGCACACCGCTGGCCATGTGAAGCCTAGCAGAGCAAGCACTTTACTGAGAAGTCTGTCTTCCACCTACAATTCTTACTACTACTGTTACAATTATTATTCATAATAATAAAAATAAGACTATATAGAAAGGAACACCCTGATGTTGCTTAGGAAGAAGTGAAGTACTTCATGAGCCACTCTTGATGCTTTCTTCCCTTGTCCCCATTTACAAGTAGGTGTAGGATAGGTTACATAATCTAACAACTGCACAATGGTAATAGGCTATGCTAAACTTGGGCAACCTATAGAATTTGAATTATTGTATTTCTTGCAGTTCTAGTATGGTCACTGGGGAGAACTGCTGGGAGCTGTAATTTAGCAACATTTAGAGCAGAGCTTTCCAAACTGTGTGTCATGACACAAAAGTGTGTCACCACACACAGTCTGGTGTGTCGCCACACAACCCGGAAGCGCTGGTCATCATCAGCGCTTCCGGGTTTTCCCATGGCGACACACCAACGGCGGCGTGCAAAAACTGAAAGCGGCAGCAGCGCTTCCGGGTTTTTGCGCGCTGCCGCAACGGCAGCACTTCCGGGTTTTCCGCAGCGACACGGCGGTTGGTGTGTTGCCGTGGGAAAACTTTGGAAAGCCCTGATTTAGAGGACTTCAGTTATCTAACCCCACCTTGAGTAGTGCAGTTATCTAAGAAGATAAAATGAAATAAAATCAATTTTAAACAATCAAAAACAATTTTGATTTTATTTGAATGAAGAGAAACTGGAACCCTTTTATGCCCCAAAGCACCTACTTTGTAAGCAGATCAGTCCTTTGAGAGCCATCAACATTCTATTCAGGAGTTCTACACTAAAGTTATCCTGAGAAAATTGCAGTTTTACACCCTATATCAGTGTTCCTCAACCTCAGCAACTTTAAGGTATGTGGACTTCAATTCCCAGAATTCCCCAGCCAGCATTGCTGGCTGGGGAATTCTGGGAGTTGAAGTCCACACATCTTAAAGTTGCTGAGGTTGAGGAACACTGCCCTATATGATTAATCCATTTTATATTATTTGTACATTTTCTAACTATTAATGCTTTGCAAACTACTTTGGAGATTTTAAAAGGTAGGTACTACATATTTTAATATTGTAATAATTTAATAAATAAAGACCAATTTCATTTTATCTGCCCATAAAATATTTTATTAAAAATCTGTGGATTTGATAAGATAGAAAAAAACACTTTGTCCAAGTTGTAGTTACCGATTTAGCCAAAGTGATGCAATCATCTTTCCACACACCAAATGCTATGAGTCGCTATGTTGGCCTCTGTGATGGCAGCTGGGAAAATATAATTACCACCAAGTGTTCTGATGAATAGTATGCCCTATGGCAGCTCTATTCTGCTGAGTCTAGCATTGAAGTAAGGGCATCATAAATTATGTGTACATATTATAGAACTGAACCTTTGTAATGCCTGGAAAGTACTTATTATTGGTGTCAAAACAGCAATGCATCCACAGCATTTTTTTAAAAGTAAATTATCAGCATTTTTGCTACTTCAAAGACTCCTTGTATTAACTTTGAGAGTACAATCTAAAAATTAATGAGAATGTTGCATTGACTGTGCTGGGCTGCAGAGTAGAATTTCCATGCATAAAATACATGGAAATACTCATGTCTGATATCAGGAATGTAAGGTCAACGTTTTCGTTCATTACAAATTTACCAGCAATGGCAATTTAGTAACTGATCTCAAAATGTGGAAGAGAATGAAAAGTCTTTAGTAGAGGCTGATCCATCCTCACAGGTAAGAATGATGATGTAGAATGTACAAGCATGCAGCTCATCAGGGAAAGGTGAAACAAGAATAAATTAAGAACATGTGTTCAGCCTATGTGTCATTCAAAGACAATATGCATAACACTGGAGAAAAGATACACGGATTTTATTAAACGAAACAGAGTAATAATAGTCCCTTTATGCCCCTTCTGCCTATCAGAAGGATAATAAAGAATATATTACTATAAATTATATAATTTAAAGTTATATACATCTATGTTAAACCTAAGAAATGTTTTACCAAATAGCACGAAGACATATTTACTATAAATCATGCATCTACCTTAAGCCAAGATACATATTATTGGAAAATAATAATTTAACTGTTTAACTAAGATAAGCAGGATGGGAAAGGAATGGATTTATCTAATATAATCTATAATCATGAGCAAAAGAGATGCATGCCACTAAACCTCCTTGCCATATCTTCTACGCTGTTCTATATAAAGAACTGTTTTTATCTCCTGTGCTACATAATTTCTGTACTTTCTTTCTCCTCCTTATCAATAGCTTTTTCCACTCGTGTTGCATGAAACCACTGATGTCTTACACTTAGAAATGTGGGCAACTGTATCAGATGAGTATTCCTTTTCCACAAGAATTGGGGAAAAGTAACTATGAATATTTCTGGGCTATGATCCCTCCCCAGTACTAAAGGTGTTTTACACAGAATAAAAATACACAGAATAAATGTAGAATACCACCTCCCAGTAGTAACAAAAATACAATAAAACATGTGGCCACTTTGTTCATCATAAAATTATTCAATGCAATGCACATTAAAAATATGGAGCTCCGATTGCACCATTGTGGCTGCCGTCTTGACTTTTTGACCACACCCCGCAGAACCCCTGTTCATGATCTTGCTTTGATAAGAGTCAGTCAGATCTCCTCTTGAGCAGATTTTCAGGGGCAAAGGGAGAAGATGAAAGTGGTGAACATTTTCTTCCCTCCAATAGATACACCCCATGTGTGGATTTCTGCTCATGGAAGCTCCATATCCAGATCATTGCTTATTATATTTTTATTTTATCTTTCCTTTTAGGAATTTGGAGCAATATGCTTGGTTGAACCCTATCATCTTACATACATAACAGTTCTGTGAGAGAATAAATGGTACATGGTCACCTATTGAGCTACTTGGACGAGGAGGGAATATTGGTCTCTCTGATCCAACTACAAAGCTTAGTTTTCTTTGATTCCTCTCTCAGGCTGGCCTTCCAGAGCTCTAATTCAGGAACAACAGTTCTCAAGTGCTTTGCTCTGATCGCAACTGGCTGCTCCTCAATGAAAGAGGAATCGTATCAATTAATATGATTGTGTGGAGGACCAAAGGTGAAGAATCTATGGAAGAAGCATTTTTTGAAATTTTTCATTTAGAAAATTAGACTGCTGGATAATCACTATATCAAAAAACCACTCATGAAGTATCCTCTATGAATATCCATTTTTTTTAAAAAAATATTTATTTATTTATTTATTCAATTTCTATTTCCATCCCATCTCCACTGAAGGGGACTCTTTTAGATGTGTACATCCACACTACCTGAGAAGGGGGTGGTCAAAAGGTGCATTGGTATTTTCTTATTGTATTAAATGTACCTGAGGGGTCTTGGTTATTTTCCATCGCTTTTCTATTTCACAGCAGAATGCATGTCTTGTGTGGTGTGTTGAAACACCTGTGACCTATTTATTCACCCAAAACAGAAGAAGATGTATTGGGGAAAAAGAAAGAAAATTAATCTTATTGACTTGCTTCCAAAATACTCTGAGACTATTTTTTTCTATTCAGTTCACTGGGCAGACACTTCTTTATGCCCTAGTTTAAAAAAAAAAGCTTTCCATGCTTTTTTTTAATTGAAGCAAACTACACCAAACAAACATGCACTGTGTTTTGTTAAGTCCCAGCTGTGATAGGCTCACAACAGACAGCAGCACTTAGCCAGCTTAGCTGATCTTAGCTGATCTTAGCGAGGTAAAAACTAGTTACTGCTTCTGTACTGTTGCAAGAAAACAACATGTCTGAGTCCAAATAGTTAGTGAGAGTCAGGTTTGAGTTGTGGGAGACTATACCTTTACCCAGGGACATCCATGGGGTGGTTAAGAGTGTCAAAATGGCAAGCATGACCAGGAGATCAAGGGCCTGCCCCCTTTTAATATACATCACACATATGTAAAAGGAGGTGGGCCTCTGATCATCTGGTCATGCCCACTGTTTGGACACTGTTGTCCCCAGTTCTCCTCCCCCACATGGATGCTCCAGCCTTTATGTTAACTATAGTAGAAATGAAATATTTTTGGGACCCTCATGCTCATGGCAGTGTGTGTTTTGTTGTATAATAAAACAGGAGTTTAAAGGAAAACTAGATAGGATCAAGGTCAGCATGTCTGATGTTTGGCCAATGAAAAGTGGTTGATTGAAATGAATGGCCAAGGTTCAGAGTATATTGACCTTGCCCAAGGTATAACACACAGTTCCAGGAATCTGTGGAATCTCCAGTCATAACATTGCTTAGAATGGTAATCATCTAGGGATGAGCTCAGAGTTTTTTTTTAAGTACATGTGCTAACAATGTTGAAATATTGCAGTTTATACACAGCAGCATGGGATCCATCTGTTACCACTTGGCTCGCTCAGCATCCCACTTAGGACGGCATCATTATTGATATAAGGCTATGATACTAATGGGGCTCTGAGAAGCTGCCTTCTGTAAATATTGTAACACAGCTGTTAATAGTGGTTAAGGCACCAGGCTAGAAACCAGGAGACTGTGAGTTCTAGTCCCGCCTTAGGGATGAAAGCCGGCTGGGTGACCTTGGGCCAGTCACTCTCTCAGCCCAACTCACCTCACAGGGTCGCTGTTGTGGGGAAAATAGGAGGAGGAAGGAGTATTTGGTATGTTCACCGCCTTGAGTTATTTATAAAAAAATGATAAAGGTGGGATAAAAATTCTAAAAAAAAAGTCTTATATGTTGCCATTTATATATTTAATTTTTCAGTGGGGTTTTTTTTTTGGTCTTATTTTATTTGAGCTTGTATTTTGATGTTTTCTTTTAGAGCTGTAATTGGGAACACTGAATGTTGAAGATTGGCATATAAATGGTTAAAGTAAGCTCAACAAAAAATAAGGAATCACCTAAAGCCAGCACTTTGGATACCTGAAAAATAAACAAATAAACAAATGCATAAATAAATACCTTATTCCTATAGTCACCATAGACCTTTTTCCTTGACCAATGTTTGTTGTGATCAAGCTATCCTGCTACCTCTAATCTTTGTGAAAACCTGTGTTTACAACAGAGAGCTGTACACTGAAACCCTGTAGTGACCATCTCACAAACTTACCTTGTTTCTAATCCACAGCACCATTGGTTTCCTTTTGCATAGGAAAAAGATCGGACACAGTAATATCATGGCTGAGTTCACATTTTATGCTAAAGCAGAATATAGCTTGTTAGATTTTGGCTTAGTGTGTTATATGACCTTACCAATTGTGATTTATAAACCATTGTTTATGGCTTAGCATGTTGGGTAAACCTAGGTACTTATGGTTTCTTCAGTGATCCATAATTAAACAAACCATGGTTTAATACAATATGCCCTTATCTAGACAAGAAACCAGCTGAGTTGGCTCACTGAGCTTTGTGCTGGATTTGTTGCTCAAGTGTGTGCTCAGGGGGAATTTTGCACTGGAAATATTGGTTAAGGATTAGAGTCTGTAGCTTGAATCATGTCAACTGGATTTCTATTTTCTTAATGGAAACGTTTCGCTCCTTATCCAAGGGGCTTCTTCAGTCTGAGCAAAGTTGGTAAGGGAATCCTAAATATGTTCCTAGGTAGCTGTGTGACCTTACACCAGCATCCCCACCACTCATGCTCTATCCGCTGTCAGGAAGAGACTAGAAGAGGACAGCACCCTGGAAAGGAGAAGCCATCTCAACCCAAACCAGATCTGCCATCTTCTGGACCTGTGTCTTAACACCACTTATTTCACATACAGAGGTGACTTTTACAGACAAAAACACGGCTGTGCCATGGGTTCTCCTGTGTCACCCATTGTGGCCAATTTATACATGGAAGAAGTGGAGAAGAAAGCACTCAACACATTCCAGGGAATGGTGCCCACCCACTGGTTTAGGTATGTGGATGACACCTGGGTCAAAATCAAGGCCCAGGAAGTACAGGCCTTCACGGACCATATAAACACTATAGATGCCAACATTAGCTTCACCAGAGAAGACACCAAGGACAACAGACTGGCATTCCTAGACTGTGAAGTCCTCATTGGGACCGGTGGCAAGCTAGAAATAGGGATCTACAGGAAACCCACACACACAGATCAATATCTGATGTTTGACTCCCACCATCCACTGCAGCACAAACTAGGAGTCATCAGGACATTGTCACACAGAGCAGAAACCATCCCCACCTCCATGGATTCCAAAAAGAATGAAAATCAGCACCTGAGAACAGCCCTGAAGGCCTGTGGATATCCAAATTGGGCCTTCACCAAATCTAAATCTACCAGACCTAAAACAGCGACAGATAGGGCTGAGACTCAGAGTAAACGAAAGAACCTGGTCATTCCCTACATGGCTGGCGTGTCTGAAAAGATAAAACGGATATTTGGCAAACACCACATACCTGTATATTTCAAACCCACCAACACACTGAGACAGAGGCTTGTACACCCCAAAGATCAAACTCCAAAACATAAGAAAAGCAATGTAGTTTATGCAATCCAGTGCAGTGAGGAGTGCTCTGAACTCTACATTGGAGAAACCAAACAACCTATGTACAGGAGGATGGCACAACACAGGAGAAATAACACCACAGGACCAGAGTCAGCAGTTTATCTTCATCTAAAAGAAAAAGGACACTCATTTGAGGACATTAATGTTCACATTTTAGACAGAGAAGATAGGTGGTTTGAGAGAGGGGTCAAGGAATCCATTTATGCCAACTTGGAAAATCCTTCCTTGAATAGAGGTGGGGGCCTCAGGCACAAACTCTCCCCCATCTTCCTCCCCGTGTTGTCTTCTGTGCCTAGGAAGATTAAGACCATTTCAGAAGCTCAACAGCAGCATGGTGTTTTTAACGACCCTCCATTAGATGATAAAAGGACTTAAAAATTACATCTCAATATAACCATGACCTAGCCCCAGGTGTAAGGTCACACAGCTACCTAGGAACATATTTAGGATTCCCTTACCAACTTTGCTCAGACTGAAGAAGCCCCTTGGATAAGGAGCGAAACGTTTCCATTAAGAAAATAGAAATCCAGTTGACATGATTCAAGCTACAGACAATTCCACCTGGATGACTGAGAACCTTCATAGACTTAAGGATTAGAGCTCTTTCCTAAATGTCCTTCATATATCCGTGCAGTTGGTAAAACCTGCTATTTCTGTTTCCCCCAGCTAGGAATGAGCATTCTGAAGAACCTTACAAAAATGAATCAACCCTAGTGTCAGTTTTGGAGCAGCAGCATCAGCAGGAGCAGCAGTCATCTGCACCATGTGGGTGAAAAAGAGCCCATGTGTTACCTGGCATGCTGGAGGAAGAACAGCCTTCCAGTCGTTCCCACAGAGAGGGGGCAACATCATTCAACAGAGAGGTAGGTGCTTGGCTTAGAATGTGGTCACTCTGTACTTTACCGCTTTCAGAAGCACAGAGGAGCTTGCAAAGACGACTTCAAGCAGGCAGATGCACAAGGAGTCAGGTGTGCTGCAAAATGGGAGCTATCCAGAAAGCAGAACTGCAAACATCACTGAAAGATTTGACTGTATTCTGCAGCCCTGTGGACAACCCCATCGAGAAAGGCAGCAGAATGGCTTCCCTGCCTGAATATGGTAAAACGTCTCTTACTATTAAATATATTTTCTTTCATTAGCAGGGAAGATCTTAACATTTGTGTGAAGATATGGGATCTTTCTGGTATCTTTCTCTGTGTGGCAATAAGGTGTTAGGTTTCCAGGTTCCTTGATTCAGTAGGAAGAAAGGGCATTATGGAAAGTCACCTTGCTTACCGTCTTTGAATTTATTCAGCACCAAGTCTCTGTAGCTGTACTCATATGAAACACTGAATCATAATCTAGCCAGTCGCATTTTAGCCTAGCATGTTTATGTACCCCGTTTCCTGTGAGTTCACTGTGTAGAGTGACCACAGAAAATTTGGTTAAAATAGTGAATTAAATAAATAACTTGTTAACCATGAGATACTGTAGGCATGTTGTGTGAGCACAGCCATTTAATGGCTAAGATAGACTCGCTTCTGTTGACTGAACAGGAAAGACTTCATTGTATTTTTAAGACAATTCTTCTTACAGAGTTTTGGTTTCAAATGCAGTGAAATGCTAGAACTGAGTGTGAGCATTCCAGAAAGGATAATTTAGACTGAATTTTTATACACATTAACACAGAAGTAAGTAGTTTTGGGTGCAATTGAATTTATTTCTGAGTAAACACACATAGGCATGCTTTGCAAATGTATGTTTGGGGATCGTGCTGCTGTTTTGGTCTCTCTGCTAGCACTGTTAAAAGTTCATCTTTATATATGGAACAAATTTCTATCACATTTTATCTGTGCTACTGTTTAAAACATTGGGATGTCACTTGATCTTTTATTTGCAAAGAAGGCATATTCCCACCCACCCCAAGTCAAAAACACTAATTCATAAACATTAGTGCCGCTAATGCCAGACTAAACATATTGTCAGAGATCAGTTGGAATAATTGGAAAGTATGCATACACATTGCATAGTAAAGGAAGAGTAGCATTTCCACAGATCAAGGTTTTATCAATTGTTGTTTCTCTTGCTGGCATATATGGTAAATATTGGCATACTATGTATGAGTGCTAGATCTATGGGATGCTATTTAAGACATGTCAATGAAGATTCTCAGTCATCGAGGTGGAATTATCTGTAGGTTGAGTCATGTCAACTGGATTTCTTTCTTTTGGCTGAAACGTTTCGCTGCTTGTCCAAGTAGCTTCTTCAGTCTATTTAAGACGAGATTCCCACTAGTAGAAAAACAAATAGCTACTAATTACGGCAGAGGTTGAGTTTGATCCCTACATTTTAAAGTATTTCCTTTTCACAAATAGATTTCTAAACAAATTACCCAGCAGTGTAATTTATTACAGAAATTATTGAAGTGCATTAGTCCAAATCAGAATCTTCCTACCAAAGCAGATAGCAGGCATCCATACACACACCATCTAAGTTGGAATGTCATCATCATAATTTCATTACTTAAGGGGGGAAATATGCATGTAAGCATACAAAGGCACATTAGGATGGCCATGGATCCTACTGCACAAAGAAGATCTTTTTAAAGAGCTGGTATAGAACAGAGTACCCCACTATGCTGAGATGAACTATATAAATTACAGAAATTATTTATATATTTGCACATATGCATTTTTAAAAATTTTATATCCTGCCTTTATTATTTTTATAAATAACTCAAGGTGGGGAACGTACCAAATACTCCTTCCTCCTCCTATTTTCCCCACAACAACAACCCTGTGAGGTGAGTCGGGCTGAGAGAGAGAGGGACTGGCCCAAGGTCACCCAGCTGGCTTTTTTGTAGCGTCTAAATGTCCAGCCCAAAGAGGATTTGTAGGAAAGTTTAAGACTCAAATATTCACAAAGTTTTAGTTACAAACATTGTGAGTTTATGTGTTTATACACACCCACACCCACACCCCTATATATTCTCCTGCATTTTTATTTTAGATGATGACATTTCTCATGGCAGTAGCAGTCTTTCTGTTGGAACCAGCTACCATAGTTGCATCAGCCAAATTACAGTAGGTAAGAAACTGGATACATTTTGTTTTCCCTTTAGTTTACAGGAAAATTAACTTTGACACTTGTAATTCCATTG
Source organism: Charina bottae (assembly GCA_023362775.1). Lineage (NCBI taxonomy): Eukaryota > Metazoa > Chordata > Lepidosauria > Squamata > Charinaidae > Charina > Charina bottae. Next base: position 37,944,456 of record JALMGJ010000006.1, on the reverse strand, counting down.
ATCTGCAGTGGATGTTGTAACAATTTTACACAAAGGCTTTGTGACAAAAAAATCTGTTTATTTTCTGTAAAGATGGAATAAAGAACATAAGCAGATAAATGACTTTGGAGAGTTGTTACGCTGTAACTTTTCTTCTGAAGCTTGGATTTGATTTGCTGTATTAAGCGTAAAACGGTTATAATTCTTATAGTTAGGATTGTTATGAGGGGGTGACTGTAGCTCAGAGAAGGTCATTAATTAGTTGGATAAGTTACTCTGGGTTTAGACAGGGGCCACACACATAATACATTACAATTCAGATCGATCATGTGATCAACGATTCTGACTGGTAATATGGTTTGCGTAGACCAGCAATGGGTAATCCTTGGCTCAAACAACCCATGTAGCCCTTTGTGGAGATTTGGAAGTCTCTTCTCATAATACTGTGGAAATTCAGTGGTTTAATGCCATGTTTAAGACCTTTGGCACCATTGGTCAAATGCCTTATGACCAATACCTGTAAGTGAGGAATCAGACAAAAAATGAAGCATACTTGATCATAGGCTCTGGCTAGAAAACCAGCAAAAGCCTGTCAATTGATAAGAGATCCAAACAAACTAATTTCAAGAAGGAGCAAGCATTCCAGGTTTATATAAAAATACCCTTAAGAAAGAAAACATGAGACTTTAGATGGCTGGGGAGAACAGTAGGAAGCAGAGAACATTAGCAGACAGTTCTTAAAATGAACCATTTTGAAGAAAGAGCTTCTAGAAGAACCCGAGGCAGAAGGTTGCTTTATAATAGTGGTTTGTGATGGCGAATATTTGACTACAATAGGGAAAATCCAATCAAGACTTTATAAATAAGCATATTTAGCCTCAGGTCTTTAATAATTGGATGCTTAAATCATCTTGTCCTATTTTCTCTTTCATAAAGACTTTTATTCTGTTCATTTTACAACTTTAATGATAGCCACTCCTATAGTTTGCACTACAGGAGACAAATAACCAAGTTTATATAATGTACTAAAGATTTATTTTGGTGATAGTGGCATGGTTAGAGGTAAACCTATTATTATAACTAACTTGAAGAGCTGTTAGAGAACTTAGTTACACATTTGAAAGGGAATTCCAAAACCTAACCTTCAAAGTATTAGGCAACAAGGCTCTATTGTTTCTTAGAGTCTGCACACGTTTGCATAACTTGGCTATGAGTTTATACATTCTGAAATTGCTTTGCAGCAAATTGAGTTTTCATAACTGATTTCAAGCTGAATTATTGTAAACATGATGACTGGGTTAAAAAAATACTGAATGCATGTTTTCAGTTCGTAGGCATAAATATAAAGATGCTTCAGGCTATATTTAAAGTCATGTGCAGATTTTTGCTCACTCAGCAAGAGTTTCCTTGCTCTCCTCTACCCCTGGAGCAAATCTGGAGGTGACAGGAGAAAAGAGGACATATCCACTAGGGCCTGTTTTACAGGCAAATAAACAATTTTAGATAAGACCGAAAGATAACCTATTACCTACCTTTTCATCAAGTTTTATCATCTTTCAGTATCTAATGATACTGTTTGATGGTGGAACACCTGGTTGCTGCTAGAAATAAAAACAAAGCTGATTTAATGCAGTTTTTGTTTTGTTCTATTCAAAGAGAGAGTACTTGTTTAACGCAACTGATTCCTCGTTTGCAGATATTTGCATGAAACAGAATATAAATCTGCAGTATTATTTTCCTATGAAAGCGATGACAAGCTTTTTCTAATCCTAACATTAATTTCTGAGGAAGTGATAGCATATGCAGTAGGAAAATACATAGTATATTTAATAGATGTAGAAAAATAAAAGGTGAGATCCTCTGCTCAAATCAGGGTGGTAGTAATATTTAAGAATTATGGGTTGATAAAGCCTACATTTGTAGAAACAGTGTACCTCTGAATATCTGGGGCAGGGCTTTCCAAAGTTTTCCCGCGGCGACACACCAACCGCCATTGGTGTGTCGCCGCGGGAAAACCCGGAAGTGCCGCCGTTGCGGCAGCGCGCAAAAACCCAGAAGCGCTGCTGCTGCCGCTTTCGGTTTTGGCGCGCCGCCGTTGGTGTGTCGCCGCGGGAAAACCCGGAAGTGCCGCCGTTGCGGCAGCGCGCAAAAACCCAGAAGCGCTGCTGCTGCTGCTTTCGGTTTTGGCGCGCCGCCGTTGGTGTGTCGCCGCGGGAAAACCCGGAAGTGCCGCCGTTGCGGCAGCGCGCAAAAACCCAGAAGCGCTGCTGCTGCCGCTTTCGGTTTTGGCGCGCCGCCGTTGGTGTGTCGCCGCAGGAAAACCCGGAAGCGCTGATGATGATCAGCGCTTCCGGGTTGTGTGGCGACACACCAGACTGTGTGTGGCGACACACTTTTGTGTCGCGACACAGTTTGGAAAGCTCTGATCTGGGGAATAAACAGCAGAGAGTGGTGGATTCTTTCCTTTTCTTGTTTTCCTCAAAAAACCCCCAAACCTGTTTAGTGCTTTCAAAGAGAATGTTGTATCAAATGGGCCTTGTCTACCCAATAAGGCTTTTCCTATATTAATGCATACCTTGCTTATTTTCAGGTTTTGATACTTCTGGCCAGTTCTCAATTGGACTTTCTCATTGGAAAAATCCCTGCTCTCAAATTTACCATCCTCTCCCCTTTTCTTTCTATGAAGATGCTGGGACATGTCCGTATTATGTCCCACAGACCAATTTATCTGCTCCTTTATCCTGCCCAGCTTCACTTTCTGTCACTCCAGTGCCTCCTTGCAGTGACAGCAGCAGTCAGGATCCACTTAGTGAAAACCTCACAGGTAAAGGGATTTGGGGAAAGGGATCATACCTTTCATTTTGACATTGGGGATCTTGGTTTAAAATATCTAGAATAAGTGCACAATCTGATGCTTCATATATGACCCTTTAACATTTCGGGCAACTTTAACATTTCGGGCAACTTTCGGGCAACAGGAGGGGGCGTGGTGGCTCAGCGGGTAAGATGCCAGGCTTGTTGATCGGAAGATCACAAGTTCAGAGGTTCGAATCCCTAGCCCTGTGTGCGGAGTGAGCTCCCGCACTAGCTCCAGCTCTTGCCAACCTAGCAATTCGAAAGCATGCAAATGCAAGTAGATAAATAGGTACCACCTCAGTGGGTAGGTAACAGCGTTCCGCTTGCGTCATGCTGGCCACATGACCGCGGAAGCGTCTTCGGACAACACTGGCTCTTCGGCTAACAAACGGAGATGAGCACCGGCCCCTAGAGTCGGACATGACTGCACAAATGTGCGGGGGGAACCCTTACCTTACCTTACCTTAACATTTCGGGCATGGTCTCCTGAGTCTCTCCAAAAATTAACAGAAAAAGTGTATTTTTAATATGACAAAAGGAGAAAATTATTAAATAATCAGAAGTAATTAGTGGTACTTAATTGAACTAAATTTTCTACACTATTCCTAGGATATAACTCCTAGACCACTGATCATCTTTATTGCCCTTCCTTGAAATTATTCTAGTGTGTATAAATCTGAGCACAATACTTGAGTGGGGTCTGATCAATGCAAAATAAAATGTCATAATTGTTTCCTGCTATTTAGAAAGTATACTTTTATTTATGTAGTCTTTAACTACTAAAAGTCATTGGAATTATTCTATAATGGCTTAATTGACTTTGCTGTGCTAAATCTACATTATCAGAAATTTTTGTGTCCTTGAATGCCTGTTATGCCTGTTTCCAGTCCAGTTTGTTGAGGGAAGGTTCACAAGAGCTTTTTCAAAGATATCATTGCAATGTCCAGAACTCCCATTTCACACCTAAGCACTTAATTTCTGTTTCTTAAGTTCATAACTATGCATTTCATTCTGATACATTGGCCCATTTCTCTTACCTATCAAGATCATTTTAAAATTTATTTCAGCCTTTAATTAGTTTATTTATTAACTATCCCACCCAATTTTGTGTAAAGATGATAAGTACCTCATTCAAGTCAATAATAAAAACACTGAAGAATGCAGGGCTCAAGATTGAATCTTATAATGTCCCAGTTTGATGAGAATGGTTTATCAACACTCTGATTTTTAAGCCAGTCACATATTCATCTCATTGTAATGCCATCCAACCCACACTGATCTTGCTTGCTATCAGAATTTCATTGGGTAATTTGTCAAATACTTATAGAGTATATAATACTTATATTATATGTCATATAATATAATGTTATATATATATATGTCAAATACTTATAGAGTCTATAGAGTTTCCACAATCCATTAAGGAATTCCCACAATCCATTACCTCAGCAAAAAATGATATAAGGTTAGTCTAAGAACCTTTCTACATATCAATAGCAGAGATACTCGTGCTTATTTAAATCCAAATTTGCACACCACACCTAATTCAACCTCTTATGTGTTTTTCTATCCTAAGTAGGGCAAGGTGGATGGACTCAATTAAGTGGCAATGGGTGAACTGTTGGAAAACCTGAAGGACCAGGTTGAGGACAGATCCTCCTGGAGAAAATCTATCTTTGTGGTTGATAAGCATTGACATCAACTTGATGGCACATAATCAGTCAATCATCCTATGTAGGAGAAAGGGATTTCATGGAAAAACATACTTGGCAGAGTGAATCTCCCAACAAATATTGGAGTAATTTCCTCTATTACTACTATTTGATGGCTTTTTGGATTCTCTTTAATTTGCTTCTAAAAATATAGTCTACAACTTCTTCTTGGACAGGGGATCATAGAGACTAAGAATGGTATTGCCTTTATTTATTCATAAGATTTTATTATAATATTTTTATAAAATTAAAAAAATCATCCTCTGGTTCCACTTGTCACCCTTGCTTTCTCCCCCAACTGCTTCTTTCATCATTTTAATTCCTATTAAAATAAGAATGAAAGATGAAAGTGTTGCTTGATTGTTAATGCTAGGAGCCATTTCACTGAAAATACCCTCAGAAACTTTCTGAAGTTTTACCAGTGTAAACTAATCAGCAGTTCCATTCAAGGTTCTTTATTATCATATGGCCAACCAAAGGGGAAATTGCAGCTATTCAATAATCAGCAAAAATCTTCTAGCTTTAGGGATAGATAATATGAAAATATAATATGGAAATATTATCTACACTGAAGTATGAAAATTTTATTTATTTTATTTATTTACTATATTGTTAACCACCTTAATTTTGTGACTCTGGGCAGCATACAACAAAAAACAAATGAAAAATAATACAAGTAATAAAATAATAGTATTTAAGAATACAACAAATATACAGTTTGTATTTATTTCCCCCCCCCCTTTTTTTTTCCTTTTAAATATACCCCTACCATTCTATGTTTTATTTTGATATTTCTTTGATGTAGTTGGTTGGATCATAATTGTCATAATCCCAACAAACCCTAGCAGGGCTTCAGCAAGTATTAGACTTAATATAACTTAGCATAGCTTTGCATCCTTGTAGTGTTTTACAAATCCTAGCACTACTTATGTCTTTTTATAGTTATCTGTCCTAGTTAACTATAGCATTCATATTATTGGTTGTAAAATTGTACTTGTGCTTCTTCAAGCTCTTTTCTCCCTTTCGCCCTGTACTCGTACAGGGCGAAAGGGAGAAAAGAGCTAAAAGGAAGGCATGTCAGACATCATGACCGTCTCCCACCCGGAAACCTATGCCCTCATTGTGGGAGGTTGTGCGGATCCAGAATTGGCCTTTATAGCCACTTACGGATCCACTGTTAAAATTTTACCTTTGGAAGACAATCTTACTCGGCTACGAGTGATCGCCAATGATGTAAAATTGATTGTAATTTTATAGATCCTTCCCAGGCTTTAATTCCTGTCCTTTATAACTTTACCTTAATAATTTTATTTTTACCTTATTTTATTCTATTAATATGATTTTTTATGGTTGTTGTGGGTTTTCCAGGCTGTGTGGCCGTGTTCTGGCAGTTTTGGTTCCTAATGTTTCACCAGTAGCTGTGGCTGGCATCTTCAGAGGACAAGAGTACAGCTAGAAGATTCTCTCTGTGCCCAAGTGGAAGGTGTGTGTTCCTGCTGCTGCTTATAGCTGCTGAGAGGTCATTTGCAAGAGATTGGGAGAGGTTTTTTTGTGGTGATTAGGGGGTGTGGTGCTGTCATGTGTGGGATTAGCACATCTATTGTGTGAGTTGTTTGTATATTTCTGTGGTTGAGTAGAGTGTGTTGACCTTTTGCATGTTCAGCTATTGCAGATTTTTCAGGTTGCTGTAGTCTGCAGTGTCTTTCATGTTCTTTTATCCTGGTGTGGATGCTGCATTTTGTGGTCCCAATGTATACTTGTCCACAGCTGCAGGGTATGCGGTAAACTCCTGCAGCGGTGAGGGGGTCCCTTTTGTCTTTTGCTGATTTTAACATTTGTTGTATTTTTCTGGTGGGTTTGAAGACTGTTTGGAGGTTATGTTTTTTCATTAGTTTTTCCATGCGGTCCGTGACTCCTTTAATGTAGGGCAGAAATATTTTGCTTCTGGGGGGCTGTTTTTCTTCAGTTGAGTGCTGTTTTATTTTTTTGTTTGTTTTATTTTTTATTTTTATTTCTATTTTAGAGTGACTGTTATGTAATTAGTTTACGCTGGTCTATGACCAAAATAAAATAAATGTAAAAATCAGGTATAGGCATTTATACAATAATGTCCATACAGTGATCAACAGGAGCCAAAGGCTCAATGAAAAAGAAAACGTTTTACAATCTTTCTGAAGACAAGCAGGGAAGGCACCTTCTGAGCCTCTAGGAATAACATATTCCAGTAGTAAGGACACAGATAAGGCCTGCCACCTGGTTCAGGTCCCATAAACCTCACAAGGAAAGGGGACTGTCACAGGCCTTTTCAAGATACAGTATCTGAATCAGATATGCATAGTAAGACAATACTTGTTGTAAAGAGTGGCAAAAGGGTGGCAAAAGCAGTAGCTCTATGGGAAGTGACCGTACAGGATAGCACGGCATCATGACACATTGCAGGTATGTGTTGGCTTAGAACCACAAACATATGTTACAGTGGGTGCCAGAGAGCAAAATCTCTCAGAGAATAATCAACACTTAGAAGATACAAAAGCTGAATGGGTGGAAGTATGCAGTTCCCTTAAGACCAGGTAACCACTGTTGTGATAAAATAAAAGTAATTAAGGCTAGTAATGTGTCTATTACTAAATAGATTTCAAATCCTTGTTGAAAGAAAGTAATTGTTCCACTAGTGGAATTAATTCTTGGGAGACAGAATTTAGAGGGAGAAATAATATGGCAAAAGTATACTACAACTTGGGTGCAATAAGGTTGGAAGAAGGGTCAAGGTGAAGTATCATAAGGTTTGAGAAACATAAACATCCATGAATATACGAGGCTGAGGACTAAAGAATAGAAATAATTCATTTGATCTTGTTGAAAAAATTAATGTTACCTTTAATGAATGTAACTGAAGCATCTTCAGCCTCAATAGGGTATCTCACAATGCAAAGTAGGTGAAAGTGACACTCATTTTGTCATTCTGAGTCTCATAGAATTATCTGGACAGTGAAAAGGCTGACATTCATATTTAATGAATATTTGATGCAATTTATAATAAAGGAAAAGGATCCATTTATTTAAAAAAAACTGGAAATGCTGATTCTCTTTGCTCAGTCAGGACTTTTTTCTATTTGTATTGGTTGCTGTGCTGTGCTAAAACAGCTTCCATATGCAATTGTTCAGTCTTCACCCAGCCAATATTTGAGCTTATTTTCTATATACTTAGAGAACATGCAGCTTTCACTTGATTTTAGAGATTCAGTAATGTGAATAAAATTAAGGAGAAAAACCATTAATGGCCTCTTTGATTTCCTTACTTTAATCCTCCTCTAATAGCCTTTATACTGGCTTAGATCCTAAAATGCTTGTAGAATGGATCTGTGCCTGATTTGACCCTAGTAGGCTAACCCATCCAGTTCAGGAGCAACTCCTTACCTTAATGAAGCTGAATCAAATTTGGAAAGGCTTCATGGATTAGAAGGAATGCCTGTCCTGTTTACAAGCCCTTTGTAGGATTTGTATAACGAAAAAAACTATATAGCTAAGCTGTATAAATTTATTTTCTAATTTACTTTGTATACAAATAAATTGATCCATTTATCACTAAAACAGCATGAAATTCTGGTATAGTTTCTGACTGAACTACCTGACCATTAGATTGTTAATGTACGATAATTCCTAGAGGTCTGGCATTCTGATAGACCAGCCATCAACAGACACATAGAGATAAACTTGGTTATAAACTATTCAAAAAAAGCAAGCAAAAGCCAAGAAGGAAGCAAACAGGCCAGGACACATTTTCTCTTATCACACACCCAGAAAACAACACATAGATAAGCAAAAACCAACACAACAGGCAGAAACAATCTAAGATGAAACAATACAGCCAACCAATTCAGTTAGGTCAATCAGAAACAGGCGCCATAAACTACAACACTTACCAAGACAGGTAGAATAATCTGCCACACATAAAAGGCAGCAAACCCCATTCTTGCCTATGAAAGCACTGACGATCTTACCTAATTTGGTAAAGAAATGTTTGCAAGAAGAAAACCAAGTTCAGTGAACACCAAGATCCCAATGTTTCAATCCTGAGATGCTCTTCTCTGTTTTGAAAATTCACTGTGTCAGTCACTACCACTTAGCCCAACCTACTCCAAATTGTTTGAGAGCGCTGTGTATGAGCCCTGGGATAAAGATGGGATATAGAGCAAATTAATACTTGAACAAACACATATGCCAATCGAAGAGAATATTTGTAGCTCAGGGTTGAACTGTGGAGTCCTTGGTGTTCTCTGAGCCTTGTTGTTTTCTTGCAGACGTTTCATTGCCAGACTAGGCAACATCTTCAGTGCGAAAAGGGCTTGCTTTCTGTTTATATATATATAAACAGTGCCAGTGTCAGATACAAACCTCCAATTAACTGCACAGCTGGATGGAAAATAGTGCAACAAAGTGGGCGAACAACAGCCCAATCAAGGAACTCCCAAGGAGTGAACAACACCTCCACAAACATAAGCAGGACAAACCATGATATATAAACAGAAAGCAAGTTCCACTCCCTTTTCACACTGAAGATGTTGCCTAGTCTGGCAATGAAACGTCTGCAAGAAAACAAGGCTCAGAGAACACCAAAGACTCCACAGACACTTATGCCTTCAGATATCTGGGCCAAGCCAATTAGTGCTTTGATGTAGCAACCAATGTAGTGCTTTCAAGATGGGTATTGTATGCTGACTGATATATTACTGTAGTGTTGACTGTCAAAATGGATGCTTGATTATGTGCCATCAAGCTGGTGTTGACTCTTACCAAACAGATTTTCTCCAGGATGATCTGTCCCCAACCTGATCCTTCGGATCTTCCAACAGTGCACCCACTGCTGCTGTAATTGTGTCCATACAGCCTGCTACTTGTCATCCTCTTCTCTTTCCTTATACCTTTCCCAGCATCAGAGACTTCTCTGAAAACTAGGTCATCATATAACATGTCCCAAGTATGATAATTTGAGACTGGCCATTTGTGCCTCAAGTGAGAACTCTGGGGTGATTTGTACAATGATCCATTTTGTTTGTTTTCTTGGATACCCATAGTATTCTCAGGAATCTTCTCCAACACCAAAGTTCAAAAGCATCAATACTCTTTCTATCCTGCTTCTTCAACTTTCGCTTCCACGGAGTTTCACAGGGAAAACCATGCCCTGCACAAAAAACTATTGGAAATGTAATAATCATGCTGGATCATTCTTCCCTCTGTGGTGGCAATATCACAATGCACAGCAATTAATGTTGTCAAGGTTAATTCCCGGTGCTTGGAAGCTGTAGAGGTCTGCATGGGGAAGAACGGGCTTTAGATCAATCCAAGCAAGACTGAAATGGCTGCGAGTTTTAATTCCTGGATTGGGAGGCACTGCCCATGAGCTCTCATGCCTCGGGCACCTCCCAGTTGGACTACTACAATGTGCTCTACATGAGGCTGCCCTTGAAGACCATCTGGAACTACAACTGGTCTAGAATGCACTGGTACAGTTAGCTAGATGTCTTCTAAGACACTTTAACATAGTTTGGGAACTATCACTGTTATAGGTCTTTTTAAATGTGATGAATCCATTAGTGGTTAACCTCAGGCACACCAGCATTCTATAATTAAGGACTGAACAAAATAATTTTATTCTCAATTTCTTAATTATCTGAAATTGCCAATTTATCACAAGTCTGGAAAAAAAATCTCCTGCCTCCTACTTTAAACTGCATCTACTGTATGTAGTTAAGATTGACAAGGTAGCAGATTTAAATTAAGTGTTGCAACTTTTAAAAAGATTATTACTACAAAGTCTACTACAAAGGGATGAGCTTATACCATATTTACAGCATTCACACATTATCATATACTGGAGGACATACTTACATACATGCAGGCCATGGAGATATCTACATCTGTATATAGTTTGTACAGGATCATCCTTAACTTGGTTCTGATCCATATACGTGCAGATACAACAAACAATCAACAATCGATTTATGCATTTGCCCATGATTTGTGTGGCATAAGAATTCTACTATATAGGAAACTCTATATAGCACTATTTATGAAATGACATTGTGGCATTGATTCATTTTTTTTTCTTAGTGAATTATTTCTATCAAGAGCCTGGTAACACCTTTTCCACTAACAAATTTTATTAAAAGCTTCTGTGACATTTGCAGTCATCTGCCAGGAATGCCCCTCTGGATTATATGTAGGACAAATGGGACAAACTTTACACAAAAAAATTAACGGACACAAGTTTGATATCAGGACTCAAAACAAGGACAAAGTAACGTCAGAGCATTCAACCTCCCAGGTCACTCATAGCAGACCTCAAAGCAACAGTTTTGGAAAAGTGGGACTTTAACAGCATCTCCAAGTGAGAAATTGTTGAACTCGCATACGTCAAAAGGTTTCCGGCAATCTCTGTAGGTCTAAACAAACACAATGGATTAGAAGAGGCAGATACTTAAATTAGGTATTGTAATGTAATATTGTAACATTACAATATTACATATAATTTTACAATATATATAATTAATATTAATTAATATTACATATAATATTACAATATAGGTATTGTAATGTAATATTGTAAGACTCCAGGCTTGTCGATCGGAAGATCGCAAGTTCGGAGGTTTGAATCCCTAGTCCCGCGTGACGGAGTGAGCTCCCGCACTCGCCCCAGCTCTTGCCAACCTAGCAATTCGAAAGCATGCAAATGCAAGTAGATGAATAGGTACCACTTCGGTGGGTAGGTAACAGCGTTCCATGCGTGTCATGCGGCCACATGACCGTGGAAGCGTCTTTGGACAACACTGGCTCTTCGGCTAACAAACGGAGATTTAGGCACTGGCCCCTAGAGTCGGACACGACTGCACAAATGTGCGGGGGAACCTTTACCTTTACCTTAGTGTTTGCATCCAGCACTTTTTCTAGGAGTGCTAATATGAAAAACAAAACAAAACCAAGCAGTGATTGATCAGCAGTCTGGTTTAGATGGGATTCATCCTAGGCTTTCCCACATGTCCAAGATTAAATCTGTGCTGCCCATCCTAGTCTGCAACTTCTCATTTTGGAATCTATCACCCATTAGGAGTGGAAACACTACCCTCAGTAGATTTATACCTACGAAAGTTTCTGTAAATGTTCAATAGTGGAGTAGGACCTTCCATCTCTACATTATGACCATCTGAGAGAGCTTGAGCTCTATTCATCTAAATCAATGTAATTCATATTAACCATTACCCTGAAATCTTGCAGTAATGCTTTTAACTGAATTATTTTAAAAATAGGATTACCACATAAAGACCAGTAATCCAACACAAAGCAAGCAAATTGATTCTAGCAAAGGCCAAGAATATGTGTATATACTTGCAGAATACAAATCGAATGTGAGTGTTTGCATGCACATGTGTGTGCATGTATGTTATGAATATTGATCTAGCTCAGCTTTTTCCTGCATGCATTCATTTATAGCTTTTGTAAATATTCTAATCACCTTTGTATGTGAGAATAATTTTTTTACTGAAATATTACAAATATATTATCTTAAGTGTCAGACCTCTGATTGCAAAATTATTGCATTAGCCTTTGAAATGGATGAATCACTATTTTAGGAATTGCACCTGCAGCAATATGGAAACTAATATTTTTCATGTGTCAAAGATTCTATTTTAGATTTAAATCCAGACACTTTTGCCAGTATTATTAAGTCTGTATTTTTAAGTGACTAAAACATGCTACTATATTATAAAAAGATAGTTTGGAATCTGAAGTGCTAACCTTTTAGCAGACATTTGAGAAGCAAGATTCGAGATATAGTTATATAATTTTTTAAGTATCAGATAAGAGTACTTTTTTTAAAAAAAATGGTCAAGATTTCTTTTAATGGTACTGATGTACTTCCATCCATGAGATGGACCCAATATATATACACGTTTCTTATTTCTCCAGTAAAATTAATTTCATTTTGCAAGCGGGTATGATGCCAGGCTTGTCGATCGGAAGATCGCAAGTTCGGAAGTTCGAATCCCTAGCCCTGTGTGCGGAGTGAGCCCCAAACTCGCCCCAGCTCTTGCCAACCTAGCAATTCGAAAGCATGCAAATGCAAGTAGATCAATAGGTACCACTTCGGTGGGATGGTAACAGCATTCCGCGCGTGTCATGCCGGCCACATGACCGTGGAAGCATCTTCGGACAACGCTGGCTCTTTGGCTAACAAACGGAGATGAGCACCGGCCCCTAGAATCGGACACGACTGCACAAATGCGCGGAGGGAACCTTTACCTTTACTTTACGTGATTCATATTGTCATTTTAGTCCCCATGCTATACAAAATCAGTATTATACCAAATCCAGGCTTTCTGGATGAATTTAATTGGAAATTAAATAAGGGCTGAAGGATGCATACTTTGTTATGACAGTGGATTTCTGGTTGTGATGTGATTGCAGAACTTTTATATTTCCACAGCAAAAAAAAAAAACAACGCGTAGTGTGAGACATGCATTTATTTTCCACAAGATATTTAAACGCGGCCATTCTGCTGTAACTAACACCTTGCCCTCTCCGTGGCTCCAGGATGACTGCAGCGCTGGAGGAGGAGGAGTGCTATTGAATACAAATCATTCGGACTTTGGGGGCTACGGGTCCCATCCTCAGGTAGCAGGGCCAGCGGGCAGCTCGTGCGTCGGCAAGGGAGCCTTCTTCTTTCCCGGGAGGCCGGGAAAGCGGTGCCGCAAGAGTCTCCTGATCCCAGCCGGGGAAAGGTGTGCGCGTGGCTTGCTCGCCTCAGTGGGGGCTGCCGGGGCTCCGGTTAACTGTCCTGCTGGCTCTTGGCAATGGCTGGCCGAGCAAGGAGCCTGATGCTGGCACGCTCTCCAGCTCCTCTCCCCCTCCACACAGGGGCGCGCGCCCTCCCCTCCCCTCCACACAGACAAACGCACGCGCGCGCACCTCCAAGGCAAATAGTCGCGAGCGTAGGAAGACGGCAGGGCAAAGCGAGAGCCCCACCGCGGAGCTTCCTCGTGTGTCCCGGGGAGGGAGGATCTGATTGCCTGCGTTAAGCTGCAGTGCTCTAGGGGCTGTCCTGCGCCCCGCATTTGGCCACTGCCGCACCGCGAATCGTCGCCAACAGGTTTGGTAGGCAGAGGAAAGACTTCCCTGCTGCCGTGGGGTGTGTATGTGTCTGTGTGTTGAGTCTTGCAGCTCGCCCCCTTCGCTTTGCCTGCGTCCTCCAGACGACTATCTGCCAGATCTTCGCTTGAATCTCGTACTGTTAAGGTCGTCTTTCTAAAGGACGCCTTCCTTTCTAAGCTGGTTTTCCTCAGATGTTTCGATTCGTGTGGTAAGTGGCGTGTGTGGATAGATGGAGATGTATTTGCTGCAGTGCTCTCTAGCTCTTCCTCCCCTTCCTCCTCCTCCTCCTCCTCGCTCTCACCCCTCCGGCTCACTTAAGCCTCGCGCCCTTCATTCGCTGGCCCATTTTCTTCAGGTGCCTAATGAAGTCAGTACAATTTCCTTCTGGTTTTGATCCTCGCAACCCTGCCGAAGTCTCGCGCCTGAAATCCCTTTTGTCCTTGACAGCGGAGGCATGGAACGGGCGCCTGTTTGCTGTGCTACAATACAGAGGAATCCCATGGAAATAAAATGGTGTGTTTGGGGTTACTGCTGGTTTCTCATGCCAGATCAGGGTCTATTTCACAGACCAGAATAGCCTCGCGCTGCAAAACGGAAAGCAACGCGTAATTCCAGGATATTTAGAAGTGGGGAGGGTGGGAAACATATGCGCGCGCACGTGTTTTTATCCGCACTTGATCACTGTCATTCGAGACAGCTCCTTAACTCGTTTGCACTACTAAGTGCAAATATTTGAGACAGTTAATCAGGCATTCAATGACCATTTTTGTTTGTATGTGAGGAGGGGGAAGTCAGTTTTAGAAGGCAAAGCTATTTAATCCAATAGGTTTTGTATATTTGTAATCCTGTGGTGGTTTTGTTTTTAATCTGAAAACTTGAAATGTTTTGCTACTCTTCATAAAGAAAGAAAAGGGTTAGGGTTTTATACTGTATATTGTATTTTGTATTGGAAAATATAATTGTTTTGACCCTACTTTGTCAGTTAGTACAACTTTAACTTGAATGTGAAGGCTGTCATTTAATATAAAGCAGAATTGAGTCATTATACAGTACAAAACAGCAGCCTCCTGGATAGTAAGTCCTCACACTTTCCTTCTTACTTGCCTATTTAAAAAGAAATATTTCTACTGTACATAACTTACTGTGAAATCATACAGCACAATATTTTTCACTATATATTAAATGAATATATAAACAATCCAGCTTAAATATTTCTATGAGATCATTTTATCATGAACAGTAATAAACCCTCAAAGGGCTACAAAATAAAAATCAGGACTTCATTTCAGATATTACGAGTTTAATGTGCAGTTCTTGGATCAAAGATATATTGATAGGAATCCATGTGCTTCTTGTCAAAAGTATTTGCTGTTTTTCATATGGATCAGTCTTCTACCAGCATAAGTGGCTCATGGGCAACTCAGGGTGACAGTCTTCCCAACAGAAGACCACAGCTGCCAACCTGGATAGCAGTGATGTGACATCACATCTTAGGAGATGAAATGCCAGGAAGTGCAATAGGAACTATATTTTATCTATATTTGATTCCCTCCCTTCTTTGGAGGCTTGAAGATAGGATGACAAGATCTGGACTGCAGAAAGTCAATCACTAAACAGCATCAAAGAAATATAGAAAACACCAACCCTTTGCTGCCATCTAGTGATCTCTTGGATTTGTGCAGCTGAAATCCAGTAGTTTCACTGTACTGTATGATAAAAGTAAAGATTTCCTCTGCTCAGCATCAAATCTTGGTGACCACATTCACTAATCCAGGTCATGTTCTTGGCTGCACTATGGAATGGGATTGCCATTGCCTTCTTCCATGATATTTTTTCATTGTTCTGGTTGGTTACAGCCATGGGATTTCCTCATGGTCTCCCATACAAATACTAAATCTGATTCTGCATAGTTTGGGGGGTTCAAGCAAGGTTGGCTAGATGCTGTCATCGGCTGTAGGCTGCAGAACTATATAGTCATTAAAATTATGATTTATTATCCATTAGTGGATTGTGATTCAACAGCTGTGAGATAACGGGCTTAATGAATGTGTTTTGCAATTGTATCTGCTCTTGTTTGAGAGTAAACCTCATTCAAATTAATGGGACTTCTTTCTGAGTATGCATGGGAAATCAAGCATGGGAAATCAAAAGAACAAAAGATATGTCTCTGGGGACTCTTTAAATCACAGCTTTCCAAACTGTGTGTCGCGACACTTTAGTGTGTCGCAACACACAGTCTGGTGTGTCGCCACACAACCTGGAAGCGGTAGCGGGGGCGTGTATGGCGGTGGCGGTGGCACGCCATCAGCACTTCCATGTTTTAGCGGAGGCCGCCGCTGCCGCCACCGCCATACACGCCCCCCGCCCCCCCCCCACCGCCATGCACACCCCCGCCGCTGCCGCTGCCGCCGCCGCCATCATTGGTGTCTTTGGGAAGCATTGCTTTAAATAGTATGCAGTTTAAGCTTCTGATCTGAAATATAGTGCAGGTAATGCAGTTTATGGAATGGTGTTTGTTTTCCTGCAAATAATGGAACTCCCTGATTCCATTAGCAAAAATCATTATTTGTGTGTATATATAATAAAGCAGTAATACTAAATTCTTAGCAGCCTTTTCCAACCTTTTATTTCGGATGATGCCTCATTCACCATGTGGGATAGAAATTCTGAAACTTATAGTCCAACATATCTGGAGAACATCCGGTTGTGGATTGATGCTCTAGAGCAGTGTTCCTCATCCTCAGCAACTTCAAGATGTGTGAACTTTAACTCCCAGAATTCCCCAGCCAGCATGCTGTATAGAGCGTTCTTAGGATCAAAAGGTTCTCATAACTATAAGCAACTACACCAGCTGTGTTCACACAATACAGGATTGGATTGGATGATCTTTGTGGTATCTTCCAGCTCCAAAATTCTATGATTCTAATATATTGACCTATAAACTAGGCAACCACATCTTAGCTTTGAATGCAAACTGAGCCCATGTGGTTTAGTTTAGAGTGTGGTGCAGCCTTTCTCAACTTCTTGACCCCGGAGAAACCCTTGAAATATTTTTCAGGCCTTGGGGAACCCCTGCCCATTCAGGCTCAAATATAATTTATTTTATTTATTTTATTAAATTTATATTACCACCCATCTCCCCTAGCGGGGACCCTGGGTGGTGCACAATATAAGCCAGAAGTTACAAAAATATTATATTTGTTTCATGCGTAGGGCTGTATATATACATTAACAGTGTTCTTAAACTAAAATAAAGAATGAAACTTACCTCTTTAATGTGAAGTTGCCCAAATTTGAAATAATTTTTTAAATAAATCGTGATCTCCTAGGGAACCCCTCGTGACCTCTTGTGGAACCCTAGGGTTCCATGGAACCCTGGTTGAGAAACCCTGGTGTAGTGTGTCATATGGACCTTGATAGGTGGGTTGAAAAAGCCATTGTTAAGTTAACCATGGTGTCATGCATACAGAGCCATTCCAGGTAAAATGGGAAATCACTTTCTGTTGAATGATCATAAATAGGATACAAATATACATTGAAGCAACATATTTATTATTCTTACAATAAGGTGTTTTTTTTTAAATGCAAGCTTTTGTATTCTTAGGAACCTTTCTTCAGAAAAAGTTGCCTGAAAAATGGGATTAGAGATGTTTTAAAAATCTGAATTTCAGTAGTAATTTTAACATCAGTGTAGGAAGAAGGGTAGAGGGGGAAGCAAGGTATGTAACAATTATGTAAAACAAAAATGGGAACTTCCTGTTAAAGCAATGGTATTCCCTGTAGTAACCTATGGCTGTGAGAGCTGGACCATAAGGAAGGCTGAGCGAAGGAAGATAGATGCTTTTGAACTGTGGTGTTGGAGGAAAATTCTGAGAGTGCCTTGGACTGCAAGAAGATGAAACCAGTCCATACTCCAGGAAATAAAGCCAGACTGCTCACTTGAGGGAATGATATTAAAGGCAAAACTGAAGTACTTTGGCCACATAATGAGAAGACAGGATACCCTGGAGAAGATGCTGATGCTAGGGAAAGTGGAAGGCAAAAGGAAGAGGGGCCGACCAAGGGCAAGATGGATGGATGATATTCTGGAGGTGACGGACTCAACCATGGGGGAGCTGGGGATGGTGACGGCCGACAGGAAGCTCTGGCGTGGGCTGGTCCATGAAGTCACGAAGAGTTGGAAGCGACTGAACAAATAAACAACAATGGAAATATTATCTGGAGTGTATTTATTTATCAGAGTACTGGCAAAGTGAAATAGTTCTTCTTATGCTTCAAGCATGTTCTATATTACAGAAGTCCTCTTCAGTCCCAACTAGAAAAGTGTTTAAGTGCTTCACAGTGCAGTGGATGAAATCTGAGTTTTCCTCAGGTGAGCTAAGGATGTCTGATTTATGCTATGCTCAAAGGATTGTATCACTGTATTTTACACTATGTTGCTGGAATCCAGAGGAATTTAATACAACCCATAAACATGGTATCTTAAAATGGTAGGAGATAATCATGATGATTTTTCAGACTATGTTCTCACCCTCTTCATG
This sequence comes from Charina bottae, assembly GCA_023362775.1. NCBI lineage: Eukaryota > Metazoa > Chordata > Lepidosauria > Squamata > Charinaidae > Charina > Charina bottae. The sequence goes on along the minus strand of JALMGJ010000006.1, from coordinate 37,926,220 downwards.
TGCAGCACACCTCCCCCCTGCAAGTTTGTATCTATATGTACCGAAAATTTCATCTACAGAGCCCCTGTTTCCTATAACCTTTATTAATGCAGTATTGAGATAGAGGAACATCTGCATGAGGTTGTCAAGACATGCAAACAAAGCATCCTGGCAAAAGGAACAAATGATTTTTTTTCATATAATCAAAATGATGTGTCATATTATCATTTACTGAAAGACATAAAACCAGTTACTGTGACATGTTCTCTTCCTATTGCATGAAGTAACCAGCTGACAACTATAATAGGAGCAATATGTATATAAGCAAGAAACATCTTGTTTATAGCAGCCACCACAAAGGGTTTTCCTGTTACATTTGAATATAGTAAAGCCTTCTCCAGTCTACTTCGTCTACATGTTAAACTACGGTTCCCACTAGCCTTAAACAACATGGGTCACGCTGGCTAATGATTATGGGAACTGCAGCCCAAAATGAATGGAGGGCACCAGAATGGAGAAGACTCTTCTAGTAAAAGGAAGCTTTGGCAGGTCATGCAGATGAATGGATTGAATAATGTAGATTGAAAAGAGAAGATGAACAGTGGTTCCTTTCGAGTTTTGATGGAATGAAGTTAATTGTTCTGGGCACAGTTGCATAAATGCTGCTCTTCACTTGTTTCATTCATTCATTCATTCATTCATTCATTCATTCATTCAATTTGTGTAGCCGCCCATCTCACATTTGTGACTCTGGGCAGCTCACATAATTAAACAACCAAACAAATAAACAAAATAAAAAAAACAATAAAAACAATAAACTCAGGATATGGGCATCACAACCTTTCAGTGACAGAAGTTTCACAGGATGGTACTATGTGCTACATTGTCCCCCCCCCCCACTCCAGCTCTTTGAATATATATCTATTATTTATTTATTAAAGTGTTCAAATGCCTGCCTCTACAATATGCATGCTAACTGATGCTACTCAATATACAGCTTTATATGCTTTAAGGGGTGGGAGTGGGGGTAGAGAGAAAGAACAACCTGAGCCCTTCAATTGTTGTTGGACTCCAGTTCTCATGAGCCCCAACAGTTAAGGAAGATGGAAAAATATAAATCAACAACACATAGAGTTCCATAGATCTTTAATTCCATATATATTACGCACACTCAATTGAACCTATATTCCAGGAACAAGTTGATCAAATAGATGTACATGTATCAATCCAACAACAGGGTTTGGTGTTCGTAGGTGTCACCATGCTAGCAGAGTCTGATCACTAAGCGATGGCATCAACTCTTTTGTCAATGAAAGTGGTAGTTCTTCCTCCTTTGAGCTTCTTCCTTACAGCCACCTTTGCCCAGTGAACTAAAACAGAACAATGGTAGCTAGTGTGGTAGCTAGTGAGACTAACAGAAATAGGCTCTTCCAGCAGCAGCTGCAGCAATTATGGCTCTGCTTCCATCTGAAGATCTAGAAGAGAGAGTTGGTAAGTGAGACATGAGGATAGAGCATTTATCTCATAAAATCTGTCCTGCAATGGTTTTTTTAGGTTTATTTTTATGCTGGAAATGCATATAAGTCTAAACAAAAAGGCAACAACCACCACAGAGTTTAATGCCCTGTTTGACAATGGCAGGAACACCCTAATCCAGTCCCTGAGCTCAGGGAGATGACCCTTTCATGCTGATAACAGACACCAGCAAAGCTCACGGGGGAGATAAGCCTTCATTAAATATGAAAGCAAAAGCAAAAGAATGGGTCTTACTATAATGGTATTATTTAAATATTTATTGGTATCAGTGCTTTTAATTGACGACAGCTTCAGAGGACCTACTATAGGTTTTAGCTCTCACAGCATGCAGGATAGTTCTTTGTTGCACAGCATGGTGTTAATTTTTTCTGCAAGTTGCCTGAAGACTGCACAGATTGCTGCTACAGAAATAATGAAAAACATAGGTTTTACATTCAGTGAGCAAAAATGATTGAACTCACCACAAATAGGTAGATAGTATGATGTCAACTTTTACCTTAAAAATCAATTAATATTGATTCATAGTTTAGAATCAGAATTCTAAACACACTTATTCTGAAGAACAGTCAATTGATCCCAGTGCTACTTACTTTTAAGTGAACATGCTTAAAATGCCTTTGTAGTAATTGTGAGATTTGTGCTGATGCTGTCTTCATAGATAAAGCTTTAATAACATTTTATAATAAGCAATTACTTTTGCACTTTAACAGCATTCTGGATGCTTTTTCAAACTAAACTGTTTGCTTTTTTGAACTGACATGACATTACAGATAACCAGACTTCATGTCCTCAGGCTTTGTCAGATCCAATTCAGCCTGAGTCAACCACAAATCCAAATTAGGATTTGGAAACTGATAGTTTTCATCTACTATTGACCATCACAATGAATTAATAAAAGACTGGTGTTTATTAGAACCTAATGACATTTATTGTCAAAGAAATGTGTATGGGTATTTGGGTGATATGCTTTTTCACATTTGGACTTATTTTTAAGAGAAAAAAATCTGTAACTTGTGTTTGTCTGTAATTTTTGTATATTATATTAGTTTCCCTTTTTTGGAGATACAGTAAATCTTAACAAATGTCAAAGAAAGAGCTTGCAGAAAATTTTGCAATTTTGGGATTTCTTATGCTAAACAGCATATACTGTGAGCTGCTAAATTATAGAAAGAAAGATGTAGAAATTTTTATACTAGGTGAATCACAGGTGATCTTGGACGTGGAGAATAGGATTAACTCTAAGGTTACTTGATTCTGAGTGCTAGCAAATGGTGTGATATTATCTTTTAGAGCAGGGCTTTCCAAAGTTTTTCCCGGGGCGACACACCAACCGGCGTTGGTGTGTCACCACGGGAAAACCCGGAAGTGCGGCAGCGCGCAAAAACCCGGAAGTGCTGCTGCCGCTTCCGGGTTTTTCGCGCTGTAATTGGTGTGTCGCCCCGGGAAAACCCAGGAAAACCCGGAAGCGCTGATGATGATCAGCGCTTCCGGGTTGTGTGGCGACACACCAGACTGTGTGTGGCGACACACTTTTGTGTCGCGACACACAGTTTGGAAAGCTCTGTTTTAGAGAATTAAATTTATATCTAATTTTATTCTCTATTTATACGGGTTGTTTGTATTGTATTTTATGTGCTTATAGTTTTAATGTTAATTTTATTGTAAACCACCCAGAGTCCCCCTTTCTGTGGGAGATGGGCAGTGATAGAAATTGGAAAAATAAATAAATAAATAAATAATTTATATTATCAGTGAAGATAGAGAATGCTTAAATTAGTTGTAGCTGAGCACAAATGCAAAGCCAACTTTTGGATTGTAAACAAAAAAATTTTGAGAGAGAAAGAACAGAATCCCAAATTTAATTAATCTTGTGAGTGAAGACAATATGTTTACAAAATAACCTTTTTACAACTGAGTGGCATGACTGATGCAGCTATTGTTATTCACAAAGACATCATCACCATGAGAAACTCCACTTTCTGAATTCTCAGAGTGCTGGATTTTCCAATCTAATAGATTCACAAAGAAAAATGCAGCAAAATGCAACTTCCATTTTCTTGGTTGATTACTGCAGCAGGTAGTTAGGATAAGAAACAGAGGAGGACTTTGAGCCCATGCCTATGAAATAAGAAGGAAAAGATGTATATTTTGTCCATACGTTTTGAATCCTTCAACAAAGATCTTTTGGAGAGCAAGTTGAGTGCATGATCTGCAGTCCTCTGTTCAGGAGTAAGGAAAAAAAGATAGGTAACCAAAACAAGGAACCATCTTGCCAATTTTAGGCATGCATTTTCCCTGCATTATTTGGACAGAGTACTATGAATTGTGGAAGATATACTATAAATATGTGTAAAGATCAGGATCCTTCTGTTCATTCTTAAAAGCTTGCTCCATGTTTTTTCTAATTTACGTGTCAGTTCCTACATCAGAATTACAGCCTTGTCTCTGGCATTACCAAGTGATTTTTGCCAGTTCTGGATAGAGACTCCAATTTGCCAAAAGGAGATAAGGATGTACTGAAATGAACAACAAAAATGCTGTTGCCTATCTTAGCTGAACAACAGAATACAAAAAATGTCCCTTTCTAGCAGAGGCATCTGCAGGAACTGATGCTTTTGTCAAAATGTTGATAGCAATAGTTTTGCATGACACAAGCTCCACTCCTTATGTACATTTGTGTGAAGTCACAGTGAACTTACAAAATGGGTGGACCTTGCATTGCAACAGCTCAATACTGCTTCTGTGATATGCTCCTCCCCTCCCTCCCAATTGCAAACACCTCTCTTTGCTAAGAAGAACTGCATTCCTCAGTATTGGCCTAGAGCAAGGGTTGGAAATGGCGGCTCGCGAGCCAGATGCTGATCCCTGCCGCACAGCTGATTGGCGTGGAGATTTTTCACCCGGGCCCTCCCCCCCCCCAGAATACATCTCCAAGCTTTAGCAGAACAAACCGTGAAGGAGGAGGAGGAAGAGGGTGGTGGTGATGATGGGGGGAGGTTTGAAAAAGCAGATCCAAGCACAAAAGTTAGTGAGTCATTTCGGTGGTAGCTGGAACAGCTTTCTTGACTCCAGCCTCCCTCCCTCTCTCACTCTCTTTCCCTGGCAATGGATCAGTACCGGGGGGGGGGGGAGGGAAGGGAGGAGAAGGCAAGGGAGGGAGCGTTCAAGAGAAGTGGATTTAAAAGAGTGGGGGGGCTTTGTATACAGATGCCCGCGTGTTAATTCTTCTGGCGGTGATGCGATTCACGCCCCTAATTGATTTATTTTTAAAGCTACCCCCCGCTCTTTTAAATCCGCTCCTCTTGACCGCTCCCTCCCTCCCTTGCCGTTTCCTCCCTTCCCTCCCGACCCCCCCCCGCACTGATCCATCGCCAGGGAAAGAGAGCGAGAGGGAGGGAGGCCGGAGTCAAGAAAACTGTTCCAGCCGCCGCTGAAATGACTCAGTAACTTTTGCGCTTGGATCTGCTTTTTCAAACTTCCCCCCATCACCCTCCTCCTCCTCCTCCTCCTTCATGGTTTGTTCTGCTAAAGCTTGGAAATGTATTCTTCACCCCTCTGCCTTGCCCAGGTAATTAAAGCTTTCTCACCCCTCCCCCCAATATTCTCCTTCACACACACACCCCGCGCTGCCACGCTTCGCATTACTATTCGCTTTCTACTCCGCTTCCCTGTTTTCTCCCTGCAGTTTTTTACTTTCTACTCCGCTTCCCCACCACACAGCTGATTGGCGTGGATATTTTCCACCCCGGGGTGCCCCCCCTGTCACTTTTTGCAGTGATCCGAGGCTTTTTTGCCTCACGCCCGCAAACCCCGCCCCCTTCCACGCGATTGGCCCCCGCCTGCAAACCCCGCCCCCTGGCTCTCGAGCATGTCAAAATGTCCTCGAGCATGTCAAAATGGCTCCTGGCATAAAAAAGTTTGCCGACCCCTGGCCTAGAGCATAGCTTTCCAAACTGTGTGTTGCGACACTTTAGTGTGTCGCAACACACAGTTTAGTGTGTCACAACACAACCCGGAAGCGGTGGCGGGGGCATGCATGGCGGCGGCATGGGGGCGTGCATGGCGGTGGTGGTGTGCACAGCGGTGGCAGCGACAACGGTAGCGGTGTGCCATCAGCGCTTCCGCATTTTACCGGAATACACGCTGCCACCGCCGTGCACACCGCCACCGCCGCGTGCCCCCCCCGCGGTGCTGCCGTGCATGCCCCTGTGCTGCTGCCGCTGCCGCCATTGGTGTGTCACCAGTGGCGGCAGTTTGGAAAGCACTGGCCTAGAGGATATGGTACTGTATCTTAAAAACAACAAATTTATGAAGTTATTATTTTTATACCACAGTTAACAGTTTCTTATGTAACATTCTGTAATTATGTTGCCCTCTGGATATGTCCACATAAAAGTACAGGGTTGTAGTTCAGGAAATATAGATTGGGTCAATTTATAACAGAATATACAAGTATTGAATTCCTCAGTTCAATAGTTCCTCAAGAATTTGTGGTAATGGTACAAAATTTGGAAGTACAGACTTCTAGACAAATCTCAAAATAGATGTCTGCCTTTGCAGAGGGAAATGTCTTAGGTCTCTGAGGATATGACCAGTCATTTTCTCTTTCTGCCCTAGAGTTAAGAGAACTGCTCCTCATCAAGTTATAGGTTATACTGTAATTGTATGTGGTATGGTTGATGGCTTATACCTTTATTTTAAATGTTAATTCATACATACATATATTAAGATAATAGAATGCCAGAAGAAGGTTATCCATGTGGAATAAATTCTCATTTGGCTCAGAATCTCAGGTTAGCCATGGACAGCTCCCTCCATAATTCTACTTGAGGTGAATTGAATGTTTATATAGTATTTAAATCCAAGTCAATTATTTAAATCTCTCATTGTCCATGGACAGTTTAAAGCAATCATTCTTCAGTACAGAATCTTGGTTCCTGTGATGTAGTTTAATTTCTAATATATCTCTGGGAAATTCACATAAACATTTATGGAAGAACATTGAATTTGGGATAGTTGTTAAATGGATTCTCTGCATTCAAAATTCCCATTAAAGCACAATGTGGCTTTCTGTTTCAATGTGTTTATAAATCTAGACATTATTATACTATACACCACACTTTATAGCTAAACATGAGCCCAGCTAAACATACCTTAACCCAGGCAAATGTCTGAACTCTGTTTCACTAAGTTCAAAATCATTTTCCAGTAGTGCACTTTTGTCTACAAAGGTATGAACAGTGTGACCTTCTTCAATTGGGTATATTATTTCTATTAGAAATAATTTTTATTCCAGGACCAGTGTCCATTATTATTCGAGTCAAGGGTATTATAAAATCTTTATTAAAATGGTGATTCATGTGAAAATTCTGGACAGCAATAGAGACAACTTTTTAAAGTAAGTATTGTTATTATAGAGCAGAAATTAACATTCTTTTTGGGGCTTGGGGGCCAAAGTAAAACTTCCTGCCATGCCTGATGGCTGTGAAGATCATGGCTAGCGATACCTTGACAACATTTGAGTGATATGGTAATGGATTTTCAGTCACTCTGTGTGTTGTCCACTCCTGCAATAGAGTTTTTGGGAGATACCTAATTATGCAATTTTTTTCATTTGCAGGAATTGAAATACTGCTGTTCCATAATTATCTGAAGCCAAACTGCTCAAGTAATAATATTTGGGCTTCATCTGAAAAAGATTAAAAACCAAGTTTTTTTTAAGGCTTTAGATGTAAGTTCTCATAATGCCAGGTGAGATGTATAGCAGGAAGGTAGGAAGCTATTTATTGTCCAAGTGGCTCAGTGAGTAAGACGCCAGGCTTGTTGATCGGAAGATCGCAGGTTCGGAGGTTCGAATCCCTAGCCCCACGTGACGGAGTGAGCTCCCGCACTCACCCCAGCTCTTGCCAACCTAGCAATTCGAAAGCATGCAAATGCAAGTAGATGAATAGGTACCACTCCAGTGGGAAGGTAACAGCGTTCCATGTGCGTCATGCGGCCACATGACCGTGGAAGCGTCTTCGGACAACGCTGGCTCTTCGGCTAACAAACGGAGATGAGCACTGGCCCCTAGAGTCGGACACGACTGCACAAACGTGCGGGGGGAACCCTTACCTTAACTAAGCACAACAACTACTAAAAGACTGGATGGGCTTCTTCAATATGCATCAACAAGCAGAGTAGGCATCAGCAGAAACAGAAACTGAAGTTTTGTCCCCAGCAATACAGAGCTGGCACTGTATTTCCTTTGTGGAAGAAAGAATTGCAGGAGTGCCCACGAGGGACTTAGTTTGGTACTGGAGATTGCAATCATGACATACAGGATTAAGGCTTTGCCAAACAGCCACTCTTCCTTGGCCATATTCCCAAAGTTTGAATACATGCAAATGCATCCAGTCCAATATGACACTAATATGGAAATTAAGGGTGTAGCCAGCCATTCTATCCTGTTTACAATGAACATAGGTATTTTTGCTGAAAAGGAAGTTCTACTGCATAGATTTACTGCAGACCATTAGCATCATAAATACTTATTTACTTTTAGCCCTTTGTACTGGTCTCTGTACAAGAAATTCCTTGAGGTCCTAATATAATGTTAGCTTTTCCTCTTTCTTCATCCATAGTGTAATTGGGGAGAGCAGTATACAACATTGCTAATGCAGTATCTTTTCCAATAATTGCACAACTATTTTGATTAGGTTTGGCATAGTACAAAATGACATATTTTGGATACTTGGGTATAATCTCAACTAATTCTATCCTTTACTTAAGATGTTAAGTAATTTTGAAAATATTTTCTTTTGCTTTTAAAAATGGGGTCTAGAAATAATATGCACAGACCTTCCACTACAATCCTGTGCAAGATTATTGTAAGTCCCATTGAACATATGGGACTTAACTCTGGAGAAAAAGTACACAGAAGAGCTCTTTCAGTAGCAGAATGAGTTAACAGTTGCTTGTATGCATGTTATGAAAACCAAATTGTTTACTTATTTCATAAATGGATAATTTTTATCCAATATCTGCTTGGAAATGCTTCAACTGAAATCAATCTTTGGAAGATTTATATTGCATATATTGCAGTACAGTATAATAGAAATTAATGTTATCAACTCTTGAATAAATTATGAAGACAATTAACTGCTGTTTTAGAATGCTGGCATCATCCTGTACAATGACAATTCTGCAAATAGCATCTGTTTTTACCTTTATGATTTATGGATCTAGGGCTCTTTTGCTTAATTGGCTGAATTTGAGCCAAAATCTTACTTTCAAGGGGTCTTAAACAAGCTGAAATGTGATATGTTGCTTATGAGATTACAGTTTTAATTTGACAGCCTTTACTATGCAGCTAATGTAAAACTTTATTTCTGATATTCAGGTTTGCTTCTCAGCATGTTAAATATTCAGTAGCTGAACATAAACTTAGTTCTACATTTAACAGTAGTAGCTTTTCATTCTAAGTATAGAATAGTACTGTAAAAATATTGGGAAGCTACATCTGAAACCTGCATTTATATGTCTGCTTTCTCCTTCCATAATATCAAAGATGACACATCTCTAGACAGTGTCTAGAGACTCTTTACAATGCTCCTTACAGCTAACTCTGGTAGCTCTCCATCTGTGGTGCACAGAGGCCAGATTTCCAATTATACCCCCCGCCCCGCCCCAGCGTCTAACACTTTTTGTAATATTTATTGAAAGTTTTAACAGCAATATTAAGACTAATATAAACTAAAATAAAACAGAGAAAACGAAAAGGAAATAAATAAATAAAAGAAAAAGTGCAATAAGAAAAAAAGTAAAAGAAAATAGAAAAAAGAGAAAGAGATAAAGAGATAAAGAAGTGGATTGTCGAAGGCTTTCACGGCCGGAGTTCGATGGTTGTTGTGGGTCTTCCGGGCTGTGTGGCCGTGTTCTGGAACACGGCCACACAGCCCGGAAGACCCACAACAACCATAAAGAAGTGGCTTCAAATATTTTTCACAGCAGTTATAAGTACAATTATATTTTGACCTCTCTCTCTAAAGTTACACCCAAGGTCTAACACTTAATGTGCTGTAACACATGTTCTTCAGCAAAAGATGATAAAGTCCCAAATACCTGATCAACTGGGAAGGTTTGACCATACCAAAAAATATATGCAACTTGGAAGGGACCTGAAGGAGCAACTTAGAAGCAGCTGCCACTGAACATCTTAGACAAAGGCATTTTCCTCTATTTCCCATCCTTTTCTTTTTTTTCTCTTGTTCCAAAGCCTATTAATATTCCTCAGAAGTCCTCAGTGATAGTGGTGAGATTAGAGAAAAAATGCTGACAAAAGTATTGGGGTGGTGGTGGTAAAAAAACTTGATTTGGATACCACATAACATGATAAATACATAACAGCAGAGCTGAGTAGAGCAAGGCTGCAAAGTGGGCAGGCTGGCAAAGTTTTTCCTTTTAGGAGAGATTACTTCTTTGCTTTGCTTTTATGTGGTAAACCTATTCTAGAATGTACACTACAGTTTTCATGAACTTTTCTCCTCGGAGTAGCTATTATTCATGAATTTTTCTCCTCAGAGTAGCTACTGTTGTTTTTGTTGTTGTGATGATGATGATGATGATGATGATGATGATGATGCAATTGCACAACTGAAATTTGGTGGTGTGTTCAGACAGGGCTCTAGGGGCTACAAAGCTAAACATAACTTAAATAATATTTACTCTAGAAGATACTTTCTAAAAACCCTTTCTAACTCTATATCTGGGTATAATTGTTACAAGATTTCAATATGTAAAAGAGACAAGGATGACAAAATTCACGGACAACATTGCTATAGAGATAACAAATTCAGACAGACGGGAAACTTCTGTAAAATGTAACCACATTCTCTGGGGGTAGAAAAATAGGAAACATTCCTATTAAATCCTGCTAGATTTCTTTACAAGTCATTTTATTAGCAGACTAAATAATTGTACAGAAGAAGAAGAACGCTTGTAAGTTAGGATCCTCTCCAGGGGCAATATGTCAGCACATGGAGGGAATCTACTCAGAGTTAAATGGGGCCTTGATTTGCCACCTTCCCCTTTCTCACTGCAAGTAACTAATGCAATCAGCAAGCAAGACCATCCACAGAATGGGAGGACCATGTGTAGCACCTCCTTCTCTAAGCCTTGTTCCATGATTTAAGATTCACATTCAAGAATTGGAAATGTTGACAAATGCAAATTAAAATAATAAAACTTGATTGAGGAAAATGGGAGAAATTGAGAAATTCTCTGAATTCATTTTAATTTAAAAACTCAGAGTGCAGATATGCTTGAATGCCTTCTACTCAGCCTAAGGAAAATTATGGTATATACTTCATTTCCCCACTTTTTAAATCAATTTTATCATTCAAGACAGCTAATAATAAATGAATGGAGCCAAATGCTAATCCAAAGGGAGTATATTCCAGATTTCAGGAATGGTACTATCTTACCTATGGAGGTCCCTGATCAAAAAATCAAGTTTTAGGTCTAGCAGTTGGCTTGGTTGGTGGCATACAAAATCCTTTTTTGGAACAGGTTGTTCCCCTTAAAGCTTTGAATTCATATTGGATTCTTACACACACATATATAATCTATATTTAATGTAAAAAAGAAAGAAACTATGATTTCTGATATTATTTTACTCAAATATAGGTGTATTACAAATTAAATTTAAGTCAGATAAACAGCAATATGGCAGTAATAAAGCTTTATGAAGAGCAACAATACTTAATAGAAAGATCAACTATACTTTAAGGACAATAGTCTTGGTTATGATTCAGTTTTCCTACTCAGCAACTGAACCTGTTTTTGTCTATGCAGGAATTGTATGCAGTTAGAGCAGTATTTCTCAACCTTGGCAACTTTTATTGTCGATTGGGGAATTCTGGGAGTTGAAGTCCACGTGTCTTAAAGTTGGCAAGGTTGAGAAATGCTGATTTAGAAGGTAGTAATCTGTCCAGTATTCCTGTTTTATATATATCTACCATATCTCCTATTAATCCTCCTTTGTTTCAAGTTAAAGAGCCTTGATTGCTGTAGTCCTTCTTCATAAGGAAGCTGTTTCAGTCCTCTAAACATTTTTGTTGTTAATTTTAGTATCTTTTTTAGGTCTATATATCTCTTGGTCACCACTCCGCCCTAAATCTAGACCATTTCTGTAAATTAAAGGAACACTTTTTACTGCCCTTCCCCTGCACCTCCTTTAGTCATTGCCAATTTATTTACCCTTTCTATCTCCTGTTTTTTAAGTAATTTGCCAATTCACAAAAACACCTATCCTTTTATTCCATTACAGCTAAATTTGCTTAAGAGCCTTAGGAAGTCTTTGTTCAGGTTTTTGAAACCCGAAGCATGCAATGTCTGTTGGATTGTCCTTGTTTCAAAGATGCTTAGTTAGCACTTAGGTGAAAAGTTCTCTTTAACTGCTCTATGAGCCAAATGAGTCCAGGCCAAATGTACAAAGCCAGCTATTCTCCATTTATTCTCTAAAGAGCAATGTACTAGAACCAGATTTGTTGTCAATTTCCGAAATGGTCAATTTTGCTTATTGACCAGTGCAGATATTTTAAGTATAGGCTTCATTGGATTCTGTTGTTACCAGTTTCCTAGTACTGGCTTCCCCAGCCCATAGAGATTTGGTGGGAATAATGGGATTTGTAGTCAAGACATCCAGCATCCCTACCTTGGGTAGGGCTGATGTCAAAGGTGAATGAAAGTATAAATTCCACTTTTAATTTACATTGATAGATGTTTAAAAATGTAACAAATGTGTGTTGGAAATGCTTACAGGGAGAGGGAACATTCTGTCACCTCTGGTGGACATGTAAAAAAGCAAGGAAATTTTGGGATCAGATTTGTTGTTGTTCAGTCGTTTAGTCGTGTCTGACTCTTCGTGACCTCATGGACCATAGGACGCCAGGCCTTCCTGTCCTCCACTGTCTCTCGGAGTTTACTCAAATTCACGTTCATTACATCGGTGATGCTATCTAACCATCTCATCCTCTGCCGTCCCCTTCTCCTTTTGCCTTCAGTCTTTCCCAGCATCAGGGTCTTTTCCAGTGAGTCCTCTCTTCGCATTAGGTGGCCAAAGTATTTGAGCTTCAGCTTCAGTATCTGTCCTTCCAATGAGCAGTCAGGGTTGATTTCCTTTAGGATTGACTGATTTGACCTCCTTGCAGTCCAAGGGACTCTCAAGAGTCTTCTCCAGCACCACATCTCGAAAGCATCAATTCTTCAGCGCTCAGCCTTCCTTATGGTCCAACTCTCACAGCCATACATTACTACTGGAAAAACCATAGCTTTAACTATACGGACCTTTGTCGGCAAGGTGATGTCTCTGCTTTTTAATATGCTGTCTAGGTTTGCCATAGCTTTCCTCCCAAGGAGCAAGCGTCTTTTAATTTCATGGCTGCAGTCACCGTCTGCGGTGATCTTGGAGCCCAAGAAAATGAAATCTGTCACTGCTTCCATTTCTTCCCCTTCTATTTGCCAGGAAATGATGGGACCAGAAAAAGAAATTAAGCTATGATTATGGGTTTTATGTAATAATGAATGTAATGAATAGAAATAGTGGTAATATAGATAAATTAGGGGTAAGAGATTACTTTATGGTAAATATATCTATAATTGGGATAGTCGGAAACCATATTTTAGGTTGTTTGTATTTTTGTATTTTATTTTATTTTGGTTTTTTTTTTCTGTTTGTATTTATAATGTTTTTCTCTTTAATGTCAATTTCTCTCCCTTTTTTATTTGCTGTTTGATTTGTTATAAGTTGGTTGTTGTATTTAATGTATGTACTGTTTTGTATTTTACTATATTATGAAATAAATAAAAGTTTTAACTCAAAGAAGAATTATTAACTATGATCATTGCTGATTTTTTATTATTGCAATAAATTTTACTTGATAACTGGTCATAAATAAGGTGAATGAATACAGTCGGACAGTGATTTAGTTTTGAAGGTAAAAAGTTGAAGAAGGTCATTAATGAAGTTCACATGCTCCTTTTCAGGACTTTTCCATCAATATAGATAAATTATCCCCCTGCGGTCTTTTAAAATCACTAGGAGGGCAATCATAAGGTGGTTGGCCCCTTCTGCTTCCCACAAACTCTGAAAAAGAGACAGGGTCCTGTACCTTTAATATTTGCATGGATGTGGGAATGTTATCAACTGCAAATAAACTCTGTTGTTGTTGTGCCTGTTTTCCATCACCTTTTTTACATATTGAAGAGAGCATTTTGCTTGGTAGCATTAGGAACTATTCATCTGGAAGTACCCTAAGAGCCTTCAGAAAGAGATGATACTTAAGTACAATATATCTACTTAATACAGAGCTTTCCAAACTGTGTGTCGGGACATGTTAGTGTGTCGGCTGCAGTGTCTGGGTGTGTCCCGGCTGCTGCTGCCTCCGAGCCCTGCCAGGATTCCGCGCAGGTCCTAGTGCCTGCCTTGTGCCTGGCTGCCTCCAAACCTGCCCTGCCAGGATTCCGCGCAGGTCCTAGTGCCTGTCTTGTGCCTTGCTGCCTCCAAACCTGCTGTGATTCCACGCAGGTCCTAGTGCCTGCCTTGTGCCCTGCTGTAAGAGTGTGTCGCAAAATGATGCCCTGCTGAAAGAGTGTGTTAATATATTGCAGCTGTAATTCTTAAAATTACAGACTTTCAGACCTAAATTATGCAACCAGATTAGTATAAAATTTACACATTTTTTTGAAATTTTTCATTTGAGATTCCACACCAAAATTTGTAATACACTTATTCAAAGTTTGCCTCCTATAAACTTTTATCTTTTCCTTTTTTGGTAGGTAAAAGCTTATGTATTCATGGGGCTGAGAATTGTGTGCAGTTCTACCACAGGAGAAGTACAGCAAGTAAGTGGTTATTACAACATCCATCTGTGGTTAGGCATTCTTCATTTCCACAAGTCAGAAGGTCAATAAACATGGAAGCTACCTCTTCTGGATTTGTTACATCACCAATTTCTCATCACCCAGGTATTTAGTTCTATTGTATTCCTGAGTGCTTTACAAAAATTATCCCTGCTATGAAATACTTAGAGTGTCTATCAAACCTCCATTGAATTAATCTCTAGATCAGTTAATAGACTGATGTTCTTTTTTTTTTTTGAACTACACTTATTTGCAATTGCCATAGTAATTGATAATCAGAGCAGGAACAGAGGTGGTTGAAAGATTTTAGAGAAATTGAGATATTTTATTTTTTTCTAAGATTCCCTATTAAAAATCACCATCCAGTATTGTTATGCTTGTCTTTTACTGTATATTTAAAAAAACATGCTATATTTCTTCTCTGCGTACAAACAAAAATCTGCAGTAGCACCCGCCCTTTGGAATATCTTGCCCCTGGAGCTGAGGCGAGTTTCTTCACTCCCGACCTTCCGGAAAGATTTGAAGACCTGGTTCTGCCGCCTTGCTTGGGACGGGAATGCCAATAGTTCCTCTTGGGAGTGGCTGGTGCCATGAAACCCGCCTTATTATTAACATCTTTTCGTTTGGATTTTTATATGTAAATTATTGTTACTGTAATTTTATATTTTTAACTTATTGTTGTGAACCGCCCAGAGTCCCCAGGTGTGGAGGAGATGGGTGGTGATACAAATTTAAATAATAAATAAATTTAAATAAATAAATAAATTAGATAATTTTAAGTTTATCTGTATATTATATCTGTAATATACAGATAAACTCACATTTATCTAATTTATAGACATAATCACTTGTTTCTCAGGCAGTGTGAATAAGCCAGCACTGGCGTGATTGAAGATGTTTCAAAAGAACTTGAACAGTGAGGACACCGGTAGCTGCTGGGAATCTTTTTTAAAATGTTATTGGGCCTTTCTGGCCATTCTGTGTTACTGAGCAGAAAGAGCATCTTTTTTATTTTTTTCTTTCATGATCACTTTCAAATGGGATGGGGGGAGTAATAGCTCCTCTTGGGGTTGGCTTGTTCCATAGGGTTCTTTAAAGCCTAACATCAGAGCCTCTTGGATCTTATATATTTAATTAAATTATGTATTCTATTTTATAAATTTTTATATGTTTTAATTACTGGCTTGGTGTAAACCGCCCAGAGTCCCCTCCGGAATGGGGGGAGATGGGCGGTGATATAAGTTGGAAATATAAATAAATAAATAAATAAATAAATAAATAAATAAATCACTGACACTCAAAATATTCATAAGCATCCATTGTGCAGTTATTAGAGAGTATCCTCAGTCTAAAGTTTCAAATCTATGTAGAAATAACTAAATTACTCCCTCATACCTATACCCATATGGTTTCAAATAAGTAAAGAACATTGCCTATCCTAGTTATATCTTTCACCCTGTGGTTATTGTCCAGGTGACTGATGACTACCAGGCATGACTACCAGGCATGCAAAGCCAACAGAAGATGTAGCCAAGAGGCAGAAAAACATTAACAGTATTTATAAGTTGCCATTTGGCCCAGAAAGGGCTCACAACATGACTTAATCGATAGTTTTAAAATGATTAAAAACTAAATTTAAGAACATGAGTCCAAAACAGAGGGCAATGAATAAGTTAGACCTATAAATAAGGTTGAGGGGGTGTGGTGGCTCAGCGGGTAAGACGCCAGGCTTGTTGATGAGAAGATCACAAGTTTGGAGGTTTGAGACCCTAGACCCGCGTGATGGAGTGAGCTCCCGCACTAGCCCCAGCTCTTGCCAACCTAGCAATTCGAAATGTCTATGAAGGTTCTCAGTCATCCAGGTGGAATTGTCTGTAGCTTGAATCATGTCAACTGGATTTCTATTTTCTCAGTGGAAACGTTTCGCTCCTTATCCAAGAAGCTTCTTCAGTCTGAGCAAAGTTTGTAAGGGAATCCTTAAATATGTTTCTAGACATGATTCAAGCTACAGATAGCAATTCGAAAGCATGCAAATGCAAGTAGATGAATAGGTACCACTTCGGTGGGATGGTAACAGCGTTCCGCACGCGTCATGCCGGCCACATGACCGCGGAAGCGTCTTCGGACAACGCTGGCTCTTTGGCTAACAAACGGAGATGAGCACCGGCCTCTAGAGTCGGACACGACTGCACAAATGTGCGGGGGGAACCTTTACCTTTTTTTATAAATAAGGTTCAGTTTTAAAAAATGTTCTTAAGGATTAAAAGCATAGTTCCTATATTTCAAAATAAGTTTGTGAAGAGTACAGTGCTTCTAGCTACCTTTGCCTATGAAGCAGGGGGTATTTTCTAGAAGTGTGTTTTGGATTCAGTGAAATCCCAAACTGAATTGCACTGACTTACACACATTCAAGAAATGTCTGAATCAAAATGAACCTTGTCCAAAGTCAAATCTGAAACCTCCTGAAGTCTCGTTGGGAGTCCTGTTTGCAAAAACTGATGCATTTATTTCTAAGCATTCCACTTAACATCAGTTTCAGACTGGGGAGAGGAGGCTAGGGCATGAGAAAGGTTTTTTTTTTTTTTTTTTTTTTGTAAATGATAGCTTCTGATCACAGTCATGATTATAGGAAATGATTATCAATCCTTTCTTCCTAGAGCATTTTGCTGGGGTCAGTGAAAAGTACAGTATAAGACTTAAGTTTTGGGTATTTGTATGGAAATGCTGAATGTTTAGTTCTTTTGCTACTATTTACTCCCCATACATCATCTGTCTGCTCTGTTGTATTACATTTTCCGTGATTTTGGTGTCAATAGAGAGGAAAAAATGCTTATAATGCCCTAGCCTTTATCTTTCTGAAATTTTCTAATTTACTTGTCTAAAGAGTGGTCTATGATAGCACCTTTTTAATGCATATAGCCCCGCCCCACCCCAAAATGTATAGAGAAGGGGAAACAAGTTATTCCTGTGGGCCAAATTTGAATTTCCCACATCCCTTTGATTCTTTTGACATTTTAGCAGATTTATACAGTTACCATTGTTCAGTTGTTTCTGACTCATAATAACTTGACGGACATCATTTCACCAGGATTGTCTGTCAGTAACTGCTTCTTTGAGCTCTTGTATGCTCTTGCTTGTGTCACCATTGATAATATTGATTGAATCCAAGATGGCGATCGGGAGCGGTCACGAACGCCGCGAGCTGTGCTAGGAAGTTTGTGGGGAGCTCGGATATGGACTTAATACCCCCTCAAACTAACTAATTATATCAACTAATTACCAACTGACTGGAAGGGGATGATAGAGGATGGCAGAGGAGCCTTGAATACCCGAATCTCCGGCTTTAATATTCATGCCGGAGTAGGGTAATCCGAGCTCTTCGGAATTGTAGCCTCCGTAGCGCCCGAACGAAGAACTGAGGAGAGACGGAGAGACGGATCTAACACCTCTTTAATCCAACTATCCACCAACTATTTCCAACTTACCAATGGTTAGGAGGACACTGGAGTGGGGTAGATGGAGCTCCTCCGGTTCGTAGCCTCCGTAACCCCGAGCGGAGGACTGGGCGGGGCGACGGAGTGCATGATTTTTGGTGTCGGTGGATTTTGTGGACCCTGGCTGACTCCTTGAGGGGTTTTGTTGGTGGGGGAGTCTGGCACAGAGATTTGGTGGAGGAAAGTCGTGGTAGCCCGGTTGTGATGGGCCAACTCCTACGGTTCCCGACTACGTACTGGATGGCGGGGAGAGGAAGCCAAACAATCTCCGAGACCTCAACTAATGGAGAAATCTCCAGAGCAGCAAAGCGGCAACAGAACGCGGAGCGCAGAATAGTGAAGTGCGGGCGTTACTCCCGTGGACTCTGGCATGCTGAGGGTGAGCCCAGCAGACTGGTGGTCCCCCTGGCAGACTCCCTGGTGAGCCCTGGTTACCTTGGGCTGAGACGTGTGAAGGGCCGTGTGTCAACGGTGGAGCCCTATAGACTTTAACATCTATTGACCACCAGAGAGACTTTGAATGCTGGATGTAGGGGAATTCCCATGGTTTTCAACAACTTTTTAACAACTGGAAATTTTATTAAATTTATCCCCATTCACGTAGAGGTGGCAGAAACTTAGTAGGGTCCCCGGGTGTTTGATTGGGGGTTCCCCTGAGTGTGAGAGAGTAAGGGGGTCCCAAGATTGTATGTATGTATGCATGAGTGTCCACCCCTGAGTGAGAGACAGGTGGTGGGCAGGAGTGGATGATGCCCCCTTGCTATCAGTGAGGGGGTGAGGGGGCAGAGTGAATGTGTGGGAGGTGGTTGGCCCTCCTGGCGCCGAGAACGGAAGCTGGTGCACTGGGGGACCTATCATCTCCTTGGGATGATTGAGTGTGGAAGATGTGTGCGTGGAGGGGGCCTGGAGGTCAACTCAGGGTTCCCAGAAGGCCAGGAATGGAGGCATCTGGGCCTGGAAACTCTGGGGGCAATAGGGTGGGATGCCCGATCAAAGTGGTGATGGGATGGGGATGTTACGACGGGAACCAGGGGGCAGGCCAACTTCGGGGAAGACGCCCCCGGTGTTTGTTACCGGTGGCGTGTTCCGGCCCCTCAGGTTCAGACCCAGGCCCTGGTCAGAGGACCCTCGGGCGCCCTGGTTTTCGGCTGCTGCTACTTAACGCCAGGTCTGTTAACAACAAGGCCCCCCTCATATGTGACTTGATCACGGAGGAGGGGGAAAACCTGGCGTGTATTACTGAGACCTGGCTGAGCGCAGAGGGAGGAGTGGCTCTCTCTGAGATGTGCCCAGCCAGGTTTCAGGTGTGGCATCAGCCGAGACTCCGGGGCAGGGGAGGAGGGGTGGCAGTTGTCATCCGGGAATCTCTGGTGGCCTTCAGGGGCGCTGGTCCACAAGTGACCGGGTGTGAGGCCCTGTTTTTCAAGTTGGGTTCTCGAGAGCAGTTGGGGGCGTTGTTGCTGTACCAGCCTCCCTGCTGCGTAGCAACCTCCCTGCCTGAGCTGCTGGAGGCTGTCTTGGGGTTGGCGGTGGAGTTCCCCAGGCTTATGGTTCTGGGGGACTTCAACCTGCCTTCCCTGGGACGTGCCTCAGAGGCGGCTCGGGAGTTCATGGCTACCATGGCAGCCATGGGCCTGTCTCAGATTATTCGAGACCCGACTCGAGACAGTGGCCTCACTCCAGACTTAGTCTTCTTGTCGGAGCAGTGGCAAGGTGATCTGAGGGGAGAGTTAGATCTGTCCCCACTGTCATGGTCAGATCATGCCCTGGTGGCCTTGAGATTCTCATATGCCGCCCCACTCCGCAGGGAGGCAGGACCCATTGGAATGGTCCACCCCCGGCGACTAATGGACCCTATGAGGTTCCAGAAGGAGCTGGGTGGTATACCTGAGGATCTATTGCATGGTCCAGCGGAGGTCCTGGCTGCAGCCTGGAATAGGGAAGCGGCCGGGGCCTTGGACAGGATCGCGCCTGTGCGGCCTCTCTTGCCACATCTGACCCGATACTCCCCATGGTTCACGGAGGAGTTGAGGGTCTTGAAAAGGGCTAAGAGATGCCTAGAGTGCCGCTGGAGAAAAACAAAGACTGAATCTGACCGAACACAAGCTAGGGTCGCGGTTAAGACCTACCTTGTGGTGGTAAGAGCGGCGAAACATCAATATTTCTCTGCTCTTATTGTGTCCGCAGAATGCTGTCCGACGGCCCTGTTTAAGATAACACGATCTCTTCTGGGGAAGGTGGAGTCTGTGACCCACCTGTGCGGAAGAATTTTCTAAGCATCTGCAGGATAAAATCGCTCAGATTCGTTCTAAGTTAGACTCCAAGCATGAAGCAGAGTCTGGGGAGATGCCCAGGGAACGTCATTACCCGGTTATCTGGGAACGGTTTGATCCTGTTGGACCTAAGGAAGTGGACAGGATCCTCCGGAGTGTGAAGGCCACCACATGCCATCTAGACCCTTGCCCTTCCTGGTGCCGGTGTGCTTCCGGGTGCAATTCAAGGTGTTCGTTATAACCTTTAAAGCCCTACATGGCATGGGACCAGGTTTACTACAGGTCTCATCCCCATAACTTCAAACCGTCCCACTCGATCATGTAGAGAGGCCATGCTTCGGACCCCGTCGTCAAGGGAGTGTCGTTTGGCGGGGTCCAGAAGGTGAGCCTTTTCCGTGGTGGCTCCCACTCTTTGGAACATTCTGCCCCCGGAGGTGAGACAGGCCCCATCGCTGCTGTCCTTCCGGAAGAATTTAAAGACCTGGCTTTGCCGCCTCGCGTGGGATGGGAATGGGAACAGTTCCTCTTGGGGATGGCTGGTACCGTAGAGCCCTTTTAAAGAGAACATCTATCGCCTATTGGATTTTTATATTTAATTTATTAGTTTTGTAATGTATTTTAAATTGTAGTTATTTTTAAAGATTTTAAATTGTTGTATTGTAAACCGCCCAGAGTCCCCCTTGGGGGAGATGGTGCGGTAATACAAGTTGACGTATAGATAGATAGATAGATAGATAGATAGATAGATAGATAGATAGATAGATATTCTGTCAATCTCTTTCTCAATTGCCTTTGATTTTCCAGGCATCAGGATATTTTCCAATGACTCGCTTGCCTGCACATTAGGCTCCCAAAATGTTTAAGCTTTAGCTTTATTATTAGTACTTCCATTGATCAGTCTGGTTTTACTGTACTTCATCTAACATTGAATTATTTGCTCTTCTTGTCCAACGATTCTCAACAGTTTTCTACAGCAGCACAATCCAAAGGCATCAACTTTTTTTTTATTCAGACTTTTGATGGTCCAGCTTTCAGAGCTATATGTTAGAATTGGGAAAATTGGGCAATCTCTACCTTGTATGACATTTCCATAGCATTGCCCATAACATAAGGGGATAAGTATGTATTGCAGGAGAGGGGGGAAGCTCTCAAGCTGAAAAAGTTTACAGAAAAGACCTTGAACATACTTAAATCAAACTTGGAGACACTAAAAGATGGGTCAACTTTGCCTGCTGATTTCATTCAACTTTGGCACATTTCATAATGCTATTACGATTTTAAACATCAAATTTAAAAGATATCTAGCTTACGAAGTCCTGATGTGGGCAGGGGACACCCCTAGCCCACTTCATATGCAAAACAGTGATAATACTGTGTTACAACACTCCTACAAAATAAGAATTATTAAAGAACATTATGCTTTGAGCACTCCTAACGTATAGGACTGCTCACAACAACTGCTAACAACTAATAACAAAATATGATATATTCTACCATTAGAGCTTTTTATAAGTGATTTGAGACAGAAAGTTCTTTACTTTGTTTACATTTTTGGTAGCAACAGAATTGTTATCAAAAACTGTTTATGCAAAATAATGAACAGCATCTGTTCCTTGCACTGAAAATAATGCAAATAGAGTTTTCTTTATTAATTTTTCAACATAAATAAAGAGAACATAAATTAATTTATTTAGCAGCCGCACTACAATTATCTGTAGTTTTCCTTATTCATTCCTTTAGTAAGCCCTAATGTCTCTAGGAATTTAACCAGCAGGGTAACTATAAAAGCAATAGCTGCATCTCAGCCTGTGTATCTGCCTGCACCTAATAGCCAAAGCTTAGATTTCAAGCAGCCAACATTGCTACAGCTGTTGATGGATATCTCTTTCATGACTTTACTGCTATCTGAGCTAATGGCCCTGAGTGAATCCGGTATCAATAAGTTCAATACATCAATTATGCATTCTGTGAAATAATACTTCCTTTTGTTTCTTTTGAACCTCCTGCCAATCAATTTAATTGAGTAAAGTGATTTCTAGCATGATGGAGAAAAAAATAGACATTATTTCTCAATATGTTTTAAATCTATAGTCGTCCAATATTTCCCTTGCTAAAATGAGACACTTTTGCTTTCTTTTATAAGGTAGGGGTTACAATGATTATTTTGTTATCATGTTTGTGTCTTCCTAATGCTGGGACATGATTCTAGAAAAACTGTGACTAGAGCTAAAATCATTTTTTTAATGTCATAGGCTGCTTTTATTTGCAAACCTTTTCTTAGTAGACAAGAAATACATAATTGCATTTCTTTTTTTTTTAATGTTTTGTTGTTGTAGCTATAGGGTCCATTAGAATATGGTCAAGGTGGAAAGATGTTTAGCCCTCAGTATTTTCTGCACTAAAATTTTCCTACTACTTACCCTAAGGAAATTATTTATTATACTTCATTGCTATAAATTATAGTTGTTTATTATACTTAACTGTTGGGACTCTCAACTTAAAGAGAAGCTCCTTCAGACCATTAAATATTTATTTATTTGTCCAACTTCTATCACCGCCCATCTCTACCTATTCTGCATTGCCTCAACCAAAGCCATCTATATTGGCTGGGTTCATGTATCATAATGTGGTTCATTTGATTCATGGCTTAATTATTATTTGTTGTTGTTGTTCAGTCGTTTAGTCATGTCCGACTCTTCGTGACCTCATGGACCATAGCACGCCAGGCCTTCCTGTCCTCCACTGTCTCTCGGAGTTTACTCAAATTCATGTTCATTACATCGGTGATGCTATCTAACCATCTCATCCTCTGCCGTCCCCTTCTCCTTTTGCCTTCAGTCTTTCCCAGCATCAGGGTCTTTTCCAGTGAGTCCTCTCTTCGCATTAGGTGGCCAAAGTATTTGAGCTTCAGCTTCAGTATCTGTCCTTCCAATGAGCAGTCAGGGTTGATTTCCTTTAGGATTGACTGATTTGACCTCCTTGCAGTCCAAGGGACTCTCAAGAGTCTTCTCCAGCACCACAGCTCGAAAGCATCAATTCTTCGGCGCTCAGCCTTCCTTATGGTCCAACTCTCACAGCCATACATTACTACTGGAAAAACCATAGCTTTAACTATACGGACCTTTGTCGGCAAGGTGATGTCTCTGCTTTTTAATATGCTGTCTAGGTTTGCCATAGCTTTCCTCCCAAGGAGCAAGAGTCTTTTAATTTCATGGCTGCAGTCACCGTCTGCGGTGATCTTGGAGCCCAAGAAAATGAAATCTGTCACTGCTTCCATTTCTTCCCCTTCTATTTGCCAGGAAATGTTGGGACCAGATGCCATGATCTGAGTTTTTTTAATGTTGAGTTTCAAGCCAGCTTTTGCACTCTCCTCTTTCACCCTCATCAAGAGGCTCTTTAGTTCCTCTTCGCTTTCTGCCATTAGGGTGGTATTGTCTGCATATCTGAGGTTGTTGATATTTCTCCCGGCAATCTTAACTCCGGCTGTAGTGGCAACCTGCAGAAGACCTTTGTATTTTTTTTACACACACACACACACACACACACACACACAAAAGTATATTATTTCCAGTAAGACCAGCCCTCATAAAGGAAAGTACTTGGGATGTCACTGTAGTGGCAACCTGCAGAAGACCTTTGTATTTCGAGGAGTTAGGTGGCATGCTTTGATTTTCCTTCCCCACACCTAGGAGATTAGAGTTTATTTTGAGTTATACTGATGTTTAATTGGCTTGTTTTTATTTCTGTTTGGCATGGGAGGGGGAAGAGAAGAAGAATATACCCACTCCTCCAACAGCCCTCCAGAACATATCTTTGTTGGAAGTGGGGGGAGAGAAAACCCCCAGCTTGTTAAGTTTAAGCATAAGTTCATTCCTCCAGCCACCCCTCTAGCAGCTTGGAATGGGGGGAGGGGGGATGATAAGAAATTGTTTATGCTTAGGCACTGACTTATCTGATAGCTTCCCAGGCTCTGGGAATGATGTCATGGACAGGTGCCCGGCCCCGAAGGAATCCCAGTCAAGGTCAGTCTGGGCTTGGTCACGGGGTTTGGAAGCCAGGCTTTGATAAAAGCCTTAGTATTGTCTTTGGAGTTTTGGGAGTCCACACAGGCCTGAGTGCTGGGTGCTGTGAAAATTGCCACCTTGGGGTATCTCCGCTGTCCTTATTAGGGGGCTCCTGGCAGCCTATAGGAGATTAGGTATTACCTTGTTTGGTATGTATGTATGTATTTCTGTATGCTATGCTTGTTATGCTTTGTGTAATCTGTTTAAACTGTGTTTTTGTTTGACTTTGTTTGCTTAAGTTTATGATAAAGCTTTAAGTTTCTTTATCCACTGGTGTGCTATTATCTCTGGATCTAAAAGAACCAATTGCCCGGGCCCCTGATCAATGCTCTTGGACTCTTGGCAACACACCGGCTTGTGATTCATCCAGCCCAGCATTTCTCACGATGTACTCTGCATATAAGTTAAATAAGCAGGGTGATAATATACAGCCTTGTTGTACTCCTTTCCCAATTTTGAACCCATCGGTTGTTCCATGTCCGGTTCTAACTGTTGCTTCTTGACCCGCATACAGGTTTCTCAGGAGACAGGTAAGGTGGTCTGGTACTCCCATCTCTTTAAGAATTTGCCACAGTTTGTTGTGATCCACACAATCAAAGGCTTTAGCGTAGTCAATGAAGCAGAAGTAGATGTTTTTCTGGAACTCTCTTGCTTTTTCCATGATCCAGCGAATGTTGGCATTCTGATCTCTAGTTCCTCTGCCTCTTCGAAACCCAGCTTGCACTTCTGGTAGTTCTCGGTTCACATGCTGCTGAAGCCTAGCTTGTAGGATTTTGAGCATAACCTTGCTAGCATGTGAAATGAGCGCAATTGTACGGTAGTTTGAACATTCTTTGGCATTGCCCTTCTTTGGAATTGGAACGTAAACTGACCTTTTCCAATCCTGTGGCCACTGTTGAGTTTTCCAAATTTGTTGGCATATTGAGTGCAGCACTTTAACAGCATCATCTTTTAGGATTTTAAATAGCACAGCTGGGATACTGTCTTCTCCGCTAGCTTTGTTGTTAGTAATGCTTCCTAAGGCCCACTTAACTTCACTCTCTAAGATGTCTGGCTCAAGGTCAGTGATCACACCATCGTATTTATCAGGGACATTAAGATCTTTCTTGTATAGTTCTTCTGTGTATTCTTGCCACCTCTTCTTAATCTCTTCTGCTTCTGTTAGGTCCCTGCCTTTTTTGTCCTTTATCATGCCCATCTTTGCACAAAACGTTCCCTTAATATCTCTGACTTTCTTGAAGAGATCTCTAGTCTTCCCCATTCTATTGTTTTCCTCGATTTCTTTGCATTGTTCATTTAAGAAGGCCTTCTTATCTCTCCTTGCTATTCTCTGGAAATCTGCATTCAGTTGGTTATATCTTTCTCTTTCTCCCTTGCCTTTTGCTTTCCTTCTTTCCTCAGCTATTTGTAAAGCCTCATCAGACAGCCACTTTGCTTTCTTGCATTTCTTTTTCTTTGGGATGGTTTTAGTTGCTGCCTCCTGTACAATGTTACGAACCTCCATCCATAGTTCTTCAGGCACTCTGTCTACCATATCTAATCCTTTAAATCTATTCCTCACCTCCACTGTATATTCATAAGGGATATGATTTAGGTCATACCTGAGTGGTCTAGTGGTTTTCCCTACATTCTTCAATTTAAGCCTAAATTTTGCAATAACCTCATGATCTGAGCCGCAGTCAGCTCCAGGTCATGTTTTTGCTGATTGTATAGAGCTTCTCCATCTTTGGCTGCAAAGTACATAATCAATCTGATTTCGGTATTGACCATCTGGTGATGTCCATGTGTAGAGTCGTCTCTTGTGTTGTTGGAAAAGAGTGTTTGCTATGACCAGCGTGTTCTCTTGACAAAACTCTATTAGCCTTTGCCCTGCTTCATTTTGTACTCCAAGGCCGAAGTTGCCTGTTATTCCGGTTATTTCTTGACTTCCCACTATCATTCCAGTCCCCTATGATGAAAAGGACATCTTTTTTTGGTGTTAGTTCTAGAAGGTGTTGTAGGTCTTCATAGAACTGGTCAACTTCAGCTTCTTCGGCATCAGTGGTTGGGGCATAGACTTGGATTACTGTGATGTTGAATGGTTTGCTTTGGATTCGAACTGAGATCATTCTGTCGTTTTTGAGGTTGTACCCCCGTACTGCCTTTCCCACTCTTTTATTGACTATGAGGGCTACTCCATTTCTTCTAAGGGATTCTTGCCCACAGTAGTACATATAATGGTCACCTGAATTAAATTTGCCCATTCCTGTCCATGTTAGTTCGCTGATTCCCAAGATGTCGATGTTCAATCTTGTCATCTCATGTTTGACCACATCCAGCTTACCTTGATTCATAGATCTTACATTCCAGGTTCCTATGCAATATTGTTCCTTACAGCATTGGACTTTCCTACCACTTCCAGACACATCCACAACTGAGCGTCCTTTTGGGTTTGGCCCAGCCGCTTCACTCTTTCTGGAGCTACTCGGAATTGCCCTCTGCTCTTCCCCAGTAGCATATTGGACACCTTCCGACCTGAGGGGCTCATCTTCCGGCGTCATATCTTTTAGCCTTTTGATACTGTCCAAGGGGTTTTCTTGGCAAGGATACTGGAGTGGGTTGCCATTTCCTCCTCCAGTGGACCACGTTTTGTCAGAACTCTCCGTCATGACCTGTTCTTCTTGACCGGACTTCATTGAATTATGCAAGCCCCTTCACCACGACAAGGCAGTGATCCATGAAGGGGATCCATGAAGGGGGTCTTAATTATTATACAGTATATGAATTCAACTCTTATGGCTTATCTAACAAATTATGGTTGAAACAAGCCATGACCTTAGCTGCAGCTTTCAGATATCATACCATCATATAGAAAACTTTAACTTTTTGCTGCTATCCCTGGTAGTCGTGCAAGGGGCATGGTGGTTCAGCGGGTAAGACGCCAGGCTTGTCGATCGGAAGATCGCAAGTTCAGAGGTTCGAATCCCTAGCCCTGTGTGCGGAGTGAGCTCCCGCGGAAGCGTCTTCGGACAACGCTGGCTCTTTGGCTAACAGACAGAGATGAGCACCGGTCCCTAGAGTCAGACACGACTGCACAAATGTGGGGGAGGAACCTTTACCTTTTACTGGTAGTCATGCATATTTTTGCAGCTTTAATCTGGTAGACCTAATATTGGATGTGGTCATGCTTCTACATACTGCTGGTGGAGGGGGTGGGGTTCCACCTTTGACTGTATTAGTTTGTCTTGATTTCCCAGTGCACTTGTGTACTTTATAAAACTATTAGTACATTTGGGGTACAATTTATAAAACCTATTATATAATTAAAATGAATCCTTATAAGGCTTCATGGAACATGGATCACTTAATGTGGAGAATATAAAATGCCCATGCTAAAGCTTTATTGTGGTTTGTGTTTAAAATAAGAATTCTAAACTTCTGAAAAGCTACTCTGAAGCTGGAGCCCTTACACCTCCAGCTTCACTCCCCTAGTCTCAATCTAAAGGCAGGAAGGTAGAAGATCCAGGAGCCTGCAAGTTAACTCTTGACTCTTAAGTGAGTGGCCTACCAGAACATGGAGACTCTTTTAAGTACACCATAATTCTAAGGTACTACCATCCTTCAACAACTGACAAAGAGTGGAATGGAGAGGGAGAGGAAGTTAGAAATTTCTTTCTCCCCAGGAAGTCTTGGTTTAAAGTTCTCAGAGAAGCAAGGAGGACAAGAAACAGATATTGTTTGATTGGTCCTACAATTCAGGCTCTGTGCCTAAAAACCATGAGAAAACTGGAATCAGAAAGATAACATTGGCAAGGAAAGCAGACAGCAGTTACGCCAGGATATTTTACTTATTTTCAGTGCTGCCTTTACACAAATATGTAGCTCATTTTTGTTCCCATTCTTTATCCCTTATCTCTCTCTGTTTGGTCAAATTAATGAGTGCTAGTTTCTTATGCGGATCTCAGCCTCATGTAATATTGCAACTAACCTTTCTTTGTTGTCTTTCTTCAAAATATTTTGTTTGTTACTACTTCAGTGTTAAATTTGCACTAGAGTTATACAACTACGAGTAGTGTGTGGAGATCCAGGGATGAATTTGGCAAGCTTGTGTGGGCGATAGTGACAGACACCTCACTTCCTTCCCAGCAATATCCACAGATCCAAAGAGACCAAAATGATCACAGGAACACAATGCTGTATGCTTGCAAATATAGCAACATTTGTGTGATGACATCATTATTCTTGTGTCATCATCCCCCCTCCCCTTGGTTGATGCCAATGCTCTTCCCTGCTACAAATATATATTAGGAATATTTCGGTCTTCAGTTTCCACAACTTTGGTATGCAATTTATTTATGCCTAAATTAAAGCCTGATTAGATTTATGTGGTATTACAATATGTGTGCTGTAATAAACCTTTTTAACTTAAATTGTTAAAATTGCACATGTGAAAAGGTGATTTACCAATAACACATTTTGTAAAATGGGTTATTTAGCCTCTGTTATGTTTTGTAAAATATTGTTAAGCAGTACAATTTTCACTGGTTCAAAATAATCTCTTTATGTATATTGTAATGCTACATTTTGTATACATTTGGAAAACTGAAGCTAAACAATATTAGCTGGCTGAAGTGATGTGCTTTGAAACTGCAATTTGATTTACCAATTAGTAAAATATTTTGTCACTTTCGAAGTAGGTGAGTGAGGGGAAAGGAGGGCAAATGACAACATGTATGTAATGACATCATACAAATTCCACGACTTAGGTACTCCCATTAGAGGTTATGACACAAGTTGATAATCATGGCATTTGTGTCATGACCTAATCTCACATGTCATTTTGATTCATAGACACTGCTGGGAGTGAGAAATATATTGTAATTTGATTAATGTGCTCTTGGACTAATATTTCCCTGCACTGTACAGAAAAATATATATACAACAATAGTAGTTGCTGCCATGGTATCTTTTCCATTCATTGCTGTTGCAGTCACTACTAAATTGTTGCAAACTCCACCCAACCTCTTCAATTTCTTTAGATAAAAGAGAGCAATATCATGGTCGTGAGCTAGAAACAGAAATACCAATAAGGCCTGATGCTGAGAAGACACATGTGGACTTTTCAGAGATTCTTAATGCAATACAAGAAAGTAAGTTATTTTGTGAATCTTAATTATATAATATGTGTTTATATACTGTATGTGTTAAGGGGCGCGATGGCTCAGTGGTTAAGACACCAGGCTTGTCGATCGGAAGGTTGGCAGTTCGAGACCCGAGTGCTGCGTGACGGGGTGAGCTCCCGCACTCACCCCAGCTCTTGCCAACCTAGCAATTCGAAAGCATGCAAATGCAAGTAGATTAATAGGTACCACTTCTGTGGGATGGTAACAGTGTTCCGCATGCGTCATGCCGGCCACATGACCGCGGAAGCGTCTTTGGACAGCACTGGCTCTTCGGCTAAGAAATGGAGATGAGCACCGCCCCCCGGAGTCGGACACAACTGTGCAGGGGTAAACCTTTACCTTTACCTATAAAGCTAGAGTAGTTAAATTATGGGAGTTGAAGGATGCTTCTTGTATTTAAGCCTGACCAAAATATGAATGTCTGGAAAAGACTTCTAGAGGTAAGAGTGAAATATTAAACTGTTAGAAATAGTTCACTTGCTAAACAGAGACATTGTTGCTTTCTCTCTTAAGGTAGGGGTTGCAGTGATTATTTTGTTACCATCTTTTTATCTTCCTAATGCTGTGATATGGTTCTAGAAATACAGTGACCAGAATTAAAGATAGATTTTTATGTCATAAAGGTAAAGGTTCCCCCCGCACATTTGTGCAGTCGTGTCCGACTCTAGGGGCCGATGCTCATCTCCGTTTGTTAGCCGAAGAGCCAGCGTTGTCTGAAGACGCTTCCACGGTCATGTGGCCGGCATGACGCGCGCGGAACGCTGTTACCTACCCACCGAAGTGGTACCTATTCATCTACTTGCATTTGCATGCTTTCGAATTGCTAGGTTGGCAAGAGCTGGAGCTAGTGCGGGAGCTCACTCCGCACGCAGGGCTAGGGATTCGAACCTCCGAACTTGCGATCTTCCGATTGACAAGCCTGGCGTCTTACCCACTGAGCCACCATGCCCCCTTTTTTTTTTATGTCATAGGCTGTTGTTATTAAACCTTTTCTTAGTAGACAAGAGAGAGCCAGTTTGGTGTAGTGGTTAAGGCATCAGGCTAGAAACTGTGAGTTCTAGTCCCGCCTTAGGCACAAAACCAGCTGGGTGACCTTGGGCCAGTCACTTTCTCTGAGCCCCAGAAAGGAGGCAATGGCAAACCCCTTCTGAAAAACCTTGCCAAGAAAACGGCAGGGACTTGTCCAGGCAGTCTCTGAGAATCGGACACAATTGAACGGATTAAAAAAAAGTAGACAAGAAATGAATAATAGCATTTCTTTTTTTTACATTTTTTTTGGAGCTATAGAGTCCATTAGACCATGATGCAGGTGAAAAGACATTTAGTCTTCAGTACACTCTTCAGTATACACTATTTCTGCCACTGTTATAAATTATATAGTTATTTATTATACTTAAGTGTTGGAACTCCCCAGCTTAAAGAGAAGGCTATTAAATATATCTCTCTGCCTATTCTGTATTGCCTAAACCCAAAGCCATTTACATTGGGTGGGTTTATGTATCATACTAAGTCATAATGTAGTTTGTTTGATTATGGTTAAGTATTATGTCTGAATTCAGCCCTTCTGGCTTATCTAACAAATCATGGTTGAAACAAGCCATTATCGATGCATCAAACTCCTCCAAGATAGCTATGCCAGACCGTGCCTCGGCCAACTTCATTGGATCTGAACAACTCCAACTCCAACTCAATCTGAACAATTTTATCTGACAGATGCTGTGAAAAATCCTCATAGCAGCCCTGAAGGGGATCTTTCAACCTGGCACTCCCCTGCAAGGGCCAGGTTACCTTAAGAAGGGTTGCTGGATGGCAATCTGTGGACGCAATAAGAGCAACAAAATAATTCTGTCTTTTTTAAAAAAAGAATTTTATTAAATTTCAGAAAAAGATAAAAGATACAGAAAAGAAAAGAAAAGAAAAGAAAAGAAAAGAAAAGAAAAGAAAAGAAAAGAAAAAACTACAAAAAGAAAAAGAACTAAAAAAGTGTGAAAACACAAGATAATTTGTTTTAATAGATTACAAAAAGAAGTGACTTCCGGCTTTAAACATCAAGGATATACAGCAATTTTCCATAATCAATCCCTTACTCTATATTAAACCAAAATCACATTATTTCTATGTCAACCCCTTGGCACATTATAAAAATCACTAAATACCATTGCTCCCTCCCCTTATATTAAAAGAAAAGAAAAAGTATAAATCACCTAATCAACTTCCCCCCCCCCCGAAAAATAACAATTACTAAATTATTCCCTTCCTACTACTATTCTATACATTCCTGTTTACTGTAATAAAAATAAAAAATAAAAAAGCATGTAAATTGTCTACCATTATAATTAATAATACAAGAAACATGAATAATTTTTTTAAAAAAACCTTAATAATCTTAATCCCAATAATTAGGTAAAGGTAAAGGTTCCCCCCGCACATTTGTGCAGTCGTGTCCAACTCTAGGGGCCGGTGCTCATCTCTGTTTGTTAGCCGAAGAGCCAGCGTTGTCCGAAGACGCTTCCACGGTCATGTGGCCAGCATGACGCACGCGGAACGCTGTTACCTACCCACCGAAGTGGTACCTATTAATCTACTTGCATTGCATGCTTTCGAATTGCTAGGTTGGCAAGAGCTGGGGCTAGTGCAGGAGCTCACTCTGTCACGCAGGGCTAGGGATTCAAACCTCCAAACTTGCAATCTTCCGATCGACAAGCCTGGTGTCTTACCCGCTGAGCCACCACGCCCCCAATCCCCAATCATTAACGATAAGTAAAATCATCCAAAGCCAAAAGACCATCCAGATAAATACTTTAGCCCCTTAACCCACTTCAAAATAGACCAAAGCATTTACATATCCCCATAATAAACACAGAGCTATTTTCTTAAAGAAATCAAACAGCCCAACTGCTGCCTTCACAAACACAGACTTCTCTTCAAAAAACCTCCCATACGTAATAACCCCTTCTTTTCCATAGCATTCCATCAGAAAGTCAAATTCACTCATGTCTTGCAACTCAATTTCTCCATTAAACGTCTTCAATTCAGCATTGTCAATTTCATCCAGCATTTCAACAGAAGCCCCCATCTCGCTCAAGAAGTAGAATAAGCTTGAATAACTTGTCTATGAAGGTTCTCAGTCATCCAGGTGGAATTGTCTGTAGCTTGAATCATGTCAACTGGATTTCTATTTTCTCAGTGGAAACGTTTCGCTCCTTATCCAAGGAGCTTCTTCAGTCTGAGCAAAGTTGGTAAGGGAATCCTAAATATGTTTCTAGGTAGCTGTGTGACCTTACACCTGGGGCTAGATAAATACTAGATAAAAAAACCAGATAAATACTTTAGCCCCTTAACCCACTTCAAAATAGACCAAAGCATTTACATATCCCCATAATAAACTTATTTTTATATTAATATAATATAATATAATATAATATAATATAATATAATAATATAATATAATATAATATAATATAATATAATATAATATAATATAATATTATAATATAATATAATATAATATAATATAATAATATAATATAATAATATAATAAACATAATATAACCATGACCTAGCCCCAGGTGTAAGGTCACACAGCTACCTAGAAACATATTTAGGATTCCCTTACCAACTTTGCTCAGACTGAAGAAGCTCCTTGGATAAGGAGCGAAACGTTTCCACTGAGAAAATAGAAATAGAAAATAGAAAGATTCAAGCTACAGACTTGAATAACTTGTTTTTGCAAATGTTGACGAAGTGGCAAGATGTTTTAAAAATAGTAAAAGTAGTCATTCCTGATCTTAAAATGCAGTTAATAAAACAAAAAAGGTTTGCTTCCTGTATGTTGAACCCTTGCAGAGAACATTCCATAAGAGTTGCTATGGGAACTACAACAAAATACTTGAAATAAACTCACATGGTTTAGCTTGTCCTATTTTGCTTTGAAATTCTAAGAATTATCAACATGACCTTAGAGAGATTGCTGAGTATCAAAGAAACATATAATCTCTTTTCCTATATCTCTAGTATTTGGGAATTTACTAAGATATCAAAAACTATGGATCCTTCATGCACAGGGGTGAAGTGAGATAGGAATGCTAGTCCAAAGAATATTAATATTAATATTAATATTAATGTTAATGTTAAAGATGAAGCTACTGTGTACATGACTGGCTGCTAGCAGTTCATTGCTGATACATGCCATTTGTCAACTTTTTGTAGCCTTTGACCTACTTTGAGAGGTTTAAGAGGAGGATTTATGAGTCATTTGATCAATTGTCTATAGCAGTGCTTCCCAGTCCTAGGTAAATTACCCCAAATTGGGTAAAAGTGGGTTTTTTTGGGTAATGACACATGAATCCATTAAATTGACTTAAAGTGTTTTACCTACATTGGGTAAAAAGAATTTTCTGATAAGCAGTTTTGGTGAATGAAGGAAAAGGTTTGGGAAGCACTGGTCTATAGTATACAATTGCTACTCTCTCTCCCCTTTTTCTTTTAATTTTGTGTTTTGCTTACAATGTTAACTGTTAACTGATATCATCTTATTTATTATTTTTATATAACTTCAAAAGATATATATTACATTTGCCTTTTTTCTGTTTACACCATTATTATGTACTTATTGATACAATTATTATTGTTTAAGAAAAACCCCTTCACATTATAAATCTAGTCATTTTTAGAAACAAAGAATAGTCCTTGGGACTAAATATTTGCCTGATACTGGCAAATAGATTTCAATAGATATACCCACTAGTGTGAATAAGTGGACTAGACCTGACAAGTATTTATTAGAATTATATCCCACCTGTTTTTATACAAGACTCATTTTTCACTTTTCTGAAATAACTGGTTTATGTATATATACATACACCCCAAGCTGGCATTTTTCTGCAGTAATTGTGTACACATGAATAAACGTGAAGTCGATTAACTGGAGATGGGCCAAAGGTTTACCTGTAACAAATTAGGATCAACCCAACTTGATCTTGAAAATAAGACTATCATTTATTTGCTTGTTTTTGTTTCTTTCATGAATGAAAAGTATAAATGTATTGAAATGTTATTATTATATTGTTTAAACAGAGTCAGTACAAGGTATTTATTAGCCAAATATAAAAGTTTGACACTATTTTGAGGTACAGTTTTAAAGCTTTTTTAAGAAAATAGGTTTATGTCTCATACTACTTGGAAAATAAATAAATTCTGTAGGGTGAACATAAAAATGAATAACAGACACTGGAATTCCTGTGAGATGTTAAGCAGCTACATGGTTGCCATGATCTATCATGGACTTAAAAACTGTACTGTAGGTCAAAACACAGAGCATGTATGTGTGGATCACTGTCACTTAGAAGATGCTCTGCTTGTTCACATACAGTAACATGATCTGTTATAATAGACACAAATTATATAATTATTGCAAAGGCCAGCCTTGTCCTGTTCATTCCAGATATGTTGAGCAACTCCATGCCACATGTTTTTGCAGTTTTGAAAATATTTGAAAAAGTTTTGAAGCACATAGATTTGATATTTTTATTACTTAAAGCACCAATGTTTTAATTCTTTGTCATTGCTTTTTAGTAGCTAAGGATGTGAATATTATCTTTGATGAATTAGAAGGAGTAACAAACTCTTCCAAAGATGATGAGTCTTTGCTTCACCATGGTAACTTGACTAGTACTTCAGATAATACTAGCAGATTGGAATCAATTGAAGAGGTAAGAAATTTCATACAAATATTTTACTTACTTACTTACTTACTTATTTTTCAAATTTATATAGCCGCCCATCTCACAAACATAGCGACTCTGGGCAGTGTACAAAAGAGCTAAAAACAATAAATACATTAAAAGATATTTAAAAATACCAAACTAAAACAAAGAATAATAGATGAAGGGATGTTAAAAATAAGAGAGCCACCTCACTAGTTAACCCATCCCCTGGGGTCCCCAGGCCTGCTGGCATAACCAGGTCTCGGGGGACCTCTGGAAGCTCAACAGTGATGAGGCCAGCCTTACCTCAGGGGGAAGAAGATGCCACAGCGCAGGGGCCACAGAAGAAAAGGCCTGCCCAATGTAGCTCTCTAGGCGACGGAACCCATAACATAACCTCTCTGCTGGATCTGGTAGGATGGGCAGATGAAATCAGGGAGAGGCGGTCCCTCAAATAACCCAGTCCCATGCCATGAAGGGTTTTAAAGGTCAACACCAGCACCTTGAATTGGACCGGAAACAAACTGGTAACCCTGGTAACCAATGCAGCTCGCAAAGCAGAGGTGTAACATGTGTTCACCAGAAACACACATAACTGCTCGCGCTGCTGCATTTTGCATCAGCTGAAGTTTCTGGATACTCTTCAAGGACAGCCCCATGTAGAGTGTATTGCAGTAGTCTAACCGGGAGGTGACCAGGGCTGTAAGTAGGTCCCACTTTAAGTGGAATGTAATATAGGTCTGAGTTAATAATGCTGTACTTCTCAATTTACAGACAGAGCTGTAGGTTCAATATATTATAAAATCACAGTGTTTTTATCATTCTTATATCTTTCAGGTTATGTGCTGAATTACATTCCCAGACTCCCCAGGCAGGATAGCTAATTCTTGTGTTGAAAATAAACATTTGCTATGATGTATGATTGACAGTCTAAAATAAAACAAGCATATTAAAGCAGTGCATGGAATGACAGATTATTTATTTATTTAAAACTGTTTATATGCAACTTACTAAAAATAAAATAACAAATGTAGAATAATCACCTCTAATCATGAAAACCATAACCTCCAGGAACAAAATAAAAGCCAGCATTCCTTTTACCTATCCTCCAAAGGCATGATAAAGAAAAACAGTATTTACCTGTTTCTGAAATACAAGTATGAAGGGAGCCATTCTAACTTCATGGGAAAAAGAATTCCAAAGGGGTACAAAGAAAGTTTGCCTCTGTGCTACCATTAATAAATGTTCCTAAGTAGAATGTACAAGCCTGGGAGATTCTACTCAGAGGAAGCAATCCCATAGAGATCAATGACCCAAGCCATAAAAAGCCTTGTAGGTAATGACTAGCACTTCAAATTGTCCCTGGAAGCCTACTTCCAAAGGGTCTGCAGCTAGGCCATAGTATTTTGGAACAGATGCAGTTCCCAAGTAGTCTTCAAAGGCAGTCCCAAGTAAAGCACATTACAACTGTGTGATGATGAGGGCATGAGTGACAGTCACAAGAGCATCCTGTTCAGAAACAGCTGTATCAGGCATACCAAGTGTACCTGGGCAAAGTCTGTACAGACCATAGTTTCTACCTGCTATTCCAGCAAGAGCCATAAGTCCAAAATCCTGGATTTTGGACTTATGGATCAGCTTATTTTGGATCCTGGATCAGCTTATTTTGGAAGAGTGCAACCGAATAGCTAAATATTGAATTATAATGGATCTAAGTTATTTCTTAAAAAGAACTGTCAGGGCCACCATTGGGACAGAAAATATGACATTTTGGAAACATGTAATAGGCACACACAAAAAATAGTTGCAATAGAAGAGCCACTGTCTGGTGATCACAACTACATATGACATGATTATATGGAAGATTCTTACATGTTTTAATAAATCCTGTTATGTTTTACATTGCATTACATTACATTACGTGAGGGATATTCTTATGTTTTGTAGTAGTTTTCAGATATTTTGTTCTAAAATCCTTTGCTTGCCAACACTGTTAAAGCCACTAGTGTTTGTTTGT
Organism: Charina bottae; assembly: GCA_023362775.1. NCBI lineage: Eukaryota > Metazoa > Chordata > Lepidosauria > Squamata > Charinaidae > Charina > Charina bottae. Next base: position 37,889,086 of record JALMGJ010000006.1, on the reverse strand, counting down.
TTGTTTTGACAAATGTACTGACTGCCTTTACAGGATATACCAGGAAAAAATAAATCCAGTGGGCTATACTTCAGGGATGGAAAATGTCGGATTGACTATATCTTGGTGTATAGAAAATCTAACTTGCAAGCTGACAAAAGAGAAGTATTTGAAAGAAATATCAGGGCAGAAGGACTTCAGATGGAGAAAGAGGTAGGGGGGCTTGAAAGCAAGAGTATTTCCCTGCAATTTATAATATAATAGCTGATTTCAAGAGGGTCAGACGTTAAAAAAAATGTGCATTGACCTATGTATTTGATTAAACAGAATCTCGTGATTTAAGCAATAGCCTGATTCATCTCTGTCTGATTCAATGGCTTTCTGATTTGACTTCAACTTGATCCATAATGAGGTCTGGAAAGTTAGATCTTTGAAACTTCAACTGAATATAATAACATGACAGAAAATCTGATATGCAACAAAAACAAAGCAAAATAAAGTTATATCCAGGATCAGCCTTTGTAAATTTTCTCGAGAATCAGACTTTACATGGTAAAGACAAAAGCTGATTAATAAATACTGTAGATTAAGGCTGAATGGTAGCCTTCAAAAGCCCATGGACTCACTAGGTAGCCTTTGTAACCATACAATGTTCTGACTGCCTTCAATTTTATGTTTTGGAAACTTATAATACTGTGAAAACTTTCAGGGTTGGGCAGACTACCTAAATATTGCATGTAAGAGATATAAATACTTGCAGTTTACATGTATTCAATATAAGCAGTTTACATGTATTCAATATAATTATTTCATGATCTACTCAAACCTCCTTAGGTTTTTGTTTTGTTTTGTTTAAGAAAGGATCTCCCTTCAAAGTTTTCAATCGCTCTAGCCACCCATCTTTGGGATTCGCCCAGGCTTAATAACTCCCTCCCTCTGTGTTTGAATGGCACAGCTTTGGTTATGTAAAAATTTAATTAAAACAATAACCATGAAAGATGCAATTTTCTTTAGCATGAATGGTGGACAACAAAATGTTTCAATGTTTTTTTTACCTTAAGTTTTAAGTAGAACTTTTCAGTCATATTCAACACTTTCTGTGCTAATGTATGATCCTGGATATAACTTTATTTTGCTTTGGTTTTGAATCATCATTTCCCAAGTTGTTTAAATTGGTGTTCTTACTCTATTTTAAATACAATTTATTTTGATCCTTTATTTTTTTTCTTCCTTATGCAACAGTAGTCAGCTGAACAAAAGAAGTTATTATTCATGAAGGGGCCTTTCCTTGAGAGTTGTGCTTTTTTGGACAATAGACTCCCTTTTCATTCACAATTATTATTTCTGCACTAGCAATTTATCACATCATCCTGTCATCAGTGATGAAGGTAGACTTTATATTGTAATCAATGATTGCCAGATAACACTATAAATTGCTAGTATTAAATGTTGGATATTATTTATTAACTGCTGGATGGCAACATACAAAGATTAATGATGAACATTTTCCAAGTTGGCATAAATGGACTCCTTGACCCCTCTCTCAAACCACCTATCTTCTCTGTCTATGTTCTCAAATCTTTGTGAACACCTATGTTCTCTCTCTGTTTGAGAGAGGGGTCAAGGAGTCCATTTATGCCAGCTTGGAAAATCCTTCCTTGAATAGAGGTGGGGGCCTCAGGCACAATCTTTCCCCTATTTTCCTTCCTGCTTTGTCTTCTGTGCCTAGGAAGATTAAGACCATTTCACAAGCTCAACAGCAGCATGGTAATCTTAACGATCCTCCTTTGGATGATAAAGGGACTTAGAAATAAACATCTCAAATAACCATGACCTAGCCCCAGGTGCAAGGTCACACAGCCAACCTAGAAACATATTTAAGGATTCCCTTACTAACTTTGCTCAGACTGAAGAAGCTTCTTGGATAAGGAGCGAAACGTTTCCACTGAGAAAATAGAAATCCAGTTGACATGATTCAAGCTACAGACTGTTCCACCTGGATGACTGAGAACCTTCTTCGACATATCTCTCCCCATCTGTATTCCATTATAGCCTCTAGAATAAGCTGACCACACTTGTCTATTTGTGGTCTTCATAAATACAACATGAATTAGAACACATTAGAAAGTGTACTCAGTGCTTGATTCCAAGTTAGTGAATACTCCTTCTGGCCAGAGCTTGAATGAATTTAATGTATTATAAAAAGCACACAAACACAAAACCAGTACCCATGTTGTTCATATAGATACTATATACTTTGTATTAAGTCAATGAACATTAACTTTATGGTTTTGTGTCTTGCTTTGTGAAAATTTTGTGTAATGGCTTATGGCTATGCACTTAATAAACCTGAATACACCTATAACTGCATGATAGCTATATCATTCAGTAGTAAATCTGATCAGTTCAAAAGAGCAATACAATATATGTGATTTAAAACTACACACTTGGTTTTACGGTAGTTTCAATCAGTTCTCCTTGTTCCAGTTAAGAGGCTGGGAGCAATGCAAAGCAAGCCAATATGCCTGTTTGGCTTCACTTTTGAAAACAGGAAGTAGGGCACATGATGCTTTGTGATGCAGCTTTGAAAGGGTGCTTCGTACAGACTTTCCTCACTGTTTCAACTCTTTGCACAGCCATTGTGGGAGGTTGTGCGGATCCAGAATTGGCCTTTATAGCCACTTACGGATCCACCGTTAAAATTTTACCTTTGGAAGACAATCTTACTCGGCTACGAGTGATCGCCAATGATGAATATGTAATAATTTCAACAGTGTTCTGAAATCAATTTATGATGAGGGAATTTTCAAGTTGGAAATCACAAAAACATTTTTACTATGCTAAATCACAAAAACATTTTTACTATGCTAAAGCTGATTTACAAGCATCATTACAAGCTCCCCAGTATTCTACAACTCGCAACCTTATCACCTTGCAGGAAAGTGGTTCTGAATGGGATTTTCATACATTTCATTAATGAGTCTGTGAATGAAACACTTGAAGTAGATTAGTCTTGGGAATTAAAAGATGATTAAGGTTGATATATTGTGGCCCTCAACACTCTTAACTATTTAACCATTTAAATTAAGAAAATATTTGAGAGTAATGTTTCAAATCTTCTGTGATTTTTAAACAATATATCAAAACTCTTTCACTCAATTTGTTCTGTGGGATACTTTCAAAATATCCTGTTTAATTTTTCTAGGGTTATCATATTCCTACTTTCTAAATGGTTTCCACACGAAAACATACCTTTTCCTTGTTCACCAATGCTTTGGAATAATTTATCCAATTACTAACAGCTAAAATGGTATTACCCACGAGAAAGAAGCATCAGCAGGATTGGGAGATTCCCAAGGTTTGCAGAGGTTTAAAACAAAAATTTAAAAAATATTTTTAATTTAGGAATGATAAGGTAATGTGCTTTTTGTTCTATACTGATGTATTCAGGAGAAATTATTTATCTAACTTGTTTTCTGTTGCAGTCATCTGTATCAAACAGCGATATAATCTTTGTGAAGTTGCATGCCCCTTGGGAAGTACTGGGAAAATATGCAGAACTTATGAATGTAAGAATGCCTTTCAGGTAGGTTTAATTATATTCTGGGAGAATTTACCATGAAAGCGATTATGATTCAGTTGAAGTAATTATGATTCAGCTGCAATTTTGATGCAGTTTTGACTTTGACTTAATATGGTATATTCTGCAGTGCTGCTAGTTTCATGGGGCATTCTGTCTTTTAGCCCCTTCACTGCTGGAGCCCCTGTAAAATCGTGCCCTGCTGTTTTTTAAATGGACATTCCTTTGCAATCAGTGAAAGGTAACGAACATCCAAGGATGTGTGGCAGCACAGAAAGTTTCTGCCTGTGAGATGCATCTGGCATATTTAGAGCCTATGACCAGCCATTATGTATGCTGCATCACTAGAAACAAAGCTCACCTAAACGTTTAAGCATTCAGATTAAATAAATTAAATATTTATGCTATTTTTAAGAAGAATCGTTAAAATGTTGTATAATAATAATGACCAAATTAATTCAACATGTCATTATGACAATGTTGGTATATTTAACTGTTTTTAATTTTTTCTAAAATCAAATATATTACAAGAATATATCTGTAACTCTTAAAATTGTTTCCTACTTCATATTGTTAGAGAAATGTATTTCAAGAATCTTTTGTTTAATGTACAACTGGCTAACAGCAACATAATAACTTAGTTCATCTATCACCTCTATAGATTTATATCAGTGTTCTAAAAGAAATAAGATTAATCCAACTTTCAGAAAGAATACACTACACTAAACAAAAATTAAATTCTCACTATGCAAAGTTTCCTGATCTAATTAGGGTCTAAATAGCTATTAATATGCAGAGCTAATTGCAAAAAATTACTTTTAAAGTTTTAACTCCCTTCTGTAAACATATGATGTGGGAATTAAAACTGTAATGATTTCAGTATTGACTGGATTTTAATTATAAGGCACAAACTTAAATGTAAAAAGCAAAACTAGAATTCTAAAGAATTAAAATTATAACTCAAACTCAAACTGTAATATGATTATAAAATCAATTTAATTTATTTAGATGAATGCACTCTACTGCTTTGTCTTTTTAGATTGTGCATTATAAATTACACCTTTTGCTGCTCCACACATAGTCTGTGTTATGAAAAATGAAGGCTTTTCGATAAAAATTTATCAAAAAAAAAATGAAGGCTTTTCTGTGGAACAACCCTTAAATAATTTTGACTCAATACCTTGTATTTTTACTGCAAACTTCCCTGAGCAAAGGTGATCAGGTGCTTTGCTTTCAAGGAGTATCATACTACAGAGAGATACAGAATTAAAAAATTCACACATGCTGAAAAATATCACATCATATCATGGAATAATATTAATAGATTTTATTATTCATAGTATAAAGACTATTCGGGTTTGGATAATAAAGTGTATGTGTATAAGTCTAATGACTATGTCTTGCAAATTAAATAAACAATTGTTTATTTATTAAAAGCATACATCAGCTTGAATCTGACCAAAGCGCATTGTGGCTAGCATTCTGTTTCCAACAGAAAAAGGTAAAAGGGGAAAAATTTACATGATCTGAAGAGAAACCAGACTATGCTTTGGGGAAATTTATGAAAAGAATATGAAGGTGATATCCATCTGCTACTGCTTTTTCTTCTCTGGGTTTTGATACCTAAAATTATACTTGGGAATTCAGTTGCAGAATGACAGTACACATGTTCATGAATATGGGCATACAGTATGTGGTGCCTGTGGGACAGTACTTGTACCAAGTTCCCCAAATGATAAGCTCTTTATGATGGAACACTAGATTAGAAAAGCCAAATAATGTGTGGAAATTGAGTAGGCCCAATGAATATGAGGCCTCTCTGCTCAATCTTGCCTTCCAATTGGTTTATTTCCATACTCGTTGTCCTACATAGGGCTTACTTTAGTAGCTATCTTCTCATATTATAGCACTGAATTTCATAAACGAATTGTGCATTTTTCCCTTTTCATTGGCAAATCTGACATCCGAAAAGGAAAAGACATATCTGCTTCTAATAACCAAACTGGATTTCTCATCTAAGTTAAGCATGTAATGTTCTTATAGACTTCAAAATACAAAAATCTTTAGTTAAAGCCCTATGACAATCTCCTTTCAATTTTCTTAATAATATTTCTTTCCTTAAAGTAGTGAGGTAACTTTTTTAAGCTTAAGCTATATTATTCTTAATATAGTGGGAGTGTTATCAATTTTATAGTTCTGTTTTTATTTTAAATCAAATCTTAGTTGAGCAGACTTCCATATAACCTGTGCAACAGGAACAGAGAGGTTCTTTCACTGTGTTCTTAGAGTAGCTTTCTTCAGTCTAGCTGAGTAGGCTAGCTGTGTTGGACTATGGCTACCAATAACTATGTAGTGTAAGATAATGATAGCTTTAATCTCAACACACCTAGAAAAAAAATTCTAATTTCAGCTGTTTGGGGGCATATCCATACCGCACCCTTAGGCTACTCCTGTCCTGTTCTCATGCCAGATTGACTCTAGATCAGCTTATGAATATCCTGGTCAAGCTGAGACCCTTTGACATGCAAGGTATTTTGACTGGACTGCAGGCTACCATTGGACAATTGCTATGCTTTTGAGCCTTCCTAACTGTACCAGAAAAGCAATTCCCAATAATTTTCCATATTTAGAAAGCTAAACTGAATATATATACACCCACTCCTCATTTAATGACTGCATTCTGTGCCAGCGGCCAGGTCATTGAGCGAAATGATCGCTAAGTGAACCCATGACTGAGAGAGAGAGAGAGAGAGAGAGAGAGAGAGAGAGAGAGAGATGCTGCAAAGATCACTGGTTGCTGCCATCTCATTCAGATAAAGTTCTCTTGTACAGCTTCACCGGTGTTACTCTCACTCAGCATGTGTTGTTGTCAGGTGCACAAAATTGGTCATAAATGTGTGAATTGGTTGGAAAATGAATTTTTTATTACCATTTATTACCATAATATTTGTGAATGATCGCTTGAGTAAGGTAGTCACTTAATGAGGAGTAGCTGTGTGTATACAGTGTGTATACACACACACACACACACATTCAGATACATCAACCAACATTGAAATAAAAATTCTATATTGCCACACTGTAGGTCTCTAACTCCACTACTTACAGAACTATTACTAGTGATACTGCAAGTGACTATAACGCTTATACAACATATATGAGATATAGAAGGCTGCTAGTTCATAGCCTTGCAGAAATGTTTGTTTAATGACTATTCTTCTTTTCCTGAGCGACTTTTCCACTGGAGTTTTTTTATAAGCCTATCAGTGCACTGTTTCATCACCTTTCAGCTATAACTCCAGAATGCCTCCAAGGCAACAAACACCGACCCACTTGAGGTGGTGATCCTGTCTCTGCAAGGTAGCTAATCAAAGTGAAGTGTTGGTATGAATAAATGAAAGTGCAGTGGGCAAACCAGGGAGCAATGTTTGAGTTGGAAGAAGTGGGCAACAGGACTTTGAAAGGCAAGCAGGAAGACATGCCCAGAGGTTGCACTGCAGCGGGTGGGGGGTGAGTGCAAAGCAGTGTCCTCCATTCCTGCCCTCAACATGGTTGCTAGCCGTATGGTCACTGGGCAAGGTGGCAGTGTAATTAAGCCCCTCCTACACTGATTTTTGCCCTTGATTAAGCAACAGACCTTCAGCCCATAATGCCAGAAATGTCTTGTGCTCTATCTTCTGTGTGTGACTTTCTCTTCAGCACAAAAAAATGTGCTCATAATGCTAATCTGAATTAGTAGCACTGTCCCGTCAACCTCTTACGTCAAAAGCAATTCTAGCCAATGTAGTCTCACACTCACATCACAGATATAAGAAATGTAAAAACTGGTAGGGAAAACACCTACCAAATGCCTCAGTTTCACTACTATTGTGCATGAATATATCCTCTTGAAAACTGCATCACTAGCACCAGCATCACCTGTACATGTGCTGCATGTATAATTATAACAATCTCTTAGTGCTAAGGATTTTCCCAGTGGCATTTTCTTTTATGTTCTCATATTTAAAGCATTTTATTACGAATATAAAAGCTTAGCATTTTATTTAGTTTCAAGTTCCAAGTTTCATTGAACAAAAATGCTTCAAGGTACATGTCTTAATTGGAAAAAAGGAAAGCAATGAGCATCCATGCATCCATACACACATACACACATACACATATACATCCACACACAAACACAGACACACATATTAAATTTCCCCAAGACCTGACACTATTCAAGGATATTTTTGGTGGTTCTGGCTGTTAATCTCTTTTTAGTTTCTTCTTCCACCTCTTACAGGATTCTATCTTCAATCTCCTTTCCTTCCTTGCTAGTTCATACTGTAACTGACGATGGGTTTTCTTCTCGACTGGCTTCATTTTTGCTGTTCTTCCAGGAGAAAAATCTATTACCTGCATCGCCGCTACAAGATCCTGAACAGGTTAGTTTTATTTTGTTTATTTTGTTTGTTTATTTGTTTGTTTGGAAATTTAATTTTAACCACAAGTTAGATCACAGAAGAAAAATCTAAACTATCTGTTATTGTTTCTACAAAAGCAGTAATTAAAAAGATAATTTTTAACTAAGCTCTTCCAGGCATTATCACTTATGTCTCAAATATGATGATAATATTTGTATACCACTTCATTAACCTAAAGGTCTGTAACATGGCTATGAAGGCTTCCCAGCTGCTGTGTAATCCCAGGTAAGGGGTGGTTTTTTTAAGAAGTTACAGGAAGGGGCTCTGTTCATGCTCCTGAATGCATTAAAGCGGCTTTTTAAGATCAATTCCAAAGTACCTGCACCATCCTAATGGCAATTCCCTTGGTTGTACTCCTTTGAAGACAAACGGGATATGACATCATTCATGAAATTATTATTATTATTATTATTATTATTATTATTATTATTATTATTATTATGAGTCAATAGGGTCTCCAATAGAGACCAAAGCCTAGGTGATAGATAGATAGATAGATAGATAGATAGATAGATAGATAGATAGATAGATAATAGATAGATAGATAGATTATGTGCCATCAAGTCAGTGTTGACTCTTAGCAACTATATAGATAATTTTCTCCATGACGATCTGTCCGTAACCTGGTCGTTCAGGTCTTCCAATTGTGCACTCATCACCACTGTAACTGAGTCCATCCACCTTGCTGCTGGTTCTCCTCTTCTTCTCTTTCCTTCCTCCTTTCCCAACATTAGAGCCTTCTACAGAAATCTAGGTCTCCGCATAATGTGTTCAGAGTAGGATAGTTTGAGCTTGGTCATTTGTGCTTCTAGTGAGAACTCTGGTTGATTTGTTTGATAATCCATTTGTTTGTGTTCTTGGCTGTCCATGGTATTCTCAAGAGTCTTCTCCAACACCAAAGTTCAAAAGATTCAATTCTCTTCCTGTCCTGCTTCTTCAAAATCCAACTTTCACTTCCATGGAGTGTCACAGGGAATACAATTGCTTGCACTATTCGGAACTTTGTAGGTAGAGGGTAGTTTTAGGGGCTATTAATTTTTTTCTTCCAGCTGGTTTCTAGGATAAAATGGAGTTCTTGCATCTGCTTTTCACTTTTAGAGAAAAGTTCCCATTGTGCATCTTAAATTTGTTATTTTTTTCCTTCCCCTAAGAAGCCAAAGTTTGATGATTAAAAGCATAACAGATAAAAGCAGTAGGAAATTTTGAAAGAAACAAAAAAAAAAGGAGATAGGAATACTTCTGGTAAATGAAATTAAATACCAAATAGCCTGTTAAAGAACCTCAGAGATTCACTGAACATGTGATCAGCACAAAGAAGATACAGACTTGTTTGGAAAATAAATTATGATTAAATTAAATTTATTTCACACAGTAATCACCAAGTAATAATATAAAATATCCTACAAAAACAATGATAAATTAGGAATATAGATAGTACATTTCACCTTTCACTCCTTATGTCATGGTAATTTGCTTCCTGTCGTAATTTGCTATATAGAACATAATGCCATTAATCTTAAGTACAATGTAACACAAGAGAACAAATATCAACAGTGGCTATTAGTTTATGTTGTGTGTGTATCCTATGTGCACAGTCTCAAACTTGACTGGACAATACAATATACTGTATAGTGACTGACTAGTCTCCCGAGAGCTGCTTTGCTTTAATTGAAAAGCTAGCCAGAGTCTTGGGATTCGGAATGGAAGACCACTGTGCATGACACCTTCTGAGAGTTCATATGTTTTGTAGCATACTCAAATAAGAGTTAAGTCTCTTTGAAATAAAATAAATAAAACTCAGCTCTTGATGTCTTCCTTGATACTTTCATGTAGTTTTCTTGGTAATGATTTGGCATTGTTTTCTTCCACAATATTTTTTGCTTCTCAGACTAGCCTACAGTTCTCAATTTTCTAGGAGTTTCCTATCCAAGTACTAACCAGATATTACCCCGCTTAATCATAATCACCTAGCTGGGCCAAAACAAGTACTACTGAAACAAACTAAGAGAGCAATGATTTTTAAAAGCACTCTCTGTGATACATGAATAGGTAGAAAATGGAAGCAAAATCATTTCCCTAAAGTTCTGTTGCCAGAGCTTTCCATAATGGCTCTAGGAAGTCTTTTATTTAGTGTGGTTTTTCAGTTAAAATTAATATTTTAATCAAAGAGTTAAACCTTTTGAAAATGAAATTGCTAATAAATGGGCTATGTTGAAATTTTGTGCTAAAAATTAGTGAAGAAAGCATTCTGAGATTGTTGCCATAGCACCTTTTCTTACTTGCTACAATCTTTAAAGCTCTGGTTAGCTCTTTGAACTGAAGATCTGTGAGACTTTTAAAAGAGAAATCTACATGCTTTATTCCTTTCCTTTTCCTTCTCAAAATGTTTGGCAAAGCAAAGATGTGGTTATGAGAGATGGGTCTGAAGAATCCCCCCTTACTATCTATTGTGAAACAAGCTAGTTTGACAGTAACTTCATAAAAAAAAATCTCTTCTCGCCCCATGGGTGGTACGTGTCTTCCTCAACCTCAGGTCCACTACCAGGGGCCTGGGAGTTTGAGGGTTCTGCACAGTGTCTTAGCTGTTCCTAGCACTGCACTCTTCTGGACAGAGAGATGTTGTCCCCAGGGATGGAACTAGGGTCTGTCACCCAGGGCAAACATGGATTCCGCAGCCCCCCCATGGGTTATTTTGTCATTTTGGCGCCCCCCCCCCAGCACGGCACCTGGGGCACATGCCCCGCTTGCCCCCCCCCCCCAGTTGCAGCCCTGATTGTTCCTGGGATCTATTGGAGTCATTCTTCAAGCTTAGGAGTCACAGCCCCGAGTGCTCCTACCACCACTGGGACCACTTTGGCCTTCACTTTCCACATTCTGTCTAGCTCCTCTTTCAGGCCCTGATACTTCTCCAGCTTCTGGAGATATGGTTATAAGAGATGGGTCTGAAGAATCCCCCATACTATCTATTGTGAAACAAGCTAGTTTGACAGTAACTTCATACACACACACACACACACACACACACACACACACACACACACACACAGAAATATAGCCTGTTTAGTCATGGCAAAGTTAATTTCCCATGGTTAATTGTGATTAATGTCTGGAAAATTATTGCATTTAGTATCTCTTGTATCCATAAAATGTTCAATTATGTATAGAAAATGCTTATTTACATTTATATTTATTGATACCTTTATGTTTGGTCTTCCCTTTCATCTCCTACAGAATTGAGAAGCAATTAAGCAGGTTTCGAGGATGGTTACCTAGAAAGCCAATGAGTCTGGACAAGGAAAGGCTGCCAGATTTGGAAGAAAATGACTGCTACACTGCTCCATTCAGTCAACAAAGGATTCATCAGTGAGTGTTATAAACAAGGGAAATGTGAAAAGGGAAAATATTTTTATTTATATTTGAGTGAAAAATGGGATACAGTACTGTACTGCTTGAGAATTTTTCAAGCTCTGTATTCTGAGTCCTCCTTATCATATACTAAAAAATTCCCACTTATCCTTTGCCATTTAAATATTCTGTGGGTATGCAATAGCTAAATAAAAAATATATTAGGCTAATATGTATTTAGTTCTATTTGTTTCATTTAACTTTCATCCAAATTTTCTCTATAAAATATATCCTATGCAGCATATAATATAACATTAATACAACATCAATTATGGAGTAAAAAATAAAACATCAGAATAAAATAGCTGATCTACTGTAGCTGATCTACTTAAATGCTTACAATGTTCTACATATAGTTCATAATCCAAGTCTGCATTTTTCAAAGTATCTGTTATATAAAAATCTAACAGCAATAGCAAATGCATTTATGGATTTCCATTAAACCTGTAAAAGGAATAAATAGCTTTCTGACAGAAAGAGGTCCTTAGCTGATCAAGACATGTATCTTATTCCATTTTATAGAATCATTTAGTTTTCTATGTACTCTAGATATAAAAACTACAGAATCAGCGCAGTATAAGTGGTTAGGATGTTAGATTAGGCCTAGAGAGATCAAGGATCAAGTTCACCATCAGCCTTGGAAACTCAGAGACGGTATTGTCATTGTTTTGCTGATATTTAGAAAGTAGATAACCAGAAAAGGGAAAAATTAATGCTTGAATTAATTGTAGCAAATAAATAAGGAACACATCCAAAAAGTGAACAGAATGAAGCCCTGTAATCCCAAGTTGCATTATCCAGTTTGTCTCCCATAATTCTGTGTAGGAATTACTTGTCTTGTGCTAGGCACTTGAGATGTTTCCATATCTTCTAGATACATTTGGTTGTATACTAATTAGTGTTAGGGCTCATTGGATTAGCATTTTGGATTTGAAGGCAAAAAGGTGCTTCAGTGTGTGCAGGGACATGGATATAGCATCTATCTGCAATTCCTTAAAGCAGCTACAGCTTTTCCTGTGTTTTGGTACACCTTTTTGCCTTTGTATTCTAAGCATTGCACGGCCCTAATGTTGACTTGTCACATCTGGATCAGGAATCACATGATACTTCATCACTCAATTTGGGTTGAATTATTGAATTAAGATTTAATGGCCAATTTGGTTAGCATAGAATTGGCAAGGGGAGTCATCTCATCTTTTGCTTCATCCCCAGATAAATTGGGATGGTCCTTACATCTTACAAAGAGCAAGAACATGACTGAAGCTGATTTAGTTGTAATGTGACTATACATCCTACAAGCTGTCATAAGCAACAGCTTTTATTTACAGTATTTTTAAAAATAATGCAGTTGATTAGAGCTTTTATAGATGATTCATTTATTTATACTTTTTATGTTCTACAGCTGGTATGTCAAAATATTAATGAGATAGTACGTTTTTTATTGTCAGAAACAATAATTGCATTTCCTTGCTTGTATTTTCAAAATAGCTTTATCATTCACAACAAAGACACTTTTTTTAACAACGCTACAAGAAGTAGAATTGTTCATCATATTTTACAGAGGGTAAAATATGAAGAAGGAAAAAATAAAATTGGTAAGTGTGGGACTTCTGCAAATGTTACTCCATTTTAACCTTTCCTACTATGTAGAATAGAGTTAAGAGATGCTGCAGTACTATTATTTCTTGATAAGATTATTAGCTGCCAAAAAATGCTCCTTCCTCTTGTACCTTTAGATTCAATAAAATGCTTCAGAAAAAATACTAAAATGTGTGTGTGCCATTTGTAAGTTATATTTTATCATGCTGACACTTTAAAAAAATAGCCTTACTGTCCACTCTTTGAATACACAGTCTTATTATATTGAGTGATTGATTTTATTTAGGCATGTCTGACTCTAGATTGACTCTGGGTCGAATATGTTATACTCATTCCAGCCCTACCTGTTATATGTTAAATATTTCTATTTCTAGGTCTCAATCGGTTGCTTACTAATGGCTCCTATGAAGCTGCATTTCCTCTTCATGAGGTATTCTTTCTATTTTATTTTTCTTAAGTCCAATTGCTTCCCACCATTATTGTTGGTCCATTAATTCTGATTTTCACTATATTAAGGGGGGTCTCTCTCATAAGGGCAAATTGCAATTTCAGTTTCTTTTCTAGAAATACGTGCCTTTGAAATTCACAACAAATAATGACAAAAAAAACCAAAGACAGAGTAATTTAAAGGTTTTAATATTCAAGAAAATATTTCTGAAGATGTTGTTCATAAAAGGTGACTTACAGCTTTTTAAGTCAAAAACAATTAATGAAAGAATGAAAGAATATAAATTCAGGACTATCGGTGGAAATTTCAGGGGAGTGGTGTTGCTCCTTTTGTTCCCACAGGAACACAAACCTTTGTAATCAAACCACGAATTTACCCATATATATTCCTGTTGTGCTTTTTCTCGTGATGAAATAAAGGATACTTGAGTCAGGATAGCTTATTCTGATTCTTGCTTAACTGAAATTCCAGAAGAAATAACTCCAGCAAGTACAAGATTTATATAGGCAGGCCAGGGTAACAGAGTAACAATGCAAAATCATAGCCACACTTAATCAATCAATAATAACAATAACTCAATATACTACAATTCCTAATCCTCAGACCTGTCACATTTTTGTCTAGGATAAGTGCATGCAAGACAGCTGTTCTGTATGCACATAGCTAAAATCCATTTTGTACAAATGCTAGACAAAATTACATGTTTTAAGAGAAATGGAACTTCAGAAGAAGGTTTTTACACCATCTATATCAGAGCTTTCCAAACTGTGTGTCGGGACACATTAGTGTGTCTGCTGCAGTGTCTGGGTGTGTCACGGCTGCTGCTGCTTCCAAGCCCTGCCAGGATTCTATGCAGGTCCTAGTGCCTGCCTTGTGCCTTGCTGCCTCCAAACCTGCCCTTCCAGGATTCTGTGCAGGTCCTAGTGCCTGCCTTGTGCCTTGCTGCCTCCAAACCTGTGATTCCGCGCAGGTCCTAGTGCCTGCCTTGTGCCCTGCTGTAAGAGTGTGTCGCGAAATGATGCCCTGCTGTAAGAATGTGTTGCGAAATGATGCATGTCTAAAAAGTGTGTCACCAACATTAAAAGTTTGGAAAGCTCTGATCTATATAATAACTGTAGTACTTTCTCTTTTTGACTAACTTCTGTAGTATGTATAGTTTTGCTATGAAATATAAAATTTAGCCTTTCATTTTCAACATTGCATTTATCTTAACACTGAGTTAAGATTTGGAGCTAAATGGGGGGGGAAAAACAAGCTATATTCTTACAAAGGAAGCTGCAAAATTTATGTTTGCTTCTTTGAAATCTGGAGTCTACTCAGATATGAGCTCCATTGTGTTCAATAAGATTTATTCTCAGAAAATTGTATATAGGTTTGTAGCCTCTTTCTTAAGTTTCTGAGATAAAATAGATCCCAAGTTAAGAATCATAATTTGAGTGATAACAGGTAACGTCAGTGATAAATATTGCTAAATCCATCTTCTTTATGAATGTAATGGTCTAAAATATCATTTCCCATGATATTTATGGATATTTATTAACTAATACTTCTTTATTTATTTGTATTTTAGGGTAGTTACAAAAGTAAAAATTCCATAAGAACTCATGGGGCAGAAAACCACAGGCATCTACTTTATGAGTGCTGGGCCTCATGGAGAGCTTGGTATAAATACCAACCTTTGGATCTTATACGGTAAAATCTTTTAAAAATCAGTATGTATTGGGAATGTATAGGAAACTTAAAATACTGAAATATCTTTTGAGGTTTTATTTCAGTTGATTAGTTTATTGCCTCATGTGAGCTTTTCATATTCACAATATGTATTTGAAACTCTCAGGGACTCTTGTGAGTGTCAGGAGACTAATGTGCCCTGTTAACTTTTCACTAATTATGTGATATGATATGATCATATTTAAATTGCATTGCTGGAGGACTGAAAAATATGTCCTGTTGCTGCTTTTTCTGGTAACAAAACTAAAGTCTTATATCTGCATATTGACATCATTTCAAAAATGATATAATACAGTAGGTCATTACAGGTAGTCCTCGCTTAACAACCACAATTGGGACCAGCATTTTGGTTGCTAAGTGAAGCAGTCATTAAGCGACTCCGACCCGATTTTATGACCTTTTTGCAGTGGTCGTTAAATGAATCACCACAGGCATTACGTAAACCACGTGGTTGCTAAGTGAATCATGCGATTCCCCATTTATTTTGCTTGCCAGAATAACCAGACCATGGGATGCTGTGATGGTCATAAATGTGAACTGGTTGCCAAGCACCCAAATTGTGATCACGTGACTGTGGGGACGCTGTGATGGTCATAAGTATGAGGACTGGCCGTAAGTCGGTTTTTTTAGCACTGTTGTAAGTCCGAACTGTCACTGAACAAATAGTTGTGAAGTGAGGACTACCTGTACACATTTTTCTGATTCATCAAACTGATAGTTAACATGGTAAACTCCATTTAGAAAGGCCTCTTCTGACAGATGTTGTTTCTTGTGAGAACTGTGGTGTTAAGATATGTATATGAGAACTGATTCCTAAAAGCCTTTAGTACATACTATATTACTCTGCCAGAGCCCCCTGGATGTGGAGGGGGGGTGCCGGGTGGTTCAGTTTGGTGGTTTCTGGCAGTGCAGGGGGGCCAGGTGGCACGGTGGGCCTCGGTGTGGTAGACCTTGGCGGTGGGGAATGGCGAGCCCGAAACTGGGGGCTTGGTCATCCCCTCCCAACCTGCCCAGAGATGGCGGAGGGCTATTAGGGTCCCTCCAGTGTGAATGGGGTACTCCCTCCTGGGCATGAGAGACAAGGGAGGGAGTCCTGGATTGGATGGTTGTATGTGAGGACACTCACCTCCTGAGAGACGGGGATGAGTAGTGGATGAAGTGCCCCCCTGCTGACCAGTGAGAGAGGCTGAGGCGGGGGGCACAGTGAGTGTTTGGGTGATGGCTAGGCTCTGACAGTGCAGAGAGTGTGACCTGGTGCACTGGGGGAGCGCCTGCCATCACCCTGTGGTTGATTGAGTGTGTAAGGAGGTACAAGAGGATGGAGGGACCCCTACTTCTAACCAGGGATTCCGGAGGTCCAGGATTGGAGGCAAATGGGCTTGGAGACTTTGGGGGTTGTAGGGCTGGTGGTGTTATTGAGGTGGTGACGGGCCTGGGATGCTACGATAGGAGCTGGAGGGCATGCCATCTTCGGGGAACATGCCCCCGGTGTTTGTTACCGGTGGTGTGTTCCGGCCCTCTGGGCTCACACTCAGGCCCTGGACAGCAGACTCATGGGGGCCCTGGTCTCTGGCTGCTGCTGCTTAATGCCAGGTCAGTCAACAACAAGGCCCCCCTCATATGTGATTTGATCACTGAGGAGGGGGCAGACCTGGAGTGTATCACCGAGACCTGGCTGGGCCCAGAGGGAGGGGTACCCCTCTCGGAGATGTGCCCAGCCAGGTTTCGAGTGTGGCACCAGCCGAGACACCAGGGCAGGGGAGGAGGGGTGGTGGTTGTCATCCGGGAATCTCTAGTGGCCTTCAGGGGCACTGCTCCACAAGTGGCCAGTTGTGAGACCCTGTTTTTCAAGTTGGGCTCCCGAGAACAGTTGGGAGTGTTGCTACTGTACCAGCCTCCCTGCTGTGTAGCAACCTCCCTACTTGAGCTGCTGGAGGCCGTCTCGGGGTTGGCGGTAGAGTTCCCAAGACTCATGGTTCTGGGGGACTTCAACCTGCCACCCCTGGGGCATAACTCAGAGGCGGCTTGGGAGTTCATGGCTAACATGGAAGCCATGGGCCTGTCCCAGATTATTCGGGACCCAACTTGGGACAGTGGCCTCACCCCAGACTTGGTTTTCTTGTCAAAGCAGTGGCAATGTGATCTGAGGAAAGAGTTACATCTGTCCTCATTGTCGTGGTCAGATCACGCCCTGGTGACCTTGAGATTTTCCTATGCCACCCCCTCTGCAGGGAGGCAGAACCCATTTGATTGGTCTGCCCCCAGCGACTGATGGACCTGGCAGGGTTTCAGAGGGAGATGGGGGTTATACCCGAGGATCTGCTGCATGGTCCAACGGAGGCCCTGGCTGCTGCCTGGAATAGGATCAGAGCTGTGTGACCTCTCTTGCCCCATTGAACCTGACACTCCCCATGGTTTACGGAGGGGCTAAGGGTTCTGAAGAGGATTAAGAGACATCTAGAGCGCCGCTGGAGGAAGACAAAGACCAAACCCGACCGAACATAAGCTAGAGCTGCTATTAAAGCCTACCTTGTGGCAGTAATAGGCGGTAATAGGCGGTAAAGGGGTGTGGTGGCTCAGTGAGTAAGATGCCAGGCTTGTCGATCGGAAGATCGCAAGTTCGGAGGTTCGAATCCCTAGTCCTGTGTGATGGAGTGAGCTCCCGCACTAGTCCCAGCTCTTGCCAACCTAGCAATTTGAAAGCATGCAAATGCAAGTAGATTAATAGGTACCACTTCGGTGGGAAGGTAACAGCGTTCTGCATGCGTCATGCCAGCCACATCACCGTGGAAGCATCTTCGGACAACACTGGCTCTTCGGCTAACAAACGGAGATGAGCACCAGCCCCTGGAGTCGGACACAACTGCACAAATGTACGGGGGGAACCTTTACCTTTTACCTGTGGCAGTAAGAGCGGCGAAACGTCAGTATTTCTCTGCTCTTATTGCATCCGCAGAATGCTGCCCGACGGCCCTGTTTAAGATCACTCGATCCTTTCTGGGGAAGGTGGGCCCAGTGACCCACCTACAGGTCCGGACTGAGGAGTTTTCTGAGCATCTGCAGGATAAAATCGCTCAGATCCAGTCTAAGTTGGACTCCAAGCGTAAGGCATGGTCTGTGCAGATGCCGAGGGAAAGTACTCCCAGTTATCTGGGAACAGTTTGATCCTGTTGGACCCGAGGAAGTGGACAGGATCCTCTGGACTGTAAATGCCACCACTTGTCATCTAGATCCATGCCCCTCCTGGCTGGTGAAGGCAGCTCGTGAGGTGACATGTGGTTGGGTCCAGACGATGGTTAATACATCCTTGGGAGAGGGGGTGTTTCCGGCTGCCTTTAAGGAGGCACTGGTGTACACCCTCCTCAAGAAACCGTTGCTGGACCCTACTGTGCTGGACAATTTTTGTCCAGTCTCCCACCTCCCCTTTTTGGGGAAAGTGGTTGAGAAAGTGGTGGTGTTGCAGCTCCAGAGGACTCTGGATGAAACAGATTATCTTGACCCCTTTCAGTCAGGTTTCAGGCCCAGATATGGGACAGAAACGGCATTGGTCGCACTTATGGATGATCTCTGGTGGGTGCGGGATGGGGGCAGTGCATCCATCCTTGCTCTCCTTGACCTCTCAGCGGCTTTCAATACCATCAACCATGGTATCCTTTTGGGGCAGCTCAGGGAGTTGGGGGTGGGCGGCATGGTTCTGCGCTGCTTCACCTCCTTCCTCCAGGGCCAGTCCCAATCCGTAGTGATAGGGAGTGAGAGATCCGACCCTCTGCCCCTCCTTTGTGGGGTGCCGCAGGGTACGGTTCTCTCTCCACTCCTCTTCAACATCTACATGAAACCACTGGGCAAGATCATCTGTCACCACGGGATGAGGTATCATCAGTACGCTGATGATACCCAATTATACATCTCCGTCCCGGGTGAGGTAAGTGGTGCTGTGACTGCCCTCTCTCGGTGCCTGGGGGCTGTGGGGGTCTGGATGGGGAACAACAGGCTTCAACTGAACCCTGGTAAGACGGAGTGGCTGTGGGTTAATGGCTCCTCTGTATCCGGGAAATTGTCATCTTTAGTTCTGGATGGGGTTGCACTGCCCCAGACAGACCTGGTGCGGAATCTGGGGATCCTTCTGGACTCACGACTCCTGCTCAAAGGCAGTCGTGGCCAGGAGGGCCTTTGCAGAATTTTGTGTGTGGATTTGGATTTACTGTTTTGAATTGTTTTTGTTTTCTGGGTTTATTAAGATTAAGATTACTAAAACTGTTGTATTATCAAGTATAATAACAGACAACCTATGTGCTTTTTAATTTGATTCTTATTATAGTAGACAGAAATGTACAGAATAGTGGTAGGAAGGGAATAATTAAATAGGTGTTATCTTTTGGAGGGGAGAAAGATGTTTAGGAGGTTTATATGATTTTTTTTTTTTGCTTTATTTTAATATAAGGGGGAAGAGTAACTGTACTGAGTGACTTTTATTATGTGCTAAAGTGGAATGATTTATAGAAATAAAGTGGTGTTTTGGTTTAATATAGAGTAAGAGATTGATTATGGAAATGTTTGTATATCCTTGCTGTTAAAAGTTGGAAGCCACATCTTTTTGTAAATCTGAAAAAAAAATATCTTGTGTTTTTGCACTTTTTTAGTTCTTTTTTCTTTCTTTGTAGTTTTTTTTGGTTTTTTGTAGTTTTTACTCTTCTCTTGAAACTTAATAAAATGTATTAACAAAAAAAAAAAAGATAAAATGGCAAATGCCTACAATGGCAAATAGCATCCTAACCCCCACCTGGAGCAATACTGAGATCCAGAGGGGCCCATGTACCCATAGAAACACTGTCTTACTGTATATGACTAATTTTGCTATGCAGATTAGTCCTAAAGATCTTGAGTGAGCAAACTGGGAAACAGTGTTGCCAAAGTAGGCATTTCAAGCCCTCATAGGAAATTGAAATTATCTATCTCATGAAAATAATTTGTTCTTTATTTTTAGTACTTTTGGGCATAGAGTGGCAAAACTGCAATATCATCTCTCTCAAAATTAATAGCAAACATCTCTAACAAGGTTGGATGAATGAAGAGGCAGAACTATTGATCTAATTATATATAAGGACTGGTCTGAATATTCTTTCACTAGTGATGATCAGTTTTTGAAACAAGTGGTAATGTGATATTCAGTATTGCTTACTTAGCTGTATTGATATATACAACTGCACCAATAAAACAACAATATTCTTTTAAAAATAAGGATGAAAGGATGTGGATATGTGATCTTATTCATATATGGGAAGTTCACACATTTCTGAACCTTCTTATGGCATAAATTAAGGCTGGTATCATTTTGCTTTAGAAGCACTGAATCATTGGTATTTTTAATCTTTGGGTTTCAAAATCTATCTGTAGTTCAGGATAGTCCAGGAAAACCATTTTATATTAAGAACAAATATTAAATTCTTTAAAAAATATATTAATAAAGTTGTTTGCTTTTGTGTTTTTGAACAGACGGTATTTTGGTGAGAAAATTGGTTTATACTTCGCATGGTTAGGCTGGTATACAGGAATGCTCTTTCCAGCTGCCTTCCTTGGACTGTTTGTCTTTTTGTATGGAGTAGCCACTCTGAACTACTGCCAAGTCAGGTGAAGTCAAGCTGTTTCTTTCATTAAGAGAACATTGTATATATTCCTGTGCTTCTTGCCAAGATAATGGTATTAATTGCTACTTTTTATTTTTTAAAAATTACTATATCCTCCTAATCAGGTTATGTTTATTTTTTCTTACGACACAGAAGATGGTAGCTAATATGTTTATGAATAGGCTGGAAGGGGATGGCACTGCTAAAGGGCTTGCCATCCTAAGAGATATACTGATTTGTTTATTTGTATGTATGATTTACTTTAATAATCTCTACTTACCTCTACTTCCTCTTTCTGACCTTCTGCTCCTGCAATATGGAAAACATCCACTTTTTTTCCTGCTATACAAATGAATCCTAAATTATTTTGAATGGGCAATCATACAATATTTGGCATCTGCTGACAGACCTAGCATAGCTATCCCTATGTCAGAAAAATCCTATTATTTGTTTAACAGGCCTTAACCCAATCCAACACTGTAATCACTGCGTCATTCTGCCACTCAAACACTGATTTATTGATTTAACTTCATGATAATAATCATAGATTCCATGTGTTCTTTTTCTACTGAAAAAAGAATTTAGACAGCTATTTCCTATTTCAACACTTACATAACTTAATCTGATTAACAAAATTAATCAAAAATCTTTTTTCTCTTGGTTCTGTTTTCCTGTCTTATCCTCTGCCTATGTCTCTTTATCCTACTACTATGTTCCCATGCCCTCTATCATTTTCTTACATGCTTTAATTGATTTAGGTTGTTACTTTTATCAGCCAAAGTGATTCCCATTAATAAAATGGGGCAAATATTTAGTAGAATATTCTGTAAATGATAAATGGTTAATTCCTTAACAGTCAACGGTCAAAATTCATTACAGACAATGGATTGATTCACTTGTTTCATCATTCAGATTTATTTGTTCTGTATGGAATTTTCTTTGGTAAAATAAGGGTTTTTCCCCCTGTTCTGCCTTGTAATGATGCTCATCTTTGTAACTATGGCCTCCTAGAGTCCCACTTGTATTAGGATGGAACACCAAAGGTTATTATACAGGCTAAAGTATTCTAAAAGTCCTAAATAATGAAACAGTTAACCATCCCAGGAGATTTAATTCAATAATTTCAATGAGAGAGACAAAGTAAAAGTCTAAGGAAACGTTGGAAAGCAAAAATTTAACATCAATGCTTCTTGTCACAGCAAAGGCAGGAAGTTTAAAGATGCAGCAAGCACATGTACACAGAAAATGTATCTCCCATTACTCCTGTCTGTAGCATAAGGAAATATCTCAGGGTTCTGCAAAAGAAATACATGTTTAGGAAAACTAATCAGTGAGGGGATAGTATCATCTAATGTGTAACATGTGCATAGATGGGAATTGGTATATACATGTGGAGAAGATTGTAAAAATGTTGAATTTAATGTACTGAACTATTGATTGATGCACCTTTAAATTAACTTTGAGCCAAAAAGAAAACATTTTATTGGTGCAGTTATTACAGAAAAAGCCACCTTTTCTTTCCTACTCCACTAGTGTCTAAATAATAGGAGTATTTTGAAGTATATTAGTTAGAACTTGAGTTAGTAATCATTATCTCTTCTCTTTTTCAGTAAAGAAATCTGCCAGGCTACAGAGATTATTATGTGTCCGATTTGTGATAAATACTGTCCCTTCATGAGGTTGTCAGATAGCTGCATTTATGCCAAGGTAAAAATAAATACTGCTTTTCTTTTTTCCAGCAATAGTTTTTTTAA
The DNA here is from genome assembly GCA_023362775.1 of Charina bottae. NCBI lineage: Eukaryota > Metazoa > Chordata > Lepidosauria > Squamata > Charinaidae > Charina > Charina bottae. Next base: position 37,866,503 of record JALMGJ010000006.1, on the reverse strand, counting down.
AAAAAACATTCTAAATAATCTAAAAACATTGCTTGCATTTTTTAAAAAATGGACAGATATTTCATTTTAGCCTGTGCAGTTGAATGTAACACCTTCAAAGAGCTTGCTTCTTAAGGTGTTAAAGTATTAAGCATTCTTAAATAGTAAAAAAAAAGGATTTGCTATGTATATGGTTGCTGATAGATAAATACAATGAGAGAGGAATAAGGAGAGGACAGCAAGCTATTAATGTCTACAGGTCATTATGGTTTTATATTAGAAGCTATATATAAAACCATTACTGTTTTATATTGCCTCTATTATTGAAGGCAGTAAGCCTCTTGAGGCCTGTTGAGGGGAATAGGGCTGCTATTGGATTTATGTTTTTCTTTGCAAGGTTTTGAAAGGCATCTGGTTGAGCAGGGACTAAGGGCTGTGCTGTGCTGTACTTAAGAAATAATTTGGAAAAGATGCTTCACAGCTTGTGGGAGTTTGACTGCAACACTCTGCATTTTCCCCATGATCCTGGGAAAAGATATAGCTGCTTTAAAGAGTTTCAGACAAATATATTTGAGCCCCCATGAGCTGTGAAGCACATTTTTTTAAAACTGCATAGCCCTACTAAATAGTCCTTTGATTTAATCTTCGTAGCAAGACTCTTCTTCTGTTCCCATGAGAACCCCACCTTGTAGAATCCAGTGAAAACATTTTAGATCTATGAAACATTATATGACATAATTCCTTCTAATAAAAGCAACATTTAGCACTAAACTGCAATAAGGTATTATACTTATCATTCTTTGAAGAAGTTCTGTGGCAGAGGGTGTACCTCAGTTACCGGTAAATACAAAACTTTCCCTAAGTACTTGTGTTCTTAACATTAATGCTAAGGACCAGTTGTACTTTAAACTACTTTACTTTCCTAAGTAGAGTAGATACAAATTAAAATTGATATAGATAGGACTACGCTATATTTACAAATCAGAAAACAAATAATGTGAATTAAGAAAAATTAAATTAATTTAAATTAAAAATATTTTTCTCCAGGTAACACATCTTTTTGACAATGGAGCAACTGTTTTTTTTGCTGTTTTCATGGCAGTATGGGGTAAGTGATGTTTGGGGAATAATGTCAATGTAATTGTGTTTAAAATAACTAAATGAAGAATCTGCTTAACTTCAACAGACTTAGATCAATGATATGAAAATCTTAGTAAATGATTTCATCCTTTTGTCATGTAAAAGAATCCCACTGAACACATTATGAATTTTAATTGCATGGCTGTACAATTTTCTTCAAGGGGGCGTGGTGGCTCAGTGGGTAAGACGCCAGGCTTGTTGATCGGAAGATTGCAAGTTTGGAGGTTCGAATCCCTAGCCCTGCGTGCGGAGTGAGCTCCCGCACTAGCTCCAGCTCTTGCCAACCTAGCAATTCGAAAGCATGCAAATGCAAGTAGATTAATAGGTACCACTTCGGTGGGTAGGTAACAGCGTTCCGCGCATGTCATGCGGCCACATGACCATGGAAGCGTCTTCGGACAACGCTGGCTCTTTGGCTAACAAACGGAGATGAGCACCGGCCCCTAGAGTCGGACACGACTGCACAAATGTGCGGGGGGTACCTTTACCTTTACCTTTACAATTTTCTAAAACAGATTAAAAGTAAAGTTGCCCTTGAATCAAGCTTGGCTCTTGGGACTGTATGGACACTTCTGTGCAGCTTTCCATGCTTTGGGTTAGAAGTCATTCAACTATGGACTATTTCTAGGATGTTTTTTCTACCCCTCATCTAGTAATCATTACAGATAAAGGTAAAGGTCCCCCCCACACACACAGTTGTGCAGTCGTGTCTGACTCTAGGGGCCGGTGCTCATCTCCGTTTGATAGCCGAAGAGCCAGCATTGTCTGAAGATGCTTCCATGGTCATGTGGCTGGCATGACGCGTGTGGAACGCTGTTACCTTCCCACCGAAGTGGTACCTATTCATCTACTTGCATTTGCATGCTTTTGAATTGCTAGGTTGGCAAGAGCTGGGGCTAGTGCGGGAGCTCACTCCGTCACACAGGGCTAGGGATTTGAACCTGCGAACTTGCAATCTTCCGATCGACAAGCCTGGTGTCTTACCCGCTGAGCCACCACACCCCCAATCATTACAGATATAGGGTTGTTAATCAGGTCCAACTCTACTTATCTTCTGAGTCCAGTTAGGGTTAGTTACATACTGCTACTTCTTTTGACAATGTAGAGAAACCTGTGGGGAAGAATTGCCTTAAGCACCAGCAAAATATATTGCAGGTATATGATAATGTAGCATAGGGCTACCGTGTAGCTGTCAGCCAATTCGATCAGTTCAGAGATTGTTTGGAAACAATATACTGTAGTATATTTGTATATACTTTTCCTCACCTCTTCTGTCCTTTAAAAGTGAACACTTCTGTTTTTATTTGCCCCTCATCTTTGCAAAGTAAGTAGGACCAGTATAGGGCAGCAAGATTTTAAAGTCTTATCTTATAATTTTTTAAAAGAATTCAAAACAAAAGCATTTTCCCACGGGAAGGATTTTTATAATTAATTCCAAAATCTTATTTCAAATTTAACTGGACCCTTAGTCTCTTTGTAACTTTCTAAAATCAAAGTTTTAATCACCCTTTTGCTGTTTATTCCAGAAAAAAAAATTAAGTCCTTAAACTTGTATTTAAAACTTCGTTCACTAAGGATTGAAGGAAACTCACCTGGTGTTTTCAGACTTGTTGATCCAAAGGTTCCCAATAGGTGAAAAGCAGTTATCAAGAAATTTCCGAAAGTGATTAGAAAAGGAAGTATGTGAACCCAGTGTCCTTTCAAAGGTGCTGACCGCGGTTTGAGCAAGATGGTTATTTCCTCATCTCTTAGAGCTCTACGTGCACTAGAGACCACCACCACCATTTTGTATTTAGTTACACATTTTCTAACGTAGTAACCACATTAATTGGAGAGAATGATATGTACATGTTCTGGTTGCAAAGAGGGAATACAGAGCTACCATACAAATTCTCATTCAATAATATGACCAGATATATTTTTCCTTCTATTTTTCTGCTGTAGCCACTGTTTTTTTGGAATTTTGGAAAAGAAGACGAGCAGTAATTGCTTATGACTGGGACTTGATTGACTGGGAAGAAGAGGAGGTTTGTATTGATAACATGTCACAATTTTAACAGGTGTACTTAATAGACTCAGTCAGTTATAATATAAACAAAAATTACTGAAGATGGCTGCCTGCCATATAGAATTTAGAGTTTGTTTCCCTGCATCTCTTTGAGCTCTTCTAGTCTATGTCATTTTAGCTGAGTCACTGTCACAGCAGAAGACCGAAATCAGTTAAGCACTTCTGAAAATAAAATGATTGGCAGCTGTAAAAAAAAAAAAGGACCAAGCAATGTTGAGGAATCTTATGCCCATTTCTTGCTGAAAGGGCAAATTCATATAACAGTTTGGACAACAATTATTCTAGAGCTATAGCTATCTGCTTTAATGTCCTTTCCTAAAAAGAATTTTAAATTACAATCTATTGTCTTAATTTGTAATTGGACATTAACTGGAGTTCCCCATTTTTTGAATGGAACAGGAACTCTGGTTAAATAGGCCAGCATTAAAGCAGCTGCCTTACATAGGGATTAGGGGGTGGGGGGAGAGGCAGAAGAAAGAGGCAGGGCCAGTACTCATTCTTTACTTGCCACATCATGATTTTGCAGATCAGAATCCTTATGTCGTTTGGACTGCACCATTTCACAGTAGGAATACAGACAACTGACAGCTTTTCCATAGCAAACACATGCATACATGCAGGGGTCCCCAACTCCCGGGCCACGGACCGGTACCAGTCCGTGGCCTGTTAGGAACCGGGCCGCACAGCAGGAGGTGAGCGGTGGGTGAGCGAGCAAAGCTTCATCTGTATTTACAGCCGCTCCCCATCGCTCACATTACTGCCTGAGCTCCGCCTCCTGTCAGATCAGCGGCGGCATTAGATTCTCATAGGAGTGTGAACCCTACTGTAAACTGTGCGTGCGAGGGATCTAGGTTGCGCACTCCTTATGAGAAGTCAGAATCCAACACTTATTTTAGTCCACGCGTGGCCCGCCCATTATTTTATTTACCACTTCCAATGGTTTCATCCCAAAACCGCCACCACCCCGGTCCATGGAAAAATTGTCTTCCACGAAACCAGTCCCTGGTGCCAAAAAGTTTGGGGACCGCTGCCATGTGCTCACAATGTGCTTGCATGTGCTGGTAGGAGAAAAACCAAACTCTTCTGCCTGATGATGTACTTGAGGCATTCAAACTATCATAGAATTTGATCTGTGGCAACATGATGCACATGTTCGCTTCTGGATTAAAAATTCTTTGCTCAATAAATAAGAACTTTGCTCTCAGAAGCAGAAAAGCAAAGTCTCTAACAAGCTACTGTATCTTCTTTTTCTCTGACTTAAATATAGAAATTAAGCATTTTTTTCAAGCTTGTATTGCTAATATCTCTTCTCAATTCTCCTATCTTATTAGGCTTAGCATATTAACATTTTTGTTGATGTAATCTTTTGAATCTCCTTTTTATACATATTTAAATAGCACTGTTCACAAAAATGAATTGATTCAATAATTTATTTGTGGCAAAACAAATTTTAGTTGCAAATATTAATATAACAGTGTAGTTTCTCTTACTGGCAGCAAACCAATCCAGATTTTTTCCAAGAAAATAAGGGCCTAACTACACAGTGTGTCAATTGCATGGTTTGTAGATACATGAAGGGATGTGTAAAATTAGATTATGTACGCATTTGGAGTTCTTTTGGTATCATAGCATTCATAAAGGAAAGGTTGAATCCTTCAGTCCCCATGTGAGAACCGGGTCAGCACTCTGCTTGTAGTGATAATTGGCCAATATGTTAGCTTGCCCAGAGGCAATACCAAACATCTTAGGCCATCTAAGAAGGCAACCCTCATTGCAGAATCAAGCAAAGCACCAGCTCAGAATCAGCTCCCATAATGAGCACAGCTGTTGGGTAAAATAAGTCTCAGATACCATACAAAGAAGTGAATTCAAGGAATGAGTCATAGTGGCAAAAATTAGCAGCAGGGCCAAGGGTGGCTTATCTTAGTAGATCAAGCAGGCCAGACAGCTGAGGACAGCTCATAAAGGGCCCTTCTATGATTGTAGGTTCTCTGTTGGTGCCCAACCACATTGATTCCTTTCTGACATAGCTGCAAGTCACTTAGTTAAAGCTTCATAGTTAACCTTCTACTGTCATGTTTTGGTGGTGAAAGGCAACAAGAGGAAGGAAATAGTAATTTTCCTGAATTTTGAAGGATTTTCCTATACTGTACTGCCAAAAGCTAAAGGAATCCTATAGCTTTGTAAAGAGCCACCTCTCTCCTGAAAGATTACAATAGCTTTTTAACAGTTTCTTAGCAATCCTTTTAAATATTTTTAACATCTCTGCCTACTGGCCTGACTGAATGAAATAATGTACTTATAAAAACTTCATAAAATTATTAAAAGCTTGAGCTCTCTGCACAATATCTAATTATTTTTAAAATTCTTCATATTATATTCTTTAGGAAGAAATACGTCCCCAGTTTGAAGCCAAGTACTCCAAGAAAGAGAGAATGAATCCTATATCTGGAAAACCTGAGCCTTATCAAGCATTTGCAGATAAATGCAGCAGAATTATTGTTTCTGCATCTGGAATATTTTTTATGGTTTGAAAATTTTAATTCATTCATTTTTCCCGAAAACTAGATTTTTAAAATGTCAGCAAAAAGGAGAGTATATATATTTTACAGCAGCATTAAGCCATCTTGGTTTTTTGTTTTTCTTTGTTTTCCTGTTTAAAATTATTTGTGTCCCAGAGTATTTACATTCTAGAAATTTAAAGGAATTTAAAGATACAGTATTATTACTGAAACACTTATTTGCTATCATGTTTAATTAAAATGAAATTTAGGAGTGATCAATTTAAACAATGAAAATGAAACATAAATCTAGCATGTTTTTTAAAAAGCTCTGACAAGGAAATCTATCTAAGGAAAGTGTTATTGTCTAATATTAGTGCAGATTAATTCATGGTATTGTGTGATATGTTTGTGTTCTCCAGGCATACACACTATAGATTCTATTTTTTTTAAAAAATGAAGAGGCTAATCTAGAATTCAAGCTGATATTGAATGCAAAATTCAGATCTACTATTTTTTTAGAGTAGAATCAATTATATATTCTATAAACCTGACTGTCAAGCTATCTAAACACTTACATGAATGAGTGTTGGCTGGAGGGGGGGAAGGGGGAAGGGGGAACAAATGACAACACATGGGTTATGACATAATCACATAATGATTATGGCCTTGTGTCAGAGTAACTGATACAAGTAATCACAGCATTCGTTCCATGACATCATCATATGCATATCATTTGGTGTCATCATAGTTTCCTGCAGACGCCACTGCTTGCATAAGGCAATTGTAGTGGTTGTGGTAAGGTCTGTTCACTCTTGAATATACTCATGTGAAGGGGAAAAAACCTTACATCTTTAGTAGCTCTAAATTTCAAAACAATGAATCATGTAGGCTAGATAACTGTTTAAACAGTTTTCCTTAGGACTCTTATTTATCTGAGCTTAACTTTAATTATATTATAAAAATAATTGATAGCCTGAAAATGATTGTTCAGCATTTGATTCAAGGTTAATTAAATTTCAATGATGTTTAAAATATATTATTTTTTGAGATGTATTTTCCAAATATTGAAAATATGTCTGTTTCAAACAGCTGAACTTCATTTTATAGAGGTCATTCAGTATTACAATAAAAGAAACCAGCATTTATTTTACATTACAGGGAATTGAATGTTACCGTGTGTTTTTACTGTTCTATAAGAACTAAGGACTTTTCAAAAGCCAAGGGGGGTTATTAGCTGCTTTCATTTGGCTTTCACTTGCTTCTTCTGATCTATTAAGAAGTGAAGCTCAGTAAATTATTATCTCCCTGCTTTTGTTGATTATCTCCTATTTCAGTAATAACAGTATCTATCAAATAAGTGCTTCAATATCTATGAGTCCCAAAGCACTCCATAATTATTTTGTGCTGAGTCTACTCCAAGAATTGGATATCCATATTTATGGCAATGGTCATTGCTTCATTCTCTCAGTTCTCATCTGAGACTTGAGTTCTTTTTTTACTGTTGCATATCAGTGTTGATTGACTTTTCTGAAGAGAAGGGTTCATCATAATAGGTTGTGTTCTTCTAATAAAATCTCACTTTAGCAGAGCAATTAAGCAAATTTCTTTATCTCTTTTAATCAGAGAAGCAATTAAGAAACCATCAGTTTAATTGCTTTTCTGGACCTGCGCCTAACTGAATCCTTCAGAGAAAGACTAGAGAAAACTGCCAGCCCTTGGATATGATGCAAGGTTAAGTAACTTTACTGAGAGGAAAAAAGGAGAAATCCTCTGTGTCCATTCAGGGCTGCAAAATGTCACTTACTCTAATAGTTTTATCCTTAGGTGAAATTGTCAAAGTAATGCCAAGTAGGCCTGAATATCAAATTTCATTTGAACGGATACCTGGGAATTAAAATAATGTTTGTAGGAAAAATATGAGATCCAGTAATAAATCTGAACAAGATTCCTGATTACCAGACATGTAATGCATTTTAAAAAGTTCTGCAGTATAATTGTCCCCTTCCAAAATATTGTCACTTATATTTGCCAGAGAAGGAAATGTTGAGCAACATGGACTTCTTTATATCTCATTCCCCTGCTCCCATTGCTTTCAACTGGCAGGCTGATGTAGCGATGGGGTTATCCGGGGCCCTCTAGAAAACAAATAGCATTTCAGTCTCATTGATCCAAAACTGCTAGGATCCCATCACAGCTTGGATTCCATCACCACCTGACACACCTGCCATCACTGCAGTTATGCCAATGCAACTTTCCATAGCTGTAAGTAGATTTTCCAGAGCTGATATTAACCTCTCCCGGAAGGGTGGGGTTCCTTTCTCTGCTGTGCTAGGCCATTAGATTGTTCTCTTCGCCAATTCATGCCTTAAATTTTAACCCAACTATTAATAGTTTTATATTTGCTTATTTCTAAAACACTATTACTGCAAGAAAAAGGATCAGCTTGCTTTGTTATTTGATGAGGTATGTACAGTGTGTATGTGAGTAAAGCAGGAGTACCTTTTTTAGGATGGTGCCTGGCATTCAGTTTTGGTTCACTTTTGCCTTGACATGTGGTTTTTGAATTATGATGCCTCATTAATTCAGAGTATTTTTAATTTGATTAAATTATTTTAATTTGATTAAAAATAAACTTAATAAACTAAGATAGCTGATTATTCAGCTATATAGATAAATTTTAGCTATAATAGATAAATTTCACCGTTGAAAGCTATGCAAAAAAAATGCATACTCTTATTTCTTTAAAGGTTATGGCTTTCTTCACGAAAAACAAATTCCTAATTTTTAAAAAGGGTTTTAAAACTTTTTATACAGTACATTGTATACATTAAAAATAAATTAAAAATGTCTTAAAGTCAAATTTAAAAGAATCCCGCCCAGATATACATTGGTTTTTCCACATATAGTGTCTGTGCCCTTCCCAGCCTGGCTTCATGCCTGTTCAACCACATACCATCAGTCCCACTGGACAGTATAGTGGATTAATTTCTGATCCTGTTGCATCACCAGTTGAACTGCTGGGAACACGGTTTGCAATGTGAACACTAGAGCTTCGAGGTGGCAAGTTTGCTGTTGCGGGCTTCCCATCTTTCCTCCTCCCCATATCAGAGAGAAGTCATAGTGGCTTCTGAAGCAGGGCAAAGGAACAGGTTTGTCATTCACCATCCCAACAATGGAACCTTTTGTTGTCAGTTACCAAGGGATGACACAGCATGAAGAAACAATAGAGAGTGGCACTGGGATGCTGGTTTGATGTCAGTTTTTCTTCTCCCTCATTAGTCAGATGGAGGAAGTGATGGTTGATTCATTGGCAGTTCCAGGCATTGGTGGGTAAGGCAATGATGAGTCATTTAAAAAATAACTGAAAAGATTTGAGGAACAAGAATCATCGCTATATGTCTATGAAGGTTCTCAGTCATCCAGGTGGAATTGTCTGTAGCTTGAATCATGTCAACTGGATTTCTATTTTCTCAGTGGAACTCTACATTGAACTCTACATTGGAGAAACCAAACAACTTTTGTACAGGAGGATGGCCCAACACAAGAGAAGTAACACCACAGGACCAGAGTCAGCAGTTTATCTTCATCTAAAGGAAAAAGGACACTCATTTGAGGACATTAATGTTCACATTTTAGACAGAGAAGATAGGTGGTTTGAGAGAGGGGTCAAGGAATCCATTTATGCCAACTTGGAAAATCCTTCCTTGAATAGAGGTGGGGGCCTCAGGCACAATCTTTCCCCCATCTTCCTCCCTGCTTTGTCTTCTGTGCCTAGGAAGATTAAGACCATTTCACAAGCTCAACAGCAGCATGGTGATCTTAACGATCCTCCTTTAGATGATAAAAGGACTTAAAATCACATCTCAATATAACCATGACCTAGCCCCAGGTGTAAGGTCACACAGCTACCTAGAAACATATTTAGGATTCCCTTACTAACTTTGCTCAGACTGAAGAAGCTCCTTGGATAAGGAGCGAAACGTTTCCACTGAGAAAATAGAAATCCAGTTGACATGATTCAAGCTACAGAAAAATCATGGCTGTGTAGAAGTGTCCATTATATTATTTTTCCCTATCCCAGTTAACTTAATTACATATGGATGGCATTAATTTGGGGAACCTTGCACAATATAAAAGCAACTGCAAATATATGAGCTGATGTTAAAAGATCAGAAAGCCTGGCTTAAAGAGGACCTTCTCTTTTGCTGGAATCTCAAGGAAGCATAGATCTAGGTAAAAATCTTTGAGGGATGGTATTCTATAAGAAAGACTCCACAGTGCACAAAGCCCTCCAAGCATAAAATTTTATTTTCTGGAAATTAAATTCCATAATTGACCCTGTTAATCTGACACTTGGGCTCTTGAACATTTTTCTTGTCATAACACTGATAATAGGAAGAGATCACATTAAAATGAGGAAGCAAATCAGTGACAAATCCCCACATGTCCTATGCCTCAATTCTTTTAAGAAAATCAGAATACATTTGCAGATTATTTATTTGGATTTATTGTTCAATTCTTGAGAGCTACTGTACTGGTTTTAAGCTATACTGTGTGTTCTTTCTACCACCCCTTTCTCAATTCCTTAGATCTGTGTGGTGATCGTCGCTGTTTTTGGCATTGTCATTTATCGTGTTGTGACTGTCAGCACTTTTGCTGCCTTTAAATGGGCTTTAATCAAGAATAACTCTCAGGTTGCAACAACTGGGACTGCAGTGTGCATCAACTTTTGCATCATCATGCTACTGAATGTTGTAAGGAGGTTTTTTCACACCTTGATTAATTTCAATCTGGGTTTAGGTTGTTTCTTAGTTGTACTCAGATTTCTGTAATAGGAAATAGGCTCCTCAAAACTATAGCACAACCTAACTTGTAATATATGGTAGTTTAGCCACAGTCTGTTTATATTTTAAAAGATTACTTATATATAGCTATTTTAGATGTCTTCATAAAATGTTTTATAAATGCACAAACACAGAGAACAATGCCTTGCATCCTAAGAAGCATGAGTGGAAATACGTTCACATAAGGGGACTTCCACATTTCCTCTTCAGTGCACTTTCTTGGAAAGTTTCTCTGAAGGATTTCCTAATGGAGGCCTCCATTATAGCATGGGATGGCAACGTTACTGTAAACAAGCTCTGCTCTGCTCAAGCAATATGGCACTGCCCACTTTGGAAAGATCTATCCCTCCCACTACAGCCTTCACATCCTATGCCATGCTATTCAGAGTCCTTTGATTCTCCAGAGATAATCTTCCAGATGAGGAAAGCAGAGGGGGAGGACTTGCCCAAGATATTTTTGCTATCTGAGTTGAACATTCAAATTCCACTTCTCCTCTCATCCCCACCTTTGTCAAGATATGTAATGCCCCAAGCTAATCTAGTTATTTTGGCAGAATATTCCAATATTTGTATGCATTGGGTATAGTACCCTTTCAGGAGATGTGCAATTATTTGTCTAAGGAAGCCATATCCCTCTATCTAATGTAGAACTGGTTTTGCACTACTTTTTGGAAAGCATTATTTATTTATTTATTTATTATTTTTCAATTTCTATCACCGCACCATCTCCCCCAAAGGGGACTCTGGGCGGTTCATCAGTAGATTAGTAGATTCTCAGTAGATTAGTGAATAGACATTATAATAATATTGCTTTTATTTGTTCCTTGAAACATACTATTAGGTTTTAATATTCTATTCCTTTTCTTCCTTTTGAACAAATTGTAACCTTAAGTTGCTATATTCCAATCCTGAAAGTTATCTCATTAGGTCTGTATTATATTAAATCACACTTGCATTTCTTTGAAAAAGAATAAGTCAGCACTAAAGTATTCTTTCGTGCATTTGTCTTGACAAGAATATGTTACATAATTTTTTTTAATCCATTCAATCATGTCCGATTCCCAGAGACTGCCTGGACTAGTCCCTGCAGTTTTCTTGGTAAGGTTTTTCAGAAGTGGTTTGCCATTGCCTCCTTCCTAGGGCTGAGAGGAAGTGACTGGCCCAAGGTCACCCAGCTGGCTTTGTGCCTAAGGCGGTGTTACATAATTAATTACATTTAAACAAACATTTCCAAAACAAGCAGAGAGGCTCACTTGAAATTTTCTTCAAAATAATAAGTACAATTTAAACCACAATATTTCAGATACTGCCTAAAGTCCTATAAGGCATAGTGAATCTTATATCATAAAAAACATGAATATTGCTTGTATCAATATTGCTTTTCCTGCCAGTTTGGTCTAGTGGTTAAGGCAACGGGCTAGAAACCAGGAGACTGTGAGTTCTAGTCCCACCTTAGGCATGAAAGCCGGCTGGGAGACCTTGGGCCAGCCACTCTCTCTCAGCCCAACTCACCTCGCAGGGTTGCTGTTGTGGGAAAAATAGGAGGAGGAAGGAGTATTAGGTATGTTCGCCGCCTTGAGTTATTTATAAAAATAATAATAATAGATAGTAATAATAAGATAGATAGATAGATAGATAGATAGATAGATAGATAGATAGATAGATAGATAGATAGATAGATGATAGATAGATAGATGACAGATAGATGATGTAAGAGTTAGGGAATGTGAGTCTAATAAATACATTGATTGATTATATGCCACCAAATTGGTGTCAACTCTAAGCGATCACATAGATTTTCTCTGTACAATAAATGTATTTAGATACATGCTAAATTATTTGGAGAAACAAATATGGAAAATGGGCCATTTCATAAACAGTCTGCTAAACAGAAGAAATTGAAAAGTTTACTGCATTTTTACAAATTTTTGGATGAAATCACTGTTTCTTCTCAGACCAAGGCCATACAAATATTTGAGCAGGAATAAATTGGTCTTCTTTTCTGCTCCTGCTTTTCCTCCAATAATTGGATTTTTAACTTTAAAAGAAGGTACTTATTTACTTTTATAATAAATACAAAACATAAATAATTCAAGTTTAGAATATCCCTGTCCCTGTCCCAAAGCACTGGCTCAGTTGACTTGAAATATAGATTTGTACAAATGCATACCAATATTGAATATCCAGACTCAGTGGCATTCAAAAATACTCTATCTAGCTCCCAAGGCATTTTAAAAAGAAAAATAAGGTTCTGCCTCTAACGTAATTATCACAGGTGGAATAGAGAAGCAAGGAATGAAGGAAAGGTGCAATAGAGAAGCGAGGAATGTAAGCAAGGAATGTTCATATTCTTTTCAGAAATCAGATTTGCTATATTACATTAAAATTATGGATCAATTTAGATGCTGTTTTTCATTTGTTGCAGTTGCATGAAAAGGTTGCTCTTTTTCTGACAAATTTAGGTAAGTAATGAAAATGAAGTAATATCTTTCATGACCAATGTACACCATTTATTGCATAAATGAAGCTAACAGTATGCTATATTATTTGTGTCTTTGTGTGACTGTGTGTGTGTCCATCAAATCTACTTACCTATCTATATGTCCATCTGCCCATTCACCCAGTCATCCATCCTACAGAGCAAGGATGCAAAGGAATAAGACCTGGAACAATTTCTTTTTCAGGCCTTGTATAGCAGACAAATTCATGGGGCGTGGTGGCTCAGCGGGTATTGTCGATCGGAAGATCGGAAGTTCGGAGGTTTGAATCCCTAGCCCTGCGTGCGGAGTGAGCTCCCGCACTAGCTCCAGCTCTTGCCAACCTAGCAATTCGAAAGCATGCAAATGCAAGTAGATGAATAGGTACCACTTCGGTGGGTAGGTAACAGCGTTCCACGCACTTCATGTGGCCACATGACTGTGGAAGCATCTTCGGACAACGCTGGCTCTTCGGCTAACAAACGGAGATGAGCACCGGCCCCTAGAGTCGGACACGACTGCACAAATGTGCGGGGGGAACCTTTACCTTATAGCAGACAATACTAAGCAAAAGAGGTAACCATACAATACAGTTGAACCCCTAGGTCAGGGCTTTCCAAAGTTTTCCCGCGGTGACACACCAACCGCCGTTGGTGTGTCGCCGTGGGAAAACCCGGAAGTGCCGCCGTTGCGGCAGCGCGCAAAAACCTGGAAGCGCTGCTGCCGCTTTCAGGTTTTTGCACGCCGCCGTTGGTGTGTCGCCGCGGGAAAACCCGGAAGCGCTGATGATGATCAGCGCTTCCAGGTTGTGTGGTGACACACCAGACTGTGTGTGGTGACACACTTTTGTGTCGCGACACACAGTTTGGAAAGCTCTGCCCTAGGTAATACAGTTTCATATGTATTATACTTTTTGCACAAAAGCTCTACTCTCATGATTGTGAAACTGCCGTGTCCTAAACTGTACAAAATAGGCTGTCAGAACTGGTTCTAAACATGAACAATCTATTTAAAAGCCATCAGTATGGGTCAGACTTTGTAAGAAACTGTGGATGTTTTTGCTGTGTCTAAAGGAGGTCACTCTCTGGCTCCAGATTGAAATTTTCCCCAGTACATTAAAGAAGCTGTTTTATTTCTCAGAGTTTGTTTACAACCAAGATATATGTGGCGTGCATTGCCTAACTAGGTGCTTGGATTTTTCAGCTAGCATCTTTGGGACATATTAGTGTTGTATTTTCAGGCACTGCTAATATACAATGGGAAGGAAAGTCCCTCCAAACTGAACTCGCTTTGAAGACTGTCGTCTGCCATTTTAGTCTGTGTTCTGTCAGAGTTATGGTAGAAGGTACAAGAGGACCAAATGCAAGAGATACCGTGTAGGAGCCAGACCTTCTTTCTGTAAAACAGTGTTTATTTGTTGCAAATCTGTTACAAGTCATCTGAGTAGAATGTTTATAATCTTAGTAGTTTTTCTTACAGCTATCTAGTTGCATATAATGTTTGTACTAGCTTCCATTTCTAAAATTAGATCCTCTGGCCAAGTATGTGAAAGTCATATTAGACTTCGGTTCCTCCCAATTCATCATATTTTCACTCCACTAAATATCAGTAAATTTTAAAATGGCCTGTTTGGGTCCTAACTACAGCTGAGCTGCTGAGAATACTACATGAGCCAATCCAGCTGAGCAATAGAGGAACACAGCAAAGTTTATTCAATCAGTGCTTCCACCACTCACACCCCATTTCATGTCCATGGAGTGATCATTTCATGTATGTTTGGCCCTTTTTAAAAGCCCTGAATGGTGCTGGGTCCAGATGTTCTCTCTCTTCTCAATTGCAAGCATCTCCAGCTGGAAAGCGTGAAAGCATAAAGCTTCCTCTATAGGGAGCAGGCAGAACCTGCGAGTTCCTGCCGGTGGATACCATCTGCCTGCACTGCCTGCCCTTCCTATCCCTCAGAGACTAGTGCTTTCCCTAGATATGGGCGGCCCTGTAAGCAAGATCTGTAACCACGTTTACAGAGATATTTCTGGCCTTGTAGGGTGCCTGAAGTTTCCCCAAATCCAGCATCCAAATTTCAATAAATATCTTGATTACCATTTCCTTTTTTTCATTACAGAGCAGCCTCGTACTGAATCTGAGTGGGAAAACAGCTTCACTTTGAAAATGTTTCTTTTTCAGTTTGTCAATCTGAACAGTTCTACCTTTTATATAGCATTTTTCCTTGGAAGGTAAGATTAATTAATATGCTCTCTGCCTGTTTGAAAAATTGTTGAAAAGTATTGAGAAAATATGTTTGCTTTGAATTAGATGCTAGCCTTAAATAGTAGAATTCAGTATGTCCCTCAAACCTTCCCAAATGTAAATTAACTGTGATGACTAAGGGAACATTAGGGTGTCACATTGTCTAATATGTTCTGTATCATATCTGTAACATACATACATACACACAAACATATATACCACCATGCTATTCCCTTGTGGGTAAGCAATGTTACAGCAAATGCAGAAAAACAGTAATAAAGAGTAATAAAGGTAGAACATAAGAGAAAAGAAAAACATATCTAACTAAATTTAATTTACACCCACACCATTCACTATCTCTCTCCATAACTTTCTTCTATCTTGCTTTCGCTGTGTCCATACATTGATTCATACATTGCCTTTTGTTATTTAAATTTCATAGCTTATCAGTTCCAACCAATACAACTTTGTCTATCTTCCTCTTACCATCAACCCATTCAATCTTCCTTCATTTTTGTTCTGTAACTTAATAATTCATTCTCTCCATCATATACCACTTTTGTATTCCATCATGTCACCCACTTTTGTATTCAGTCCACCTATTCATTCTTGACACTATCTCTTCTAAATTTACCACATATTTCTTGATTAAATCATTCCCACGGCATTCATCTTCCTTTTAAATTTCGCTTCATTCACTCAACTCACCAGCAAATACTTTCTTATTATTCACCATGTACTGTATATATAACTTGCAATCATTCCCTCCATTTCCTTATCAAACACAACTATTTTGGTCTTTAAAACATTAATTTTCAGGTTCATTCTCCTTGTTAGTCATATAGCAATGTAAGCAAATCATCTCCATATTTTAATATTTTTCCATGGTCTGCACATGCAACATTATCAGTTTTTGTCTGCACGGTATTTAGGATTCCTTTTCTTCATTTTTTCTTGGACACTAACATTTTTAGCATTCATTTCATTTCTACTCTGAAGTATTATTGTCATTCCCATAGAAATTTCTAAAATATGCCTCCCAGCATTTTCTCACTACAGTTTCATCCCAAAACAGTTGCTCACTTAAATCCTTAATTCCATTCACTCTGTTAGTGGTCCCCTGTTCAGCTGTTTTCACAACTGTCAAAACAATTTTTATTTCTATGAAAATCACATTGCATTTTCTTTCTCTTTTAATTGTAGCCATTCTTTTCTCTCTTTTGACTACAGTTATTTATTACATTTATCTTTGTAATTATATTTTCCTCTTTTACAATATTGTTCTCAATTTTTTCAGCAATCATTCTCCTCTATATTTATTATTTATTTATTTATTTATTTATTTATTTATTTATTTATTTAATTTCTATGACCGCCCATCTCCCTCTCAAGGAGGGACTCTGGGCGGTTTACAACTACAACAAAATATCATTAAAATACAATAAATATAACAATAAAAATACAAATACAATAAAATCCAAGTGGCAGGTGGTTCTTACAGTGAGGATAAAAATATTTAAAATATTTGAGGCAGCTCTAAGAGATCAGCCATCCCCAAGCGTGACCACTTTCCTTCTGCGAGATCACAGAGCCAAGTTTTTAATTTTTTCCTGAAGTCCAGGAGTGAGGGGGTATATACTTTTTTTCACATCTACAGCCTTTTTCACTTCACTATTGCACCAAGCATCCTTTTTCATGCTTTCCATTATCATGACTCCAAACACTTCAGTGGCATGGCTGTTGTGGGTCTTCCGGGCTGTGTGGCCGTGTTCTGGAAGTTGTGGTTCCTAACGTTTCGCCAGCATCTGTGGCCGGCATCTTCAGAGGGCAGGAGCACAGACAGAAGCGCTCTTCATTCTACCTGAGCACAGAAAGAGCGCTTCTGTCTGTGCTCCTGCCCTCTGAAGATGCCGGCCACAGATGCTGGCGAAACGTTAGGAATCACAACTTCCAGAACACGGCCACACAGCCTGGAAGACCCACAACAGCCATCGAACTCCGGCCGTGAAAGCCTTCAACAATACTTCAGTGGCACTTCGTAACTAATGCTTTCTACATAACAAAATACCAGTCAGTTTTGGCAAATAGGTAGTCCTTGTTTAATGACCACTCGTTCAGCGACTGTTCAAAGTTACAATGGCGCTGAATGAGAGGGGCTCACGACCGGTCCTTGAAGTTGCAGCTGTCGCAGCATCCCCGCAGTCATATGATCACAGTTCAGGTGCTTGGCAACTGGCTCGCAATTATGACAGTTGCAGTGTCCCACAGTCACATGATTGCCATTTGTGACCTTCCCTGCCAGCTTCCTGCAAGCAAAGCAGTGGGGAAGCCGGCAAGAGGTTGCAAGTCGCTCCCACAAGTTGCTCTTGCTCCTGCTTTTTCGCCTACCCACCCGCACTCTGTAGTGCCTGCCCACAGCACTCACCTGCCCGCAGTTTGTGCCGCACCTGCCTGCTTCCCCGTCGACACACACTCCGTAGTGCCCATGCGCAGCACCTGCCAGCACTCCGTAGTGCCTGCCCATGGCATCCGCTGGCTAGCTTAGATGCTACATTGCAAGCTAACTTACTGTTGCATGCACCCCACAAATAAGGTATGTGCAGTGCATTGACAGTCCCTCAGAATACTTATCACACAATGTGGATGAAAAGGTAATGCAGAATTTCACTTTTACACTTTCTATCCCCTATTTTCTTTTACTACTCCAAAGCATCAAATAAGCATTTGGAAGGTTCTACTTTTTTTTTTTCAATAAAATGTTTTGGGGATTTTATCAGATTTATCATTTGTTCGAAAGATTAGTTTGTGCTTTATCATGAAGATTTTGATATGGCTAGGCTGAATGGTTATCTATCAAGCAAAATCAAGAACAAAATTAATATTGGTAGCCCTCATTTTGCTTTTACGTGATAAGAAAAATAGTTTTTATGTTACATCTAGATTCTTATATAAACCACAAAAATATTTTCAAAAGAACAATTGGTACATTATACATTCAAATACTAATATTAATGCAAATTTAATGTCCTTTTCCATGGAAAAATACAATTGCATCTCTAGTCTTTGACCTTTTCCTCTTACGTTCCTATTGTTTTGATCAAAAATGTACCTGCAAAGAGATGATGACCTTTCCTGTATTGAAGGTTTACAGGTCACCCTGGTGCCTACCTCAGGCTGATAAACAGATGGAGACTAGAAGAAGTAAGTGTTTTATATTGATATTGAAACATACTGTACAGCAGAGCTTTCCAAACTGTGTGTCGCGACACAAAAGTGTGTCGCCACACACAGCGTGGTGTGTCGCCACACCACCCGGAAGCGGCGGCGCGCGCGTGCACGGCGGCAGCAGCAGCGGCGCGGGATCAGTGCTTCCGCGTTTTAGCGGAGGCTGCCGCAGCCACCGTGCACGCGCGCGCTGCCGCATGTCCCCCGCGCTGCCGCCGTGCGCGCGCCGCCGCAAACCCCCCCGCACTGCCGCCGCCGCCGCTGTGTCGCCAGCGGCGGCACTTTGGAAAGCGCTGCTGTACAGAGTTGCAACATGTACAATCTTAGGGTTGAAATAAGCTATGTGGAAATACCTGGAAGAATCTCATAATTTATAGTGTCTAAAATATATCTAATGTCCTGAAAAATAATTTATGAAGTAATTAACAGTGCAATTCTTTGGAAGTAATTGCTATTGAGTTAAGGAGACCTATATAAATGGATATAGAATTGTAGTAAGAGTGTGCACCAATTTTAGATTCAGTTACACCCTTGTTCTGAAAATAGCCCAATTTGACTTATAGGCATTATGCAGTTAGAGGAATATCTGTGCCATTATTGTTTGCTATTGTTTGTTTGTTTGTTTGTTTGTTTTTATTATATTGTTCCTCAAATTGTGTTTTTACTGAAGTTTTGTTATTAACTAGCATGCAAAAATCACAAACAGCTATAATGCTTTTACTGGTCCTGGAGTTAGGTTTCTGTAGATGTGTTGGGCTATATATACAGTATACATTGGAATACATATTTCATAATTAATCTGCGTTGTCACTCCACATAGTAAAGTTGTAGTTCAATATAGAGAAGGCTGCCTTAATGTAATTACTATGTAATTTCGATAAAACTATGACAATTGTACCAGAACCAGGGAGAACTTGTGATGGCTCCCTTACTGCAGCTAACATCATCCTCTCCTGTTTTTGTGTTTTTTATAGTTTTTAATAATGAATGTTTTTATATATTTATTGGTTTTTTAATTAAACGTTATATGCTGCCCAGAATCACTTTTCGATGAGATGGGTAGCTATACAAATTTGATAAATGAATAAATAAATAAATAAAAATTGCGCCTTCCTCAATATGAATGCTGGGGTTCCCTCCCAATAATTCCCAGTCGGCATGGCTTTTAACTTCCCTTTGTTCCCTTGCTGCCTGCTTCTTCTGCAGTGCCACCCTAGTGGATGCCTTATTGATCTCTGTATGCAGATGGGGATTATAATGGTGCTAAAGCAGACTTGGAACAACTTCATGGAATTAGGCTACCCGTACGTATGTTTTTTTCAAGTAGACATATTAATGGTTGCTTGTTTGTAAAATGTATAGAATACTGAAGCCTTGCTGGCAGATACCTCTTGGGCAATATAACCTGTTCGTTCATAATCTAGTGCTTGAGTGCCATGTAACAAATAAAATATTAGTCTGTAACAGGGTTGTAAGATATTTATTGGCTAGATTAAACCGGTGAATATATACCATTGTGTATCATATATAGTGCCCAAAATCTGGCATGATTTTGATGACTCTGACTTGGTTCAACTGGCTTATTTTGAAGACTATGATTTGATTCATTTTGCCACCATGTTCCCTATTTTCATTCACTTGTTCCTAATACATTTTAATAAATTAACAATGCAATCCTATGCATGCTGAATAAGAACTATGCCTCTTTAAATTCAGTGTGATTTACTCTCAGGTAATGGGTAGAAACAGTTAAAGGATTAAAATAATTCAGGATTGTGTACTTATTAAAAATTGCATAAATTGCATTGAAACACAGTTTTTCACTAAAATAATGTTGTTAATTTAAGAAAGATCTGATTGCTGCTTACACTACTGCTTCATTTTAAACCCTATTGAAACAATCATGCAAGATCAATACTACCCATGCTGTATTTAGATAGAATGATATCCTGCTAATTTAAATGGAACTTATTTGCAAACAAGTACAAGAATATATTTTGCATATCGAAACTTAGAAAACAATTCATGGCTACAGTATAATACTCACATATTTATTTTCATTGCATTACCTTTTAATTGACTTATTAGCAGGTAATATACAGTCATCAGCTTCACTACTTTCTTAGTTTACTGAACATCCAGTCCCAGACAATACTCCTTCATTTAAGGAATTCAGTGTATCTAAACTAACTTCCTCTTCTGATTAATTTAGACAGTTAGCTACCTTATGCAAGTGAAGTCACACCAATTCATCTATCAGCTCCAGATAAGAATATATTTCATCCTCCTTTATATTTTATCTGAAGGCTAAAAGACAACCCAGCAATATTTGTTTATTATTATTATTTATTTAACGTTTATGTCTCTAATACACAAGATCTATATATCAACAACACCAACTGAAAGTATTATTACTTGTGTACGCCATAAATTATTTATGAATTTTACATTTGTAGTATTTATTTAGGTATTCTCACATGAATAAATGTAATTATATTTAATAACTAGTCTCTTCTATCTCTTGTTTCTCTTAGCACATGAATGGCTGCAGATATTTTTTTGTTTGTTTCTTATAGTCGAATTTATTTATGCAAATATGGTACAGATGCACAAAGCAGCTAAATCATCTAATCTATGGATTAGTAAAAATAATATTGTGGATAGTTTGTTGCTGTCATCATTTTTATTTTACTTATGTTTCTAATTATTATTATTGTTATTATTATTATTATTATTATTATTATTACCTTGTGCATTTTTTTTGCAATCTGATTAGTACATTGGTTATTTCAATTTTCATTTTATACTTTAAGATGGTTATTTTAATACTGTTTCTGTTCTGTGGCTGTTTTTATTGGGATTGTGTGAAAACAAGTACCTTGTAAAAACAAGTATTGAATAGCAAAAATGAAAATGTTGAAATTCAAGTGATTTGGAAAGAACGTAAGAATAACATTCACATAACGCAGGATAATTCAGAACTGGTGGACCAGACGAAGACTGCGGCAAGAGCATGGGTCACGGCAAAAAGCAACTTTACCACAATGGGAGAAGGACTTCAACCTGCTGCCTTTGAATGCCTATGGACTTTTTGATGAATACCTCGAAATGAGTATGAACTCTTTATGTTGCCTGAACATGGTGAAATTTATATTTTACCCAAGATCCCGTATAATTTATTTATTTATCAGATTTATCACTTCCCATCTCCCCTTCAGGGAGGGACCCTGGGCGGTTTACAATAAAAACACAATTCACTGTCATACAATATAAATACAATAAGATGAGTATAATAAATAATCAAAATATAGATATAATAAAATCCAGATGGCAAGTTCTTTATCAATCTGTGAGTAAAAAACGGCCGCTTAGGGGCCGTTCTAGGAGACTAGCCATCCCCAAGAGTGACCACTCTCCCTCCTGCACAAAAAACCAGGAAAAAACAACCAGGTTTTTAGCTTTTTATGGAAGTAAATAGTAATGTGTAATAATAGTAATGTGTTTTTTAAATAGAATCTTCCAGGACAGTGTTGCATCCATTCTTGTAAGTCTGTAAAATTATTTCCAGGGAGATAGTCATGTTGCAACAAAAACATGTCTTGTGGCACTGTGATATAAATTTTCAGGAGTCACAGATCTAAGACTATATGAAATTACAGTAAGTTAACCAGGGCATGTTGACCCTAAGGCTACGTACTATCCCTTCTTTAACAATTCAAATTATAGCATCAACAAAGAAGAGATACTGAAAGGAAGAAGTGGTTTGACCTAGAAGCTTAGACTTCTTTTAATTATTTTGGAGATAAGGCATTGTTGTATACTTTGATTTGTACCTTGCCGTTTTAAACAGTAATGTGGTCTGCAAATCTGCAGGTGTACTGTTTATCCATGGGTATATCATCTAGATGATTCCAGTCTGTAAAGAAAGAAAATCTACTCTTATGAATCTGCCACTGTTAGTACTTAAAGTTGTGGGTTGCAAAGCAAACATGTTTACTTTTGTATAGAAATCATAAGCCTTGTATTTGTCCCTTATTCTGCCTTTAATTTTTAATTACTGTACACTTTTACTGGCCTTTGGTCATGTACAGTATATTAAAAATGTGAATTGTGGCAAGAGCAATATATTAAAATGGTACAATGCAACAATAAGCAAAGGTACTGATATTGACACATAGACACACAAACACACATATATTGCTGTTCAATCGTGTCCAATCCTCGGTGACTGCCTGGACTAGTCCCTGCAGTTTTCTTGGCAGGTTTTTCAGAAGTGGTTTGCCATTGCCTCCTTCCTAGGGCTGAGAGGAAATGACTGGCCCAAGGTCACCCAGCTGGCTTTGTGCCTAAGGCGGGACTAGAACTCATGGTCTCCTGGTTTCTAGCCCGTTGCCTTAACCACTAGACCAAACTGGCTCTCTTATATATATATATATACACACACACACATTTATAAAAAAATATATTGACTAAATATGACATTCCCTCTCTCATTGTCCTTAACAGTCCTTCAGTTTGGATTCACAACTATATTTGTGGCAGCTTTCCCACTTGCTCCATTTCTGGCTTTACTGAATAATATCATTGAAATACGCCTTGATGCATACAAATTTATCACCCAGTGGAGACGGCCATTAGCTTCCAGAGCAAAAGATATTGGTAAGCAGAATTTTATGGGTGTAAAGTGTTGATGTAGTAGCAAATTGAAGTTGAAATTTGTAGTCCAAGATCATCTAGTCACTGAGAAAAGTTTGATATAGGATGCTTGGGTAATATTTCCAGACAGCTAACACTTGAATGTCTTCATCACAGCAAACAACACTGTGGCATAAAGAAAGCCAAGGCACAGATGCTCACAGGCTACAGCCTATCCGTGAACTGTGTGTGGGATGTGTGTGTGTGGAGAGGGGAGGGAGAGCACAGTTCTAACTACCAGGAGGAGGGAAACTTCTTTCAGCTCAAACACCAGATTAATTATAGGCAAGTCAATGGTGAAATAAAGATTCCCTCAACTCCTGGTGACACGTCCCTGTGGTTTCTTGGCAATAACATGGAAGTAGTTTAGCATTGTCTTCTGGGACGTTTTTTTCCCCCAACTTTTCAGGTTAACTTACCAGGTACTGTCTCATCCAAGAAGTAACAGGGTCCAATCTTGCTTAGCTTTATTTCAAGATCAGCCCAGATCTGTTAGATGCTGCTACTTAAGCTGGACAAAGATTCCCTGAAGTACAGTCAACTCCTAATGTCTACTTGGACAGTAGGCAGGGCCATAATCCAAATGAGTCAGCTCATTACTGATATAAAGCCTTTCTTTAACAACATACATACATCATGATACACCGAGGCTGCATCGTATTCATTAGACTTCCTTGTCCTGGTGCTTTCCAGATTTGTTGGGTGATGTGCAGGCTCAGAGTGGCAGAGCTTTTAGTTTAATACACTTGTAGACATCGTAGGAGAACAGTTTGTTTATGGTAGCAAAAAATCAAGAGGCGTCTAAGAGCACCTTTTCCAACTAACACATTTCAAAAACTTATTAATAAAATTTATCAATGGGAAAAAGTGCTGCCAGATGCTTTCTGACCTTTTAATTCATTTGGAAAGACATCTAATGGGGAAATGTGCTATATGCACTTATTTGGGAGCAAGTGCCATTTTGTGGGTGTAGTTCTGAATGGACCTATTTAGAACCGGACGATAAACAATGTTGATTGAAGTAGTGCATAAATACCATATTTAGCTAATTATTTTGTGAAACTGACATGGGTTTTCTTTTCTTTTTGTTAGGAATCTGGTATGGAATTCTTGAAGGCATTGGAATTCTTTCTGTCATCACAAATGCATTTGTTATTGCTGTGACTTCAGATTTCATCCCGCGGCTTGTTTATGCTTACAAATATGGACCGTGTGCAGGTCGAGGAGAGGCTGGACAAAAGTAAATTTTCTTTTTAGAAAGATGCTACAAAGTAATCCACATGTCTATTGCAGTTTCAGTTTTAGAACCTCGTAGCAACATGTCTAAGACTTCATCCAGTTTTCCATAGGTAGGAATATGAACCTACCTAGGGGAATAGGTAAAATAGTATATTTATATGTTCCTTTGTGATACCAGTAACTAGATCTATTATTTCTATTTTGATATTTCTTTTCTATGAAATAATTACTATAAACCCAATGTATAGGTTTGTGAAAGAGCATAGATGACATAATCTGTATGTCTGAATCAGAATAAGCTAGGCAGCATTTCTTTCATTAACCATTTAGATGTATTATATTTTGCATTCCTGCTATACAGGAAGCTACAGTATTTTGGAAACTGTTGAATTTTCTTATGAGAGGATGTACTGTATTTTGGGTGTTACTGCAGTTTTGTCACAGTAGGATAAAAGACGCAGTTAAAGTTACAATTTGTGATACGCATTTCTGCCTGCTCATTAAATAGTCAAGGATTTGACACTTGATTACAGGCAGGAGTGAAAGCCAATATTCTCTTGCTATAATTTCTATAATATTCTTTCCTATAAAGCTGAGTGTTGGGAGCTGAACTATTGCTTATCCTTTCTAGTAATGTATAACTGCAAGGCATTCTTTTTCTGAGGAAAAAACATTCTGAAACTGCATTATGTGAAGTTTTTCTCCTTAAGCTGCTAGTGTCAGCCTGCCTTTAAGACAGAAGGGGGCAGCTTTTTCCCAAGGGTGAAGTGATTGCTCGTACCTCAGGACCAATGTGGGTTGACCTATTTGCCTCCAAGGTGTAGTCAGAACTGGTAGAAGCATAGCAGATAAAATAACACATTTTATAAGAAAGTCAACAAAGTTATTTATTTATTTAATCCATCAGAGCTGCCAGTAGAAAGTGCTTGAAGCCTATTCCAGCTGTAGCTGTCAACCAGTCCCTGGCAGAAGATTGCCCCGTCCAGGGGCTTTTTCAAAGCTGCCCTTCTTCCAATGATGGGCTCTCCAGAGTTTCAGTTGTTTCTATCATCTTGTTTCAGTGCAAAAGAGGGCGTTACTAGGGGTGGAATGGCAATTATTTTTTTTTTAAATCTTGGAAACAGTGAAGTCTCATGTAGCTAATGATGTTGTGATCAGCTGATATATCTGAGGGTAAATGAAGGTAATTCTAAGACAAGGTAATTCTGCAATAAAGTCATTTGCCTTTAATGACATCACATCATTAGATATAAATTGTTACATTATTTTTTCCTAGGATTAGTAAACTTATTTGAAGTTTAAAAAATTCATACCTGTGTAGAACCAACTGGGGTTGAAAATACAAAAAAAGATCAGCATGAGAGAAGTATATATTTAGCATATTCAGAAATAAATATTTAACTAAGATCTATTTATTATAATAGTTTGAAAATAAATAGTATTATTTTACTATAAGAATATAGTAACACAAAGAAAAGGTTGGATCCAGACTGCATCCCATGTTAAACTGAAATCAATATAATCTAAATTAGCCTTGATTAATTAAGATTCCATTGAGTTCAGTGATATTCTGTAAATTTAATTTTGTTAAATTCGTTCTTCATTTCAGCTGTGAAAAAAAGGTCTTTTCCTTATAGCCCTTTAGCTGACTTGGTATTAGAACTAAACTAACTAAAAACTGATCAGTGACCGAAATAAAGTATATTCACTGACTGTGTTGCTAACTAGTATCCCATGTGTAGTTCTCCAATGACTGGGATTTCTTTTAAAACAATTTTATATAACATGTGATTGCAAAACAAATATTTAAATTGAGAATCAATATTTTCCTCCTAAAGTTATGAAACAAAAAGATGCTAGCCCCTTGGAAAATCTGAACAATTTTGAGTATTTCCAGATAATGAAAATCTCCATATCTATTTATCTCAACATACAAATAACCTGAATATTGCTTTGAAAGAGTTGTTAACTCATCTTTCGCCAAATGTAAATGCTCAGCAGCTTGGTGGATATTATTTTGATCAATACAGAATTAGGACCAACGGCTCTTCCTAGCATGTTCATTATTAGCAAATGATCTAGGTAACATGGACCTGAGTTTTCATGAGTGCTTATTACAGAATCTGGTGTAAGAAGGCTGAGTTCTGAGTAAAAACATTCTTACTTTCTAGGTGTATGGTTGGCTATCTTAATGCAAGTTTATCACTATTTCTGGTGTCTGATTTTGAACATCGTTCAGAACCATCATCAAACGGAAGTGAGTTTTCTGATGCACCATTAAAATATTGCAGGTAAAGAAACATGTGAAAATGCTGCCATGTTTATCAGAACTTTTTACTGCTTAACTGCTATTATTTTTATTCAAAACAATATACATCTTCAAAAAAATTTAACTAACTGACCTACAGCAACAGTAGCTATAAAAAGCCATTTTCAGAAACATGCTTGCCGAAACAGGAAGGCTTTTTAAGCCATCTGAAGTCAAATCAGGAAGTTCTCTGAGTTGTCTTAGGTCTGCATCACATCTTCTATCAGCAATATGGAGTGGTAAAAATACTAATTTATTAAAAGGTAATGCATAATATACACTGGATAATGTATATGAAACAAACTACTCCTACAATGCTGAATGGAAACCATTATTATTATTATTATTATTATAGAAAGAGCTAGAACATGATCCAGTGACATCTGCAGGGTGGGACAAAACAGGCAAGATGGTGATTGCGATATGATTGAGGCCCTTTTGTAAATGATTCAGTATCATACATATGTACAAAAGGGTGGGGCTTTGTGATGATGCTACAACTACCATCTTGCCTGTTTTGATATCCTCCTCCCACAGACATTATTAGCTATATAGACCATTAGTAGCTGCCTTTAAGATGTGAATTGTATGTAGAGATGTAGATAGAGGAGGGGTGAAAACACAGGAAGTAGGTAAGAAGCACAAATATTAGGGCAAAAATCAGCCATATACCTAGATAAATGTGGCCATCTGACTGTGACATATGTATGACATAACCCACTGATTACCAGGGTTGATTTGACTGATCTCACTAGCTTGGCAGGTGTCCCCTTTCTCCCTCACCATTCCATGTGTCCCTCACGAAGCTATGCAGTCAGTGGAATAGGATGACAATCATTCATTGGCGATCACTCGTAGCCGAGTAAGATTGTCTTCCAAAGGTAAAATTTTAACGGTGGATCCGTAAGTGGCTAAAAAGGCCAATTCTGGATCCGCACAACCTCCCACAATGAGGGCATAGGTTTCCGGGTGGGAGACGGTCCTGATGAGGGTTTGCCTGATGTGCCTTCCTTTTAGCTCTTTTCTCCCTTTCGCCCTGTACTCGTGCTTCTTCAAAGTCCATTGTTGTTGTTCAGTCGTTCAGTCGTGTCCGACTCTTCGTGACCTCATGGACCATAGCACGCCAGGCCTTCCTGTCCTCCACTGTCTCTTGGAGTTTACTCAAATTCATGTTCATTACATCGGTGATGCTATCTAACCATCTCATCCTCTGCCGTCCCCTTCTCCTTTTGCCCTCAGTCTTTCCCAGCATCAGGGTCTTTTCCAGTGAGTCCTCTCTTCTCATTAGGTGGCCAAAGTATTTGAGCTTCAGCTTCAGCATCTGTCCTTCCAATGAGCAGTCAGGGTTGATTTCCTTTAGGATTGACTGGTTTGACCTCCTTGCAGTCCAAGGGACTCTCAAGAGTCTTCTCCAGCACCACAGCTCAAAAGCATCAATTCTTCGGCGCTCAGCCTTCCTTATGGTCCAACTCTCACAGCCATACATTGCTACTGGAAAAACCATAGCTTTAACTATACGGACCTTTGTCGGCAAGGTGATGTCTCTGCTTTTTAATATGCTGTCTAGGTTTGCCATAGCTTTCCTTCCAAGGAGCAAGCGTCTTTTAATTTCATGGCTGCAGTCACCGTCTGCGGTGATCTTGGAGCCCAAGAAAATAAAATCTGTCACTGCTTCCATTTCTTCCCCTTCTATTTGCCAGGAAGTGATGGGACCAGATGCCATGATCTGGGTTTTTTTAATGTTGAGTTTCAAGCCAGCTTTTGCACTCTCCTCTTTCACCCTCATCAAGAGGCTCTTTAGTTCCTCTTCACTTTCTGCCATTAGGGTGGTATCGTCTGCATATCTGAGGTTGTTGATATTTTTCCCGGCAATCTTAACTCCGGCTTGTGATTCATCCAGCCCGGCATTTCTCATGATGTACTCTGCATATAAGTTAAATAAGCAGGGTGATAGTATACAGCCTTGTCGTACTCCTTTCCCAATTTTGAACCAGTCGGTTGTTCCATGTCCGGTTCTAACTGTTGCTTCTTGACCCACATACAGGTTTCTCAGGAGACAGGTAAGGTGGTCTGGTACTCCCATCTCTTTAAGACTTTGCCACAGTTTGTTGTGATCCACACAATCAAAGGCTTTAGCGTAGTCAATGAAGCAGAAGTAGATGTTTTTCTGGAACTCTCTTGCTTTTTCCATGATCCAGCGAATGTTGGCAATCTGATCTCTAGTTCCTCTGCCTCTTCGAAACCCAGCTTGCACTTCTGGTAGTTCTCGGTTCACATGCTGCTGAAGCCTAGCTTGTAGGATTTTGAGCATAACCTTGCTGGCATGTGAAATGAGCGCAATTGTACGGTAGTTTGAACATTCTTTGGCATTGCCTTTCTTTGGAATTGGAACGTAAACTGACCTTTTCCAATCCTGTGGCCACTGTTGAGTTTTCCAAATTTGTTGGCATATTGAGTGCAGCACTTTAACAGCATCATCTTTTAGGATTTTAAATAGCTCAGCTGGGATACTGTCTTCTCCACTAGCTTTGTTGTTAGTAATGCTTCCTAAGGCCCACTTGACTTCACTCTCTAGGATGTCCGGCTCAAGGTCAGTGACCACACCATCGTATTTATCAGGGATATTAAGATCTTTCTTGTATAGTTCTTCTGTGTATTCTTGCCACCTCTTCTTAATCTCTTCTGCTTCTGTTAGGTCCCTGCCTTTTTTGTCCTTTATGATGCCCATCTTTGCACAAAACGTTCCCTTGATATCTCCGATTTTCTTGAAGAGATCTCTAGTCTTCCCCATTCTATTGTTTTCCTCGATTTCTTTGCATTGTTCATTTAAGAAGGCCTTCTTATCTCTCCTTGCTATTCTCTGGAATTCTGCATTCAGTTGTTTATATCTTTCCCTTTCTCCCTTGCCTTTTGCTTCCCTTCTTTCCTCAGCTATTTGTAAAGCCTCATCAGTCAGCCACTTTGCTTTCTTGCATTTCTTTTTCTTTGGGATGGTTTTAGTTGCTGCCTCCTGTACAATGTTACGAACCTCCATCCATAGTTCTTCAGGCACTCTGTCTACCAGATCTAATCCTTTAAATCTATTCCTCACCTCCACTGTATATTCATAAGGGATATGATTTAGGTCATACCTGATTGGTCTAGTGGTTTTCTCTACGTTCTTCAATTTAAGCCTAAATTTTGCAATAAGAAGCTCATGATCTGAGCCACAGTCAGCTCCAGGTCTTGTTTTTGCTGATTGTATAGAGCTTCTCCATCTTTGGCTGCAAAGTATATAATCAATCTGATTTCGGTATTGACCATCTGGTGATGTCCATGTGTAGAGTCATCTCTTGTGTTGTTGGAAAAGAGTGTTTGCTATGACCAGCGTGTTCTCTTGACAAAACTCTATTAGCCTTTGCCCTGCTTCATTTTGTACTCCGAGGCCGAACTTGCCTGTTATTCCGGTTATTTTTTGACTTCCTACCTTAGCATTCCAGTCCCCTATGATGAAAAGGACATCTTTTTTTGGTGTTAGTTCTAGAAGGTGTTGTAGGTCTTCATAGAACCGGTCAACTTCAGCTTCTTCGGCATCAGTGGTTGGGGCATAGACTTGGATCACTGTGATGTTGAATAGTTTGCCTTGGATTCGAACTGAAAGCATTCTGTCATTTTTGAGGTTGTACCCCAGTACTGCCCTTCCCACTCTTTTATTGACTATGAGAGCTACTCCATTTCTTCTAAGGGATTCTTGCCCACAGTAGTATATATAATGGTCTCCTGAATTAAATTCGCCCATTCCTGTCCATTTTAGTTCGCTGATTCCCAATTTGTCGATGTTCAATCTTGTCATCTCATGTTTGACCACATCCAGCTTACCTTGATTCATAGTTGTTACATTCCAGGTTCCTATGCAATATTGTTCTTTACAGCATCGGACTTTCCTTCCACTTCCAGACACATCCACAACTGAGCGTCCTTTCGGCTTTGGCCCAGCCGTTTCACACTTTCTGGAGCTACTCGTCCATAGCGCCATTAATATAGGATGACCTCCAATTGAAACGCTCATGAGTTAGGGCTTCCCAGTTCTCAATGCTGATATTACATTTTTTTAAATTAGCTTTGAGAGTATCTTTGAATCTCTTTTGCTGTCCACCAATATTCCGTTTTCCATTCTTAAGTTGGGAGTAAAGTAGCTGCTTTGGAAGACGATGACAATAACAGATAGGAGTGGTATACCATTCTTCTTTAAATTATTACCTATATAGAGTAGATCTCTACAACTATCATACTGTTCTCTTTCATGGCTAGCAATATTATGCAAATGTAAATGGTATAAATCACCTTGTTGTCAATGGTTGTCTAGAAGCTCAGGAGGTATTGGGAATCAGGGACACTGGATGTTTTTCAGTGGTTGTATCAGCTCTTCTTCAGTATTAATGAAATAATATAATTTTAAACATATAATTTCAGATTTGGGTGAACACTATCATACACTAGCACAGATCTAAGGATCTCAGGGTTGGCATATCGGAGAAAGGTATACAGGTAGTCCTCGGTTAGTGACTGCTTCATTTAGTGACTGTTTGCAGTTACAACAGTGATGAAAAAATAACTTTATGACCAATCCTTTGCATTTATGACCTTCACAGGTATGTAAAGCAAAGGAAAGCTGAAGATCATAAGCACAGTCGATTTCACTTAGTGACCACTTCGCTTAACAACCAATTTGCCAGTTCCAATTATGGTCGCTAAACGAGGACTACCTGTATGTGCCTTTCCCCAACTCAAGTAAAACTCATGATGTTCACATTAAATCAATACTGTACACAGTGCTGAACTTTTACATGAATCAGTCAGCTAATGATAGGTCAATGTAAGTTAATCATAATTTATTTAGTAGCATTATTATGGAGTCTCTCCTTCATATATAGAGTATTTTTGCAGTGCCATCATTATACCAATACATATACTGCATTTACAGTATAGACACACACATCTATGCATACACAAGTGTGCCAGATACTCACTTATTGGTTGGAAGGAATCTCCAGAATTGGTTTAAGTTGAGAGTGGCAATCCAAGATTGACAAAATGGGAGAGTGACTCTTTCTTTTTAGATGGATGGTCTCCTTTTCAGATAAATATGGTAATTAGCAAAGGCAGAAGAATAACATAGTTTCAACAGGTACGGCAGCTTGGAAAATCAGTGCGGTGTCAGATCCACTGTGGCAGCTCAGCTTCCTGTCTCTATTGTACATCTTTTTTTCCTGGGGGGAGAGGAAAGAAATGGGACTGCTGGACATTTTTGGCATTAATAATCACCTAAGGAGCACCAACTATAAGAGGAAGCAAACTCATGGCCTCCTAGCTCCAAGTTTTTCATAACCCTTTCAATACCTTTAATGTCAGCTATTAATGGGATCAATGGTGAACAAAGGCTTCTAGAGAGGCTTGCCATCCTAGTAGTGTTGATACGCATTCAATAGCTATCTTGCATTGTAATAGACCAAATTTATCTCTCTTTTTTTGTTGCTTGTCCTTTCAGGTACAGAGACTATCGTGATCCTCCTCATTCTTCAGTGCCCTATGGTTACACGCTACAATTCTGGCATGTCTTAGCTGCACGGTTGGCTTTTATTATTGTTTTTGAGGTAAATTTCAGTTATGCAGTCTTCCAAATATGAAACTTAAAAATGATTGAAATGCAGCTTAATTGTTCAGTGTCAAGGTATAACATGCTGATACTATTAATGCTGGGTAGGCTGACCCTGGTCTCCTAATGGAGGCCTGTGCTCTCTTTCAATAGCTACAGTATGTATGCTACAGGTTGCTGAAATGATTTTTTTTCAGAGCACCATTCATATCAATTCACTAATCACAGTATAAGATGAGTCTTCCTATGTGGGTCTATTAATCCAAAAAAGCTGTTGTTTGTACTTAGGATGGCTCACATTACTATTTTGTCTAATTCTGTAACATTTTACATTAATATTTTTATAATGACATAGTTTCAGTATTTAGATCATTTTCACTGCTCAGAAGTTTCAGAGTAAGTAGAAGAAATTCAGCTAAATTGACTGCATCATTCTATACAGTTGTACTACTATATGATATAATGAATGCACAGATAATTCACCTAAATTTAAACATATTTAAATCTGAATACAGTACTAAAAATATTTTTGTAAATGCTTAAATGTTTCTGGATTGTCTCCTCTTCCTCAAATGTTCTAAGTACTGTGTGCTTAATAGAGATGAAGTGAAATTTAAAAAAAAAGAAATAGAGAAGTATCATAAACAGTGTGTGGAGACATAATTGTATTTTTATTCTCATTATTTTTATTATTATTATTATTAATAATAATAATAAACATTATTTTAAAAGTGATCAGCTTTTTATTGAAGTGAATTCACTTGCTTTTACAACTTTTTTTACAGCACCTTGTGTTTTGTATAAAACACTTGATTTCCTATTTAATCCCAGACCTTCCCAAAGATCTGAGGGATCGTATGAGAAGAGAAAAATATCTGATTCAGGAAATGATGTATGAAGCTGAACTTGAGCGCCTCCAGAAAGAACAAAAGGAGAGGAAGAAAAATGGAAAATCTTACCACAAGGAATGGCCATAACTAATTGAGTGAGTGTTTCTAAATACAGGTTGTAAAGTAAATTCCCCAGTAGACCTGAAGAACTCATTAATCTTTCAAATAATCAAAAGTTCAGATGAATGTTTTATGAGGACACTGAGCAGGTACTGAACACAAATCAGTAACCTGCACATTTTCCACATTTAATGTATTTTCATTAAAGGATATAGTATAGTATAGCTATATCCAGTTATGGGTAGGATTCAGCAATATACTATGTTTCAGGGCTGTGCAAAGCATCTGTAGAAGGCAGTTTGAAGCACCCCTCCTCGGAGCAGAGGCAGTCTATTTCGCAAAAGGATTGGCACACTACAGGTAGTCCTTGTTTAGCAACTGCCTCATTTAGCAACTATTTGCAGTTACGATGGTGATGAAAAAGCAAATTTACAACCAATCCTCGCATTTACCACCTTTGCAAGTCTGTAAAGCAAAGGAAAGCTGAAATAAGATCATAAGCATTGTTGCAGTTTCACTTAGGGACCGCTTTGCTTAACGACCAATTGGCCAGTCCCAATTGTGGTTGCTAAACAAGGACTACCTGTACTTTGAAGGCTTTTTACTGGCTGCCTGTCCACCATGTGTGCATGCCCAGACCACACTCCTGCTGGGTCTGCCAGTGAAGTATTCTGGGTATGCAGGCACACACAAAGGTGAGTAGCCATTTAAAGCCTTTGAAACAGTAGTTGTGCTTCTTCCAGAGGAAGTGGCTTAATATTTCAAGGACGGATTTGCACCAACATACTTCACATAGCTCCAGTATACTTTGTAGATGTTAGCATCTCTCTTCTCTTCCTTTGACATACATGTGGTCTTTTTGCTAGTATCTTTTGGGGTCTGGAAATATGACCAACTCACCCTGTTTGCTGTGGTATGCATGGACCTCCTCTTCCAAAGACAGAGAGGAAGGGGGGAATGGCAGACCATACTCAGTAGTACCTGATACCTACCTGGTAGATACTCACTTGCAGTTTGGCTACGTCCCCTGAGCTGCAAAAAAAAAAAGCTAGAGAAAAAAACTAGAGAAATATATTATTGCCATTAGCTATCCAGTTTTAAATTAAATCGAAACTCTTAGACTGTAGCCATGTTACAGTCCTAATTCAAGGACTGTAGGGATTAAGGATTAGGTACTGTAATATACATTTAACAATAAAATAGGCATAAGTACCCTAATAATTTAATTGGAACAAAAAGGTGAAAATAAAAACTGCTAAGGCATAAAAGTTTTACTGAGAGCTCAGCTGATTTTT
Organism: Charina bottae; assembly: GCA_023362775.1. Lineage (NCBI taxonomy): Eukaryota > Metazoa > Chordata > Lepidosauria > Squamata > Charinaidae > Charina > Charina bottae. The sequence goes on along the minus strand of JALMGJ010000006.1, from coordinate 37,831,900 downwards.
GTTTATGTTGTATGAGCATAGAGCTGGGGGAGATTATTTTTTATTATTTAAATCCTTGTGACAAGCAAAGAAATTCTGTGAATGCAAGGCACCAGAAGGAGAAAGATCACCCTCCTTTTTTCCTATTGATGATGCTCAAGACCGGGTGCAAGTTATACACGCTCAAGTTTCATTAACTTCGTTTAGATTAAGGACACAATGCAATATTCGGACAATCTAAAATAATAACTGAATATCGTGTTGTTTATATTTGCAGGTAGTATACTTATATTCTTTTGCTTTCTCCAGTTCCGTAAGAACCCCGTCTTCAAGAAAATGGAAATGATGCAACTTTAACACAGCAAATTTTAACACAGTAAATGGGGCAAAATATTTCAAGGAGTTTATTATTTGAAATAATTAGGCAGTCTGCATATAATTACTTTTGAATCTAGAAAAAAGAAATATGTAAGACCAATTTTTAAAATAACCACACACACAAACAAATAAGCCTAACTTATACACCCTGGATCATTTTTCAGCCTGATTGCTCTTTTCTGTATTATGTTTCATCTCACATTTTTGAGTTTGGAAATAGAAGTATATATAACATTATCACTTATTAATGTAATATATATATTGGCAAAGCCTATTATAGTAGCATTTCTTACTGTTATGTACATTAGACATACTGTTTACATATCTGATTTTTTAAAAGAAATGCTATATATCATTAATATATATAATATAAAATATATTGAGATTGTTTATTTGTAAATAGCAAAAAATAAAAAACATGAAAAATGTCAATTTTTCATACTTAAAGAATATCATTATCATAAAGCTGTATTTTGCATTCCTGTAATTAATTATAATAAACTTTAAAATAAGTTATGAATAAAATTTTTGCTTTTGTGTCTTAGTTATTTTTCAAACAATAAAAAACATTATTTTATGGAAGTCTGGTACGATTTTGTCCTTTAAAAAATATTACTCAATTAAGTCCAGATTGTCTTAAGAGACTGCTTGCTCCCAACATTAGAATAATTATCAGGTACCCTCTCTCTGGCAACTTGAAAAATTCCCCAAATGAGCATGAAACCACAGACATTTCCTGTAATCTGGTGGTTATTCTGGCATGTCTTTCCAGAATGAATCTGCCAGGCTGTTTTTTTCCCCTCTTTCACTGATTTTTTAAAAACTTGATTGCAATAAATGGTATACCATGTTATTTGCTATTCCTTTTCTAAATGGTATTTTATTGATTATATGGTTTTATGATTTTGCTATGCAATAAGACTGAAAAAATATCCAGCCTTCAGGCTGACTTTAGGCCTCTTTATCTAGCTGAGAAGATCTCTAGTGGGATCCACTCCTTTCTACTCCCAAGCAATAAGAACAGCCTGAAGAAGCTCTCCTCCCAGGTGATTACTCCATCTCAAAGTGAAGAGGAAGCAATGCTGGTTAACTAGGAGCTGCTACTTTGAAGTGCTCCAAGTGACATTTCCTATAGTCTTGCTCATCCATGGCCTTTCCCTGCTTAAAATGGTTTAGTAATAAATCCCATTATTTGGAAATTATTGCTTCAAGTTGTTACTAGTAATTTGTGCATCAATGCTTAATTTAGAATTTGCAGGATGTATACCAAAGAATGAGAACAGCAACCAAGACGCCAGGACAGCAACAAACTTTTAAGAAAGTTTATTAAGAAATTGTCCCCAAATATACTCACAGTGCCATGGGTCCTTCCTTGATCTGCCTTGGTGAGCCCAAGCGGCGAAGACGGTCTCCAGAATTGTGAAAATTGGAATTGTGGGGCAGATCTTATAGCCCTTTTCTCCACTCCCCTGCCCTTTGGAATGCTCACCCTGGCCCTGAGGTGATTAACAAGAAGGAAATTAATGTTTGCATTTACATTCATTGGAGAGGAAGGAATTACAAGTGAGTAAACTGGCATGCAATATGGAATTCACATTGAAAAGAATGTGATAGCACTGGCTGTTTGCCTAGTACGCTCGCAGCTGTGAGCCACGAGCTGCAAGCCACTTGGGAGGCAAAATCTGCCAGCTATTAACTTAAGGCAGAGCTTTCCAAACTGTGTGTCGCGGCACTTTAGCGTGTTGTGACAAAACCTGGAAGTGGATGTGCACAGCGGTAGCGCGGGGGCGTGCACAGCGGTGGTGGTGTGCATGGCAGCGGCAGCAGCGGCGACGGCAGCAGCACGCCATCAGTGCTTCTGGGTTTTAGCAGAAAACAAGGCCACCACCGCTGCCACCATTGGTGTGTCGCCAACGGCGGCAGTTTGGAAAACACTGACTTAAGGTCAAGGCAGGGATCTTGTCGATTTCAGGCAGCAGCACAAATGTACAAGGGTACTAATAAACTAATTAAGATCACAGAGCAGAGCTTGTTTACTTGCGGTTAGCGCTTATTAGGGAAGTGCTGCACCACAGAGAAAAGCCACTCAGGAAGGGATAGCTTGTTTAAGCAAGCTCTCTGCTTTGTGAGGGGAAAAAGAAAAAAGAAAAAGGGTCAGGCACAGGACCCTGAAACAGAGAGAAACTTCATAAACCTAGTGGAGAAGGGTGAGTGGGATCTCTGATCCTTATGCACTGAAATAACCAATCCAAAGTAACCAATCCTCCAAAAGGGCCATCTGCCATCTAACTGGATCTTCTCTACTTCTGTTTTACACTGGCCTAGTTGCTTTTAATACAATAGTGGAATGTTAAAAAGTGCCTCTTATTTGTTATTATTAATACCAAAAAAATATAGAGGGCTTTCTGAAAGGTGGAAAGGGATCCTAAGTATGCATTAACTTTTTAGAAATGGAAAAGGAAGGATAAAAATGTTATTTTTTTATCCCACCTTTATTATTTTTATAAAAAACTCAAGGCAGGGAACATACCTGATACTCCTTCCTCCTCCTATTTTCCCGACAACAACAACCATGAGATGAGTTGGGCTGAGAGAGAGAGAGACTGGACCAAGGTCACCCAGCCGGCTTTCATGCCCAATGTGGGACTCACAGTCTCCTGGTTTCTAGCCTAGCATTGGATACTGCAGAATCTGAATTATATGGACCAGGAGCAAGGGGTTTTCAAACTTTTTTTCAGGCTGAGGTACCTGTTAGTTAAAAATATAAATATATATAAATAGATCCCAAAACCTTGAATCAAGAGGCAAAGCTTCAGTTGACAAGTCCCACCTTTTCTGCCATTCCTTGGGAAAATTGCTATGGACACCCCTGATGAATTTTGTTTGTATTAGTCTCTCACAGAACATCCTTGATTTCTTGTGGAACCCAGGGTTCCATGGAACACACTTTAGAAAACCCTAATCTAGACATAAACTAAGTATCATATTTACACTAGCTTTTTGCTTATTTTTAATAAGGATAGTTGAGGGAAATTCATAATTCATGAATTTTCAGCTAAGAAGGCCCTGATCTAAAAAATGTTTTTGTGCATATGGGCAGAATGGTAGAAGATTGTAATTTCAACATACTAGTCTTCCAATCACATTTGCAATCTCCCTCAACTGCTTTTCATTAAAAATAGATAAAAACTCTGTCACACGGTTCTGCCATATAATAGTTAGTGGGATGTTTTTTATGCACTGTAAATTACAAAGTTTATTTGGAAAAGAGATGAAAAACAGAAAAACCACACAAAGCATCCATTTGCACAAGAACAAATTCTTTTTGCTATTTGTACTGTGTATATTTTGTTAAGAATATTCTCTATAGAATTTGGTTATCTTCAGAATTTAGAATATTTATCATTTGTAAAGCATTATCAGAGTCTTTTACATGGAAGCACTACCAACCTTACATGGAAGTACTACCAACCCTTCTGTACGCCTATGAAACATGGACCCTCTACAAACACCACCTCCAACTTCTTGAAAGATTCCATCAACGCTGCCTCCGAAAAATTCTGCAAATTACTTGGGAAGATAGGCGGACTAATGTTAGCGTATTAGAAGAAGCAAAAACCACCAGCATTGAAACAATGATCATCCAACATCAACTTCGCTGGACCGGTCATGTTGTTCGAATGGCTGACCATCGTCTTCCAAAGCAGCTACTTTACTCTCAACGTAAGAATGGAAAACGGAATATTGGTGGACAGCAAAACAGATTCAAAGATACTCTCAAAGCTAATTTTAAAAAATGTAATATCAGCATTGAGAACTGGGAAGCCCTAACTCATGAGCGTTTCAATTGGAGGTCATCCTTTATTAATGGCGCTATGGACTTTGAAGAAGCACGAGTACAGGGCGAAAAGGAGAAAAGAGCTAAAAGGAAGGCACGTCAGGCAAACCCTCATCATGACCGTCTCCCACCCGGAAACCTATGCCCTCATTGTGGGAGGTTGTGCAGAACCAGAATTGGCCTTTATAGCCACTTACGGATTCACCGTTAAAATTTTACCTTTGGAAGACAATCTTACTCGGCTACGAGTGATCGCCAATGACATGGAAGCACAAACCAAACAATTTATTTACGGTTCTTGAATAAATAATGGAGGTTAATGAAGTATTAATAGGGTTCTTTAACAAATAATGGTTATATATTAAACTTTTAACTCTTTATAATAAATGTTTTTGCATTTCCATAGAATTGACTTTACCATAAAAGTATGCTTGTACTGTAAGGCACCAAAACTTACCACGCGCCTCAAGAGAAAACCAAATACACAACAGAGACTTTGGAAAAGAACAGCAGCAAGTTTAATTGGCCAACAAGGTTGCTGGATGGCAGACCATACAGCTGTCATGTGCAAGTGACCTCTGAATGGAACCACCATCCCGAAGAACAAAAGAACACAAACTTTTATACAAGAAATACAAGCAGGAAATGAGGATGATGATGGTATGCCCATATGAGGGTGTGGTGTCCTCTGACCATCTCTTGAGATTGGTTAGTTCTTGGGGATCAGGGTCTGCCCAGGGTCCCTGGGTTTACTGTGGGTTTCTGGGATACATTAGGTCATGAGGATAATGTTGCTTATCAAAAGAGTTACAAAGAGAGGGGCCTGTGAACATTCACACCAATTGTTCTATGGGCACATCCTGTGAACCAGAGATTGACACTTGCATCTTATACAGATAAAAGTAACACTTTAAAGACATTCGGGTTATACACACATAGCTACATCACAGAGGTCAGAACCATTAAATCACATCTTCACACATTTACATCTTAGGAGGGGGAACAAAGGATTTATTACTGGAAAGTCAGGTAAACATGTTAGCTTGTCTCAGGAAGGAGATGCTGACCAGATAGGGGGCCCCAGGCTGGTATGCACTCATGAGGAAGGTAGAATTACTATCAGGGCTTAGCACTTAGCATTTCTATGCAGAATTCTTTGGGGCCTTGCTGGCGCCCATCTCAAGGGTCACCCTTGGGTAACAATTCTTTGGTTCAGGCACTAGCTTTGGTTCAGTGGAGTTCTAGCAGTGTTGCACTATGGGAAACATTATAACATTGTGTTCTCTAGGCCAAAGTCTGTGGCCCAGGTCTGCTCAGATCCCTTCAGTACTTTTGGTTATCAAATGATTTCAACAGTATTTTACTGAAAAATAAAACAGATTTTCCACTTCAAATACCACTGAGTAAAAACCAAAGGTTGCCATATGCTTTACATCACTGCATTCCATGCTTTTCATTTACAGTTCTTCTCTAGAAATGCTCTTCTTTTCTGTTTCATCCTCTGAATCAGGATGAACCTGCTCTGCTGCCTGAATTGTAATACAAATTAAAAATAACATATCCAGTACTTAATATTTGTTGTTCCTTTATCAAGGCCACATTCTTATTTATCAATTTGATTTATATGGCCACCCAGCTCACAAACTGAGACTCGGAGGAGCTAATACAGGATTAAAACCAAAATCAAAATCAACAGGGGAAAAATAGGAGAAAACAGATGCAAAATACCTGAGGGCAACCCAGTTGTTCAATTTCCATCGTTACAATGAGGCCCCTGGCCCAATACTCAGGGGAAAAGCCAATTCTTCAAGGACTTATAGAAGTCCAATAAGGTTGGAGCCTTCAAAATCTCAGGGTATCGTTAAAAAGGGATATGTAGCACTTCAGATTTGATTCCAGATGCCTCAAAGCGGGTAAAAGCAGAAATGTAGTACCTTTGTGCAACTTTTTAAAGCAGGCACTAGGCTTTTCTTGAGCAGAGGCTGACCTCTGCAGGTACTCTGTGATCCCAGGGAAAAAAATGTGGCATCTACTTTAAAGAACTGCTGACAGTTGCTACATTCCCATTCATTCTTTCGTTCTTCAAAGCGTTTTTTTGAAATCAAATCTGAAGCACTGCACAGCTCTATTAATACACATTCTTAAATTCCACTGAAATAAGTGGGGTTGGAGAATACCCAAAATCTTTTTGCTCTAATTCATTGTGATCTAATTTTAAAAGGTTATTTAGATTTGTGATCTGATCATGAAGTGCAGAAGAGTGATGTAGTTTAGGTAAACCTTATCTTGAATCTAGCACTCTAGACTGTATTTAGTAGACTGTATTACCCAGTCAATGATCATTAATACTTGGGGCAAGGGTACTGAACTGCTCCGTAAACTCAAATTTGCACAGGACGTCTAATACGAAGTATTTAAATCTAAAGCTATAAATATCCTATCTAAATACTATCTAACTGGAAAAGGGTACATCAATAGCACTCTTAAAATTATACTTACAAATTTGGCTTTCCAATACAGAATGTTCACCATCAAGTCCTTTTTTCTAAACAGAAGTCTGTGGTCTATCTCCTTCTTTAAACCTCCTAGAAGAAAGTTAAACAATATGAACCAACACTCTGTAGTTTAGGCACTGATAGGATCAGCTTCATGATCATTTTAAACATTCCAAAGATGAAATTCTAAAGCAAAAATGAAACTTGGAAAAATTTTTGCAAAGCAATGCCATACAAAATGAATAGGAACTTTACACCTGGCATCTCTTTGCCAGTTGCCAAACACACTATTGAGTATCAGTAGGCCTAATATATAGTATTTGCAGTATTTGACAAGGATGTTTTTCCCCAAAATAATTACCTGTGCTACTTTTATTGCAACAGCTATAGTAACACAATCTTGCAAGGTCTGAATGTGCTTCCCCCTCCCTCGTTTTATTTTTGTGTGAATTAGGAAGGGGCTTGTCTGAGACATTTTCTCAAGTTTTTTCTTGGCTTGGGCTCAAGCCCCACTTACCTGATCTTGCCTTGGTAGTGGTTCTTCCTTCAGTCCTTCAAGGCCATTCCCTACCCTCTCCATTATGAGCAACAGAGGTTGCTATCTATGAGAAAGTAGTTGGTGAATAAAAAAAAAAGGTAAAGGTTTCCCCCGCACATTTGTGCAGTCGTGTCCGACTCTAGGGGCCGGTGCTCATCTCCGTTTGTTAGCCGAAGAGCCAGCATTGTCCAAAGACGCTTCCACGGTCATGTGGCCGCATGACGTGCGCGGAACGCTGTTACTGTTAAGGTTATTCTATGTAGGATTCAAGCGAATGGATTCCTTCACTGTGAATTTCTAGCCTGTAAATTGGGATTTTTCCATTCTCTCTCTGCTACGTGTGTATCAAAACAAAAAGCACGTAAACACCAGGTGTGACCTTGCTCCTAGTCAAAACAATGTAGTGATAACAGCCTTGTCCCATGAGAACCGTTCCCGGGAGGGAAGCCAATGCGCAACACCGCCATCTCATGGCGGTTTATAGTAAGTACAACTGTTACTACATTGTTAAGCTGAAAAATGGCCTACCCCACATTAGCCAATCAAAATGCTGAAACATGTGAATAATTCAGCTATGAACTATGGGTACTCACTCACTCACTCATTCTATGCTTCTTTTTGACTGCTATCTACATGTTGCCATGTACTTTGTTTCTGAACTGTAACTATGCCTGGTCTTTGCATAGACTATGATTTTTCTTTCCTCACATCTGATGGAACTCTGCGTATGCTTTGTTTTTTCCTTTTTGCAATAATGCACTATACATCCATTATTGCCTTATGCTACCAATAAAGATATTGTTAGCCTTAAAACACGTTGTTTGGATTAATCTGCGCCTGGAACCCCAAAAGCCAGCAACACCCCACAGGTTATGGAATGCCCAGTCTGGATGGTCTGCTGTTCGCTGCGCTGGATCTGGCTGTAACAAAGGGGTTTGTTTTTGAGGCTGCATTTTGGAGTAAACGTGTTTTTCTTTGAGTGGTCAGCATGGCTGCTGCAGGGCTAACTAGTCTGCCTTTTGAGCGTTTGAATGGCACAAACTATCGGACCTGGTGTGTGAAGATCAAGTCTTTCCTCCTAAAAGAAGGTTTGTGGAAGTATGTGAAAGACGCACCTGCAGCTGGTCCCGTTACTGATGAAGTGCAGTTGTGTTTGGATCGTGCTTATGGCACTTTGATTCTGGGACTGGAATCATCGCAGCTACTGCATATCAGCAATCTAGACACTGCACATGCATGTTGGGAGGCTCTCAAAGCCCTTTATTCCAAGCAAACCTCTGCTGCCATTGTTGGTCTATCACGTCAGCTTTACAACCTGAAGCTGCAGCCCGGTGGAAACGTGATGACCCACCTCCATAAACTCAAGACTTTGTTTCTTGAACTTGAGGAGCGGGATGTTGTGGTCCCTGATACCCAGAGAGCTTGTGTCATCCTGTCAAGCTTGGACAAGAGCTTTGACATGCTCATCGAGGCAACTCAGACGTTGAGGCCCCAAGACCTTACTGTGGATTATCTTACAAATCAGCTGCAAGAAATCCAGCAAGCTCGTGACCTGGAGAAGATGCAGGGTAAGCCATCTGTTGCTGTTCCTGAGGCTTCTGCACAGTGTTTTCCAGCTGGAACAGAGGCTGCGTGTGCTGTGTAAGAAGATGCTACCGGTGCAACTCGAGTCAACACTTCATGAAAGATTGTCCCCAGCCACTTCGCCCAGCCAGTAGTGCCAGTGGAAAGAGGTTCGTGCAAAAGAAGGGGAAACAACTGCCTAGACAACATACCCAAGTGTCTGCTTTGCTCACGGCTGTGAGTAAACGATCTCCAGAGACTTGGCTTTTGGACTCAGCGTGTAGCCAAATCATTGTAAACAATGAACAGTTGCTATTAACAAAAAACAAGCCTAAAATCCAACAAGTTGCTCTAGCTGATGGATCCATGGCTGATGTGTCTTTTCAGGGTGAAGTATACATTCCTTGTTTGGGGATAAGTGTACAAAATGTGTTGAGTGTTCCTACACTTGACTTTTCCCTCCTTAGCGTTCCAGCCCTGGTGAAGTCTGGATATACTGTTGTATTCAAGGGTACTGGATGTTCTATTGAAAAAGATGGAATTGAATGTGCTAGAGGGAAGTTAGTGAATCAGTTGTATGAAATGCTTCCTAAACAGGGGATTGTGTCAGGAAATTGTATTTCCAATGTTCCCCCACATAACAAACGCATTCACTATTATCACAGAGTTCTGGGACATCCCGGGTGGGGAAGTTTGTCCCAAATGGCCAAGGTGTATCCTGAACTAGGATCTAAAAAGTGTGATGACTTTCTTGATTGTACTGTGTGCAAACAATCTAAAATTAAGGCTGTGCCTGTTGCTAGGAAAAGTGACAGGGTGTCAACTAGGCCTTTTCAGTTGGTTCATGGAGACTTAGCCGGCCCCAATGCTCCTAGTGAAGGAGGGGCACGTTTCATGTTTCTTCTGGTGGATGACCATACTCGCTTTACGTTTTGTTATTTGCTCAAATCTAAAGCGGAAGCCTTTGCTCGCTTTAAGGAGTTTGTTGCAATGGTGGAAAGAAACTATGGTTATCAAGTAGGTCAGTTTCAATCGGATTGTGGAGGAGAGTTCCTAAGTCATGAGTTCCAGAATTGGCTTCTATTTGAAGATCTTACTGTAGATATAACCTCACCATTCACAGTGTATGAAGACTCACAATCATGCATTGCGCTTGCTCTCTCTGAGAATGTAAGAGGCCGGACAAAATATGTCGATGTGAAGTTCAAAAATTTAAGACATGCAATTCAGGAAGGATTTATCCAGTTAGAATATTGTCCTTCTGAACTGAATGTGGCAGATATATTCACGAAAGCTCTACCTTTTGAAAAACATGCTGCCATGGTTACAAGATTGGGACTAGAGCAAATGTGTTTGAAATAAAATCATTTGTGTCTCTGTGTGCTTGTAAAATAACAGTTTTCACTCCCCAAAACCGTTCCGGAAAACCATTCGGAAGGGGTGTTAAGGTTATTCTATGTAGGATTCAAGCGAATGGATTCCTTCACTGTGAATTTCTAGCCTGTAAATTGGGATTTTTCCATTCTCTCTCTGCTACGTGTGTATCAAAACAAAAAGCACGTAAACACCAGGTGTGACCTTGCTCCTAGTCAAAACAATGTAGTGATAACAGCCTTGTCCCATGAGAACCGTTCCGGGAGGGAAGCCAATGCGCAACACCGCCATCTCATGGCGGTTTATAGTAAGTACAACTGTTACTACATTGTTAAGCTGAAAAATGGCCTAGCCCACATTAGCCAATCAAAATGCTGAAACATGTGAATAATTCAGCTATGAACTATGGGTACTCACTCACTCACTCATTCTATGCTTCTTTTTGACTGCTATCTACATGTTGCCATGTACTTTGTTTCTGAACTGTAACTATGCCTGGTCTTTGCATAGACTATGATTTTTCTTTCCTCACATCTGATGGAACTCTGCGTATGCTTTGTTTTTTCCTTTTTGCAATAATGCACTATACATCCATTATTGCCTTATGCTACCAATAAAGATATTGTTAGCCTTAAAACACGTTGTTTGGATTAATCTGCGCCTGGAACCCCAAAAGCCAGCAACACCCCACAGGTTATGGAATGCCCAGTCTGGATGGTCTGCTGTTCGCTGCGCTGGATCTGGCTGTAACAAAGGGGTTTGTTTTTGAGGCTGCATTTTGGAGTAAACGTGTTTTTCTTTGAGTGGTCAGCATGGCTGCTGCAGGGCTAACTAGTCTGCCTTTTGAGCGTTTGAATGGCACAAACTATCGGACCTGGTGTGTGAAGATCAAGTCTTTCCTCCTAAAAGAAGGTTTGTGGAAGTATGTGAAAGACGCACCTGCAGCTGGTCCCGTTACTGATGAAGTGCAGTTGTGTTTGGATCGTGCTTATGGCACTTTGATTCTGGGACTGGAATCATCGCAGCTACTGCATATCAGCAATCTAGACACTGCACATGCATGTTGGGAGGCTCTCAAAGCCCTTTATTCCAAGCAAACCTCTGCTGCCATTGTTGGTCTATCACGTCAGCTTTACAACCTGAAGCTGCAGCCCGGTGGAAACGTGATGACCCACCTCCATAAACTCAAGACTTTGTTTCTTGAACTTGAGGAGCGGGATGTTGTGGTCCCTGATACCCAGAGAGCTTGTGTCATCCTGTCAAGCTTGGACAAGAGCTTTGACATGCTCATCGAGGCAACTCAGACGTTGAGGCCCCAAGACCTTACTGTGGATTATCTTACAAATCAGCTGCAAGAAATCCAGCAAGCTCGTGACCTGGAGAAGATGCAGGGTAAGCCATCTGTTGCTGTTCCTGAGGCTTCTGCACAGTGTTTTCCAGCTGGAACAGAGGCTGCGTGTGCTGTGTAAGAAGATGCTACCGGTGCAACTCGAGTCAACACTTCATGAAAGATTGTCCCCAGCCACTTCGCCCAGCCAGTAGTGCCAGTGGAAAGAGGTTCGTGCAAAAGAAGGGGAAACAACTGCCTAGACAACATACCCAAGTGTCTGCTTTGCTCACGGCTGTGAGTAAACGATCTCCAGAGACTTGGCTTTTGGACTCAGCGTGTAGCCAAATCATTGTAAACAATGAACAGTTGCTATTAACAAAAAACAAGCCTAAAATCCAACAAGTTGCTCTAGCTGATGGATCCATGGCTGATGTGTCTTTTCAGGGTGAAGTATACATTCCTTGTTTGGGGATAAGTGTACAAAATGTGTTGAGTGTTCCTACACTTGACTTTTCCCTCCTTAGCGTTCCAGCCCTGGTGAAGTCTGGATATACTGTTGTATTCAAGGGTACTGGATGTTCTATTGAAAAAGATGGAATTGAATGTGCTAGAGGGAAGTTAGTGAATCAGTTGTATGAAATGCTTCCTAAACAGGGGATTGTGTCAGGAAATTGTATTTCCAATGTTCCCCCACATAACAAACGCATTCACTATTATCACAGAGTTCTGGGACATCCCGGGTGGGGAAGTTTGTCCCAAATGGCCAAGGTGTATCCTGAACTAGGATCTAAAAAGTGTGATGACTTTCTTGATTGTACTGTGTGCAAACAATCTAAAATTAAGGCTGTGCCTGTTGCTAGGAAAAGTGACAGGGTGTCAACTAGGCCTTTTCAGTTGGTTCATGGAGACTTAGCCGGCCCCAATGCTCCTAGTGAAGGAGGGGCACGTTTCATGTTTCTTCTGGTGGATGACCATACTCGCTTTACGTTTTGTTATTTGCTCAAATCTAAAGCGGAAGCCTTTGCTCGCTTTAAGGAGTTTGTTGCAATGGTGGAAAGAAACTATGGTTATCAAGTAGGTCAGTTTCAATCGGATTGTGGAGGAGAGTTCCTAAGTCATGAGTTCCAGAATTGGCTTCGTAGGAAAGGAATCTCCCATAGACTTGCCAATGTTGGTGTTCCTGCTGAGAATGGAATAGCTGAGAGGAAGATTGGTGTTGTTAATACCATTAGAAATAGCCTGATGTTAGATGCTCAGGTGCCAGCCCGTTTCTGGGGTGAGGCTACCATGACTGCAGTTTATCTAACCAACAGGGTGTGGAATTCAGCTGTAAATGAAGTTCCTTACTTCCTTTTGTTTGGCAAGCGCCCTTCGCTGAAGCATCTGCGTGTTTTTGGAACATTTGCGTATGTTCACATCCCTAAGTCTCAGCGAAGGAAGAACCATCCAAAAGCACAATGCTTAAGGTTTGTTGGTTATTCCTCAAGATCTAAGGGTTACCGTTTTTCTGCAGGCTATGATTGTGTGGTAGTCTCCAGAAGTGCTAATTTTGAGCACCCTACTGGTTGGGATAGGTTGAATGCTAGTTCAGAGGTATTGTTGCAATCTAGTGTACAGCCAACTGTCCATGCTCCTGTGGCTGGACAACAACCAGTCCAGCTGCCTTCTGGTTCCCAGTCTCCTAGTGTGGTGAGAAGGTCCTCTCAGGTGAAGGAAGAGGAAATTTCACCTGAGCAGGTTCAGGACCTGAAGGGGGAATCAGGTAGTGAAAAGACAGAGGACAGTGATGAGGAAGAGGCAGTGGTCATTCCTCGTAGGTCTGCACGTTCCACAAAGGGTGTGAAGCCTGACAGGTTTGTGATTCAGCAGGTGAGAGTGTGTCAGATTACCTGTGAACCTCAGTCTTTCCAGGAGATGTTGCTTCTGCCTGTTGAAGAGCAGGAGAAGTGGAACACAGTGATGGATAAGGAGTTTGAGGCATTAGTGAGTCAAAAGGTGTTTGAAGTCACTGACTTGCCCTCATCCCAGAAAGCTGTTGGTTCCAGATGGGTTTTCAGAAAGCTTCTTCCTGATAATACAGTGCAGTACAAAGCCAGGCTTGTTGCTCAGGGGTTTTCACAAGAGAGGTTTTTGAACTATGATCTCACATATGCACCCACAGCTAGACCAGAGTCTTTACGTATGGTACTTTCTCTGGCTGCACAGCGTGAACTTGTTGTCCATCATTTTGATGTTGACACAGCATATTTGAATGCAGAGCTCCCTGAGACAGTGTACATGAAGCAGGCTCCTGGCTATGCTTGTGACAATTCCCAGAAAGTGTACAGACTACGCAAGGCACTTTATGGATTGAAGCAGGCTGGTCGCTGTTGGCATCAGTGCTTAGATTCAGCATTGACAGAGCTAAAGTTTAAAAAGTCAGTTGCTGATCCTTGTGTGTACATAAGAGGTTCTGGAAGTAGCTACACAATGTTGTTAATGTATGTTGATGATTTTTGCCTAGCAACTGGTTCTTTGCACCTTGTACAAGAGTTTGCAACACAATTAAGACAGTACTTTCAGTTAAAAGACCTAGGTGAACTGAAATACTATCTAGGTGTTGAAGTCACTAGAGCTCAGAGTGGTGACTTCTATCTGAGTCAGAAGAGAAAAGTTGATCAATTGTTGAGTCAACTTGAGATGTCAAATGCAAATCCTACCAGAACACCAATGACTCTTGATTTCCTAAAGGATGACACATGTGAGGAACCTTGTCCTCAACCTGAATTGTATCACTCTGCTGTAGGAAGCTTGCTACACCTAACACAATGGACACGCCCTGACTTAGCTTACTCAGTTGGAGTACTCAGTCGTAAGGTTGCCAAACCGTCTATGCGAGATTGGCAAGGGTTAAAAAGGGTCCTACGTTACCTTAAAGGCACAGCTGATTTTTGTCTTAAAGTATCAGCTACTAAAGCTGAAATGCCTGTGATTTATGTTGACAGCTCTTTTGCAGAAGAGGGAGACAGGAAATCTGTGAGCGGTTTTCTTTGCTTATTTGCCAATACAGCCGTTGCTTGGCGGGCGAGAAAGAAAAATGCAATTGCCGTGTCAACTTGTGAGGCAGAATATAGCGCCCTCAGTGAGGCAGTAAATGAGCTACACTTGTGTAAACAACTATTTGAAGATCTTACTGTAGATATAACCTCACCATTCACAGTGTATGAAGACTCACAATCATGCATTGCGCTTGCTCTCTCTGAGAATGTAAGAGGCCGGACAAAATATGTCGATGTGAAGTTCAAAAATGTAAGACATGCAATTCAGGAAGGATTTATCCAGTTAGAATATTGTCCTTCTGAACTGAATGTGGCAGATATATTCACGAAAGCTCTACCTTTTGAAAAACATGCTGCCATGGTTACAAGATTGGGACTAGAGCAAATGTGTTTGAAATAAAATCATTTGTGTCTCTGTGTGCTTGTAAAATAACAGTTTTCACTCCCCAAAACCGTTCCGGAAAACCATTCGGAAGGGGTGTTAAGGTTATTCTATGTAGGATTCAAGCGAATGGATTCCTTCACTGTGAATTTCTAGCCTGTAAATTGGGATTTTTCCATTCTCTCTCTGCTACGTGTGTATCAAAACAAAAAGCACGTAAACACCAGGTGTGACCTTGCTCCTAGTCAAAACAATGTAGTGATAACAGCCTTGTCCCATGAGAACCGTTCCCGGGAGGGAAGCCAATGCGCAACACTGCCATCTCATGGCGGTTTATAGTAAGTACAACTGTTACTACATTGTTAAGCTGAAAAATGGCCTAGCCCACATTAGCCAATCAAAATGCTGAAACATGTGAATAATTCAGCTATGAACTATGGGTACTCACTCACTCACTCATTCTATGCTTCTTTTTGACTGCTATCTACATGTTGCCATGTACTTTGTTTCTGAACTGTAACTATGCCTGGTCTTTGCATAGACCATGATTTTTCTTTCCTCACATCTGCTGATGGAACTCTGTGTATGCTTTGTTTTTTCCTTTTTGCAATAATGCACTATACATCCATTATTGCCTTATGCTACCAATAAAGATATTGTTAGCCTTAAAACACGTTGTTTGGATTAATCTGCGCCT
Source organism: Charina bottae (assembly GCA_023362775.1). Classification (NCBI taxonomy): domain Eukaryota; kingdom Metazoa; phylum Chordata; class Lepidosauria; order Squamata; family Charinaidae; genus Charina; species Charina bottae. Next base: position 37,816,288 of record JALMGJ010000006.1, on the reverse strand, counting down.
GGAACCCCAAAAGCCAGCAACACCCCACAGTTACCTACCCACCGAAGTGGTACCTATTAATCTACTTGCATTTGCATGCTTTCGAATTGCTAGGTTGGCAAGAGCTGGGGTGAGTGTGGGAGCTCACTCCGCACGCAGGGCTAGGGATTTGAACCTCCAAACTTGCAATCTTCCGATCGACAAGCCTAGTGTCCTGCCCGCTGAGCCACCACGCCCCTCAGTTGGTGAATACATGCATAGAATTGAAGGTATAATTACAAATGAAAGGCCTAAATGTATGTCAGAAAATAGGAATTTGTAATTTGGATGCATATGAAAATAGAAATTGGTGATAGCTATATGTTGTGCTCAGGTGAATGGTGATAATAAAAGAAACAGGGATGAATTTGGGGGAAAATTTTATAAAGTTCTGAATGAATGCAATCCAGGAAGAAAAGTTATTCTGTTAGGTTACATTAACAGATAGGTGGGAACAAGAAGAGAATATAGAAAAAATGATTAGGTTTTTCAAAGACCCAAGAATGAATGAGAATGGTGATTGGTGAATATCTGCTTTAAAAAAAAGAAATATTTGTTACAAATACATAGCTTAGGCATAAGTCATACTTATTCATGGCAAAGGAAGAAATCTAAAAACATGCTTGATTTTATTATTTATTATTTTATTATTTATGATGAAAGATTGAGAAAATTAGTGAACGATAAAAGGGTGATGTGTAATTCTAAATGTGTGACAGACCATTATCTGCTAATGTCAGAAGTGAACCTTTGGAGAAATGAACATGGAAGAAAAGGAAAGAAGTTTAATCAGGCTTTTAATTGTTTATCAAATTTAGTTTTAACTTTTTAACTTTTGTATTTTAACCATTGTTAGCCATTTTAAGTACATAGTTCTACTTAAAGTTGGTTTATAAATCAAATAAGTAACAAACACTAATTTGCATCTTGTTCAAGAAAAACACTGATAGCCTTTTATACTACATTCTTATACATTATATGTGTGTTGCAATATCACTGACATAATACAAACATCAGTAAAGATTGCAAGATAATTTTTAATAAACTGGACATGAATTTCCACAAAGAAAAATTAGATAGAGTTACCTGTTAATAAACTGATAATTGTTCCCACAGTAAATGTAATCAAAGCACCTAATGTACTGAAATATAGATATGACACTGAATACCAGTACTCTTGAAGATATGATTTGAAAGAAAAAAATGTTTAGTATTTCCTTTTCTGTTCTGATAATTACAGACCACTTAAAACAAACTACAAATTTAAACTGCTTTAGGTTACAATGCACAGTACATTATGGAATAATATATTAATGAATGGGTAGGTAATTCATTATTAATTAAGTAATGGGTACATAATATTCATATGAAGGACCCACTTTTTCACGAAACTTACATTTCTAAGTAACTGAATGGGAGTAAACCGCACCGCCTTAAAGCTACCTTTGTTTTATTGTATAAGTGTTGAGTAATAGCTAGTTCCAAATATATTCTTTGTGATGCCCTATCTGACTTATGATTCGAACTGTTGGGGTACAGAGGGCAAGACATGGAAGCAAAACTGGTTACTTTTTAGAAAAAACTAGTTACTTATCTGAAATTGTGGTTTTCAAATGATCATATCTGTGTATTCATTTAAGTGAACTATCCAAAGTAAAGCTTTTTTATAGAACCCCCCTCCTTTTTTTTAATAGTGTAAATTTAGAGAAAATCACTCCTACTCTCTCAGTTTATATTGTATGACCAATGCAGCAGTCACCCGAAGGTAAGAGAGACACTACAGCTTCCAGAGATTTGGGTGAATTCACAATGAAAACTTGAATGAAAACTGGTTTAAAAAAAAGAAAAAGTAAAAAAGCTTTCCCCTCAATTCACATATCTGGTTGAGTGATAAGCTAATAACCTGGAAAGTATTAGGACATATTAGACCATTAATGAAAGAACTCTGCCAAAACCAACCTCTGCTCAATCCAAAGATCAATTGCTGCCAAGAAGCCCTAGTGAATTCTCTTTTCTTGTTTTGTAATGTTTGTATTGTTTCTTCAGGAGCATAAAGTCCTGGATGGAGTGCTCAGATGGATTCTCTTTATATAATCTGAATTTCCTATTCAGTTTACGCTTGGCCTCAAAACATTCCATGTCAAACCAGGGCTGAGAAGAATAAGCCTTGCCCCGATGTTTTTTTTTTCCTCATTTCCTTGATATCTGGGTGGAGAGCACTGGCTGGAGTAACTGAATCAGTTGGTGAATGTCTGCAGAAGGGAATTCCCAGGCCTCCCTTTAACTATAGTTGCTGAGTCCATCTGGCATGGACCAGCCCTGGCTCTAGGTCCGTTTCCAAAATTGGAGTAGGTTCTGTTTCCAGAAAGCAATTGTCGAATGCTTTTATAACTCTGATACCGGGAAGATGGTCACTATCAGGTTGATTGTCTAGATAAAATTTTTGTACAAGAGTAATTAAATTCCATGAGATTAAAGTGTAATCAATCAAGGCAGGTCTTGAGCCAACCCAGTGGGAGAATTTGCCAGGGAAATCACTACTGATAGATCCATTCAATAGATATAAATTTAGTTTGTTAATTGTTTGTAATAAACACAGCCCCTTGTAATCCCCTTTTGAATCTTTAGATTGCCAGGTTGATAGAGCAGGGATTGTAACTAGTTCTAGAGGGTATTAGTGGAACTGAGTAAAAAGTGCCTTATCATTTGCCCCCACCCTTGTGTTTAGGTCACCAGAAACTATTGCATAAGCAGAGGGATTATTAAACATAAGGGTACTTATGTATGCTTTGAATTTGGTCCGTAAGCTGTTAAATTGGGACCTATTTTGACAAGGTAGAAGATGGACATTGACCAATAGTAATAGAGTATTATTAAATTTTAGCAGCACAGACGTTGCATAGTGCTCTTTGAACGTAGCTTAGTTGAAATTTGTATATTTAAGCCACCACACAATCTACCTCGTCCTGCTCCAGGAGCTGGTGCAGTTGAGAAAGACTTATACCCTCTTATAAACAAGCTGTTATCTAGCCAGGTTTCTTGAAGTAAGAGTATGTCAGATTCAGCAACATACCTCATAAAAGCGGAGTCTGAAAGGTGAAATATGTGGTTTTTTATCTATATCCTAAAATTCAGGGTAGTAGATTATAAATAATTCCCTTTTTATAACTAAATTGAGGTCTTCAATATATTAAGACAAATGGATATATCTGAATTTTTTTAAGAAGTGTTGTAGAAACCATCACATACTGCTTGCTGCAAAAGTAAAAAGCCATACTGTTGAGATTAAGTCAAGCACAGTTTTTTCAACTTACAGTTTTATTCTCCAAGGACTTATTTCACAGAAAGGACATCGCACTTCCCCAAAATAACTTTAAATACATTATTCTGAAATTAATTAACCTTAATTGATTTTCTACAGATAGGTCATACCCAAGTGATTTTTCTCCCATACTGTTGACACATTTATTTATTTATTTATTTATTTATTTATTTATTTATTTATTTATTTATTTGATTTCTCACCGCCCAACTCCCTCAAGGGACTCTGGGCGGTTCACAAATCAAACATACTGTTGATAAAGCCTCTCTCTCAGGATCACTCCTTAAAAAGTATGTTTATTCTTCTGGCTAGCTCCTAAACACTTAGTCTCTATTAGTCTCTCCCCCCCAAAACTTTCCCAGCTTTGGCTGAAAAGCTCCAATTTTCAACTTGTCCCATTTTTTTTCCCAATACTCTGAGCCCATGGAGTAGTCAGATCTATTCTTTGGTAAGGAAAAGGAGGGTGGTAGTGTGGTTGGAGGATGGAACTTTGCTGCTTCCCAGCAACAAAAATGTTTTAAATATTTAAAATATTTTAATCAGAAGGTACAGGCAACTTGAGTAGCACCAAGAAGTTTGGGATTGCAATCCCAACTATAGTTAGTAAAAAATATTTCCCCTTTAATATAAAAGGACTTATTTCTGAGTAAACATGTAGGATTACATACTAGTAGTATCTCTATTCAATAATTCACAGTGGGTCATCTCTCACAAGTTTGCATCAGGATGCAAAATCAGTTGAAAGAATTGTAGAGCTATGTCTTTAATTTTAATCTGATAACATAAGCCCTCTTATGGTACTCTGATGCTGTAACTAAGACATTTGGAACAGGGAAGTCTATGTGTAGCCTTCAATATACATAGTCTTTCTGAGATTTTGGAACCTTGACCATAAAGGAGCCAGGATAATAAAGTTCCACATGAGGTCTGCACATGTGCAATCATCTATGTTGACATGCAAACACTGGGGCATGAAGAAATGTCCAACATTCTGGATGATGCTAAAGACATGGCCCATATTCTCTTTGCCTCTTCATTTTTATATATGAAGACTGTTTTTTAAAAATCATATATATGATCCAAATTTCATGTTACCTTTGAGAAACAGGAATAAATAATTAGAAAATAAATAAGAGAAATAAGTGAAGCATCATGGCCCTTTGGAATATAAAACATGGTAGTACAATTCTATTTTTTTCTCAGAAGTTAAGTCCCATCGAGTTACTTGAACTTGCTCCCAAAGATGCATAGATCATATCCAACAGCCAGTGAAATGATTTAAAAAATCCATAAAATAGTTTTCATTGTGCACATAATAAGCCTGAGGTATTAATTTTCAAAATATGCTTCACATATCGCCTGAAATCAGCAATGTCAGATTTGTTATTGTTTCCATATTTTTCAGTTATTTTTTGCACAATGTATTCTTTAGCAATGTCCCAGCTAATATGGAGAGAAGTTAAGATATGTGTTGACAAAAGTTCTGGTTAGGACGAAATTTCTTATGTGAGCAATGATTACTGCATTCTCATGAGCAAAACTTTAGCCCTATTTCATAACAAAAAATTTGAAATAGCTGCCAACTTCAGCACAGTGCCCAAGAACATTTTCACATATGAATATCATTTTCTTTTTTACTGTCTGTGGTATTCATTTCAATATGATTGAAGGCTGGGTTGACAGTTCCTTCATTGGATGGTTTCCTGTTTAAAGCTTCTACTTTCTCTTCCTGGAAAAGAAAATATATGTTTAGAATAAAATATAATAAAGAACAACATACAGTATGTAATAATAAATGTAAACATCTGAGAAAGTAGATGTGATTTTGCCTAGTGACAAAATTATAGTAATATTGGTATTAGGCAAATTATCCTGGGGAAGAAGTTCCAGAACTCCTGGAGGAAACACTCTTTTAGATATCTGGGTCCCAAGCCATGGAGAGATTTAAGGATTATAACAAGAAGGGACCAATAATCAATGAAGTTCTTTGGTAATTTCAAATCCCCCAATAACTGTTAATAACCTTGCAGTTATATTACAAAAACAAGTGTAGTTCCCCAACAATACTTAAAAAATGACCAGTGTATGTTCACAATGACATTGTGAACACATGATATGAGGTGCTCATGAGAAACTACATTTAATCATAAACAAAACAAGATATTAATTTAATTAGCATTTTGGGGAATTATGCTTTTTATTGCTTAACAATGCCCGGAGTGATCAGATACACTTTTGAGAATGCTCCTACATCCAGTATTGTTCTTAGATGCCCAAGTCACAGTGGTGGCCCAGGATATTATTTACCAGTTTAGGTCAATATATCAGCTGCACTTACTACTGGAAGACGACATCTGATCATGCCATTCATTGGCAACTTGCAGGATTAGATTATTGCAATGTATATTATATAAGATGGTCCTTGAAAACAGTCTGTTATTTTAACTACTTGAGAATACATCTGGTCATCTGCTGCCAAGTGTAAATAAGACATATGGAAATATAACATCCTCATAGGCTTTCAATTTCTATATTGAAACCAAAGACTAGATACTGATTTTATACCAACAAAAGGTCTAAATCCTAAATATCTCAAGGATAGCCCTCCTTCTCGGTTAGTATAATTTGGAAACAAGATTCTAATTGAGGTATGATAAACTGAAGGCTAGGCTCTCACCAAGAAAATACAAGATTTCCCCCCCCCCCCCTCTTCTTTGGAACACCATCTTTTTGGAAGTTTTTTGTTGTTCAGTCGTTTAGTCGTGTCCGACTCTTCGTGACCTCATGGACTATAGCACGCCAGGCTTTCTGTCCTCCACTGTCTCCCAGAGTTTACTCAAGTTCATGTTCATTACATCGGTGATGCTATCTAACCATCTCATCCTCTGCCGTCCCCTTCTCCTCTTGCCCTCAGTCTTTCCCAGCATCAAGGTCTTTTCCAGTGAGTCCTCTCTTCGCATTAGGTGGCCAAAGTATTTGAGCTTCAGCTTCAGCATCTGTCCTTCCAATGAGCAGTCAGGGTTGATTTCCTTTAGGATTGACTGATTTGACCTCCATGCAGTCCAAGGGACTCTTAAGAGTCTTCTCCAGCACCACAGCTCGAAAGCATCAATTCTTCGGCGCTCAGCCTTCCTTATGGTCCAACTCTCACAGCCATACATTACTACTGCAAAAACCATTGCTTTAACTATACGGACCTTTGTCGGCAAGGTGATGTCTCTGCTTTTTAATATGCTGTCTAGGTTTGCCATAGCTTTCCTCCCAAGGAGCAAGCATCATGGCTGCAGTCACCGTCTGCGGTGATCTTGGAGCCCAAGAAAATAAAATCTGTCACTGCTTCCATTTCTTCCCCTTCTATTTGCCAGGAAGTGATGGGACCAGATGCCATGATCTTAGTTTTTTTAATGTTGAGTTTCAAGCCAGCTTTTGCACTCTCCTCTTTCACACTCATCAAGAGGCTCTTTAGTTCCTCTTCACTTTCTGCCATTAGGGTGGTATCGTCTGCATATCTGAGGTTGTTGATATTTCTCCCGGCAATCTTAACTCTGGCTTGTGATTCATCCAGCCCGGCATTTCTCATGATGTACTCTGCATATAAGTTAAATAAGCAGGGTGATAATATACAGCCTTGTCGTACTCCTTTCCCAATTTTGAACCAGTCGGTTGTTCCATGTCCGGTTCTAACTGTTGCTTCTTGACCCGCATACAGGTTTCTCAGGAGACAGGTAAGGTGGTCTGGTGCTCCCATCTCTTTAAGACTTTACCACAGTTTGTTGCGATCCACACAATCAAAGGCTTTAGCGTAGTCAATGAAGCAGAAGTAGATGTTTTTCTGGAACTCTCTTGCTTTTTCCATGATCCAGCGAATGTTGGCAATCTGATCTCTAGTTCCTCTGCCTCTTCGAAACCCAGCTTGCACTTCTGGTAGTTCTCGGTTCACATACTGCTGAAGCCTAGCTTGTAGGATTTTGAGCATAACCTTGCTAGCATGTGAAATGAGCGCAATTGTACAGTAGTTTGAACATTCTTTGGCATTGCCCTTCTTTGGAATTGGAACGTAAACTGACCTTTTCCAATCCTGTGGCCACTGTTGAGTTTTCCAAATTTGTTGGCATATTGAGTGCAGCACTTTAACAGCATCATCTTTTAGGATTTTAAATAGCTCAGCTGGGATACTGTCTTCTCCGCTAGCTTTGTTGTTAGTAATGCTTCCTAAGACCCACTTGACTTCACTCTCTAGGATGTCCGGCTCAAGGACAGTGACCACACCATCGTATTTATCAGGGACATTAAGATCTTTCTTGTATAGTTCTTCTGTGTATTCTTGCCACCTCTTCTTAATCTCTTCTGCTTCTGTTAGGTCCCTGCCTTTTTTGTCCTTTATCATGCCCATTTTGCACAAAACGTTCCCTTGATATCTCCAATTTTCTTGAAGAGATCTCTAGTCTTCCCCATTCTATTGTTTTCCTCGATTTCTTTGCATTGTTCATTTAAGAAGGCCTTCTTATCTCTCCTTGCTATTCTCTGGAAATCTGCATTCAGTTGGTTATATCTTTCCCTTTCTCCCTTGCCTTTTGCTTCCCTTCTTTCCTCAGCTATTTGTAAAGCCTCATCTGTCAGCCACTTTGCTTTCTTGCATTTCTTTTTCTTTGGGATGGTTTTAGTTGCTGCCTCCTGTACAATGTTACGAACCTCCATCCATAGTTCTTCAGGCACTCTGTCTACCAGATCTAATCCTTTAAATCTATTCCTCACCTCCACTGTATATTCATAAGGGATATGATTTAGGTCATACCTGAGTGGTCTAGTGGTTTTCTCTACGTTCTTCAATTTAAGCCTAAATTTTGCGATACGAAGCTCATGATCTGAGCCACAGTCAGTTCCAGGTCTTGTTTTTGCTAATTGTATAGAGCTTCTCCATCTTTGGCTGCAAAGTACATAATCAATCTGATTTCGGTATTGACCATCTGGTGATGTCCATGTGTAGAGTCGTCTCTTGTGTTGTTGGAAAAGAGTGTTTGCTATGACCAGCGTGTTCTCTTGACAAAACTCTATTAGCCTTTGCCCTGCTTCATTTAGTACTCCGAGGCCGAACTTGCCTGTTATTCCGGTTATTTTTTGACTTCCTAATTTAGCATTCCAGTCCCCTATGATGAAAAGGACATCTTTTTTTGGTGTTAGTTCTAGAAGGTGTTGTAGGTCTTCATAGAACCGGTCAACTTCAGCTTCTTCGGCATCAGTGGTTGGGGCATAGACTTGGATTACTGTGATGTTGAATGGTTTTTCTTGGATTCGAACTGAAAGCATTCTGTCGTTTTTGAGGTTGTACCCCATTACTGCCTTTCCCACTCTTTTATTGACTATGAGAGCTACTCCATTTCTTCTAAGGGATTCTTGCCCACAGTAGTATATATAATGGTCTCCTGAATTAAATTCGCCCATTCCTGTCCATTTTAGTTCACTGATTCCCAAGATGTCGATGTTCAATCTTGTCATCTCATGTTTGACCAAATCCAGCTTATCTTGATTCATAGATCTTACATTCCAGGTTCCTATGCAATATTGTTCTTTACAGCATCGGACTTTCCTTCCACTTCCAGACACATCCACAAATGAGCGTCCTTTCAGCTTTGGCCCAGCCACTTCACTCTTTCTGGAGCTACTCGGAATTGCCCTCCGCTCTTCCCCAGTAGCATTTTGGACACCTTCCAACCTGTGGGGCTCATCTTCCGGTGTCATATCTTTTAGCCTTTTGATACTGTCCATGGGTTTTCTTGGCAAGGATACTGGAGTGGTTTGCCATTTCCTCCTCCAGTGGACCATGTTTTGTCAGAACTCTCCGTCATGACCTGTCCTTCTTGACCTGACTTCATTGAGTTACGCAAGCCCCTTCGCCACGACAAGGCAGTGATCCATGAAGGGGTTTGGAAGTTTAGAAGGGACAAAATTTCAGAGTGACTGAAAAGTCTTTCCTTGAATAATGGTATGCATAGCCATTTCCTTCACTAATATTAGCTTTTAACACTTAGCTTCACTCAAGGAAAGTCTTGATATTTTATATTATCCATGGTAAAGAAATTAACCAAAATGCAACTTCTAACGCTTAGAAATACAGATTTCTAATACACCAATTATTATTGTTGCTTTCTTATTGAACTTTATTGAAGGCTCAGCCGAACCAAAGTAGTGCTTGATTTTGCACACAATTAATAAAAGATATAAAAGTATCTTTTTGGCCACCAAAGAAATGGTATTTAATAGCATTTGCAAATTATTTCAGCTTTTCAGAATCAATTTGTAAATAAATTTTCCATAAGCTAATCAAGAATTTCATTATTAAGACACAGTACCTAAAAAGGGCTGTTTCTGACTTCCTGTTAATGGGTTAGACAATGTCTTAAAGAAGAGATTTATTGATAAGGAAAGCACTGCACAAAAACCTCTATAACCTAGTTCAAATGGAGCCAGGTTTTGATAATCTAACACACACTCTGTGGATCCCCTGAGTGGAATAATTGTTAGGTTGGCTTTTTACTGCTCATATGCAGCAGAGGATATAATAACATTTTCCAATTGCTAGAACTGTCCATCGGGGTGGGAGTGTTAAAATCTGCAAAATGGTGGGCATGATGTCACAGTCAAAGCCCTGCCCTTTTTGTATTTGCATGCAATGTGAATGCATGTACAAAAGAGGTGGAGTTTAGATCATGCTGCCACACCTGCCATCTTGCAGATTTTTACGTCCCTCTGTGGACATCACTGCCAGTGGCAGAATCTGGTAGAGGTCTCTTCTGCTATATCCTTATATCCTTCAGCCCTCAGCAAAAGCTACTTAAGAATTAGGTATATTTAAGATTCAGGACTTCTTAAATATTGATCTTTCTTCTTTTTTTGTAATAATATTTCTTAGCCAAAAAATTATAATAACATCTTAATGGTCAAATTTTACTTTCCCACAGGTTATAAACTTTATAAATATATAAAATTTACCATTTATACCCTAGGTTTGATACGAATTTAAACCATGAATTTACTGCTTCTTGAAACTATAAATTTTTATAGGAAGGCAAAAATTTAAAGCTGCAGAATTAATCTAAGGTTAAAGATTTAAAAAAAATCACTGGTCATAAATTCTGAGTTATATAACATCATCTGAAATGTCTTAAATTCATGAAATCTTCTCTATGGTGAGCTGGCTGTTCAAAAAATAAATAAATACTTAGTGACCATCTTATCTATAATATGTAGATCCCTATTAAACATATCTCCCAGTGTCACTCTGATAGTGTCCAATTATTCATTCAGATAATAGCCAAGAGTAAATATAATTCTGATGGGATGAATACTGAAGGCAAAAAGAATTGGAAACAGCAAAACTACATTTTAGAAATAAGTTATAATAATTCTGACCTCTCCAATGGATTATACTTGGATCTATCTTTGAAGATAATTTGGAAACTTAATTTAATCAAATAGAATTGTTCTTTGACTAATTGACTGTCTAATTGTTCTTTGACTAATTGACTTTGACTGTCCCTCTGGACAGTCACTCATGCTCTCGTCATCTCCCATGTAGATTACTGCAATGCGCTCTACATGGGGCTACCCTTGAAGACTATCCGGAAGCTACAGCTGGTGCAGAATGCGGCCGCGCGAGCAATTTTGGGTGCACCAAGATCTGCACATGTAACACCACTGCTCCGCGAGCTACATTGGGTGCCGGTTTGCTTCCGGGTACAATTCAAAGTGTTGGTTATCACCTTTAAAGCCCTACATGGCATGGGGCCAGAATACCTAAGGGGCCGTCTTATCCCCATATTATCGACCCACCCCACCCAATCATTCAGGGAAGGCCTGCTATGAGCCCCATAAATTAAAGAGTGTCACCTGATGGGGTCTAGGAGACGGGCCTTCTCTGTAGTTGCTCCTACACTGTGGAACACCTTGCCCCTGGAGTTGAGACAGATCTCCTCCCTCCCGACCTTTAGGAAAGATCTGAAGACCTGGTTCTGCCGCCTGGCATGGGAAGGAGGAAGGGATAGTTCCTCATGGGGGTGGCTTGTCCCTTAATCCTAAAAAGTCCTCCCTTTATTATTCTTTCATCCATCTGGATTTTATTTTTATAATTATTTATTATTAATTGTATGAATTGATGTTTTATATTGTATTTTCTATTTTAATTCTTTTTTGTTGTAAACCGCCCAGAGTTCCCCATTGGGGGGAGATGGGCGGTCATATAAATTAAATAAATAAATAAATAAATAAATAAATAATAATAATAATAATAATAATAATTAGGGGACAAATCTATACAATTATGTGATTCCAGTGCTTCAACAGCTGCACTGTTCCTGTGCTCAGTTCAAAGCACTGGTGCTGCCTTCGAGCCCTAAACGGCTTATGGCCAAAGTCTCTAACAGGATGCCTCTTCTTATATAAGCGTGTCTGGATACCTCTGTCATCTTTGCATTCTTTGTTTCTTTGTAATACTTATATGTCTCAAGTCTAATAAAATAATGTATACATACTTGTTTTGATTTAAAAACTGAGTTCCAAAAAAGAAGGTCATCTTTGTTGAGTAATAATTTTCTGTCCACATTCTGCTTAAGTCCTCCTGAAAAACATCCATTTGGTTAGTTAAAATACATTCACACAGATTAGAATCTGTACAATTAGATTATCATTTGTACAGAATAATAACACTAGTATTAACATTAGATGGCATATCTTGAAATCCTGTTTAAAAAACTGTAAATGCCTCACCATATGTAATGATGGTTTGTAATGTGATTGTTTCTTTCTGTTTCTTGAATTGTATGATTTATTTATTCTTTATTACAAATCCATACCCTATCTACTTGCTTCAGTTAAAGGCATCGAAGATAATTTACATCAATAAATCTATAAAGACATCAAGCTAATAAGAAACTTCAAAATTAATAGTGCAAACGTATGACAGGGAGTCATGTAGGAAGTCAAAGTAAAATATTCACTAGCTCAAAAGACAAGTGGAACAAAAAGCTTTTTGATGTACAAGGAACTGGGTGGACTGGGTTGTTGTTGTTCAGTAGTTAAGTAGTGTCTGACTCTTTGTGACCCCATGGACCATAGCACGCCAGGCCTTCCTGTCTTCCACTGTCTCCCAGAGTTTGCTCAAGTTCATGTTCCCATCCCATCCTCTGCCGTCCCCTTCTCCTTTTGCCTTCAGTCTTTCCCAGCATCAGGGTCTTTTCCAGTGAGTCCTCTCTCCGCATTAGGTGGCCAAAATATTTGAGCTTCAGCTTCAGTATCTGTCCTTCCAATGAGCAGTCAGGGTTGATTTCCTTTAGGATTGACTGATTTGACCTCCTTGCAGTCCAAGGGACTCTTAAGAGTCTTCTCCAGCACCACAGTTCGAAAGCATCAATTCTTCGGCACTCAGCCTTCCTTATGGTCCAACTCTCACAGCCATACATTACTACTGGAAAAACCATAGCTTTAACTATACGGACCTTTGTCGGCAAGGTGATGTCTCTGCTTTTTAATATGCTGTCTAGGTTTGCCATAGCTTTCCTCCCAAGGAGCAAGCGTCTTTTAATTTCATGGCTGCAGTCACCGTCTGCGGTGATCTTGGAGCCCAAGAAAATAAAATCTGTCACTGCTTCCATTTCTTCCCCTTCTATTTGCCAGGAAGTGATGGGACCAGATGCCATGATCTTAGTTTTTTTAATGTTGAGTTTCATGCCAGCATTTGCACTCTCCTCTTTCACACTCATCAAGAGGCTCTTTAGTTCCTCTTCACTTTCTGCCATTAGGGTGGTATCGTCTGCATATCTGAGATTGTTGATATTTCTCCCGGCAATCTTAATTCCGGCTTGTGATTCAGCCAGCCCGGCATTTCTCATGATGTACTCTGCATATAAGTTAAATAAGCAGGGTGACAATATACAGCCTTGCCGTACTCCTTTCCCAATTTTGAACCAATCAGTTGTTCCATGTCTGGTTGTTACTGTTGCTTCTTGACCTGCATATAGGTTTCTCAGGAGACAGGTAAGGTGGTCTGGTGCTCCCATCTCTTTAAAAATTTCCCACAGTTTGTTGCGATCCACACAACCAGTTCCTCTGCCTCTTCGAAACCCAGCTTGTACTTCTGGTAGTTCTTGGTTCACATACTGCTGAAGCCTACCTTGTAGGGTGGACTGGGATACTATCCCAAAGTTTAGATGTGGCAACAGAAAGAAACAATACTATATATTTCTACTCATTGAACTTCTCATGGTAGAATATCTGTCAGACACTTCCCAGATCAGTCTTCTCCAACCTGTATTACCCCACAGCCAGGCTGAAAATTCTGGGAACAGTCCAAAACAGGGGTCCCCAACCCATGGGCCGCGGACCAGTACCGGTCCGTGGCCTGTTAGGAACCAGGCCGCACTCTCCGGAACGAGTCTTCCCTCGCCGCCATGCCGGTCTCCGACTCGAAAGAAGAGGACCCGATAACAGGAAGAGGCGGGGAAGGCACGAAAGCCAAGCCTGAGCCGGAGCAGCTGATAGGAGGAGACCAGGAAGCAGAAGCACCTATGCCTATCAGCGTGTGGCAAAGGAGGCTAGAGAGGCAGGCCGAGCAGCGCTCGGCCCGATTGGCTCCCACCTGCAAATGGCGCAAAAATCGAAGCCTGGCCATGCGCACCTCCGTCGCCCGAACTCCAGCCGCCTGAACTCCAGATGCTGCCCGTAGCCGTGAGTGTTCCCGCATCGCCACCTCATCTTGCCACTGCGCAGCCTTCTGAACTCCAGCCCCCAGAATCTCCGTCCTTCTTCTCCGCCGTGAGTTTGCCGGATTTCTGCCTGAATCCCATTGCTGCGTGCCCTCTAGCCTTGCTGCCTCATGGGACCTCCGCAGAGGGACCTTTGTAAACCCTGGCTCCGTGCGTGCCAGTAGCGTGCCCCCCCCCCCAGTCCGTGGAAAAATTGTCTTCCATGAAACCGGTCCCTGGTGCCAAAAGGGTTGGGGACCCCTGGTCCAAAACACATGGAAGGTGACAGGTTGGAAAAGACTGCTCCAGATGATCTAAAAAGGCAGGGAATTCACAGGACAGGAACCATTCTTTAGATATCCTAGCCCTAATCTGTTTAAAGATGTAAAGATAACAGAATTTAAACTGTGGTTAGAAATGAACAAAATTTACAACATAGTACATTTTTATGCAGCCATCACACATCATACAACTCAGGTCGGAATCAGTTGCTATTCAAGCAACCTCCTATAAGATATGTAATAATTCTCCTATTTTGATATGGTGTTTGTGTTCTGTAATATTCATAATAAGTACCCATGACAGTGATACCATTTTTCATGCATCTGAAGTAATCTTGAAATTTATCAACACGGTTTGAATTTGCAGACATCTAGGTTAGGTTCAGACAGTTAAATAAATTACAATTTAAAATAAAATGAAGATTTGCCATGTACCAAATTATTTAAGTAACTGTATGTGGCTGTGCACACTTTGAAAATGATTCAGAAATGCTCGTGTGAGTTCATGTGAGCACTTCTCAAATGCAGCACCTTTCTGTTATTCATTACAGCAGTCTGACTTTCAGGCTTCTGAGCAAGATTGGAAAAAAAAATTGTTATGGTATAAGAAATCCAATTCCTCTACTGCAGTGTATATTGTTTTGTTTTTGAGAGCCAGTTTGGTCTAGTGGTTAAGGTGCTGGGCTAGAAACCAGGAGTCTGAGTTCTAGTCCTGCCTTAGGCATGAAAGCCGGCTGGGTGACCTTGGGCCAGTCACTCTCTCTCAGCCCAACTCACCTCACAGGGTGGTTGTTGTGGGGAAAATAGGAGGAGGAAGATTAGGTATGTTCGCCACCTTGAGTTATTTATAAAAATAATAAAGGTGGGATAAAAATTAAATAATAATAATAATAATAATAATAATAATAATAATAATATTGTTTTAATGAATACTGTACTGTAAAGGTACTTTACTTGCCCAGGCTCTGAAATATGGACAGACTTTTATTACAGAAGAAGGAAAAAATGTAAATTAAACTTTCAAAGTTTAAAAGATTAATATTATAAAGAAACCAAAAATTAAAACTCAGTTCCCAATGGATAGTTAACTTTTGGATTCTTTAATCCAAATATTGATGCTATTTCAAAGCAGAAACCTAATCCTAACATTTTTTGACATATAAATTCAGATATTTATTTATTTATTTATTTATTTATTATTCAAATTTATCACTGCCCATCTCTACAGCAGTAGACTGGGCGGTTTACAATAATAATATTAAAATTAAAACCTATACATTTTAAAATACAATATAATAATAAATAGAAAAAATCCAGAGGATAGTGAGATCTTAAAAGGAGGATATTACTAAGCTAACTATCCCCAGGAGGAACTATTATTTCCTTCGTCCCAAGCAAGGCGGCAGAACCAGGTCTTTAAAGACCTCCCGAAGGCCAGGAGCGAGGGCGCCCACCTCACCTCTGGGGGCAAGATATTCCACAGGGCGGGTGCTATCACAGAGAAGGCATGCCTCCTGGACCCCGCTAGATGAAATTCTTTTATTGATGGGGTCCGAAGCATGCCCTCTCTGTATGACCGGGTGGGGCGGGTAGATGTGGTTGGGATGAGATGGTCCCTCAGGTACCCTAGCCCCATGCCATGTAGGGCTTTAAAGGTGATAACCAACACCTTGAATTGGACCCGGAAGGAAACTGGTACCCAATGCAGCTCGCGGAGCAGTGGTGTTACATGTGCTGATCTTATAGCACCCATGACTGCCCGCGCGGCCGCATTCTGGACCAGCTGAAGCTTCCAGATACTCTTCAAGGGTAGCCCCATGTAGAGCGCGTTGCAATAATCTATAGGGGATATGATTATTTTATTATTTTATATAGAGCGGTGTTTGAATTCTGTTCTTCTGGAAATCAATCTATACTTTAATAAAATCAAAATAGAGGAATAATTACCTGTCAAAAGGCTAACGACTATTCCCACAGCAACTGTCATCAGAGTTCCAAGTGTGCTTAGGTACAGATAGGATAAGGAATAGAAATAATCTGCAAGGACTGATCTAGAGGGGCAAAAATAGAATTCATTTGATGTATTTCCACAAATTATATGAAATCTCACAATGAAAATGTTATTTTAAATGTAATTGTTTAAAAGAGTTTAGCAAAGCTGTAATGCAGTTATAGTTGACAGGCTCTTCTGCCTTCATGCATGCAGAGAGAACAGGCTGTGCAGGCGACAGTATGATGCACGTACAAAGCAGGCAGAACTTGCGTTGCAACAGCACAGCGTTGCTTTTGTCATTCTAACTGACTTTGGCCACAGTCACAGAAAGACCTTACTCAAAAGTGACCCTAAAGATGGACTTTCAGGCTATGGGGAAACCAAAGCAAGGTAGTAGCTTTTCTTCAGTCCCTGAAGAAGCTACACAGATTAAAAGCAGTCACTATAAAAACATAATCCCAAGATTGTTATAATTGTATCTACCATTACCAAAGATTTGTCTTCAGGTCTTTAGAACATGATATTTCTCTGCAAGAGACACAACACAGTGTCCTGGTTTACCAAACTTAGTAAGCTATCATTGGTTTGTTTGATTTTGGCTGTGTGCAATATGTTAATTCAGTCATGCAATTTGGTAATCATAGTTGATGGCAAATATGTTATGTAAACATAAGTAATTGTGGCTTAATTAGTGAGCCATGACTAAACAAATAATAGCTTAGTAGAATACATGAACCCATCCCAACAGATATATCAGTTATTCTGTAATATCTAAGATTATGGCATTTTGCCATTTTCCTTATGAATTGAAGTATATATTTCCATAAAATAATGTCCTTTATATGTATAAAAACAGAAGCAAATTAACAAATTACATTAATATATCCAGGAAATATGTGAACAGAAAAACTTGTACTTGAGTGGGTTTCAAATCCTACTGTGCAAAGTTAAAAACATTTGTTAGCAATAAAAGACTAACTATGCCTAGCATAATTAAATGTGACATATCAAGTGGATGGTTAATAAATTTGCTATATACCTCTCACTAGTTTCAGTTATGAATGCTGGCAGGTCTGTGGGAGCCATAACGTAACCTCCTAGGCTGCTTATGTTACAGCCTGTAACTGAGAGATGTAATGGCAGGGTCCTAGATGGCAGCGGCTTATAAATCTGAGAGCCAATTCCAACCCAAAGGGTAAGAACAAATCCACAAGTGAGACCTATAAATGTACCCTGTAAAACAAGAAATAGAATCCTATTCACACTTTAAAGAAAAGTATAGGTGAAACAAATAAAATATGTTATTTTATTCCCCCCCCCATCCCACTGTAATTTCTAAGCATTCTAAACATTGTACTTTTAGAGACTAGTCAGACATTACATTAGTAGCATAGTTAGGATCATGCATACTACTTTCCTAACTAAAAGCAGCCACAGGACTTTTTAATATTATTTAGAACTGCAGAAGGAAAAGGGTCCCTAACTCATCCTGTTCATATTATTTCTGAGACAAAAATCATGCCCCTATAGTACACCAAAGCATGGGAAGCTAATATTCACCAAAGTACTTAAAATTCACTGTGGTTTGAATTGATACATTTAATAGCTTCGAGTACATTTGACTGTAATTTGTTCTTTGCAGGGAGACTGCTCTGAGGAATGTCTTGAATCAGAAGGCAGGGTAGCAATTAAATAAATAGTACTGTAAACAGAAAACCTTCTTACCATAGAATTGGCAAAGGGACAAAGGATGCCCAAGGAAAAGATTCCCAGGAGAGGCCCACCAATCATGCCAAAAATGGTCAATGCTGCCTAAGGAAGACATTAAGTTATATATTTGAAGGATTAAATCCTCAAACAGTGCTAAATATCTTCATTTTCATTTAAATCTTTTAAAATGAAAAGACGATATTTATTTACAATACACTTATCCAGCTTTTCACCTGGAAAAAATGTCTCAGAACCACAATAGTGACTATTTATTAACTCAGCATTTCCTCATCTGATGTCTTGCAAATACATTGGGACTCAACTCTCAGAATGTTCAGCCAGCATGGCTATTAACCATTATAGCAATGCATTTGGGAAACTGTGATCCCTCAGCACATTTGTAGGGCATCAGGCTGGTACTATTACGTTAACTTATAGAACTGATAGGAAACGTTACATATTAAGATACATTTAGGAATGGGAATATGTGGTGAGAGGGGATGGTTAATCCTTTCCTTGCAAACCATTTCCCCACTCCAAACTGCCCATGCTAAATTGCTTGGGTTCTAATTTTTCAAACTGGAGGCAAATATCACTCAAAAGGAATATGCCTTGGAATGCAGAAATGGCCTGTGAAGAAAGTATTCCCTTCCTTTGTATCTTCTCTGCCGTCATTTGCCCCACCTAAAATAGCTTTTAAAACAATACATACACATAGACACAAAGGAAGAAGGAAGAAGGAAGAAAAGCAAACCATTGTATACTTGGGATTCGTATTGATTTATACTGCGTACAAATGCACATCAATACACTTTGACTTTTGTTTGTAAATGTCTTATTGACATAGCACATATTTATATTGCTCTCTTAAGCTGCGCCTGTCCTGTGCTCATGCCGAATCAATTCACTGCAGGATGAAGACCTCTTCATTGAAGGTTATGGACTATACTGGCTTGTACTATTGATGCTTACTCAGTGCTAATACTACAATCAAAGTAAGCAGTTTGAGTTATAGAAAGGAAGAATCCATTGAAATGAGTAATGGTTGTTTTGTTTTCCACACAGATTAAACTTAACAAAGAAATTATTAGAGATACCTGTAACAAAGCTCCTAGAAGTGATGCCAAGGCAGCCATAGCAATGCACACTGCACCGTAAAACAAACCTATGTGAATGATGCACACAAAGAGGTCAAATAATACTTTTTATTTTGTGGGTGCAATTCACAAATTCACTAAATGTAGTAATCCCGTTTAAAATATATATATAGCACACAACCTTTTTTGCAAGTGTTGCTATATAATTTTGCTCTATTTCCCCATGATTACAGAGCCATCTTCTAAACCAGAGCTTTCCAAACTGTGTGTCGGGACACGTTAGTGTGTCGGCTGCTGTGTCTGGGTGTGTCGCGGCTGCTGCTGCCTCCAAACCTGCCCTGCCAGGATTCTGTGCAGGTCCTAGTGCCTGTCTTGTGCCCTGCTGTAAGAATGTGTCGCGAAATGATGCCCTGCTGTAAGAGTGTGTCGCGAAATGATGCATGTCTAAAAAGTGTGTCACCAACATGAAAAGTTTGGAAAGCTCTGTTCTAAACAGTAGACAAAAGTCAGGTTCCTCTTTGTCAATAATAATAATAATAATAATAATAATAATAATAATAATAATAATAATGATTTTTTCACCATATAGGTTTTTTCTTTACAGCATATATTCTTTTACACAGTAGTAGTAGAGTTATATAGCTATTTAGCTTAAATATAATATTACAAAATAATAACTAATATATTTCAAGAAATGTTAATTCTAATGTTTTTAACATCTAATTAGTCATTTTAAAAACAAATTAAAAAATATATTAAGATAAATTAAATTTAAAATAAATATTAATATATACTTACTCGTCCCCTTAGAAATCCAAGACAATTTAAGTTCAGAGAATGTGAAATAAGGTTTAATGAGGTCCTCTACAGTCACAGCAGCTAAAGCATTGATGCTGGAGGACACTGTACTAAGGAGGGTAAAACAGAGTTCATTTAATTTCATACCAATTTAAAGCAGTATGTCACTTGCTATCAACTAGTTACTATACTATAGGTTACTATTACTGATGTTAAAGTTAAGCAGCTTAATAACTATCATAATTGAAAGACATTAGTTTTATCTACTGTTCTGATATTCAGAAAAAAGGCCATAATTTAAAAACTCATCATTCTGATCAAAGTAGGTCCTGATGAGATCTTAAAGAAACAATTTGGCATAATAAATTAAGAAATCACTGACCTGATATATATGTTATAAGGCAGGGCTTTCCAAACTGTGTGTCACGACACAATACTGTGTCGCCTGGGGGGCCCAAGAATGTCACGCAAGAACCCGGAAGTGCTGATGGTGCACCGCTGCCACCGTGCGTGGCAGCAGCGGCAGCAGGCCATCAGCACTTCCGGGTTCCAGGACGCCACCGCTGCCACCACCGCCACAGCGTGCAAAAACCTGAAAGTGCGGCGGCAGTGGCAACCTGGAAGCGCTGCCACCAGCTCACAAAAAAGCCTCGGATCACTGCAAAAAGTGACGGTGGGGGGGCGCCCCGGGGTGGAAAATATACACGCCAATCAGCTGTGCGGCTGGGAGGTGGAGGTGCGCCAACTCCCCGCTGCACAGCTGATTGGCGTGGATATTTTCCACCCCAGGGCGCCCCCCCACCGTCACTTTTTGCGGTGATCCGAGGCTTTTTCGCCTCGCGACCGCAGCTTTTCTTGGCAGAAGCAAGGCAGGGCAGGGCAGGGCAGCTGCGGGGCGGGGCAGGGCAAGGCGGAAGCCAATCGTGGGGGGCAGGGGCGGGGCTTCCACCCGGGAGCCAATCGCATGGGCCGGGGCTGGGGAGCCCTGTTATTACTGTGTCGCGAAATGATGCACGTCTAAAAGGTGTGTCACCAACATGAAAAGTTTGGAAAGCTCTGTTATAAGGCATGGTTAGTATATTTTTATTTTATTTATTTTTATTTATTTTATTTTATCTTATTTATACCCCGCCTATCCCCTCCCTAAGCGGAGGGCTCTAGGCGGCTTACAATCATCATACATATATTTATACAATCAGATTCTAAATTACCCGCGCGGTTAGGGAAGGGGTGAGGGAACCGGCTCTTCAATCGCAGGTTGGACTACATGTCCCAGAAACCTTTGCTTCAGAGCCGGCTGCTGACGTCCAGGAAGTTGATGTTTTTTGGGCTCTGCCGTCCTCTGCCGTCCTCCATCGCCATCCACGGGAACCAGCTTCTTCTCGGTCCGAGGGCGACCCTCCGAAAAGGACGCCAGCAAATTGGCCCACGTGAGTGGTCCCCATTCATCTACTTGCCGGGCTTTCGATCAGCTGGGTGGGCTGGAGCTGGGGCTAGTGACGGGCGCTCACCCCGCCACGCGGATTCGAACTGCCGACGTTATGGTCGGCAGACTACCGGCTCAGCGGTTTAACCCGCTGAGCCACCGCACCGTATATACCACGAGAGCCAGTTTGGTCTAGTGGTTAAGGCATCAGGCTAGAAACCAGGAGACCAGGAGTTCTAGTTCCGCCTTAGGCACAAAGCCAGCTGGGTGACCTTGGGCCAGTCACTTTCTCTCAGCCCTAGGAAGAAGGCAATGGAAAACCACCTCCGAAAAACCTTGCCAAGAAAACTACAGGGACTTGTCCAGGCAGTCTCTGAGAATCGGACAATCGAATGGAATATGTTTAGCATAATGTGCTGATCCAGTGACTCATTTCTCTGTGAAGTTTTTCTGAGTGGAGCTTTCTTTTTATTTACTAATATTATTGTTATTGTTGTCATGGTTAGTTAAAACATTTCTCGGTCACCTTAAAAGGCAACAGTGTTCCCATTAAATACAGTAACATATTGAAACTAACATACTAACAAAGTATGTGTCCTTCGCTCACATGTAGGTTAATTAATGTCGTCATCACCTAAAATTATTCCTATTGTTTAAGCAGTGAAGCTGTGCTATATGGTCCTATATGTAGTAGTGGGGTGAGTGGCCATATAAATTGTTTTAAAGGAAAAATAAATACATGTTTTTACTTGGAAATCCCACTAACAATGCAACCATATATCTCTGTTGAGAAGTAAGTCTCCTTGAGTTCAATGGGAATACCACTGCACTTAAGTTAGTAAAAGGTTGCTATTGTCATTTGACCCCATTGCAACCTCCCCCTC
This sequence comes from Charina bottae, assembly GCA_023362775.1. NCBI lineage: Eukaryota > Metazoa > Chordata > Lepidosauria > Squamata > Charinaidae > Charina > Charina bottae. The sequence continues at coordinate 37,794,023 of JALMGJ010000006.1, read as the reverse complement.
TTCTCTGTCTACTGAATTTTGAATTAACTTACCTTAACGTTCCGCTGTAAGCACAAGCAACAAAAAGGCCTGTCATTCCTGGAAACTCATGTAGAATTTCCAATACCAAATAAGGTACGAGCTGAAAAATGCAAATATCACATACATTTTATACTTTTATTTTTATATTGTTTCTTTTCTCCTATATTCTTATCTGCATCCTTTACAAGACCTAAACTTAAATTAATTCCCACTTGTAATAAAGGTATATGTAAAAATAGTCTTTTAAATTGCTTTTTTTCCAGTAAGGTAAATTCAAGGTCCAAAATTGGCATAAAAATATAACATTCATTTAATTCTTCAGTTATGCAAGGCATCCTTTGGGAGACTTATTTAATGTTTTTCAGTCTTTAACTGTTTCCTTCAAAATAGGCTGACCATACATCCCATTTTGAATGGGACAGTCCCGTTTTTAAGCATTTTTCAACCGTCCCATCGTTTTCATAAAAATCTCAATTTTGTCCCGTTTTTCAAACCCAGCGGGAATGGTGCGGAAGGAGGATCCGAGCCGGAGTGGGGATCGGGGCCAGGGTTTGCAGGCGGGAGCCAATCGTGTGGACCGGGGGGCAGGGTTTGCAGGCGGGAGCCAATCGTGCAGACCGGGTGGTGGGGACCCCTGTCTTTTTCATGAATACGGAATATTACATAAGACCCCATCCCGTTTTGCCATCCTGAAATATGGTCAGCCTCCTTCAAAAGGAATTTCTTATGATTGCACCTAGTAACTCCCTGTAATCAAATCATATCCCAATATCAAACTGAAAACCATAGCCCTAATGTTTGTTTGGCATTAATTAAGAATGTTTAATACTAAACCTGGTCTGGTGCTGACACACATTTTGCTGTCCAAGGGTCACAGTCCTTAAAAATGGAGTACATTGTTAATCCACATAACACTGCACACGAAAGAATTATCCATAGTCCCACGAGGTTTAAATAAAGAGATCTACAAGGAAATAACAACAGTTTTTTCACTTTGAAAATGTGTGGAAATGTCATAATGTTGTAGCATTATCTAAGTACCCATTGCATTGTACCTGCATTCATTTCCTCTTTGGCAGGCAAAGAAAAAGCCTTTGTTGGAGAGGAATGTACTGGTTTCTGTGGCTAAAAAAGTTGTGCAAATGTTCCAGCAAATGTAAATAATTACTGTATGTAAGTGCGGCTAAAATAAAATGTTATACTTTAGTTGTGTGTAACCATCTCCTTTGTGCTAACCCTTGGCTGAACTGTATCATTGGGTATTCACCAGCATATTGGCTTGGGCCTAAGTAATAAACTTTCTTCCCCTTTTCTCTTCCTGAAGCTGCATCGGATCCACAAAAATGGTGTGGAGCAGCATGTTTCTCTGGTTCCTCAGGTTATCCATCCCTGAATTTTAAAAAAGTTTTGAACATAGATCTAGAAGTGTTGAAAAAATGATGGCTTCAACCACATGTGCCCTGTGATTTTTAGATATTTGTGAGTATCTACTGTATGCTGATTCTTGTTTTATGATTTTTTTATAAGTATGGCAGAGAAATTTCTGATCTGGTTCTCAGTGATAAAAAGAGCATTTTCAATTATCTTTAGTGACTTTATTCTTCATTTGAATGATTTCGGTCTTTTTTTCGTTTCGATACCAAATGATTATGTACGTAGTCACAAACCAAAAACTTACTTGAGTGGGAAACAGTCTCAAATTAAGATTTATATCGTGATTTTAATTAACATATGAGGCTAGTTTTTTACTGAATCAAATCACTATCCGGCTCTCCAGGATTTCAGGAAGTTTTTCCCTTATGAATTAAAACAACTTTTCCCAGTGTTTAATTATTTTTATAAGGATTTAAAACATTGCAGTATTCTTATTAGTGTGAATATACTCCTGAGTGTTAGAAAAATACATGAATAATGTGCCAAGTGCATCATTTTGAATACTGTATATTGTTTCAGGCTGCCTTTAGGCCGGTTTGAAAACTTAAAATACAGTTGCCAAGAAGTAAGTGGAATGAATCTGTGAGAACTAACTTCCAAACAGAATGCAAAATGCTGCTCTTTTTTAATGGTTATCATCCTGCCAGCATGCATCTTGAACAGCAAGATTAGCTCTTTGCTTTAAAACATAGATAAGATAGACAGAATCTTCTAGCTGTGCTCCTGTCCTCTGAAGATGCCAGCCACAGCTACTGGCGAAACATTAGGAACCAAAACTGCCAGAACACGGCCACACAGCCCAGAAAACCCACAACAACCATAGATAGGATAGTTAATCTCCAATGTCTATGTCAACAGTTATATTATGCCCTTCATAAGGACTCTATACATAAATCATAAATGGGTAATAAATCAGACACAATTTACAAAATCAAAGTTCCATATCTGTTTAAGATTTTAATAATATTAGTAACATGTAATTTGATAATTTATAGTTGTAGTACACACTCTTAAATGTATTGTCCTATGTGATGCTAAATTCATTGTTACTAGAGGTTTTACATTTAAAAAAGGCTGTAAGATATAAATAGTACATTTATTAGCATTCAGGTTGATTTCTTGTTTCATTATTGGACTTTTACGTTGAGAATGCAATTTAAAATGAAAATCCTTGGCAAAACAAAAATAATATGTTGACTTACAGTTTTGCTTGTAATAAGTTTTTGCAGGAAAGATATCGTTGAACTTGAGACTGATTGACTGCATATATACCAAGCCAGGTAAAAGTCCCACCTATAACAATTGTCCAGAACGTATGCCTTTGCAAAGGATTAGGATTGAAGCTACATTGAATAAAAAATGCATTTTACAATATTAACTAACTATTCATCTTTCTTTTAAACACTACTTTATGTTTTCTTTCTATGAGTATTTCAGTTCTCAAACTTAATTTGCAAAAATATTAAGAGATGTTAAATATTAAATAGAAGTAAGCATCGAACACAAATTCAAAACTTGTTATATATTTCATTAGAAATTACATAATTGAAGATGCAGAGATTTCTTATGAATAAATCCTAAAATTGTATCCAAAAGTGCTTTATGCTCACACAAAATAGGACATCCAATCTGCTATTTTTTCCATCTATGCCAGCCTATTGTAGTCCTCTTTATTATACACTGCACTATTTTGGATCCCCCCAACAAACAAAAGCAATGTGGTAGAAGAATGCTGCAACAGGTTGGTAAGCTTTTTACCTTATAAAAGCCTTTTTAAACCTATCCCTCCCTCCCTCCCTCCCTCCCTCCCTCCCTTTCTTTCTTTCTTTCTTTCGTTCGTTCGTTCATTAGATTTATATCCCGCCTTCCCCTCAAAGCAATTTACTTGGGGATCTCTTTTTATTTCATCTCCCCCATAACAACTTTATGAAAAAGTCTGAGCAGAGAAAAAGTAACACTCAGTGACTTTTCATGACTGAGATCTTCCTGATCCTAGTCCAATACCTTAACCATTCTAATACTGATCAGTGATAGACTTATTCTAGACATATTACTGGCAGGTATCATTTATTTGATACAAACGATTGAAATTAACTACAAAACAAATAATATACATTTGAAAGTTTCTTCTGCAGCCAAAATAAATTTAATACTTACTCCCAGAACTTTAACCTTCCTCCATGATAGTTATCGTTTACTATATTTACGAAACCATTTTGTAATATTGCACCACGTATAATCACAGATAAGAATCCAGCTACCATGATTGTAGCTTGAAAAACATCTGTCCAAATCACTGCTTTTAGTCCACCCTGGAGAGAGAACAACAGACACAGATTAAAATACAAGGCAACTAACTAATATTAAAAGAAATATAATACTCATTGGAGCCTAAGATGTTCAATGCATTTCTTATCCAAGCCATACAAATACCTTTGCTTAATGCAGGTTATTTAAAATAATAATAAGTAAATAGAAGTAAATATAATGAATTTGTTCAATGAAGTGTTTAAACTGAAGCACTTGCAGTTGTAGCAATTTTCAAAATAATTGTAGACATACCAGTGCACAATAGAAAGTACAGACTATTCCTGTTCCAACAACTGCACCCCATAAATGAATTCCCGTAACTAGAGAAGAAAAAGGTATAAAAGAATTTTTTAAAAAGAAAAATAGCAGAAAATGGTTAATGCAAAACACACTGAACATAATTTCAAGAATTAACTGATATGTATTGGGATTACAATATCTTCTTGAACAGAGAGCCCCTTCTGGAATGATGCAGATAGTGTAAATCTACATAAAAAGATACAACAATCACCAAAACTGAAGAGTGAATCTAATTATTTTTTTCATGGAAGACTGAAAATATATGCAGATATATTTATTATATATGTATTATTGAAGTCCATTATAAAAATAATGCAGAATATAAACATTTAGGTTTTTGTGAATAAGTAAGCATGAAAATCATTATGACAGAAACTTGCATTGTATTGTAAATATAATACAAGATTGCACAAGATTGATTGTGAACTGACCATATAGAGCCAGTTTGGTTTAGTGGTTAAGACAACGGGCTAGAAACCAGGAGTCTGTGAGTTCTAGTCCCGCCTTAGGCATGAAAGCCGGCTGGTGACCTTGGGCCAGTCACACACTCTCAGCCCAACTCACCTCACAGGGTTGTTGTTGTGGGGAAAATAGGAGGAGGAAGGAGTACTAGGTATGTTCACCGCCTTGAGTTATTTATAAAAATAACAAAGGCGGGATAAAAATTAAATAAACAAAATAAAATAAATATTTTTTCAATAATTAATTGTAATACTTTTAGAATCCATGTGAATCTTCATTTAATATTTAGAGTCTATTTAGAGTCTATTTAGAATCTACTAAACCTAAACTATTTACAACCTAGCATTTAGTTACATCACTTTTCAAAACTATTATACCTACTGTTCTGATGTTGGAATTTCAGTTATATAAACATGTTCAGAACCAGCAGAAATCTAAAAACTTTCAAAATTGTCCTGGACTGCTAGCATTGATTTTATTTGATAATTAATAAATAAATAAATAAATACATACATACATACATACATACATACATACATACATACATACATACATACTTACCTTGATTTAAAGCTAAGGCTGGAGCATAAATGACAATTCCAGTGTAAATTATCTGAAAAGAAACAAACAACATAAAATCCTAATCTCAGTAGTCTGAGAACAACTTGGAAGCAGTAGTGAATTGCATGGTGAATTAAATCTGAACAATATAAGACAGACTTGTTGATAAAAGTGATGGGTTTCAATAGTATTTATACAAAATACCAATCAAATAAGAATACTTCTCATTTTTAGAATCAATAAATAAGAAAACTATCATAATCATGATAAAATACAGAATATTATTGTCTGGAATATTACTACAGGCAAAGTAACAGGTTCTTATAAGAATATTGTTTAATTCCTGAAAAACCAAAGATTTCAAAAGTGTTCAGGAATCACTCATAGTCATAAATTATGATCATAAATCCAAAGATCTCAAACAGATTAACAACATTTGTTTTTCTTTTGATAATCACAATTCTGAGCAGTAAAGTAAGTTATGTGATACTGTTAACTCCTGAAGTTGGCAAGAAATTTGCTGTACCCATCTCATATTGTTCAGGAAAGACCCCCAACCTTCCAGAGAATTTTTAGGATAATGAAGGATTTAATGGAATGGAAGATGACTGAAGACACCCTTAAATTCTTTTAGATTGGAATCCAAGGTATATTCCAAAGAAAGGGCTAATTGGCAAATATACCATCTTACAGGATATAATAAAAGCTTGTAGATATCAGTCAAATATTTTTCAGTGCAAAAAGTTCAGTTCAAAACTCTTTAGCATATTTATTTGAATATCTATTATAACTTAAATAAGCAATCAAACTCTCTTTGTCATTGGGGGTGAAGATTGCTCCTTGCTTTGTACTTCGTACTTCAGTTTAGCCAATATAGTTCATAATTCCACATCTGTTTTCTAAAGCCAACTTTATTGTACAAATACTATTTATACTATATTAAATTACTAGTTATGTAATCTACTGCAAAGAGCTATTAAATAATAAAATTTACTTTAGAAACCTCAAACATTAAGAAATGTATAAATCAAATTTCTTACCGTCAGTATAATGAAGAGCCCTGTTCCACACAGACGCATCTGCTTATTAAATCGCATCTCTAAGTACTGTAATAAACAAATATTATGTAACATTTGTGTAATTTTGAAGGAAGAGTTAACATCTTACTGAAGAATTATTACTTTAGAGGAGAAAATGTCTGATTTTGCAGTTGTCTAACGCTTCAATCTTGGTTAAATTAGTATTGCTTTGTCCTGTCCTTTGCCTTTCTATACTGTTTATATTAATCTGCATTCCTTTATCAGACTTAATTCTATATATAATTGTAGTGTTGCATCTAACACAAGGCTTCATGATGATTATGATCCAATAAGAGCTTTGTCTTGAGTCACTTATGCAGAAAATAAATGGATTTGAAATTTGATTTTGACATATGAGACCAGCTTTATTTCTGTTTTAAAAAAAAGGTTAGAATCTCAAGCCTTTGATGGTCATTTTTATTTATTTTATTTCAGAAACTTATATGCTGCTTCAATCAATATGAATTAACAAAAACAGCAAAGCAAAAACGTCAACATTATATAAATTAATATAAAAATCAATAAATAGCCACATCTTAATAACATAAATTCCACCTTATCCTCATCAATCCATCACTACATACTATATTAACAGATGTTTGCAGAAACATGCACTCACATGTACAGCCTAACTCGGAACCTAGGCACTTAGCTGGAAACTATAAAAGGGACCTGCAGATGGATTTCTAAATATTCTTGATTTAATATTTTTCCTCACCCAATTTCCAGATCAGGATTACAAAATCATATTGATTTGGTAATTCCATTTGGTAAAGTGAAACAGTCGCTTCAGGCAGCAGAATCTAGGAGGTTATATAACAACAAGGTAGCAGAGGAAAGACTGTGCAGTGTGCAATGTTGCTGCTGCTCTGCGCTCTCCAAACCACGGTTTCTCAACCTCAGCAACTTTATGATGTGTGGACTTTTTAAAGTTTTTAACAGAACTTTTAAAACTTTTTTAACAGAAATAAAGCTGATCGGGGAGTTGAAGTCCACACGTCTTAAAGTTGCTGAGGTTGAGAAACACTGCGCTAAACTATTATCATGCCTGCTGGGACGGCAGAGAAGCTGCCCCAGGATCACACGGTAATGGAAGACTCCGCGGGAGAAGCCAGTGCGACGGGACAAGCAGCGGGCTGTTTAACCTACGCCTAGCATGGGGATAAAACAACACTGTAGTCAGCAACCAAGGAGAAACGGGCGAGTGCCTCCCCAGAAAGTAGCTGTGGGCGGAGCCGGGAAGCCTCAGCTGGTCCCTACCTCGTAGGTGCTGGTGATGTTCAGGCGGTAGTAGACGGGCAGGAAGACTTCGGAGCTCACGACCACCACCAAAATGTAGGTGATGGCGAAGAGGCTGAACATGATCCCGAAGTGGTAGATTTCGGTGGGGGTTCCTAGCACTGTCACCGCCGACATGAAGCTGGCCGTTAAGGAGAGCGCCACGGGAAAGGCTGTCATGCTGCGGCCCCCCATCAAGAAGGCTTCGCGGGTCCTCTGGCCACCTCCTGCAAAGGCGTAGTATAACCCGATGCCCGCGGAGATGAACAGCATGGCTCCGAAGACCACATAGTCCCAGGCGGAGAACCCCCCGACATCTCTGCAGGTGACCATGGCTGGGCTCCGAGCCGCCTCGGTTACTCGCTCCGCGCGCGCGCCTCTCCCTCTCTCGCCGCGTGGGTATCTCCCTCGCCCGGCAAGACTCGGCGCGCTTCGCGAGCCTCCGGCGACTGTTGCTTTTCTCCTCGGGCAGGAGCCGCTGTCTTCTGGCCGGGCTCCGCTGGCTGGCGCTTGCCCTCTCGCCTCCTCCTCGTCCCCTGCCCCTCGCCCAACAATCAACAACGCCGGTCTTGGCTCCTGTCGCCTTTCCTGGCTGCCGTCCTTGATGTGGTTGGAAACCAAACCAACGACGGGACAGCTCCTCTCTGCGCCTTGAGGAGGGACTTACTGGCTAGGCTCCTTTTTATCCCCGGGTTCAGTACCACAGCAGTGTCACCATTCCGGGCATCGAAAAGGGAGGGGAAAAGAGAACAGCCCCAACCGGTCCAGAGCGGGAAGACTTTCTCAACCGTGGAATACCAGTGGCGACCGGAGGGCGGGGAGCGGCATAGTCATCCCGGCTCCCGGCCAGCAATCATTTCTTAAGACCATTCAAGGTGGTGGATTCCTTCATCCAGACATCACCTTGTAATGTGATGTCCTGAGAACCAGGCCCAGTTACACAGGTGGATTAAGGACACTGCCAGGAATCCGTAGCCTCTATAAACTCTAAATCTTATTCATTTAAATTGACTGAGGGATACCACCTTTGCTCTCAGAAGGTGTTCATTCCTGTCTGTTTGCTGTTTAATCTCTGCTCCTAAACTGATTCCTCCACCTTTACCAATATAGGAATGAATCAATCCTTTCCCTAGTTTCTCTAGAAGCAGTTAGAATATTTGCAAATGATTCTTCATATTGCACCTGTAAAGGCGGGATAAAAATCAAATAAATAAATAAATAAAGTTTGCATGGCAAAGTTGGTATGTTTTCAGTGTGATTTGATTGGCAGTGTATGAGCTGGTGAGTCATTAATAGAACAAGAACAAATAGAAACGTATCTCCTGCCCACAAAATAATTGCTTCTGGCTCTTTACATATTGTGGTCAGGAAAAAGAGACACCAGAAATCTGAACGCTGATTGTATAAATAAAGCTTGTATTTGTTACACAGCAGTCAGTGAAATTCTGTTGTAATAGCTTTACTGCCATAAAAACTGATTTATCACAACTTTCTGGATTCTTTTTTTTTTTTTGGAATAAATTTTTTATTATTTTTAAAGACAAAGATAAAAAACTACAGAAAAACAAAACAAAACAAAAGCTACAGACAAAAAAGAAAAAAAACACTAAAAGTGTAAAAACACAAGAAAACAAGACTTTTAGAAAGTTACATATAGAGGTGACTTCCAGCTTTCAATAGTAAGAATATACAGTAATTCCCATAAACAAACCCTTCCTCTACATCAAACCTTGATCACATTATTTCTATAAATCCTCCCATTAACACATATACAAATCTCTAATACAATTGCTCCTTCCTCTTACATAAAAAAGAATATATATAAATATAAATTTCTACTTCAAACTTCCCTCCCTCTTAAAAACAATCCATTTAATTTTTTTTCTTCCTACTACTATTCTACATACTTCTGTCTACACAATAAGCATCAAATTATAAAAACAAATAAATTGTCTGACTTTATAATAAACAACCTTAACCCTATTAAACCTAAAAAAACAATATAAAATATTATTATATCTTATCAATATCCTTTAACTCTTACAAATCTATAATCCTATAAATCCTAATCCAAACCATAAGAAAAGAAAAAAAATCATATTAGCCTCATTATCAATCTAATTAAATATTCTTAATTTTTATAAATTGTCTACCTTTATAATTAACAATCTTAACCCTATTATGCCTAAAAACAGTAAAAAATATTATTATAACTTGTCAATAAGTCTTACAAATAAAAAATCCTGTAAATCATGTTAACCTCATTATCAGTCCAATTAAATATTTCTTAATTTTTTACCCCTCCTCAAAATATACCAGGGCATTTAAATATTTCACCATTACCCCAAAAGCATTTTTTTACAAAGATCCAACAACCCAACAACCTCCAAAGATACAAACTTTCCAGCAAAAGAGAAAAAAAAACTCCCACATAACATACTCTTCTTTCCCATAACATTGATCCAGATAGTCCTAACATTTCCCCAGCATGGCAGTTCCTTGTGCAATCTTAAAGTTAAACAATTGTTTTAACCCCCTAAGCACCAATCCAGAGTAGTCTTCAGCTGGGAATACTTCAATCTTCCTCACAGCAGTAAAATCGCCATCTTTTCCAGCTTTTTCTTCCATCACAGTATTTTCATATAGTTGACCGATTTTAACCAGAATTTCATCTCGAATGTCCCAAACAATCTGTGTAATAACTTGACAACCCTTTGAAAAAATCTCTTTTTGCTGACAACAAAGTTCTATGAAGTCTTCTTTAAAATCTTCTTTAAAAACTTCCATAGTTCAAACAGTAAATTATGGCACCCCCTAATGAGAAGACAGGATACCCTGGAGAAGAAGCTTATGCTAGGGAAAGTGGAAGGCAAAAGGAAGAGGGGCTGACCAAGGGCAAGATGGATGGATGATATTCTGGAGGTGACAGACTCAACCATGGGGGAGCTTGGGATGGTGACGGCCGACAGGAAGCTCTGGCGTGGGCTGGTCCATGAAGTCACGAAGAGTCGGAAGCGACTGAACGAATAAACAAAAAAAAAAGAGTTAACTCACAGAAATAGAGGTTAGTGAATTAATCCAAAATTAACAAAGGAAAATATACTAGTAGACAACCGAAAGAAAGTAAACAGAAAGCCAAGAGTTTAAAATAAGAAATCAAAAGCAACGTGTAGGAAAACACACCGTCCTTCAAATTCAGCACTAAAAATAGCAACGGAAATCTTACAGTTTCAGCCCTCAATACAATCCAGATGGGAAAACAAGCCAGAACTATTTTTTATAGTTAAAAATCTCCAAAAATAACTATATTCACCAAGAGATTCTGCTTTTTCTTACTATAGAAAGCTTCTCTTAGGGTACAAAACTTAAAAAACAAATTGGGTGCTTAAGAAATGGGAAGGCAGGAATTATTTCCCCTTTAAGGGGTTGCAAGCGTGGCTCAGAAAGAGATGGTATCCCAGCCTCCCGGTGAAGTCTTACTGCTCGGTCGCAGATGCTGTCCACGATCTCCTGGCTGCAACTCACCGTCTGGAGGACAAATGGGTCAATTCTCAGCGTTTTGTGAGTAGCTTTTAAAAATGTATTTGGTAATATATAGAGAAAATTAGAAGGTCCTTATGAATGTCACCAGAATTATAATTAGTGTTCATTATTAATATTTCCCCCTCTTTTGGGGAAGATTCAAAACCTATCTGCTAATGTAATGATATTCCCCCAAAGATCCAGATGGCTCTCACCCTGACAACATTCAGGAAGCTATTAACCTGGCTATTCTCCCAGGCTTTGGTGCAAGGTGAAGGCTGAGACCCTCTTCAATTTTTTTATTTGGGGGGGGTGTTGTATGTTTATCTTGGGGCCACTCATAATCTCTTTTGTTTTCTGTATTTTTTTTACTAGTTGGGTGGCATATAAATTAATTAAATAAAATAAACCAGTATCATGATGTACTTTTCAGGTTTTGGTTCTCCCTCTGCCTTCACACAAAAAAATGTAATTGTAAAGCAAGTTTTTCCTGTGAAAAAGTTCAGTTCTAGGACAGAAAGAGCTGAAATGTTACATCCAGTTCTGCCCACATGCTGCTTAATCCTTAATGGCAAGAGACCAATCAGTTACACCCATTTGAACTTTATTCTTTTGACTTTGGATACTGTTCCCTTGTTTGCTTAAGGTTTTTAATTTTACAAAAACAGATTTATGATTTAACCAGTTTGCTAACTATAGGCTAACTTAAGTGAAAGAACTGAGAAATGTTCACAAGGAAGATAATCATAGAGAGCAGTTCTCTTAATTCCTTCTTTTGTTAATCTGAGGTTGGTGATTGTCTGCTGTTGCCATCTCTTAATGTCAAATTGGTTTCTGCTTTCTCCTTAAATTATTACTCTTCTGTGATTAAACTGGGACAATTACAGTCTTCCTCCCAGTATTGTCTCTATTAAACTTTCCCCCAGCTTTATATAACTGTTTTGAGATTACCCTAGAAAAGCAGAAATTAGACTCCAGGGTCTTTTTAAAAAATAAAATGAAATCAGTTGTTTATTTGAACTGCCTGATTCCTTATGCAGCCCTAGAGTTAAAATCTGTCATTGTTTTACAAAGGTTTTTTTTATTGCAAGAATTCTGTGCGAAACAAATTACATTTGAAGAGTTAGCCATAAGTAATATTTGCTCTAGTAGTACTGTGTACAATTGCTGTGTTTGTTGATGCCATATGCCATGAAGGGCTTTATAGGTGATAACCAGCAACTTGAATTGCATTCAGAAGTCTAGCAGCAGTCCCCAACCTTTTTGGCACCAGGGACCAGTTTCGTGGAAGACAATTTTTCCATGGACCAAGGGGGGGGGGGATGGTTTTGGGATGGCGCGGACAGAAGTGGTAAGCAGACAGGATGGCGCGGACAGAAGTGTGCGGCCTGGTTCCTAACAGGCCACGAACCGGTACCAGTACCGGTCCGCGGCCCAGGGGTTGGGGACCCCTGGTCTATAGGAAGCTAGTGCAGTTAACAAAGTAGGGTGTTGCATGGGCTTATCAAGGTGCACCCATAACTACTCAGGATGGTTTTCAAGGGCAGACCCATGTAGAGAGCATTTTTTTTTTTTTTGCCTTTCAATCGTGTCCGATCCTCGGAGTCTGCCTGGACTAGTCCCTTCGGTTTTCTTGGCAAAATTTCAGAAGTGGTTTGCCATTGTCTTCTTCCTAGGGCTGCGAGAGAGTGACTGGCCCAAAGTCACCCAGCCGGCTTTCATGCCTAAGGCGGGACTAGAACTCATGGTCTCCTCGTTTCTAGCCTAGTACCTTAACCACTACACCAAACTGGCTCTTTTCCTTTGCTTCTCTCTCGGCATGTGTTTTGCCACAGTAAAATGGGGCAGTAAGTTTGTGGATTGGAAGGAATAAAACGTAAGTGTGATAGAAGCTGAAATAAGTTTATTGAACAAAGCAAAAGAGTAACTTTAATTGCAAAATATAACATTCATAGGCAAGGCAACAAAACATGAGATATCAACATTCAATAGAGGGATTGAATACAGAACAGACTCTCTCATTTCTTCAGCTAGTGCAAGGGTCGGAAATGGCGGCTCGCGAGCCAAATCTGGCTCTTTGGCCCCTCGGCTCTGGCTCTCTCTCTCTGTGCGGCCCCGCCGCCGCCGCCCTTTCTCTCCGGCTCGGATCCCGGGAAGGCAGCGGGGGGCCTCACGGAGGGAGGCAAGCAGGCAGGCAAGCGGGCGGGCGGCCCGGGCCTCCTCCTCCGCCGGCGGGAGAGGAGGAGCAGTTGCCCGCGTGCCTCCGCCTGCCCTGAGAGGACCCACCCGGCGGCGCCGGCGGCGGCTCCCCTGAAGCACGCCGCTTGTCGTCGCCGCCCTCCTCGTTTCCCGCCCCTCATCATTTCCTTGGCTCGACACGGGCGGGCGGAAGCGGCAGCTCCGCCCGCGCCGAGTGGCGGTAGCGCAGCCCCGCCGCCGCCCTTTCTCTCCGGCTCAGATCCCGGGAAGGCAGTGGGGGGCCTCGCGGAGGGAGGCAAGCAGGCGGGCGGGCGGGCGGCCCGGGCCTCCGCCACCGGGCCTGCCCCTCTCGGCGCCTGTGCGGTTCCCCCGCGCCTGCTCCGCCCGGCCAGACATGCCCCGCTCTGGAGGCCGGGCTCGCCGAGGAGGACCATAGCTGCGGCGGCGAACGGGGCGAGCCTGGAGGACTGTTGCTGGCTGCGCCCCCTCCCTCCGTGAGCCCCCCGACCCTTCCACGTGATTGGCCCAGCTCCCATCCGCGGGGCTGCTCCGCCTTCGCCCCGAGGTCTCCTGGGAAGCCCGTCCCACTGCACTAAGGGGGCTTGGACCCAGGACCCCGGGCGCAGGACTGCACCTCTTTGCCCGACCTGCTGGCAAGGGCCCCGGGAAGCACAGCCCACTTCGCCTCCCCACCTTGAGAGGCCAGGCAGGTCCCGCTCTCCCCCGACCCTCCCAAAATCCAGATTCGCCTTCCCACCCGCCCCAATAAGCCACGTGATTGGCTCCCGCCCGCAAACCCCGCCCCCTTCCACGCGATTGGCCCCCGCCCGCAAACCCCGCCCCCTGGCTCTCGAGCATTTCAAAATGTGCAAGAGCATGTCAAAATGGCTCCCGGCATAAAAAGTTTGCCGACCCCTGAGCTAGTGGAACTCCATTTCATCAAAGGCTCAGTGAACAACCACAAAGTTTCCCCAGATTGTGATGGCTAATGTTCTTCCTTCAGGAATCAGGCCCAAAGTGAAACTCAGTCTTGGGAAATGTCTGAAGGTTATATAGTATACTACTGCAATTTCTATTTAACCACATTTATTGTTTACACAAAGTTAAGTCAAACTCTGTAACATCAAGAGGACACCACCAAAAAAGTCTGACATCACCAAAATTCCTTCCACATATGCAATTGTAGTTAAAAATAGGTTTGAAGTTTTGGACACTGCTGAGAAAATGCCTGATGAACTATGGCAAGAAGTTCAATCACTTATCATTGGCGCAGCAGATGATTACATACCACGCAAGAAGGCAGAGAAAAGGTATAGATGGCTCTCAGAGAATACCATCCAAATAGCAGAGAGGAGAAAGGCAGCTAAAGCAGTGGGCAATCGTGTAGAAGTAAGAAGATTGAATGCTGTTTTCCAAAGGGAAGCAAGGAAAGATAGCGAAGTTTACTGGGAGAAACGTTGCAAACAATTAGAGGAAGACTATATAAAAGGACCAGCTCTTGCCAACCTAGCAATTTGAAAGCATGCAAATGCAAGTAGATGAATAGGTACCACTTCAGTGGGTAGGTAACAGCGTTCCGCGTGCATCATGCCGGCCACATGACCGTGGAAGCATCTTCGGACAGCGCTGGCTCTTCGGCTAACAAATGGAGATGAGCACCGGCCCCTAGAGTCGGACATGACTGCACAAATGTGCGGGGGGAACCTTTTTATACAAAAGGACACACTAGGAATGCTTTTGCACAAATCAAAAAGATTCGGGCACCGTTCAAGGCTCGCAAAGTATCATCAAGGATAAGCAAGGGAAAGAATTGTCCGACCAACAAGGTGTCATGAATAGATGGCGAGAATATGTGGAAGAGCTGAATGCTACTAGTACAGAGGAGCAACATCAAAGAGAGGAGGATAAGGAAACAGAACTAGAATCAGCCATCCTTGATGAAGTCAAGTGGGCAATGAACCAACTGCAAAACAACAAGGACCGAGGAGTTGACAACATCCCTGCTGAATTGTTAAGACCAGTACCAACTGCAATTATCAGAGCTTTGTGCCAGAAAATTTGGGAAACCAACACATGGCCACATAACTGGAAACAATCAGTATTTATTCCATTGCCAAAAAAGGGGGATTCAAAGGAGTGTTCTAACTACCGCATTGTTGCTCTCATATCTCACGCTAGCAAGATTCTACTGAAAATCATACAACGCCTGGCTCCAATCATCGAAAGGGAACTGCCAGATGTCCAAGCTGGTTTCCGACGGGGCCGTGGCACCTGTGATCACATTGCAAATGTTCAATGTTGTGAATATCAAAATAATATTTATATGTGCTTCATCGACTACAGGAAAGCTTTTGATTGTGTTGACCATGACAATCTATGGAGAGCCCTAGCAGACCTTGGGGTGCCACTACATTTATTGAAGTTGATGAAATCACTGTATGTAAATCAGGAAGCCACTGTACGAACTCAATATGGTGACACTGATTGGTTCAAGATCGAGAAAGGTGTGCGACAAGATTGCATTCTGTCACCTTTCTTATTCAACTTGTACGCCGAAGTGATCATCAGGAAACTGGAGCTAGACGAATCAGAAATTGGGGTAAAAATTGGCGGAAGAAACATCAATAACCTTAGATACGTGGATGATACAACCCTCGTCTCAGAAACCCAGGAAGGCCTAAAGCACCTAATCATGAGACTCAAAGAAGCAAGAAGTTTGGCCTCTTTCTGAATATCAAAATGACCAAACTCATGACAACTGCAAAGAATGGAAACATCAAAATAGTAATTGATGGAGATGAGGTGGAATGCTTGGAAGAATTCACCTTTTTAGGATCAGTGGTCGATCAAAATGGAGAATGTAGCCAAGAAATTAAACATCGAATCATGCTGGGTCATACAGCGATGAGTATGAATCAAATTTGGAAAAGCAAGGATGTCAGCTTGATGACTAAGTGTAGACTAGTCCGCACTATCGTGTTCCCCATAACTACTTATGGCTGTGAAAGTTGGACAATGAAAAAGTTGGATAGAAGGAAAATTTATTCTTTTGAACTATGGTGTTGGAGGAGGCTCTTGCGAATCCCTTGGACTGCAAAGTTAACGAATAAAGAAGTGTTGAAGTGCATAAAACCGGACATGTCACTAGAAGGAAAAATAACAAAACTTAGACTTAGTTACTTCGGACATATCATGAGATCAACATCGTTGGAGAAAGACGTTATGCTTGGAACAGTCGGTGGCAAAAGACGACGAGGACGCCAAAGAACGCGCTGGTTGGATGTAATCAAAGCAGACACAGGCCAAAATTTAAAGCAACTGAAAGAAGCTGTACAAGATCGGAAATCATGGAGAGAGCTGGCTTATGGAATCGCCAAGGGTCAGATACGACTGAATGGATAATTCAATTTGATTTGATTGTTTACACTTCTTGCCTACCAGCTATCAAAAGCTTTGTGAGACAGTATCAGCTCTTACATCAAACCTTCCATACCACAGAAGGCTGACTCTAGAGTTAAAAAGAAGAGATAATACTCTTGAGCTAGGCTGCCCAGAAGATGGGATAAAGCTCTGAAAAAAACCCAGAGGGAAGTTGGGAAGGAAGTGAAAAGCTCAGAGATTTGCTTCAGAAATCTAAGGCCTTACTAAGCTGTGCTGTGCACAAGAATAGGAAAGCACAAAGGAAAATGGGCCACATCATCTTTCCTCTCGCCAGTACAATGGTCTTCTTCCATAATAGCCCCACAGTGTGTTAGGTGTTGTTATACTATTTTCTAACTAGTCCTATGGTTTTATGATTCCCACTTATCATCAAGCACTACCTTATCTTGGTAGTCCCTTGCATGGGAGATGGGCGGGGAATAAATTTGAATAATAAATAAATAAATATCTCTTCTACGAGCACATACTCAAGCTCCTCCCACTTAATTTGATCAACTGTTCACAAGTGACAGTGACTGGGCATCTTGAACAAGCTAATTTTGCACAACTAAGACAGGATTTTATGGTAGGTGCACACATCATTCCTTTCCCTATTTTTCCTAAGGCATTAAGTACTAAAGCAGCTAGAATCTTTCAGTGAGTTATGAACACAGCGTTCTGCTGGCTGCAAAGCTACATTGAAAAAGAAATCCTTTGCCCTCATTATCGACCTTGCATTCATTTATCCTTTCACTCTTCTGAGATTCGTTTTCTAATCCCTACAGTTTCTTTTCCTGTTCCCAGAAGTTTGGTATTCCAACAATCTGGTAAGATGTGGATGTACCTCCCTCATTTCCAGATAATGGCTTCTTGAGCTCCCTTTCATAGATGCTGGCTCTAACTCTTTTGTGGCCTTCTTTTAAATTTTGTCCCACTGTGCTGCATTACCTTTGCTTCTAAACTTTTTGTTGTGATGTTGAATTTACTTACTTAAGTAAAACAAAATACATATAGGAATTTAGTTGTACTTCCTGCTTTTACTGAATTGATTAATCTTCTTCTAGTAAAATATAGGAGTTACAGAAAAGCATACTATAGTTTCATGCCTCTGCTTAGAAAGTGGTCCTGGTATCACAAAGGGTGGTGGGTTTTAGATTATCACACTGTGTATTGTTATTCTTCTCCTCCCACACTAACATTCCAGGCTTTATTACTGCTTCTATCCAAAATTTCTATTAATATATCTGCAGTTTAAATTCATTGGAATCATGATGTCATCATGTATCCAAACAGATTAACTCTTTTATCGTGAGAAAGTCTAATACATTTTAAAGCAAAAATATGGTAATAGTAGTTAAAAGCGTTGGACTAGAAACAGGGAGACTGTGAGTTCTTGTCCTCCCTTAGGCACAGAAGCTGAGTAGATGGACCTTGGACCAGTCACTCTCTCTCAGCCCAACTTGCCCCTGAGTTGAGAGGAAAATAGGAGGAAGCATTATGTACTCTACCTTGTACAAAACAAAGGCAAATAAAGGGGATATAAACTAATAAACAAAATATGCAAATATGCACACGATTGAGTCAGCTAGAATCCTGATCTCAATACTTCCTTGCCAGCTTATCACTTCCCTCTCTCTGGAAAGGCACTTCAGGGCAGGAGTCAGCCTGCCTTTATCCCCAAGGTCAAGCCCTAGCTATAGCTCTGTTTAATTACTGTAAAATGATTAAATTGTAGATTTTCCAGTAACATTATTTTGGAAATGTATTTGCAAAAACCACGGTAACCAACGAACCCCCAGCCCCAAACCAACCATTGACGGTAAAGATACTGTCAATGGTTCAGATTTCCATGATACATCTTTGTTTATTCATTTACTTACTTACTTATTTATTAAATCTGTATTTAATTCGAGTCCCAACGACTCGACGGATCTATTCCAGAATCCACCCCTAAGTTGCTCGTTTAAAACTTAATCTTGATGGATTCGGTTCAGCCTTTTGTTTTATCTCGCAAGCACATTCTCTTGCCGCTGCGCGATACACACGGGCACCAGACGCTGTACGAGAGCCGTGTTAGCCCATAGCGGCAAAAAATCAGGAGTCTGGTAGCACCTTTTTCAACTAACAAGTGCTATTAAAAGGCATAATTTTTGTGAGCTACAATTCACGAAAAAGGTGCTACCAGACTCCTTCTGATTACCTGACACGGAAACCAAGAAAGTTTCGTAAAACAACGCGCCACGCCGTTTTCCTTCCACTTTTCCGCTTTCCTGCTTACGCGTCACGTGATAGTCGTATCCCAGAATCCCTCAGTCAAGATGGTAGCCTCCTGATGTCACACGTGTGTGTGCGGGTGTCCGACTGACGAATAAATCGGTTTTTGCGGGACCACTTGTTTAGTATACTGTCTTCATCTCCCAAAGTAGCTTGTTTTTGTTTAATTTTCGAAGACATGAAGACCAAATCGTCGGCTCACAGGACTGAGAACACGCACCGGGTGAGATACGGGTGCCGGATTAATACTTGATTCATCGCAAAGGATAATTAATGCGTGCGTTGCTGTTAGTTTAATCCTGAATACGGTCATTGATTTTAATGGAACTTAGACCTGAAATTGTGACATCCAGTTCCATATTAACATGTTTGAAATTAACAGATGTTGTTACTAGTGCTAAAGACTAGCTAAATAATTGTTTTGCGAATGAAAATACTGCCCACTCTGGTTGCCCATCCAATAGCATATACAGTATAATAATATTTAGTCTAAGAGAGGAATCATCTACAAGTAGGCTTTCTTATTGAAATGAGCAAATTCGTCCAGACAGAACTACTTACTAAATTGGCATACTGTTAATATTATAAGTATAATAATCTGGAATGTGGAACATGTGGTCAAGTGCAAAAAAAAAAGACTAAATTACATTCACATTTGTGTCAGTATCAGAAGATTCTAATGCCTGTATAGGCATGTATATATAAGCACCATGTCATTATGAGCCAAATATTTTAAAGGTACAAATTGCATCAGATATGACCATACAACAAAGTATTCTTTTACAGTGTGATTTCATGAATGTTACTGATACTCAGCCAAAGTCTCTTCTGTGTTTCTCTTGTAGTTTCTCACTTTTTCAGAACGTTTAAACAATGTAAATATTGACATTATACATCGCATTGATAGAACAGGAAGCTATGCTGAGGTAAGACCAATATAGTTGTCTTAAAATCATATTGTCTCTGTGAGAATATTGCCATATATCGTATTTCTTAGTGATAGGAGCAATTCTCTGTCTTATATCTTGTATAGTTGCTGAAATAGCTGTCTCTCATGATCCTTTCAACCCCAGCTGACATCCCTTCCCTGCTTGCTTGCATGCATGCAAGCAATATACTGTAGTATGGAAACAACAGTACTATCCCTTTTTGGTACATCCTTATATTATGTGGCAGAAAGACATATGGGCCTCATCATACCGCATCTCAAATTACAACTGCGTATTACATTTACTGTATAAATCCCTTTGGGGGCTGGGGGGCAGTTAATGCAGCACAAATACCCTTTTTTACTTGGACATACAGTATATGGATCTGCTAAGAATCAAGGAAAATTTACATGCATATCCCATTACCTTATAAATGTTGCTGACTCTGTTAGGATTACATGCAGTATAAAGCTAAATCTGGCCATTAAAGTATGTGTGTTAAATTAAGTGCCAGTTTACATTAACAGTAGAAACAGTTACTCACTCTTGTCTCTCTTTTTTGGTAATAAACCAGTCAAAACAAGCAATAGAAGGAAATTAGTGTCTTGCTATAACAAAAATTATCACTTGGCTTCCTGCTGTCAAATCATTACCATTGCATTATAAGATATTGCCATAGTCTTTGATTTATTAGGATTTTCAGTTCTTTTTGTATTTAACTGGCATACCTTTGCAAAGACTTGTATATGCAATAGAATAACCATGGAAAATTTCAATTTCTTCATATACTGTATCATCAAATATTGATCCACCATATAAAATATTTTTTGCATACCTTATTCTTTGGAGAATAATATGTATATGAGAGCCAGTTTGGTCTAGTGGTTAAGGTGCTAGGCTAGAAACCAGGAGTCTGTGAGTACTAGTCCCGCCTTAGGCATGAAAGCTGGCTGGGTGACCTTGGGCCAGTCACTCTCTCTCAGCCCAACTCACCTCACAGGGTTGTTGTTGTGGGGAAAAGTGGAGGAGGAAGGAGTATTAGGTATGTTCACCGCCTTGAGTTATTTATAAAAATAATAAAGGCGGGATAAAAATTAATAAATAAATATCCACTAACTAATGTATATACTTGAATTTTGTAGGAGGTTGAGACCTATTTTCATGAAGGACTTGAGAAATGGAGAGAGCTGAATCTGACACGACATTTTGGTATACCCTTTCCCCCCCAAAATATTTTTTATTGTATTTCCTTTTGTGTTGTGACAGAAAAGTCACTTCTGGATGTGTAGCTTGCTTTGTTAATTTTTATGGGATAAATAAGCCATCTTACTTGTAGTTTGTAGTTCTTAGCTACACCCAAGAATTAACCGTTTTGGGGATTGCAACAACCTGACTTGGACTCCATTGTAATAAATTACTGTTTTTTTCCAATCAGCCAAGCAGTAAGGCAAGTGTCTGTATTGTGGAAGACTGAATATTTTCAGCTGGACCCATTAGAAAGCTAGAACCCCTGTTATGGAGGTTAGACCATTAAAACTTGAGTTTGGTATTAGAACTTAGAAGGGGTACTATAATAAATCTAGTTTAGAAGGAAGTATCTGATAAAATTAATTAATTAATTAATTTATACATGCATACATACAATTTATATAGGCCACCTGATTCCCAATGACTTTGGGTGGCTTACAATTAAAAAGTAAAAAAAACAACCCCAAAAGTCAAAAGAGATCATGAACAGCCCAAAGAAACTATATAACAACAACAACAAAAAAAGGTTGCTACCTTGATCTAGTGGGACGACCTAGTGGCTCTGATGATCTTCAGTAGAAGCATGACCTCCTGGTAGTGTCATCCTTGCTGATAAGATTGAAAGTGGAGTAGGGAATCTAAGAGTAATGGACTGTGGGAGTGAGGGCAGATGGTGCTCTGCAGGCCTGACAGAAGCCACCTAGGAGAAGGAGCTCCAAACTCAAACCTGAAAGAAGTAATGGGAAACCAATTCTGAATTGTTGTTTAAAAAACTGTATAGATGTGACTGCAATATTTAGCTTCTCTTAAAAACAATAACTCCAGCAAAGGAGATCATTACCTTGTCGTGGTGCTGGAGCTTGAGCACTTCAATGAAACCATGAGCTAAACCGTGAAGGGACACCCAAGACGGGAAGGTCGTGGCAGAGAGGTCAGACTAAATACGATCCCTGGAGAAGGTAATGGCAACCCACCCCAGTATTCTTGCCGTGAAAACTAAATGGATCAGTACAACCAGAGATATGTCGGTATACCATCGGAAGATGGGACTCCCAGGTCGGAAGATGGTCAAAATGCTACTGGGGAGGAACAGAGGATACGTTCAACTAGCCCCAGATGTGATGACGCAGCTAGCTCAAAGCCGAAAGGACGGCTAGCGGCCGACGGTGCTGGTGGTGAACGACGAATCCGATGTTCTAAAGATCAACACACCATAGGAACCTGGAATGTAAGATCTATGAGCCAGGGCAAATTGGATGTGGTTATTGGTGAGATGTCAAGATTAAATATAGACATTTTAGGTGTCAGTGAACTGAAATGGACTGGGATGGGCCACTTCACATCAGATGACCACCAGATCTACTACTGTGGACAAGAGGACCACAGAAGAAATGGAGTAGCCTTCATAATTAATAATAAAGTGGCTAAAGCAGTGCTTGGATACAATCCAAAAAAGATAGAATGATCTCAATTCGAATTCAGGGTAAGCCATTTAACATCACAGTGATCCAAATATACGCCCCAACCACAGATGCTGAAGAAGCAGAAGTAGATCAGTTCTATGAGGATCTGCAGCACCTACTGGATAATACACCAAAAAGAGATGTTATTTTCATTACAGGAGACTGGAATGCTAAGGTGGGTAGTCAGACGACACCTGGAATTACAGGCAAGCATGGTTTGGGAGAACAAAATGAAGCAGGACATAGGCTGATAGAATTTTGCCAAGACAACTCACTGTGCATAACAAAGACTCTCTTCCAACAACCTAAAAGACGAGTTTATACATGGACTTCACCAGATGGTCGACACCGAAATCAGATTGACTACATCCTTTGCAGCCAAAGGTGGCGGACATCTATACAGTCGGTAAAAACAAGACCTGGAGCTGACTGTAGTTCAGATCACGAACTTCTTATTGCAAAATTTAGAATCAGACTAAAGAGAATAGGGAAGACCCAGAGATCAGGTAGATATGAGCTCACTAATATTCCTAAGGAATATGCAGTGGAGGTGAAGAATAGATTTAAGGGACTAGATTTAGTAGATAGGGTCCCGGAAGAACTATGGACAGAAGTTCGCAACATTGTTCAGGAGGCGGCAACAAAAAACGTCCCAAAGAAAAAGAAAACCAAGAAGGCAAGATGGCTGTCTGCTGAGACACTGGAAGTAGCCCAAGAAAGAAGGAAAGCAAAAGGCAACAGTGATAGGGGGAGATATGCCCAATTAAATGCAAAATTCCAGAGGTTAGCCAGAAGAGATAAGGAATTATTTTTAAACAAGCAATGTGCGGAAGTGGAAGAAGACAATAGAATAGGAAGGACAAGAGACCTCTTCCAGAAAATTAGAAACATCGGAGGTAAATTCCAGGCAAAAATGGGTATGATCAAAAACAAAGATGGTAAGGACCTAACAGAAGCAGAAGAGATCAAGAAAAGGTGGCAAGAATATACGGAAGATCTGTATAGGAAGGATAATAATATTGGAGATAGCTTTGACGGTGTGGTCAGTGAGTTAGAGCCAGACATCCTGAAGAGTGAGGTTGAATGGGCCTTAAGAAGCATTGCTAATAACAAGGCAGCAGGAGACGACGGTATCCCAGCTGAACTGTTTAAAATCTTGCAAGATGATGCTGTCAAGGTGATGCATGCCATATGCCAGCAAATTTGGAAAACACAAGAATGGCCATCAGATTGGAAAAAATCAACTTATATCCCCATACCAAAAAAGGGAAACACTAAAGAATGTTCAAACTATCGAACAGTGGCACTTATTTCACATGCCAGTAAGGTAATGCTCAAGATCTTGCAAGGTAGACTCCAGCAATTCATGGAGCGAGAATTGCCAGATGTACAAGCTGGGTTTAGAAAAGGCAGAGGAACTAGAGACCAAATTGCCAATATCCGCTGGATAATGGAGAAAGCCAGGGAGTTTCAGAAAAACATCTATTTTTGTTTTATTGACTATTCTAAAGCCTTTGACTGTGTGGACCATAACAAATTGTGGCAAGTTCTTGGTGGTATGGGGATACCAAGTCATCTTGTCTGCCTCCTGAGGAATCTGTATAACGACCAAGTAGCAACGGTAAGAACAGAGCACGGAACAACGGACTGGTTTAAGATTGGGAAAAGAGTATGGCAGGGCTGTATACTATCACCCTACCTATTCAACCTGTATGCAGAACACATCATGCGACGTACTGGGCTTGAGGAATCCAAGGCTGGAGTTAAAATCGCTGGAAGAAACATTAACAATCTTAGATATGCAGATGATACCACTTTGATGGCTGAAAGCGAGGAGGAGCTGAGGAGCCTTATGACGAAGGTGAAAGAAGAAAGTGCAAAAGCTGGGTTGCAGTTAAACCTCAAAAAAACCAAGATTATGGCAACCAGCTTGATTGATAACTGGCAAATAGAGGGAGAAAAAGTGGAGGCAGTGACAGACTTTGTATTTCTAGGCGCAAAGATTACTGCAGACGCTGACTGCAGCCAGGAAATCAGAAGACGTCTACTTCTTGGGAGGAGAGCAATGGCAAATCTTGATAAAATAGTTAAGAGCAGAGACATCACATTGACAACAAAGGTCCGCATAGTTAAAGCAATGGTATTCCCTGTAGTAACCTATGGCTGTGAGAGCTGGACCATAAGGAAGGCTGAGCAAAGCAAGATAGATGCTTTTGAACTGTGGTGTTGGAGGAAAATTCTGAGAGTGCCTTGGACTGCAAGAAGATCAAACCAGTCCATACTCCAGGAAATAAAGCCAGACTGCTCACTTGAGGGAATGATATTAAAGGCAAAACTGAAGTACTTTGGCCACATAATGAGAAGACAGGATACTTTGGAGAAGAAGCTGATGCTAGGGAAAGTGGAAGGCAAAAGGAAGAGGGGCCGACCAAGGGCAAGATGGATGGATGATATTCTGGAGGTGACAGACTCAACCATGGGGGATCTGGGGATGGTGACGGCCGACAGGAAGCTCTGGCGTGGGCTGGTCCATGAAGTCACGAAGAGTCGGAAACGACTGAACGAATAAACAACAACAAAAACAATAAAGCAGTAAAAGAGGAGGAAGAGCTGCATTTTATATTAAATTTCCACTCAGAAATCCAAGTACTTACAATCAAGAATTCAGAAGTACATAGTTACTTTCTCCCATTGTTTCTGCTACTTCCAGTTCCTAAACTAAGTCTTCATTTTTTGGTTAGCATCAAGTCAAGAATAGTTGTTGTTTTTCTGTGCCTTCCTCCTCCCTCTATAAAAGAGAGTTGTTAGCAAGACAGCCAGGAACTTTCTGGAAGGATTATGGTTGGCAAAATTTGTTTCCCAACAAATCACAAGTAATTTCTTGGCATCAGATGTCATCTTCTACTTCATATCTTTTAAAGATCTGCAGTTTGCTTTTGGAAGTCATCATCCATATCTCCCCCTAGGTTGGATGGACAGTAATGGATACCAAAAACACTATTGCTTTATTTGTTCCTTCACTTAATTTAATCCTAGATCTTGCTACAACATTGCCTAATTCATTCTTTTAGATTTTTGAGCAAGAATGGATAATTTTAAAATGCAATGCAACTTCTCCCTTTCTACTGTTTTTGTTCCTTTTGAATTCATTGTATTCAACTCTTGCATTCTGGTCATGGGATTCATTTCATCAGGTCTGTTGTATCAAATAAATCATATTTTCCTGTTTGTGTAAAAGCTCAGACACTGAACATTACTGTACAGACAATGAACACTATTACATTTGTGAGTCACTGATTTTTCATAGGGTTGTTTAACAGGTTCCACTTTAGCAAGCCTCCCATTTCTTTCTTTAGTGCATGTCTATCTGAGATCCTCATTCATGGATTTCATCTCCAGTTCCCACAGGATTCACCTTAAAGTCCTAAGTAAACTTTAGCCCAGCATATTTTTATCAGTACAGATGTGGTGCAACCTATCTAGTACCAGCAGTTCATCCTCTAGATCAGCCTTTCTCAACCTTTTGACCCTGGAGGAACCCTTGAAATATTTTTCAGGCCTCGGGGAACCCCTGCACATTCAGGCTCAAATATAGGCCAGAACTTACAAAATTATATTTGTTTCATGGGTAGGCCTGTATATATGCATTAACAGTGTTCTTCAACTAAAAATAAAGAATGAAACTTAACTCTTTTATGTGAAGTTGCCTGAATTTGAAATAATTTTTAAAATAAATTGTGATCTCTCAGGGAAGCCCTAGTGACCTCTTGTGGAACCCTAGGGTTCCACAGAACCCTGGTTGAGAAACCCTGCTCTAGATCAGCAGAATGCTTTTCAGTGGAACCTTTAAAAATCCGTTTTCTCTACATAGTTCATCTCTGTGAATTAGTAAATTTATGCTCTCTTTAGATCTTTCATTTTTACCTTTTTTCTGAATGTTCTGATAAGAATGAAAAGGCATTCATAACAAAATAATTTATGTTAAGTGTGTGTATGTATGTATGTATGTATGTGTATGTATGTGTGTGTGTGTGTGTGTGTGTGTGTATGTATGTGTGTGTGTATATATATATATATATATATATATATATTTTGTGTGTGTGTGTGCGCGTCTTATGGAGTTAAATATACATGAACCTTTCATCCCTTACATTTATGGAGTTATCCAATACAAATACATACAGTATTGTTATTAGTTATGAGAGCAGTAAACTGAATGTATATAATATACTTTAATGAGCATGGGTCTGTAAGAATTGCTAGCTTTTGGATTAGATATTAAATATTTCCTTTTTATTGCTGTATGCCTTATAACTAAATTGCTACTACATGTTAACTTGTAATATCTGTATAAAGTTTTGTAGCTGATCAAGCTATAAGTTAATACAGAATTAATAATATGTATATATATTGAACACCAGACAGATGTGCTGTATTTTTCTATGGTGGTTTTTCACAGTTTTAAGATGAGACTAAATAGGTATTTTGTAGAAGTTGCCTGTCAAAATAATGTGCTTCTCTTTCTGTAAATGGATAAATATCTAAATAAGTGAAATGTTACTTTTAGGTGACACATAACATAAATATAAACCATACTGGATCATTGTAGCCCAATTAGCTGTTTGCTAGCAAACATTTATTAGTAAGCATTTTAGATAGGAATATAATAACTGTTGCATTAGTGCAGGATCATCTTCTCTTGGTATTTATTTATTTATTTATTACATTTGTATCCCACCCATCTCCCCCACAAGGAGGGACCCTGGGCGGTTCACAGCAAAAATTTAAAATCAATAAAAACTATAAATATCAATAAAAACAAAATGTACATATATATATTACACAGTTTGATCCAGGGATGGTAGGTCTCATCCCATTGGTCGATAAGGCTGGTCAGGGCAGATCTAAGGGGCCAGCCAACCCCAAGACTGGCTGTTCCCCTCCCCTCCCCAAGCATGGTGACATAACCAGGTCTTTAGGTTTTTTCTAAAGTCCAGGAGAGAGGTATTGTGCCAGCATGACAGTATAGACTTCTCTTCTCCCTGGATGATGACTACATCTTAGCAATATAACCTGTCATGGAATTGTCAGCAGAATAGATATGCAGTTGGGCTTGAGGATGACTCTTTGAAGGTTTTTGGTTAATGATATGCCCACTGCATTGCTGGAGTGCTAGGTACGTGATAGTCAGCTGCAATCTTTTTACAACAGTTGGGATACCTTGGTAGGTAGTGTATCATAGATATGTTCCCTCTGATTTACAGTGGAATGAGCCCATTTCTATGCTGCCACAAAAAAGTGGGCTTCATCTTTTGGGAAGTACAGATCTACAACAGCAGTAATGTTTCTATTTCAGTTTCATACACCTTCTCAAATTTCACCTGCTGTTTCCTTTTCTAAAATAAGTTTTTATTTCCTTCAATATGGAGCAAGTACTTTCCAGTGTAACTATTGGAAGTTTTCCAGTCATAAGCTTCATTGAGCTTACTTTTCTCATCCCTTAAAATATTACATCAGCATGAGTGAATAGTTGAATTTGTTCATATAGCTGCTGTATAAATAAATCATACAGGATGCTCCTTAAAAATGTGCTGATGTTGCAAAAAAAAAATCAATTTCTTCAAGGATTCCAATTCCATGCATGTATATTATAATTACCTATTAATTTTGAATTTTTAAAGTTGGGAGACTTGTAATATGCAAGAGAACAGGAGGAAAGGAGAGGTTATGTTGTTAATTCTTATTGACTCATCCAGGTGGGAGCTTTTAAAAAATAAAGAGGCTGCAGTCCTATATACATTTAGGATGCAAGCCATTTTTTTTTTTAGGAACTTTCGTCTCTGAGTGTATATAATATTGCAGAGTGCTCTAGTATTTGAGTTAGGCCTGACCCCCAAAAAAATACTATCCTTTGAATTACTTGTAATTGTTATTGATTACTTCATTGTTACTTTTTTCCTAACATTTTTATTTTGTTTTACGTAGTGACATTCTACAGACAGGTAGTCAACAAATGCCAGTCTTTCAACCAGATAGTATACTATCAGAATGACATTGTAAAAAGTTTGAAAACCCACCTGCAAGTGAAAAATAGTCTTGCATTTCAACCCCTTTTGGAGTAAGTATATGTTGTCATCCGAGATATATTTTCTACACAGAGCCAAAATGAAGACAAGAATGCTTTTTTTTATCTTTAAAGAAAAAGACAGTACTGATTATGTGGTACTAAGAGTCTTTAATTTTTTTAATTCTAGTAATTGTTTCTATTATTTTATTTATAACCCTTTGACTGGGTTCACACAATGCGTTAATCCATAATGTGACCTCTTTACTTTTAGTTTAGAGCATTAGGTAAAATCAGTTAGTTATGATTTAATGCAATGCGTGAAGCCAGTCTGTATGAGTCATACAATACACATAGGCCCTACATCACATTTTAATGTAGAATAGCCCTCTCCAATCTGGTGTTATCCAGATGTATTGGACATCAGGAGGTATCATCTCTGTGGATGTTAATGACCAAGTGATGATGGAAGTTGGTCCAACGGATCAGGAGGGCAGCAGATTGGAGAAACTATCATAGATTATATTAAATATGTCTATGAAGGTTCTCAGTCATCCAGGTGGAATTGTCTGTAGCTTGAATCATGTCAACTGGATTTCTATTTTCTCAGTGGAAACGTTTCGCTCCTTATCCAAGGACTGAAGAAGCTCCTTGGATAAGGAGCGAAACGTTTCCACTGAGAAAATAGAAATCCAGTTGACATGATTCAAGCTACAGACATTATATTAAATACTTCATACATATGGATGACATATTAAACTAACAATGTATTTAGTAGTGTAGGAACACCAATTGTATCTGTTCTTTGAAGCTGTTGTAGGTCATATTATCTGTAGCTGAGAAATGTTTCAGCCGTAAGAATACAGTATATAAATATATTGCACTGTGAGCATAGTATAGGGCAGCAAGGTTTTCCAGAGCTATTTGTAACTACTGTTGAATGTGTATGTTTGTTACAGGTTGAGTACAAACATTGATCTATGCCATAGTGTTATTTGTTTCATTTTGATTGAGTGCCCTATGCAAACTTATCATTATGATGGGAAAGCATGGTTTATAGTTGAACATATTGTATGAACCTATCTAATTAAGGTGTACTCAGTTAAACAAACCATAGCTTAATACAATGTGCAAACCAAGTTATAATTCTGCTATGTGTTTTTCCATCTAGTTTGGTGGTACAGCTGGCCCGTGATCTTCAGACAGATTTTTATCCACATTTTCAAGATTTTTTTCTCTGCATTACAAGTCTGTTAGATACTCAGGACACAGAGTTGCTAGAATGGGCCTTTACATCACTTTCTTACCTTTACAAATACTTATGGAGACTAATGGTGAAGGACATGTCCAATATTTATGGGTAAGCTTTTTGATAAAAATAGTACAGAGAATTTTAGTACATGAGTCTTATTAACTCCCATCATTTGAACATTGACCCTAAATTCATCTTACTGGCCATGCAAATATATGCTATGAACCTAACTCTGGAAATATCAATAGTAATATACATATTAATCTACCCTAAGCTTAAGACGCACCCTAATAATTATTGTAACATTAATTTTAGCCAAAGTCCTGAATTAACCAGAACCCTAACTTTACCATTTCCCAATGCTCTGAATCTAGCCCTAGAAGAAAATCTCAACCATAACATAGATCAAACTCTATCACAGAGCTTTCCAAACTGTGTGTCGGGACACGTTAGTGTGTCGGCTGCAGTGTCTGGGTGTGTTGCGGCTGCTGCTGCCTCCGAGCCCTGCCAGGATTCCACGCAGGTCCTAGTGCCTGCCTTGTGCCTCGCTGCCTCCAAACCTGCTGTGATTCTGCGCAGGTCCTAGTGCCTGCCTTGTGCCTGGCTGCCTCCAAACCTGCTGTGATTCCGCGCAGGTCCTAGTGCCTGCCTTGTGCCCTGCTGTAAGAGTATGTCATGAAATGATGCCCCGCTGTAAGAGTGTGTCGCGAAATGATGCATGTCTAAAAAGTGTGTCACCAACATGAAAAGTTTGGAAAGCTCTGCTCTATCACCTTAAACATGTGGCCTAATTCTTATGACATTAATTTTGACCAAAGTCCTGCATGGACCAGAACCTTTCACCATATTCAAAAGCAAATACCTACATTAAACATAACTCCATAAGAAAAATTTTGCCATAACATTTATTTATTGATTAGACTTATATGCCTCCTTTATTTTGTACAACTCAAGATTGTGTACATAATGCCCCCTCCTCCTATTTTCTCCATAACAACAACCCTGTGAGATGCATTGGGCTGAGAGAGTGCCTGGCCTAGAGTCACTCATCCAGCTTCTCTGCCTAAGGGAGAACTAGAATGCATAGTCTCTGTTTCCTAGTCCAGCCTCTCTATAATCTAAATAAACATAATTCAATGACTGGTACAAACTATAAAAATGTATCGTAATACTTAGTAATTTTAAATGGAATCCACAGTGGACCAAAACCCCGCCCCCAGAGGAAAATCTTAACTGTCACATAAATCATATAAATATCATGTTATAAACCACCTGGGAAACTGTTCTGAATGAAAACCTTTAATATCTAATTTTAAAAAATATTCACATGTGTACAGAATTATGATTTCAGACAAGCACAGAATGTGGTGCTGGTAAGGAATTTGGTGTCCTTTCAAGGACAGCAGAAATATGTCTGCAGTCTTGTTTAATTGGTACAGTTATGTGCAGATAGCAGAAGTTAACTATTCCTGACAGAAAACCCAATACTTTGGCATGGATATTTTAACTACTTTAAAATATGGAGAGCCTTTAAACATTTTTTAGAGATCTATTGCTTGCCTTTTATACCTGTATTAATTTAATATCTTGTGTGTGTGATATTAAGCTTGTATTCATCAAGTTTATTACAGCCCTAAGGCCAGATACAATCAAATATCTAGTAATAGCAATATTATCTCTCCCTCCCTCCATCTGAAAAACAAGATAGATCTAAAAATAATTAAGAATAAAAATACTAAAATAAATCAAAATAAAATAATATTTTAAGAAATTCTAAACCTGAGTAATGGTGCGGTGTGATATTAAGCTGTAATAAATGTCCAGTATAATGAATGAATACCTAATTCCTGTTCTGTTATATTCTGGAGTATGTGCATTCATGTGTGTGTGCGTGTGAATGGAGCTGGTGGGAATATATCAGCAGGGATGGATTTTTCTTTCATCTTCTGACCACTCCATCCCTGGGCTTTCACGGAGCCACCGAGGAACAGCCCTTGCACTTTGTGTCACCAGCCTCTGCCCTACCCAAGTGAAGGGTGACCATCTTTTCCCACTCCTATGGGCTGCCTTGCTTTTGTGTATGTGTTCCATTTATCCATATGTGTGTATGGCCCTCAGATCAAAAACTATGTCCAGTCCTGAATAAGATGGTTGATTCTGCAGAATGTTGCTGAAAGAATAAATCAGCCTGGCTGGTTTTTATTATTCTTTTTTTTTTTTGGTACCCAAATACTGCGTTTACAGATTGTACAGTACCCTTCTGGCTCATCGCAAACAGCACATCAGAAACTTTGCAGCAGAGAGCTTCACCTTCCTGATGAGGAAGGTAGGTGTTGTGACGGATGGGGGGTGCGGTGCCGGAAAGAATGAAAGGGAAAGGGATTGTCTGTTCGTAGAGACCACTTGGCTGTTGTCCTTAAGTCAATGGAAGGAGTGGTCAGGCATCCCTTTGGGGCTGACAGCTTTTTCTGTTTCATGCAGAGCATGTTCCCTATCATTGAATGATAAGCTATTTCTTCTTAATGAATGATACATTTTAGAAGATGTAATTTCTAATTCTGCGTTAGTCAAGGATTCATTAGATAGCTCTGTAGTAACCACAGTTCCAAGTTATAATATAGAAGTCACAGGCATATAAGAGTAGTTCTTTTCTCCTGATATATGTTATAGCAGTGTTTCTCAACCGTGGCAACTTTAAGACGTGTGGACTTCAACTCCCAAAATTCCCCAGCCAACCTTTCTCCAGTGGAAAGGTACATTTTCATTCTCCAATTTTGTCTGACAGGTTTCTGACAAAAATGCCCTTCTAAACCTTATGTTCCTTGATCTGGGAGAGCATCCAGAGAAAGTGGAAGGTGTGGGACAATTAATTTTCGAGGTGTGCAAAGGGGTTAGAAACATGTTCCATTCCTGTGCAGAAAAGGTAAATAATTCTTGGTGCATGAAACAAATGTAACATAATTTATAGAGGACCTGATTTGCTATATTTGGGTTAACTTAGATTCAGATCCTTTACTTTAAAACTGTTGTTTACCAGTTTACTTTATTTGACCACCTTTTAAGAATGTTCTTGCTTCTTATTTTGTCAATGAGGAGGCTGAGAGGAAGCACCAAGGGTGGAAAACTGTTTTGGAAGGTTTTTAAATATATATATTGTAGTATAACATGTATCTATCAGAAGTTAACTTATGTGTTTTATTTTACACCGCTGTAATCTGGTGATATGACAGCAGATTTCAGCAGTGTTCTTGAGTGGACATTATAGATTGCTCACCTCTCCCATAGACTAAAAGGAAACTTTTCAGACATTTGGTCCAGCTTTTCATTATTATCCTTTGATTTGTTGAAATACTGGATAATATTAGGAATGGTGGCTATGAAAGGAATGATTATATCTCTAACTTTTTGTTTGCGAACTGCTGTATTCTATAGTAATCAGCTTACATAGAATAACAAATTACTGTGACGGTTATTGGCAATAACTGTTTAAAAGTTTTATTTGGGAAGTAGCATTCCTGTTCAGATATATGAGATTCTTTCTGCAGGCCATACTGTTAATTTTGAAGAAGATGGGGCCAGTTACAGAAACAGAAGTTATACTCCCCTGGGTTTCCATTGGAGAAGTTTGCAAACATATGGCACAATCAGCTGCTAGATTCATCTACAGGGAACATTTTGATGTCTTTTTCAGATGTTTGCAGGTGAGTTGAAGGTGATTGGAATACAAAGAGAAGTCCCAACTCTCTGACCAATATTAGTGATGAGATTACTTTATGAAAAACTTATGAAAATATTTTATGTTGAGGTAGCAAGGATCTAGTGTTATTTTACTGTTTGTATACCAGCAGAGGTAACAATGGAGTAGTCTATATCAGCCATCCAAAATGCTTGTCCTGCCTGTGACATATGAGATTAGTTGTTCCAATCATTGCAGGTTTATGGTTGGGGAAACCTGTTCTTCAGAACTGGTGAAAAAATACAGCAGATGTAGTCACAAGCAACTATGTCGGTATATACTGTTTACAGACACATCTACAAGTTGTGCGTAAATAATTTTTTGCCCAAGATTGCTTTCACATCAGCCTCATTCAGGTGTTATAAAGCAGTGCTGTGGGAGTAGCAGAGAAGAGCCCATCTCATCTATAATGTTGCTCTGATGACATCTGTGAAGAGTCAGTCTCCATAAGTACATTGTGATTAACCTTTTTTGCTAGAGCAGCACACATGACGGCTTCTGTATGAGTTGAAATCCTAATAGTTCAGCTTTGGGATCATATGGAAGAACCCTACAGGTAAACAAGATTGCTGTACTCATAGAGACTGGTTTTTTAATGGTATCATATGCCTTTGTGGAAGCGAGAGGGTGCTGACTGCTATAATTGTCTCTGAATAAGGAAGAAAACAAAAGCATAAAGTTACATGCACTGAACCTCATTGATCTTAATAAATCTTCTGCCTTGTTTTTAATTAATCTAAACTTTGAATACATTTTTGTCAAAAAATATCAGGAATCAGTGTTTAAGTTGCAAGAAAAGATAACTAAGGACAACTGTTGTGAAGCTTCTGAACAAATGGAAAGATTATTGCAAGTGTACTTGACTATAGCAGAGTATGCACATGGCTCAAAAATTTCACAACCTGAAGAAGTTTGTAAGGTGGGTCAAACTGTTTATTTTATTGGGGCAGGTCATGTGGGTCTGATATGAGGAAAGATCAGAAGCCTTCCTCAATCTGATGCCCTCTGGATAAGCTGAAATGACAATCCTGGGAATTCTAGTCATTGTAGTCTGAATACATTGACTGGCACCAAGTTGGGGAAGCCAAGGATGAAACATGACTTAACTGATTTATCGGTTGTGTCAAAGGATTCTATCTAATGATATGAGACATTATGCTGAAGAATAAAGTGTATTAATCATCTTATACAATCTGGAAAAGACTCTGTAGCCCTAGATAGATTTCCTTTTCTTACCATCACACTGACTCCCTTGTTATACTGTTGTGCCATATTGGCAACTATGTGCCAGAAGGAAGAAGCAGTTGAGAGGAACTTGGCATGAAAAAGATTGAGAGAGAGGCACAGCTCACAGTGTGATAGAACAGTGAATACAGTGTCAGATGAGTCAACATTTTCAGGTAAACAGATGTAATGATATGTCGGAAAGACCTTGGAAGACTGGGCCAAGAGATGTTGCCAAGGGAACGGTCAGATAAGAGATAGCATAGTGGGTGGGGCAAGAGACTCATAAGAGACCCTCCCTACTTTCTCGGGCTTTAAAGGAGGTGGGGAGAATTGTACTTTGAGACTTGCAAGATTCTGTGAATGTAGCTTTACAATAAAGTAGAATTAGCTCATCTGGTTGTGTTTCCTGTCTGGTCTACCTAGTAAGGCTAACATCAATCTTGCAAGTCTGAAAGTCTCCCAAGGTCTTTCCCACATACCGTTACAATAAATAACAAAAACATCTAGACTTCATGGCTTCAGAAAGAAATTTTAGAAGGCCCACATGTTGGAAAGAAAACAAAAACAAAGTCTTCCCACGGAAATTCTTCACCATATAATACTGGAATGAATTGGCCATTAGAACAAAGGATGTAATTGTAAGGAATGTAGGTAACATGCCAAACTACCATAATGTATTTCTAAATCTTGCTGGATTATCCTATCTGCAATTGGATTATCTTTTTTTAACTTGAAATTCTTTTTTAACTTCCATTTTCAGCCCAGCTGCCGAAAACTTTCTGAGGAAAGGTGTTTTACAGACACCTTTTGGTATACAGAATATTATTTTGTTTATGTTTTCACATTGTGAGGATTCTTTCTGTGTACTGCTGTATATTTGAAATAATGAGTGAAACAACAATATTGAAGCATATTTTTGTATATTTTTATTTTGCTTGAATTTCTTAGAATTTTGAAAATAATTCTTCATTCTTCTGTTTCAGACATTAACAAAAATAATAGATACATCTGATCTCTCAGCGCCTTGTTGTGATTCCCTGCTTAAAGTTATTTCTGTTTTGCTTCTGGATGAGAATGTCTTATTGCCTGATTCTTTGGTGAAAGAAACTGTTGAAAAGGTGAATAAGGCACTAAGTTAAATTATTATGAACATTTCAAGCACTTTGGTTAAGGACCTAATTAACATATTGGCCTTTGTAATGTTTGCTTTGTATTTATCTGGAAGAAGGAATAGACCTCCATATTTCTTATAACAAATGTAAGTAGATGGGCATAAATAACAGCTCTAATCTCTCCTCAGTCAGTGCAGTGGAAGAAATATCAGGGCAGATGAAATATCAGGTTTGATATAACAATAGAACACTTTTTGTCTTAAAACAAACAAGGGTATGGCCAAATATTAAATCTGTCTTTCATGGCTTAAGAGAGTTCATCCTCTAACTAAATGTTTTTACTTTTTAAATTTACTTTTTACTTTTTTAATTTAAGTTTTAAATTTGTAAATGCTTTAAATTTGCTCAGCTAAATGTTTTAGCTTTTCCTCTTAAGATGGGCTTCTCAATCAGCAGTGTAAAGGGAGGGCAAGAGCTGAAGATAGAGCATATTTTTTGCATGTTGATATGTAAGACTTGTTTCAGCCATTTCTAGTAAATGGACTCTCATTCTTTGCATGATCTGTGATGATGCTTGTATGTACGAATAGAGTTAATACTGTGAAAGATGCCACTCATGAATCAATGTTAACTTTTGTGACTTGATTATCTTTGGGTAAACAATGAAATTGTGCAGAATCAGTTTTTCAGAATCCTCTGGAAAAATCATATTGAATCTGGACCAGCTGTTTGTTTTTCTTTTTAATAGGTCTTCAGAGGTGGATTTGAATGGTGTTCTGTTTTGGATTTTGCTAAAGCTATGTTTCTAATGAAACAATTTGAAAAGGTAGGCAAACGTTTCAACTCTTTCGCCTCTGGGGAAGCAGCCTACTTTTAGGACCCCTAAAGATTTGGCTGAAGAAGATGAGCAATGTAGCTGCCAGATTAGGGTCTCTGGGAGTGGTATAAAATTTTAGTGTAAATAAATAAATAAATGCTAGAATGAAGGGAAGAAAGTACACATTAGATGCCCACATATTGAATCCTTCACCTGTCGAGGCACGATGGGCAACCTGTGGCCAATCTGTAGCCTTCCAGGTACCTTTTTGTCATCCCCAGGTTCCCTCTAGATTGTACCACTAATACAGCAGCAAAATGGCCATTCGGAGCTGTGTGATTTTTTTTCCTTCTCTCTCTCTTTGACAGCTGAAGTGGTAAAAAAAGATGTGTGAAGCCTTTGGAAGATACAACATGCCTATTTTCTATACATCTCCCCAAATCCATCCCTGAGGGTTCTTGGAGATTACAAATAATGGCACACACATGGGCATTCCCATAAACAGTGTGAGCCCCAGATGAAAAAAAATTGCCAGTCCTGGTTTAGAGGATTATGGCATACTCTTTTTGTAACCCTCTAGAATTAAATAAGACTGTTTATGTGGATAACTGGCTTCCTGATTGTGGTGTGCTTTTGTCCTAGCTTGTACTGTATTGTTCTTTTCTTTTCAGCAATTTCTTCCCAGCCTCCTTGAGTACATTGAGCACTGTATCTACGGAGATGATGCTGTGATCCAGGAAGAGGCCTTAGCAGTTCTCTCTGGACTCATCCTAAAGAAAGCAGAACCTCCCTCTGTTGGATCAATGGCATTTGAGAAGTATCCCCTTGTTTTTACAGAATCAGCTAAAGGGTATGTATGTCTTAACCATATCTGGAAGCACACAAGTGATGTGGGTTACCTCAGAACTTGTTAAGCAAGCTTAGGTAGTATAGGTAATGATCTGTTTTTAAGACCCAATAAAGACTCTTTAATTCCCATTTTGGTTTAGTCATTTTGTGGTTACTACATTAGAACATGGTGCAAATTAACAGGAGGGACGTAAATTGAATCATAATCTTGCTGCCATTCTATCAATACTAAAATTGGATTCATTCATTTCTATTAACTCAATTTGAAGTGGAAGATATCTGTTGCCAGGGCTGTGCTATGCCAATGATAAAGGGCTAATCTGGCCATTTAAGTATTTAAACACTATTGATTGTGTTGATGCATTAATCTTTAGTGTTGGGTCAGTTTCACAATTTCATATTCTAAATGTACAGGTAGTCCTTGTTTAGCGACCACAGTTGGGACCGGCAACAGTTGGGATCGGTCGTTAAGTGAAGTGGTCACTAAGTGAAACCGCAATTGTGCTTAGGATCTTAACTTCAGCTTTCCTTTGCTTTACAGACCTGCAAAGGTCATAAATGTGAGGATTGTTTGTTAAGTTACTTTTTCATCACCGTCGTAACTGCAAATAGTTGCTTAATGAGGCAGTTGCTAAACGAGGACTACCTGTCTGAGTAATTAATTCATTTAGGATATTTGTCAGCTTGTATTGGTAGTTTGTAGTTCAGATATCTCCCTTTAAGAATCAAAGTGCAAGTTCAGCCACCAGCAGAAGATTAAGAGAATTTTAATTGGCTGTATAAGATCCATCACAAGAAATTATATATTTTACTATAGTTTTATCAGCTTTAATGGCAGGGAAGATACTGTTTACTATGTCTGATTCAACTCCATAATGAAATGAGAACTATGCAAATTATCTTCCTGTTGAAACCCAGAGCAGAGAGAGTCTGTTCACACTTAATAAGCACATTGGCTCGGCTCATTTTTAACTATTACTTAGTGTAAGTTTGTATATCACACTTATGTGTGATATACATAAGTGTATATCACTTTACTTACTTGTATAAGTAAAAAACAAACAGTGATGCATGAACCAGATCAAAATGTTTACAATAAAGAAAAATAACAAGAATTAAAAGTTACAAAAGGGTAATAACCTAATCTGTTCTCATAATTTGTGTTAGCAAAAGAAAAGTACATTGGAGAGATCTTTGTTGGGCAGGGCGGTAGTGCATATGATGTGAATTATAGTGGAAAGCATAATCTCTAAAATCTGACAAATTTGAAATGACAGGAGAAAGATACAGAGAAAGCAGTTTCATGTAACTGTTACAGTATCCATTCAATTTTATTTTAGACCGAGTAGAAGATATTTGAGAAATAAGAAGACGGAAGAAAAAGAAGAGAAGACTGTGCTAGATCATATTCTGTCTTGCATCAGATTACCCAGAAGCAGAAACTCAGCTGATCTTTCACACCCTTGGGCAGCCCTTGTAGTACTTCCACATATAAGGCAACTATAAACCACCTTGGCTTATTTTTTACTTCTTTCCAGACAGTAGAGTCCATGTAGTGTAATTGACCTGTAGATCTCAGGGCATTATTCTTCTGCTTTCTAGAACAACATCAACATTAGAAGTGGGAAGTTAGAAATAGTACAATAACCCAAAATACTTTGCTGGCTAAATGACTGTGCCAAAGGAACAGAAATCCAACAGTTGCAACTCAAGAGCATCTGCAGTATTGCCAACGATACCTGGTCACATTTCTTGGATATATTTCTGTTCCCTTGTTGCCTCTATTATTACCCAGAAGCTGTCTGTGATCATGCTAACAATTGTTGCATTAACAAATTAGAAATTAAGGACTTGGATTTCTCCTTTTTTTCAAATAATTTGTTTCCAAAGACCCATTAATTTTCCAAGAGAAACATCTTAATTTGGGGGTTGCACATAAAGAGAACCAGATAGATCTGAGGATGTTACCCTCACTTCACTACTCTTAAGTTTTTCTTACGCATGAATGTACAGCTAAACGTACTGTAATGTTAATATAACTCTAAGCCCAAATTGCCCAAGGCAAATTACAAATTCAGCAAAGTAATTTTCTCTCTTCTCACTCAGAATTCACCACTTCTGTTTCTTTTTTCATGCCCTCGGGTATATTGGAGGGTAAAATGGGGTCACAGTTCAAGGGTGAAGCTCAGAAAGTAACCCCTAGTCTTCAGTAAAATTATAAATTATGTTTGCATTTACCTGTTTGACAGACCACTTGTGAAAGAAAAAATTACACCAATGCTTACAAGTTTCTCTGAGAGTCTCTTTGCTGCTCTTGACAAAGGACAGTTCTGCAAAGGTTAGCGCTTTAGATTAACCTCTTCTTTCTTTGTAAGGGTCAATAAAAATAAATACCATAGTGCTGGGAGCTGATGGGCACCACAGGGATGATCAGTACCCTTCCCGGGCTCTTTTTTTCCTCTCTCTATTGAAACCTGACTCATGTTGACTGGCGCTGGATTGACACTCCCTTATTTGCCCAGATTTTTTAAAACTTGGGGTTCCCACTGTGATCCCTGGAGGTAACAGTGTGGTTGCCAGCATGTTTCTTGGCACCATCAAGTTCCCCACCTTATTGCATTTAATTTTTCAATTTAGAAATTGAATAGATAGCCAGCTTGCTCAAGCATAATCACCAAACTCAAGTATAGACTGCATTTCCAACTATGCATCTTGGCCCTGCATAAACCCAGAGGCATTCTTAGAAAAACATTTGGGGGCTGCAGAGCTTTATTGGCCTTCTAGCAGGTGAAAAAAGTTTGTGCCAAAAATGTTTGGCAATTCTGTTTTAAAATATTTTACTTGTTTGTTTGGCCTGATCTGCTGTTTTTACGCTTTGGGTTTGCTTTTATTACAATATTAATGAGTTGAGTTATAATATGTTATATACCATAAGATTATTAAGAATAATAAAATTGTAACAGTAATAGCTCATTATTAGGCAGCCTTCTGGGACAAAATTAAAGATTCGTGTGGCGCAGAGTGGTAGGCAGCAGTACTGCAACTGAAACTCTCCCCACGACCTGAGTTCGATCCCAGCGGAAGTTGGTTCCTCAGGTAGCCGGCTCGGGTCGACTCAGCCTTCCATCCTTCCGAGGTCGGTAAAATGAGTACCTAGCTAAGCTGGGGGAAAAGTAATCACGACTGG
Source organism: Charina bottae (assembly GCA_023362775.1). Classification (NCBI taxonomy): domain Eukaryota; kingdom Metazoa; phylum Chordata; class Lepidosauria; order Squamata; family Charinaidae; genus Charina; species Charina bottae. The sequence goes on along the minus strand of JALMGJ010000006.1, from coordinate 37,753,279 downwards.
GGAAGGGAATGGCAAACCACCCCGCTATAGGTCTGCCTAGAAAACGTCAGCGAAAGCGGCATCCCTCCAAAGGGTCAGTAATGACTCGGTGCTTGCACAGAGGACCTTTCACTTTTCAAGGCAATAGCAGTAAGCCAAGTTCCTCAGTGCCAGCCCTTTGAGATAGGCCAGGTCAGGAAACAGACACTGCAAGGATTCCAGGAATGCTACTTTATTGTTGTAGGGTATAATAATGGAATCTTGAAAGCCTGTCAGTTTCAATGGATCTCTAGAGGAGGGAGTTTCAAAATTGCGATACACTGTATGTCTTGTGTTGTACATCATAAATAACAGTACAGAGACAAGATTATGTGGGAGAAGCTTTGTTTTTACAGCTACTTCTTTCTGTTGTGGGATGCCCTGAATGTCTCCTGATATGGATTGCATTATTGCACTAAGGTTGTTTAGGTCTGTTATTGTGTTAAAAATGTTTGTTGAAGTTCCACACTAGAAATATACATTTATATCACTGATATGCAGAAGTATGCATGACACGCATTCAAGTGGAAAGAAATCTTTCCTAATCTGGTATTCTCCATGTGTGGTGGGCTTCAGCTTCTATTATCCAAACCAACAATGGCTTGCCCATATCTTTGGTAACCATACTTACTTGGTTCATATCTAAGTAATATGTTAGAAGACTTTTACTGTGCATTCATTTTATCTTATGAAATTGAGTGAATATTTTTTCATATTTGTCCATCTTTTCCATAACTTTATATAACAAAAATATACATATTTTACAGGTGGTGTGCGTGTTTTGTAAGAAACTAAAGTGATAATTGTATTTTATTTTTATAGCTTTTAAAGTGTTTTTGAAATGGGCATATGGATTAAGATACAATTTATTTTTCATTTTCCCAGGAAACTTGTTTGTGGCTTGTCAAGCTGTGAGTACACTTCTTAGTTTAGTGGAATCCTTGGAAATTCTAGATATATTACCAGTGGAACGCATAAAGACTTTATTGATGTATGTATAATAGGAAAATATTTGCCTATGGAGTAGCAACCCTAGCTGAAGTTAGCCTATTTTATGCTCTATTGTTACCAAAATATAGGCCTAGAAGTTTTCTGGGAGAAGAAAATATATATTAATTAGTAATTACAGATAGTTCTTGGGTTACAATGGCAATTGGAACTGGGATTGCTGTCGCTAAGTGATGCGGTTGTAAAGCGCGATGTCACGTGACCACATTGCTTAGTGACAGCAACCCGGGCAGTCCCAGTTGCGGTCGTAACCCCAAGACGTGCAGGTCGTTATGCAGGAAGAGGTTGGAGTCCCAGGTAAGGAGCATGAGGGTGCCACGGGGGGGTTGGGGAGGCCAGGGAAGGGCCCGGGAGGGCCAGCGCAGGCCACACATGAGTCGTGGGGAGGGCCTGGGAGGGCCAGCGGAGGCTACGCATGGGCAGGGGGGTGCTGAGGCCGGGAGAAAAAGCAGGAGTGACTTACCAGAGTGACTGGCGACCTTCACTGCCAGCTTCCCCATTGAGTTTGCTTCTGGGAAGCTGGCAGGGAAGGTCGCAAATGGCAATCATGTGATCGCAGCTCCCTGCAATGTTGTAATCGCAAGCCAGGCACACTAGTGCTCAGATCGTGATCACGTGACTGGGGGGGGGGGTGCTGCAGTGACTGGAACTTTGAGGACCGGTCATACGTCCATGTTTTTGGCACCGCTGTAATTTTGAATGGTCGCTGAATGAAAGCGTGTAAGCTGAAGACTACCTGTACTGAGTTTAATATTTACATATTTATTGCTAGACCTAGAGTTTACATCTGTTGAAACAAACTCCTTTTTTACTTGAAAAATGTCAGACACAATTGGTGTTTATTGCATATTATACAGCAAAGGTGGGACTTTTTCTTTCCCTGAAGAAATGCATTCCCCAAGGTTAATAATCAGAGACAGTGTTTCAGACTACTGGGGAAAGAAAGGATTTAGAAATTCTGGTTATTGTAAAGGCTTTTTTAGCATTACAGTTGTGGGAAGTGCTGCTTGGAAAAATACAAAATTGCATATGTGCATTTGAAGGATTCAGTTCCCATAGGCTGCCTGAGTCTAAAAATGGGGCGCATCAGCTTCCTGCTGCATGAGCTTTCCTTTCATTTTGTTACCAGTTGTGCTTAGGTCTGATTTGTCACGGCAGTCCCGCCTATCGCTGAGGTGCATACAGTATTAGTGAGGGAGTGCTCAGCATCATCAGAAACAGATAAAACAATTGATCTGTAAGATAAGGGTTCTCTGCATGTTCTTGGTAACCTGAGAACCAGTGTAACAAAGCATGTAGAGACTAAGATACAAATAATAAAGTGCAATTTTACCCTTGGCATAAACACACTAGATGACATTTAAGCAAGTCTCTTTTGGTGTCACCCTCTAAATTTGCATTATGAAGGATAAAAACACAAGATTGCTGTACAGTATAAAGGTGTTGTAAGGATTAAGATTAAATAATGCAGGGTAAGATCATGAACATTTGAAAGCAGACAGCAAAGAATTGCTGTCTTTGCTTACTACTAACAGTTGGATTGAACTTCTCCAACCTCTTGAGGGCTGTCATACTCAGCTGCTCCTTGAAGAAGAACAAGACTCTATACTTAGAGGATGCTAGAGCCACTGGACATCTTGTTCAGTCCCTTCCATTAAAACTGGCCAGTTAATATCCATGTACCTGAGTATTTTACATATACTTGTTTTCCTTTTTCCTCCCCATCCCCACCCCTTTTTTCTATACCATATCACTTAGAATGTAAGATTATTTTTACAGAAAGCCTAGGGTTGGGTTAAAACAATAAATAAAGTGTTTGCTCATATTTTTAAAATATAACTTGATTATGTTTTCTTTTTCCTTAGGACATTTCCTTCAGAACCATCTGCCTTGCTATTGGCTGATCTCTATTGTACAAGATTAGCATTGTGTGGTTATCATGAACACCTCTCTAAAGAGACTCTGATGGAATTATTTTCTAAATTGCAATTCAATATTTCTTCCAGTGTACCTAAAGTAAGCTGATCTCCAACTGTTTTTTGCTTCTCTGCTGTTTTTTCCTGTTTCACAAAAAGTCACTGCTGCAGAATGTGCAGTGAAATTAAGGCAGCAATGCAATCAGTGGTCTGTGGCATCTAATGTGTTCTCACCCGCATGTCAATTAGTGTTACATACATATTGTGTTGTTTTGTATTGTGTTACATACATGCCCTCTGGCACTACACAGATAAACAAGGATGGTTCTCAGGCAAAGACTCTTAAGAAATCAGAAAAACAGAACAAAACATTGGAGAACATTTGAACCTCCATAATCACATTCACAGATCTTAAGGATAGCTATCTGCAAGAAAATCAGTTTGAGGGGTGAATAGAAGATGAGGCTGCAGAACATGAACTCCTGTTAAAATATGATTCCATCCATCTTGTCATAAACAGAAATTATCAGCTTGATATTTTCTCCAGGGATATTTTTCCTTGATACTAATAATGTATTGCAGTTTTTTTTTAAATGTAGAAATGGATTATTCATTTTTTACTTCCCTCTAACTGACTTCCACTTTGGTTTTTTTCCTCACTACATCTGATGAAACAGATTTGATATAATTATTAGTCTGAAAGATGTGACCATACCTCACTGGTCTGCAAAAAATCTGTTTATTTAATTAAAGTACGGTAGGTAACAGGAAAGAAATACATCTGTTATATTGGGAGTAGACTATTCCTATCCAAGTAATTTGGACTACAGTTTCCATAATTCCTGCCTTTAGGGATGTTCGCTAGAGCTCATGGAAGGTATTGCCAAAAATATTTGGAGGCATAGGTTATCTATTTCTGCTTTATATATTATTAAATGAATAGAAGTAATGAAGCGTGGTGTCTTTTGAACAGGTGCGACTGCTAACTATACGGATTTTAAGTCGTTTTGATGATCTGCTTTCAACAGGAACTCGGGTAATGTTTCAAGTACAACAAATGGTACAGCATTCATGCGGAAAGAGGGCTTTTCCTAAAATGGCTAAAATTGCAGTGGTAGATAAACCAGAGTATAGCTTTAGTAGTGTTCCCTAACTTGTATTTCTGAAAGTTGGTGTGCCATTATTTTTGGTGAATTTAGAGCTTGCACGTAGAGAAGGTTTGATTTCTGCAAGATACTTTGTACAATAGTACATTCTCTTCTTTGATTTAAAACAATAATGAATGGCTAGGAACAGCTCAGATTTAAGTTTAGGGTGGTGTGTTTTCTTCTGGTTGAAAACAAGTATTTGATGTTATTCTCACCTATGCACTGAACTACTTATTCCCCTCCAGTTTCCACTGTATGTTTTTTGACATATTGGATTATCAGCTGACATCTAGCAACTGTTAGGAAACTTTCTGCTAAATAAGCTATGAATGCATTTGGCTTTCAAGAAACTTTGTAACAACACTGGTTTTTCTTTTTTGCTAAGGATGTGGGGTTATTTGGTATGTTGCTTCAAGCTGAACTTGTGCCAGCAAATGTCAATGATTATCGGGAGAAGCTGCTCTACCTGAGTAAGCTGAGATATGATTTGGTGCAGTCCCTGATCCCTGAAGGACCTTTGCAGGAGGTAACATGTCCTTTGTGGAAAGGCTTAGCATAGCTGCATTTTCCTAAAAGCAGATCACACCGTTTTTGTATTTTGTCATAATGGATTTAATAATGTGATGTTACAGTAACTGATTTTGAGAAACAAAATCTGTTTACCCCAGTGGTTAAGATCCAGGATTTCCATGGAATATAGAGAACGTGGTGGGTATGTGGAGCTGTCAGGTATAAATTACATTTTTGAATGACATTTTCATTAAAGGCAGCTTAATAATTATTTCTATTAGCAATGTGGGTTTAAAACCAAGGGCAGTTATTTTGTTTTTTAAGGCATGTTTATTATTTAATTAGCTTATCTTTCTGGTAAGTCTGAAATACTATTTTTATTCTCTTAACCAAATGTCTATCAAATTGATCAGATGTTTGCAGGGGGCCCCTCTATATTGTACAGACTACTAGGCTGGAGTGGGATTCAGTGCAGCAATAGCCCCATTCACACCTTTCCTTTGTAAAAGAGACCACATTTGCATGGGGTGCTCAGCTGTATGGTGGCTTCATTTACTGTAGGTAAAGGTAAAGGTTCCCCCCGCACATTTGTGCAGTCGTGTCCGACTCTAGGGGCCAGTGCTCACTCCGTTTGTTAGCCAAACAGCCAGCGTTGTCCGAAGATGTTTCCACGGTCATGTGGCTGCATGACGCGCGCGGAACGCTGTTACCTACCCACCGAAGTGGTACCTATTAATCTACTTGCATTTGCACGTTTTCGAATTGCTAGGTTGGCAAGAGCTGGGGCGAGTGCAGGAGCTCACTCCGTCACGCGGAGCTAGGGATTCGAACCTCCGAACTTGCGATCTTCTGATCGACAAGCCTGGCATCTTACCTGCTGAGCCACACTGTACTAGCTCGTGAAACATGGAAACAAACATCCTTTGTGATTAGAGAAAGAGCCATTAATCACAGTCCATACCACAGTATGTTACTGGTCAAGCAGGTTCAATATGACCTGGCATGTAATCCAAAATTCGATTAATAACTTCTAAGTCCTGTAAGAAAACAGCTGTTGATACAAGAGTGGCTGCATGTGTGGCTAATAAACAAGGATATAATAGATGTAGCCCAAGTTTTCAGGAAAATAGCCACTATTATGCCAATTGTTACTAGAATTTAAGGAAATTGGCAAAATAAATACATTGGAAATTAATGTACTGATAGTATTTAAGGAGAATATCTTTGTAGGAATGGATACCAATGATCTTATTTAATAAATATTAGTGGTGGTTTTGAAAGAGGCAAGCAAACATTTTGGAATGTTACTCTAGGTGCCTCTTCGATATTTGCTGGGAATGCTTTGTATCAACTTTAGTCCGCTGTGGGACCCTGTGATTGAGCTTATAAGGTAAGTCTTTGTTTTTTCCAGAAAAGGAGCAAATAGGGTGTTGTGGATAAGGTGTTGGACTAGGACTCAGATTCAAGTCAGCCCTAAGCCATGGAAGCTCACAGGGTGATACGGGGTCAGTCTGTCTCAGCCCAACCTGCCTCACAGGGTTGTTGTGGGAAATACCGTAGGAAAGAGTGCAGTGTATGCCACCTTGAATTCCTGAAAGAAAGGCAAATATAGTTATAAATAAGTATAAAAATCAACAATATCATATAGCTGTGAATTCTGTGGGGTGGAGAATTAGCCTTATGTGTTAATGAAGTAAATGTCTTATTTCTGGTGAGAAATCTGCCATTCTCCTGAAGGGAGTATAGCTAACATTTTTCAGCCTATGGGAAACATGGGTTCTTTATTTTAGACTTGCTGTTTTCTGTTCATGTAAGGTCTCATGGCACCTGGCAGACTTTTAAATATAATATATGATTGATATGTAATATTCTCATTTTATAAAATGAAATGAAACTGAATTGACAGTACATAATGCCCAAGCTAAAATTGAAATCCTAGCTTCCACATCCTTCATGTGGTTGTTATTATTGCAGAATTGTAATTCTTACTACTTATTTTTTTTTGGCCACATCTAAAGACCTTACAGTTCTACCTGTCTTGGTCTATGAAAGGTGTTTTGTTTTGTTTTGTTTTGTTTTGTTTTGTTTTGTTTTGTTTTGTTTTGTTTTGTTTTGTTTTGTTTTGTTAATGAATTTAGTCTTATAGAATTATGTTGGTTCCACCCATATACATTAGAAGGTGACCTCAAAGTCTTTCTCCTTCTTTTGTTTCAACTTGAGTCTGGGAGAAATTGAATGATGCCAAACACTATTTTGTGGGAAGGAAAGTTTTCTTAATGAGCAGATGCTGTCTGAGAAGTGAAGGAGTGCAGTTTCATGTTTGTGGCAATACAGCTTAAGGATCCCTTGCATAATCAAAAGAGTAGGAGAACAAAGGACCTCATCCCTCTGTGTAATTGAGTTTCTGGGTGGAAAGGCTATCCTTTGTAGCTCACATATGACAAATAACTAGTAGGCTGAATCCAGGGAGCTTTTCCATGAATGGAGATGAGGAAAGAACTGAAATCCCAGTTGCACAAGATGTTGCACAAGTCTTAAGATGAGTACTTGTCCTAAGTTTGTGCTATGAGTAATCAGTGCCAAATCTCTCAGAAACAGCTGGCAGAATTGCCAGAATTTCTTTCACTGACATCGCTCACTAAATGAATTCCCACTTTCTCTTCTTATCCCTGCATATCTGTGTTGTGGATAAATCACTCTATAATTAAATTCCTTCTTGCCAGTTTGTTACTAAAGGCAAACTGCTCCTTTCAGGAGGAAAATTAACCAAAAACTTTATCAAGGAGATATATGTCTCCTTAAGACAAACTGATTTAGACAAATTAATTTATGGAGGATTCTGCTACTGAGCTCTCCATTTTAGTTGAAAATCCACTCTTCTCTAGTGTGTATTTAAGCTACAGTGACCATATTTTCTCGGAAAAAAATAAAGGACAAACCTGAAAAGGGGGCAAATCTGAAAGATGTTCATAAGGGTAAAAAAAATTAATTGTTTATGATTATAACTTTGCTTTACAAAGGAAAATCCAACAGCAAAACCAAGAAAATAAATAGTTAAATAAATCTAAAGGACAGCTTTCTGAAATAAAGGACTGTCCTTTCTAATAAAGGACATATGGTCACTGTAATTTAAGCACTTGCTGAAGAATGACCACAAATGAAAATTCAGTCCACTGGGCAAAAGAAATGTGAACAAGCAGAACCTCATCACAAGGAAACTTTTCAAAGAGAAAAGAATAAGAAATAATCCCAACGTGGTGGCTTTTTCCCTTCTATTTGTGAAAGACATGACTATTGATAGCTAATAGTTGATTTCTTCAGTTACCTAATTTTTGTAAAATAAAATCCCTTTTTTAATTAGGTCCCATGCAAATGAAATGGAAAACAAGCTATTCTGGAAAGTTTATTATGAACATTTGGAAAAAGCTATGTCCTATGCTGGTAAGACATTGTCATATAGAAGACTCAGTAATGATTGAGGCAAGGTCAAAGCTGCTTGTTAACTAAGCCAATGGTGTCTGACTTTGTACTCTTCAGAAATTTTCTCCCCTGCCCCCTTGGTCTCTCTCAGGTTCCAGTGCCAAAATGGGCGGGTTTGCAGTGATCTGGAATTGTTGCTTGCCTTTTTGTTGTTTTGTTTCTCTTCCAAAGAACACAAAACAATTCTTCTTACAGCTCAGGGCCCTCAATTTCTGGAAGTGCTCAGTTTCTGGGCCTGCTGCAGAACCCCAGGGGTTGAACAGTATTCACTAAAGTAGAACTCTTAAATTTTCACTTTTCTGTAGTTCTTTATTAATTGCTTTATAATCAGGACTATAAATAGATTTGCTATAAATTTGCATTAATAAGTTAGCTGACATGACTAAAAGATTTTTAATTTTTTTAAATGGCCATTTTGGTGATTTTTCCACAGAAAAGGAGCTATATAAAGAGCTAGAAGAAGAACCAAACGCTGTTAAGGATGCTGGAAGTGAGGAAATTCATCAGGATCACGTCAGAGTTTTGTATCTTGAGCAACTGAAATGTCAGACATGCTGTAATGAGAGAATGGATCATACAAATTTTAGGTTTCTCCTTTGGAAGGCAGTGTCAAAATTTGCATGCAGGGTGGAGCCCAGGTCAAGAGAACTTTCCCCACTTCTACTAAGATTTATTAAGTAAGTGAGGATTTTTAAAGAGGAAATGGCTTATATAATGTTTCACAAACACTATTGGAATTACTTGGTTGTTTTTAAAGGAACATAAGCAGTTTTTCAGCTAGTTCATATGATACAATAGTTGATATATGGCTCATCAACAAAGAAGCCTGGCTGTACTTGCTGCTTTCTCCCACAAGCACGCATGACAAAGAAAACCACAGGAGTGTAATGGGCTGTGAGAATAACCTTGAGGACAGGAGCAAGAGCCACAACCAAGACAATGGTCAGATAAACAAAATCAGTCCAAAGCAGAAATGTAGTTCAAGAAAATGTCTCAGACCTGACCCTCCCTAGTTCTCTTGTAGATAAGAGCAGGGAGGGGAGAGGCACATTCAGATCTGCAAGGTTCTGTTTCTGTAACCCTATAATACAAGTAGTATTAGTATTCACAACTTTGGTTTCCTAGTCTGGTCTACCTCAAAGGGCTGACAAGGTGGTACCATTATCCAAACCAAAAATATCTTCTTGTCTTTGTGTGGATGCATTAAAATATGAAGGCTTATGACTAGTAATTCTCAAAAGTACAGGATTAAAGTAGTTGTCTCCTACATATGATTGCTGTCAGGTAAAAAGTAAGAGATAGCTTCGTAAACTATTCCAGACATAACAGAGCTGCAGGATAAAAGAGAGTATGGGATAGTAATCCAAATACCAGTCACTTACATGAGGTGATGAGAGAGAAATTAGAAGGGTAGCTAAAGTACAATATGAACAGGAAAAGTAAAGGATCTACTGGGCACTTGTGTGCATAAAGTAACGGAACAATATAGACATTAAAAGAGAAGGAGAGGTGGGACCACAAAGAGTCACAGTGACACAAAAGAGGTATTTACTGAGGCACAAGTAAGTCACCAGAATGAATTGAAGAAAGATAGGTAAGAAGACCAACTTCCCTGTTTTGTTTTGTTTCAGCAATGAGTATTATCCTGCAGATTCACAAATAGCTCCAGTGCAAGATCTTAGAAAGAAAGGTAGTTGTAGTGAGGATATAAAAGAAGGTCTTCCAGAGAAAATGGGTCTTCATGACACAACAGAGGATGAGACGAATGACTTGGAAGGAAAGAAGCAAACTTCTGAAGACCAAGTGACTGAAGAGATGCCAAAAAGGAAAACCAGAAGAGCTGCAACAAAGTATGTGTGTCTTAACTGCAATGAAATAATATGGGTTTCTTACAAATTTTGAAGAAATCTGCATTTAAATGTAATTTTAGCCTGTACTTGTTTTTCAACCCTAACATGCCTTGCATATTTTCTTAACTCTCTCGTCCAGTCATCACAATATGTAATAGGAGAACATTTTAGTCATACATTGACTAGGGTCACAAATCAGGTTCAGTAATGTGGTTGGTTGTTCATCAAGCCCATGGTTTAACGTAACATGGGATTCCAGTCATGGATCAGAGACAAAGGGCTCTTCCAATGGAGGAAAAGATGGAACAGTATGATTAATTCTAGTTTTTCCTACAGCGCAAAAAATGTGCACTATTATAAGAATAATTGTAACAGCCCACTCTTCAGCCACAAATATCTACATCGTAGAGTGGCTTTATATTCAGGAGTTTGGTTTATTTCACAGATGGCCAATTCCAATATCTTTAAAGATATTTAATATCTTTAAAGATATTGGATATTAAAGATCGGCCCCCTCTCTCCTGGACTTTAGAAAAAACCTAAAGACCTGGTTATGTCACCATGCTTGGGGAGGGGAGCGGAACAGCCAGTCTTGGGGTTGGCTGGTCCCTTAGATCTGCCCTGACCAGCCTCATCGACCGATGGGATGAGATCTACCATTCCTGGATCGAACTGTATGATATATATTTTTATTGTTTATTATTGGTATTTATAGTTTTTTATTGATTTTAAACCTTTGCTGTGAACCGCCCAGGGTCCCTCCTTGTGGGGGAGATGGGCGGGATATAAATATGATAAAATAAAATAAAGATCCATTACCTTCCACAGAATACCCTCTGAAGGATGGGAATCCATATTTGTACACAAAATAACTGCTTCATAAGTAATTAGTCTCTATAATAAAATTACCATTATCTAGCTATAAGTTTATATAATCCATGTAACAGTTATGTCATACAGTGGTTACATTCACACATGACTATAAACCATTGTTTAGCATTATGAGAATGACATGCTTCCAGCTTTTTCACTTAGGGTTACCAGATGTGAGTTGCAAGAATCTGGGAAACCACTCAGTGGCACAAAAGAAAATGTTTTGTATCATCTTCCTGCCTTCTAATGGTTATTCAGAACAATGAACTAAGTTAAACCTGGTTTTGGTAGAGCTGAAATGGAGAGCTGAAACTATGACAGTTTAGAAGACCTTGTTAAAAAAAGGCAGCATGCAGATTATAGGAGGATGCAGTGCTAAAGACAGAACTAAAATAACAACAGGAACATTTGGCTTCAGTGTACGAAATGAAGCAGGAGTCAGACTACTGTAATTGAGTTCTGCCAAGAAAATTCAATGTTTATAGCAAATACCGTTTTTAGGTATCCAAAAAGACAACTCTACACATGGACATCACCAGATGGAGAACACTGAAATCAAACTGACTATTCAGTTTGAAGCTCTATTCAATCAGCAAAACCAAGGCCCATGCTGATAGCAACTCAGATCATCAATTCCTTTTTGCAAAATTGCAACTTAAACTAAAGAAAACATAGTCAGACCAACAAGATAGAACCTTAGTAGTATTCTCTATGATTATGCTATAAAGCAGGGGTCTCCAACCTGTTAGGAACTGGGCCTTGGGGTTCCTGCCCGCAAACCCCACCCCCTTCTGCGCAATTGGCTCCCGCCCGCAAACCCCGCTCCCTGGTGCTCGCGATTGGCTCCCACCCGTAAACTCCGCCCCCTGGTCCGCAGAAATCCTGGAAACCCCGCCCCCACGGTCCACGGAAAAATCGTCTTTTGAAACCACTCCCTGGCGCCAAAATGTTTGGGGACCCCTGCTATAAATAATAGATTTAATGGATTAGATTTGATAGATCTAATCCATTTGTCTGAAGAAGAGATATGTGCTACATGAGAGAAAATTTATGACAGATCTAAACAAAATATTAAAGTGCAGAGACTTCACAAGAGCAACTAAGATACATATTGTCAAGGCCATAATTTTTCCAGTTGTAATATTCAGAAAAGCCATTATAAACGATAAACAAAAAAACCGATGGCCTTTGAACTGTGGTGCTGGAGAAGATTGTTGAGAATACCTGGGACTGCAAGAAGAACAAATCTTTCAATACTGGTATGAGATGGTTTTCATGCTGGCAAGAATTCTAATAGCCTTTTCCAAAATAATTAGCCATGCAGTCTGCCTCAAAGAACTCAAAGAAGCAAATAGTGACAGATAATCATGACAAAATGAAGTCCTTTGGGTCATGAGGGGTTAGAAGAGACTGACCAACAAAGTGGCCCCCTGGATTTTTGCAACCTAGATCTTATAGTCCTACCTTCTCTCGAAGACCTATGAGGCTGGAATCTTCTGCTTCTATTTGATATTAACTGCATCTTGGCATAACATCCAAACCCAGATAAGCTGGTCGTCTTATTCTTATTATGATTAATGGAAGTAAGTTAATTTTCAGAGTGTATGGAATTGGCTTATTTTTGTTAACCCCTAGCTAAGGATAGAGTTTGGATGTCATAAATGTAGCTAACACAAAATGGAAGCAGAGGTTTCTGAAATAGAATGCACAGTCCTCTGGCTTGTTCCTTTTTGTAATGCCTGAATCAAGACAGTAGTATTAGTCAATACTAGATTCAATAAAACAACCCAGTGATCTTTGCAAAGAGCTGAGTACACTTAAGTACAGAAGAGCACTTAAAACATTTGATAAATTTGTTTGTACTTTTAAAATGTCTCCATCTCAAAAGTCAAATTTTGTTTTTTTACTGACAGCTGGTCTATTCTGTTTTGTTTTTCAGGCAGCTTATTGCCCACTTACAAGTTTTCACTCAGTTTTCAAATCCGCGTGCTTTGTATTTAGAACCCAAATTAAATGAAATATATATTCAGGTAAAGAATTTTTCAGTTGATTACTTGAAAAATTGATGAATTTGATTAATACATGTGCATATTTATTATCTTACAAGGAGCTTGGAAATAATTTGGGAGAGGTCTTTTGGTTTAGAATCTGTTCCTACCCTAGTGTCTCCAGATAAGTTGAGAATGCCGTTCCCAGGATTTCTAGACAACATGATGCTGTCCTAATATATCGCCAGGTGGAGGAAGATTGTTGCTACAGTGTTGCATATATAACATTCTGGAAGTAATGATGGATTAACTTGCATCAGTGCCTGATTCTAAAATGACTAAATTATTCTCAAGAAATGAGTTGTTTAATCAGACCAGTAAACATAAATAAAAAAAGGGGGGGGGAAAGTTAAAATAAATAAAATTTGTTTACATGTCAATCTGAATTGTGATGTCCACATTAGCAATTAATAATTTCTGAGCTCTGTTACCATATTTCTCGGTTGGTGGTGGAATTATTATGATGGTAGTGAGGAATGGGTTAAATCAACCTTGACTGTAATTAAGAAAAATCAGCTACAAGCTCTATGGCTTGCTGTCTCCTATCCTATGCCTTTGTATAGTAACTGATTAAACTTTTTGAGACGGAAGAAGCTGACTCTTGGGAGATTCCTGTTTTGAGGACCATTGTTTTAATATGCAATCCTTCTGGTATCTGGAGTTCAGTAGTAGAATGTAAATTATCTTTATAGTGATTAGGGCTACCTGTCCCAAATTCCTCATTGGGAATCTGAAGCATTACCACTGCTTAGAGATAGATGTTAGGAGTCTAGATGGTACGGTAATTATTAGAGGACCAATGGTCTTATATGAGAGTGTATGTGTGTTTCATATTTTTACAGTGTTATATAAGAGCACATGTTTGAAGTTCATGGACTCATTATAAGAACAATTTTTAAATTGAAAATGCATTCACTGTTTGTGGATTCTGCTATTTGCATAATTTCTGTCCTCCATGGATTCTCTTCAATAAAAGGACAGTGTAAATTGTGACAGAGTATTCATTGCAATATGTTAATATAAGACAGTTCTAACACATCTCTTTTAACTCTGGTTTGTTTTAAAATATTATCTTCAGCTGCTGACCCATCAAGACCAAAATGTGCAAAAAGTTGCTCTTGACTGTATCATGACTTACAAGCACCCACATCTTCTGCCATACAAGTAAGAGATAATGTCTTCTTGTTTGCATTGAAATATATGTGATTATACACTCACATATACGTATCACTTCAGACTTAATATATAGATTCTGTAATTGTGTTACTTTTTTTGCTTTAGGTGATGTACATTTTTACTCCTTAGACTGTAATATTGTAGACTTATACTTGCACAGTTTAATGACATATATAATTATAATAGCTTATGTTACATTTTTATTATAGAGATTCCTTGTTATGTTGGTATTTTATCCAATCCATTTGATTTTACTTTCGTGTTGTATATTTTGTAAATTTTCTGGTCATTGATTGAATAAACATCACTACTGTCACCACTCACATGTCTTCTCAAGCACTAAAAAGTTTATGACGTGTTTTAATAAATTATGTAAAGAATCTTTTTATTTAAGTTGCATTATGTACTTACAGAGATAATTTATACCGGCTATTGGAAGACAAGAGTTTTAAAGAAGAAATAGTTCATTTTGGTATTTCTGAAGAAAACAGTATAGTAAAGCCACAGCACCGACCAGAACTTATTCCTGTTTTAATGAGGTAAAGGACTTCTGTATGTTAACATAGGCATTATGCCTATACATACTTTGATGAAAGTTTAAAAAATGAAATCTATTTATTTATTTAATTTTTATCCCACCTTTATTATTTTTATAAAAAACTCAAGGCGGCAAACATACCTAATACTCCTTCCTCCTCCTATTTTCCCCACAACAACAACCCTGTGAGGTGAGTTGGGCTGAGAGAGTGTGACTGGCCCAAGGTCACCCAGCTGGCTTTCATGCCTACCTCCAAAAGAAGATGAAACCTCTGGATCCACTGTCCAGATTTTACTCTAAACATAGCATCTTTGCAATAGACATGTTACTTAACTCATTTTATGTTCTTGTGTAAAACTGCTACTACAACTTTTTTTTAAGTGGCTTTTCTCTGCAGTTATGAAACCTAGCTATATTTCTAATCAAGCAAAGGACAGATCTTCCAACTTTGATTTTGATGGTAGATCCTGGTGAAGAACAGGTATGGTGAAATGGTTATATTGCTGGTTTAGGATTGGAAAAGGCTGACTCTGAATACCATTCAGCCATGAGATTGACTTTGAACTATTTACTACTTCCTAG
The DNA here is from genome assembly GCA_023362775.1 of Charina bottae. Lineage (NCBI taxonomy): Eukaryota > Metazoa > Chordata > Lepidosauria > Squamata > Charinaidae > Charina > Charina bottae. The sequence goes on along the minus strand of JALMGJ010000006.1, from coordinate 37,738,132 downwards.
TCTAACGTACTTCAGAGATATTGTAAAGATAAAATGGAAGCAAAACTGTTTACCATACACAGTGCCTTGGAAAAAGCTGGGGTTTAATTAAATTGGGTAAAACATAAGGTTATTTGAATCAAACTTGACTCCTAGTAACATCCATGTAATTTTTGGTAACAATATGGAAAGGTGGTTTTGTTTTTTTTCAACATCTCAGTAGTCTGCAGCCCTGGGGTTTCTTGGTGATCTCCTGTCAAAGTTGCATGTCTGATCCTGCTTCGCTTTTCAGTATCAGTCAAGTTTGACGAGATGCAGCCCAGAGTATGTAAAATGGGTGGCTGTAGAAGACAAAACTATAAATAAATAAAATAAATGTGGGTAAAGGAATGAAATAACTTCTAGTAAGTATGGATGGAGGGATGAAACAACTTCCAGTTGTGAATTTCTTTGTGACAACATTTGTTTTATTTATTTGTCAGATTTATATCCCACCTTTATTTTTTACAACTCCAGGTGGTATACTACTACTATTTCCCCCCTAACAAAATCCCTGTTAGGTGGATTGGGCTGAGAGAAGTGACTGGCCAGTGACCCCAGCAACTTTCGTGCCTAAAGGAAGATTAGAATTCATGGTCTCCCAGTTTCTAGACCAGCACTTAACCCCTACACCAAACTGCCTCTTTGATTTGGAGTAAATAGCTATCATTGCAGTTTGTAGCAACCTGTGAGTTTCTGCTAAGGTTTGCACATACTGAACCTTTGGCCTGCAGACTGATTGCTTCTGAAAAGCTAACATGATTTTCCTTTTACCCCCGGAAGGATTCTGTATGGACGGATGAGAAACAAAACTGGAAGCAAAACACAAGGGAAATCAGCTGCAGGGACCCGTATGGCTATTGTCTTGAGATTCCTGGCTGGCTCATTGCCTGAAGAGATAAGAGTGTTTCTGGATCTGCTCTTTGAGCCTGTGAGACATCTCAACAATGGTATGTTTGCGCAACAAAAAAAAATTAAGTAGAAACAGGTTTAGAGGAAAAAGACCCATTGAGAAATACAAGGGAACTGTCAACTTGCTTAAGGGGACTGAAGTTTGTAGAAGTAAACATAAAACCATATGGGAACTGTCTCCACTCTGAACATTGCCCAGTGAAGGTTGAGCATGGCCAGTAGCCTCAGAATGTTGAATATATATTGCAAAATAATATTACTTATTACGATGCAGTAATATTACATGTATTAGTGCGTTGGCTCGTTGCTTTTGTTCTTTTGCACAAGACGGGGGTGGTTTAAAAAATGAATAAAGAAATGAATGGGAAGTGGAGTGTTGGATGACATTCATGGTTCCTTAACAGTTAAAGCAGAGTGCAGCATTTTCAGTGTGACTGGTGAGATGGGGCTGCACTTAACTCCACATTTTTATGTCTAGAATAACTTTCTCTCCTGTTAATAGCAGTGGAGAGAAAGCAGTTTTCTTTCCATTTACTTTCCCCTTCTCACCCCTAACTCTGTTACCCACCTTCCTGCCATTGCATATTGTTGCTGATAGGGTGCTCAAGACTTCAGAATATGACGACTTTGATGGGCTCTGTGATGGATCAAGAAGCCTCTCAGAGCTCATGCTAAGTTTTGGAGGGCAAGAATGGAAGCTTTTAGTCACTCTGGAAATTGCTCTGAGAGTGCTCTAAAGTTGATTTTGAATCTTCTTACAGGAATGCTGAGATCCAGTTTGGTGTAGTGGTTAAGGCATCAGGCTAGAAACCGGGAGACCGTGAGTTCTAGTCCCGCCTTAGGCACAAAGCCAGCTGGGTGACCTTGGGCCAGTCACTCTCTCAGCCCTAGGAAGCAGGCAGTGGCAAACCACTTCTGAAAACCTTGCCAAGAATGCTGCAGGGACTTATCCAGGCAGCCTCTGAGAATCAGACACGATTGAACAGATTAAAAAAAAATCAGGAATGCTAATACTATGAAGAGTTAAGTGGCCTTTCAGCAGCCACATCATAACAGCAGTAGTGGTGACAAGTAAAGCCAGTGCTAAAAGTAGTGAAGAATTATGTCCAACTGTGATGGACTGCAACCTGTGATTTCAAGGATCATGTGGCCTGGGGGCTGCCAATTTGAGGACTCTAATAACCTAGAGGAGGTTGTGGCTGACCTCCTTGAATCTTGAACATGAACCTGATTGTTTAGGGCAATTACATACTACAACGTTTTGTGTTGAGATCAACTTTTCTTAATGTAAATTCATGAGCATGAGCAACATGTGCAGCAATGATAATGAAGCAACTGAGAAAGTTGACTTGAAATATTAAGGAGATTGGTTGAGTAGTTGATTATGGGAAAGTATAAACCTTTCTTTCCACTTTCCTTAGATACCTTGTTTTGCTTTTGCAATCTAACTGAATTTTGATCTATACCAAACTAGCTTGCTGTAGAATCATTGGGAGTCATATGGTGTACAAATTTAAATAAATAAGCAAACAAACATGGAACTGCCTTAGATGAGTAGCCCAGTATTTCTTCTGTTTTAGGTAACAGCATGGGCAAAACTAGGCATCACTTAAATTGGAGATGACAACAATATTCTATTCCCCTTATGGACCATACCAATACAGCTGTACTGTGGGTTTTCCAGAAGTTAATTCTTCAAACCAGAAGTGTTTGTCTTATTGTGGACATGGTGTTCTGGACAAAATGGAGCCAGAGCATGTCCAGAACTACCCAAACAGTTTCTAGTTCTGGGGATTAATGAAATGGCTGGATCAGTGTGATCTGGCAGAACAGGATGTTTTGCATATACCTAATATTAAACATTTAGCTACTGAACTAAGTCGGCACATCTCATAGGCCTTGATTAATGTGAAATAGCCAGTTGCACTTTGAAAATATGAATATAATCCTAAACATCCTTATTTTGAAGTTGGTGTAGCTATGTGAAGTGAGACCAACATGTATGTGCGCATAGGGTTTCAGCCTTAATTTTGCTCTCTTCTCATCAAGAATTGCCTTCTCCCCATGTATTCGTTTGGCTGTTTGCCTTAGTTTTTTCAGTAGTCTTCTTAACATTTGATTCCCCAGTCTGGGCATTGACTTGCAGCTAAAGCACAGCCATTGTTAATTTGCCAATTTCTGCATGTTATGACCAAATATTGAATCTAGATTTACACATACGAAATATTGAACAGTATCCATATCTCTGTAGAGTGCTTATCAACATACATTCATTATTCTCTTCTTCCCCTTTTTACATTTCCTCTTGTTTTAAAGGACATTGCCACTCTGCAGTTCTTCAAGCAATTCAGGATTTGGATTTATCTCGAGTCCTACCTTTAGGCCGTCAGCATAGCCTTTTCAACGGCTTGGAAGTAGTCCTAAAACACATGGGGCATCTAATCAGCCAGGACCTGCCTGAGATTTTACAGATTTTACTTTGCATGACAGTAACAGTATCTCACATTCTTCAGCAAAGAGAAAAGGTGAGAGCTGCTGCATATTTAAGCTGGCACGTGAGAGTAAAGAAAATACTTGAAGTGTGGTTAATTAAGAAAGGAATGCTAGTAAGCTAATTTGGTAATCTTTCTTATTTAGTGTGCTTGAATTAAAGTAATAAAGATAAATGCTTACTGAAAATTAGCATGAGCTCTGACTTGCAAGGATGCATTTCAGTTATTTTACAAAATTAAACATTTTGGTCTAGATTGGTAAATCTAGATTCAATATTTGGTCCTAACACTTGGGCACAGAGAGAATCTTCCAGCTGTGCTCCTGCCCTCTGAAGATGCCAGCCACAGCGACTGGCGAAACGTTAGGAACAAAAACTGCCAGAACACGGCCACACAGCCCGGAAAACCCACCACAGCCATTTTGGTTTAGTTCCTAAATTTAAAACACAAAATGTGCAGTGTGTATTCTTTTTTTTTAGATTTACAGTATCAATAAAAAATGATCATTGATAGTATTAGCATTAGCAACCTCCTGTTACAATCTTGTTGCCCTGTATACTCTTGGCAGGGACAGTCATGCTGGGCTTGATGTACTGTATTGCTTCAGTGCCATATAACAGGAAACTAAATTTGCTTGTTAAATTTAATTACATTGTCTTGGTAGCTCTTCTCTGTTTTATTGTGTCACCATAACAATCTGTGAGGCACCTATGTTGGGAGACAGTGAACGTCCCAGTGCAGTTCATGGTAGAGCACGGAATTGAACCCATCGGGATCAAGGGCTCTAACTTGCTTCTCCCTGCTACAGCAATATCAAATCAAATCACATCACATCAAATTTTTATTACGGTCATAGACCAGCGTAGAGCAATAATCCTAATCCTTAGGTGTGGGAAAAAATAGTTACATTGTTAAATTCCCAAAAGTACTTTCAAGCTCTGACTGCACATATTGACCTATGTTAAACTGGGAAAAGGCTGATCTTTTTGGCAAGATAATTATTGGTGTCCTTTTGCATAAAGTTAGTAACTCTGAAATGAAAAACGGTAATTCAGTAACCCAAAAAGTTCTTTCACCATTGTCATTTGTTAAACTTAATTTAACATTTCATTATCTATTGAGGAGCTAAAAGCCACTTAAAGTCTGTGAGAGCCCTGTTTATACTTTACTTGGTAGTTTTCTGAACATATTAGTCATACATTGAAGACAAATATTCCCATTTGTGTTAAACTTTGACTTTGTATAGTTATAAATGAACTTATAACCTAGCAATTCGAAAGCATGCAAATGCAAGTAGATGAATAGGTACCACTTCGGTGGGTAGGTAACAGCATTCCGCGTGCGTCGTGTCGGCCACTTGACCGTGGAAGCGTCTTTGGACAATGCTGGCTCTTCGGCTAACAAACAGAGCTGAGCACCGGCCCCTAGAGTTGGACACGACTGCACAAATGTGCAGGGGGAACCTTTACCTTTTTTAACAGTCTTACAATTTCTTAAAGTTTGCATTTCTGATAAATGTTTTTCTGGTTATGGTGCTTACATTATCTTTCACTGCTATGCAGATTCTTAACTTGCATTACAGTATTTCATGTTGACTTTACCTCTGCAAAGAGATCACATGTTATAGAGGTTACAATTTCCATAGTGAGAAGATTATGGGGAAAAAATCATATGCAGTTACACAAGGTGTAACCAAAGAGATGTCTAAAAAGCCCCTTCTCAAAGTATCATCTCATCTGAGAAGTTGCAACATGTGGGTAGTGCATGCTAATGTCTGATAACTAATCTTTAAAAAGTTTTGGCCCAATGCATGAATAAAAAATGCAATTTTCTTAAAATGTTTTGCTTAAGAAAAGAAGTTTGTTTTACAGATTCAACTCAGATTTATCAACCAGCTGAAAAACTTAAGGCGCCTTGGACTTAAGCTTATAGCAGACTTTTTCTCTGACTTCGAAATGTACAGCTTTAGTGTAGAAGAGATTGATGCTGTGTTCTGCGCAGTGGTGTGGCCCCAGGTAAGGCTGCTCCTTTCAGTAGGTGATTCCAGAGGTTGCCTAGTACAGACTGTGCAAATGCCTTCTTCTGGGGGAAAAGCAGAAATTGGGGCAAAAGGAAGAGAGTACATTAAAATAAAACATCTCACTTCATTACATCCCCCTTAGATGCTCCAAATGTTTCTAAACCTCATTACAGTACAACTTCAGTAGCCTTTATTTTATTCTAAACATTACCAATCTGTCACCGGGCCTGGGGTCAGGAGGTGGGTTGAGCCTGTGCATTGGCTACATTAATTGTTATTGATGGAGCTGTTTTTATCCCAGCTGCTGTTTTAGGTGTGTTGTTTTGTTTTTCTGTTTTTATATTTTTAACATTATTAGCTGCCCAGAGTCATTAACTTGAGATGGGTGTCTCTATCAATTGAACAAACAAACAAATAAATATTGGCTGAATTTTAATCACTCTGACATAGATCACCTCAGCAAATACGACTCCACATTTGCAGTTGAGAAATGTAAGAATTACAGAACAGTCCCCTTTAGATGAAATACAGTATGTATATCCTTAAGTTAGCTAGAGTTCTCACCCCATTTACTGGGCAAAGGGCACTGCATTCAGGGTTCCCTCCTCCCTTATTTTCAGTTGTACCACTGGCCTCCATAATAGGTGAAGCTACTGGCAGAGCCACAGTGGAGTAGGAATGGATCTGCAGTTCATAAATGCATCTTCTTCCTCTTAAATCAGGCCAACTTTCACCAACAAAGGTGAAATAACTTTATTTATAATGTTTATGTAATAATTGTATAATATTCAAACATAAATAATATGAAGTTTCTTCTTGTTAGCTCAGGCTAGAAAGAAACATCCCGCAGTGTAGCAGGGAAATGGAATGTGATCATCCTCTTTTCTCTGGAGCCAGCGCCCTGGGACTTAGAGACTATTCTCTAAAATTAAGAGCAGGCCCCTCTCACTTGGTGAATTGTAGGCAACCCCTGATGGTAACATGCTTGGCTGGACTCCTCAAAGGTATTTTTGCGCTTGAGGTCAGTGGAGGCAGCTCTCACTATTCTGGCACGAAAGACATCACAGCAAACAGTGGTTGAACTCCTGGTGGATTCACAGGTTGTGCCAAGTCAAGATGAAGTGAACCACTGGCATAGTGCAGCGTGTGAGCTCAGAGAGTTAATTGTTCTTTCAGATGCAAATAGTCTTGCTTCTTCCATTCTAAATAGCTGTACTGAGGTATACCTGTTAACATATCCTGGTTTTATCTTCCTGCTTTGTTTTCTCAGATCACCAGGCTGGCTTCTGAGAGCCAATATTCTCCTACTCCTTTATTCAAAATTATTCACATCTGGAGCAAAAACCCCAGGTAATCTATTCATTTTTTATAGCAAAAAACAATCATCATAGACTTTACTGTCTACATTATTTAAAAGCTTTAAATCCAGAAGCTTTATTACCTTGCAGGTTAACATGCATTGTTGTTTTAGAACTCTCTGCAATCTGAAATATTCACAAACTGCAACCCCATTATCTCTTATTATTCACCTTGCTGATTGGGCTGATAGAAGTTGTATGTCAGTCACAGATGGGGGGGCCATAGTTGGCTGTCTGTGTTCTTATGTTCTTTATGTACAAACGTAGCAGTAAGTATAAGTAATTGAAATAGTGGGACCAGGCAAAAAAGAGCTAGAACCATATATTGCAAACATTTGTGTCCTGCCAATGTATTGTGTCCCTATTGTATCTTTTTAATATGGTTCTTATTGTAAACTGCCCAGAGATGGGCAGTGGCAAAATTTGAATTGTAGGTAGGTAGGTAGGTAGGTAGGTAGGTAGATAGACAGACAGACAGACAGACAGACCGACAGACCGACAGACCGACCGACCGACAGACCGACCGACCTCTTCTTCTACCTGTTTGTGAACAAGACTAAACTGTAAGCTTGTGATTCAGAGAAGCTTAAAGGAGAGGTGAATGACAGTTTCCAAAGTTTCTCCTTTCCCAGTCCCAACCTTTTTAAATCAAGTGATTTCTTGCATTAGGCCCAAACCATGATTTACAAGTGACAGTGGCTGCTTTTGTACAACACAAGAAAGACAAAACTAAATAATGTGATTATTTAATTATCTCTTAATACAGTGTATGAACCACATCTTATTACTGCAGGAGTTCTATCGGTTGATCTTTCCAGGTGTTTTTATCCTACAGGTAGAATGCTTCAACTCAACTGTATTTTCATCTCCAAGGCTAGTGCGTATGTTTATAGAATAGTCTGTTCCTGATCTCCAGTGATAGTCTGGAATTATTGGGTAGCAGTTTTTTCTTCACTGTTAATACCTAGAAATGGTTGTGCATATTTTTATACTAAAAGAAGTTGAAGCAGTTTCTTTAAGATGTCCACCAGAATAATGAAAAACTTGTTTTTCAGTTTTGGATCCCATATAATTTATTTCTTAAAATCTTCCCCCCCCCCTTTCCGCTTCTCACTTTGTTTTTAGATATTTCCCTTTGCTGGCTAAGCAGAAGCCAGGGCATCCAGAATACGATATATTATCAAATGTATTTGCTGTGCTCTCAGCTAAGAATCTGGGAGAGGGAACAGCTGGTACTGTGATGGACGTGGTTGACAGCCTCCTCAATACTCCTGACTTTGAGCCTAAGGACCAATTTAGCAGCTTAACAGTGACTGACTGCATCCTTACTGAAGTTGAAGAAATAATGGGAGGTAGGAATGGTTAGGCCTTGATTGAATGATGCTGCTTGTTTGTTTGTTACAATATTTTTCCATAAGGCACAAAGTAGTTTACAAAAACAAGGAAATAAATAGAATAAAGTCAAGGGCACACAATATTAAAACTATCTATAGAATTGGTAGTCCACCTACCATTGGGCCCAAACACTTAGGTTTTAAGCAACCTACAAAAGGCAAGGAGGTTCAGATGATGGTAGGACAGAGAGTTAATTTGTCAATGAAAATTGTTTGAGTGTATTGTATTTGAGCTTTACAGAGAGAGAGAGAGAAACACACACACACACACACACACACACACACAAGGTATATACTTGTATTCAAAGCTGTTTACACAGAATATGTAAACAAAATGGAAGATACTTCATGGTCTTGGCTTAGAATACTTAAAGGGCTGCCCAGGCCCACAATACACAGCCTTTGCATTGAAGTAGCCTTCAGACACCTTCCTGCAATCTGAAGTCAGAAATGTGGTAGTTGCAGGGAAAACCTTTTCACTTGCCTTTTGGAATGATCTCTTTAAGAAGACTTGCCTAATATAGGTTTCCCTTCAGAACAAGGCACAGATTGAAAAAGTAGTCAAAGTTGCCAGCTTTTCAGCCTTATACTGGAAGTCAGCCACCTTTTCAGGATGTGGTGCAACTACATGATCTTTTTGATAGCAGAGATGACAAAAAAGTAATAAAACAACTAAGAAATGGGAGCTTATGCAAGATTTTGGTTGTCTTGCAAGATTTCTGGGTTTTAATCTTTTTAAAAGATATCTTTGTTTCGACAAACACCATAAGCAGGTATAGTAAGTTTTAACTGACACCAAAGCATCATCATCATCATGGTGTATAACAAATCAAAATAATAATACCAAAGTTGAAACATGCATATTTATTTTTTTTAAATAAATAATCATAAGCCTCTCTTTCTAGGCTGTTTGGTAAAGATTTCTTTGTTTTTTTCTGCTTGGAAAAAAACTGACCTGGTTTTTCATTTTACTTACCATATTCCACCATCTTCATTTTAGATCTTCCTAGTATGGGGACAAGGCTAGTTCTCCCCCATGTTCCTTCAATTCTTCAGTATCTCAACAAAACTATGATCAGCGTAGATAAGATAAAGAAAAAAAAGTATAATGCGCAACTCAGCAAAGAACTCAACATTCTTTCAAAGTAAGTGGTTTCTTACCTTTTCTAATAGTACATATTTACAAGAGATTTCTTAGTGCTGTAGAAGTGGTGAAGAGGGAATAGTCCTTTTTCTTTGGTGGGAATGGGGCTAACAGAATATAGTCCAGGCGAGGATTAACTCTTCCTAATCTCTCAGAAGGCAAGAAATCCGATGACTTTGTCAGTTCTTCCATTTTCACTCAGAACAGATGCAAAAAAACTTCTTTCGCGCCTCCTTTACATCTTTCGCAGTTTCTGATAATGCAGTGACATGCTCCTTGTAAGCAGAACATCAAACCTTTTCAAGGGTACATATTAAAAAAGATTCTTGTACAGCCTTGGCCTCTAATTTAGACAACCGAAACATTACATTGTGATATAACCTAACTATAATTGCATGTTGTTACCTTTTGTTTTCTGTTGTATATAGGATTAGCAAGTTTATAAAGGATAAGAGCCAGAGTTCTATTCTGATTGGCCTCCTGCTCCCTTTCCTTCACCAGAGCAACATTACTCAGGTAGGTTTAGAATGAAGTGTGTGGAAAGTAATATTTTCTCTCGGGTTAGATTACTTTTCTGATGACATTTTAAAAGTTTTTGCACTTGTGGACTATACATGCATTCAGGCTGAAACTGAAAGGGAACTGTGCTTATATATAAGCCACAAGAGAGAGAGAAGCTCAGCAGGATATGAAAAATAGTAGATGGAGCAGAGCAAAGAATATGGAAGCCTGGGCCATAGGCTTCAATTAGATTCAGAATGAATCTAATGCGTTATACACTGATCTGTGAATTTAAGTAATACACTTTTGCATTGTAAAATAGGGGTTTCTAAATACAAATGTAGAGGGCAAAATGCCCTCTTGAACACCTTGTTGATTTACTGTAAATCATTTCTTAGATCCCCATCTACTTCTGCAGGCATCATCTTTAAATCTTTGGAAACATAAATACAATTTTCTAAATAGCACCAAGGCTTCATGAAAGAGACCCATTAGGGTATGCTTTGCTGAAGCAGTGCTGCCTGAGTATGCAGAAAATGGGAGAAAAAGAAAATCTAATCTTGGCATAAGAAAAGACCATCTTCATATTGGGCTTCATAGATGACCAACACACTAGTTTGTCATAAATGTTTGCAGTGATCAGCATAATAGTGCTTGTATATGCATATAGGGAAAATGTGGAGCCTCCCAAATTGATCCTGCCTTCCATTCTCCTTTTTCCTCCTTGTTTAAAAAACTTTCCCTAGTCTTTTTGGTATAAGAGGTGGCACAGGGATACTCTGGCAGGCTTTCAGGATTCTGTTACTATACTTTAAACCAGGGCTTTCCAAAGTGCCGCCGCTGGCGACACACCCGGCGGCAGCGGCGGTGACGACACGCGCGCGCATGGTGGCGGCGCGGGGTGTGTGCGGTGGCGCACACGCGCACGGTGGCGGCGCGGGGGGTGTGCGGCGGCGCGCGCGTGCATGGCGGCCGCCGTGCACGCGCGCGCCGCCACTTCCGGGTGGTGTGACGACACACTTTTGTGTGGCGAGACACAGTTTGGAAAGCTCTGCTTTAAACCATTTACTTTAAACTTTACTATACTTTAAACCATGCTGGCTGGGGAATTCTGGGAGTTGAAGTCCATACAACATCAGTTGCCAAGGTTGAGAAACACTGCCCTGAACAATAAAGTAGCATTCCTGTAATCCTTGCTCTGTCTGTTTCTTTCAGGATACAGAGATTGACATCCTGGAGACGGTGCAAAATCTACTGAAACGTTGCTTAACTCCAGCAAGCTTCCTTAAACCTCTGGCAAAACTGTTTTCTGTTATTCAGAACAAATTGTCTCGTCAGGCACTCTGTGTGGTTTTTGAGGTATTATATCAGTGCTTACTTTTTAAAAAAGTATTCTGATTCCACTATGATTCAGTGACTTGAGTAGGTTTGTTCCACAACTAGAGACTAGTCTTGACTCCTTTATAGTCCTTTTTTGGTGAATCATCCTTTTCTGTCCTCTTTTTCTTTTTGTCTTAGAAAACAGTAGCTGGAGGAAGAGGCTATTGTGATATCCTCCATAAGATTCTCTGGTCATAGATAGGTAATGTGATGTCTTCCAGAGGTTTTGGACTACATTTCCCACAAGCTCTTGTCATTGATCCTGGGAATTGAAGTCCAAAATGTATAGACGACACCACATTGCCTATCCTTGCATCTGTACCATAAGGAGCCATACAATCTGTTGTTTCCCTGGGAGAGGGTAACGTGCTGCAAAGGATTTCTCCAAACATTGTAATTGGTTGCCAGATAGACTAGTCAGTTGTTTGTTGATCAAGCAAATGCAAAGTGAATCAAATTGCAACAAATATGTGGTGTATTTACATATTGAATGCTGTGGCAATTCTAGTTTGTTTATTTATTTATTTAATACATTTATATAGCATTCTAGTTGTCATGTCCTATCTTAAAAGGTGAAATGGAGAGGTATTAAAAAAGTACAACTAATGTGATGGTGATAAATTGTCTCATAAAGGAATGCTCCATAACTTTAGACATATTAGTATGGAAAATCGCTGAGAGTGGATAACTTAGAAATATTTCTATTTTGATTGGTTTAATTAAAATAATATAATGGTAGAGAAGCATTTGAAAGTCACTTAACAAAACTTTTTTTCGCTAGTTATTCCATATAAGATTAATTGTATACAGCATATAGTACATATTCTAACATGTGTGATCTATGTACATTTGTCCTTTGGTCACAATGTATACTGCTCTAACCATTTTTATCTTCAATGAAAGTAAAAATAGCCCAGGAAAAATTAATGTGTGAAATAATTGTAAGTTGTGTTATTCATTAATTCTGTCTTTTAATGACTTTCAATCTATTTTAACAGACATTATCACATTTGGAAAGTAATATAAAATATATCACAGATACTGTCAAGGTATGTAGCAGTTTTCCTGATTTGCTTAAACTTTTTTTAATTCAGTTTGATGTATATCTTGATTAAATATTTTGTCTATCTTAGCTGAATGCTTTCAATCCACAACATCTTGATGAGATCAACTTTGACCTCCGTTTGTCAGCATTCCAAGACATCATTTCTCATATCAAAGGGATGAACAAAATCGATGTCAACTACCTCATCCCAGTAATGCATAACTGTTTCTACAGTATACAGGTGAGTCCCACCTATATGGAAGAGAGCTGCCGATTGTGCTCTTAGAAATGTATTCATTTTATATTGTTTTTTATCATATTTGCAATTTAATACAGTTTTTAAAAACCCAATATTTGCATACTTTCCCCTGTCCGTCATGCCTACCTCCAGTTGTGAGAGTAAATTCTCATATGGCCTGATAACAACAGTTGAATCTGTTAACAAAAAAAGAGAGAAGGGGAAATTGTTGGTCTTGCCCAAAAGAGAATGGCTTCTAGTCATTACATAGGCGAAAGAGGCACAAGACTTTTAACCTTGATTTCACAATAAATAAACTGGGTTTTCATTTGATACATAGCAGTCACTGGATTCTTTTGTAATGGCTTTGTTAACTCTGCTACAATACATCTACTTATCAGAGCTGTGGTGTCCTTGAAAGTCTATTCTTTCAGTTTCTTGCCAAGCCAACTGAATGAAGTTGACACCTACTGTAGTTTAACTTTGATTTAGAAATTCCTCTTATTCAGTTCTTCACATATTTATATTGTGCCTTTTAAAATATGATTCGGAAGACTTCTGAGCAATATACGGGAACATCTTAAACCAAATGCTCCTTTATTTGGGATAGTGCAGCTGTTTTAAGGTGTTTCATGCACACTCCATTCCATCTTTCAAACCTGGTTCTCTGCACACCCCTAGAAAGCAATGCCATCCAAATTTTACAATGAAACAGAGAGAAGTTGTATCTACAGCTATGTGGATGTATCTGCAAGCCCCCCAAAGCATTTCTAAGGACCAGGGGATCTTTAAAAGATTTAGTGTGGAGAACTATAGTAGGAGGTGGAAATAGTCAAAATAGTTGGAAATGGAAGCAACTTAACGGAGCCTGGTCCTGCAAAACGTTTCCTTTTGATTGTTGCTCTTTAATTCTTCCCTCCTGCCTTCTATCTGTGCAACGTCTTGACTTTCCCTTGATACATGGGGCCAGGAAGGGGAAATAATGAACTGCAGTAGGATACGGTTGGTTGGGTGGGAAGTTCCCTTATCATGAATCCCAGAATGTGAAAAGTTTATGGTCTGTGGTTGCCAGCCATAAAATAGCAAAACTCTCTTTTCTTTCTGGGGAAAAAGAAGCATGTAAAAGGTTTGCAGTGAACTTACGCACTTGTGGTCATGGCTTGCTGCTATTGAAGACTACTTGGAATTTTAATCACATGACAACTGCTTTGAACTATCATTGGCGATCAGGTTTATGTTTATTTTAGTGCACACTTTTAACTACTTCTCTAATTTATAGGATAATAATCTCAGGTGTCCTGATCCATTTCTTTTGCAGTTAGAGGAAATGGCTTTAAGTGACAGTGCTGTCCTCTGCCTGAACGTCATTATCCATAGATTTTCTGAACTTGATCACACAGAGGATGAATTCAAGGAAATTATCCAGCACACACTTCTGGATTCTTTGAGAAAAGGGCTAAAGAGCAAGATTGAGGTGAATAGCCTAACTCTCTCCTGGGCTTTGTGTTAGAAAGATCAGGATGAATCGAACATCTGTGTCCCGTAGACCTTGTGATTCTCACTTTTATGTAAATAAAAGTCCCTGGGAGGACTTTTTACTGTGTTTTCTGTCCCAGCTCTATTTTTAACATGACTTCTATTTTGTTATTTATGCTTGAATTAATATGAGTTATCCTTGAATTACTAAAGGCTTGTAATAGATACATACATGCTTTTTATATTTTATGACTAAAAATGTTCCATTATCTGTTTCCATCATGACTCCCTCTTTTCCTTGCCCATTCCTCTGAACCCATGGTCATCTGAATATGGCAAAATACCAAATATACTAAGTCAGTTAAATTCTGAACACTTTGGGACATTTGCATGTTATCCTGGGTGCAAAAAATTGTTTTGCTGGGAACAGCTAGACTTTAAAAACCATAATGTGTTTAAGGTACTGCTATTACTATTACTACTGATATGGCATAAATTATGTACTTCCATTATTTCTCTGAATAGTCTAGTCTTGGTATAATAAATATTTGGTGTTTTGAAATGGTCACAATAGTTTAGGATAGCAGTTTGAAAGGGAAAAATTCAGATACACTGCTGTGAAAAAAAGGAGTTTTTCTTTCTGTTCAAAAAGTGGAGGCGCTGACACACTTTAGAAGGTCAGATGTCACTGGAAATCACTTACTACATTTTCTTTGGGGTTTTAGTGCATTCAGCAGGATTACACCTCATTACTATCAAGCTTGATTCAAGCATTTTCAGAACATCCAGAGTTTCATGACTTGGTCCAGCTGACTGATTATCATGATCCAGAGATGGACTTCTTTGAAAATATGAAGCATATTCAGGTAAGAGGAAATGTTGTAACTGCTTCTCCTAAAGTGCCACTGAGTTATCTGATAGTGATAGCATGAAAACTGGTATCGCTTATTTCCTTTTTCCTATTGATATAAATCTCTGCAGTCCCTCGTTTTAGTACTGAAATACTTGGAGCACTAGGATATCTCAACTAAGTTCAATTAATTTTTACATTCTTTCAGATCCACAGAAGGGCACGAGCCCTGAAGAAACTAGCTAAGCAATTAGTGGAAGGCAAAACCACATTGAGTTCTAAAAGTCTTCAAAATTACATTATGCCTTATGCAACTACCACCATTTTTGATGAGAAAATGCTTAAGGTAAGCTTTTGAACATAAAATGGGTAAATCTGCTCATTGCCATAAGAAGGACATTTCTTCTATCAACACATTTGAACTTTATATGATTTTTCATAAAGAGAGAAAACTGAATTAATTCTCTTGCTTTACTACCTTTAGTAGATTCCATAGCTCTTAATGGAGAATTTGTTGTTGTTGGAAGTTCACACTTATAATGGGGGATGGCCATAAAGGGGTTGCTCAGAAAGATTGCTTCCTTCTGCCCACCCTCTGAAGTGATCTTCATCTAGATCAGAGGACTATAGACTTATTTTTATGTTAGCAAAGAATGGATAGAAGAACAGCTTGATGTTGAACATGTTCTGTAGTTTAATCTTACAGATAATACTCTCTTCCTTAGCATGAAAACATGATAACTGCATCAGTTGAAATGGTGGGAGCTGTCTGCAGACATCTTTCTTGGTCAGCTTACCTCTATCATTTGAAACATTTCATCCACGTATTGCAGACTGGACAAATCAATCAAAAACTTGGTGTCAGGTACAGTAAACGCCAGTTTTAAGATTAAAGCTATAACCACATGCACTTACATAGGAGTAAGGACCATTGAATGCTATGGGCTTCTAAACCAGTAAGTGTTATTTTGCCGTTCTGAAACCATGCTGATCTCATACTGATAATATTTCTAAAAAATGATACTTCATTATAGTTAACTCTCACATTCTTTAAGATTTTAAAGCTGTTACTTATACTGTATTGCTGTACATATATTTACTCTGTGAGATTCTAATTCACCCGAAGAGCTGCGTTACACATGGGCAGGCCTCGAGGTCCCCCCCCCCCCGTGGTTAAGAAAGGCAAGATCACGAGCCCCTTTGGCTCTTGGCCTCAGCTCACGCCATTGCTAATTTGCACCGGGAGTGAGCAGTAGCCTCACTGTAGGATCCACAAGACATCTTTTTCTGGGCAGCCCTGTAGGTTTGCGTAATTACTTGTGCACTTCTCTGGAGCTTGTCCATAGCCCTCCACTTATTACATCTCGGGCTGCTTTTATGCCATATCTCATATTCTCCTACCTACTGTACGTATGTATGTAAATATGTATGTTTGTATTTGCTAACTACAGTTTATTTGACAGTCAGTCCAGCAAGAGTCAAAACAGCTTACAACAGAAAAAAATACATTAAAAAATTATAACTCAAACAGAAGCAAAGCAATAGTGCTTCAGAGGACAGCATCCAGTAGCAGGAGAGCAGGTTTTAAAGGCTTTCTGAAATTTGATCAGAGTGGGAGCCAACCTAATCCTGGGAAGAATGCTGTTCCAAAGATTATTTCTGCTAATAATATTTATGTGAAGATTTTTTTAGAACACTATTATATTAATCAATATAGCTGATTAATTTTTAAAACATCTTTTGCACCTGTTCTGTGTTTTCACAATATTTATGCAAATAAGCAGAATGTATAACTGTAAGATTGTGATGCAGGTATGCTATTTGCACTGTAGTTAAAGTCTGCCATCTATTAATCCAGGCTTATTTTCACCTTGATAGTAGTGGCTCAAGTTATACAGAGTGTTTTGCAAATTTTTTGATAAAGTTGGAAACTCTGCAAATCAAATGCATTTCTTTTTCTTTCTTATTTGAAAGCGTGCTAGTAATGGTGCTGGAGGCTTTTCATTTTGACCATGAAACACTTGAAAAGCAGCTTTCTATTATTGAAAAGGAAGGTAAGTTTTCTAATTCCTGAATCTGATTGAGGGTACCTTGGCCCATGGGAATCTATTCTGCTTGAAATAAATTATGGTGCCCTTTTATATTTTTTTATAATATGCAAAAGAGAGAGATCAAAAGCATATACTTTTTATGTACTAAACTACAATTAAATATTTAGCATTTTTCTCAACTATTATGTGCAGTCCAAATTTCTAAATAATCATCTGGCAGTAAAATGCTTGCTCAAATATAGAAGTGAGTTCTTTAATTTACTGTAACATTTACTTTTCCTATACTAGATTAATATGATTTCTTCTCAGAGATTTGCTTCCAATGCAATGTAATACTAACAGAAAAATAATTGAAATGCCTCATAGTTTCTCTTTATATATACGTTCATAGGGACTATTGTTTATGCCTTTATTTTCTCAAGTTTGTTAGTTTAGAACACCTACTTAAAACTAAACTTATATACAGTTCTGCATTGAGCAGAGCTGGCCTAATTCATTTCCTGAGTTTATGAAGACATGCTGTGCAATCTGACTATTGTGCTTTTTGGTTTAAATTCTTGCATTACGTACGGATGCCTGTGACCCTGTCAGGTGGATGCATCATTCTGACCACACTTCCCCCTCTTAGTATGACTTGCTGGTTTTTTTATTGCAAATTGTTTTGAAATTTTTAAAAATAAGAAACAATATATAAATATTTCAAATAAACAAATAAGTGGGACATGCCTAGCTGAAAGGAAATCAGCATGGGTGTTGCAAAAATAAATTCTCCTTCACTGACATGGATGGAAGTGTCATTTTCCACTTTGACTTTGTACACCTTGATTTTTAGAGTTCTTCATTAAAGACTCTTGAGTAACTCAGTGACAGTCATGGGATTAGATAATGTGTCCTTTTATGCAACTTGGTAAAAATAACAAAGAGTATGAATAATTTTATGGTGTGTTCTGTATCTGGCATACCACATACCGTTGTGGTTGCCACATTTGTAAAAGGATATAAAAAAAGTGGACAGAGGGCAACCAAAATTATCAGGAGGCTCAAGCACCTTCCCTATGAGAAAAGGCTAGAATGTTTGGACCCTTTAGTTTGGAAAAAAGGTGAACGAGAGGGCATGATCGAAGAATATAAATCACGCATGGCACAGATAAAATAGGCTGCAATAATTTTTTCTCCCTCCCTCACAACACTAGAACCAGGGTCGTCAAATTAAGCTGATTGAAAGACAATTTGGAACAGAACACTTTTAGTTTAGTTTATTTCAGTAAGGGCTATTCAGAATACATTTTGCTAGGTGATAGAGTACTTTTATTATAATTCCTGGCTTTTGTCCTATTTATCTTAAATGGGGCTAAATATACTGAGACTTACAAAATGAAATTATATGTTTAGGTGAAAGTTCTAAACTTCTGATGAGGCCTGGTACAAGTTTTGTTTGCTACAAAGCTGATATTGCCAATTAATTACTTATTTGAGTATAGAAACTTATGTAATCAGAATAAGACAAGAAACTGAAGTTAGATCAGTCTTTAGAGAATCTAATATTTTGCAGAGATATAAAAAACTTAGAAATGGAGTTTCCAGGAAAAATATATGGCTGATTGAATTCGTAATAGGAGTGCTTCAGTCTAGAGTATTTTGTTAGTTTTTATTTCTTTGTTTTATTCCAAAATGGAATCTTGATTAATAAATGCCATAGTCATTTTCATTCATTTTATGTAACTTACGTAGAAGCCATGGATATCAATCCTGAAGTAGAGAATGAAGCCATGGAGGTGGAATGTAGTGATGGAGAAGAAGAAGGCCAGAAGACCAGCAAAAAACATTCTGGTGTCAGTGAACAGAAGGAGTATGCTGCCTCTGGGTCTGATCAGCCTGCTAATGAAGAAGATGAAAACTCCCAGAAAGCCACAAAACTGCCCTCATTCCTGCCCAGGAATAAGGAAGAGTTGGAGTGTCTGATTAAACACATTCAGGCAACAGTGACTGGCAATATATTGCCCAAACTGCACAGATGTCTCATTGCAAAGGTACATTTTAACACTTCCTTTCTTTTTTCTCTGGGGCATTCAGGTTGGCATTACGGGGATTTTTCATGCCTTTATTTCACAATAATAGCTTAGGAAAGGTCAAGCTGCAAAAGATCATATAGAGATTTTTATGACTGAAGGAAGTTTTAGACCTAAGATGCCTTAGTCCTTGTCCAACAGTCTAACCAGCCTTTCTTAACAGTTCTCCTAGCTGGGGTATAATTGGAGTTGCAGTCAAGCCCATCCAGAGGAGGCAGATCTAACTTACACATTAAAGTAGTCTGAGTATAGATTCCTCTCCCAGCATGAAGAAAGATACCAAATGCAGCTTGTAGTAAAATTGTTACTGAAGAGGATTTGTTTTGGTACTTCACAGGTCAAAAGAGATGAACAGCACAAGGTGGTGAGATCCAAGATTGTCAATGATGAAGAGGTGGTGCAGGTGCCAATAGCTTTTGCAATGGTCAAGCTGATGCAGTCTCTTCCTCAGGATGTTATGGAGGAGAATTTGCCAAGGTAAGTATTATATCTGTATCTATAATCTATAAACCTTTCGCATGTAAATCTTTTCAACCACCACCACCATCATATAAACCTTTGAAGATAAATTATATCAACGTAGTATTAAAATTTTGTTGGAGTTGAAATGAATCTTTTCCCACTGAAATTGGTGTTCTGTTTTTCTCTGTTCGGCATCTTGAGATAATTGTCGTCTCTCTTTGTTTCCAGCATTCTTCTGAAAGTCTGCTCTCTTCTGAGGAACAGAGCACAGGAAATCCGGGACGTTGCACGTAACACCTTGATGAAAATGATGGAGGCTTTGGGACCACAATACCTGCAATATGTCTTAAAAGAGATGGAGTCAATCCTTGTCAGTGGTTACCAGGTAAGGTGGAAGCATAACAGATTTGAGGAGGAGGAGCCAGGAATTCCTTTTTCATTCTGCATTTATTACTAATCCATAATCTTTGTAGATAGTAACAGACTGAATTTGCAGAACTATATGCAAGAATGTCTGCACTTTCTCCTAAATCAGCACATCAGTTGACATTGGGTTAGAAGCAGAGACTGCTGAAGGTAAATAATCTTAGAAATCTTAGAAATAACATTAGAAATACAGTAGGTCCAATGCTCCAAAAGTTTGAAAAATGCAGGATTACCTGGAAGACTGATCTATTAGGTAACAGTAGAAAAACTGTGGAAAGGTACGTTGTAGAATTTTGACTTACATTTCTGCAATACTCTTTCGGTAGTTCTCTTTTCAGTTAACAAATATAATGGTCTCTCCTAAATATGTAGGTCCATGTGCTAACTTTCACTGTCCACCTCTTGCTGAAGAGCCTTGCCAGCGATCGACTTAAAGTTGGTGATCTGGATCCGTGCATAGAACTGTTGATAGAAGTACGTTTTTTGCAGCATATAAAAAAAGATCAAATGCAAAATATTTGTTTCAGCAGGTCTTTAACTTAACTTTTGCATGGGGAAAAGGTGATGTTGGGTAATGCCAAAGTCAAAACTGGTAGCTCTCTGAAGAAACCCAGATCATGAGTTATTTGCTTGAAGGAAGGGAAAAGAGCAATGGGAGCCTTCTCTGATCTTTAGCTTGGCTTTTATAATCTCCAGACACACTATCCATGTTGTTATGTAATGCACACAAAGACATTATGTTGATATTCGTTCTGAGGGGACAAATAATCTTACCTGTCATTGCATTGCTTTGTTTACAAATTGCACAAAGCATTATGGTTTGCTGACATTTATTGGATTTTAATTTTTTTAAGAGGAAGGTGGTCACATTTACAGTGTTGCATTTCTGATGTATGTCTTAAGGTCTCTTCCTCTTCCTTATATAACAGCATAAGTTTTTGTGGTTAGTCTTTATGGCGTCACAAAATTTGTACATCAGTGAACTAAAGTGAACGGTCTGGAAAGTTACACTGAAAACAGCAGATGCAGCTATAACTGTTTCATTATTATTGTCTGTTGGTAAACTATTCTTGTTTCTCTCGTATCTTCTGTAAAGATTTTCAACCGTGAATTGTTTGGGGAAATTGCTGAGGAAAAAGAAGTAAAAGGCATAGTTTCCAAAGTCATGGAAGCTCGTAGAAGCAAAAGTTATGATTCTTATGAAATCCTTGCCAAATATGTAGGAAAAAACCAAGTGATTAAAGTTATTCTTCCGTTAAAAGAGGTAAGAAGGTAGAATTAATATTCATTAGAACTTCATAGTGGGAAGTGTTGGAATACAGTAATCAGATTCTTCTAGTGAGTAGACATTCCTGGGCCGAGTGAGGAAGCTGTAGCCCCAGAGGTGCTTGTAACCTCTTTTCCTTGGCCCTCGACTCCAGAGTCCTCTTTAAACACTCTTTCGAAACATTTTCACCATTTTGAGATAGGAAACTACAGCATAATGCCTAAAACAAGCTTAACAGTGGCTTAAAAGAAGAAAATACTGCAAACCCTGCCCCCCTCCCATCACTTTGTATCATTGCTCTGATCCCAAATGCAATCCCTGGTCATCAAAATGTAATTTTTTGCTAATTAGTCCTGCTAAGGTTCACTGTGTTCATACATGTGTGTATGTGTGCTTTAAAGAAAAGTGGTATATACATTTTATGTATAAACGAATAAATACAACTGTACAAGTTTTCCAGATATATTAGTCCTTCTGCCAGTATTGGCTGAGAAGAACCTGGGTTGCCAGTTAATCCCAATTACACGCTTAAGGCAGGAATGAGTAAACTTCTGGGGGCCAGAAGTTTAATATTTAATATTTTTGGCATTTAATATTTTGGAAGGGTCAAAGGGTAAGGCAACAATATAAAATAGGTAGGGTCATGTCATGTTCATGGCTGGACAATAATTTATTTCTTCATTTTTGAATGGGGGGGAATTTGCTTGTGTTTTTTGGTTTTTTTCTATATAAAGCTTATCTTACTCTACAGTTTTCCTTTATCTGGGATAATACTGGGAAACAATCCAGCTTATTTTCAGTAACATTGACCAGAGGTTCTAAGGAGCACAAAAAAGAGGTTTATGAGCCATGTACAGTTCTGAAGCTTCAGGTTGCCCACCTTACTGTAAGGTGACTTCATGATCTGCTGGAATATTCAGAGGATCTTTCCCTCAAAGTTTTGCCAAACAGCTTCTTCCGCCTCTCTGACATGATCAACCCAATAGATTATCAGCAGAGCTCCTGTCACCTCTCCCACTTATAATTTTGAATGTCCAGTCTTAATTTTATTTGCTGAATGAGAAATCAGCAAATTAAAGAATACTCTAGATCATTGTCTAGAAAATACAGAACCATTTTACTACTTTTAGATTACAGCTGCCCACCTGACCCCCAATTTCCTTTTTATTTCCAATGAATGAAGCCAGCATGAAGTTGGCAGTATTGTTCCAGAGGCTGCAGAAGCATAGCACGTAGGAGATTTTTATTGGGCTGGGAGAGTTTCTTAAGGTAGATTTGGTGGGAGGCTGCCAGATGCTGATCTCTCCTGTAGAGAGAGGACATGCATGCAATCAATGCAAATATATTTAGTAACAGTATGATGAATATGTAATTGGAAGAAGAATAGAGGGAGGGTTCTCAGTGATGCAGTGGAGCACTTGTACAAATCTTACTTGATATGGAGGCATGGGAAAAAGCAAAATGATACATCTTCTCAGAACATGCTGCTGCTGCAGAAGGGTGGAAGGTATGAGTGTTGAAAGTGTCATTCTAAAAAGATTTCCATTCTAGGATTTGCTTTGTAAGGTGATTTCTATACTGTAATGTTGTCCTGCAGATTTTGGAGAATACAACCAGCCTAAAGATGTCTCGAAAGGTGCATGAAACTTTACGACGAATTGTGTCTGGATTGATACTGAACAAGGCAATGACTGCAGAGTCTGTTCTTCTACTCAGTCATGGTTTGATTAGTGAAAATCTACCATTGTTAACTGAGAAAGCAAAGTAAGTTTAGGAAGAATAAAATGCATAGAAAGCTAAATTTAGTTTGATCCCCTTTTCTTTTGCTTGCCAATAAATGTTATTACTTCATACAAAATGCTAGTAGAAAATCTATATGTGAGTGCCTATGTTTTATATACATACAGCAACACACATATTTATACACAGCAAATCCTATTGCGTTATCATAAATGCAAAGAAGTCAACAACCTCTGGTTCTGTGTTTCCACAATGCCTACAATTTTGGATTTCTCCCATTTGTTTACCTGCAGTTCCACTGTTTCTAGTTAAGCCATATTTTATTTTAACCAGCATTTGATTCCTCCTCCTTTAGGATAAAAACTGAGGTTTTTTCCTAGATCAGTCTAAGGAGGGCTGTTTAATTCATCAGTATTATATGACTGATCTTTCCAATCTCAAGCAGGAATGGCTTCATTAAATAATTGAGCTTACTTTGAAGTATATGATTTCATTCTAAACATCAGATTTTGGTTTCCTCTCCTTTCTCTGCCCAGTAAATGCCTTTACTTCGATTAGAAGAACTGTCTGCTAAGACCATAATTCTTATTTTTGCTTTCTTCAATCACTGTTTTCAGAATGAAAGCTGCAATTCCTCCGGATCCTCGTTTGCAACCAGAGAGCTGCCTCTTACTGCCACCGACTCCCGTTCGAGGAGGTCAGAAAGCCCCCGTGAGCAGCAAGACCAACATGCACATCTTGGTTGAGTCAGGGCTACGGGTGAGAAGTGCCCAGCATCCATCCATCCATCCATCCATCTCTCTCTCTCATTGATTTTTTTCTGTTTTAAAATGTGTAGTCTCTCCAATATGAAATGAATCCAATACTTTATTTTTCCGGTGCAGGAACATTACAAACAAACCAAATCAAATCTCATGACCCACCTTAAAATTGTTGAAATAACTTAATAGCTCTAGTTTCTCCCTACATGTTACAGATGGGCCACTTGACCAGAATAAAGAGGTGAAGGGAGAGGATCAATTTAAATACAAGGCTCCCGTCAGTTATGGGAGAACTGGCAATGTGTGTAACACTGCATTCACTTTCCATTCCTCACATGCTCTGGATTTTTCTTTCTAGGCTAATTGCAAATCAGGACTTGTCATTACATGTGAATGTATGTATTATTTGCATAAACAATTACTTACATGTTTGTTATTAAACTTGAAAAGAGAGCCTTGGAGGTCACTAAGAGAGTGGATCTGTAAGGCTTGCCATTGTGCCTGAACTGAGCCAGCCTACGAAGATTTGTTATTTTGTAGTAAATACAAAATAGAATCTGGAAGGATGTTTCTGTGGAAAGTTCCTGAGCAGCATTACAGTTCAATAGAATTGAGAGATTGGAGAGAAGGAAAATATTTCTCTCCGTCCATTTCTTTTTGTGCCTTCAATCTTTTTTCTGCTTGCACGCTCCCCTCTTAATGTGCTGCATTTCTAAGATACCACTGCAATTTCTTATTGTGTTAAGTAACATCTGAGATTACCCTTGTGTTTGAATAAATCATTTCTCTTTTTAGATTAATGGCCCCCTAACACTATTATTATTATTATTATTATTATTATTATTATTATTATTATTGAGAACCTTCATCGACACTTCTTTATTATGTACAGCTGCTGCACATGAGTTTGAAGAGATCTAAAATAAATTCTTCAGATGAGCATGTTTTAGAAATGTTGGATCCTTTTGTACAACTGCTTATCAGCTGCCTTCAGTCCACAGATATTAAGGTATGATGTTTAGCAACATGTAACAACTTTACAGTAGTGCAGACAGACTATGGAGTTCTCTTTGATAAGTAATAGAATTGGGAGAACGCATACTCACTTGCTTAGATGTCAGAACAGAAAATCAAGAGTTTTGCATTTACTTAAAGTTTTTCTATTAAAGTGCAAGTTTCTGAGTCTTACAGTTGCAGAGAGAGCTCTAAAATAGAGATACACAACTGGAGGCCCTAGGGCTGCAAACAGCCCCCCAAACCTTAGCATCCAAAGACCTCTAAAAGTTGTTACCAGATTGTAGTTTGAATGCACTAGAAGTGTAACACGAGTTGGACTCTAGTATATGGTATATTCTGTAGAAACAACCAGGTGGTTAGCAAAATTAAAGGTGCCCAGCTTTGGTAGAGGTTTGCTTCTCCTTTTAGGTTCTACATTATATACAAATTGTTTATTTCGTGTATTTATTTCTGTTTTATAAACTTTACTTATTTATTTATTTAATATGACCGCCCATCTCCCCCAACGGGGGACTCTGGGCAGTTTACAATAAAATCAAGTTTAAAATACAAATATAAAATTACAATTTAATTAGCATAATATAAATAAATATAAAATCCAAATTTGGCGAATTGATTTCAAATAAAAGGGAGGACATTATGGCATTAACCACCCCCATGAGGAGCTGTTACTTTTCCCCTCCCGCGCTAGGCGGCAGAACCCGGTATGCTAGCCTTTTGATTGTAATAGTAAGCTAAACTATTGATTCAGCAGTAGTGACCCATGTATCTTTTGCATCTATATGTTAAGAAGGTGGTACTAAAGTTTGGTACAAGTGACAATTTTTGGAAAACATGAAATCCTAGATTTTTAACAGCCCAAAAATCTCAGTTGGTAGGTTTCTGGTTGTTACCAAGATTTCCATGAGCCATATAAATCATTCTTGTTATTTTCTTTCCAGGTGACCACTGGTGCTCTTCAGTCATTTCTCTGGGTTTTAAAGTTTCCTCTACCTGCAACAGATAATAATATGGAACAGTTGACTACGCAGCTTTTCCTGCTATTGAAAGACTTTGCTAAACCAGGAGCAGCTAAAGGACAGAATTTTCATTTGGTTGTCAATTGTTTCAAAGTAAGTCTTAACCAAAAGAATGGTTCAGTGCTGATCTTGGGTGAGTTTTATTCCAGTGTTATCATCTTACCTGTGTGGTAAAGAAGATATCTCTGCCTCCTACTGGTAACTTTTTTTGGCCGTTGTGCAGGCAGGGGTCTGAGGAACAGTTCCTAGCATTTTGTCCAAAGTGATAATCCATTGTAGAATCAGCAGCAGTGTCAGTCTGCAGAAATATAGAACTCCACAGCTGCCTCATTTGGAGATAAAACAGACTGGGAGGGAAGGCCTGTGTTTTGCAATAGTCTGACCCAGTTTCAGGGTTGTGGGAACTCTCGATTTCTAGTTGCATCTTTCCTTGACAGCGAAAAAAGGAAATCGTACAAAAACTTGACTATCACTAACTCATATTTATCATTTTTAACACATACACCCGCATGCACATATGTACAGATTTGCCTGTTGTGTATTTTTGAATGTTCAAAGAACTTGAAATTAAGTCACAGAGTACCATTTTATGATGAATTAAAAATATGCCTAATAAAAAAAGTGTTGAGCTGCAGAAAATAAAAAGTTAAAAAGGAATAGTTTCGTCTCCTCTCAGAGATGGTTACATGGGTGTAATTCAGCAAGAGGTTTCATCAGAGAGAAAGGGCCCTACTAATCTGAGAAATGATAATGGGCTTACTTCCTACTTAATTCTATTTAGGATTGTAATCTTCATGGGAAAAATGATATTTTTGCACATCTATAGAGTAAGGTAAGAATTTTTTATTTGGTAGACTAGCCTATATTTAAGTTTATCATGCAAAATTTTAATTTGCAGTGTGTAACTCTGCTTGTGAGGAATACAAAGAGTCATATAACAGATAAACAACTGCAGGTTTTGCTCGGATATGCGGAAGAAGATATTTATGACCCATTACGACAAGCCACTGCTTTTGGCCTCTTAAAGGTAACAACATATCAAATTGTCTTTTAAGAATTATTGCTTGAAAACACAATGACCTATCTTGTATTTTATGTGAAAATTGAAATTCCTCTCTTGAAACCAGCCAGCCTGGAATGGGAAGCCTGGTGCAAGTGTCTGCTCTTGACATTGACTTCACGTCTTTGAAAGATGAGTCATCAGCCTAGCACATCTTCAGTTCAGCTATTTCTCATGGGGATGTATCATTCAACATCACCTTGGTGTGTTGCACCGCAGCAAGCAGGATAGTACCAAGTCACTAGCACTTTGCCAATAGGCTGTTGTTCTTCAGGTGGGCAGAACACGAGGTCTTGCCCATCTGACTCTGCAGATCAGAAGAGACGACAACTTCCAAATTGGCTGGTTGGGCATAAAATCATTTTAATCCCAGTGAATGGGTATCTCAAGAGTTGGCTTTTGCTCAGACTGATGAAGTAGTTGTGTTTCCAGCATGTGATGCTTTTGTGTCACCAGGGCAAAGAAAGGAAAACTCTCTATTTTCAGTTGCTTTTGATAGGTTAGAACAACTTCACCCTGACTCATATTTATACATTATTGTCTCTGTTTTTAAAAAGGCTATTTTATCTAGAAAATTGATAGTTCCAGAAATTGAAGGTGTCATGCAGAAGGTTGCAGACTTCGCCATCACAGGCCAAAGTGAGCAAGTTCGAATTCAATGCAGACAGGTTTGTAGACATTTTAAAAATGTCCTTTTTATTGTTATAGTTATTTGCTTAGGAGCACAAAGACACTTTAAGTAATTTTCTTAAGTCAGAGATAATGATTCTTTTGGGCCTGGGGGCTGAACTGGCCCTTAACAAGCTTACTGGTAGCTGTTTGCCAGCAGTAGAGGGGGCCATAATTAAGGTAGACAGGTCACCCACTGTGGGCTGTAGACCCCTCATATGCTTGTCCTAAAATCATATACTGTAGACATTCTTTCCTTCCTTCCTTCCATACTGTCCCCTTCTATAAATTCCCCTCCTCCTGTCCCCATTTTTTAAAAAATTATATATATTTTTATTGAACAACGATTAACAAACATTATCAAGTACAGTAACTAAATGACATAAACCCAAGATGCATAGAGAAAAATATAGAGAAAATACAAAAAACCTACTAAAAAGTAAGTACAGAGACAGGTACTGTACACTTGACAAATTTACCATGTACGCAAAATATTACAATATTATAGTCAATTGCTATTGAGGTAAGCTGTAAAATCCATCCAAACTTTACAGAATTATGGTTCCTGCCTTTGATGTTTCATTATTTTAACTGTGTGATTTTTTTGTAAAGCAGCAATTGAAGAAGCCTTGTTAATCCACATCTCAATTGTTACATTATCTGGAGTTGTCCAGTGCTGGGTAATGATTATTTTGGCTGCTAAAATTAAATTTATGGGATTAAGTCATTTAACCTTTCCCTGCCTGCTAGCACTTGGATAGCTGTCCTGTTTTTGTAACTGGAAAACATACTTAAACCATTTGTGTTAGTATTATTTTTCCTTGTTCGCTTTCTCCCCCAGATTTACCAGAAATACATTCTGGATTATCCCCTTGGGAAAATGTTGAAAGCCAACCTTGAGTGTATCCTTGCCCAGCTCAAGTAAGTACGGTGGATGTAATTCTCAAATGAAACCATGAGAGCATAAATATTACATACAGGTAGTCCTCGTTTAACAACCGTTTGTTTAAAGATGATCTGAAGTTACAACAGCCTTGGAAAAAGTGCTTTACAACCTGTACTCGCACTTACCCGTCGCAAACTGTCACACCATGCACACGGTCATGTGATCGCAATTCAAGCACTTGGCAGCCAGCTTGCATTTACAACCAGTTGCAGCATCCTGCAGTCATGTGATCACAATTTGCGACCTTTTTTGCCGATTTCCGGCAAAAAACGTCCATTGGGGAAGCTGGATTCGCTTAATGACGTGATGATTTGCTTAACAACGGTTGTAAAAATGGTTGCAAAATTGGGTCCAGTCACATGGTGACTCACTCAATGACCGCACCGCTTAACAACCAATTTTCCGGTCCCTATTTTGGTCATTAAGTGAGAACTACCTGTATTTGTTCCATTGGTTTTAAATGATTATTTTGTAATTGTTCTCCATTTTTCCTTTTGGTTGCAGATAAACAAATACATGTGTTAGTGTCAGGGTTTGAGGCAAAGAAACAGCACTGAGCCAGGGAATGAAGCTCTAGCTCCTTATTGTTTCTACCATACACAGAATCTTGCCAAACTAAGCAAAGCCAAAAGGTGCTAGGGAGAAATACTCCGGTGAATCTAAGGCGGGTCCTGTCTCAGCTTCTTGGCCGGCTGCCCAAGGTCCTCCAAACTATAAGATCGTTTCTCCCCCTGGAATGCACCCCCTCCTTCCTCTTCTGCGACCTCCATAGCACCACCTCCCCCCTCTGGGACACATTCCATCTCAGTTAGAAACAAAATCCAGTAGTAGATCTGCTAAATTTCCCTACCTAGTTTGTGCTATTAGTGCCTTTCTTATTAACCTTTCTCCCATGCCTTTATCTGAAGATGGAGCCTCCTGAAAGCTCTGTGGTGTCTTCTTAAGTTTGCCAAACTTCTATTGATGCTTCACTTTTCTGTGCCGTGAATAGTGCCGTTAAATAATAGAACTTTCTGTAGCACGTAAAAATGTGTATAGCTTTGTTTTCAGATTTTATATGCTGCCCCTTTTTTAAAATATACCACGTAATTTGCCTCTGGCCAAGAGTTTGTCACGTTGATCAGCTGAAGAGAAGATGATGGAAGAGCTGCTGATGGTCTGTCTCCAGTTCTGTTGTGAACGGAGGCTTGCCACATATGTGCGCACTTATCTCATTTTTCCTCTGTTCGGCTATGAAAGGAGCAAGAGCACCCTGTGCAGTCCAGCATTGGCAAAGGCAGACTATGTGATCAAATATATATTTCTTAATGTTTTAGATATCTGGGGCTTCTAAATACAAACATAACATAATAAATCTGATTGGATGCCAACAGGTATTACGCTGTTTGTGTCAAAATCTTGGCAATTTTGGAAGTATTAACTATATTGTGCTGTTAATTGTTTCACCCTAGTTATGAATATGAGACGGGAAGAGAGTCTGCTTTGGAAATGATTGCTTACCTCTTTGAAATGTTCCCTCAGGTACCGTACAATTACCTCCCAGATACAATATCTCTAATGTTTCTTTCAACTAAAATAAGTACACTATTTGAATAAGACTGTTTAAAATGACTTCCATTAAACATGATAAAATTGCTGAGAAAATATGTACAGGATCAAATTTGTAAGCAAAGTCAGAGGAGCTGTAAACATATAGCTTCCAGTATTCTGCAGTTGTTTGTGGGAATAAAGGATTGCATGGATTGGATTTTATTTCTGTTTAAACCCTGCCTGTTCTATTAGGAGTTCAGGCTTTTCCTCCCCTTCCCATTTAATACAAAGCTTTTTATCCAAAGACTTTTCAAAGCCTTTCCCTAAAGTTATTTTGTATATACTGTGAAAAGCATTCCAAAAGCTGTTGAACATAGATTTACTAATTGCAGTTTAGTATGCAAATGAGTGTTTTTGGCCCTTGCTTGCTTAAGAATTATGAAACGTATGCAATTCTTGAAGATAGTCTTATTTAACTGAAAATGTCATACGTTCATCTGTACATGGAATACAACCTCTCCTCGTTTAGCGACCACAATCCGTTCCTTAAATTGGAAGCAAAATGGTCGCTAAGAAAATATGTGACTAGAAAGAGAGAGAATGAGAGAGAATGCTGCGAAGATCCCTGGCTGCTGCCGTCTCATTTAGATAAAGTTCTCTTGTACAGCTTCCTCTCACTCCAGCATACGTTGTTGTCAGGTGCAGAAATTTGTAAGTGCATGCATTGGTCAGAAAATGATGATGACCATCATATTTGTGAATGATCGCTAAACGAGGTAGCCATTAAACAAGGAGTGGCTGTATTTTGATTGTCTTGATGTGGATCTTCCTTTCATTGTGGTTTACAGGGGAAAACACTGTCATTCTAGAGATTTCCAGCCTGTATGATTTCTCCTTTATTTCTGCAGGGCTTATTGCATGAGTTTTGTGGGCTATTCTTTGTTCCATTATGTATGATGATAGTAAACGATGATTCAGCAAAGTGCAAGAGGATGGCAGCGCTGGCGATCAAAAACCTTCTCAGCAAAATTAGTCCCGCAAACCGAGACCTGATGTTTTCACTGGTTACTTCATGGTTTACAAGTAAAAAGGTACTATATAGGGCAGTAGTTTAGGTTGCCATTGGCAATTGGTCTTCTAATGAAGAAAGTAAGGGAATGTCAAGAGTGTAATACTTTTTCAAGGAACTGAACTTCCTTTGGTGGAACGCTATTTTACTACATGGCATTGAGTACTGCCATTTTCTTGTGGGATTAAAATCTCCACTCAGAATCATGGCTGAGCATGTTGCTGGCAAGGCAGATACGCTTAACAGTCTGGGCCTCCTTGCATGTAGAGGATTCAGTTATCTTTGGGCAGACCAGGTGTGGGCCATAGTGTTTGCACTATGGAAGATATGGAAGGGGCTGCTTTCAGAAGGTGACAAACCCTAATCCTAACCAGGTTGAGCTCTGTCTGAATGTTGCTTCTTATCATCGTTGTGGAGGTCAGCAGCACTATTACAGTAGGAACTTTTTAATTTGTTATTTATAATGAGGAAAAATATATGTATTCAACTAAGTTTATATGCTGCTTCAATCAGAACTCATTCTGAGTGGCTTACCTACCTCCTTCAGTATTACAGTGAAAATAAAAAGCAGTAAACCAAAATACAGAAAACAATAAACAGTAATAACAATTAGTAATAAGAACCTCAGCTCAGGGAATAACACTTAGCCATTCAAAACTTACCCTACCGGGAGGGATCAACTCTCAGGCCTCAAAATCTTGTTGAAACAGTCAGTGTTTTAGTGGCTCCATGAAAACCCCAAAGCACTGGGGATTGTTTGATTTTGGGGGTGGGATGCTATTCTAGAGAAGGGGGGCAGTGACAGAGAAGTCCTACCCTCTTCTATATAGCCGGCATTCCCTAGGAACAGGGATTCAGAAAAACCTTCTCTTCTAGATTTTATTGGGTGGGCAAAATTGATGTACTTCCTTCCCTCACACAAATTGATATACTTACTTTCCACACACAAAGAAGTCACAAATAGTGCTAGTTTGTCTAGGGTTTTTTTTTTTTTTTTTTTGCAAAATGTCTTATTTATGAGTTATTGTTTTTATTGATAGAGTGTACATAAGAGATTAGCTGCTCAAGCCTGTGGAGCATTTGCTGAAGCTGAAGAAATTGAATTTGAGAAAAGGCTTGGAACCATTCTCCCTGTTATCGAGAGAGAAATTCATCCTTCAAATTTTGAAGAAGTAAGTATTTTAATCAGAAATAATGTTTCTGGGAAACTGAAAAGCTGAGAAAATTGATCAAACTGCTATAACGAGGCAAACTACTTCATTATTTTACAAGAAGACAGGTTCACAAAAGAAATCTGCAAAATTATTTTTGCAGAAACATGTCATTTTTCCAAGAAGTGTAAAAGAACATTATTGGAACAGTTTTAACAGATAATATAGCTGTAATATTGAGGGAATGGGAAAGTAAAGTAGGGGAAAAGAATTAGTTTTTATTCTATAAGCTGTTCAGGCTACAGGTGAATAGTCTTCCTCAGAGGGCATAAAGGACTGAGAAGGCAAATGAATGGCCAAGTATCTATATATTGTTTTTTATTATTGTGGCAAACCATTGAGAAACATTGAATATAGGCTTTAACCTATTAGCGTAGGAGCTCTTTTTTCAGTGCTGTAAAATCAGGGATGTGTTAGCTTTGCCAGCAAAGCTTGGAGTATCCATTTGTGATGCAGATGAAAGATGCCAGGGTGGTAGAACACAACATATTAGTACATAGATATTTTCAAAATGAACTGTAGACTGCATGATCAAAGTGATAATCCATAAAGACCTCTGCGGAAACATGTTCAGTTTATAGATAGCATGATCTTAGTTGGGAAAAGGATCCTACTGTTTATATCCATAACAACTTTGGGAAGGAGGCTGTTGTGGAGTCTTCTGGATAAAAGGGGGGGAATTTATCAGGAAGCACAGAGTTTGTGGTGATTTCTGTGTGAAGAGACTGTGATGATCATCCACTCTTTGTGTTCCTTTGCCAAGGAATTCCTTTGCAATTTTCTGTTTCAAACTGAATATGGAACCTTGTCAGGAAAGAGTTTGTGACATTTCTGCTCAGTTGTATTTCAGAATACAGCCTCACTGTTCCCATTTGCAGTTGAGCTTGCAGTGTTATATCAGTGGTATCATTGGGCAGCAACTTGCAAACAGCCATGAAGACTAGATGGGGATATATTAATTACTTGAACACTATTGCTTTTGCAGAATATCATTGTTATCATCCATTTCACTTTTTTTAAGGTTAAAGAAGAGACTGAAGAAAAGCTGGCAGACAGATTGCTCTTCAGTTTCCTTACCTTGCTTGTTAAACTAATCAATGAGTGCAACATTATTCAATTAAACAAACACCATGAGATTCTGATCAACATTTGGGGTTAGTAGTAACATTACATTGCTGCAAAAAGAAGCATTGGTGCCTGGTGTCAGGGGGAAAGGGCCAGGAACCACGCTGAGCCGATATCTTCAACTCTAGTTTCTTTATTGCTCTTACCATACAGACAGAATCTTGCCAGACTGAAGCTTTCCTAACTAACCTAAGGGGAAATACTCCAGGGGCTCTAGAGCGGAGCTACTCTCTCTTTGCCTGCCTGCCAAGGCTCTCAAGGCTGTGAGCGTGTTTATCTCCTTGGAATGCGCTCCCTCCTTCCTCAGCCCCGCAATCCATCACACCTGGCATGCTTATTATGAAGACTGTGTATATTAAAAATGTATAATGCAGAACAATGCCTATAAATGAATTCAGTTCAAGTGAGCTCTTTTTCTCCCATTTTTAAGGTCATGTCCAGTCCCATTTATGGTACCCACACAGCTGGGTGTGGCTGACTTCTGCTCAGATTTTTGGCTTGCTGTTTGCTTCCCACAAGCCAGAGGAACTTGTTAGTAAATGGAGCAAAAGAAAAACAAAAAAGAAACAAGTGACTCAAGAGCCATCAGCAACCATTTTCTTAACAGAGGAACTTAGCAAAAAGGTTATCTTACTTACTATCTTACTTATATTGCTGCATATTCCAGTGGGGGGATGGAGCAGAAATTAACACTAGTTTCAATATGTTATTGGTTTCATTACAATTATAGATCTTCAGTGCTGGAGCTTATTCTTTTTGTTGTGTCTTAATGGAGAGTAGTTTATTGATGCCCCAAAGTTAGCACCAGCTGTTATAGTTAAAGAAACAAAGCATACATCATATTGTCTTGCATGTTCCTTTACAGATGAAAACACTTGCTTTAGCTTTCTGCCATCAGCTAAAATCCAAATTTCTCAGTTCTAGTCTCGGAGAACAGGTAAGCTATTAAGCAGAATTTGGCAGCTTTGTCATATTTGTAATGTGTTTGCTGAAAGAACTGTAATGACCCTGACTTCAGTGTCCCAATAAACACTTCAGTGTAGCTATGCAAAAAGAAATGGCAGGATTCTCACCAGAACCCTGACAAGAACACATAGTTGAAACAGACATAAGAGTTCAAGATCAGGAAGATTCACAAATGGTGGCCAAATTTCATGCCATTGCAATGACAGTCAGAAGTTCCTGGACCTGACTGTACTCCAGATATGTTTAGTTTCAAGCATGAATAGGCTTTTTATGGGATATTTGTAATCTGGATTATCTTCTCGGCCTTTGGGGTATTTTTCCTACAACCATATATTTTAATAAATTGTTCAGTTACCTGATGCATTCAGTACACAAGGACTTTAGGCTGTTCTAAATGTCAGGAATTATTGGTCCAACCCCTGCTCTTTGAGAGTAGCTAGCTCCTTGGGTAAGAGTGACATTTTAGTCTCTGCAAGAATTATAGAGATTACTACCCATCAGTAGTATTTCATTTTCATAATATGTAATAAAATAATTATTTTGAAAATGATTGCTAATGCCCACTGGATATATTGTAGCATTAAGAATGGTTGGCATATATTGAGCCTCAAATGGCATAACCATGCTAAACCTTTTGCTTTTGAAGCCAGCTCAGAGGAGTGTTTCTCAGCCTCAGCAACTTTAAGATATGTGGACTTCAACTCCCAGAATTCCCCAGCCAGCATGTTGAAAAACACTGGCTTAGAGGTCATAAAACAAGGAGTTTAATCAAGCAGCTAAAAAACAGTCCACCGAGAGCCTGCCCTAAAGCTTTCGCTCACATTTTAGAAACCATTTGGATATCTACCTTTTGTTTTTCTTTGTATTCAAGGTTATAAAGAACTTACTGTTTGTATCCAAAGTACTGTACCTTCTGGCTCCTGCTCCAGAAGATGGCAAAGAGATTGGTGAGGATCTGGGCTGGGAAACTGAAGATCAGGGTGACTTAGGAAGCGAAGATGAAGAAGAGATTTCGGGTACGGAGGCAAAAGAGAAAAGCAGTCCAGCCAGTTTGTTGTGGGTGATGAAGAAACTCCTAGTAATGGCAACAAGAGAAGCTGCCCATTCACCCAAAGACTCTTTAAAGGTTGGTTTGTCTTCTGCAAATAACACCATCACCTCAGAAAACACTGTCAGGGTATCAGTGACTTTTGCAGGTCACAAGTGCAAATGGTAAAAAAAAAAAAAACAATGCAGCAGGATACGATCATAAATGGACAT
Source organism: Charina bottae (assembly GCA_023362775.1). Taxonomy (NCBI): domain Eukaryota; kingdom Metazoa; phylum Chordata; class Lepidosauria; order Squamata; family Charinaidae; genus Charina; species Charina bottae. Next base: position 37,702,656 of record JALMGJ010000006.1, on the reverse strand, counting down.
GCAAGTGGGAGCAGCTTCTTTCCAGTCCAGGGCAAGAAGGCATCCAGCACCAGTTACTGTCCTTAGCTTCCTAGGAAGGTTGGAATTGGAATTACACGAGCAAAAGATCCTCGCTTCAGTTCTCTTCTCTGCTTTTGCTCAGGTTATACTGTGCTACTTTGTTTCGGTTTTTGAAACCTGTCCCCATCCAAAGAACCTTGCTTTTTTCATTACCTACTTAATGAAACTTGGGGCACAGAGGACTTTAACAATAAAGATGCTAAAATATGAAGAAGGCTGCCCACATAATGCTTGCCTCAAAGCTAAGCTAAAAGAAGTCATTTGGTTTTTCCTCCCTGGGAATGTAAGGTGGGAAAGGGAAACAGACGTCTTTCTGTCCCTTTTCCTTCTGATGACTACTGGGTTCTGTGGCTACATGCCAGGGGCACGGCCTATGGAGGGCTGAGAAATGCTTCTCATGGTGCACTTGACCTTGCCAGGCTTTCTAGAAGGGAGGGATGCAGAACTGAAAGGTTTGGAGACCGGCAGACGTAGCGAGCAGAGAGGGCTGTAGGTGCTGAAGCAGGAAGCACGATCAAATTAGGCTTAGAATTAGACATTGAGCAAATCAAACTGTTGTCAGAACTGATGGAAAATGATGTTTGTATTTTCCAAGTGTCCCTCAGGAAGTACTCCCTTGCCACTAATTGTTAGCATCTTTTGGTGTGTTTGGTTGCATTGTGGACTAATTTGTTGACCAAATATGCTTGCCTCTTCAGAGAACCTGCATCTTTAAATTTCTTGGTGCTATTGCAGTTGATCTTGGGAAAGAGAAGGTAAAACCGTATCTTCCAACCATCATAGCCCCTCTGTATAGGGAACTCAGTAGCACTTATGCAGAACAAGGTAAGGGATTTTGCACTCAAGTAGTTGGCATAAAAGATTTCTACTTTACAGAGGAAGACTTTCCACATTTTAAAACACAATGTTTGCCTTATACCACGGTCACCTAGCAAGCATCCTTTGCAGTAGAACGGCGTAGCATCTGTGATGAATGCTTAAAAGGGAGGGAGAGGTTTGGCACAGCAATGCAGCAGCTTTAGATGGTACTCATTAGCATCTAACTTTTTAAAAAAAGACCTTAAAATTTAACATACAAATTAAAATTTAAAATTGCTTGTGGGATTGCTTAATCTTCTAAAATCTGTTTTCTTAAATAAGATCTTGTGAAATTTTGCTATTTATAATTTTTGATTTTTTAAGATAAAATACGCTTTACATCTTTTGGAGTCAACAACTTTGCATAAAATCATACTGTGATGCTTGTGATCTAAAAAGTTCATTGAGGTCTTATTGAGGTGCCTCTGTTTCTTTGCATCTACTGCTCCTTTAAATGTCAATATTCCATTCTGGATAGTGATTGCATGTCTCTCATCTCCACAATGCATATAAAGTAATTCTGGGGAGAGGCTTGTATACATGGTGACGGAGTGAGACCCAGTATTTTCTGTGCATTTTTTTAAAAAGTATTAGGGAGATCTGGCAAATTCAATTTATCTAGGTATCTGGATGGAAAAATAATCTCCTACACTCTGAAAACCTGACCTAGCCTCCTTTTGTATCCTCTTAATGTATTGGATCACAAATCCCATAATTCCTTGGCAGCTTGATTATCAGCCAGATTGCATGGGAATTATGAAACTTGAGATCCAACATATCTGGAAAACAGTACGTCAGTAAAGGCTGCTTTATATACAGTATATGACTGCAACACAGGTTCTTGGGATTCAGATGGCTTGGCTGCATCCTGAAGTAAGGGATAAGGGAATTATCTGGCAAAATCCTTGCTATAAATAGCTTGGTGGGTCAAAATCTAAACAATCTGTGCTGTTATCCATGCATGCATTTCTCTACTAAATATATGTAATGACATTACTGGCATGTTCTATGAATGAGCCTCAGGTTAGCTAACTTGCTTTAATTAACTATTTTCTACTCTCACTATAAAGTCACCACTTTCCTCTTTAGTCTTCTTACACAGCTTTCAGGAAGAGATAAGAAATGCCTCTTTTGTCCAAGTTAACTGCAGTTCAGCGTATCCAGACTCTAAGCTAGACTGAGCTGTGTTTCACTGAAAATTGCTGGTTTAGTTAATCACAGGCTCTTGGGGTTTAGATGGCTTGGCAAGGTGCACTTAATATATACTGCAAGGGGGGGCCGGGATGACAAGTGCCCAAAGTTTACTACAGCTTGTTCTGGTGGAGGGATAGAAGCCCCAGAAGCACCTGTAGCTCCTGAAGCTCGTTTTTTGAGAACCTGAATTCTCTCCAACACCATACTTCAGAAACACAATTTCTCCTATAAAAACTAGTGATTCTTTAAACAAGTGTATTTCAAATTGCATTTTTGCTATGAAAATTAAATGCTAATGCTAATTTCTGAATAGTTTTAAATTATTTTGAGTATTATATTTTATGGAACTTTGTACTATACATTACACTTGGCGAGTTATGCAGTAGATTTAACCAATAGATAGCATGCTTCAGCTGTCTGTTATCAGGTTTTGAGTAATGAAAGTCATATCCTTGCCAGATCCAACTCTAAAGAATCTTTCCCAAGAAATCATAGATCTACTGAAGAAATTAGTTGGATTGGAGGCCTTTTCAGTTTCATTTGCTCTTGTGCAAAAACAGGCCAGTCAGAAGAGAGCTAAACGAAAGAAGCAGAGAGCCCTACAGGTTGGTATCAATTTCATTTTCCCCCTCCATTTGCTTAAAAATGTTGACCATTTCATTTGTTATGAGAAGTTTTATTAAAACCAGGCAATTTCAGAAGGTAGAGAGGAAATGAGAATATCAATACAGTATGACTCTCTTGTTTTCCATTAGGCTGTTGCTAATCCTGAGATTGCTGCCAAGAGAAAGTTAAAGAGGCATAAGAATAAAATTGAAGCAAAGAAGAGAAAAATAGAATATCTGCGGCCTGGTTATAAAGCCAAAAAACAAAGAAGCCATGGGTTAAAGGACTTGGCAATGGTTGAGTAAACACTCCATCACATAACTTTTTGTAAAAAATATTTATTCTGTTCATGTTTGCTATCTTGCATGAAAGAGAAGGCATAAAACTTTTTATGTGTTTTTAACAAAATAAGAACAGTAGTTTCAACAGCCTTTATCAACTAAGGCTGTACTTAAGAGAGTCAACTGTATTTCTGTGGATTAAAAGTATATAGGAAGAGACTTAAGTATCACATCATAGCCTCTTAAGATTTGGGATTGTTTCAGGAAACCAGACTCATGTTTTCAGAAAGATAAACCTGCAGGGTTTTCTAAATGTTTATTTGTAATTTTAATTCTTTGTAAATCCCATTCAAGTGATAATATTATTGGGAAATCTGTAAAGTGTTCAATCATTTCAGTGAGGAGGCTTGTAATAAAGGATGGAGAGTTATAAGATATTTTAGTTGTCCAGAGCTCATTGTACATTAATGTACAGTTTGTGGTAATGTGTTTTTCTATTAAACATGATTAAAACACTTTATCCATAATTGTATGCTAAAGTTATTTTGGTATATTTACTTGTAGCATTAAGCATTGATTTGGTACCAGCAAGCATGGCATTTGTTTTTTCAGAATCAAAATCTCTTACTGTGAAACTTGTTCAATCTCTTTCCATCTAGTTTATTTATTTTGATGAGAAGGTTGCCTTTTTCAAACAGCATGTTAATGAAATGTTGTATTTTTGCACTTCAATAACTATCAGCTAATTTTCTTTAACTCCTGTATACTTTCTCACTGTGCCAGTTCCTCCAACATTATGGAAGACATTTGCTTATGCTGGATTCTCTGACTTTGAGCTCACAATTACTAGGTCAGATTCAGTCCACAGTTTGCTAAGTCATGGTTTGTTGAATAAGCCACCGGTGGTTAGATTCAAACACTGCACCAAGCAGCAGTGTTTACTGTGTCTGCCAAAGCAGGCAAGATGGCAGAGGCATTGGGAGGCAAGCCCTGCCTCATTTGTACATGAGTCGTGTACAAAGATGGGCAGGGGTTACATCACGATGCTGCATCCCCCATCTTGCTTGTTTTGACACACACACACACCCTGCAGATGTCACTGGCACTAAGTTGAAAACAAGCCCCTTTTTGGTTTAGTATGATGTATGAACTTGGGCTTTTGTTTTAAACTGAACTATTGACACACACACTATACAGCTCGTAAAACTTTTAGGACATTTGACTTTCCTTCTAACAACACTGTTGATTCCATGAAAGGGGTTTCTATTCCTGCATTTTTCAGTATAATGAAGGAGGATGGCTGAACAATGATAGAATCACCTAATCTCTCTCTGCTACACATTGTACCTTGCCTTGAAGGAAATACTTGGGTCAAGGTGATTTTTGACTAATAAGTTTCCATGAAGGAATAGGTGGAAGTATGTGACTGCTTAAGCAATTCTACAAAGCCCACATATTAAACTTTCACAGCTTCACCCCCTATTCCTGACTTTTAGAAACAGGCTACACAAAAAAACTGGGCACTACTTCACCTTCAAAAAGGAATACCTTATAGATAACTAGCATGAAACAGAAAAATGTGGAGAGTTAAATATTTATTAGTGTTAAATAGTTTCACACTTAAAATAAAGATTTATTCCAATTTTTCTAGCCAATATTCAGTACTGAGTATCATTAAAGTTGATGTTACGTAACTTACACAAGATGTGGAGTAAATATAGTATGCAAACTTTCAGTGTGATTGCACAGGAACACCATTTTTTTCAAAAGATAATCTGTCAATCCTATTTACAGCAATGCATTTATTCACATAACCAATGAAGGAAACTTCAAGTCTGTTTCACTGTCTGCTCTTCAAGGTCTCAACCAACCTAAAAAAACAGATTGTTTTGAAATTTAAAGTTCAGACATTTTAAAAATAAAGTAATAAATCCATCTTTATGTACTGTGGATTTCTACTGTATGTAATAGGACTGTGCAATGATCCAGATTCAAAGAGGAAAAGGTGATTTGGAATGTGCCTCAGCATGTACAGCATGAACAGAGCATCTGTTAGCACTTCCTTAAATGAAATGTGGCTTTTCCTGGGATCACATGGCTTCTACATGAACTCAATATGCTACTTCAAGGCTAGTCAGTCTCTGTTACTGTGATCACTGATTCAGATTAGGCTACTTCAAGAGAGCCAGTTTGGTCTAGTGGTTAAGGTGCTGGGCTAGAAACCAGGAGACCGTGAGTTCTAGTCCCGCCTGAGGCATGAAAGCCGGCTGGGTGACCTTGGGCCAGTCACTCTCTCTCAGCCCAACTCACCTCACAGGGTGGTGGTTGTGGGGAAAATAGGAGGAGGAAGGAGTATTTGGTATGTTCGCCGCCTTGAGTTATTTATAAAAATAATAAAGAGATAGAAAATAATTAAATTAAATTAACTGCTGATGGGTGCTACATGAGTACTGCCAACCCCCATGTCTCTTAATCTGCTTTTTCTTTTTGTTGCACGGTCCTAATAAGCAATTTTTAAGGGATTCAGAGCAATAGTCCTTACCACTCCATAGCCTCATCAAGTCCAGTGCCTTTGGTTGCAGATGTTTTGAATATCTGCCATTTTCTGTCTTTTAGAGCTGGGAGTCCAAGTGCATTTGCCATTTCTGTAGGAGTCATGGCTTGTTCCATATCTTGTTTATTTGCAAATACCACTAAAATGGCTTTCTTTAATTCTTCTTCCTAAAAGAGCAGGCAACAGATTATTTCATGCAAATTCTTTCCTTAACCACTGTTACCTAGAAACATGTAAAGCTCCTAAGTTCATGTTCCTATGACACATTATAGAGGTAATTTGGAAAGGGATTTAAATTTGCTTTTAGAAAATCTTTTTTAATAACAGGATTTCTTCCATTTTGTACTAGAAAGCAGTATAAGAAATAAGTGTCAGATTCTCTATATATAGCTTAAATTGAGCTCTTATTCCTCTCCCCTCCCCCACCCTTAGAATCTATAGCTATCGAGGTGAAGAAATGCTGTTAGCCTCAGAGAACAGAAAATCACATTAATGAAATTTCTATTTTTTGCTCTTGTGTATGATTCTAAGTGAATAATGATAATTTATTAAATTTACCTGCTGCCCAACTCCCAGCAACAAGGAACAATACAAAAAGAAAAACAAGAACAGAGATGGCAGAAAAAGCAAAGATGGGAACAAGGGAGTTAATTGTCCTCACCAAAGGCCTAGGTCACGTCTGCAGGGCCCTTCAAAATACCAATGAGGTGAGAGCTGTTCAAATCTTGGGGGGAACTGCATTCAAGAGGGCAGGCGCTGCTACAGAAAACGTGCACTTCCAGAGTCCCAATAGATCACATTGTTTAATTGATGGAACCCGGAGTGCACCAACTCTGCCAGATCGAAACGACCAGGCAGATACTATGGGAGGCAGGTGGTCCCTCAAGTAACCAGAGCCTATGCCACGTAGGGCTTTATAGGTAGCAACCAGCACCTTGAATTGCACCCAGAAACAAACCGGCAACCAGTGCAGCTTGCAAAGCAGAGGTGTTACCTGGGCACACTGAGGCATGCCCATCACTTCCTGCACTGCTGCATTCTGGACCAGCTGAAGCTTCTGAGTGGTCTTCAAGGGCAGCCCTATGTAGAGTGCATTGCAGTAGTCAAGCCATGAGGTGACCAGGGCAGGAATGACTAAAGGGCCCCCCAATCTAAGAAAGTGTACAACTGGTACACCAGATGAAGCTGGGCAAAGGCCTTCCTGGCCAGAGCTACCACCTCATCAAGCAGGAGCTGTGAGTCCAGAAAGACCCCCCTAATTGTACACCACCTTTGAGTGGGGAAGTGCCACACCATCCAAGGTCAAAGTTAGAATATCCCCAGATCTGGGCGGTCCAAACACCCACAGCCACTACATCTTGGTAGGACTGAGTCGGAGATGGTACCTCCCCATTCAAACTTGCAAAGCCTCCAGGCACTGGGACAGAATCTCAACAGCCTCACTTGGCTGGCCCAGAGTTGGAAGATATAATTGGGTATCATCAGCATACTGATGATACCAAATCCCAGACTGGCAAATGTTGCTGTACAGGTCTAAAGCCTCCAAGAATAAACAGATTAAGGTCATCTAAAGCAGCAGTCCCCAGCCTTTTTGGCACCAGGGACCGGTCGTGGAAGACAATTTTTCCACGGACCAGGGGGCAGGGTTTGCAGACGGGAGCCCCGCGCCACTTCCTAACAGGCCGCAGCCCACAGGGTGGGGACCCCTGATCTAAAGGGTGGACTAATGATGCCTGGATTATTAATAAAAAAACAGTTTAATACTTGAAAATGAAGAAACAGCAATATCATCGGGATGAATAAGATGCCTTTTCATAATTATGAGTCTAATTTTAAATGCAGTATCCAGAGCCACCTTATTCTTATTTTGTACCTCCAACATGGCAACGAGCTCAGATTTTGAAATTCCAATTCTGTCTCTATCACAGCTGTCTACTACATAGATTACTGCATCAGTATTAGAATAATAACATCGCCAATATGGTCTAGAAAAGAAAAGAAAAGTTTAAATTGTATCTTATTTCAAAGAGATTGTCATAGCTTTCAATAGTGTTTCTTAGTACTTATAAAGTAACACCTTTATAAGTACTAAAACTTTTCCCCTCAGTATCCATCATATACATCTCTTTCAAAAGGTACCTGAATGAAATTTCAGATTGTACTTTACACATAGATATATTTTAGAGCCTCAACATATTTTTCTTAGCTCTAATGGCAAAATCAGTGGAAACTGATTCACTCACAACCATTCACAGCTTAACCTCTGTGTGAAAGCCTAACTCAAATAACTATTTTCTGACATATAAACTCAGACATTTTCTTGTAAACTGAAAATGTCACAACATTCAGTTAAATATTCAGAAGTCAAGTTTTCTTCTTGGTTTCAGATTAGTTTTACCTGATGCTAGTCTGTCCTCCTAAGTCCCAGACTTGAAACTTTAGATTCTTATAGGTGACTGTCTCAACATTAAAACCAATTGCTGGAAGAGAAAACCAAACCTAATTAGTACATGTTAAAAACAATTCATATCCAAATGTAATTTGAATACATAAATATTACATGATGCCGTTTATTTTCAATTTCCATATAAAACTTATTACTACTGAATAATATTCAGTATTAATGCAATATTATTAAAAATATGGGCAAAACATCAATATTTCTTTGCTCCTTGCATCTGTATAGCTCTTTATAAAGTGCCTTAGACCTTTTTAGGGAAGGATGGGACCTGTGAAGAATTGTTAGACACCTGGAGGGTAAAATCTGCTTGGAGCTGGATGCTAGCTGGGCAAGTCCTGACCGGGTGAGAAAGACCACAACTAGCAAGATTATCTGTGATGAATTTGAACTTATAAGTCCTGAAGAAATAGTTATGATTTTCTGTGGTGTCGACTCTGAATCTCTGCCATTCCTGGTTGATGAAAGCTTTCAAAATGTCTAGGAGCTAGACTAGGTAAATGCATCCTTAGAGAGACTGCCCTAAGGAGTCTCCTTCCTCCTTCCCAGAAATTCTGGATAACTGAGGGACCACCATTCCCCAATTACATCTACCCATCCCATCAGGTCTGGCAGGGGGAGCATGCTCCAGGTCCTGTCAACCAGGGAGCGTCATCTGGCAAGGCCCAGGAAGAGAGACTTTTCTGCTGTGGCACCCACCCTGTGGAACATCATTCCCCCAGAGATCAGATTGGCCCCAACCCTGCTAGCTTTTCGAAAGACCCTGAAAACATGGTTCTGCCAAACGGCATGGAGACCCAAGTGTGTGATAGAGCGGAAGCAGTACTGAAGATTATTGATAGATGTGATTACCTCAGCTGTGAATTTTATGAATTTTATGTTGGTTTTTATATGATTTTTGTATTTTTTTAAGCCACCGAGAGTCATATATGTGAGATGGGAGGCCATATAAATGTGAATAATAAATAAATAGATAATTACTGGGCAACCTCCAACTTTCGCTTTCTGGGCAAGATCGCTGAGAAGGGCTGAATAGGTGATGTCACTGAGATGCTGTCCAGCTGGCTGAAGGCTGTTACGGTCTGGATGGGGAGGAACAGTCTTAGGATCAATCCCAACAAGGAGGAGTGATTTTGATTTCAAGAGCCATCCAATTCCAGGTTGATTCCATCTTTAGAACTGGATGGGGTTGTATTCCCCCATACAGAACTGGCTTGTAATTTGGGGATCCTCCTTGACTTACGGCTCCTGCTCAATGAGCAGGTCTCAACTGTGTCTAAGAGGGCCTTCACACAACTCCATTTTGTGTGCCAATTACAACCCCTCCTGGAACAAGAGACAGTCCCTACAGTCACTCTTGCTTGGAGTATTGCAATGTGCCCTACATGGGACTGTCCTTAAAAAGCATCTGAAAGCTACAGCTGCTGCAGAAGGTAGTATCTTAAGTAGTCACTGCACATTTTAATAATTAATTTTGTTAATTTGTTAATTAACATTAATAATTAATGTTATTTTTATAACATTACTACTACCCTGAGAGCTGCACTAGACACCAGTCACTTCCAGGTGTAATTCAAGGTGCTGGTTGTCACCTTTAAAGCCTTACATGGACTGGCATATCTTCAGGATTGCTTATTCCCAATTGTATCTGCTCATCCAATATGATACGATAATGTAGGCTCTCTCCATATCCCTTCACTCAGGGAATGTCATCAGCAGGGATCATGGAAGGAACTCTTCTCAAATACTTCCCTCCTTTTCTGAAACAGCATCCCCTGAAAATCCAATGGTTCCTATCCTGTTGGTTTTTAAAAGGTAAAGGTTCCCCCCGCACATTTGTGCAGTTGTGTCCGACTCTAGGGGCCGGTGCTCATCTCCGTTTGTTAGCTGAAGAGCCAGCGTTGTCCAAAGACGTTTCCACGGTCATGTGGCTGGCATGACGCACGCGGAACGCTGTTAAAGGTTGGTTTTTAGGAAAGCCTTTAAAACTTGGCTGGGGGCTGGAAAACATTTATGTTATTCCCTCTGGCTTTGAAGTATTTTATTAATGTAACCGTTTTACAAAAACTATAAAATGCTGGAATGTAACTGTTGTTCCCAGTATTTACGTATATATGTACTTTGACTTTTGTATTGTAATTTTATTATTCTTTAACCTGATTTACAGATGTCTGACATGTACACTGCGTAGTCATCACTAACTGCAATGACATATAAATCCAGGAAACAAATAAATTAATTCTACAGCTGAAAAGCCAGTATTGCAAAATCCTGTTTTCCTATAGGAGGAAAAAATTACCCTATGTTTAGCAGGTATTTGTTCTGTTCAGATGTTGGTATCAAATTTCCTTTAGTAATAAGAGTAATATCTAATAAACTAAATATTCTAAGGCTTACAACCACTTAACTCATGGCATCAAAATTCATTGAGTGTTTTAAACATTCATGTTTAATTATTCGTTTTACAATTTTTTGTGCAACCTATATTGTTAAGGGAAAGTGAAGTAATCTAAGATTTTAGGACACTTCAATTAATAAATGTGTAAAGAGGAGATAAGAACATTGCACTACATGCTATGAATCACATTTCATTTAGAAAAACACTTACTAGGAATGGTAGTTACAACTTCGCCAACTTGTAATCTGTAGAGAATTGTGGTCTTTCCTGCTCCATCTAATCCCAAAATTAAAATTCTCATCTCCCGTGTACCAAACAAACTGGAAAAAATTGTTGAAAAAAAGCCACCTACAAAAAAACAAGCATTGTTAAAACTATACTGCAGTATCAGACTATTCCAAATTAATAATTTTCAAAGCTTTCCTGAGAAATACATTATACTTCCGCGGTCATGTGGCCGGCATGACGCGCGCGAAACGCTGTTACCTTCCCACCGAAGTGTTACCTATTCATCTACTTGCATTTTGCATGCTTTCGAATTGCTAGTTTGGCAAGAGCTGGGGTGAGTGCAGGAGCTCACTCCGTCACGCGGCGCTCGGGTCTCGAACCACCGAATTTGTTGGCGTCTTAACCACTGAGCCATCGTGCCCCCTGGTTTTAATATGGTAAATAGCGATAAATATAACCCACACAAACCAAAGCACTTTTGGGATCCTCCATAATTTTTAAAAGTGGGAAGGGGTCCTGAGAGCAAAAAGTTTAAGAAACATTGTTCTAGAGCCAAGGAATGGGGAATGCCTGTTGTCCCCCAAATCTTGCTGAAATTTTCGGTCCCAACTTCCTTTGCCATCCTCATTAGGGGCTGCTGAAATTTCTAGCTCAGTGACATATGGGGTCGCTACCCAACCTTCATGGTAAGGCTTGTGAATGGGTAAACGGGCATCAAGAGCCTGGACACGCTCCTGTCCACCGGCAGAGAAAACCCTAACCCCGCCGCCCTCCATTCCACTTTAAGATTAAACAAAGATTCCCACAGGAACGGGGTGATAAGGAAAGGGAAAGTGTGTGAGAATGAGGAAAAAAGGGGAGGGGACTCGGTGCGAAGGCGTCAAAGTCCCTCTCCTCAGACTGTTCAGGATGCTGTTGGGGTCTAACTTTTCACATTCCGCTGAGGGCCTGTGCACTCTTGCCTCGTCTTTGACTCGCTGAAGAAAATTCTACAACACCGCCCGAGACGCGGAGTTCCCCCGGCTGGAAGCCCCCCGGCGAGCGAATTCGATCACTTGACAGCCCCGGGAGTAGCCAGAATCACAGGGCGCCTCGGAGGCCTGCGGCCCCACGCCACCAGGGAAAAGCTCTTCACAGAGTCCCACGCTCCCGCCCCGCCGGCGCTCGTTTTTCGGATCTGCATTATTTCCTCCCCTCCACCCTGCCACAGCCAAGTGCTGCCTTTCCCCCTTCCCTCACCCATGGCGGTAAAGGTTTCCCGGGCCGCTTCCCGTTCAGATCCCCGGCAGTCCTCCTCCCCCTCAGACGCTGTTGCTGCCACCGGCGTTCACCCGGAAGTCGGCGCTAAGCGGGTTCCACGTCGGCTACCACGTGCCTCAGTCGCTCCCGCGACGTCCCCCAGCTGCCTGACATGGCGAACAGACGAGGGACGGAACTTTCGACACAAACCAGCCCCGCAGCGACTGGGGACGAAGCGACGAATCTGCTAGGTCAAAAGCAGAGCGACACAACTTCTCTCGGCTCCCCCATTGGAGAAATTTGGCTAGTGGGCGGGGATACCTAGTTTTTGCTTGCGGGACTCAAGAGGAGGGGCTATTCGAGTTCCGACCTCACGTGGTGCTGTGAGCGGCTGAGCAAAGGCGGTGATAGGAGGGAGGCGGAAAACGAGTTTTCTGCCTTTGAGGAAGAGAACGGCTGTGTTATAAGAGTACTACGGATGCGGGTCTGCTGTGTCGTAGTATTTATTGCTAAACTCGATGTTTCATTCCCGCGTAGATTAGAACTGAAGCGCGATGACGCAGCAACGTATCTAAGTGGAAAATCTCCACGCACACCTGTGAGAAAATTGCAACAGGTCTGCAGAATGTATTTACCCTGGGATTTTCTGACGTAATTTAATATGCATAGAATGACATGTTGGTTATATTTAAATTTTTGTAAAGGCGGTAATGTTTTTAAGAAACAGCCATTTTCAAAGCAAATACATCAGAAAAAGAAGCACCGTGCTTAGAAAATTTAGATTATTCAGGATACAATTTTTATAGCCTATATAATTTCAGTTTGCTTTTTGGAGCAAGTAGAACTGGGGAAAAAAGTTGCTTTAAGAGGAAATTCTCTATTTCCTAATAATTCTTCAAATAGACAAAATCACTTTACACACACACTCTTTCATGTGGGTTGCCAGGTCAAAAAAAAGCATCTGGCCAGTGTCACTGATTTGGTGATGCCAGAATTTTGATTCTTGTCAATTATATCCTATTTCCTTTTCAAAGTAATATTTAACCTTGTGCACAAAGGTGGCTGTTTAAAAAAGTTTATTTTTCCACTTAGGTAATATGAATAGCAGGAATAGAAAAAAATATTCATTCTTGTAATGGAAACATATTAAAATAATTTCACCATAATTTAGAAAATGTTACTTGCACAAAAAAATCAATAATGAACAAACATGATTCTTCACGCCCTTGATATTCTTAGCAGGCCACGGATACGTCTAACAAGTGCTTGAATGAAAGTGTAGCGTGACCGCACCTTAGAATACAGTCCTTCTATATCTAGAAGCTTCTTCTGCAGGGATTCCCCAAAATTATTGGTTGCTTCTAGCTGAAGCTAAAAAGAAACAAGAAAAAAAATAAGGTAACATTTATTTATGAAATCCTTTGTTTTTTATCCGTTCAATCGTGTCCAGTTCTTGGAGACTGCCTGGACAAGTCCTTGCAGTTTTCTTGGCAAGATTTTTGGAAGTGGTTTGCTATTGCCTTCTTCCTAGGGCTCAGTGTGTGTGACTGGCCCAAGGTCACCCAGCTGGCTTTCTGCCTAAGGTGGGACTAGAATTCAGTGTCTCCCAGTTTCTAGCCCAGTGCCTTAACCACTACACCAAACTGACTCTCAAATCCTCCTTTAATACACTGCTAATTTAAATTCAGTAGTCTATATAAATGGGGTCTGCTTTGAAGCATACCCAACCCCCCAATCACTGTTTAAAATCTAAAAAGTGAACTTATTGATTTATATGAGTTATGCCATACCTAGGTTTAACATGTCCTTGCTGGGGGGAAAAAAGGAAAAGGGACCAAAAATCCAGTCCTGATATTATAGCATAGTCTGTAGCCATTGGAAGCCAATTACAATATTGTTATTATTTTAAAGTGTAGCCTCTGATTGGAAAGATTGTTCTGATCAAAGTAAAGATGATAGAAAAGGGATGCATCCAAGAAGCTTAATTATTCCCAAACTTCTGGTCTCAAATGTATGAACTGGATTAAGGTCTCTTCTGCCGAGAGCGTGGGACTGCCCCTGTGCAACGGCTGCTCCACTTAAAACTCCACGCACAAGTTTCTGTTGTGCAATTTATCTAAGCTGTGGCTCCTGACAGAACCCGCTGTCGAGCCCTATGCTATGAAGCCTCCACCAGCTTTGAAGACAGGTGCCACCAAAAACTGATGGAAAACCATGAGCGGAATAACACCCACAGTTATTGCAACAACGGACTTCCAGTGCCCCCATTATGCCAAACTCTGTGCTTACAGACTGGGACTGCAGAGCCACCTCTGTGTCCACAGATGAGCTGCACAACAGTGCATCTTCTTCGAACCCAAAGGACTATACACACACACACACACACACACACACACATACATACAGTGTGTGTATATGTATCTGTGTATATGTATGTGTGTGTCTGTGTATGTATGTATGTGTGTGTGTGTGTATATATACACACACAAGAGTCCCCTTGTGGGGGGAGATGGGCGGTGATATAAGTTAGAAATAATAATATATATATATAGGGTGGTGTGGTGGCGTAACGGTTAAAACTGACTGTTGAATGAAAGGTTGGCAGGTCGAGACCTGGAAGCACCGTGTAATGGGGTGAGCTCCCATTCTCGCCCAGCTCCTGCCAACCCAGCAGTTCGAAAGCACGTAAAAATGCAAGTAGATAAATAGGTACCACTCCGATGGGAAGGTAACAGCGTTCCGTGCGCCTCGGCGTTCAGTCATGCTGGCCACATGACCACGGAAGCGTCTATGGACAACGCTGGCTCCCTTGGCCAAGAATCGGAGATAAGCACTGCCTCCTAGAGCCGGATACGACTGGAAGGGGAAACCTTACCCTATCTACCTACCTACCTACCTACCTACCAGCAGCCTTAAGTAAATTATTCAAGTCTATGAAAAAATAGCCAAGGCTCCAGAACTAAGTATTATATTCACTTACTATAAACATTATTTTAAAGCCAGTATGTTTTTACTGTCACAATAAAGTAAAATTTGCAAAGAAAAAACAAGGCATGCTTTCTTTTTAATGGTTTACATTTTGTTAATTTATTAAAAATAAATGAAATAAAAATCCCAATAATTGCTTCTGCTTTTCTTCAAAGTTAGTATCATAGAAAAGTTACCAGGGGAAGAGATAGGAGAAAGCACATACTGTTGGATAATTTCCTTTATTGGAGAGTCAGTTTGGTGTAATGGTTAAAGGCATCAGGAGGCTGTGAGTTCTAGCCCTGCCTTAGGCCAGCTGGGTGACGTTGGGCCAGTCACTCACTCAGCCCTAGGAAGGAGGCAATGGCAAACCACTTCCAATAAAATTGCAGGGACTAGTCCAGGCAGTTGCCAGGAGTCAAAAACTGACTCAAAGGCACATACCCCAAAACCATCACCCTTTATTATTAATATCAATCGTAGTTTACAGGAACCACGAGTATGGTTCTAGAAGCAGTATTTAGCATGTTAGATTTTTTGTATTTATTCTCCATGCAGAATGAATAATTTCATAGGTAAGTAGCAGTTAACTAATCACAAACTTTTATTTGTCAAGCACAAATAATCAATTAACAAAAGTTATATAGAGCATCAAGCAACTATTTCTAAAAAAAACTGCTTGAAAGATCCTACCTGATCTATATCAAGTTGGCTTACTCTATTCAATCCACTTGTAAAATCGAAGTTAGTTTCTGAATTAAAGGAATGTTGGAATTAAAAATTACCATAGTTATGTCCAAAGCAAGCTTTAAAAATATGCAATATTAAGTCACTTAAAAGTTACACAGCATCTGTACATGGAATCAAAAATTACTCTAGTAAATATAAATATTTCATCAATTGATATCTTTGTTCTACACTATATATTGATAGGGTTGATAGGGAACCCAGATTCAATCTATCAGCACAGTGTGAGGCATCATATTGATGATATCTAACTATACAGCTCCACCCTACGCCAATAAGGAATTGTGAATGGACTTCCGGGGGGGACATGGCCGACTGAACAGCTGTGTGCATGGGCTCCGTGGACAGAACTGACAATGCAGCGGTTTATTGGGCTCAGTCAGGCTTTTTCCTGAAGCCCTGGAGCATTTTCATGGACAAAGAAAATGCTCGGAATCATCCCATTTGTCCTCCAGAACGGCGACTTGCAGCCTTAGAATCGCAAACAGTGTTTGCGTCGATCGGGTAAGAGCCGCCGGGAGGCCGGGACATCACCATTTCCAAGCCACGTTGTAGCCTTAAAAAGACACTAAGTCGAGCCACCCCATTTCTAAAAAAAAAAAAGGTAAAGGTTCCCCCACACAGTCGTGTCCGACTCTAGGGCCAGTGCTCATCTCTGTTTGTTAGCCAAAGAGCCAGAGTTGTCCGAAGACACTTCCACGATCATGTGACCAGCATGACGCACACGGAACGCTGTTACCATCCCACCGAAGTGGTACCTATTCATCTACTTGCATTTGCATGCTTTCGAATTGCTAGGTTGGCAAGAGCTGGGGCGAGTGCGGGAGCTCACTCCGTCACGCAGGGCTAGGGTCCCGAACCTCCAAACTTGCGACCTTCTGATCGACAAGCCTGGCGTCTTAACCGCTGAGCCATCGCGCCCCATTTCTAAATCACCCAATTTATATATTTTTAAGTTTATGTAAAATTGGTTTTGATATTTACAAAACTGTTAAAAAAAAAAGCAGAGTCCATTAAAACCTCCCCAGTCCTAGCTCAATTAAACAGTTACATAATCTGCTGTGTAAACTTTTAAGGAATAACGTAATGTAGGAATTTAGATAAATTTGTGGAAAATTACCTTGTAACCTTTTGCTCTTCAACTGAGTCCTGGGAGCCAAAAGAGAAGCTTGGGAATCTGCAGGAGTACAGTGCAGCAGATAATGTTCAAGGTGCCGCCAAAGAATAAAAAGACATGTTTCTATAATATCTGCAAACATATCTAGTAAAGGAGAAGCTTACATTTACTGTCCATATCCTTGGGCATGTATGTAATAAAATAAAGCAACAGGTAATCAAACAATTATATAAAGTTTTGCACACAAAACTCCAGTAGAATTACTAGTTAGTGGGCAAGTGTTTCATTCCCACATTTTGAACATTTCTTCCACAATACACACAGACACAATAATTTTTTAGGAAAATCAGGTTCCCTGACACATTACTGTTACTGTATTCTTTACTGTTAATTTTCCAGTTTTGAAAATAATGAAAAAATGCTAATAACCTAAGCAATAAAATTGGTTCTTATTGCTTGCTCAAACATTATTAAGCAAGTTAATAATTTTGCATTCAGATAGCTCAATTAATATTCCTAACAATAATCATAATCCTAAAATGCACTTAATGCCTCTTAAAGAGAATTATCCTCTTCTCAGAAGTTCCACTGCATTAAAAATTAAAAATTTCATTTTTTACAGAATTAGGCAGTCTCTCACAAAATTCATTCTCTTATTAATTTTAAAGGTTATAGAGTTGTAGAGTTAGATCAATGATTATACAGATTGTTCGATATTTTAAAAAATATATCTGAATTGAACAAAGGCTACTTATCTATCTAAAGTCAGGAAATATCACAAATTGTTGAGTTTTGCAAGGATGACTGGTCTAAAAAAAATAAGCATTTAAGTTTGATAGCGGAGGAAGAAGTCACTTTTCACCATGTATGATTATTAAGTTCTCAATTCTTGTTCCTAAAACAGTTTTAAAAGACCATCTTTGAAGTTTGCTCTAAAAAAAATAAATTCATCAAAGTTTCCACACAATCATCAAAGGATACAGCAACACAGAGAAAGCAATTTGGCTCGATTGTTGATCAGCTTCACTAAGCGTCGCTTTGCTAAAATATACTTTTGGGCAGTAGAAATTTTGTCTACTCCAGCTAGAATAACAGACTGGCACAACTATGGGGAAAAAACCAAACACAAGTAAAAATGTAATATTGTGTACACAAGCATTATACAAGGTAAGAGCTCTACAACACCAACTTCTCATATAAACAAACATACTATTCCAAATAAAAAAAGAGGCTTAAAGAGAAATTTTAGAACAGGAAACTCTGGAATACTATTAGTATAGCAACTTTGATACATTTGGCATCTCCAGAAATAATCTCTGCAAAGATTGATTGGGAGAAGCTTAAAAATCTTTTTATACCATCAGGAAAAGTAAAAATATTTAGGTCTTTTTCATTCAAAAATTATACTACTATAGATCCAGCCCCTCCCCATTGTACTGATACACTTAGTATTTTACTGACTGTGGTAATTGCCATCATATAAAACTTAACATGCAGGAGTGCAACAATCAAAAGATAAACTTGGCTGAAATAGTGAAGACAAGAGAAGGAGAAAGGAAAGTTACCTCTTTTATCTCCTCTGGTGGTAGCTGTTCCACATTCTGCAACTTGCTAACATTCTGACGATGACTATCGTAATAACTGAAGAAGTCATTAGCACTTTGTTTTAAGAGATAGACAATGATACCCAGGCCAGGCAACCGCCAATAGGGAATTACTGGTGCCTGTGTATCTAAAACAGGTAATAATCCAAGTTAAAACAAAGAGCATTTATCATAAGCATTGAATTAAGACAAACTTAATCTAAAAGAACAGCTAAAGAGTAAATTGTACATCAATACAAAAGTGTGCCCTCCGATGTCATGTGCTTGATATTACCCTCCCATCCACATGTACAGCACAAACATCTGTAGAAAATTAAGCACTTTGCTATATATGTAAACATTAAGAGAGCAAAGTCACACAGACTCTATCAGTGGGAGGACTGCATAGTATTTTCATTCACATGCTCATGTTTGACCATAATGCTTGAAGATGGGTTATAGTAACTCTATTTAAAATTACAGTTTTCATTGCACTGCACTTATAATCATTTCAAACACAGGCAAGCTAAAAATTACATATACGGGATACCATATTTTATGGAAGATAGTCATACTGTCAGTGTGAATAACCATGACAATGCTGTATATTGCTGAACTAACCCTTTCACAAACTAAAACAGCATCTGTTGCAGAGAATGATTAGGTGCTACATTGGTCTTCACCTCCCAAACGTAAAAGCAGCCCTTGTATGCATGGCACAAACAGCATTCTCAGTACATGGGAAGAGTTGTTAACACTTGACACTGTTCAATCTAATATACTCAGGTTACCTGAGGGACCGTCTCATCCCCATTACATCGACCCGTCCCACCCGATCATGCAAAGAGGGTATGTTATGGGCCCCGTCTACAAGAGAATGCCATCTGGTGGGGCCCAGGAAGCGGGCCTTCTCTGCAGTGGCTCCCGCCCTTTGGAACATTCTTCCCCCAGAGGTGAGGCAAGCCCCCTCTCTCTCCTGACCTTCCAAAAAAAGTTGAAGACCTGGCTTTGCCATCTTGCTTGGGGCGAGGAGTAGTCATTCTTGGGGATGGCTGGTGAACTGATTTAGAACTTTTACTGCCATCTGGATTCTATTTTATATATTTATAGTTTATATTTATATTTTATGTATTAATTGTGGTTTTATTGTATTTTAATTTTTTAGTTTTATTGTAAACCGCCTAGAGTCCCTCTTTTGGGGGGAGATGGGCGGTGGCAAAATTTGATAGATAGATAGATAGATAGATAGATAGATAGATAGATAGATATCCAGAATGCATTCTTTAATTTACCCAAGTAAATCCACAAACCTACCCTGCCGAGGTCCATCTCGATTGGTGGACTCAGAAAGGCTGGGAGTGAACAGGCAAACTGTGTGTTCAAAAGTAGGAGCACACTGTACCATAAGCAACTGGCAATATTCCATCACATTGGCACAGATCTACAAAGATAGATGCAAAGTTGTTTAATGCTATGTCTCTTATTGCTATGAAAAAGTCACAGGAAGTACAAAAAGGTATTTGAGAATTCTGCAATAAAAGCCTTTGTTTCTTCATTTGACTTATATCCAGCCTTTTGTACAGGAGGCCAAGATGGTGTGCATGGTGCGCCCTCCTCCTACTTCTCCCCAGAACATTAACCTTGTGAGGTAAGTTGGGCTGACTGACCCGAGAGAGAGCAATTAACTCAAGTCCCCCCAGGAGCTTCTGTAGCAGAGGAAGGACTAGAACCTGGGTCTCCCCACTCCTAGCACAACACCTCAGCCACTAGACCACACTGATTCTCCATTTTACACACTGAGGTCCATTGAATGGCTCACCTGTTGCATGGCCAGTTCAATTTCATCTCTCTTGTTCACTCTATCTGCATCTGTGTGACCATCTTGCAATCTGAACTGGTGCAGTCTCTCTGAACTACCAAACCGTGTGAGTAGTCCCAAGCACTGGCGCTAAAAGCAAATGAAAATAAACTGATTATTAACTTTGTCCTCCAGATGTTTACCATTAATTTTATATGAATACAATGTGTGTTTAAGACATAAAATGACATTCTAGATGACAAGCCATGATATCAAATCAAATTCTTGCCTCTAAATATTTTGTTCGTGAAAGTATCATGCTTTATTCATAAACATCCCCCCACACACAAAATTCTACTCCCTAAAGTAACTTGGGCCTTACCTTATGTCCCTTGTTTCTGGACACCTTTTATGCCCTAAACTTCATTCTGCAAAACTATTTGTTCTATTTGAATATTATGCCCCAACTAGTTTTGTCTTTAGAACAGAACAGGAACAGCACAGGAAGTATTTTTACTTTTATGCTAAATCTCAGCTAAATTATAACTTTTATTGTATAGACAAAATGGATAGACAAGAAATACTTTACACAGCCTATATAAAAATGTGTATAATATATATTCTATCTTAAGCCTCTTGGAGTTGGTCATGATTCAAATGGCCTATATGCCTATGTAATTAAGTAAATAAATATCACAGCAAAGCTGTGCTATTAGAGAAAGTTTTAAACTACTAATAGAAAACAATTGCTATAATTACATAATAATTTCTATAATTTACCTGAAATCGCCCTATATGTCCTTGTAGTTCAATCTGCATTCCTTCATTGAAATCAAGGTCAAAGTCACCCAGCACACCTAATGAAACAGAACTACATAATAGATTTGTTTTTTATAAGGGCATCCTGTGCTAGACTGTGACAATCACCCACGTTATCTAGCAGGATTATTTCATACTGCATGCTATTCATTTTTAGCTGTCAATTGTTTCAGGATTTTCTTGCAATTTAAAAAAAATATTTTATTATATTTATTGTATTGTTGGTCTTTTTCTTGTGTTTGGTCTTGGATCCTAAATAACCTTTGGTTGGATCTCTGAATATAACATCTGTTAGAATATCTTTCACTGGTTTAATTAAATTATAGTAAGGCATATAGTATACAGTAAGAACAGCTTATACTCTGAAAACACAGTTATGTTTCCAATTGCTATAAAAAACTTTCCTAATCTGGGACAACTTCAGAAGTCCAAAGAGAAATACCCATAGTCAAATTTCATTCTATATATAATTAAGCTTCTTCTATACAATGTCCCTCTATCAAGAAACAGAGATAACAGCATCCACTTTAGGAGCTTTTCCCATAAGCAGATTCTGCTGAACTGTATAAATAAAACATTTCGGCATTCTAACTTTTCAAAATACCCATAGTGATTGACTGATTCACTCTCTGGAAGAATGTAATGAACACATGAGCCTAAAAGTCACATTAGAATGCAAGATTGTACTGTACTTCTTCCTGTTTTATAGAAGTGGAAAGTTTTTATAACATTTTTATAAACATTTATTGTAGCTCCAGTAAAAGAAAGTGTGTTGTTTTGTATCTAAAAGCAAAAATATCTTGCCTGGTAAAGCAGCTTTGCTGATTATCCCAGTTAGTAATGCCAATTCTTGCAAGGCTCCCACACTAACTTCCTGACACCGCAAGATTGCTTGGATAGTATCTGAATGGGATATTAGAAACTGCAAAACCTATTCCAAAAAAAGAAGAAGAAATATACATAGAAGTAAAGTTAAAATGCAGTTAATCCAGGGATCTGGAAATAACAGCACACAGTATCCAATGGTATCCAGTACCCAACAGTATCTAACTTTGAGAATATTGAAATGGACAGCCTGTGCTACCAGGAATTTCTGTCATCTGACTTACCTGTCTGGCAGCCTGAGCGTGTTGTGCCATACTAGAAGTAAGGGTAATTTGGCAAAGCTGGAGAGCAGGCAAAAGTATCTGGTGATAACGCTCTACAGGAGCAGGAATGAAGACTGGAGGCTCTCGCATTCCAAATATTCTTAAAGGAAGAAACAAAAAAACCCCCAATAATCTGGTATCTTAAAAAAGCTTTGAAAACTCAGCACACTCTCAGAACACTGATCCATCTAGCTTAGTAGTAGCTTGATTTACTTACTTACTTACTTACTTACTTTCACTCACTCACTCACTCATTCATTCATTCATTCGATTTATCACCGCCCAACTCCCTCTGGGACTCTGGGCAGTTTACAATCACATAATATAAGCCCCAACAGGGTTTATTTGTTTTTGACTTGACATAAGGTATGAACTCACCAATAAAGCTGTGTTTAGTACGAGCACTTGCTCAGTGCTAAATGTGAACACAGCTATTTCATTGTTGTCTCCTGTGACTAGCCATATCCATCTTTCAGCCTACAGGTAGTCCTCAACTTATGACCATTCATTTAATGACCATTCAAAGTTACGATGGCACTGAAAAAAGTGACTTAACCACCAATCCCAGCACTTATGACCATTGCAGCGTCCCCGTGGTCACGTCATCAAAATTTGGACGCTTGGCAACTGACATGTATTTATGACAGTTGCAGCATCACATGATCACCATTTGCGACCTTCCCAGCCAGCTCCTGATAAGCAAAATCAATGGGGAAGTGCGTGATTCACTTAATGACCCCACAATTCACTTAGCGACGGGACACTGCAATGGTCTTGAACGTCTGCCAGTTGCAAAGTGTCTAAATGTCAATCATGTGACCACGGGTATGCTACAATGGTCATAAAAGTGCGAGGACTGGTCATAAAGTTACTTTTTCAGTACCATTTGTAACTCTGAACGGTTGCTAAACAGGGCAGTCATTAAGCGAGGTCCACCTGTATGTACAGGCAGCATGACTAATGTTCAGAGATAACAGGAGATATAGTCCATCTGAGCACAAACTTGGCATTATTGTTTGTTCTGAGCTTTCAGTGGAGGTCATGATTTAGACAGATGGGTAAGTTCATTTCAATCAGTGGCCAGCTTAAAACAAAATATAACAAAACTCAGCCATGATTTAAGAGTAAAATGAATGAAATGTTAGATTTTATTTATTTATTTGATTTACATAGATGATTTCTCAGCACATGACTCAGGGCAGCATACAATAAATCCTTGTAAAACAATACAGTAAACAATAAAAACAAAACATGAAAAAGTGCAGCGAAACATAGATTAATATAACTGGCTCTATTTATAAAACTATCAAACCCTTATTTTTAAAGCAAATGTAGCAGAGCTTACCAGTGAGTAAAATAATTGTAATTCTAGTCAAAACATGCACTACAAGCAAATAACACTATAAAACATTAAATTATCCTAATCAGGATGTACTTTGGAAATCCAACGTATAAACTTACCCTTGTTGATCTATTTCTGGCCGCATATCATATACCTGAAACTCTGCCAGTTTCACTATTACTCCAGATTTCAGTAACTCTAGTGCTCCTTGCTGTATTTTTGCTACTTTGGTCAGGAAGGCCTGGAGAAAAAAAAGTATGTATTTTATTTGTTAACAACAACAACAATATAAGAACCAGAACATATGGCAGGCGTGAGAAGTCTGATTTGCCAAGAAGTGGCTGGAGGCCCATCCCCTAAATCTCATCCCTCAGGTCATCCTCTTCTTCCTCCCCACAGAGAGACTGCCCTGAGTGATGGGATGTCAGTGAATGTCAGGAACCTACAATAGAGACTGCGTGGCCCAAAGGAGCCAATCCAGTCTTTTAGCCAGAAAGCAGACCTCATACAGGCTTTTTGGCAAATGGTAGAATTCATAATGGCTTTCTTTTTCACAACAACTTTAAAATATGTTAAATTGAAATAAAAGGAGAAATCACTTCATGATCATAAAATTTAAGAAACATGGATTATTGCTGCTGAAAACAGCAAAAACAAAAGGAGAAGCAAAAGACTAAACAGAAGAAAACTCCATATTAAAACTATATTCTGAAACTCAATTTCATAGGCAGTTTGTCACCTATTAGGGAAAGAAAGGAGTAAATGCTACTCAAGAAAGATAAACTTGAAATGGCGGACTGAAGACGGCTCCGCGAAAAGCAGAGCCAATGACCGTGGTGGAATGAAGAGCTGGTGAGTAGACCAGCTCTTCAATAATTCCTCTCCAGACAAGGAGAGGACTTGAGATCACCCACAGGTGCTCCAGACAGTTGCGGTCAGCGCCTTTAAGGACCCTGGGTTCACATACTTCCTTTTCTAATCACTTTCAGAAATTGCTTGTTAAGGGCTTTTCAGCTATTAGGAATCTTTGGATTGACAAGCTTTATAGCACCGGATGAGTTTCCTTCAGTCTTTATCAAAAGAAGTTTTATTTATTTATTACTTATTTATTTAATTTATATAACCACCCATCTCCCCCGACGGGGAACTCTGGGCAGTTTACAACAAAATAAAATTAGATAAAAGCATGAAATATAAAATATATAAACCAACAATTTATACAATTAATATAATAAATAGATATAAAAATCCAAGTGGGAGATAGTATTAATAAAAGAAGGGCATTATAAAATTACGGGATTAACCACCCCCATGAGGAACTATCGTTTCCTCCCTCCCATGCCAGGTGGCAGAACCAGGTCTTCAGTTCTTTTCTAAAGGTCGGGAGGGAGGGGATCTGTCTCAACTCTGGGGGCAAGATGTTCCATAGTGTGGGTGCTGCTACAGAGAAGGCCCGCCTCCTAGCCCCCATCAGATGACATTCTTTAATTGATGGGGCTCGTAGCAGGCCCTCTCTGAACGATCGGGTGGGGCGGGTCGATAATATGGGGATAAGACGGTCCCTCAGGTATTCTGGTCCCATGCCATGTAGGGCTTTAAAGGTGATAACCAACACCTTGAATTGTACCCGGAAGCAAACCGGCACCCAATGCAGCTCGCGGAGCAAAGGTGTTATATGTGCGGATCTTGGCGCACCTAAAATCGCCTGCGCGGCTGCATTCTGCACCAGCTGTAGCTTCCGGATAGTCTTCAAGGGTAGCCCCATGTAGAGCACATTGCAATAATCTACATGGGAGATGACAAGTTTGTCATCAACAACAAGTGAACAAGTGACTGTTCGGAGGGCATCGCGATCCAGGAATGGGCGCAACTGGCGCACAAGCCGAAGCTGTGCAAAAGCCCTTCTAGCCACGACTGCCACCTGCTCTTCGAGCAGGAGTCGTGAGTCTAGAAGGACCCCCAAGTTGCGCACTGGTTCCGAATGGGGCAGTGCTACCCCATCGAGAACCAAAGATGATAATTTCCTAGAAGATGCTAAGCCATCAATCCACAGCCACTTGGTCTTGCCAGGGTTCAACTGAAGCCTGTTCCCCATCCAGGCCCTCACAGCCCCCAGGCACTGGGACAGGGTGGTCACTGCATCACTTACTTCACCTGGGATGGAGATATACAGTTGAGTATCATCTGCATACTGATGATACCTCATCCCATGGTGTCGGATGACCTCGCCCAGCGGTTTCATGTAGATGTTGAATAGGAGAGGAGAGAGAACCGAACCCTGCGGCACCCCACACAGGAGTGGTCGTGGGCTGGATCTCTCCTCCCCTACCACCACCGACTGGGAACGGCCCTGGAGGAAGGAGGTGAACCAGCGCAAAACTACGCCACCCACCCCCAACTCCCTAAGCCGTCCCAAAAGGATACCATGGTCGATGGTATCGAACGCCGCTGAGAGATCTAAGAGAGCCAGGATGGATGCACTACCTCCATCCCGCTCCCGCCAGAGATCATCCGTAAGCGCGACCAATGCAGTCTCCGTCCCAAATCCTGGCCTGAAACCTGACTGGAAAGGGTCTAGGTTTTAATTACAAGTTTAAGTTTAACTTTTTAAAAGTTTAACTTTTTTTTAAATAAACAGCAAAAGGGTGATTAAAACTTTGATTTTAGAAAATCACAAATGGACTAAGGGTCCAGATAAATTTGAAATAAGATTTTGGAATTAATTATAAAGAATCCTTCCTGTAAGAAAATGCTTTTGTTTTGAATTCTTTAAAAAAATATAGTAAAATAAGACTTTAAAAATTAGACACTAGAGGGAACTAGAAGGAACTAAAGATTACAATTAAAGGATAACACTCAAACTCGACTTACAGAATGAAGCAAAATATTTTAACATTGGACATATTGAAGGATATTTCTGAACAATAGACCCAGTGTCTGCCTCTATAGACAGACTGTGTTTAAAACATTGGACATACAAAAGAAACCGGCTGATGTCTTAATAATTAAAAGGGATATACAAATAACAAACCAAGAGAGTGACCTGGATAATTTTCTGTATTGGATTTACAAAAGAATCTTGTTAAATCTTTGAAGAATTTTGTCAGAAGGGACAAAGAAAAAATTAAAAGAAATCAAGTTCTAGGATTGTTATTTGAAGGGACGAAAGATGAATATTGATAGAAGTAAGAGGAGTGAATATAAAGTTAGTTTATTTGATCAGACAGCCAGTTTGGTGTAGTGGTTAAGGCAAAGGCTAGAAACCAGGAGACAGTGAGTTCTAGTCCCGCCTTAGGCACAAAGCCAGCTGGGTGACCTTGGGCCAGTCACGTTCTCTCAGCCCTAGGAAGGAGGCAATGGCAAACCACTTCTGAAAAACTTTGCCAAGAAAACTGCAGGGACTTGTCCAGGTAGTCTCTGAGAATCAGACATGACTGAACAGATTAAAAAAATGATCAAGGTTAAAATAGTTATCTCTGGTAACTCTTAATGGACTTTTGCTGACATTAGGACTGAAAAAATGAGGCTTTAAGGATTTGTTTCTAAATAAGAGATGGGGTATGGGAAGAAGAGATCATTTGTTCTATTTTAAGAGAAGGTGGTAAGTTAATAAAATTCTTTATATAGTAGGTGTGATGAAGAGGGAAGTCATTTCTTTTACATTTCTTTTCTTTACTATGTTTTTATTTTTTTTATTTTCTATTTTTCTATTTTTTTCTTTTCTGCACCTTCTATTTTTCTTCTTATTCTTTTATTTTTTTTTAGTTTGTATTAGCTTTTATTGTTGTAATTTTTAATAAAATTACTATAAAAAATAAAGATAAACTTGACAAGCTGCCCCCTGCCAATTTAAGAGAATTAATTTGGGAGGGCTGGGGGAACACTAGACAGTAAGTATCATGTTATGATTTGCTTCTAAGTAACAAGCTACTATTGCAAAACAGAAAGAGAAACCTCATGTGAACTGCTAGAGAAAATTAGACTTCAAAGCTTTAATTGTTTTCAACAGAGAAATGATTTTAAAAATGCCTTTAGATATTAAATATAAAGTTCATCTAGGCCAGCTAATGGATATAAAGGAGAATATTCAGAGATATGGACAATTTGGATGCAAAGATTTAAAAAGTGAAACTTTTTTTTCAATTTTGTGACACAATACAGTTATGACATGTTACTGCTAAATACAAATGCACTGATTGTTTTAGGCTAGAGTGCAACAGAAGCAGAATTTGCACAGAATCTCACCATTTTTGACTCATAGGTATACAGTGCTTTAAGTAAAGGAGGCTGGGGTATGAGCAGGCTTTGCAACTTGAGGTCATCATCTGCTAGGCTGTCAACAAGCACTTTTAAATAACCACTGTTGGAGAGATACAATAACCATTGGTGCTGTTTATCTATAGAGACGATACGATCAAGTAACGCTAGTGCTAGCATCTGAAAAACAAAGAGAGGTTAAATTAATTTACAAGAACGCAGAGCCTCTGCTTAGAAGGATTTGATTCTTTAAACTTGAACTGAATTTTAAATCATAATAAAAGATGTTTGTAGGTTATATATTACTGTATTTTATACCTTTATAACATATCTGTATAAGGACTACCCTACCTAAATACCATGTACACAGATAGCTCAGCATATATATATAATCATTTGTTATTTGAATAGACACAGCATGTTGGCAATTACAGCATCATTGCCCATCCCCAAAGACTTACTGTAAGTCTGTTCAAAATTAACAGGTCTAATTTTATTTACCCGTCCTATCTCATGTCCGTCACAGGCATCTCTGCAGACCACCTCCATAAGGGCAGAACCATAGCTTTCAATAATGGCCATGTTTTCCCTCTGCAGTTTACTGAAACCATCTTCAGGAGCTGTTAAACGCTCCCACATGGACTTTTTGGCTGTAACATAGAGCAAACCATTTTTTTAAAATAAACCTTTCAAAACTGTATCATAAATTGTATTTAACAAAAATATATAGAAGAATAATACTTTAGTGCGATGGGTGAGAAAACATAAAAAAGTAAAGTTCCTTCGAGTCAGATTTGATTCCTAGTGACTTCATGGACACATACATATAGTTTTTTTCCCAGTATATGGAAGTGGTATACCAAAGCCTTCTGGGATTTTTTAAAAATATGGTAACTTTTCCTATATAGTCCTGCTACTTCCTAGAAGTTTCCCAAGAAAATGGTAACCAAGCCCAAGTCTGCTTAGCTTTTCAACTGAAGCCTCTTTGTGCAAATGGGATTGAGAAATTCAGTCCAACAACAGTTAACTGAAACATTCATAGTATTACTGCTGATGGAAAACAGATACTCATGTGGGGTTGCAAACTTTAGACATATGAGGTGTTTAAGAACTTGAAGAACATTATATCACTACTACTAATGGCAACACCAGTTCACAACAGTTTATTCTATGGAGATGGACTACATTTGTAACTGTGTTGAATGTAATATTTTTCATAATTAGATTATATTTTACCTGCTTCTAGGGTATCTGGTTCATCTGGTCGTTGAGCAATCTGCAAATAGTAGAGCAATGATCCATACAGGTGTGTCCTTACTCGCTGGAACCCACCACCTACTCAGAGAGGAAGAGACAAGCCAACACATGGAGTATTATAACAATGAATGTCTTCAATTATATGTACAATACTGACTTTTGCAATGAAAACAAGTATTTTTCTATAAAAGCTGAAGCAGGCATCATCAAACTGTTCCATACTTATCAAAATTAGTTTAAAATAGAAAACATTATAACGATACAGCCACAGTGCTCTATTTTTGTCAGTACAACCCACATGCTTCCTCTAAAAGTAGTCCTCAACTTACAACCATTCATTTCGCGACCATTCATAGTTACAATGGCGCTGAAAAAAAGCGACTTACGACCTATCTTCATACTTACAACCATCACAGCATCCCCATGGTCACGTGATCAAAATTCAGGCACTTGGCAACTGGCATGTATCTATGATGGTTGCAGCATCCCAGGGTCATGTGATCACCATTTGCGACCTTCCCAGCCAGCTTCTGACAAGCCAAATCAATAGGGGACCACTGATTCACTTAACGACCGCGGCAATTCACTTAACCACCGCATGATACACTTAATGATCATGTGATTCACTTAATGACTGTGGTGTTTCACTTAACAACCGCCACAAAAAATGTCGTAAAAACAGGTGCGGTCCCATGATGCCTCGCTTAACAACAAATTTTCCGGTCCCTATTGTGGTCGTAAGTTGAGGACTACCTGTACTACTCATGGCTATGACTGTTAAATAAAATGTGCATGTCCAGTTTAAGTATAATTTTTAACTCAATGAAACAAAATGAAAATATGTTCAATCTCATATTGGCATTTATGGAATCCCCTTCCAATAAGTGTAACATTGATGTATGCATTCACCAGTCTTCAGAATAAAATCCAGAATTTTTTTCAGTATGATATGTAAAGAAGAGTCTCCAATGGAGGCAAACCCCACTGCCATGCCTTCAAAACCAGGTGATGTAGCAAAAGAGCTGTCCAACATTGAGACAAATTGGGAACGTCCAGGCATAGGAATAGCAAAGGGCTCCTTTTGCTCTGTTCGCACAGACTGGCTTAGGTGAGCAGTCAAAGTGAACACGGCTCCTGCCACAACAGGCATTAACTCTTGGGCTGCGTCATCATTCAAAATCTTATGGGAAGAAAAGAAATGATCTTGAGTCATATAAGTGACATGATTTCTATCATCTTTCCACATGCAGATGACAGCAACTAGAATATGACAAATAATAATAAAGCAAATGAGTCTCAAACATAAATTGTCTCTGATATACCATATTCCTTCTTTCCTTTCTTACTCTGTGTTTGGATGCAAAAAGTAATCATATTTCTCCAAGCTTGTTAAAGTTTTGCTCAGGCAAGTTTAAAAAGTATTTTGGCAATTTCGTATTAGGAAATAGTTGTAACAGAAAGTAACATTACGAAACTACAGCACTGATATTTTCATAGAAAGCTTTGCTAGTAAATAGCCACTCAACAAAAACAAACATAAATTTCACAATTTAATTTTAGAAGAATCTCCTTTTAAACAACATAATGTACTAGTATATTTTTAAAGGTTTACCTTATCATGCAAATCTTGTAACAGATCACGGATGATAAGCTGTCTGTCTTCAGACTGTATCAGGTCCTGTGGGCAGGCAGTTAATATGATTTCAACCAGCTGCCTCCAGGACTCCAGTGCATGTTTCTTTGCATACAGACACTGAAGAAGCCTGTTCCTTTCCACAACATATTGAAGAATTGTGTTGATTTCCTGGCAGTCAATAGAAAAAAAAATTCACTAATAACAACAAAAAAGAATTAATCAAGTTATACTAATATCATATCAACTTACAATCAAACGGGATGTACATGTCAGAAATCCCTTGGGGATTTTTGACAAAAAGCTGCATAAAAGGAATTTGTATTATTTTCTTCATGGGGTTTCCCTTTAAATACTACCAAAACGTTTTGGAGAACAACTGGTAAGAAATCATAGAAGAAACTGGAGGGGGCTTCTGGGGGAGAAATGGCAAGCTAAGAAGTCTCCAAATGAGCAGAGACGACGACTGCGTCTAAGACCAAAGGGCCGGTGAGTAGACCGGTCCCACGGAACCTCTCTGGATAAGGAGAGAATGGGAGATCATCCACTGGTGCCCCAGACAGCTGCTCCTCGCAAGGAGACTGCAGGACAGAGGTTTCCTGCAGGTTTGAGTGCCGGGAGATGAAGGAACCATCATGCTCTCAACCGCAGCGAAGACTTTTAAAGGACACTGAGCTCACTCACTAACTTTCTAATCACTTTTGAATATTACCTATTCAACTCCCTTAAGGACATAAGAGATCTTCAAAACGACAAGTTTGAAAAGCTACCTGGTGAGTTTACCTTTGTTCTTGAATAAAAGAAAAATTAACTATAAGCTTAAGAACTTAAGCAATTAGAAATAAATGGCAAAAAGCTAAATAAGAATCTGATTTAAGAAAGTTATAAACAAATTAAAGGACCAGACAAACTTGGAATAATGGAATATTACGACTTTTGCTAAAAGATTTTGGAAATAATTATATAAATGAACAGTACATTCGTGGGAACCAACTTATTTAGTCTATCTTAAGTCAAAACAGCAACTTGAGACTTTATGATTTTAGAAATTGAACACTAGCAGGGACTAAAGATTCCAGGCAGAAAAGGAAAAGGAAAAAAAAAGTGAGCCTGTCTTTTGTGTTTGGTCAGCACTGGAACTTGCAAAATGTCAGAATACACTCTGACATTTGAAATACTTCAGGAGATTTTTGAAGAATGGGGTAAAAAAATAGCAGCTTCAATCTCAACAATGATGCATGCTTCTATGAACAGATTACGTCCTAAAGATATTAAAGAAGAAATTACTGATGTGAAAGAGACTATCTTGGAAGATTTACAAGATAAAGAGATGAAATAAATTTTGCCTGATGCAGAAATATTAGAACATAAAGAATTTGCAGAACTACTGGAAAATAAAAAAGAACATGGACTATAAAACAGAGGAAACAACTAAAGTGGAAGTACAAATGACAAGCCAAGAAATTGACCTGGATAAGGACAATTTTACTGGACTTAAAAAGAAGTTGTTTAAAGTTTTGAAGAAATCTTCGAGATGGGAAAAAGGAAAATGGAAGGGAGATCAAATCCTACGACAGCATCTGAATGAACTAAAGATTAACTAAAGATTAAGATTGTTAAAAGCAAAAGGAAGGAGTACAAAGTTGGTTTATTTGATCAAGGTTAAAATAAGACATGTTTGTATGAATCTGGGATCCCTTTACAGATGTCGATGAAGGTTCTCAGTCATCCAAGTGGAACAGTCTGTAGCTTGAATCATGTCAACTGGATTTCTATTTTCTCAGTGGAAACGTTTCGCTCCTTATCCAAGAAACTTCTTCAGTCTGAGCAACAGAATCCCTTTACAGACTTTTTGCTGACACCAGGACTGAAATGTTAATGACTTATGGATTTGCATATGGATAAGGGATGGGTTATGGGAAGAAGAGATACTTGCATGTAGTTGTATTTTCTTTTACTATTGTTATTAAAACTTTCAGTAAAAATTATTTTTTTAAAAAGAAGAAACTGGATACATCTCTGTGGATTACAATCTTAGATATTTTTAAATCCCCATTTCTTAAAAGTAATAATAAAACTGGGATTCTATGTGCAGGATCATTTCAAGAAAGAGAAAACCAGCAGCACAACATGCTTATAATCATTTCCAAATTGGTAAGCTCTATATAAAATATTTACTAAAGCAAATAATTAGTAAATATTTACTAAAGCAAATAATAGTATATTGCCACAACTTTTTTTCAAAATCAAGACATTCTAGTTAATTCATTTCTTTACCTCCATAAGTAAAGGTCTCTGTCCAAGGGCTGCCATTCCTTGCAAGGCATTAACTTCAGCAATCAGAACTTTGTGAAGATTCTAGGATTGAGGAAAGGACAAAGCTCATGTCTTTTGGTCTAATGCACAGTAACAATCCTAAACCAACTCGTTGTCTTAGCTGTGAAGAGTGTTTTGTCCATTTCATTTCACTCATTTCTTACTTCTACCCAATTTTTCAATCATTTCTTTCTTCTACCCAATTTGACTTTCATGCTAGATAAAATGATATGCTTTAATGAAACTAGCCAGGAAAAGTACAATATTCAACATGGAATGTCAGTTGTCCCTTTATGACACTCAGTTCAATGTAGTAACTATATTTTTCTCCATTAAGGAAAGCAACTAACATACCAGGAAGAAACTGACTATAACTTTATAGGAGTGTGTTTGTGTGTGTGTGTCCAAAACTAACTTTCAAATGAAAATAAAAGTCTGGAGGACACTAATGGATATTAAAAATGGATTTTCAATCCCAGAATTACCAAAGATATTTTAAAAGGTACCATCAAGCCACCAACTCTGCCCTCTAATAAAGCCAGGAACAAAAATCCATTTCAAACCCTTGCTTCAGACTCAAGCTTGATAGGGGAATGATGTATATAAAAATTAGTGAAATAAAGGGGGCTTACACTTGTATAACTGTGGGTGGATCAAGCTCTTAAAGTGTGTTTCTATATATTTAAGTACATCAACGTTTCTCAAAACTTGCTGACCTTCACGTTGCAGATAATTGGCCCATGTGCACTCCTGCTCTCACAGTTAGCAATGACCTGCTCTATTTGACCACGGTCAAAAAAATCCAGTTGCCAAGGTTCTGGGATCTCTTGACTGAAGTCAATGGAATCAAGGATGCTCAAGATTTTCCTGTGCACTGAAGATATTAGAAATCTATTTAGCAATATCTGGAAATCAATTGGATCAGAATTCAACTGAACTCAGAAGATATAAATGACAAGCTTTATGATTTATGTTTTTCTATTTATCATAATTCTACACTTTATTCCCATTAATATCTATATCACAAGTGCATAATAAAGCTCCTGCATGAGATAGAGACACTATTTTGAAACAATATAGCTCGTCAGCAGGTAACTATAATCCGCAAAACAAAACTCTGAGTGCTTTAGCATTTGTTTTAAGTTTTCTGCCTTGGAGCTAGTCATATTGAACATACAAAATGTTAGGAAATTAATAAAGGGGAAAAAATCCCAATAAACTTAAAATAACATTGATTTCTGGAATGTGCCCACTCATTTCATTGTAATGTATTAAGTTGCTTACTAATGTATTATAAATAGCACAAAAGATGTATGCTAGAAGCCAAAACATTAATGTATTATATAAGCATACAATACTATACAAGAATATGTTTCTCATTTATAAATTAAGCAGTATTGTGATTTTTCCAACAATTTCTGAATTATAACAAACAAGCAAGCAAAAAATGCAGGACAGCCTATAGTTTTGCTGCAGCAGTTTGTATAATGGTCACTCTATTCTTAACTAAAATCTATAAAGCAGGTCTTCACAAGTGACTTACCTTTGGAAGCAGTGTCAAAGTGAAGGAATCCACTGACAGAACGGCTATCATCTTCTACCCCTCCTTCACCATCAGCTAAGATGATCGAATTTTTAAAAATTAACATTAATTTACAGGCCACCCAACTTCATTGCAGTATAAATTTAAAACAATAAAATACAAAATGCATGTGTACTTTGAAGCAGCTGCACAACTGAAAGATGCAAACTTCTTTAATTATCAGTATAATGCCATAATCCCCTCCACATGGTACTGCAAGTGAAGAGAGGTGCTTCACTTGCACTAACATATTTTGCCAAGCACCTTTTGGGAATGTTTTACATATTGATAATTATTATGTCATTATGTTTGCCTTAGTTATTGCAGGGATGAAAAACCTTTGGCTTGCCAGCCCTACCCAAAGAAAGGACAGAATGGATTTCAGTCTCAAAATTACATTACTGCTTCATCAGATTTGTAGCATTAACATGTACATGGTGAGAGACAGAAAACCTGTGGATCTCTATTTGTGCCTGGGTGGGGGATTATGGCATTATACTGATAATTTCATACACGAATAATGAGAATCAAGACAGGTCATTCTCACTGCTACTTTCAATAAGGAGGATAGAGATCGGTGACAACTAGGACCTAAGACAACTTATTTTGGGCTTTGCCCTTAATTTTTGTTTAACATTCAGAAATCTGAATTACACACTGAAATCTGAATTACACCCAATCTTAATTTTACATTGAGAGAGGTGAACATTCTAGCTATATATCCTGTTAATAGGCAAGAACTATTTGTTATACTGAATAATCTTCGACTGCTATTAACATGTCAACTTTGGCTAAACCAATTTCTCCATTATTTAAGTAATGCTTGCTTCCCTCACTCCTAAAATCATAACATTAAGCTCTCTGTGAGAAATACTAGAAAATGTTATGGTGGAAGTTATAACAACTGGATATGAAAGTGACAAGTCATTCAAAAAAGAAAAATGGCCTTTAGATAGAATAGTCTTGACCCTTGTATCTACCCAGCCAAATTCCATTTACCTAAGTAAGATCTGACTGGCACATCATCGAGAAGGAGCTGCAATAGTCTCTGTGTGTGAGAACGCTGGCGGTTCAGTGAAGTAACCCGCAATTCTATAGATGCAGTTTTCATTAGCCATGACATCTGATTCAAGGCAGGAATCTCGTGCTCTGATTAGAAGTGACAGACAGAAATAGTACAGCACAGTAAACTACACACACTTTGGAAAAACATACCGCTTCTAGTCTGCCATGGTTTTAAACCTTAGCTTAGACTGTTTGAGAACAGTCATATTGCAATATGGTCCAATCAATTGTAAACTCTTCCTAAATGAGATGCCTCAAGGGTCATGCTTTGTAATACATTCTTTCCCAACACTCAGATGGAAAAGAAGCAAAAAAGAAAGGATAGATAGGATGGGTGAAGTGCCACAAAAGAAGGGAAAAGTGTTTCTCTTCCTGCCAAGACAAGATTTCCAATATTCTGAGACATAAATAGCTTTACTGCAAGACTAAAGTATTTCAACTTAGAATTAAACAATAAATGTTTCCAAGCAACAGAATAAAATACATCCAGTTAGAGTGCATTTCAAGTGTTACCTTTGACACAAAATGGCAAGTGCTGCAGTTGAGAGAATAAGAAATCCTGGCTAGTTCTCAAATATCTCATAGTTGGGCCTGATGTGTCTGAGCACGCACATAACTGATAGATCACCTGTTAATCCGAAGAAAATTCATGTGTGTGTGTTTGGGTATATACACAAAAACATGCACTCCTTTTAAAATTTTACAAAGAAAATCAAGTAAAAAAATTGTTGCTGAATTACTTATAATGAAGTATTACAACTGCCTTCAGTGAATTAAATGACTCACATGTAACAGCCCTATCTTTAAAAATCAGCTTAGGCTGCAGTGCTATAAAGCAGAGCTTTCCAAACTGTGTGTCGCGACACAAAAGTGTGTCGCCACACACAGCGTGGTGTGTCACCACACCACCCGGAAGCGGCGGCGTGCGCGTGCATGGCGACCGCAGCAGCGGCGCAGCTTCCGCGTTTTAGCGGAGGCTGCCGCCGCCGTGCACGCCGCCGCACGCCGCCGCACGCCCCCCCGCGCCGCCGCCGTGCACGCACGCACCGCTGCATGCCTCCCCCGCGCCGCCGCCGTGCACGTGCGCCTCCCCCCATGGTGCCGCCGTGCGCACCGTGCTGCCACCGCCACCACGGGTGTGTCGCCAGCGGCGGCACTTTGGAAAGCCCTGCTATAAAGTGAAGGATTCAGGTATACAATTATCTGAAAGAAAATACCACTGAATTCAAAGAGATATCTTTCTCTGTAGTCATACATAGGATTGTGGAATTAATTATTTTAAGAATCAAAATAGTACTATAAAACTACAAAAAAACATTTCCCACTAATTGAAAGCTGATTGGCTGTATACACAAAATTCAAATTCAGCTTTACTCAAAATTTCTTTTATACCTGATAACACAACTCTGCTAGATGTGGGGATTCCCGAACTGCAGTGGGATCAGATCTTGTTCCAGTACCATTCTCTAATATGTTCAAAATAGCATGAAGGCAAGTACGAGGGCAACCCAACACACCTTAAAGATTTAAGACACTTGTTTAGATAAGCAGTATATATGGCATAATAATGCAGTTCACATGGAAAATAAAAAAACCAAATTTCATTGTTTGAAAAATTTAGTGTACTTTTTACTATACTAACTAAAACTGACATAGTTTTCTCTTATAAAATTAGTTAAATGTTGCTTTTTATTATAAATGGGACATGAAAGGAACCTAATAGTACACAGATTTTGTAGAATTTACATGTAGATACATTTTCTACAATGCACTCATTTTAACATGTATAACATTTAACATTATTCTGTGTACCATACATGACAATCGCTTTATACCATATTGGAAAAGAAAATAAAAAATAAAAGACTAGACTAGACTAGACTAGACTAGACTAGACTAGACTAGACTAGACTAGACTAAAACAATAAAATAAAATATCACTATCCAAGTGAGGGTTGGTTTTTTCCAGATGGCAAATAACCATTTCCCACTCCTTCTCTACCATCAGGACACTTTCAGCTGAGTACCTGGATCTTGCAGGTTTGTGGTGCTGACTGGCTTCCTGAATTCATAACCAAGGAGATACAGAGCAAGATTGGGTGGATTGCACTCCAGAGAGGTAATAAGAAGGTTCAGAATATTAATCCTTGTTTCATGGAAGATCGGTGCCTGCTTCCTTTCAACTTCAAATTCTTAGAATCAAGCACACACGTTTATATGAAAAGTGGATTATCCAGAAAGCATTCAGTCAATTCATATGTATTATCTATTAGTAAAAACATGTCTAATTTACAATCATCTGCAACTTTTTCATATGAACAACAGACACACAAGTATGAAAGCTTCTGTTAAAGTGTTTCAGAAAGAATCAATTTGTTTCTGAAGTAATTGACCAGCTCACCAGTTCATCCATCACCAGCTCACCCATAAATATAAGGTATGGGAAGGGGAACACTAATGTACTTGTAAAACAATTTTTTAAATGTAATTTTTGCTCAGCCTTTTGGCAGGCTAACTTTTCATTTTCAAAAATTAAAATTAAAATAAAATGAACAACTTTCATACCTTCGTCAGGATTAATTATTTCTTCTGCAGTTTCATTATCCAAACACTCCACAAATCCAGCCATTAGCTTCTGGCTGATACTCTAGATTTGTAATTAAGGAAGGTAAGATAATGACGAATTAAAGATGACTCACTGATATATAAACAAAAATATATACGAACCTAGAATGTAACTAATAAATAGGAGTGCACAAAAAATGAGAAATATGCTTGAATTCAAAACAAACCATCACATTCCAAAAGTTCAGCTACATCGTTTCAGATGCACCATGTTTCAGCAGAACCAAAACCTGGAATGTTTGTTATTCCAGGCTTCGGCTGAAATAAACTCTGGAGGGATCCCCAAATGATTTTATGGGGTGACTAGGGCATGGCCGGGGTGCATCATCACCTCCCTTCCCTCCTCTTCCACATGCCTTATGTGCCACACGTACCCATCCCACATC
Organism: Charina bottae; assembly: GCA_023362775.1. Taxonomy (NCBI): domain Eukaryota; kingdom Metazoa; phylum Chordata; class Lepidosauria; order Squamata; family Charinaidae; genus Charina; species Charina bottae. The sequence continues at coordinate 37,664,138 of JALMGJ010000006.1, read as the reverse complement.
TGTCAAACACCCTCTCTTCCCTTTTCTCCCTCTCTGCTCAGCCACTTATGTCCATTCATGCCATCACAAAGGAAAGTATCCAGCCTTAGGTTTTTCCTGCTTTCCCCCCACCACCACCAAACCACTTTTGCCTGGAATAGCCACGTTTCAGTCTGTATTCAAAACAAAATAGACCCATTTCATTCCAAATATAGATCAAAACTTACAAATATGTGTGTTTTGGTTTGGGCACAGACTAGCTCAAACCAGCTGTTCCATTCATGGAATGGTTCGAGCCATTCAAACATTTGCACATCCCTACTAATAAGTCATTTGCAACAACTGGATAACCATTCCTTTTTTCTTGTTTAAAAAATTAACTGCAATTACCTGGTCTTGCGTGAAGTCTCCAATCAGTTTGGCCTGAATATTAGAATTGCAAGAAATGCAACACAGGATCTTGGAACTTTCAAAAGCCAGTTCAGGATTGGTATTACCATGATACAGATACCTTTAAAATACAACATTATAGCAGTAGTAGTGGTAGCAGTCAATGTATTGATTAGAATGCCAGAGAAATGTAGATTCTACCTGTTCATCCTGATCATGAAATCCCCCACCCTGCTAAGTACCTGTATTTTTGTACAATGTACCTGGAATTATAACTCTACTCAAACCATTATACTATACTGTAGAGGGTAAAGCAGCTTACACTTTATCCCCTAATTCAATTGTTTCTTAAATCCCAATTTCTTCAGGCCATGTGCACAGTCTGTAAAATCAGATTAGAATATAATATTCTTCACCATATAAACACAAACTGCTCAGAACATGAGAACTTGTTCTTGAGAAATATACAGCTCGCTCCTATGAATCAGAGGAATACAGGGACAGTATTCTATTTCTATGAAGCCAGCTGATTAATGAAAATCTGTGTAAGCACTCATGATATAGGAACCTCTGGAAAAGATATCATACTCTGAGTAAAAACACAGCGTCTCTACAGGCACAGCTGTCTTGCTAAATTATTGGGACTTACCTGGCAATATTCACCACATGGTCTGCTTTTTTAGTCCGAGGGTTGATTCCTTGCAGCAGCTGTTCTAGTGAGGTAACAATGAGAGAGAGATGGCTTTCTCTTAAGAAGTCCATAAAAAGGTTCTCTTTCTGTAGAGTCAGATTGAGCAGCCCAAGACAATACTGTACTGCCTTCTCTAAATACTTCTTTCCTACAGAAGAAAACAAATCAGACAAATGGATCACACATTCATCATTCCCCCACAGGGGGAAAGCAGGGGGAGGGGGATAATTCACAGTGAGTTTATACAAGTACACTGATGGAAGCAAAAGAAATGAACAACCCTTCAAGATGTGCCACTTTTCATTCAGCAGCTTTTTTTTTCAATCAACAGCCTATACTAGAACCATGTGGATATTTTAATTAAAAAGAAACTTGCAACATACCAGGGAAAGGTGCATAGGTATCTAGCTGTTTAACCCCTTCTTCCAGCAAGCTTAGACACAATTCCAACATTGGTGATTCATTCAATAGGTGATACATCAGGTTAAATCCAGGTGGTTTATAAGCTATTACTTCTTCTCCTAGAAAAAGAAATGTACATTTAGGTACTATTTATCCAATTACACTTTACCAGAACAAATTTAAACATAATTATCGTCATGTTTATTTTCTGCTTTCTTTTTCCCATATAAACAATTCAAAGAAGTGCAAAATCCATATTTTCCCACTAAATTCTTACCACATTTATTCCTGAGACCTTGCCCTTTCTCTGAACTGCTCTTTTCTCTCTTCTTAAATCAAGTGAGCTAAAGCAAAGAACTGAATTCTTACCTTTATATGAACCACTATAATCTTTCTTGGGATTTACATCACTTATTCCATCTCCAGATTTCTAGCCTTATTTTAAAGGGCTTTCCCTCTGTTTCAATCTCTTTTCACTGCCTTGCTCTCCTTCCCATTCTACCTCTAAGTCCCTCCTAAAACTTCATTGGGGAAAAATGATTCTTTAACACACTTATTACATTTTTAATATACCACTGCATCTTAATTCTTCTCCAAATCTCTACATGTACAGGTAGTCCTCGCCTAATGACCATTCATTCAACGGTTCAGAGATACGACAGGGCTAAAAAAGTTACTTGTCACCTGTCCTCGAAATTATGACCATCGCAACACCCCCACAGTGACACGATTGTTATTTGGGCGCTTGGCAACTGCCTTCCATTTATGACCAGTTGCAGCATCCTGCGGTCACATGATCGTGATTTGCGACCTTCCCAGCTGGCTTCCAACAAGCCAAATCAATAGGGAACCATTGATTTGCTTAATGACCATGGTGATTTGCTTAACAACCACGGTAAAAATGGTCATAAAACCAGGTCCGGTCATGTGATGCCTCGCTTAACGACTACATTGCTTAGCGATTGAAATTCCGGTCCCAATTGCGGTCATTAAGCAAGGGCTACTGTGAGACTAGGCTGAAGCTGCCATAACTTAATGATTAAGCAGGCAGGTAAGCAGAGAGGACAAAGCCAGGAAATCTTGTCTATAAGATCCCTTTGGGGAGGTAGATAAGAAGGAAGCAAGTCCTTAAGGAAACAAAGGGAAAATGTCACCTGAACCAGACAAAGGAAGTTGGGCCTGAGCACATCTGAACCCGCACCCCAATCCCATCAACAGCTACCAGACTTGTAAATTAACAAGGCAAGAGTAGCTGCCAGTGTGTGAGTGAGTGACCATAAGCTGAACCTGGGAGCTGCGTGTGTAACACTACCTGTAAGTACCAATACCATTCCCTACTCTAACACTGTATATGGAAATCTCATTGAGCTATAAACATCCCTGCTTATGTTTTGAGGAGCAGTTAGCATACTATTGAAGTTAAATAAATACAAATTAGCAGTCACCAGCTGAGCAAAAACCATGAGATTTGGTTGGCTTGTTCTCCCAGCAAGAGGCAAAAACTAGGTTAACATAGATCAGCAAATAGCATACCTTGTAAGTCCACATATTGGTCCACAAAATCTTCAAGCTGGGGTTCATAGTCACTCAGCAATTTATAAAAAACCTCCAGAACTACTTCAGCTACTTCCCACTGTCAAGAAAGCCACATCCAAAATATTTATTTATTTATTATTTAAATTTATATGACCGCCCATCTCCCCCAATGGGGGACTCTCAAATATCATGTATGCAGTAAGAAAAAAAAAGTTATACAGACTATTTTAATTCATTGGGTTAGATTCAATGGTTTCTTTTCTGACAGAAGGAGCTTAATGACATATTTCCTGATGGAAGACTTGTTCCACTGAAAGAAAAGAAGCCTTGAATTCAACCAACCACCAATATAAAATGGTTCTAAAAAAGAAATGAAACCACCACCACCCACACCAGAGCTTTCCAAACTGTGTGTCGGGACATGTTAGTGTTTCGGCTGCAGTGCCTGGGTGTGTTGCGGCTGTTGCTGGCTCTGAGCCCTGCCAGGATTACACGCAGGTCCTAGTGCCTGCCTTGTGCCTGGCTGCCTCCAAACCTGCTGTGATTCCGCACAGGTCCTAGTGCCTGCCTTATGCCCTACTGTGAGAGTGTGTCGCGAAATGATGCCCTACTGTAAGAGTGTGTTGCGAAATGATGCATGTCTAAAAAGTGTGTCACCAACATGAAAAGTTTGGAAAGCTCTGCCCTACACACATTGACCAATACCCACATTCTATAGAAATGAAATCCAGTAACATTGTAGATATTAATTTCTTCAGTTTGTTATTGTACAAATAAATCCCAATAGCCCCTTTTTTCAGATTAGCTGGTATAGGATTGCATTTAGAGAAAAAGCCTTGTTTGGACAAGGATTCCATATATGCCCAAAAAGAGTCTGGATTGGAATTTTAGGTCACAAAGAGGTAACAAAAGTTACAATGTTTAAATAACATAGATTTCAATTTGTAAGGATTGGAAAGGAGGTTTGGTAACAAAGGGCCTTCTCCATGGTGGCTCCCACCCTGTGGAACATCATCCCCACAGAGGTAAGACTGGCCCCACCTTAATACTCTTCCAAAAGGCCCTGAGGACATGGCTGTGTCAGCAGGCCTGGGGATCCCAGGTTGATGCAGAGGCCACCAAGCGGTTTGTTTGAATGTACTGTTGCTGCCAGGGGGGGAGGGGTGTAGTGGTTTTGTATTTGGGGTGGTATTTCTGTAAGCCGCCGGAAGTCACCGTGAGGGAGTTGGGCGGCCATATAAATCTCTTAAATAAATAAACAATCACCTTGCTGTATAAGCTAAGGACAAATGGAGGTCTCAAACTTCAGTTTCCAGTTTAAGAGTTAAAACACTGTGTTGAATCAAATCTGTAAGATCTCTAGAAAGTTTAGCAGCAGATTCTCAGGATTTTCAACAAGAGTCTTTCAAGTCCTACCTGAGATGATAAAGATTCAACCTGAGATTTTACATTTGAAAAACATATTCCGGAAAAAACTTAAAACCTGGTTCTGTCATTATGCCTGGGCCAGGAAGCAGTGTGTACACTCCTGGGGATGGCTAGCGCCTTAGGGTGGCCCTAGAGTGCCCTTTTCCCAGGGATTTAAGTAAGTGATGCAGTTGCCATCCTCTCTGGGGGTTGTAGGGGTCTGGATGGGGAACAACAGGCTTCAGCTGAACCCTGGTAAGACGGAGTGGGTGTGGATTGATAGCCACTTGGAATCCAGGAAGCTGTCATCTTTGGTCCTGGATGGGGTGGCACTGCCCCATTCGGAGCCAGTGTGGAATCTGGGGGTCCTCCTGGACTCACGACTCCTGCTCGAAGAGCAGGTGGCAGTCGTGGCCAGGAGGGCCTTTGCGCAGCTTCGGCTTGTGCACCAGTTACGACCTTTCCTGGACCGGGATGCCCTCCGAACAGTCACTCACGCCCTTGTCAACTCCCATATAGACTATTGCAATGCGCTCTACATGGGGCTACCCTTGAAGAGTATCCGGAAGCTTTAGCTGGTCCAAAATGCGGCCGCGCAGAGAGTTATTGGAGCCAGAAAATCGGCACATGTAACTCCTCTGCTGCACGAGCTACATTGGGTACCAGTTTGCTTCCGGGTCCAATTCAAGATGTTGGTTATCACCTTTAAAGCCCTACATGGCATAGGGCCAGGTTACCTGAGGGAACATCTCATCCCCAGAACATCGACCCGCCCCACCCGATCATGCAGAGAGGGCATGCTACGGACCGCATAGATCAAAGAATTCCATCTAGTGGGGTCCAGGAGGTGGGCCTTCTCTGCAACAGCGCCCGCCCTTTGGAACATCTTGCCCCCAGAGCTAAGGCAGGTCTCCTCATTCCCAACCTTCCAGAAAAATTTAAAGACCTGGTTTTGTCGCCTTGCACGGGAGGGGAATGATTTGAGTTCCTCCTGGGGCTGGTTGATCCCATGAAACCCTTTTTAGTATTAACGTCCTTGCACTTGGATTTTATATTTATTGATTGATGTTCTGATCTGTATTGTGTTTTAACCTTGTTTTTATTGTGAACTGCCCAGGGTCCTCCGTTGGGGAAGATGGGCGGTAATATAAATCTAAATAATAAATAAATAAATAATTTAAGACGACTAGGCCGTCTGGATTCTATTATATTTATTACATTTGTAAATTGTTATTCTAATGCTTATTTAAGTCTATCATTGTATTTTAATTAATCATATTTATTGTAAACCACCCAGAGTCCCCCTCGGGGGAGATGGGCAGTGATAAATCTAATTAATTAATTACTTAATTAATTAATTAATTAATATTCTCAGTTTTGACCTACAGTACAAGGTTTGAAGAAACAACATAGACTTTATAATTCTTAAAAAGGTAAAGGTTCCCCCACACAGTCGTGTCCGACTCTAGGGGCCGGTGCTCATCTCCGTTTGTTAGCCGAAGAGCCAGCGTTGTCTGAAGATGCTTCCGCGGTCATCCGAAGTGGTACCTATTTGTCTACTTGCATTTGCATGCTTTCGAATTGCTAGGTTGGCAAGAGCTGGGGCTAGTGCGGGAGCTCACTCCGTCACGCGGGGCTAGGGTCTCGAACCTCAGAACTTGCGACTTTCTGATTGACAAGCCTGGCATCTTAACCGCTGAGCCACCACGCCCCCTTTTATAATTCTTAGGAATGGCTTTTTTTTTGAAGTTTCTATTGTTTTAATTTGCTGTTCACCACCCCGGGTCGTATGTTGAGTGGGTGGTCACACAGATCAAATCCAATCAATAAATTAATGTCCCTTGTAACACCACGGTAGTTTATTGTTACTACTATTGCCATAGGTCTTTTCAAAGGAGCAATACTACAGAAGTATTATGTAATTAAAATAAAGCCAATACAAATACAAATCTGCATAGGTTTGTGGTAATATGCATTACGAAAAGAAGTAATGTTTACCTTCTCAGCAGCTCTCCGGTAGGCCCTGGTACGAAATCGAAGAAATACAGAGTCTCTCAGAAAATGAAGGTACGGGTCAAACCCCGGGGGCCGCAGCCCAGCACCCAGGTTAGAAGGAAATGAACTCTCTACCAGGGTGCTGATGAGCTGGCAGAAGGCACGAGTTAAAGGATATTCCTCACACCGGGATTCTATCTCATTCAATTCAACCTTCCAAGAATATAAGACAAATTCCGAACATGTTACTTTTTAAACACAATGGCAGCACACTGTCTCATTTACCACTCTTAAATAAACTCATGCAAATGTTTCTTCCAGTTTTCTCAAGGGCCCTTCATCAGAAAAACCCAAAACATTTTGTGACTTCAGTCTATAATGTTTAATCTAATAAACTGATAATTTATCATCTACAAATATTACAAAAGTTGTAATGGAAGCCTCAGCATCACAGACGTTATACTGCAATTATACAACAATAGTATGCACAGGGCAGAGTTCAAATTGCCATTTTTAAAACCCCTAAACAGGCTAAACTCTCCACATCAGAAGTTATGAAAAATGGCCAGACAGTACCTGTTTTGACAACTGATGTACCGTTTAAACAGTGGCAAAAGGATATATCTAAATTTGTGCGGCAGGGGGAAAAAAACCCACAAGTTAAATATAAGGTGTTACAAGATGCAAAGGAAAGAGGAGGATTGGATTTACCTGATCTGAAATTGTATTTTGCAGCTTGCTGTTTGGTTTGGATGAAAGAGTGGGTGCTGCTGAGAAATAGAAGGCTTTTGGAGTTAGAAGGGCATGACCTGAGATTTGGGTGGCATGGCTTTCTCTGGTACAACAAAGTCAAGGTTAATGTGGATTTTAAAAATCATTATGTTAGACATGCCATATTGAGAATATGGAATAGATACAAATCCAGGTTGTGCCTGAAAACACCCTTGTGGCTCTCAGCACAAGAAGCATTTTATAGATGAGAAATAATAGGCAAACACAAATGGCTAACTTATCATGAGATACTAGAATTTTGTCAAGGGGAATACAAAATAAAATCAAGAGAAGAACTGGTGGCAGAGGGACATAGTTGCCAATTGTTTTTTTATTTATAGTTGTTAGAAAGATTTAAAGTAGACAAAAGAGTTTATGGTATTGAACATTGTACGACTGAGTTTGAAATGGAATTATGTACAAATGATGAACATGTAATTGCTAAAATGTATAAACTTCTATTGAAATTCGAAACAAAAGTGAAAGAATGTATGATAAAGTGGGCTAAAATTTTGGTTATAATATACAGATGGAACAATGGGGAAATATGTGGTTGAAAGGACTGAAATTTATACTATGTTATAATCTTAAAAAGAATTTTTATAAAATGATGTACCGTTGGAACAGTATATGTCACCAGACAAATTGTCTAGAATGTATATAGGCACTTCAAATTCATGTTGGAAACATGAACAACAAGAAGGGACTCATGCTTGGTGGACGTGTAAAAAAGATACAAAATTTTGAATTCAAATACATACACTAATTCAGAGGATTCTAAAGATTAATATACAATTGAAACCAGAGGTCTTTCTTTTAGGACTGATGGACAAACAGTTGGGAAAAAGGCATGGAACATTGTTTTTGTACAAAGATGGAAAGATTCAGCGATACCTACAGTGGAGGGATGGTTGGTGAAAATAATGGAACTTGCTAAGATGGTCAAATCGACTTCTTTGATTAAAGACAATATCTACATATACTACTGACTGGAAACCCCTTATAGACTTTTTGCGGGGGGGGGGAGGAAGGAACTTAAGATTTATGGTTTTCATGATTAGACAGGATAGATTATAGAAAGAAGAGAGACATGTTGTAACTTTAGAGAAAGAGGTAAATTTATAATTGTATTAGTTTTTATCTTCCTTCTTAAAACTTTTAATAAAAGTATATATTAAAAAAGTTATAAAGAATGGAATTCTATTCTTCAGAATCCCTTTCATTAGTATAACTTGCAAATGTTAAGTCAGGCTTGCCTTCAGGGAATTACCTAAAAAGAAAATGGGGCAGGGGGAGTAAATAAATTTTGGAAAGCTTAGAATCTATCTATTCTGTTTTAATATTTAAGGCTCCAATCCATTTTACATAATTCCAAGTTAAATCAAATTATAATTACCAAAAGGACCTAGTTGCAATTTGAGTATCACTGTTTTCACAGCTTGCAAGTTTATCCCATTGTACCCAGGAAATAAAAAGGTTAAAGGTAAAGGTTTCCCCTGCACAGTCTGCACAGATCAGATTACTGATCCTACTTTTTTATTGGATTGAGGTTGCTAACCATTGATGTAATGGATTTTAACAGATTTTAGGTTGTTTTCTTATTTTCTTTAAAAAAAAGAAAAGCAGTATATTTTCAAGTTACTCAAAGACAACAACTGTCTCATTTTATATAATCAAATGACTAAGTGGAGACAATTTACCTCAATACCAATGGCTTGCCTTTGTCCTGGAGTTCTTACAGTCTGCAATATCTTCCAAAATAAATGGGAGAGAAATGAAATGTTTGTCAACATTAGCAAAATAATACAATATCAAAATAATTAACTAGTATTATATTGTTGATTGTACAAACCATATGTGAAAGATCCTGCTCCAAAATAAAAGACCTGCCCCCTTCTTCCCATACCTTTTCCTGTTTGTTAAGTAAATACATAAGGAAGACAGACAGAACAACTAACCATGAATAATGCTGATGATAGGGAGAATTTTCATAAGAATGGTTTGTACCATGATTTGCTTACTTACCTTTCATTAAAGAATTAAAAGCAAATCCATCTAATGGCCCCTCTTTTGTAGGAAACAGATTTTGTTGACCGAATTCTGAGCGTTTAAAAAGCTTTCCACTAAACACGTACCCTTTTCTCTTCTTACATACAGACAGACTTTTTGCCTCTCTACCATCTGCTCCCCATCTACCAGAGGGATTTATAATATAAAGGAAAACAATACAGTACAGATGGCAAAGCATTCAGTAACTCAGTTGGCTCCACAGATTTTTCTCAAGTCTGTTCCACTATGTAGGCCAACTTCCCAAATTGGAAATAAAATAAATCTCACAAGACACAGCGCTGGGCTGCACTTCCCTTTGAAGAATACCTGTGTGTATTCCAATGACTGCCATAGTGAAGCAGCAATTTCAGGAGATTTTCCAAAGGCTGAGAGAGTCTCTAATAACTCTGCTTTCAAAATTGGATGTATACCACATTGCAGAAGTCCCAGAATAATAACTACTGGTGTCCACTGAGGGTGTTCACAGAGAGCCAATCGTGCATTTTCACTCTGAAAAAATAAGAAAAACTATCACTGATGTTTAATGATATAAATGAAATTAAGCCTTGTCAGCTACAGAGTCTGTTATACCAAAAATAAGTATTCAGAACTGTAACATTTTTCTTACATATTATTTTTCTCCCAACAAGTTCAGGTTCAGTTAAACTAGATCTATGGCCATCTCTTGGCTCCTTTTGCATTTATTCCTGGGCAAATATGCCAGTAACTATCGAATAATATATAAACTGAGTTTCTTCATATATCAAATAACTACCTACCCATTTCACAATAGTCTTAGTAAGCTGCAGAAAGGCAATTAATCCATCCTGTTCTTTCTGTGTGATGCCTCTGAGAGGAAGATGACGATACTGAATGCTATCTGCGCTTGGCAAATCTTTTCGTAAATGTTCGTGGTAAAGCATCAAGGAGTGGAAGAAGTGTTCCCAAGAGACAGGACTGCCACCTGCTCCTTGGATGTTTTCAGCTGGAAGAAAAAAAAATCTACAATGTAGATTCTACATAATTTCAGATTATATTAAATAAACCACAGGTGAAAATAACATTTCCCTAAACTTAATCTCATAGAGTTGGTAAGATCACCTAGGCCAAGGCTGAGGTCCATTCTGCGTGAGGAATCCATATTAAAGCACCCCAAATAACAACGGGATTGTTCGTTTGATTCTTTTCCTTACAAAGAGTTGCTTCCTTTATCATCTCCTGCTTTAGGGCCTTTACTGTTTTGTCTAATGATTTTTTTACTTTTCTTGTAAGTTGCCACTCACGGCTACAATCTTACTTTTTTTTTCCTTCCAAGCACACTACAACTTTTTACTTGCTTCTACTTGCCAGCTTATTTTCAAAAAGGAATGCAACACATCACAAGCACTGCAGATCAGAATGGCAGTTATATCTACTCATACTCACTTCAATTTCTTAAGGTACCACATATGGAAAGAGATTTATTCCTCCTTGTCGTCATATCAGCCTCCCAGATTATCTGAGTAGCCACTGTCCTCTTAGAGGGAACAGTTATTAGTGATTCCTCCTGCCCAAAGCCTGTTAGCGCTTCTTGTTCACTCTAGACTAAAGGTAAAGGTAAAGGTTCCCCCTGCACATTTGTGCAGTCGTGTCTGACTCTAGGGGCCGGTGCTCATCTCCGTTTCTTAGCCGAAGAGCCAGCGTTGTCCAAAGACGCTTCCACAGTCATGTGGCCGGCATGACACACACAGAACACTATTACCTTCCCACTGAAGTGGTACCTATTCATCTACTTGCATTTGCATGCTTTCGAATTGCTAGGTTGGCAAGAGCTGGGGCGAGTGCGGGAGCTCACTCCGTCACGCGGGGCTAGGGATTTGAACCTCTGAACTTGCGACCTTCCGATCGACAAGCCTGGCGTCTTACCTGCTGAGCCACCACGCCCCTTCTCACTCTAGACTAGCTCCCTGGAAAACTGACTGCCCTCAGCAGCAGCCTCTGCTTGCTTAATAAGCAGCAGCCAATCACCTACAATTGACCATCAGCAGGTATTCAAAGATTATCTATTCACTCAACACAGTGGAGTATGCAATACCTCAAAACAAACAGCTCTCATCATTCCTCTCTTCCTCCTAACTCCACTAGCAAACTCCTATTAGTTCTCCTTGTTCATTGACATTATATTATTTGGAAAAAAAATTAGCAACCCTATAACTAAAAGTGAGCTAATTATCCAGTTTTGGACCTTGTGTGCAAATACCCAGGATCCATATAAAACAGAGAGAAAGAAAATGTTTTGTTTAATAATTATTTAAAAAGTCAACCTTTTAATGAAATATCTATCATTCAGGAATTGTAGCAGAAACAAGGATTTCCTAGTGATGATCTCCCTACAAAAATGTGAGTTAATAGTGGCTTCCGGTGGGAATATGGCAGTCTGAACAGCTGTGCTCGCGGGCTTCACGAGCAGAACTGACAACATGGCAATTTTCTGGATCAGGCAGGCTTTTCCTGAAGCCCAGGAGTGTTTTTCCGGAGAGGAAAGCACTTGGAATTATTCCATCTGTCCTTGGAAAGGCTGCTTGCAGCCAGAAAATCGCAAACAGCATCTGCGATCGACTAGTAAGAGCAGCTGGGAGGTTGGGACGTCACCATTTCCAAGCCACGCTGTAGCCTTAAAGGGACATTAAGATCGGCCACCCCATTTCTAAATATTTTTCTTTTAACTTTATGTACCCTAAGAGAGGCTTTCTACAGCAAGGAGAAACACGTTCTCTCGGTGCTTATCGTTATTTTTGCAATTAATTTCTTTTTAAAAAAATTCTTTTTAAGTTTTTGGTTTTGCTTCCCATCAAAATAATAAGGAAGGTTGAGATTACATAATCGTCTCCCTGCTATTATTTTTGTACTTAATTTGAAGATTTTAGCATTTTCCTACACGTTGAATCTGCTGTTTTGAACTTTCAGCTTTCTGTTGCTACTTTCTCTGGGGAATTGCCTGTTATTTATTTATTTATTTATATTTCTAACATATCACCGCCCATCTCCCCCCATTTCCAGAGGGGACTCTGGGCGGTTTACACAAAGCCAGCAATTAAAACATATAAAAACTTATAAAATACAATACATAATATATCTCTATATAAATTAATTAAATATATAAGACCCAAGAGGCTCTGATGTTAAGTTTAAAAGAACTCTACGGAGTAAGCCAACCCCAAGAGGAGCTATTACTCCCCCCATCCCAAGCGAGGTGGCAGAGCCAGGTCTTCAGTTGTTTCCGGAAGGTCATAAGTGTGGGGGCTTGCCTCACCTCCAGGGTCATACTTTCACTTCTGTAAACACGTTTCGGAATTTTCCTATTATCTCCCACTTTTGCTGGTTAAGTACCTAGGGGACACCATAATCTACTGCGTGAGACATGGAGGATTTCAAGCAGACTTTCTCAGATTTTCATCGTGACTTTAAACAGATCCTTTTTGATTCCTGTCAAGTTCTTATGCAGGACATTCAGGACATTGTGGAAAATACAACCTCTAAAATGTGTCATCTGGTTGGGGATGTCATGGAAGAATTTGCAGAGCTTAACAAAGATAGAAATGTTTCTTCTAATAGCGAGATCAGGGCTTCTGTTGAAATGCTGGATGAAGATCGGATAGTCAAGTTGAAGAAATTAAAGGGACAGATTGAATTGCAAGCCATAAGGGAAATCGAATTGCTGATGTTTTGGGGGAAAAGGGGTTATTGTGTATGGGAGGGTTTTTTTTGAGAAGTCGGAGTTTTTAAGGGGGGCAGTTGGGCTGTTTGATTTCTTTATGAAAAAAGCTCTGTGTGTATTGTGGGGATATGTAAATGCTCTGGTTTATTTTGAAGTGGGGTAAGGGTTTAAGAATATTTATTTGGATTGCTTCTAGGGCTGGTTTGACTTCATTCATCTTTAACGATTTGGATTAAGATTAATAAGGTACAATAATAAATGCTTGGTTTTAGGCTTAATATGATTAAGATTATTATAATTGTTGTATTATTAATTATAATGGCAGGCAATTTATATGCTTTTTTAGTTTGATTTTTATTATAGTAGACAGAAATGTGTAGAATAGTAGTAGGGGGGAAATAAATAAATGTTATCTTTGGGGGAAGTTGATTAGGTGTGTGTGTATGTATATGTATATGTATATGTATATGTATATGTATATGTATATGTATATGTATATGTATTTGTATTTGTATTTGTTTATTTATTTTTCTTTTAATATAAGGGGATGGAGCAACTGTATTTAGTGATTTTTATAATGTGCCAATAGAATGATTTATAGAAATAATGTGATTTTGGTTTAATATAGAGTAAGGGATTGATTATGGGAAATGTGTTGTATATCCTTGCTGTTAAAAGTCGGAAATCACCTCTTCTTGTAATTTTTTTTTTAAAAATTCTCTTGTGTTTTTCATTCTTTTTTAGTTTTTTTCTTTTTGTAGTTTTTTGCTTTTTTGTAGTTTTTATCTGCCTTAAATCTAATAAATTTTTTATTAAAAATGTGAGTTAAAAATGAAAATAAAGGATTTAAACATTCATATGAAGATCAAGGATGGCATATCTACCTATAAACTTTTATCAATTTAGTTCTTTCATTTAGGCAGCATGTTATATGAAATACTGATTAAAAAGTAAATGCATGGAATTTTCACCCGATTAACAAGCTTTATTAGATACACTAAACATCAACTTGAAATGCACTATGAATAAGCAATACAAGGGGTCATAACATAATAAATATGGAAAGCTTCAATCAAAGTTTTCAATTACTTCCCTGAAGACACTTGTACTTAAGATTATGCGTATATATGTTTACAGTGAATGGAAATAAAACATCAAAACATTCAGCCTATATGGTGCTTTATTTCTTACCATGAGTACTGCCATTACCCTTCAGCAAAGTGAAGCAATAATGAGAACACTGGGGTCCATTGGCCAATCCCTGGAGCATTTTCAGATAAGGAATGTAAATTGTGGAAGGAAGGAGGTCTCCCATTTGTCTAACAAATTTTGATAAAGCAACCTGCAATATAAACAAAGATTCATCTAGGAAGGATCACCCAAACTTCAAAGCCCCTGAAATTTGTTTTTAAATATCTCTGTTTAGCATATATGCACAATCTGCTCAAGTAACAGCAATCACCTAACACTTTTTATGTTTATTAGAATTAACTGCAATATGCCTGCTGCTGGCAAACCCTAAGCAATATTAACAACCACAGATTTCAATTTGGAAAAAAATAGGCTGCAATCCTATGATTCCTGGAAAGATGTTCCAGGAACTAGTGGATATTGCAGTCCACCTTTCCACAATGGCTGTGTTGCATCTGAGAGTTCTTGGGATACATCTTCAGGATCAAGTGGAAGAAACGATATAGACTTGGAGGCCTTGCTGCAATTGAAACTTCTGCTGTCAGTGTTTCAAGGATGGGGCGGGGCTGGGGGTGGGAATATAAATAACATGTCAGCAGGTGAATGGTGTGCCAGAAGTGGATCCACAGCATCCAAAACCTTCGTGTTTCCTTCACTCAAAAATACAGGTTGTATCATATTTTTAAAATAGTAAGGCAAAATAAAATTACATAGCATTTATGTAACATTTTAGAATGTCCAAAATAATCTTTATAATTCCTCTCTAAGCAAATCCTGAAATGTAGAGACTTCTATATTTGGGGGGAGGGAGAGGCAAAAGAGGGCTAACAATCCACTGTAATTTCAAACAAAGGATGTGATGTACAGTAACTGCTTCTCAACAGAGCTCTTCCTTTAATAGTGGCAACAGTCAACAAATATGTTTCAAGAAAACCTTAACTAAACTAAACAAAGACATTTCAAATCAAATGCACTCCAAACAATAAAGGAGAGAAGTAATTATTTCTAACCTGACGCTGAGGTGGTCTTTGATGGGCTAGCCCAAGATATGATCCTATGATAGTGGAGCTCTGCAGAGAGTCTGAAGGACACCAGTACTCAAGAGCAAGTTCCAGATTAAAGGGATCCTTCTTATACAACTCAGCAATCTGTAAAGGAAAGGAAAGAAAAAGAAAAATGGTGAGTCATGTATTTCAGCAAAAGTACAGAATTTCCGTCGCTAAGTGACGCAGTCATAAAGCACAATGCTACGTGACCGCACTGCTTAGCGACGGCAGTTCTGACACTTCCAGTTGCCATTGTTAAGCGAAGCCCACAACGTTGTTAAGTGCGACGTCACATGGTCACCATTTGTGCCCTCCTGCCGGCTTCCCCATTGACTGCTTGTCAGAAGCCAGCAGTGAAGGTCACAAATGGTGATCACCTGACTGCAGGACGCTGCAAATCATAATTACGAGCCAGCTGCCAAGCGCCTAAATCGTGATCACATGACTGTGGGAACACTGCAATGGCCGGAACTTCAAGAACTGGTCATAAGTACCACTCGTTCAGCGCTGTCATAAGTTTGAATGGTCACTGAATGAGTGGTTGTTAACCATGGACCACCTGTATGTTAAGTTTTGTCAACCATATTTAAACTGAACTACTTTTACCTGATGATTACTAGTCAGTATAAAATAGATGCCAAGTAGGGCCAAATAGATTGGCAGCAGTCCCAGGGAATCTAACATCTTTCCTATGCATAATCACAAAAGTTTAAGTTGTATGCTCTTTTAAAAGCTGTGGAATTTTTTCAGATTTTAATGAGCATTATGATGAAAGTATATTATTATTTTAGCTTAAACATAACTTATACAATATACTATATTTTTTAAGTGATAGACCTACATTTAGATATTCTACAGGTCAATACAGAGAAAAGGAGGGAAGAGGAGAATAATGATAGGAACTAGGAAAACAAAACAAAACCACACAACAGGAAGTCAGAAAGATATCTCCCTCCCATTGCCATTATTTTGGCTGAGTATAACACAATCATTTTATGCCATAAGAAAATATATCCCAATAAATAGGAGACAATGATGGAAAATTGTGTTGGCTTAATGAGAAGTGATCACATATCATTTCTCAATAAGCCAATATAGAGAACTCACCTTAAGAGACAAATGAGAGGTTAAACCAGTGCTTTACAAACTCCCGCCGTTGGCGACACACCAACAGCGACGGCGGCGTGCGCGGCGACGCACACAGCGGGGGCGTGCATGGCGGCGGCCTCATGTTTTGTGCTAAAACCCGGAAGCGCTGATGGCGCGCCACTGCTGTCGCCGCTGCTGCCATGCGCACCACCACCACCGGGTGCGCGGCGGCGCACGCCATCACCACTTCCGGGTTTTGTCGCGACACATTAGTTTGGAAAGCACTAGGTTAGTTTGGAAACACTCTTCTGCTATTTAGCCTCCAAAGAAATTATGGTGCATATATAGCAAGAAAAACAAACCCTTTGGAATATTGTCTCTAAACTAGTCTCTTCCCTTCATAAAACAGTTTCTTCTTCCCTGAAGTACTTATAGGAGTGGAAAAGACTGTTAGACTTCACACCAAGCAGAGCAATAAATCTCAACACTCTAGAACAGTGTTTCTCAATCTCAGCAACTTTAAGATGTGTGGACTTCAGCTCCTAGAATTCCCCAGCCAGCACACTCTAGACACCCCAGCCCACATTCATGAACTTGCTTACAGCAGAACTTCTTAGATGCAACACAGCTACTTTAGGGCAGGGGGGGGGGGAAAGTCATATTTGCATAGAAGATTTCCTTATTGCAGAACAAAGAAATCAAGCATTATCTCTGCTCTGAGGTTTAAATTGTAGGTGAATGTTTACATCAAGCCTTTCCAAAGTTTTCCCGCGGCGACACACCAACCACCGTTGGTGTGTCGCCGCGGGAAAACCCAAAGTGCCGCCGTTGCAGCAGCACGCAAAAACCCAGAAGCGCTGCTGCCGCTTTCAATTTTTGCGCGCCGCCGTTGGTGTGTCGCCGTGGGAAAACCCGGAAGCGCTGATCGCGCGCCATCAGTGCTTCCGGGTTGTGACGCGACACATCTGGGCCCCGCAGGTGACACACTGAGAGAGGGCAAACAAATCTCTCCAGAAAGATATAAAAAAACATGGATTGGTTACAAGTCCTACTTCTGTTATTTTCTTTACTTTTAAAATGTTCCCTGAGGAAATTAGGTTCATATAAAATGTGATTTACATAAGTGGCCATATAGTTAAAAATAAACTCTTTTAAATGAATTTTAACATAAACATTTTGCTGTGCTTTTTTAAATCAAGTATCTATTAAAAATAAAAACAATAACTTACTAAAAGCATCAGATGTTCTAGATCCCTTCTAACAGAAATAGGTGGCTCATTACCCATCTGAATACTCATATGAATCATACGAGCATCTTCATCAGCACGGTTTCTCAGTTGTTTCACCTATACAGTTGGTCAAGAAAATTAATAAAAAAAGGGGAAAGGGAAAAAATCAGTCTGATTTACCACCATTAGCATTTTAAACTTAAACAGAATAAATGAACGAAATTGAGTATTTTTTTAACTGAACATAAGAACAATCCTGATGGATTAGGCTAAGGCCCATTTGAGTCCAGCATTTTGTTTCTCAAAGGAATCAATCACTGGGTCCCTGCAATTAGTACCCCAACCCAGAAATAATATTCAGGCTTAAGAACAGTAGCCTTTGACAGACTTATCAAAAGACCTTTTAAAGAGACTGATGTTATATTTGTCAGTATGTGAAAATCAGATTAGCATATGAGTCTTTAAAATATCTTACATCTGAATAAGGTAAGACACAACTTTTGACATTATTCTACACCTGGATAATGTAGAAAGTTAATCATACATTTACCTCTCCCACTGAAATCAAAGTTCTAACTCTAATTGAAATATGTTCTATGTAACCCAAAATATTGTCAAATAAAAGTAACTGCTTTGTTTCCTATAAGAAACTGGACAACTGAACAGAATAAACCAGTAGCCTTTTTTTTTCAAATGAAGGTTAGTTTTGTTATTAGAATACTCCAGCTAGGACAATAACCTGGTTTCCCTACATGGCACCTGCTCATGCCAATGCCCTTTGATTTTTTTTAGTTTCCTTTAATTAAAAAAATAAAACAGGAAGCTAGCTTGCTGTGAAGTAAAGTCTTTCCTCAAGCATAATCATTAATTCTGTTGTTTTTTGCTCCAATGTATCACAAAGATTCTTTAAAAATATGACAGATCTCGGTGCTCTGGTTGAAAAATATGAAACAACTAAGCTGGGGTGGCAAAGAGTATCCTGGGTGCCTTCACAGGATTGTGGAAGACAATCCTGTTGATTAGTCTTCTGTTAGATGCATATTTTGTGACTAGTCACTTTAACTGTTGCAGTCATTTTGTGAGAGTGTCTATTACATTCTTTCAAAACTTTAAATATATACCCCATTACTAATATACTGCCCACTAAACTAATATATTCCCCACTAAACGAATAGGGTTATCTTGCTAAGTTGATAGTTAATAAAAAAAAACCAGAATAATTATCCCCCAAAATGTTAATTGGATAATGAGCCAACACATCAAAATATCAATATTGGCAAAAATAACTGTATGTTCATAATTTGGAAAAGATCAACTCCTGGTTCTATAAATAAAATATGATCAAGAGGGGATCAAGGATAGTACATAGGCACATTAATATATTTATGTTTGATCAGCCAACTAGATATACAATTAGTCCTTGGTTTACGATGGAAACTGAGACCAGAATTGCCATCGCTAAGTGATGCGTTGGAAAGTGCAATGTCACATGACCGTGCGGCTTAGCAACAGCAGTCCCGGCAGTCCCGGTTGCCATCATTAAGTGAGGATTGCGTGGATTATTAACCTTACATGATCCTGACGTCCAACTTCCTGCCGGCTTCCCTATTGACTTTGCTTGTGGGAAGCTGGCAGGGAACGTCGGAAATCACAATCACGTGACCATGGGACGGTGCAATGTGTAATCGCGAGCTGGGCACCAAGCACCCAGATTGCAATCATGTGACCACAGAGACGCTGTGATGGCCGTAAGTACGAGGAACGGTCATAATTACCACTCATTCAGTACTGTTGTAAACGGTCACTGAACGAGTGGTCATTAAATGAGGACCACTTGTAACTATAGATCAATAAGAATTTGACTTACTGAAAAGAACTGAAATCTGATTACTGTATTTTCCGGCGTATAAGACGACTTTTTAACCCAGGAAAATCTTCTCAAAAGTCGGGGGTCGTCTTATACGCCGGGTGTCGTCTTATACGCTGGAAAATACGGCACTCGCCGTACAAGACCTCTCCTGGCCAAGTGCAGCCGCTCGCCGGAACGCAGCCCCCAGGGAAGAGCAGGAGGACGAACGCGGGAGAAACGCGGGGAGGGGGGAGCGAGCTCCGTTCCCTCGGAGCAGCCTTGGGAAGGGAGGGGGCAAAACGCAGTGGCTCCAGGACGGGCTCCAAAGTCGCCCACAACGCTCAACGGGCGCCTCGCTTCGCCTCGCCTTCCCTTCCCAGCCGCGCTTTAAATGGAGCGGGGGCCCAGAATTGGCCGCGTTTCGGGAAGCCTGGTAGGAAACGCGGCCAATTCTGGGCCCCCGCTCCATTGAAAGCGCGGCTGGGAGGGGAAGGGAAGGCGAGGCGAGGCAAAGCGAGGCGCCCGTTGAGCGTTGTGGGCGATTTTGGAGCCCGTCGTGGAGCCACTGCGTTTTGCCCCCTCCCTTCCCAAGGCTGCTCCGAGGGAACGGAGCTCGCTCCCCCCTCCCCGCGTTTCTCCCGCGCTCGTCCTCCTGCTCTTCCCTGGGGGCTGCGTTCCGGCGAGCGGCTGCACTTGGCCAGGAGAGGTCTTATACGGCGAGTGCCGTATTTTCCGGCGTATATCCCAAACTCTATATTTTAAATGGAAAAGTTGGGGGTCGTCTTATACGCCCAGTCGTCTTATACGCCGGAAAATACGGTAGTTATATGAGAAATACAGATGAAGAAAAGTATTTCAAATATTTCAAAACATCAGGACAAGATACCTTCAATGTAATAGTTTAGATTTTTTTCTTTTTAACTAAACCTATATTTAGAAGAATAGTCAGGTAACAGATAAACTGTTATGTCTGAATGTGGTTTGAAGAATGTGTCATGCCGCATATGTTTATTTTTAAATCACAATTATTTTTCTCTAGTTTAAAATCTTCCCTAAAATGCTTAAATATGCTTCTTTCAGTCTGTGTAAAGATATTACATTAAAAGATTTGATCTAGTTATATTCAAGATAATTCTGACCTAGCTCCCTCCCCATGAAACTTACTTTCATTGGCATGAGGGCAAGCAAATCTGTGATAAGGTTGTGGATTCTACGGATGTAAAATTCTTCCTGGTAAAAGTTTTCTGCTCTCACTACGGATTCAGTAAGGAATAGAAAAACATTGTCTGCAATTGCTAACTCTGCCATTGCTTCATCAGCTTCAGTGAACTCTGCAAATGCTGGAAAGAAGAATGAACAAAAGAAACAATGTCATAACACACACATAATACTTCATAGGAAGTGTGGGTTAGAGCTGCCATTTTAATCAGTGGAATGTGTACAGATCTGCTTCCTTCACTGAAATGAAGGTGGGGGAGTGGAACTGAGTTCCTTGACTATGAATACCACTTTTAATCAAGTTTACCTGTCACATCAGAGAAGTGTGAAATTCCACGCAAAGTTAGCGCCCAAGCTAACCTAACAGTAGCTTGAAGTCCTGGTAGTTTCCAAGGCCGAGATTCCTGAAGGCGTGTGTGGATTGCTGCTATATACTGTCTCTCTGTTAGCAGCGGCAACTGGCGCATTAGTTCTAAAACAATAAAAAGTATCTACCAATGAAAAAGTATGGTCCAATTGCACTGAAAATAAAAAATACTTAATTTCTCTAATTTTATATTCATTATCATACTAGTTCAAGGATACAAGTGGGCTGCTCCCATATCACTGCTATATATATCCTGGTTGCATATCCACCACCATCCACTGGATTGTCTCAGTCACCCCAGTAATCAGTAACCCACAGAAAACAGGAAAAGGAAAGTAAAAAAAATATCTTTTTGTTTATGCATATGTGTAATATGTGTAACAAAACAAAAAATAATACTAAAATGTAGACAATCTTGTTTCAATACATGTGAACCAAGTATTAGGAGGTCTTCTTTCAAGATTAAGTACTTTACATGACTGAAATAAGTCATGACTAGCATAATGTGACTCATCTACTGAACAAATGCTTCTTTCAATGGGGAGTAATGCTGACATTAATCCATAGTTGAGCTCCCACTTTATGCTAGCCATGGTTTATTTTAACCATGGTTCAAATAATCATCATGGTTTGAGTAACATATTTGGGACACGTTATTGAGAGCCCAGTTTGCTTGAGAAGTCCATAATGCTTGGAAAAATTGAAGGAAAAAAGTTGATGGCCAGCATCAAGTTGGATGGATTTGATTATGACAGCAATGAATGCAGCACTGAGAGACCTAAAAGGTCAAGTTGAAGACAGATCATTCTTGGGAGAGTCTATCTGCGTGGTCACTAAGTCAACACCAGCTTGATGGCATTTAATCAATAAATCAATTATTCAGTATATTATGACTGGGTTCAAACATGCAAATCACATTATGACTTATATAAGCACAACCAATAAAAAGTTAAATTTAGAGATAAAATAAAAAATACAGCAAATTTGCATTTTAACACAAATGGACTTCGATGAATAAAAGCATAGCTATCATTTAGTATTTATACTTCTTTGAACTTTACAATGTAGTTCTCTGCCAAAGTAAGGTCCACTATAAAGTTAATTGCCCAATGAAATATTTAATCATAAATTCTTCCAGTTTAGATTATGTTTATATTTCAGAAGACTTTAGACATTTTTTGTATGTATAAAATACAAAGCAAAAGCATCCCCTATCCTCCCTAATGTTTACTCATTAATTCATTCAAGCTAATATTCTTCTGGTAGAAGAAATGACATTCTTAAGCTTTATCCCAAATGATGGAACTCACAAAGTATTACAAGTGGGAAGCAAACTCAAAAGTGGAAACATCCCCTTAAGTCCCATCTAATTCCCACAAATGCGGATTCCTAAACAGACATAAAATTTCCCCAATTCAAAAGACTGTACAGAAAAGTTGCTTTATATAATGCTACAATCATTTAATTTACCTTTTAACTAATGAATTTATCTAGTTTTTATCTACAGGCTAGAAGATCAGTCCCTATTTTTTATTTTATTTCTCTTCTAGTGTAACAGTGAGTTCTCAGTCTGATAAAGATTCAGGAAATGGTTATGAAACAACAGCTGCAAGCTTTTCCATTGACCATGAAAAGACCCATCCCTTACATCTCATTAAATTTTGCTATAGTCTGTCATAGTCTTGCTTGGAAATAATTATTTCAGTTTGCAGAAGCTGCTGGGCACCTATCTGAGAAATGATTTTATCCCTTTTTTTTAACCAATGGTAGAATCGTAGGAACATAACAGCTAAGATAAATGTGTAAGCAATAAATGTTTTATTTATTAGTAGACATTTAATTATAAATTATTGATATGTATGAATGGCACATCTTTCAGTATCAACTGAAGTGGAAAGTATTACCTTCTCGATCTTCAGTGATCTGTTCTAGAAAGCTGATATCAAAACAATAGAGAACAGCCAGAAGCAGTGCCAAGTTTACTCTGTCCAATGAACCATCAGCTTCTACAGTCACTTTCTCCAAATAACTAATAAGGATTAAAGTATCATCACGACTTAGTGGTGACTGGCAAGTCCAAACAAACAAGCTTTCAGCCAATGCCTGCCGACACTCCTTGATAAGATCAGCAACCTAGTTCAAAATAAATATTAGAGTTATATAGGCATACAATTATTACACTTGAAAACATGCCATTTTATAATTTAAAGTCAAATCTTATGCACATTTATTCAAACACTTTCCATTAACTTTGGCTATGTTCCTGCATGAAGCGCCATAAGGTTTACAATTCCAGCCTATTATGTTTACTTAATTCTATAGTATCCTGTATTCTATGGGACATAATCCTAATCGATGCCAAGACAAGACAAAACAAGGACAGATTTTGACATCATGCTGGTTTATAAAGTGTGATTGTTTTTCATAATTTTTGACCTTTACTACTTTTTTCAAGCACCATGTTCTGATTTTTATGTGGGTGCTGGTGTACAGCAAATAAATAAATGGTGCATGCACTCCAGGAAATGAACTGTGTGTATTTAAGTAGGTTAACTTAAATGTATATACTTAAGCTAGTTCTACAGATTTCACATTTTTTAAATTGCATCTAAAAAAATGAAAGATAACAGAGACATTTCTTAACATGAATAAAACTTTCAGCTGCTCTATGAAATAGACAGCTGACAGTATACTTCACCAAGGAAGGTGACCCATTTCAGTATAATGCCACACCATTGTTCCAAAGAATATGAGTGAACCTTGGCTGCCCCTCTATTGTTTCATTTTGGCTTGATGGTAATAAGCTCGTTAATATACTTTTGAGAAGAGTAAAGGTAAAGGTAAAGGTTCCCCCCGCACATTTGTGCAGTCGTGTCCGACTCTAGGGGCCGGTGCTCATCTCCGTTTGTTAGCCAAAGAGCCAGCGTTGTCCAAAGACGCTTCCGCGGTCATGTGGCTAGCATGACAGGCGCAGAACGCTGTCACCTACCCACCTAAGTGGTACCTATTAATCGACTTGCATTTGCATGCTTTCAAATTGCTAGGTTGGCAAGAGCTGGGGCGAGTGCGGGAGCTCACTCCGTCACGCAGGGCTAGGGATTCGAACCTCCGAACTTGCGATCTTCTGATCGACAAGCCTGGCGTCTTACCCGCTGAGCCACCACGCACCCTTTGAGAAGAGTAATATTGTTTAAATATCCAAAATAATTTTGAAATTTATCAACAAAATTTGGAATGTATCAATACATGAAGAATTATGGAGTTATTCAGCATGTGACATAATGAAAATATTTTTTTTAATACAGACAGTGTCACACCAGATTCAGTCTTGGACTGAAGATATATCTCTCTGCTTATGAAATGGCTCTCTATCAATGCAATGGAAAGACAGATCAATATTATTCCGTGTGGCCAGGATTTAATGCTGTGTTTAAAAACTGTACTTTTTAAAACTATGCATTACATACTATGGTTTTTGTTTTGGGGGGTGGGATTACTTTTTTTCCCACAGGTTTTTCTTCTGTAACAGGTAGTCCTCGCTTAGCAACCTCAATTGGGACTGGCAACTCAGTTGTTAAGCAAAGCAAGTGAAAGTTAAGTGAAAGTAAGTGAAACTGCAACTGTGCTTACGATCTTACTTCAGCTTTCCTTTGCTTTACAGACCTGCAAAAGTCGTAAATGCGAGGACTGGTCACAAAGTTATTTTTTCATCACCATTGTAACTATGAACAGTCACTGTACAAGGCAATCGCTAAATGAGTGATAAAGTGATAAAGGTGAAATAACAAAAGAACATTGGTGAACCGTGGATGGGTATGCTGCTTCCTTTCTTCATAACTCCCTTGCAGGCAGCAAACTATACAACTGAACTAGCAAAGTCTTGCCCTTCCAAATTATCATCAGATGCAGTTTAGATATAATGGCAGCTAAAAGAACAACTGCAGCAACAAGAGGCCAGTTCACTGCTAAGCCAAAATTGTTGTGACCTTGGCTGATCTCTGAGGCTAAGCAAGATAGGCCCTGATTAAAACTGAGGGAACTGCCTGGGCATTCCTGGGCTACTGGTGAGAACTGGAAGGACACAATGGCAAGCCACTTCTGTTAACACTTTCAAGAAACCGCATAGTCATCAGGAATTGAAAACATTACATTTTGTTTAAATGGCATTAGTAAGTAAATTCAGGTTCACACATGTAACACTAAATTGCAATTTAGTATTCCATATGAACTGGGTTGTGTCTGTATACTTAAAACACTTAACACATTTTATTGTTCTTACTTATGTAGGAATTCTCTACTACCTATTGAAAAAAACATAAGTTATATACTGTACACATACATTTGTACCATAAGAGCAAGGGGAATCTTGGCTGGAATCTTCCATGCAATCATGTCACAAATAAAAGTCACATCTACAATTATCATATAGAGTGGGGGGTTTTCACAAAAGATACAATAATGTAGAAACTGTACTATCTGAAGGGATCATAGCACTTCTCTTCTTATGAAGCAAAGTTAAGAAGAGTCAAAGAGATATCAAACAAATAAATTACTAGGGTTGTGCAGATTCAAAGGCAAAAAGTTGTTTTTAGAACATGTGAAGCACAAATGTAGCACTTGTCTGCAGTTCCTTAAACCAACTTGTATTTTCCCAATATCAAGTTGCAGTTGAAGAGTTGTGCCCAAGTGTTGCATGTGCTCCAAAGGATTCATATAAACACACCCACACTTTTAATAGTCTTTGACCAGCACTTTTTTGTCTTTGAAACCAAAGTATCACAAAATACTATAAATTACCTGTGATGCTGCTTTTCTAACAGTATTCCGATAATTAAAATGCTATAAGTACTTTAAAATTATTTACCTCTTTGCGATGTTTCTCACTGCCCAGGCCTCGTTCTTTCTGTAGTTTCTCAAATTCAGTGTTCACATCAATTTGAGATACCAAAGTCAGAATTTTATGAGTTAAACCCTGCTCCATCAACTCATCTGTAAAATGTGTTGTTATGGACACCAACTCAGGACTGCAATTGAAAGAAACAGTGGTGTCATAACTAATTTTATTTTGACATGCTGCTGAACCATCCTCAATATTGGAGAACATTAGAAATTAAGCTATACCAACATTATTAGGCTTTCAAGAGAATACATATATTTATTAAGTGGTACAAGTTGGAATAGGGGCGTGGTGGCTCAGCGGGTAAGACGCCAGGCTTGTCGATCAGAAGATCGCAAGTTCGGAGGTTCGAATCCCTAGCCCCGCGTGACGGAGTGAGCTCCCGCCCTCGCCCCAGCTCTTGCCAACCTAGCAATTCGAAAGCATGCAAATGCAAGTAGATGAATAGGTACCACTTCGGTGGGAAGGTAACAGCGTTCTGCGCCTGTCATGCCGGCCACATGACCGTGGAAGCGTCTTCGGACAACGCTGGCTCTTTGGCTAACAAACGGAGATGAGCACCGGCCCCTAGAGTCGGACACGACTGCACAAATGTGCAGGGGGAACCTTTACCTTTTTACAAGTTGGAATAATTAAACCTTCAAGTAAAAGTAACGTGGTAACAGAACAAATTGTATCACAGATGCAAAGGCAGAATCAGATACTCTACAGCACCATACAAGTACTATATTCATAAAAATTGGCTATAAAGCGTGAGTTGAGCTGGCTCCTTTTCTTGATTCACATAGGAAAATATTCAAAACGGGTATCTTCCACTTCTAAACAACAAATATTTATTACAGTCAAAGACCAGCATAAGGAGGGTAGGGCATAGTCAGTTAAAAGCACAGAAGATACATTAAAATACTTGTAGCTTAAAAATGATAAAAAATGCTGTACTACCTCAGTTTTTTTAACTCATCAGCCTCATGCGTGTGTACACTAGACCCTACACAGCCAAAATGGAGATGTCAAAATAAATACTACTATGAGGAAGACAAACAAAAGGTGAAAACAATACATAATACACTATATAACAGATAGTTTAAATAGATGCAACTTTCCTTCAGCTGCAAAAATCAGGCTTTAAACAATCCAGGTTCAAAATAAATATGCTACTAATGTCTAAGATTTTTCAGATCCCTTTGCTCAAGACAGACCTGAGCTCTAGTGTCCATGTCTTGCCTCGTCGAGACTGGATAAGTGTTCTCAATGAATTTGCAATGCATCGCTTTCCATCCCAGTATAAGAGAACAGCTACTAATCCCCTAGTTAGACCTGGAAAACGAGGCTGCTGGTGTTCTCCTAAAAAGGAAAATAAAGTTGCAGTCACATATGATGTCACAGTTTCGGGTACTTTTCACTTTCTTATTTCTCCTGTACCCAGTGTTCAAATAAGAGGGGAGGGGAGCAGAATGAATCGAATATTCCTTAATGAAATGCTCAAGTTCACCTCTGACTCAGTCCCCTCCAATTTTGTTCCCATTACTAATACTCTAAAAACAATAACTAAGGGGACAGCCCTCCTTTCCATCATGTATAAACTGAGCATTGTCCACTGCCTCTGCATTGTGGTTAGCATCTTTTCCACTTCCTACAAAGAGAAAAAAATTGGCAAAGGGCAATTGATTTCTCCATCAAAACTGAAAGTGTGACAACTAAATGTATATGAACGCTCCACATACCATTATAGCTCAGTATTAGAGCACAGTTTACACTGTAAAACAGAGCTTTCCAAACTTTTCATGTTGGTGACACACTTTTTAGACATGCATCATTTCATGACACACTCTTACAGCAGGGCACAAGGCAGGCACTAGGACCTGCGCGGAATCCTGGCAGGGCAGGTTTGGAGACAGCAGCAGCAGCCGCAACACACCCAGACACTGCAGCTGACACACTAACGTGTCCCGACACACAGTTTGGAAAGCTGTGCTATAAAAGGTTCCTATATCAATCCCAGTTTAGAAGATCTCAGGTTGCAAAGCTGGAAAAAATCTTCCTTGAAAATCCACTGCTGTCATAAACACCAATGACCCGGTTCCATTGGCAGCCGTACATGCCCACGCCATAACACTGCCTCCACCATGTTTGACAGATGATGTGGTATGCTTTGGATCATGAGCTGTTCCTTTCCTTCTCCATACTTTTCTCTTCCCATCATTCTGGTGCAAGTTAATCTTGGTTTCATCAGTCCAAAGAATCTTATTCCAGAACTGGGCAGGCTTTTTTAGGTGTTTGCTGGCAAAATCTAATCTGGCCTTTCTGTTCTTGAGCGTTACCAGTGGTTTGCACCTTGTTGTGAAGCCTCTGTATTTACATTCATAAAGCCATCTCTTGACTGTAGATGTTGACAATAACATGCCTACCTCCTCAAGAGCGTTCTTGACCTGGCTAAATGTTGTGAAAGGGTTCCTCTTCACCATGAGCAGAATTCTGCGGTCATCCACTTTAGTTGTCTTCCATGGTCTTTCAGGCCTTTTGCTGTTGCTGAGCTTGCCAGTTAATTCCTTCTTTTTCAGGATGTTCCAAACTGTTGTATTGGCCACTCCCAATGTTTTTGCTATCTCTCTGATGGGTTTATTTTCTCTCCTCAACCTAATGATGGCCTCCTTCACTCGCATGGACACCTCTTTGGACCTCATGTTGGGAGTTCCAGTGAACAGCTACCAAATGCAAATGTAACACTCAGAACCACCTCCAGGCCTTTTATCTACTTCATTGGTCATGGGGTAACCAGGAAACAGGCCACACCTGGCCATGCAGCTGCTTGTCAGCCATTGTTCCATTACTTATGAGCCACCAACAATGGGTGTGTGTGTATGCCACTGGCTGTACTTCCTGAATGGTTAGTGCCCCACTTTTGTCAAACCCCTTGAATTACCGCTGAAAGTCCTGACTTCACTTCCATCTGGGTGTGCTTCCTTTCAACTTCAATGTGGTGGTGTACAGAGGCCAACTGCCAAAAGAGTTATCCTTGTTCCAATATTTCTGGTCCTGACTATATATGTACATTTTTGGCTGATGCAACTAATCAACTTTTTTCAGTTGAAAGGAATTTCACTTACACCCCTATAATTCTATTCCATGTATGATTTCACTTACTCTCTATTGGAGTATAATATATTCAAAATGTAGTATTATTTTGAAATAGCTCACACTGCAACACAGGTGCATATATATAACAATTTCAATGTTTCTAGTGATCAGTATATTGTTGCACTACATATATTTCAAATTTCATCTTCCTAAAAACTGTACAAAAAGCCTGTCAATTTTGGTAACCTATGTGTAAAACCCAATTACCTATGAGTAAAACCCAATTATTCTAAGAGAATTTTTCCAGCTTAATTAATTATGTGTATGATACTT
This sequence comes from Charina bottae, assembly GCA_023362775.1. NCBI lineage: Eukaryota > Metazoa > Chordata > Lepidosauria > Squamata > Charinaidae > Charina > Charina bottae. The sequence goes on along the minus strand of JALMGJ010000006.1, from coordinate 37,634,924 downwards.
GATAAATTTTATCATGCAATCTACTTCTGCCAGTCATAGAAAACTAACATAGGCCTTGAGAAGCCATAGAAGTATCTCTTTCCTACCAGAACCCTGGAATGCCTTCAGCCTACCTCTGCTATTTCGCTAGTCACTATGTGAATACTTTCAAGCTTCTCTTAGTAACCTAAAAACTAGATGCTTTTGATAAAATGAATGCTGGAATTCTCAGAATGCTAATTTTACAATCAGTACCAAACTTTATATATGTGCAATTCTTTGCAAATATAAAGATCAAATTATAAACTTAAACTTAAAGAGACAGAAAAAATAAATCACTACTTTTTAAATCAATGTATTATTTCAAAAATGTTACTAAAACACAACTTTAATAACTGACTTTTGGGGGAAAAAGTTATATGAGAGTGTTTTTCAATCTACAAAGAGCAACATACTGTTTTTATGCATATTCTAGGATAGTCACAGCCTTCCTACCTTATTTTACTAGTATTGTAAGTCAAGTACAACCAACAACTCCTTCTGGATTCGTGGTTGCCAGAATGCTACTTAAACCTGAACATATAATAAGATATAACCCATACGCTTGAGCATTTAGCATTTATAGGAGTTTAATCTCCTGAATTATTAGAGCACAATCAGAAAATAAAATATATGGTCAGTCGGGTCTTATCACATTACCAGCCAGGAGAAGTTCAACAGCTGCCAATTCTCCGATATCAAAAAGATCACTCAGAATAAAGGCCTCTTTGATGAGCTGTTCTGGTAACAGTCGAGTCCCCTGTTGGCCTTGGATAGCAACTCCTTCAGTATTTGCTTTATAAACTTTTTCATGCTGTTGGGCATTCTTCGGCTACAAAATAATTTTTAAAAATGGCTCATTATTCTCAAGAATACATTTAAAAATTTGTCCTAAAATACAACTAAAAAGTATTGTACTAGGAATATACAAAACTCTCTGTTTTATGGATAGAATGTTCCAGGGAATACTGAATCAGTCAACTTTTCTTCTGGAATGCACCAGGTACAGCTTGGTAATTTTTCCAGAAGTGAAACTTTAGTGGAAAGTTAGACCATTTCAGTATTTCCCATAATATTCTGTCCATCAATTAATTTTGCAAACATCTGCATAGTACATTTTGAATCACTGACCAAACTTCAATACATTTCACATTTCCAAACATATTTAATACAGAAAAACATAATCTACAACTGATTTAAGTTATTGACTGTAATTGTACATTGCACTAAATTGTAATATGGTGTACTTAGTTTTGGATTGTGTTTATGTCTCTAATCATCATGCTCTGTGAACTATGATTTATGGCTTAGCATGTATATGAGATATCCTGTGTGTCACTACCCTGCACTTACGTCTTATTTGATAGACCAGAGCTTTCCAAACTGTGTGTCGCGAAACAAAAGTGTGTCGCCACACCACCCGGAAGCGGCAGCGCGCGCGTGCACGGCGGCCGCAGCGCGGCTTCCACGTTTTAGCGGAGGCTGCCGTTGCTGCCACCGCCGTGCACGCGCGCACCACCGCACACACCCCCGCGCCGCCGCCGTGCACGCACGCGCCACCGCACACACCCCCGCGCCGCCGCCATGCACGCACACGCCGCCGCCGCTGGTGTGTCGCCAGTGGCGGCACTTTGGAAAGCCCTGTGATAGACGATGTTAACTGTATACTGACTTGCAAGGTATTATCTAGATTAGAGATCTCAGATTTCATACAATACATAGGTATGCTTAAGAGTAAAATTGATCTTTGGTCACACTTATGGCATACTATCCAAAATGTGCCAAAACTGGCCAATATTGTCTTTATCATTAATAGGAAATGCTGTACATGGCGTAGATAAGACTAAGTTTGGTAACCTAGTCTATACCTCCTCATATCTTACTAAAAAGTGTATGGGAAAGCCAAGTCATGATGGGTGATGGCCATCAATATCTACAGGCCCCATCGCATACATTACAGGGCAGAATTTTGCTTTTCAACAGGACATTGAGATGTATAAATGTGAGACAGTTTACTACACGTTTGATTTAGAGGAAACATGGTAAAGTTATTAGGCTTGAATTATGGAATGTTTTGCACAAATTTGAAGCTTAATTGTTGAATGTAATTCAATCTTGCAATCTGAATGAATTAGAACTCTTCACTGAGTGAATTTCTTAATACTTTCCTCTTCTTGAAATAAACATCTATTAACAAAGAGGGGAACAATCTGAGCTTATCTTCTTTTGTATTTAGATATTCTATACATTACTTATTACTGAATCATCTCATATAGTTTCCGTTTGTACCACCCTAGAGATATTTGTACAGACCATCTGCATGAGATTAAACGGAATGCTTAGCCATAGTTCAATATTGAACTGGAAGCAGTACATATGATAACCCCTTTGTCAATTGATGTATTTACGGATAAATGTATAAGGAATGCTTGTGCTGACAGTAGAGATTTATCAGCTGGAGAAATGAATCAGTATGTGCTTTTGTATGCATATGATTCCATGTTGTTTGAAAACCCAATGACTTACAATAAATGTTAGATTGACTGCATGTTTCAACAAGGAGCACAAAATTGAAAATTAATATATCAGAGGCAAAGGCAGTTGTACTAGACAAATGAGGTGAATGTTTGCAAGTTATAGCAATAGTAATAGCAAAAAATTAGAGCAAGTTGTATTTATATACTTTACAAGAATATTTACTAAATATGGGGAAACTGATAAAGATGTCAATGCTGGTAGAAATGTAGCGGATAATATGTCATCTGTTGTAAAGAATGAACATATGTCTTAACAAGTGACAATAGTTACAGTATGTATACGAGTATGCTTCTGCCCATCTGTTTATATGGAAGTGAGAGTCGCATATGTTAGAAGAAACAGTTATAGATAAGTATAGTGAATGGTGTTGATATAACCAAAGTTTAGCTATACTTCCTTTTCTTTTTTACCTATCTTGACTTTATTGGCTTACTACTTCTTACTCTGCTTCTGCACTTCATATAATGCTGCTTAACCCAAAAGGGAATAGTGGGTTGGGTATGTATATGAATCCAATCAATTATGGATTATTCAGGAGGCCACAATTAAGCAATTCATAACTAAACTGTATAAATCCAATTACTTTATACAGTTATTATAGCTTTTAATCCCCTGGTGCACATAAAAGCAGCCTTTTACGTTGAGATTTGAATCAAGGACTTCTTTGTTCACAATCTGATTACATTCAAGTATTACATCTCTTTTGAAGGCTGGAGCACAGGAAATTAGTACAGCTGGGTATACTTCAAACATGGTTCAAAAACATGGTTCAAAAAGTGCTTTGGACCTTACACATGCACTAGCAGCACCTCCCTGCTATTCATTAAAGCAGCCTGACTTTTTTTCCCCAGTCTTCTATGTGAGCCTGAAAAAAGATACCACAGCTTTAAGAGATGCATTAACTTTAAGTCTTCTTAAAGAAGTAGCATCTATTTTCAGGCACAGATGGAAGTTGGAAAAAGACAGGCTACTTTAATGAATAGTGAAGAACTGCTGTTCTCCTGCGAGGTTCAAAATACTTCTTCCAAATCATTTTTGAAGCACAAACAGCCCTTAAGATATTTCTTTCTAAACTTTTTGTCTCTTAAAAAGAAAAATTCCAATATCTTAAAAGCAACAATAATATCTGAAGTAGCTAGATGTTCAAATGAGGATTCATAATTTTGGTTGGGGGATATTGTTCAAATCCTATTTTGCTGGAAATTTTCCCACTAAATCATACAAGAGATGATTTATCACGATGTTCTGAGGGGTCAAAAAAGCAATGTTTCAATGTGGCCTGTTACAGTTCTCTTCTATTTAAGTTCTTCTACAAATAAATTCAGCTATTTTCTTAACACTAGATAGGCACAAAAATAATATTTTAGTTACTGGGCTAATCTATTTCTCTCAAGCGAGCTCCCACCTCCCATTTAATTTGTCTGCACTGGGCAATATTATGTAAATGTTATTTACATACAGTATATTTACAAGTTTCTTTAAAAATACTACCAAAAACCCCTTCCCTTTCAGTTTGTGATGTTACTGAAATGCAGATGTCTATGAAGAAATAGTGCCTTCACTGCAATATTATTAAAATACTTCATTCTGACATCATTATATACAATTTTAATTAAAGTAAAATACAAAGCAGACTTTAAGGAACAAGAACAATACCAACCCAACTCCTCCCAACAAAATAAAAGTTTGTTTACCGGATTTCTGAAGAGTGATATAAAGTCAGGTTTATGTTTCTTTAAAATCTGGTCAAGAAGATGTATTGCTTCAGATTGCCTTTTCCATATAGCATTAACCACTGCCTGCCAAATGTCTTTGTATGGCCCCCACAAACTGGCAGCTGAAAATAACACATATAATGTGTTAGCAACCGGATAAAATTATAATAAAAACATTACCACATTATACAACATTTACAGAAACACATTTAAATCATATTAAATTATATGTGATGGCAGTAACAAGAGATCTGCTGCCTCACAGATAGCAACAACAGCGTTACTGTAATAACTATAAGTGATAACAGTTGCTTTAGTCATAAACAGCCACACATTAAATGAGACTACAGGCAATCCTCGCTTAATGACCACCCTGTTTAGCAACCATTTGAAGTTATGAAGGCACTGAAAATGTAACTTTACAACTGGTCCTTGCACTTACGACTATTGCAGCATCCCCACAGACATGTGATCAAGATTTGGGCGCTTCACAACCAGTGGGCATTTACAACCATCATAGCATCCTGCGGTCACATGATCACCATTTGCGCACTTTGCAGCCAGCTTCCGACAACCAGAGTCTATAGAGAAGCTGGCAGTAAAATCACAAGTTGTGGTCACGTGATGTCTCACTTAACAACCGGATCGCTTAGCGATGGAGTTGCCGGTCCCAATTGTGGGCGTTAAGCAAGGACTACCTGTAATTATTGACGTGGCTTTTTCTACCATTGTTAAGCACAACAGAATAATCCATTCTTCACAAACCAGTAAATGGAGCACTAAAGGAAGGTATATTCACATGAAATGCAGTCCTCACTTAACGACCATCGGTCACTTGTTCTCTTGTTCAGCGACCATTCAAAGTTACGACAGCACTGAATGAGTGGTACTTATGACCAGTCCTCAAAGTTCTGGCTGCTGCAGCTTCCCCACAGTCAGGTAATAGATATCTGGGCGAACTTCACTGCTGGCTTCCGACAAGCAAAGTCAATGTGGAAGCCAACAGGAGGTTGCAAATGGTGAACACGTAACCTCGCGCTTAACAACAGTGCAGGATTCACTTAATGACAACAACTGGTCCCAATTAACATCATTAACTGAGAACTACCTGTATACAGATTCCATTGTGTCAATGATAGCTCATATCCACGACACAATAATTCATCTTCATCTTCCATACCAGAACTAGGAGGAGAAAATTTCAAAAGTACTTGGGAATTGTCTAGCTGATAATTTAAATTTCAGATTACTTCACATGTTAAGTTTCCTAACAAACAACATGGGATACAGAATTTTAAGTGGCATAGATGTCATAACTTACTATCACCAGTGAAGATCCCACTGGGATCTTCATGTGAGTTTGCTCCATTTGTTATGCTAAACCGTTTCCCATAAATAAAATAAGCAACATGTGAAACATCTCTACAACTTGGATTAGGAAATGAAAAGATAAAATAGCCATAGTCCCCAATTGTAATTCTAATTGATAACAAGATATACCAAACAAACTAGATTAGTAACACTAACATAAACAACATCAAAGGCCAAGCTCTATCACCTCTTAGTCTATTCCTCCTTTGCCTTGCTGTTTCCTGTTTGCATGCCTTCTCTATGCACAAAGCAATGATCAAAGTGACATATAGAACATTATTCTCCACTTGCCTCATACTGTTTTCTGGGCATACCTGTGAACTGGGATCAGAAAAAAGCAGTAGCCAAGCACAACTCTCAACACCACCCCAATGCTGCAGTGAAATCAAGAGGGTAGCAACTTCCCAATATTATGGTTATTTGTCATAATGCCCTTGATAATAGGCTGCCTTCTCTATTCTGCCTCAGCAGAGCATTATGAACTTCTGTCATCTTGAGAACACTTGGCTACAGACATCATGTTGACTGCCACACTTCAAAAGTGAATGAGGGCAAGACCAGACACAAAGTATGGAGTTAGGGTGTGAAATGATGGCTTAAATCCCTACAGAGCTCAAGGCACCCATTTTGGCCCTTACTCACTTGTACCACCCCAAAATTGCACACACAAAGAAGGATGAAAATGTTGACTCCACTCATACAAAGCTGCCTTCCCATAGCTCTCTGATGTCCAGGGGAGGATGTACACAGCTGGAAGAAGCCACTGTGGCAAGGAAAACATACGCCAGTCTGGGGGTCCTGCGAAAGGACCATCAACATCTGGCACTAGTGAATGGCCGATAAGGGTATATAGCCCCACTGTTCCATTGACAATCACAATAACTAAGGACAATAGTTCAGATTTCCCGTGGTCCTTCAAAGAATGTTTAAGAATTCGAATTCCCATCACAGAAGAATCCATTAAAAAGAAAACCCAACCTCTAAATTTCTTCTCGGCGGCCATTACAGGTTTTACTCTTACTGTTTTTGTATTGTTTTTAATGTATTGTTAGCCGCCCAGAGTCGCGTTTGCCAGACGGGCGGACGCGTAAGTCGATAAACTAATATAACATAAACTAATTCCGCTTTTAAAAATCGAAGATTTGTAAATGACATCAGAGAAGCTTCTACTAGACCCAACGGATTATTTTCTTCGGTGTTGTTTTAGACGCAGTAAAGCAGCAATCCCATAACCCTTCCTGAAAGTAAACGTTCCTACTCTTCTGAGCTGTTACGTAAAGAATTGCGCGAAGTAAAAAGAAAGGGAGAAAAACTCATTCATATCAAAGACGGTAGCCTTAAAACGACTCATGGCTTTCTATTCCGCGACAATCAAGGGAGAAACCGGGCAGCACTCCCTCGCTTCTAAGGAAAAAGAGGCACGAAACGGAACCACCGCCTCTCCTCTCACCCTCCAGCTCGCACCGGAGCCTCCCCTACCTGAAATTACCGCCAACGGCGCCGACATCTTGGACGTTCACTCACGCGAACCAAGCGCTCTTGCTGCCCAAAGGCCCGGAACTCGAAGCAGGCAACCTTCGTGATGCCGGGTAGCACTATTAATCTTCCGACACACCGCTAGGCTGCTTAACATCAAGATTAATTCCGCCTCCTGCTTCCTTCCATAGCACAGTTAGTAGATTGTCATTAAATGAAAATCATTAAATCAAAATCGACGACAATTTTCTTTGGCAGTACAAGGATAGCTTTGTTGCCTAACAATTGAGAAACTCAGGACCTAGAAGTAATGAATGCTGGGAATTGTAGTTCGGCCCAACATGATAGAAGCGCGGGAAATTGAATGAGTATTGCAAAACAATGGGAAAGAATATTTGTGCCCTTTTCTCACATGTTGCTTTCATCCAATCAAGTCTTCAAACATCTTGGTAATGCTTTCAGCAGCTTTTCTTGCTTCTAGAAAATCTTGATCTCTACAGTGTCATATATTCCATGGTGATTTCTCTCTTTTGAGTAGCAATATGAATACATTTACTTAAGGTACCTCATTGCTTGTTTGCCCCTGATGCCCTTACATTCCTAGGCGGGGTATAAATATGATAAATAAATAAATAAATTCCTCTTTGTGGCCCTAGACCAGGGGTGGGGAACCTTTTTTCTGCCAAGGGCTATTTGGATATTTATAACTGGGGGGGGGGGGGGCAAGGAGCAGGGTTTCTGGGATTTCCGCGGACCGGGGGCCGAAGTTTGCGGGCGGGAGCCAATTGCGTGGAAGGGGCGGGGTTTGTGGGCGGGAGCCCCACGGGCCTTATATGGCCCGCGGGCCTGACGTTGCCCACCCCTGCCCTAGACTGATAATGATGTGATGCCATCTAAGTATTCATATAAAAAGAATTAAGAGTTTATCTACTAAAAAGGTCACATCAAAGCAAGCAAAGACATTTGTGCAGTTAACTGCCTAGCCAAAATGAGTAGGCTAGCAAACTGTTCACTGTTTTTATTTAATGAAATTATGTCAGAGGGGAGGGTCATGTATGGGGCCTGATTTGCCCACTCCTAAAGCCACCACTGAATCCATTCAAAGCATATACGCATAGAATTGCACTGATAGGTGCTTGTCAACGGTATTATTTGAAACATTCAAACATTATTTGAAACAGTTTAATATACCAGAATATATGGATTCAGAGTAAATAGAACTTAAATTTAAACGCATTTCAAACAAAAACACGGTGGTATCTATCCAATTAGTGTCCTTTTAGATACAGAAAATCTAATTACCGCCTCACGAATGCAAGGTTTATAACCGTTTGAACCTATTGACAAGGAGATATCCTAGTCCCCAAAACTAGTTCCCCAAACTACTAGCCCTGTTGGGGGCAGCCTCTCGGGCTGCGTCGCTTGGCTTCCTATCTTTTCCTTCCGTTGAACCAACTCGTTGGTGGGTTGTGCGCATTCGCCTTGGGAACAGCTTCCGGGGCATGCTGGTAGTCCCGCCTTGAAAGAAAATCTGGCTGGCAACGGAGCGCCCATAGTTTGGAGCTTACCCGTCTCTCACATTAAGGTAGTTGGTGGAGCTATCCAATTTTACTCTCGTGGTCGAAGAGAACGAGCGACTGCGAGGAAATTGCTGCCCCAGCGGTTGGATACGACGCGGTGTGTAAGTGGGAGAGCACGAGGGGCTGGGGAGCCGGAGCTGCAGACCTCAGCTCTCTTCTCCCCTACCTGCCTCAGCTTCTCGTTCTTCTGAGGAATCTGTGGGGTAGGTTAACCTGAAAGATGGCCTATAGGCAACCTCACCCAAGTTATTACGTGTTACGTACGAGCAGGGACTTGAACTTAAATGTGCCTAGTCCAGCGCTCTAACCATGCTGACTCTTGAACTCAGGACATTGCAATGATCTAGATCAGTGTTTCTCAATCTGAAGCAAATTTAAGGTGAGCGGACTTCAACTCCCAGAATTGCAAGCTGGGGAATTCTGGGAGTTGAAGTCCACCCAATCTAAAAGTTGCTAAGATTGAGAAACACTGATCTAGAATAATACAAGATCATTTGAATTTGGCCCTTTGGAAGGAAAATGCATCCCACCTTATAGGCATTGTAGGATATACAATACTATATAATATAGCTTAATATAATACATTAATAGGGGAATATAATGACACTAGATTGCATCCTATAGTGCTAACTGAAAGGATGTTCATTAAAGGGAATTGTCAGCCTCCACCCCAGTTCTGATCCCAATGCCATTCTCTCTCCGGGAAAGTTCAGATTAGGTATTTCAAGGAGTGTTGAGAATGACAGTTCAGGAAATGGCTTCCATTGATTGGATGCAAAGCTTATCCTCAGATGTAAAAAGCAGAATTGTAATAGATTGAGGCAGCCTATACATTTCAGAAATAATTTTCTTTCTTTTAATAAAGAGGCGGCTGCAACTGTGAAGTCATTGTTTCCCATTTTGCATGAAACCAGAATGAAATTACTGGTTTTGGTTCTGCCATTTGAGATGCCTACTAATCTTTAGAAAATACTTCTTTAAAAACTTATAATGTGCCCCTGTGCTTTAAAGAAGATGCTATGTTTTCCAGTTTGCTTAACTAGCCTTTTTATTGATTTATATACTGCTTCCCATATAAATAGGTTTTAATTTAATGCATGTTAATTTGTTTTATTGATTATATCACTGTTATAAATGCTTTTTGATTTTTAAAAATGGTGTAAATAGGTTGACAGTAAAATTAAAATTATCCCAACCTGTATATGTTGTAGTTCTGCAAATAATAGGTATTTCCTAGAAGCATTTTTTAAATCTTAGAAATCTAGATTATATTCACTTTGGAACTAAATCTAGGCTACTTTTAATAGCTATACTGTTCTGTTTTATACTTTCTTCTGGATTTTCACAAAGAATTGTAATGTGTATTGGAAGCTTTGTCCATTATTAAAAATAATTTGTCTGCAATCTTAATATCTCAGTACTTATTTCTAGAGGGGGGTTGGGTTCTATATATGTTTTAGCAGAGGTAGGAATGTAAGTGTTCCTCATTATTGTGATAATTTATTCCAGGTGAGAAGTGCTCTGCTGTGATGGAGTTCCCTACTATGTTAAAGTATGCAGAAATCCAGTGGTGGCAGTTCTCATTATGAAACCATAACCAGATTTCTGGAAATGCACCATTTTCCTTAACTACATTGGTCTAGTACTGATTTAAGAAAATGCAATTGTGACCACTGTGAGGAAAAATATAAACTCTTAACTCTACTGTAGCAACAAGGCATAAAAGTGCCACCAAACTCCAAGCTATTTGGGCTGTAGTTGAGGGATAAACTGCCTCACTATTTCCCTCAAGGCCTTGGGGCTTTTTCTTTTTTTAATCTAGGTCCAGTGCTTTTGCTGCCCACCATGTTTGTGTTAGTAGAGATGACAGATACAGTGCGGATTCCTCCATGGCAATTTGGAAGGAAGCTTAATGATGCAATAACTGAAGAGTTAAATAAGAAGTTAGCCAATAAGGTAATTATTAAAAGTTCAAACTTTTGCCAGACTCACTGAAATGAGAATTTATTCTAAATGTCTCATCAAACCATTAGTGCAGAGCTTTCCAAACTGTGTGTCGCGACACAAAAGTGTGTCGCCACACACAGCGTGGTATGTTGCCACACCACCCGGAAGGGGCGGCGCGCGTGTGCACGGCGGCCGCTATGCACATGCGCGCCGCCGCACGCCCCCCGCGCCGCTGCAAGCCCCCCCGCGCCGCCACCGTGCGCGCGCCGCCACCGTGTGCGCGCCGCCGCGTGCCCCCCCGCGCCGTCGCCGTGCGCGCGTGTGCCGCCGCTACCGCTGGTGTGTTGCCAGCAGCAGCACTTTGGAAAGCCCTGCATTAGTGCATATTTCTATCTCAAGATAATATTTCATGTATGCTACAATAGAATTGTGAATCTTGAAGAAGCTAGGAAACTCAGCTGTTAATTACTAGAATACAGATGAGCAAGCTTGCAGTATTCTTATTTTAAGTTACAGTTCCCATAAGCTCCAGGCAACAGTGATTAGAGATAACAGTAACCGTGGTTGAACACTGGAGGATACTAAGAAGTATGTTCCTCAATTAGAAAAATATTGAAACATGGCCACCAAATTTTAATTAGTTTATTTGGTACATTTCTTTTAATGTTAATACATAACAATACTATGTAAATGATTTGCAGTTCAGTACAAAAGTGAATGAGGGAAAATTGGGCTGGCTGCTTATGTTTCTTATCTCTTTTTGCCCATTTGTAGCTCAGGCTATCTATTCATCCTTGGCACCAGGGATTACATGTCATAGTTTTTGTGTTTTTACTTCTTGTACACTGCCCAGAATCACCTGGCTGAGATGGGCGATGATATAAATCATATAAATAAATGATCACTTCGTTAGATCATTCGCATGGATTTGAACATATTATGACCTGCTAATTCAAGCAAATTTATCACTTCTCTTTCTAATCATTGTGATTTATTGGTCTCTGGACCTCCCCCATTTTTCCTTCATTCTACTATATTCAGGTTGTTTATAATGTTGGCCTCTGTATCTGTCTATATGACATTACAAAGCTGGAGGATTCCTACATATTCCCAGGAGATGGTGCCTCACACACAAAAGGTTTGAAAACTATTTTTCTAAGTTTGACCTCTTCAGATTTGTAGATAAGCTGAGAGCCACAGGACTCAGTGTTTAATTAAAAATATTTAATTCCATTTCATTCTTGGTACCATTTCCCCTTAATATAAAGTAAAGGAAGTATTTATGACCTATTCCATGTTTATTGTTCCAGTCTAGAGAATTCGGGATTTGTCATGCTGTGCTATATCCTAGTGCTATTTTCATTAATTTAGTATGATAGTGAATTAGCATTTGATTAAGTATGTTATATAGTAATATTAAGCAATTGTTTCTTTATAAGGCAGATATTGATGTTTGAGAAATTATGAATAAATTGGCACATAAATCTTCTTCAGCTTGCCAATGAAGCTAATTTTACTATTCTAATTTAACATAAAGATGCAGTTCCTTTTAAAAAAGGCATTTAGAAGGTTAGTTCTCAATTTACAAGGGAAACACCTGCAACGTCAGATATGTCTATGACAATTCTACCTTGCAGTGCCAGTTACTTTACCCATAGTACAGCAAGAAAGGTATTGATTCATTTTATTAGATCTATGTTTTTACTTTATTTCTTTTAAAAGGGAGAGAAAAGATACATAGAAATTACAAAATACATATATGACATGGAAAAGTTTGCAGAGTAGTATAATGTAAAATTAGAAGAAAATGCAAACTATTTCATTGGAAGAAACAACACTTTTATTCTTATGTATCAACTTGGATTAGAACAAATTTAAAGATAGTTTCATGACAGTTTAACACTTTAGCACTTTCAAAACTGTTACATTTAACTTATTATAATCAGTGTTTAAATTAGCTAAGTTATCTATATAATAAAATAAACAAGAATAGGTGAGAAGCTTGAGGTGTTTAGATTTATGATGTTTGCTGCTTTTTTTAGTGCATTTTAGATACGTTGTATTTCATCCATTTTTGGATGAAATTCTCGTTGGAGAGATAAAGGGCTGCAGTCTTGAAGGTGTTCATGGTAAGTTATTTTTTAATTATTTAATAAGATGATAGACACTACAAAATTGTTTTTTTAAAGGTGTGCCTTCATCAACAGAAAGTAATAAAAAATTGTGGAAAGAATTAAGCTGTGGTGTGTACAACAGCATTAAGATAACCAAGATTTGGTGAACATAAATGTCTTGTTTCAAAACAATTATGGAAGAACTGTGTTAAAATCTTTGCTAAAGAACCCCACTGAGCCTGGAATCATTGATTCACCATAGGTATGGAATTTAGTTATTGTGCTAGGTGGATTTGAGTATACATGTTTCTGGAAAAAGAATTTTCTAGTTGATTCCTGTCTAATTGAAGAATTTCTTCTCGGTTGTCTCAGCATTTTTATTACTAACTGCCAATTAAAATCAGTCTAATGATGTCCATTTTATAGAAATGTGAGGGATAGCAGAAGCAGATTGACAGCCATTTGTGGGATCAGAGAGCAGTTACCCACATATTTGTTTTATTATTTGATAGTATTTTTATTGGTTTTTGTGTAAAAATATTATAAGGATCTGTCCCTTGAATCTTGTCCTTTGAGAAGTGGCAAGCACCTGTACAGTCTACAGACATCAGTGTAACCTTAAGTACATGGTGTTGAGAAGATTACATGTACAATATACAATTAGTGGTATGTTTATTGATATATAGTTTTTACTTTGTAATTGCAGTTCAAAAATTAGAACTGAGCAGCTTTAACTGGGTATTTAAGTATTACTCTTAAATTTGTCCATAGCTGATTAATTTGGATGCTCTAATACTATTTTTAGAGGAGTATTGTCATTTTTTTCTCATATATATTATTGGGCTAAAAAGGCTTAAGTTGTGCTCTTATGTTGTATTCAAGTGGCTACTACATGAATTTGATCTTTCCACAGTTTCTCTTGGGTTCTTTGATGACATCCTCATTCCTCCAGAATCCTTACAACAGCCTGCCAAGTTGTATCCTCTGAGCAGCTCTATAATGCAGCACAATAATGCCAAATCTTTTCATTATATATATTTAATGTTTTTAAAAGCCTATTTAGTATGTTAGAAAATGTTTTATTTCAAGCCTTAGTCTTAAAAACAGGGAATCTGCATAATAATTTGCAGCTTAGGAAAATATGTGGACAAATATTAGTCTAGTTCAAACTATGGTGGGAAGAAAAATACATGGTGACTATTCAGGTGAGAGTTGAGGAACAGTAGGAATTGTGAAATTGAAGTAAATCATTTAGTTTGATATTAATATTCTTTGATGATGCTTTATTTTATCACACAAATTCATTTCTAAGTCCTATGACTAGCTTCTCCATGGAGTTAAATTTTCTCCTTCTACAATATAAAACCAAGTATTTGTATGTAAAACCAGCAAGAAATATCCTGGCAAGAAAATGCAGGAGAGATTTAGGGAGGGAGGGAGGGAGGCAGACACACACACACAAACAATTATATGTCTTAGTATATTAGTGTCATAGAACTTACAATTACACCATTTAGGCCGTTGATACTAATGTATTAATTCTGGAATCCACATGAAAACATGATTGCCCATCCTTGTTTGAATACATCCAGTGAATGTGAGTCCACCACCTCCGGTGGTCATTGGTCCCACTAAAGCTTCCTAATATTCAACCAGAATCTGTCATTCTGTAACTTTAAGATCCTTATTCCATGCCATGCCCTATAGGATGTTAGAGAACAGTTCTTTGCCTTTTTGTCACGTGGTTGCCTTAACCTTTCATGTGCCCAGCGATGAAACGGAACAGGTATGGGTTTGGGAATATGAGACTGAAGAAGGAGCTCATGACCTGTACATGGATATGGGAGAAGAAATACGTTTCCGTGTGGTGGATGAAACTTTCATTGATACATCCCCAACAGGCCCAAGCTCTGCAGAGCCTTCCACCTCTAGTGGCACTGAGGAGGCACAGAAGAAAGAGGCACCCTATACTATTGTGGTATGTACTCTTCTTTGGAGCCTTTTAAAATGAAGAACTTTACCAATACCCGAAAGTGTATAGGGAAGTAAAAGGGAAAGACTCCCTCAAGTCACATTTAATGCCTGGTGACTACAGAGATCCATCCATGAAGTTTTCCTAGCAGCAATACACATTGCCTTCCTCTGAAATATGAATGCACATGCGCACACATATCCTAGTGTTGCCTACAACCTTGAGATTTCCTGGTGGTCTCCCATCCAAGTACTAACTACTATAGCTCCAATTCTGCTTAATTAGTCATCTAGGGGAAGGGAAGAATGTCCAATTAAAAAAATCTAGTTGCTTTTACAAGAAGGATGTGCAAAATGTTTCATTTGGAACATGAAAATTCCAGAACTATCTCTTTCCAGTGTGAATCTGCTGTTTGTATTGTATAATCAAAACTGCAATTCTGCACTTGAGGGCAAGATGTTGTGTGTTCAAA
Organism: Charina bottae; assembly: GCA_023362775.1. Classification (NCBI taxonomy): domain Eukaryota; kingdom Metazoa; phylum Chordata; class Lepidosauria; order Squamata; family Charinaidae; genus Charina; species Charina bottae. The sequence continues at coordinate 37,619,721 of JALMGJ010000006.1, read as the reverse complement.
ATGGCTAAAAGCAAAACATTTTGCACCCATGTATTTTATATTTGCTTCTTAGAATGGAGGGCAAGAGACTAGATTGTGAAGGTGCAGCTTAGATGTGGAATGCATCTTGAGCTGAACAATTATAATTTTTGTCAAATGTGTCAAATGGTTTGCATTCACAGAATGTAAAGTTAGGCACAGATTTTGATTTATAAATATATGGAGTCTGTATGGTCTAGCACAGGGCTTTCCAAAGTTTTCCCGCGGCGACACACCAACCGCCGTTGGTGTGTCACCTCAGGAAAACCCGGAAGTGCCGCCGTTGCGGCAGCACGCAAAAACCCGGAAGCGCTGCTGCCGCTTTGTTTTTGTGCGCCGCCGTTGGTGTGTCGCCGTGGGAAAACCCGGAAGCGCTGATGATGATCAGCGCTTCCGGGTTGTGTGGCGACACACTTTTGTGTCGCGACACACAGTTTGGAAAGCTCTGGTATAGGACATAGCTTTCCAAACTGTGTCGCGACACTTTAGTGTGTCGCGACACAACCCGAAAGTGGACATGCACGGCAGCAGCAACGACAGCAGCAGTGCGCCATCAGCACTTCCGCATTTTAGCGGAAAACACGCCGCCGCCGTGCACGTCCACGCCCCCACACCACCACTGCTGCCGCCGTTGCTATGGTGTTTGGAAAGCACTGGTCTAGGACCTAAGTATTAGTAGATATTCATGTTACTCTTTCAACAGTTGCAAAGGGATAGGCCTGGAGAGTATCAACCTTAAAATATAAGGTATATAGAGAAAGCATATTAATTCAAATGTTAATTCTTACAATTTTCATTAAGGGATCTATCAGTGAACCCGGCCTGGGTCTCCTATCCTGGTGGACCAACAGTTAACTGAAGGAAAAGATTTGGCAAGATGGACAGTTCCACTGAAAAAGCCAGGAGATGCCTTGATCAACAGTTGCTGAACGGTAGCTGTTTTTCCCCATTTCTACTTTACATTAGATCAATTCAATCTGATTGAAATGTAGCAAATAAATGGGTGCATCTAGTAGAATGTCATCAAAACAGAATGACTCTACAATATGACAACTCTGATAATCCTGATGCTTTTATCCACCAGAACAGGATATAAGTGCCTAAGAGTCTGTTAGCCTGGGGAAAAAATGAAGATCCTCTGAATCGAAAAAAAATGCAAAGAAAATATTCTGAAGGATTGCATCTGCCTAGAAATGATTTCATGCTGCTACAGTTCATAATGAGATCAAATGATGAAAAGGACTGATACTGAAAAACCACCATTTTAATTTTCCTCAAAAGGTGGAGGGGCTACTTGTTTTTTTAATGCAGGCAGATTATAGTAAGAATGTGGTAGAGCTAGGGCAGTCATAAAGTTGCCTCTACTTGGTCGCATCAGTAAATTGTCATTTGGAAGGACGTCAAGATGTTACCTAGTTGGGTAATGAAATGTCTGCAAGCAAACAACCAAGCTCAGAGAGCACCAAGGACTCCACAGAATTACAGTTAGGAAGTCTGCTTTGTTCAGACAATGAAGAAAAATTATTCTTCCTGTCTTAGAAAACATATGAGCATTACTGCTTTTTAGCATAAATACTGCAGAAAGACAGATGGCCTCTGGGGATGTTCCATTGAGAAGACAAAATGTTACACACGCACCTGTTGCTGTAGCTCTTATTCAACAAGAGAACTTTTATATGGCAGATGCTCCCATTTGAGGAAGAAGTATCTCTGTCACATATTAAGTATGAGAACAGGCCTAGACCAATTCTTATTGCACTATGATATAAATTAAGAATTAGTAACATCAAAACAGTTCTCATACATGATCAAAAACATCCCTATGGATCAAAAGGTTCTAATAACCAAAGCAATGCTAGGGCTGCTATAGCATCCTACAGTTGAATATACCTCTCATGCATAATATGTTTTAAGACACCTTGTTCTTGCTGATAGTATTTTCTGACAAGGAAGCATCCCAAATTGGTTTTGGCCATCTCTGAAAGTTTTCATGATGCTGCAGTTCTAAATTTATGCAGGACATTTCTACTCTTGGTGTTAGCTTTCTGCTATGATTACTGCTGAGATGCAATCTTTTGCTCTCTAATAATGTATAATAAAAATTGGAAGGATAAGTTGGTGTAAAATTAGTAAGTTTAATATATAGCAGGTGACTATACTACCAGGTTTTTTTTCTGCTTTTCAAAGAAAGAATTTTGGACTAAAAGCAATAATCTCTATTAAATTTCCCAAATTTTTTTCTTTTTTTCCCCTTTGATATTATTTAAATGTATTTAGAAATTTTCGTATTACACATCAACAATTTTGGTATTTCTTACACAAAATATAAAATGACTGATTCCTCAAAGCTAACAGTAATTCCTATTATTTTTTTGAAAACTTCTGTGTTGTGCTTGCTATTCTATGCTGGATCTATTGGAGTCTGATCCTTCAGTTCTCTTAGGACTGGGTTCTGTTCAGTTACTTCTAGATATACCCTAAGTCTGCTCTTCCATTGGCAGATTTTTTTTTCATTAGCAGATACTCACTACTAAATACAGTCCTTGACCCAAACCTGGAATAAATTACTGAACACAGTGTAATTCTGGGATGTGTATGTTTCTACAAGCTGATTCTACATAGCCACTTAACAAAAGAGAAGTGTTAAATATGTTTTGAAGATGGGCTCTACTGATTAGAAGCTTGCCATCTATGTTCAATTTTAATGTTATTTTTTGGTACAGTGCCTTACAAAACACACTAATAAAATAATTTTGTAAGTCAAAAAATACAGATGTGCAAGACACACACAGGATACAAGGCAATAATAATAATGATAATAATGTATTAAATTTGTATGCCGTCCAACTGTCAACGACTCTGGGCGGCTCACAACAATCTAAGGAAGAAATTACAATAAAACAAAAAATAAAGAAAAAGTATAATATAATGTTGAATTCAAATTCATCCATAAAGAAAACCTTACATGAGGTTCATACTGAATCAATTTTTTGTTCATAAAATCACAATTAATTTTGCTCCACAATATAAAAAAAGGACAGTGACATTAGGCTCCAAATGTCCAGCAGAAAAGCAGTATTTTAAGCATCTTTCTAAAAGAACCTAAGGCTGGGACAGCCAGAACCCTTGAGGGAATGTTTTATAGGACACAGCCAGTCACCGAGAAAAATCTTGAATTCCACCCCTCTCACTTCTCAGAGGAAAGGCACCCAAAACACAAGGTTGGCAAAATCAATTCAGTCCCTAAAATATACAGGAGCTGAGCCTCTAGAGCTTTATAGGTTAAAATGAGTACTTTGAATTATGCTCGGAAAGCAGCTGGTAAGCAATGTAGCGCCTGCAAGACTAGGAACTATTTTGCTAAAGCAGCTCTCATCTGCCAACAGGCAGGCAGGTGTATTTTAGACCAAATGCATTTTCCAATTTTTTTTCAAGGCAGTCCAGGTAAAATGCATTGCAGTAATCTAATCTTGAAGTGATACGGTCATGGATTACTACACTTAGGCCTCTCACTTCAGGAAGGGCTGCAACTGGCGTGGAATGGAATCCACCAGGAAGTAATCCCTACCTGACCCTCACATTCCAGGAAGATTGTCCCCTGAAGGGAGTTTTTTTTTTGGGGGGGGGGTGAGGGAGGAAATCTAGAACATGTAACGCTATTTAATTTTTTTATTATTTGGATTTATTTCTATGTTGCATCATGGCACTTGTCCCTTTTGTTTTCTTTCTAATGATTGCTATGTTTTGGAGTGGCGATTACATAGGCTGAGTGTTAAACTTTGTGAAAAATTATTATTATTATTTATTAAATTTTGCCACCGCCCATCTCCCCCCAAGGGGGGACTCGGCTCGGGCGTGCGCGGTGGTGTGCACGGCGGCGGCGGCGCACCATCAGTGCTTCCACGTTTTAGTGAGGCCGCCGCCGCCATTGGTGTGTCGCCAACGGCGGCAGTTTGGAAAGCACTGGTCTAGAGAGAGGTGTACACACAGAAGATTCTCATTTGTGTAGTTCCATTCTATACAGTCACTGCAAACAGTAGCAAATACTGAAACCTCAGCTGGGAATGTGCCTGTCAGGCAACTCACTTGTTTTGCTGCTCTGCATATCCACGAAAACGCCACAAGTATTGATTTTGCGGTTACAAATAAATTTTAGCAAGTAGGCAAATTTGCAAATACGGAATCCACAAATTACAAGAATCAACTGTATATACACACACAAGTCTTATATGGTAGAATTATTCACATTTAACTCAGTGTTTATTCAAAAAAAGAAAGAAATGCAAATTCTTCAGACTGTTGCATTTTCTTCCAAGCTTGTAACTGGAAAGCCTTCTAGAATCACAACAACAACATTCACTTTTGTTAACTTTAGTTTATTTCAAAACCACAGTTATATACTTAAGAAAATAAGCATCTTCAAAAAAATCAGTGAGTCTTCCAGAAAAAGGGCATGAAATAACTTTGATCCAAAAGGATACCGCTGTAAATAACAGCCATATTGCATTTTGAACACATCAACCACTGGCTCAGCCCAAGTTCTTCCAAAAGACGAGGTTGTTAAAACTGCTCACACCAAAGGGAGTTAGCAAAAGGCTCAAAAATAGTCTCGGGATGGGGTGGAGAGATTCTCTAAAACATCCAATGATTGAGGGGAACCAAAATAATTCTAAGCTAAGGAAACTCAGTAAGAGGGGAAGGAGAACGGGAAAAGAGGGAGCAGCTGAAAGTCTAAACGGGAGAACTTCACAGCAGCATTTTATTGAGGATATTCCATCTACCTATTCGGACAAAAATGTACCCTTCAACTATTAGAATATCCTTGATTTTTTTAAAACCTTGTTTAAAAATTTAAATAACGTATGTATGCTGAATAACGAGCTTTCACTCACGTTTAAATATAACAAAACTCCGTAATCGATGTAATGCGCAAGCTACTAGATCATCCCTCCCCCAAAATTCATTACGTGGGGAGTAGGAAATTTTACGCTCGTCGTCGTCAAGGAAGTTGTTCCCTCCCCTCCCTATGTGTTAGGGCTGATTCAGAGTTCCCACGGGTGTGTGTGCGAGAGAGAATTAATAGTTAAGCCAGATGGCCAGATCTCCTGACCTGATCCGCATTTTGTATATCTTCTTCAAACAGTAGCAGATGGGAAACTCACCTTACCTACCTTGCGTTAACTGATTTTAATGATAGTCAAGAGACTAAACAGCAGAGTTGCAACTTGCCGATAAGAGTATAATACAGAGCCATCGCCAGCCCTGCGCAGTTTCTTTTGTAAAACGTCACCTAAAGTGCTGCAGTCGAAGAGAGGCCCAGAATTACAAGTAAATTTGGAAGCTACCATGAATGCCGGGCTAGAAGCATCTCCTCCTCATATACCAGCGACGCCGCTGCTCATGCAGCAACAGTGTCTCCAAACTCACCGAGGGCGGCAACCGCCATTCTCTCCTCATGTTGCAAGGAAGAACAGCAAGACGGAGCTCAACGAATCCATATACCAATGGAAGAATCGGCAAGGCTGTCTCAGCTCACTCAGAGGTTCCGGAAGCAATGGTTGCTGGGAGTTGTAGTTGCAGCTTGCCAAGACAGGCTAGAGGAGGGAAGGATGAGAAGCGTTCTCTTACCTCATGTGGGTAGCTAAGAAGTTTTGTTTAGATGAGGCAGATTGTGCTGCCTTTTTTTTTCATTCTCCTTATCAAAGCTTCAGTATTTATCTTACGTGTTGGAATTAACATGCTTTTTGTTCTGTATCGTTAAGCAGCTGCGCAAAAAAAGTTTGGAAAGGTTTCCAAACTACAGTACTGTATGAAGTTTTCACAGCGCGATCCTGTTTGTAGCTAGGCAGAAGCATATTCCGTGTAACTCAATGAAATTTTATTATGTATGTATTGCACCTACTGCTCAATTTTGCTAATGTTATCAAAAAAGCAGAATAAATGTTATATAAAACATTACTTCATATCATCCCTCTCATCGATGAAGGTTCTCAGTCATCCAGGTGGAATTGTCTGTAGCTTGAATCATGTCAACTGGATTTCTATTTTCTCAGTGGAAACGTTTCGCTCCTTATCCAAGAAGCTTCTTGGATAAGGAGCGAAACGTTTCCACTGAGAAAATAGAAATCCAGTTGACATGATTCAAGCTACAGATCCCTCTCATCGTTTGGTTTAAGGTTATCAGAAACTACTGAGGTAAATTTGTGTATTTAGTTAATCGTTGTATTTGGAATGTGAAGTGTCAGCCAGTGTCCCTTGTGAAAAGATTAGTGGCTGGGTAAATTATTTTCTCTGAATATTAAAGTCTGTTATAAATGTAATCAGCTACTTTATTGAGATGATCATGGGAAACTCAACAACTTTTAGATTACAAATGTTATCTCTTCCCAGCAACATGGAGATGAGAACTGTAGTCCTAGAGATTTAAAGGGCATCAAGTTGGGGAAACAATGAGGAAAGATAGATTTGATACCTTTCACCTCCAAAAAAATGACCAACTGCTTACTCATTCCACTAACGATGCTATATGTTACACATTCATGCTTCTGCTAAACAAATCATCTAAACCTGCTGGCTCTTGCTGTGCTGGTATAACTGTAAGTGTATTAATTTATCTCCAACAGCATTAGTAGACCCATAATATCTTCTGTCTTGGAATGCCTAATATCCTTAATATATTCTTGGATAGTTTGTAGAATTTAGGAAATCTGGATTATTTGTTTCATGGAAGACAGAAAACATTTTATGTACAATTCTTTACAATAATGCTTAACTTACTAGTTAAACAGTAGTAAACCTTATTAATACCATTGTAGAAAGAGAGGCTATGGTAGCCAAAAACCAGGACGTCTGGTAGCATCTTTTCAGACTAAAAAAAATTATTAAAAGGCATAAGATTTCATGAGCTACAGCTCATTTCATCAGATTGTTGTAGTTCAAGAAAGCTTATGCCTTTTAATAAAATGTGTAGGTCTGAAAGGGTGCTACCAGACTCCTTCCAATTCATATCCATGAGTTTTATTCTGTAGTGTGCTTAGAACTACAGCCCTAATCTCACCTTTTTTCTCATAAGCTTCACTCTTCTTTAAGGGTCCTCCATTTAATGACTGCAATATATTTTTGCTTATTATTTGTATAGCACCAGTACTATATATGGGGCTTTACTAAGTATAGTCAATACAGATAGGTCTCTGCTCCTCAACAAGATGTATGTACAGTCTAAAACAGTAGGAAAAACAACAGAGGAAAGGAAAGAAAAAAGATAGGAAGAATGTGGTTAAGTGTATCACAGTTTATTTAAAAAACATTTTAAAAAATCCAGTATATGTTCAGTATCTAATAATCTAAACACTGTTCTTAGTGGAAATCTAACATTTTGTGTGTTTGTGTGTATTGGAAGGCTTAAAAAGATGCAAGTAATTGCTAAAAATGTAAATATGCAGCTATATTTCTTCAAAGGGGCAAATACATAGCTGTATTTTTTTAACAAAACTGCCATTTTATGCTGCTATCGTTAATTCACTGTGTATTTTTGTTTTTAAATGGTGGTCACTGCTTTCAGCATTCACCAGAACGGAAACTCAGTCTATAAATCAAATAAATAATGTTTATATGCCATATCCCATCAGGTTTCTCCAATAATTCAGAGCAGCTTTGTGGGACAATAGAGGAGGTGCAGTGAGAGAGATTAATGAAAATTAGGTGCTCTCCAGGTATGAACAGAAATGTTTTTTATTGGCACATTAGATACAGCCTTATATATAATAAACAGCCAAAAGCCTTCAGTAGTTGGAGATTTAACAAATAATATATATGTTCTTTTTATGTTTCTTATAAATATATTCGTTTCAAAATTTGACATTCTATTTTCAGGTAAAAGTGACCAAACAGTTAATTTGACTTCAAATGTAAGAAAACTTAATACTTCTGGGAAACAATTGATGAATCATATTTTACAAATTAAATTATTGCAATTGCTTGATACACAAATAAGAAAAGTAGAATAATACAAATGCAGGAAGCATAACTATTAGCTAAGAAGTGGTTAACTATCATTTCATGCTGAAAATTCTGGCCCTGGAACTACAAACAAGATAGACAATGTCATCATGGCACAAACAGAGATTACTTTATTAACTGACTCAGTGTGGTCACTGAGTCAGAGTCATTATTACTCTGTATGACTATATTTATAAATTAAATGCCATTTCATTTCATATACAGTACATTGAGATTACTTCAATTTTCTGTGGCAGTAGTCACAGATTACTAGACTGAATATAAAGGTATACTACAGGTAGTCCCCACTTGATGACCACAATTGGGCCTGGAATTTCGGTTGCTAAGCGAAGTGGTCATTAAGCGAATCCAACCTGATTTTATGACCTTTTTTGTGGCAGTCGTTAAGGGAATCACCACAGGCATTAAGTGAACCACATGGTCATTAAGCGAATCACACGGTTCCCCATTGATTTTGCTTGCCAGAAGTCGGCCAGGAAGGTAGAAAATGGCGATCACATGACCACGGAATGCTGTGACAGTCATAAATGCGAACCAGTTGCCAAGCACCCAAATCGTAATCATGTGACCATGAGGACACTGCAATGGTCATAAGTGTGAGGACTAGTCGTAAGTTGTTTTTTCAGCACCGTCGTAAGTCTGAAGTATCATTAAACAAATGGTTGTTAAGTGAGGACTACCTCTATAGCTAACTTGCTGAGAATTTTCTAGAATGGCATTCCCCAACGTAGGTGCCCTATGCTGGTTGGGGAATTCTGGGAACTGAAGTGTACACATCTGAAGGTATCTATGTTGGGAAAGGCTGGTTTTATGTTCAGTTTATGAGTTTACAGAAAATAGGGAGTTTGCAACTGTTTTACCCATCTGAATTTGGCAAATAAAGGCAATGCCAGTACAGAGTTCGATTTTTTTTCTTCCTGTCCAATATGGCTCTATTTTTATATAATGGAATTTCCTATTAATAAGCTTCTTTTCCTATTGGAATTTTGTAGATGACCCCTTATGTTGACTGCAATTAAAGATAATAAAACACATACGATTTATTCCATTTTTATCCCACCTTCCTGTTCAACTGAATATTCACAGCATCTCACAAGAAAAATACAAAATAAATACCACAGATACTACATTTTGTTAAGTTAAATATAAATGCTAACATGCGTATGTTCAGAGGGTAGCATCCTCATGTCAAACCAACAGTTGTTTTTATAATTATTTGTCTCCTATTGTAAATATTGCCTGAATCTATCCATGTCCCAAAAGTTTGTGTGTCATGCCATGCCATAAAATAATTAAGCCAAAAGCCCTCCCAATTATGGGATTTCAAGTCCTGATATTTCTGGCATGTATTATCTATTGTGGTGCAACTACAACTGACATCTGTTCACCTGGATAGCATGGTTCTACAGCACTGTACATCTCCATCTCTAGATATGGCATTTACATCCTGCCTTTCCTTGAAGGTGTTCAGATCAGTGTGTAAAGATTTTAGTGCATTTTGTTCTTCCACATTTGTAATACAAATGTGTATTGTGCAGGGTAGGTTAAACTTAAAGAATGTAACAGGCTCGAGGACTCTTGAGGTGCATAACTGGCAAAGGATCTGAATCCAAATTTCCTGGAAAGAATGAAGACCAGATTTGTTTTATTAGTTGTACATTCATATTCATCATGTTATTGCCTTTGAAGGCAAGTAACATTATGCAAAGTGCAGAAAAATGTAATAAGCAGAAGAAATTAAAGGCAGGAAACAAAAGAAAAGTAAATCTAGTCAAGGGCTTTTCCCTACATTTCAGTTAAAATATTATCCACCTACTGCTGAACGAATGTGGCTACACAAAACACTTAGCAAAGATCTGAAAATAAAACATAAAATAAATTGAAAGGGCCAAGACACAAAGTAGACAAGTAGACTGAACTATACAGCTGACATAACGAAAGCAAAAGCTCAGAATAAGCTGCAATTAGTGACAGTAAGAGTAACAATACGGACTTAGTTATGTTCAACATAAAAAAATCAATTATGTCACTGCTCAGAAAAAATGCTAACAATCCCCTAACCACTTTATGGCTTAGAGCACGTACAAACCTCACCAATATTATCTTATTCCACAGTAATTTTATTTTTAAACTATGCATAAGCAAGCATGTTTTGAATGATATGTGAACCCTAGTTTTTCTTTAGAAATATACTGAGAATATACAAGAATGTGAGGATTTCAAACAGAATCCGGAAATATTTCAAACTAAACGCGAGTTGACACTCAGCCTATTTAGCTCCAAAGGAAAGGACTCGTTGAAAACAACTTTTTATACGGCCGACTACTAACACCGTAAAAAAAAATCTCAACATTGCAGTCTCGCTGGGAGCTCAACACATACCCGTTCGAATTTAGGAAAAGACGTGATCACTAAAACTACTAATCCCATCATGCTCTCGGGTTGCGTCGCATTTCTTTCTACTTTTTCCTTCCCCCGCAGCAACTAGCTGGTGGCTTGTGCGCATGCGTCTTGAAAGCAGCGTCCGGGGCAGGCAGGCAGTCTCACCCTAATGTAAGATGGTGGCCGGTCTGGAAGCGGAGCGCGCAGAGCTTAGAGATTACCCGTCTCTCACATAAAGGTCGTCGGTGGAGTCACTCAGCTCTATCTCCCCTATCGTCAAAGAGAACGAGCGCCCGAGAGAGAGTTGCCGCCCCCGCCACCAGACAGCCCGGTTGCTGTGGAACAGGGACGACGAGGTGGGTAAGTGAGCGAGCAGTAGGGGCTGGGGGAGCCGGAGCTGCGAGCGTACGGAGGCTTCTCGGGGAGCCTGCAGGCCTCAGCTTTCGCCTGTCCTCCACCTGCCTCGGCTTCTCGGTCTCTCTCGGGCGGAGAGACAGGAGGAAGGCAAAGGAACCCGGCGAGCCTGTTCCAGCGACGAGGGCCGACTGTCTTTCCCGGCAGCGGAAGGGGCTTCTGGGGCTTGACTGCTTGCGCTGGAGTTCCTCTGGTAGGAGAGAGGTTCCGGCTGACCCTGGGAAGCTACGCTCAGGCTTTTTAGGGCGGGGGCCAGGAATAAATAGAGGCGGAGGGTCCTTGTGCTGTACCTTGTGCTTTGCATCTTCTTCGGGATTTCCAGGTTCAGTAGGTGAGAGGTGGCCGGACCTGCTGTTTTAGGCGACGATGCTTTAGTGGATTCCAGATAAAGTGGGATGCAACCGCCCCCTCCCAAAAAACTACTTTTCCATATGTTGAAAAGAAGTGGGAAAATTTCCAGTGTTCACAGTAGCAGCACGTGTGTTTGGTTGTGGGTGGCAGTTAACTGTATGGGTGTTTCCTCTTTTACACTATTTTTATATACCTTTGGAGTTTCCCTATTTTCTAATAGGCTTTTCAGGTTCTCCAGAAGCCAATTCCTTTTACTTTATGTTTCTTGGTATTCTCGAGTCAAGCAGTTAGAGTAGCGGTTTCACTCTTTGGTGTTTTGGATTGCATTGTCTCCTTTTAAAGGGATGTTGTGGACCAGCCATCTATTTTGCCCTCCAATGTTTCCATAACAAATCCTAGAGTTTCTCCTGGTTATGTAAGGTTAAGGTAAGGAAGTTTGTCAGCAAGGAAGTCAATTATAATGGGATACATTTTATCTATTATATTATACGTAGTAAAAATATGAGAGGTGGAATTTTCATCTAAAAGCTAGCTTCTTTATAAGTTTACTGATATTATACCTATTAGTGTTTGACAGTTTTGAAGATTTGTTATTTCAAGTAAATGGGCTTTTGGATAAAGTTGTTATGCACATGTTGTAATGCTGCCTATATATTTTATAATTACTTAAATAATTTCTTACTATACTTTGCACTACTATCAATATAATAACAAAAATAAACAAATCAAACGTACTATTTCCTGAAATTATATACATAGAAGATTATAAGAGTAAAGAGTATTTAATATGTCCGATGGGCTACTTCTCTGTAGTTTACAAAGGGAAAGTCTAATTTTCTAATTCCAGGAAATCTGTTTAAGTGTCCTAGCCTGCAGTGTTAATTATAATAATTTGGGAGTAAGCCTCATTAAAGTTAGCAAGGCTTCTGAGTAGACATGTACAAGAATACACTGTCAGTAAATGACTTGATAATCAAATAATGTATTGATTTAATAATAGGAAAATGTTAGGATCCAATACCCAAACTCAAATAACCAAAATAACTAAAACAAAGCCTTTATAATTTTCTTTTTTCTAGCCTAATTTCAGATAATCTGATAAAAAATAAAATATGTCCAGAATTCTTTATTTTATTTATATGCCAGACACATCTTGAAAGTGCCCAGTCATTTAAAATATGTTTTTAAAAACTGTACTTAATGTATCCTTTAACTGTATTTATTTGTGATTTTTATAAAGATATTTCACCCTTTTATTTGAAAAAATAAAATATTAAATTATTATTAAAATTATTTTAGTTATTTCCCAATTTAAGTCTATACTGATCATCATATAATATGTGTGCTATGAGTCATTTTTATTCCAATTTTAAATATGTCATAATTTGGTATTGAAACAATTATTTACTTGGCAAAGTAAGATACGCACACATATCAGTTCATGTATTTTTTTTCAATAATTTCTCACTTGAAAGTTTTTTTTAGTGGAAAAAACTACTAGGTGGTCTTGTGCAGACTTTCTAATTGTTGTGAATTTTTAAAATATAAATCACAGAAGAATTGCTTGCATCTTTAGTGGTGCATAGACTCCTCTGGTTGGTTGGTTGGTTGGAGAAATGCATAACCAGCTTGGATTTGAAGAAGAGTTAGAGTATGCAATAAAGTTTTACTCTCTTAAAGAATGACTTGATGTTGAAAGGCAAGTAAGTTCTCTGTAACATGAAGAGGTATTTTGATGATTAATGGCACAGTAAAATGCTCATTCACTATAGAGTTCATCCTTAAGCCTAGAGCCCTCCAGTAGGGGGGGGGGGGGATAGGCGGGGTATAAATAGGATAAAATAAATAAATAAATAAATAAATAAATAGATGGTTTACTTGTGCACTTGAAGATCTAGAAATATCTAATGTCTAATTGGAAGAATCAGGAAAATTTTGCTGGATTCTGAGGAGCTGTTCCATATTTATTATTTGGTTGTTATAATTATATAATTATAAAATTATATGGATTATAAAATTATGTTCATAGTTTTGTAATTTTGAAGGCTTTTTCATAATTTTAAAGTATTGTTTCTGGGTTTTGTTATATGTTGTAAACCACCCATAGTCCTGGGATTGGGTACTGTCTTTTGTAGATGCTGGTATTAATTTACAATAGAATAAATAGGCATACAATTATTTTAACTAGAACTCAGGGGAAAAAAATATTTAATTGTTAGTATAAAATTAGTTGTCCTAAAACGATTAATATGTATAGAAGGTTGCTGCTATATTATGTAACTTGAGACATTTCTTTTATACTTCTGAAAAATTCTACTAGAATTTAAGATTTGCTTCATATCATTTGTTGAGTTCCTCAGAATGTAGTTACTAATTTCCTTTACTTTGAAAGATGAATAGAAGATGCTTCATCTAACTTATAACTATTTTTCTTGAAATAAAGCATATGTTTATAATGAATAATTAATACATTTATATTTATTTTATAAAAACAGTTTATAATTTTATAATTATATTTTATAATTTTAGTGTAAAAACACATACTAAAGTGAGGAACAGTTATAAGCTATTGACAAAGTAATATAAATTTAAATAAAAATTATTAAATGAAAAATCTCTAAAAATAATATTCTTAAGACCAGCAACAGCTTAGAGATGAAGATGAGATTAATATCGAAATCACATCAGAAGGCACAGCAACACCAGTCTAAACAAATGTCTTTATGAACAAGTATGTCTTAAGTTGGGGCTGTCCGTTTGAAAGTCTTGGTACTGCATATCTGAAAAAGAAGGAATCCCACAGCTGACATACTCGTCAGAATGTTCTCTTTCAGTTCATTGGATGATAGATGCCACACTCTGAAGAGAACATTCTGATTAGATTTCAATTAATGGGAAGGTTTATAAGGGCATAAGTACTCCTTTAAATATCCAATTCTAACCCATATAGGTCTTTATTTGGTTCATTAGGAAATTGGCAGCCACTGCATCTCCTTCAGAACAGATAATAAGTTGTCCTCCTTAGCAACTAAGTCATGATATTGGAGCGTCTGAGTCAACCTCTAGAGTAGCCATCCATCTAGCATATTACAGTAATTCAATTTTGAAATTGGAAGCACATGTATTATCCAGGAATTGTTGGAGTTGGCAAACCAGCAGGAACTGGAAAAAGCTACAATTTGCCATACAGGCATTTGTACCTCAGTTGAGAATGTTGTTTCTAGGAGCATCCCCAAGTTATACACTTGTTCCTTCAGGATGACTACAACTCTGTCAAAAAGTAGGAAACGTTCCTAATTTCCAGACAAGAAAACCAATCTATCCAGAATGCTTTTGTCCTGCCAGGATTCAGCCTGTCGTCATGGCCAGGTGCATGTCCAGAGCCTTCATAGCCTTTCTTGACTCAGTAATAAAGAAGTATAGTGTTGTTATTAGCATACTGATAAAACTTTATTCCAACTTCCTAATGTCTGCTATCAACTTTGTACACTTGTTAAATAACACTGGGGACAGAATAGAATACTTTGGAACTTCATAACTGTATCAAATCAGCCATAAAAGGCAGGAATCAAGAGGGCAAGTTGTTGGATGTAGATGTTTAAGCAACTTGTCCACATTCTCATAGAATAGACCCCACAAAACTTGACTGTATCAAACATGTGGCGCATTCAGATTTCTATCCTGAAACATCTATATTAGCATAGTATGAACAATAGATAGTAATGTGCCAGGAAGCCACTGTAGGATGGACACAATATGTGCCTTAATGCATGTTCACTGTGTTCATACTGATTTTTCTCTCATCTGTGATCCAGCTTGTCTCCCAGCCTGCTTCATTACCCAAAGGTCAACTAAACCACTGGACCTTTCAAGGTCTGTAGTAGCAGAAGACCACTCATGGGCAATTATGTCAACAGCAACTTCAATATCAACAGTAGAACCTCAGTGGAATCACCAGCCATGGAAAATCCACCAAAACGTTCCTGAATTCTTCAGATTCCTTAAGTCTCTGAGAAAGAACCATTTGAATGTGTCTTCCATCCTAAATAGATGAAACGGCCATAACTTCAAGCCCTTTCAAAAAGCGGTGCCTAGATGACAATTGGCTGGTAATAAATTCCTCTACTTTCACATCCTCTTTAGATTCTGGTGCATATAGGAAGTCAATTTACCTATCAGAATCTTGACCACAGCTCATGGCATAATTTGTCTACGAAATTAGTCATCAAAGGCATTGAATACTTTCTATACTTTCACACACATTATTGAGAAGTTTGACCTACTGCAGAGTAATTGCACTATGAATGTAGACATTATTCTTGAGATATTAAGTCATTATTTGGTTTTCACTGAGGATTTCCATCTACATGGGTCATAATTTAGTTTCATGATATACATATTTTTATGCAAAAGGCCCCAGGTTAAATTCCTAAACGGGACTGGGAACTATATTTGTTTTGTTTAAGACAGTGAAATGTTCAGGATATTCAGGTCAGGATAGACTGATAAAAGGCAACTTCATGTCATTCTCTAACCATGATATGTCTGTCTTTCCTGGTTTGATTCCACATTTTAAGATTTAGACATGTATAGATATAATAATTAAGAATGATCGTTTCTAGTTAATTAAAATGTTGATTTGTTCATAGTGACATTGATAACAAGAGTACCCTTTTTGAGATTTATTGATTTGCTAGCTATAATCCTTCCTGACAGAGTTTTATCTTTTAACAGTCAATTGCATTTGACTAAATTCTGATTTAGGCTTTTGTAGCGTAAGACAATTTGGAGCTCAAGGGAGGATAGTGAGTGAAGCCAGAAGATTTGGCTGTATCATTCCTGTTTTGTTTTGTATGTGTTGTACGATTCTGTTCAAGATGCTAAATGGTCTGAGACTTTGGCTTTGGTAGTTAACTGATGTTTTCTTCTAGATACTTCAATCTTAGGGAATATAATACTAGTTCAGGGATGGGGGTTTCTGCTTCATAGAATTTAGTCTATGGAATGTACCACCAACTGAGGTTTATTAGAAAACGTTGGCTATTATAAGATTTTGGTTTAATTATTTTCTGATTTATTTTTTTACAGTCTCCTTAGTTTTAGTTGTCCCTATATATTATTATTGCTGGGTTTACTATGCAAATATTTTGGTTTATTATTAGAAATTATGAGTGCTATATGGGAACTGTGTGATTTCTGATTTGTTAGCTGAGCTGAGTTCCTTTTAATTAGCTGAGTAAGCTAATTAATTGTGGGCTGGATGGCATGACAGTAAATTGGATATGTAGCTGGCTTGAAAATCATAGAGTATTCATCAGTGGTTCCACATTAGATTGAACAATTATTGAAATGAACTGCTACAAGAATCAGTCCTGGATCCTTTCATTTTTAATATGCATTAATAAGTTGAATGAAGAGATGGAGGAAAAATTCAAAGTAATTTTGATATGTTAGAGAAATGAGTTGAAAATAATTTAGCAGAGACAAGTGTAGAGTTTTAGATTTAAGAAACAAAATTATACTTTTGAAAAAGATCTTTTAACAGTAGATTGCAAACTAAATATAAGGCAGATATGTGATGTGGCCAAAAAAAGGCAAATGCAGTTTTAAACTGCAGCAATATAAGTATAGTTTCTAAATGACAGCAGCTGGAAGATGGTTAAGATTTGTTCCTCTTGAGTTCTGAGCACCACACTTTAAGAATATTTCAGAGAAATTGGTACAGTTTCAGAGAAGGAGAATAAGGATGATGCCTGAAATTAGAAACTAGATAGCTAGAAGCTAGAAACTAAATAGTAGCTTAAAACTAAATCCTATTAATAAAGAGTGAAGGAATCTTGAGAAAAGATGACTTGGGGAAGGATCTGATAGCATTCTTTAAATATGTGAAAACAAGTTACATAAAAGAAGCTCAATTCCTGTTTTCTCTTATTCTAGAGTGCAGGACACAGAATAAGGAATTTAAGTTAAAGTGTAGCTGTATAAAACCCATGTCCTCTTCCAGTGAGAAGCAGGGGGATGGGATTCAGGCTGGAAGAGGTAGTCACTTGTCCTTAGAATAGCAAGGATTGTGGGAGCAATTTTTTTGGCTATCTAAAAGCCCAGTGAGAATTGGAATTAGTATGTTAATGATGATGATGAAACTATAGGCAGAAACATCAGGAGTATTTTCTTTCATTTTGGTGCTCTTTGCTCAGTTGCATTATTACTGTAGCTCCTTCAGTGACAAGATGTGAGCATACCATAGCTGATTCCTCTTCTCCATCTTTTCTCTGCCGGACACTCACATTTTCTCTCTCCAGTTTATTGTCTATTTTGCTAATTAATGATTTATAGCATTTACATGTAGGGGCGCGATGGCTCAGTGGTTAAGACGCCAGGCTTGTCGATCAGAAGGTCGGCGGTTCCAGACCTGAGCACCGCGTGACAGAGTGAGCTCCTGCACTTGCCCCAGCTCTTGCCAACCTAGCAATTCGAAAGCATGCAAATGAAAGTAGATAAATAGGTACCACTTTGGTGGGATGGTAACAGCGTTCCGCGCGCGTCGTGCCAGCCACATGATCGCAGAAGCATCTTCGGACAGCGCTGGCTCTTCGGCTAAGAAACGGAGATGAGCACCGCCCCCTTGAGTCGGACACGACTGTGAAGGGGAAAACCTTTACCTTTACTATGTAGTTCTGAGATTCCTATAACTTGGTTCAGGAAGAATCTCTTATTTTCCAAATTCTTATTTTGTTGTACTAATTAAAATAAAAATATTTTATTCATTGTTACTCAGTGCTGAGTTTGTACTAGCATTACAAATTCCAAATTGTCAGCCTGATAATCTTGATTAAAGGAATTATTTGTTTAAAAGTTTATTTATTCCATTTATGTACGTAGTGTCTATTTATTTATTTATTGTGATATTTATACCCCGCCTATCCCCTCCCTAAAGGAGGACTCTAGGCGGCTTACATCCACAATCCTTTATACAGTTATACAATTCACCGCACGTGAAGGGAGGGGGTAAGGGAACCAACTCTTCTAAGGCTCCGGACTACAATTCCCAAGATGCCTTGAGCCGGCTGCTGTCTTCCTGTAGATGTTACTTCCGGGTTCGTTGTCACTGCTGCCATTCGATCTTCTTCCGATCTTTCCTCCGGTGGAACCGACTTCCCGACAGGACACCAGCAAATTTTCCCACTTAAGGTGGTACCCATTTATCTACTTGCTAGGCTTTTCGAACTGTTGGGTTGACAGGAGCTGGGACTAGCAATGAGAGCTCACCTCGTTGCGTGGGGGGTTCGAACTGCCGACCTTCTGATCGGCAATCTACAGCTCAGCAGTTTAACCTGTTGAGCCACCGCGTCTAATCAATTATGTACTCATAGTAGTTTACAAGGACAATCAACAGTTAAAACATCCACAATAAATTTCAGATTTAATGTCCACAATAAAAATTATAGAATAAAAGCATAAAGACTGATGGAGCAAACTTAATCAATTAACAGTAACAAATACAGATAATAATAAACAGATGGTAATAGCATACTAATGATCAAATGCTCTGGAAAAGCTCCATCTTGAATAATTTCCAGAATATTGTAATACATAGGGCAAGCCTTAATTCTAAGTTCTAGTTTGGGGGAAGGAGGATCTTCTCCATTCAGAGTAATATGGGAAAAGTGACTCCCTTCCCTGGGTAGAACTTCCCACCTGGGGGAATAGTAACACTTCCATTCCTCAGAAGTCAGTCAAAGTAGGTGAGAGAGTAATCTGACAGGTGTGTTACATGTGTTTGTGATAGTCATACTGCAGCTCTGGTGGTGGTAGTGTGATTTGAAGGACACTAGGAACAAACCCAAATAAGTATTACCTTCCCAAAATGTTTAGCACCAGGACATTTTGATAGAGTTTTAATTTCTAGCTGCTGGATATGACAAACAGTTAATTTTAGAGCTATGAATTAGGATGCAAGTATATGGTCTTGAGAGGGCAGTGAAGTTATCCCAAATTGTAAAGAAGGAACCCGGGCCAAGATGTTTGATAGAGGAAAAATTGTAATAGATTCCACCAATCCAGCACCCCCACAAGTTTGGGGTTTAGGAGACCAGCATCAGCAGATTACTGAAAGGTTTAAGTTGAGATAAGGAAGGTGTTTCTAGAGATGAAATAGAGATACAGGAGGAAAGAAACAAGCAGGGTTACTAACTTGAACTTGGTGCTAGAGAAGCAACAGCCCCATCCATACCTGTGCCCATAAATGTCTGAATTGGGCCAGATGGGAAAGACAAGTTTCCAAAATATATGGAAGGCTAGAATGTAGATATAGTATTTCTGTCTATAAGATTTATGAAGACATTTTGTGACCATGGGAAAGATGAAAAAGTATAACCTATTAAAATACTGGTGAAATCCTGGCTGTGGCTTACATCAGAAAATGCTAGGAAAGGTTCTGCGATTTTGCACATCTGTTGCAATGTATATTTTAGATCTGGCTGGAAAGAGCCAGAGTAACCATCTTTGAAAGCCTGTCAGACCTGGTCCAGATCTTGGAACCCTGGTAAAAGGGAGGATAAAACTCTGGGAGGAGGATAAAGATTCCAGGAAGGAATCTTACCAACATATTCTGTGATTGTAGCAGCTACCCTGCTATATACAAGAAGGCACATTGTGATTAAGTGTTAGATTGAGTGGAACCAATTACACAGCAAAGTCATACGCTCCCCTTTTTTGGATGTGTTCACCTAGGGTTAGAAATCAATCTGTCTGGGATGCTCTGTTGGATTCCTGCACTGAGCAGAAGATTGGACTTTATGACCTAAATGAAATAAATTGTTTTTTTAAATGTGTGCTTTAATATACTTTGTATTCTTTTCTGTCCTGGAAAGCTTTCTTCTAACCTAACCAGAACAGAAGAGAGTGCAAATTAAAATTCTTTTCTCCATTGGGTATGGAGAGAATTGCAGGAGAGCCTACAGTTTAAAATATATATAACACATAGTATTTAAGAGAAAACTTCACAAGGAATGTTCTGGTTTGTAGAAGAAAGTGCAGGTTAATGATAGGAATGGCTGCTCTAAAGAAATAATCACTTAAAAGATGTATATATGTAAAGTTGTTGCTTTGCTATGGGTGCAAATTTTATTTAAAATGTTCTTATTTAAAGAGTTTTTGCAAGCTAAAGTGGTTAAATATTATAAATTTAAGAACAAGGTAATACTACGGAACCCAGCAGAAAAGATAGTGAGCAAGCAGCAGGCAGTGAGTTACACCTTGAGCTGACATGACTTTCATATCTCTTCCAGCTCTGATTCAGTTCTTAGTTAAAGTACTTCAGCTATCCTGCTGTATTAGTTTTCTTAAGAAAAGTAGAAAAAGTTGTTTTTCTTCTATACCCTGTCCATGGTACTGCAACTGACTGTTTCTGTACAATATATGAATGGTCTTAACCAGTTTTTTCTTGAATTTGGTTTTGGGCTATTGGAGAAGCAACTATTGCATGAAGATATTTTGTTTTAGAACCAGTGGCAATGATGATTAATATGATACGGTAAATAACAGAAATAAGTTTCACGTCCAGGATGGAGAATTTACGATCCTCCAGATATTTTAGTAACTATGCTGGTTGGGATTGTAGTTCAGCAATATTAAAAAGATCATAGGCTCCTTATTCCTACTCAAGTCAATATTTAAATTATGTGAGTGTTTATTTTAACTTATCCCATGGTTCTTAAGAAATCTTAATATTTTTTGTGCCTAATAAGCATCTCCACTAATAGTTTGTTAAGGTTAGTGAACTGTTAGTGAAGATGATTCTTATTAGGCATAAATTAACTCTTAGTTTGGTCAGAGTCTGGTCGAAGTCTGACCAGGTCGAAGATTGTATGATTAAATGGATGTAGAATTTGAATATAGTGATAGAGATGCAACAGTGGGAATTTCAGTAGAAGAATATTAAATTTACTCCAAATATTATGCTTAGAGAAAATTAGTATAAGATGTTCTGTTATTGGTATTTTACTCTAGTTATGATTGCTAAAATGGGTAGTTCATGTTCTAAACAATCTTGGAAGTGTAATGAACAGGTTGTAAATTTTTTTCATATGTGGTAGCAGTCCTGTAAATCTCA
Organism: Charina bottae; assembly: GCA_023362775.1. Taxonomy (NCBI): domain Eukaryota; kingdom Metazoa; phylum Chordata; class Lepidosauria; order Squamata; family Charinaidae; genus Charina; species Charina bottae. The sequence continues at coordinate 37,598,423 of JALMGJ010000006.1, read as the reverse complement.
GCAGTTTTGAAAAATGGTTCATATTAGAATGGAGCAAAATTTGAAAATTGAATTCCCATTGCAATCTGAGATATATTTATTAAATGTTACTAGATTTAGTAATTCTAAATTTTAAGGTAAAGGTAAAGGTACCCCCCGCACATTTGTGCAGTCGTGTCCGACTCTAGGGGCCGGTGCTCATCTCCGTTTGTTAGCCAAAGAGCCAGCGTTGTCCGAAGACACTTCCACAGTCATGTGGCCACATGACACGCGTGGAACGCTGTTACCATCCCACCGAAGTGGTACCTATTAATCTAAAATTCTAAATTTTACATTCCTGATATACCAAACAAGGTTTGTATGTACTAATTACTGCAAGATTTCTATATCCCTCTTATTGGTAAAGATGTTTGATTCCCTCCTTGGAAGAATGACTGACCAAGTTCTTGGGGTATGCTTTGATGTCCAGAATAACTTCATATTTAAAAAGTAAATCTGATGTAGAATTCAATCCTAAATGGAAATCATTCCTAGATATTACACACACAGAGAGATTTGTACCGTATCTTGAATTTGCGTGTTTCTATGTATATGTACATAAATATATGTACATATGGAAAATTAAATCTCTAGTTTTGATTCAATTCATTATAGTCTACAGTTTTAGGTAGCGATTTATACTAGGTTAACCAGGGATTTTGAGTTTTAAGCTTAATGGGGATTTTTAGTTCTTTCTTCAAAAAGTGATAGGATATAGCTTACAATTATATAAGTAATTAATGATATATTGGAAATTTTTATTTTTAATGATATTTTACTTCACGTCTTTACTTACCCATATTCCACTATTTGTATTCTACCCTTGTACTCTTTACATGTTTTCTGGGGTTTTTTTACATTCTTTCTTTAAATGTTTAATATTTTTTTTAAAAAAAGAATCATCTTGATGATTTCAGACTGCTATTATGGTTGACTATTTTAAATGTCACTTGTCATTATGTTGAGTTGTATTAATTCTTGCATTTTATAGATACCATAGGCTGGTTTATTTGTTTGTTTTACTAGGCTCATATGCTGCTCCAGTTATCAAACAACTCTGAGAAGCTTAGTTTGTACTGTATATTTTAAAAAGTAAAGTGTTTAAGGTGACTTAACTCCTAGTGACTCCATGAACTTGTCCAAGAAAGTTTCTTGATTGCAATATGGAAATGGTTTTCCATTGCTTTCTTTTGGACTGTTTTTTCTTCCCAATCCTTGGAGGTCTCCCAGCAATTCTGTGAGATTCTGAACCCAGATAAGATGAGCCAGATTCTGCCACCCTTTTAATGTATTGCATTTCTAGACTGCCTTTCTACCACAGTAGAATTCAAGTGATTTGTAATTTAAAATAGTAAAATATATTAATAATCAAATCAAAAACAATATGCCAACTAGGAGGAGGAAGGAGTATTAGGTATGTTCGCCGCCTTGAGTTATTTATAAAAAAATAATAAAGGCGGGATAGAAAATAAATTAGATTAAAAAATTAAATTAAAAAAAATCTCGGTTTTTTTCTGGAGGTGATGAGATCCGGATATAGTTGTCTCTACCTTACTAGATGGGAGACTGTAGGTAAGTGGTAAACTGTATGTTCTGAGTGCAGAATGTTCCAGGTGCAGTTCTTATTATTTCAATGATCAATTAGCAGCTTATATGAACAATTTCTTTCTGAGGTCCTAGAGAACTACTGCTAGTCCAAATAGACAATACTAGTCCTGGTGGATAGGTTTCGTTTGAGGCGATTTCGTATTTATCCACCACCAAAATGTATACAGCTCATGAAGTAGATTATCCCCATGGATTTCCAAATCTTCTGCACAGAACAGAGGATTCCATGGAGAGATCCAGAATATGAGAAGGAGGAAGAGGAGGGGGAGGGATAAAATAAACTCCTGTTGAATGAAGAGAAATCTGATCATATACTATTATATACAACTGTATTTGAATGTAAGCTTCATAATATATTGAACAGCACTACTCAGCTAAGCTACAAATAATACATTCTGTGTCAAGTTAGTAATTTCAGTTCAGGTTTAAAATAAAACATTTTCCATTTTTAAACTTATTTCTTAACATTTCCATGATCTACCATGATTTTAGAATTTCTAGAAATAACTTCTGCCTGGTTTACATAAAAAAATAATGTAGCAGTTTTACTATTATTATTTTCCCCTTATCTATCTTTAGTGTTTCAGGCAACAGGTATAAAGATATATAACATGACAATAGAAACTACAGGACCAGAGTTTGGAATTACTACTCATGGAATAGTCCAAATTAATATGCCTCCAAATTAGCTGTTTGCAGTGTGATTTCACATACAATGTATGTATAGGTGTCATTAGACCTGTGATACATTCTAAACTTAATGTATCTGAAAGGAATTTCTGTTGATAAAAAGGAAAGAGAACCAGTAACTGCTGTCATAAGCTCTTCAAATGAACTGCAAAACAAGTCTTGAAAAATTGAACTGTCCCATAGATACCCTTCAGTCTTAATACTGATTTGTTAATTTCCTTGGTACAGTACTCCTCTTTTTTGCTCTTTCCTCTGTGTTCCCATGTCATTGTCTGAAAAATAGAATAAATAATAATTTAAAATAAACTACCATTTAAAATGCTCACACATTGGTTAGTAAAAGAAGAGATTATCAACATTATGGTAAACAAACAGAAAACTCAATTTATATTTTAATATTGCCTTTTTGAAAGAGAGAAGGCACCCCTTTCTTATATGAGAGAAAAAACAAGCCCAAAGTCTGTTCATGTGTATAGATTGGTCTTTGTCGCATATACTATCCATTTAGAGAATCTGGGAGAATGTTGTCATTGGTTTGCCATTTTTTATATCGCTTCCTTGTGAACTTCCACTGTAGTTCTCTGGTATTAATGGAAATGAAATTTCAGAATATAAATACTCTGTTTGAAGTTACATCATAGCATTATTGCAATCAAAACTTTGATTAACTCAGAATTAATTAATGATGTTTTTTTCTACTAAAAATATGATAGCCTAGTATGTTCAAGTGGTGGAAATCAGAAAACAAGGAATATGAGAAGTACTACTACATAATATTTTAATCATTGGGGGTTTTTTTTACTAAGAAAATTAACAGACTTGACCAATTTGTTCAATTTACATTTATTCATTAATTGGGGTCATGCTGGCCACATGACCGTGGAAGCGTCTTTGGACAGCGCTGGCTCTTCAGCTAAGAAACAGAGATGAGCACCGCCCCCTAGAGTCGGACACAACTGTGCAGGGGAAAACCTTTACCCTTACCTTATTAATTGGGGTAACATGAACATTTTCTAAAACTTGCCTGAAAACATTAATATCTACATAATATAAATCTATATGATTTGGATAACTACATAATATAAATCTATATGATTTGGATAACAACAGTTTTAAGATAATAGATACTTTATCATGTTTACTGATTAATTTATGCTGTTCTTCTCATGATAAGGAACACTTCTAAGTTAATTAATTTGCCTGCACTTGCATAAAAATATATTCAGCTTCACTTACAAAGTGTACATCCTAATAGGTCAGTGAAGTTGTTGCCTATATACAGATAACTTTAAGCTACCTGGAAGGGAGATGATTTGGTGACTGTGCCACTAAAGCACTTAGCTGATGCTCCTAATCTGAGAAACCTGGATGAAGATATAATATTACTAATATTTCAGGTTCTGATACAACTTTTCTGCTGCTGATATTCAAAGAGGATTTAATTTAAACATACCCTGGAGTTGTATATTTTGGTTTCAAATACTTGTTGGAATGAGAAACATTTGAGGAGAGCCTTCTAGATGTGTTTATGTGTTGGGTGTATCCCGAGCATGAAATTATAGAGTAAACAATCTGGGTTCATCAAAGTAGGCCAAACATTATTGTTTCTATAGATGACTACTAAAATGGTATCTCTGTGTTTTTCTCAAAAATACAGAATTTCTGAAAATGGGATTGATTAGGTTGCGGGGAGTTGGGGCAATACAACTCTTAAAGCAGATTACTGTGAAATGATATATTAAAACATATGTAGCAGTTGTTTTAAGTAAAATACCGTGAACTTGCTCTCAGAATTCTTAAAGAATAAACATCAATCTTAATTTTCCTAGCATTTTGATTCAAATGTTTTATGGGTTTGGACTTTGTCTAATTTTGTGTATATCTTTTGAAATAATATGGACCTACTCTTACATTTAATTTGATTTAAAATAAAAACATTTGTATAGCATTTAAAATTTCATTTTTATTAAAAATTTTGGAGTAAAAATTGCATTGTGAGTAATTTGGAATTGGGTGGCCAATAAATTTAAAATATAATAATAATAATAATGACTAATATAGACTTGTAAAATTTTAAGTAGAATGGGATGTTGAAGCTTATGATTATGGTGATAGGTAAAATGAATAACAGATTGTTGACGTATAATGAAAGCAAATAGTTTTGTGAATGATATGGTTGTGTTTCAGATTGACTACAACAACTGAAAATAGATTTCAAGTGCTATATCATATTTGAATTTAAACTAAAATTAGTATGTGAGCTGGATTTACATTCTGTTGTCATGGACTAGGTATTAACTATAGCAGAGCTTTCCAAACTGTGTGTTGGGACACGTTAGTGTGTCGGCTGCAGTGTCTGGGTGTGTCGCGGCTGCTGCTGCCTCCGAGCCCTGCCAGGATTCCACGCAGGTCCTAGTGCCTGCCTTGTGCCCTGCTGTAAGAGTGTGTCGTGAAATGATGCCCTGCTGTAAGAGAGTGTTGCGAAATGATGCATGTCTAAAAAGTGTGTCACCAACCTGAAAAGTTTGGAAAGCTCTGAACTATAGACTGTAGCTTGAATCATGTCAACTGGATTTCTATTTTCTCAGTGGAAACGTTTCGCTCCTTATCCAAAGAGCTTCTTCAGTCAGACTGAAGAAGCTCTTTGGATAAGGAGCGAAACGTTTCCACTGAGAAAATAGAAATCCAGTTGACATGATTCAAGCTACAGACAATTCCACCTGGATGACTGAGAACCTTCATAGACTCTGAACTATAGAGTACCGTATTAATATCTCTGGAACCAAGACTTCTTTGTAGGCAATAACTTAAAGCCAAAATGTTTACCAGTATAAACGTAAGCATCGGTTATAGGTTTTCACTGGTTTACAGCTAGTCTCATCTGTCTGGAAAAATAAATAGGCAAGATTAATCAGATTCAATGCCCAGATAACATTTGAAAGCAGATTAGACACCTCCCTAATTCACTGAACTATAAGAAGGAGGAGGAGGTACAGCATAATCTTTTCTGTGGAGTTGATTTCATATTTCCTGTGGAGTTGATTTCCTACCCTGGTTTATCTAGTGGGGCTGACACTATCTCACAGTTTATCACAATATATTCTGCGCTCATCTAGCATCCTGGTCCCAGCACCTGAAGGCAAAGCTAGGTCTTCAAGGCCTTCTGCCAATCTAACAGGGTTGGGGCCATCTGAATCGGGGAAGGGGGATGCTGTTTCATCAGGCAGGCACTGTGACAGAGAAGGTGCATTACCTGCTCCACTGGATGACATTATTTCACAGAAGGAACCTGGAGTATGTCCATCCTGCCAGATCTGGTGGGATAGGCAGACAATTAGAGACTGGCACTTCAATAAGTAACCTGGCCCATGCCATACAGACTTATAGGTGACAACCAGCACCTTGAATTGGACCTGGAAAACTATTGGGAACCAGTACAGCTTGCAAAGTAGTAGTGTTCCATAGGTATATCATAGTGCACTCAAACCTGCACAGGCCGCTGCATTCTGGTGCAGTTGCCCCATATAGCGCACATTGTAGTAATCCAGCTGGGAGGTGACTAAGGCATGAGTGACTGTGAGCAGGGCCTACCTCCTGATGCAGGAGCAGTTGGCGCACTAGAGGGATTTGGACAAAGACCCTCCTGGTCATGGCTGCCACCTGCTCTAGCAGGAGATGTGAATCCAGGAGGACCCTAAAACTGCACACCAACTCAGTCTGGGGGAGTGCTGTCCCATCCAGAATCAGAGATGGAAAGCATCAAGATTCAGAAGGATCTATTCAGTCTTGCTAGAGTAAAGTCAAAGCCTATTCTTCCTCATCCAACCTCAAGCATCCAGGCAGTGGGGAAGAACCTTGACAGTGCCACTTGAACAGCAGAGATGTACAGCTGAATATCACCAACAGTAACCTTACCCAGTAGCTTCATGTAGATGCTAAATAGTAATGGGGAGAGAGTTGAGCCCTGAGGTGCCCTGCAACGGGGGAGGGAAAGGTCCAGCCCCACAACTGGAACTTGCCTAAGAGGAAGGAGGAGAACTACTACAAGACTCTGTCCCTCACTCCCAACCCCCTAACCCAGTCTAGAAAGAGATCGTGATCAATGGTATCAAAGGCTGCTGAAAGATCAAGGAGGGTAATGAGGGTATGCGTCACTGTTGTGGATCCTTACTAGAGCTAGGCAAAAGCCCCCCTAGCTGTGGCCTTTACTTGTCTATCCAGAAGTAGCCATGAGTTCAGAGGAATTCTAAGTCAAGAGACAGCATTGAAACTGATGGACAATATTGATGAACAAATAGAACTTCATCTTGCTTGGGTTCAGTTTCACTATTTAGTCCCATCCATGTCCTTACAGCCTCCAGGACCTGGGACATGACTTCCACAGCATCACCTAGCACAGCCCAAGGTAGTGATGTACAGCTGGGTATCATCAGTGTATTAATGATACTGCATCCCAAATTGACTGATTACTTTGGCCAGTAGCTTCATTCAGATGTTAAGCAACGGGGGGGAAATGTAAATCCTGCAGTACCCTATAAATGAGGGGCCATCAAGCCAGACTCTCCTTACTTGTCACCATTGCCTGGAACCTTCCATTGGAGGAGGAGCAGAGCCACTGAAACAGTGTATCCAAGAATGATGCATGTCTGATCGTATTAAAAACTGTTGAGAGGTTTAATGGGTAGAGAAGGGGTATATTACCCCATCTAGGTCCCAAGAAAGCTGATCCACCAGCATAACCAAAGCCATTTCTGTCCTATGCCCATGCCTGAACCCTGACTGAAAAAGGCTCAGATAATCCATTTCCTCTAGGGCACTCTGTAACTGAATTCCTACAACCCTCTTAATAATCTTCCCTAAATTTAATTCAACCTAGTGGTGTGCAATATTTGGAGCAGAAGTCAGTAGGCGTGCTTTGCATTTAGTGTTGGGTACCCTCTCTCTACCTCTCAGCTGCTCCTTTAAAAAGCCATCCTTGCATGGTCACTGCATTTCTTGAGCTTGCAGAGCTACCATGGGAGTCCAGAAGAAGGCATAGTATAAGGTGGAGTTGACAGAAAGACAGTATTAGTGATGGATCTGAAGCATCCTTGCCTGCTTTGCATCCAAATACATCATTAATTAACTTTAAACCTTCACTTCTCTGCATGTATTAATTCCATGAGATCACACCATTTTCATTCAGATCTATTACACCTTTCACTTCTCTTAGTTTCATAGATAAAACTTTCCTTCCATTCATTAATTCATACAGTTCACCATTTATTCTTGTTACATTCCAAGTTGCAGTCTTCCAAACACCATGGTCATGGGCCCACGAATATTGATTTCTACCACCTACCATTTGTTGTTGTTTATTCGTTCAGTCGCTTCTGACTCTTCGTGACTTCATGGACCAGCCCACGCCAGAGCTTCCTGTCGGCCGTCGCCATCCACAGCTCCCCCACGGTTGAGTCCGTCACCTCCAGAATATCATCCATCCATCTTCCCTTGGTCGGCCCCTCTTCCTTTTGCCTTCCACTTTTCCTAGCATCAGCTTCTTCTCCAGGGTATCCTGTCTTCTCATTATATGGCCAAAGTACTTCAGTTTTGCCTTTAATATCATTCCCTCAAGTGAGCAGTCTGGCTTTATTTCCTGGAGTATGGACTGGTTTGATCTTCTTGCAGTCCAAGGCACTCTCAGAATTTTCCTCCAACACCACAGTTCAAAAGCATCTATCTTCCTTCGCTCAGCCTTCCTTATGGTCCAGCTCTCGCAGCCATAGGTTACTATGGGGAATACCATTGCTTTAACTATGTGGACCTTTGTTGTCATTGTGATGTCTCTGCTCTTAACTATTTTATCGAGATTTGTCATTGCTCTCCTCCCAAGAAGTAGACGTCTTCTGATTTCCTGGCTGCAGTCAGCATCTGCAGTAATCTTTGTGCCTAAAAATACAAAGTCTGTCACTGCCTCCACTTTTTCTCCCTCTGTTTGCCAGTTATCAATCAAGCTCGTTGCCATAATCTTGTTTTTTTGTGGTTTAACTGCAACCCAGCTTTTGTACTTTCTTCTTTCACCTTCCTCATAAGGCTCCTCAGCTCCTCCTCACTTTCAGCCATCAAAGTGGTATCATCTGCATATCTGAGATTGTTAATGTTTCTTCCAGCGATTTTAACTCCAGCCTTGGATTCCTCAAGCCCAGCATGTCGCATGATGTGTTCTGCGTACAGGTTGAATAGGTAGGGCGAGAGTATACAACCCTGCCGTACTCCTTTCCCAGTCTTAAACCAGTCCGTTGTTCCGTGGTCTGTTCTTACCGTTGCTACTTGGTCGTTATACAGATTTCTCAGGAGGCAGACAAGATGACTTGGTATCCCCATACCACCAAGAACTTGCCACAATTTGTTATGATCCACATAGCAAACGAAGCTACCAGCCTTAATTCTAATTTGCCACATTCAGCTTTTTTTGCTTTTGGTATGGGCAGCACTAATCAATTTTGGCTCATTTTGGCTGTTTTTCCACAAGTGCAACTAAACTCCAAGTGTTTGTTTGTTTGTTTGTTTGTCAAATTTTGCCACCGCCCATCCCCCCCCCCAAGTATCCTCATAATGTTCTATTCAGGCAAGTAATTGCCATCTTGATTTTCCCCTTTCCTCTTTAACCCTTTTTAATTCCCAAATACATAAATCATCAGTTTGGTTTTTTCTTCTTTCAACAAAAAGTCCATATAAAGCTTCCAGTCTTTTTTTAAAAAGTCTTTATTATAGTTTTTTCCCTGACCAACTGGTCAATACTGCCATTTCTGCAAGCACCATTAATTTTATAATCCAATCTCCTACTGAGGGTATTTCATTATTCTTCCATCTTTGCGCGTACAATAATCTTGCTACAGTTACCATATACAATATTAATTTCCCATATTTTTTTTCCAGTTCAGTGTCCATAAAACCCAATGGAAATAGTTCCGTTTTCATTGTAATATTAATCTGCAGTATCTTTTGCATCGTTGTATGAATCTGCACCCAAAATTTCTTTGTTTTTTCACAAGTCCACTATGCATGATAAAAACTCCCCTCTTCCTATTGTATTCTGCTATTTCGATGCAAAATATAACTAGGCGTGCAAACTCTGTTGTTTGTGTCTAAGTGCGTAGTAAAGTTTCTTCTGGCACCTTGTTGACAGAAGATTGCTAATATTCTCTTTAGGCTTTCTGTCTTAATAAACCTGGAAAGGGATTTACCACCTTTCTATCTTATTGTGATCACTAAGATAGAGAATATAAGATAGAGAGCCAGTTTGGTCTAGTGGTTAAAGTGCTGAGCTAGAAACCAGGAGACTGAGTTTTAGTCCCGCCTTAGGCATGGAAGCCGGCTGGGTGACCTTGGGCCAGTCACTGTCTCTCAGCCCAACTCACCTCACAGGGTTGCTGTTGTGGGGAAAATAGGAGGAGGAAGGAGTATTAGGTATGTTCACCACCTTGAGTTATTTATTAAAATAATAAAGGCGGGATAAAAATTTTAAAAAATAAAATAATCAAATTGCCAAACATTTAAGTAGCACAGAGGCATGTTGATGGCTTATGTAGTTTGAGTTGGTTTAACGATGAAAGGATACTGTCAGTTTACATGCTGCTGTTTCCAACAGTTAACTGAAAGCATGCAAGAGATATTTCCCAATATTAAGTAAGGAGACTGGATAAAGATGTAATGAAGGTCTTCTGTCAGAAAATAATGAAGATACATGGTTGAATAAAAACAATGAAAAAATTATTTATTTATTTAAATTTATATGACCGCCCAACTCCCCCAAACAGGAGTAAAATCATTTACTTTTTAAAAGATTTGCCTTTTCTGAGATGGGTGGCCACATAAATGTGATTAATAAAATAAATAAAAATAAAATAAAAGTAATGATTACATCCCAGTATATATTTAAATACTAATTTGCTTATCTTTTTTTTCTTTTGCAGATCTTTGAATATCTTCATTTTATTTTTCTGTGCTGATCTTATTCCTCCCTTAAGTTATTATATACTTTTTGCTGCTCTGTGAGAAGAGATGTCTCGCAGCCCAGATGCAAAGGAAGACCCTGTGGAATGCCCCCTTTGCATGGAGCCTCTGGAGATTGATGATATAAACTTCTTCCCTTGCACCTGTGGTTACCAGATCTGTCGCTTCTGTTGGCATCGTATTCGCACGGATGAGAATGGACTTTGTCCAGCTTGTAGAAAGGTATCTTTCTTAAGTTCATCAGAAATAATTTGCTTGATGATACAACCTCAGAATGAAATGTTGCTTCAATCTAAATTTAAGTTTCTTCCTTAAAATATTTGGAGGTGGTGGGTGGAGGGTAAACAAAGAAAAAATACAATTGCTTTATATGAAGTGTAATTTTTCTCACAATGTAATTTGTGACAAATATGATACTTCCATTGATGTAAAGTGGCAAAGATTGTCCTTGATGTAACTAGTTCCACTGTCCTATGCAAGTCAATTATTGCACATTCCTTTACATACTTGATCATTTTTTTGTTTTGTTGTGATTATTTTGAACTGAGATAGTATGTTCTGTAGTATTTGCAAATGCTGTTTGTGCTATCAGGAGTGTATATCACACGTTTCTGCATGACATACTTCATGAAATACTGAAGCAAAGTAATTAGTGTGCTGCTGCCCATACTGCCAAAAATCACCTGTTGTTCAGTCGTTTAGTCGTGTCCGACTCTTCGTGACCTCATGGACCATAGCACGCCAGGCCTTCCTGTCCTCCACTGTCTCTCGGAGTTTACTCAAATTCATGTTCATTACATCGGTGATGCTATCTAACCATCTCATCCTCTGCCGTCCCCTTCTCCTTTTGCCTTCAGTCTTTCCCAGCATCAGGGTCTTTTCCAGTGATGGCCTTTCCACCTAGATGGCCTTTATTCTGAGGCTAAGTGGCAAGCTCCCAAAAGCTTGGGAAATACTGCCCCTATTTGCCAACGGTGCACACCGTTATATTGAGTGTAGAAAGCATGAAGTGGACTTTTGAATCATAGGTATATTATTCTATCTCCTGTTTAAGGAAAGGATGGTGATTAGTCCCACTGCTGTCACAGTACAAATTGTGTAATCTACTGGAAATTTGTAGTTTCAACAGTACTGGTACTCTTTTCAATAATATATGTTGTTATTTAAACTATTGTAGTTAATTCTTAGCCTGTTTTACAGTAATAATTTTCTCAAGGAAAAACAGTTTTTCAAATGTAACAGATGTTTCACAAAATATTTGCTGTAGAGTTGCTTCGTTTATTAATAGGTTTTTTACTTGTTAGAGTGCCACAATGCCTAGTCTCTTGCAGCAAAAACTACAAAAACAGTTTTATTTCCAGAAACCATCTACAATTGATAGTTCCCTATTTTTGAAATTCACTGGTCAGCAGCATAATAAACTTTATTTAGTAATGCCCTATCTGTAATTATAACAATATATAGTTTCCCTCTTAACCTCCTGAATCAGCTTATGCTTTTTTTTCACCAGTGGCTTCACTCTTCTTTCAAAAAACAGTGTCATGAAGCAACAAATGGATGAATAAATTAATTATGGCATACACTTGTATGGATGAGATGCTATTTTATTGGGTACATTGATCCATGAAATGTTATGACTGATGCAACAAATGATGTTATTCTATAGTGAGGACTTCCAGTGTTGTACAGTTACATTTTGTATGAAACAATAAAGTAGATAGAATCCTATCATCTGTGCTATTCCTAACAGAATCTCCAGGTGGGGGTGGGGGGAGGTTGAATGATCCCCTGATCAGGTCATATTGAATAAGGATTTTGAAAAGCCACTGAGATTAATATCCTTTTGAAATCTTTGTTCTGTTTTTCCCTTTTGAAAACTTTTACTTCAAATATCTTACCTGTTTTGGTGATGCTGTAATATTTAGCAGTTTTTCCTAAAATGTGTATCTTTTTCAAAACATATTGTAATAATTTGGCAGATAAATATTTGACTGGTGCATTTACTTTGAGTGCTTCTGATGATAGAGCTCTTTATACTTGACAGTGCTAAAATAGGTCACTTGTCATGCACCACTAATAGATAAAGAAAGAAGGCTAAATGTTGCATTGCATGAGATTAAAGCAATGCCATGCTTTCTTTAAATACTGCAGTATATAACTGCAAATTAGCAGGCATTTTGGCAAGGACCAATTGGGATTATATCCCTTGCTTTGTTGCACTTGTCACTTGTGTTTCTGTCACTACTGATTGAATTTCTTCAAATTATATTATTTGATTAGAATGCCAGTTGGAGCAATCACTACTTGCTCTAGTCCAGAGCTTTCCAAACTTTTCATTTCCGCAACACACCAGCGGCGGCGGGGGGGTGGCCTGCGGTGTCCTGGTGTGTCGCACGCAAACCTGGAAGCGCTGATGGGAACCGTAAGGAGCGGCACCCCCGCCGATCAGCGCCATCGCCGCTGATTGGCGGGGGTGCCGCTCCTTACAGTTCTCCCCATCAGTGCTTCCGGGTTTGCATGCAACACACCAGGACACCGCAGGCGACACAGTAGTGTGTCGTGACACACACTTTGGAAAGCTATGCTCTAGGCAAACCATGTTCTACAGTTTTTTGAAAAGCTAATTTAATATACTTAGTAGTCTTAATTCCCAGTGACTACATTGATAATGCATTTTTCTTGGCAATAGTACAGAAATGGTTTGCCATTGCCTACTTATGGAATGTCTTTGGACTTCCTAGTTTAGTCTACACATCTGATTTTCCTTAGGAATTTCCAATCCCAAGTACTAACTAGGCTTGACCCTTTTTGGCTTTTTAGTATGGGCATGGTTGCTAGGTGCTACCATATTAGCATCTAAACTACTTATAAACTTATATAGAAATGAGCATGTTCTTTTTGTGTATCTAATGCCTAAGTACTACTTAGTGTACTTAGGTATAAAATAAAGAAAATACTACTCATTTCTAAACGTAGGCTATTTTGATGCTGTTTATTATGTTCAGATTTTCATATATATCTTCAACTAGCAGTAATTGGAAGGTGATATAGTATGCATATACCTACAATAAAATGATTGACTATTTTCTGTGTGTCATGAAATGAGTGGGTCCAGGTTACCTGAGGGAACGTCTCATCCCCATTACATCAACCCGTCCCACCCGGTCAGGCAGAGAGGGCATGTTATGGACCCCGTCCATGAGAGATTGTCAATTGGCAGAGCCCAGGAAGAGAGCCTTCTCTGCCATGGCCCCCGCCCTATGGAATACTCTTCCCCCAGAGGTGAGGCAGGCCCCCACTCTCCCAGCCTTCCGGAAAGGGGTAAGACCTGGCTCTGCCATCTCGCTTGGGGTGGAAGGAGGGTAGTCAATCCTGGGGGTGGTTAGTGCCCTAAAGAGGCTCCCATGAATTTATGAATTTACAAATTTAAATTAAGAACTTTTAATATTGCCATCTTGGATTTTATATTTTATATTTATATTTGTATTTGAGAAGTATGGTTTTTAGTATATTTTAATCTCTATTTATTTTTAGTTTTATTGTAAACCGCCCAGAGTCTCTTTGTGTGAGATGGGTGGTGACGAAATTTGAAATAAATAAATAATTAATAGAAAGAAAAGAAAAGAAAAGAAAAGAAAAGAAAGAGAAAGATTGATTGTTTGATTGTGAGGTTAAGTGTAATTCTCTAATGTAGTTTTAAAAATGCAACTAAATGCTGGAAATTGTAGGTCTTTTCTTCCTATGAAGCTCCTCTACTCTACCTTTTGGTACTGTCTTCAAAAGTGAATGTAATAGCACTAGTCAAGGCAGTATTTTCAAACTAGATTTTGTGATCTGTGTACCTTGGGTAAACACTTCAAATTTCCCCAGTGAGAATAATGCCAGCTTGTGTGTCCTTACCTGTCTCCTCTTAAATTCTGCAGTGGCAAAGATTGGACATCTTATAAAGGACAACAGCAAAGTTTAATAGGGATACCTGGCAGAAATTAGGCATGACAGATTATGTGGTTTAGTTTATTTGAAATAAGTTTTGAGTAATTTGCAAAATATCCACTGTAGCAAGCACTGGTTCTGCAAAAAAGTCTAATGTAAAAATTATTCACTGAGAGATACTCATGATTGCCAGAAAGCACAGGTATGATTGCAGCGCATGTAAGACAATTGAATTTTGAAATGACCCTGCTGGATACAACATAAAATGTAAAATTTCTACATTAGAAATAACTTGCAGCCATTTAGCACTCACAGTTCTGGAAATACAGTCTTGTAAAGATAGCAATAGTAATCAATAACTCAAATGTTATATATAGTAACCAAGTAGTAGGATTGTCTCCCTGGACACTCTCTTACTGCTGAATATGGTAGATTGTAATAGAACAAGGATTCCTGAAAGTTGGGTGGAGATATTTTTAGCTAGGTGACTTTATTGAACATCAGGGACCTCCTTCCACAGTTGACTTCACTCAGCAAGATCCTCCATCCTGTGTAGCTTTTTAGGCAGCGTTGGTTCCAGTTTTCTTGAATATTTATTCCTTTTTTAAAGCCATATCCAGAAGATCCAGCAGTATACAAACCACTCTCCCAAGAAGAGCTGCAGAGGATAAAAAATGAAAAGAAACAGAAACAAAATGAGAGAAAACAGAAGATATCAGAGAATCGTAAGCATCTGGCCAGTGTACGGGTTGTACAGAAGAATCTTGTTTTTGTAGTAGGTTTATCCCAGCGTCTAGCAGACCCAGAGGTAAGCAGTTTCTAGTAGTGTGCCTTTCGCTTTTCCAGTGTATTCTTTTTTTAAAAAGGTACTGCTTAAAATCTTTAAATATATATTTTTTTTAAATGTCCAAATACATACATTAACAAAAACAAGAAAATAAAAACAAAGAAAAGGAAAGAAACAAAATTTAAAACTAGCAAAAAAAAAGTATGCCTGGTTTAAAACCTTGGATGGAAAACATGTTCACTTTCTACATATGTACTGATCTTTTGATGAAATTGTGGAAAGTTGTGAACAATATTACTCCATGTGGTCAAGATTTTATTTATTAAGATTTGAACTTCTGAGAATATCTATATTCTGAATTTTGTATTGTATATTAAGTATGTTAAGGTTGCCAAATAAGATGATTATTCTGGACTTTTCAGAAGTATGTAATACAAGAGCCATGGTGTTTTTTGCAGGTTGGGTTGCCTGGTCCTTATACCACTTTTGTCTTTCCTGAAAGCCAAATTTAAAAGATGTTTTTCAAGGCCAGTAAAAATAGCTTAAACTAAGTATATCTTAAACAGTGGGTTTTAAGTAAACAACTTGCAATTATAAATTTTTTTTTAATATTATTCAATACAGGTTTTGAAAAGGCCAGAATATTTTGGAAAATTTGGTAAAATACACAAAGTTGTCATCAACAACAGCACATCATATGCAGGCTCACAGGTAAAATGTTCTTTTGTACTTCTGGGGAAAAGAAGCAAATCCAATATTTCTGTGGAATGTAAACAGCTATGTGTCAATATACCATGTGTTTATATTTTACTTAAAATTCAATCAAATGCACAACCCAGAATACTACAATATAATTTAAGAGGATTCTCAAATTATGGGTATTGTATAAGAATGGTTACAGAATTCTGCTTATTTTGACTCATCTATTCAATGAATTCTCTTTTGGTATTGATATATATGTTCATATTCCATGCTGAAGTGTTTGAACGATCACCATTGTTCAGTTAATACAGTCATTAATATACTAAATTTATTTTAAATTTCCACATAAGAAAGTAATTGTTAATTTTCCTCTAATCTAGAGAATAATATTAATTAATTAATTAATTAATTAATTAATTAATTACATTTATATCCCGCCCATCTCCCCCACAAGGAGGGACCCTGGGTGGTTATATTGAGGAAGGCATCCTAATGCTATATTAATATTTAGATTCACTTTTATCTCAAAGTATATTACTTCGTAGGACTCTGCAGCCTTCAGACATCAGCAACTTTAAGAAGTTGCTGAGAAGTGCTGTGTGAGTGCCTACATGTTTTGTGGTGCACCCATTTCCCATTAAATTGAAAGTGCTGCACAGCTGTATTATTTTGAACAGTTGGTTTTAAATGCTAGAGGAACAAATAGAATTCTAAGGAAACAAGTGAATCTAATTGCATAATAAAGATTCTTGTATAATTATGGTGTTAGCATTTTCCTAACTGTCTTACCAAATTATATAGAAAGTTAGGTATAAATAGTAGCACACTGATCTGAGAATTCACTAGTTCAAATATCTGTTTAGTCATAAAGTCTTAGGTGAATTTTAAGAAATTACTCTTTTTCCAGAAAACAGTCTTTTATGATTTTTAGCTGATTTGGTCTATTTTTTTTGTTGTTGTTGTTGTTTTATTTTCAAGATATATATTTAAAATACAAAAAAGAAAGAACTATAGATTAGATAGAAAACAGAACTAAAGTAAAAAGAACAAACTATAAATATGTGAATAGAAAGAGAATATAAATAAGGCGACTTCCAACTATCTTCGATACAGATATAAGATTATATACAAATCTAATCTCTTGCAAATAATTAACCTAACAAAACATTATTTCTATTAACAACAAATCGTTCAATCTTTAAAACCCAAAATCAAGACATCACTTTTTTCAGTTACAAGCAAATATTCCAAAAGTGGTTGCCAATTTGATATAAAAGTAGAAATAGAATGCTCTCTTATTAAAACTGTTAATTTAGCCATCTGAGCCATGTCCATTAATTTAACAATCCAGTCTTCAACTGTAGGTATTTGCGGATCTTTCCATCGTTGAGCATATAACAATCTTGCTGCCATGATCATATACATTAGCAGAACTCCATGTTGTTTCTCTAATTGCTTTTCCATCTTACCTAGCTGATTTGGTCTATTGGTTATATTTACACATGTGTAAAATGGTCTTGAAACAAGAAATTAATTCTGTTTATTCTTATGCTTTGCAGTTGTGTCACAACAAACATTTTAGAAATATTCTTGTACATTAATCATACATTGCAGTCCTAATTATTACTAATTTTACAATAAATTATAGTAATTTGGAAGGCTTTATCCAGAGCTTTTTTTGTAAGTAAAGTTTTACTTAAGTTTTACATTTGGCCTTTAACTCCATAAAATTCTAAGTACAAGGAACTGACTTGTAATTTTTTTTTTAAATCTAGGGTCCAAGTGCAAGTGCATATGTAACATACATCCGGTCAGAAGATGCACTCAGAGCTATACAGTGCGTTAATAATGTGGTAGTAGATGGAAGAACACTTAAGGTAATGTTAACAAATATTTTATAGCTATAGCATTTGCTGCTGTATAAGAATTTACCAGATTTATTCAAAGGGAAGGCAAAGGGAGGGTTCTCTTATATTTGGCAAATAGACAGGCACTGTTGAAGGCAAAGGTAATGGGTGGAAGATGAATGTGTCTAGTTGCAAATACTATAAACCAGTTGCATGAAGAGAAGGTGTTCATATTGCTTTTGCCTTGTTGAGGCACAGATTTTTTTAGAATCCTCATTCTAGATGGCAATGGCTTTTCTTCACCCTCCCCACTCCCTGTTTAATTGTAGACACTTACTGGAAAACTGGGAGATGAAATTAATGTACTTTTACCCCAGCTCAACTTGAATGGGAATACTGTAGTATTATTGACTGACAAGGACTAAAACTCTTCTGCATACTTATCTGGCAGTAACAGCCATTGAACTCAGTGGGACATACTTCGGAATAAACATACATAGGTTTATACTTGCTAAGCTCGGTATAGGTAGTCCTCACTTAACGACCACAGTTGGAACCGGCAACTCTATTACTAAGCGATGCGATTGTTAAGTGAAACATCACATGACCACACTCCCGACTTACAGCATCAGTTCTGCTGTGGTCATTAAGCAAATCACCTATGGTCAGTAAGCACAACATCACTTGACCATGACTTGCAACTTACTGCTGGCTTCCCCATTGACTTTGCTTGTCGGAAGTTGGCTGTGAAGGTCACAAATGGTGATCTCATGACCGCAGGATGCTGCAATGGCCCTAAGATTGAGGACCAGTCGTAAATCTACTTTTTCAGCACCACCATAAGTTTGAACGGTTGCTGAACAAGGAAGTTGTTAACTGAGGACTACCTGTATACAGTCATGTGAAAAAGTAAGTACAGCCCATGTAAAGTTTTTTTCTTCTTTAACATATATGGACATACCAATATTTTATCTTCATTCAAATTAATGGTGATGTAATTGAACAAAAAAAACTATGAGAAATTGACTTTGCATTCATTTATTCACCCAAAAAAAATTAACAGATATGCCATGTTTTCTTTTCCTTATGAAAGCAAATCTACTTCTGCAGTATATTGTTGGTCATCTTTGAAAATTCTTGACATGCTACATTTTCTATTAGGCATCTTTAGGAACCACAAAGTACTGCAGTTATTTTCTGAAGAACATGCAGTGTCCAAAGCCAGACTGTATGTACCTACATGAACTAGGAGATGAAGCAGCCAGTTTCACAAAAGAAGAGATGCAGGTAGGTATATTGAGGGTTGATGTTTTTGTCCTAAACCACTCCTCTCTCCAAAGATTGATCCTGCGTAGCGAAACGGCTTTTCCCCCCCTAACCATAATTGCTATATTTGAGGTGTGGTAGAATCAAGGATAGGAAGGAATGAGCCAGATCTAAAGGCTGTAAGCACAATTCCCAAGAAAAGATACAGCTACTTTAAGGAGTTACAAACATTTGCAGTTCCAGAACACTCACAAACAACTTTTTGGAAATGAATCCAAATCACGCCCAGGTAGATAAATAAATAGATAGGAAAATGGTCAGATCAGTGAATCTTCTGAAATATGAAAATTTATTTTGTTTGTTGAATTTTGCCACCGCCCATCTCCCCCAAAAAGAGGGACTCTGGGCGGTTTACGACAATAAGCACATTAAAACAATAAGCATAAATAACATCTAAAATATCAATACAAAGTTACCAAATATAAATATAAAAGTAAAAATAAATATAAATATAAAATCCAAGTGGCCTAGAAGATCTAATTCAGTGAGGAGAGCTCTAAGGTGCCAGCCACCCGCAAGAATAACTACTCCCCTTCCCGCCCCAGGCGAGACGGCAGAGCCAAGTCTTCAGGTTCTTCTGGAAGGTCAGGAGTGATGGGGCCTGTCTCACCTCTGGGGGCAGAGTGTTCCAGAGGGCAGAAGCCATTGCAGAGAAGGCCCGCTTCCTGGACCCCGTCAAGTGAAATTCTTTTACAGACGGTCCGTAACATTCCCTCTCTGCATGACCGGGTGGGATGGGTCGATGTCATGGGGATGAGACGGTCCCTCGGGTAACCTGACCCATGCCATTTAGGGCTTTAAAGCTGATAACCAACACCCTGAATTGGACCCGGAAGCAAACTGGCACCCAGTGCAGCTTGCATAGCAATGGTGTCACATGTGCCGATCTTGGGGCACCAAGAATTGCCCACGCAGCCACATTCTGGACCAGTTGAAGCTTCCGGATATTCTTCAAGGGTAGCCCCATGTAGAGCACATTGCAATAGTCTATATGGGAGATGACCAGGGAATGAGTGACTGTTCGGAGGGCTGCTTGATCCAGGAAAGGGCGTAACTGGCGCACAACACGAAGTTGCGCAAAGGCCCTTCTGGCCACGACTGCCACCCCCAGGTTCCGCTCTGGGTCTGTCTGGGGCAGTGCAACCCCATCCAGAACTAAAGATGACAATCGATGGGCGCGGTGGCTCAGCGGGTTAAACCGCTGAGCCGTTAGACTGCCGACCACAAGGTTGGCAGTTCGAAACCGCGTGGCGAGGTGAGCTCTCGTCACTAGCCCTAGCTCTCTGCCAACCCAGCGATTCGAAAGCTAATATAGCAAGTAGATAAATGGGTACCACTCACGTGGGGCAATTTGCGGGCGTCCATCAGAGGGTCGTCCTCGATCCAAGAAAGACCTGGAGAACGGTGATGGCGGCGGAGGACGACGGATCCGGAAATAACAGCTGCCTGGACGTCAGCAGCCGGCGCGGAGCGAGGCATTCTGGGACATGTAGTCTGATGCCTGCAGCTGAAGAGCCGGTTCCCTTCCCCTCTCCCTATTGCGCGGTAAAAATTGTAATGATGTATAATTGATACGTAATTGAATGTTGTAAGCCGCCTAGAGTCCTCCAGTAGGGAGGGGATAGGCGGGGTATAAATAAGACAAATTAATTAATTAATTAATTAATTTCCCGGATACAGAAGAGCCATTAACCCATAGCCACTCCATCTTTCCAGGGTTCAGCCGAAGCCTGTTGTTCCCCATCCAGACCCCCACAGCCCCCAGGCACCGAGAGAGGGCAGTCACCGGATCACTTACTTCACCCAGGACGGAGATGTATAATTGGGTATCATCAGCATATTGATGATACCTCATCCCATGGTGGTGAATGTTCTCACCCAGTGGTTTCACGTAGATGTTGAATAGGAGAGGAGAGAGAACCGAACCCTGCGGCACCCCACAAAGGAGGGGTCGAGGGTCGGATCTCTCACTCCCTATCACCACCGATTGGGACCAGCCCCAGAGTAAGGAGGTGAACCAGCACAAAACCACGCCTCCCACCCCCAACTCCCTAAGCTGACCCAAAAGGATACCATGGTCGATGGTATTGAAAACCGCTGAGAGGTCAAGAAGAGCCAGGATGAATGCACGGCCCCATCCCGCTCCCGCCAGATATCATCCATAAGCGCGACCAATGCAATTTTTGTCCCATATCCAGGCTTGAAACCTGACTGGAAGGGGTCTAGATAATCCGTTTCATCCAGAATCCTCTGGAGTTGCAACCCCACCACCACCTCAACCACCTTCCCCAAAAAGGGGAGGTGGGTGACTGGACGAAAATTATCCAACACAAGTTCTAGCTGAAAATCTCAGTATTTTGAATGAGAATGTTAACAATTTGTAATACTTTTGGGTGAGAATACTGAAATTGTGAGATTTTGGGCAATAACACTAAAATCTAATTTATTATTTAAATTTATATGACCGCCCATCTCCCCCAACGGGGGACTCTTTGTGTGATGGCACAAAAATTCTATCCCTTCCCCCCTTGCCCCATTTTTTTGTTTTATTGCTAATTCCTTTGGTGTCGTTAGTTGATCCTAAAAGGCAAAAGCTATCCACCGCTTCAGTATCTTCATTGTCAAAATTAAACAGTATTTGAGTGCTTTTTGCTAGCATAAAACTTGTTTGGATCAAACCAGAAATGGTGGTTAGAAATAAAGCAGTAAATCAATAAAATCTGAATCAGATCACATGAGAGACACAAAGGTTTTGTGTAGTTTGTCCTACAAAATTTACAATTCCCAAAAGCTTAATTTTGTTTGATCTTTAAAGGTATTGGTCAAAATGTACATTGGGAAAAATGAGCTTGACATTTAAATATTTCATGGTAGAAATGGATTTTCTACCATGGATGGATGCAGATAGAGCACATTAATTGGGCAAAAAAAAGTATATATCCATTTCTCAATGGATCCTTATGTAAGGATCTTTCCAAAGTTAACATTAATTGAAACTTGAATGGTAAACCTTATTTTACAAATCAAGATTAGTACTCTTGCTAAATCAATGTAAAATGTTAAATTATAGATGTCATGGATTTCAATCATATTAGAAAGCTCTAATTCAATTTACAGGTAGTCCTTGTTTACCTACCGTTTGCAGTTATGACGGTGATGCAAACTTTGCAACCAATCCTTGCATTTATGACTTTCGCAGGTCTGTAAAGCAAAGGAAAGCTGAAGTAAGATCATAAGCATAGTTGCGGTTTCACTTAGCGATTGCTTCACTTAACAACCAAGTTGCCAATCCCAATTGTCGCTAAACAAGGACTATCTGTACAACAAACCACATTTTCCGCTTCTGACAGCAAAAGCAATGATTTGGCACTCTTGTACTATTTTACCCAATATAGGTAATGATTTTGGGATCTTTTAAAGTAACTTTCCACTGTGCAGTATTATTATGTCTGAGATACTAAATAGTATTCTGAGATATTCTGGAATAAAGCATACACTTTAATTCAGAGCTTTCCAAACTTTTCATGTTGGTGACACACTTTTTAGACATGCATCATTTTGCGACACACTCTTACAGCAGGGCAACATTTCGTGACACACTCTTACAGCAGGGCACAAGGCAGGCACTAGGACCTGCACGGAATCACAGCTGGTTTGGAGGCAGCAAGGCACAAGGCAGGCACTAGAACCTGCATGGAAGCCAGGAGGCAGCAGCAGCCGTGACACACCCAGACACTCAGCCAACACACTAACGTGTCCCGACACAGAGTTTGGAAAGCTCTGCTTTAATTGATCGCTTTCTTTACTTCTGAATTCTCTTTTCCTCAGGCTGGCAAGCATCAAGAATATGAACAGAAGTTACTCCAAGAGCTATACAAATTAAACCCCAACTTTCTCCAGCTGTCCACAAATGTAGTTGACAAGAACAAGAACAAAGTTACTTCTCTACAGAGGTATGATGTGTAAGTACAGGTTTTCTACCAGAGCTTTCTTATTTTCCATCAAAACTCCTTTTATTTTCTCCATGACCACAGTTTTAACCACATGACTGCTTAAGCCAATATAGATGGCAAATTATTCTCTTTGTGTTACTTCTCTTTTTTATATGTATGGAATATTTTCAAATACATGTGCATGTATTTATTAAATTGAAAATTTCTTTTAACAGAAAATTGCCTTTCTGTTAGGCATATATACATTTACATAGAATGTCACAGTGCGTGGCCATGCTGATAGGTTTTTGGGGTACAATCTGAATTCATTTAACTTTCAACTGATGTTTTGATTAAATATTTTATAACCTAATATTATGAAGTAGGCCTGGTCTTTAATTTGGTAATGCAAACTGAACAAATTGGTCAGAAAAAGGTGACACTTCCACAAAGGACTCGAAAGATAAAATTAATCTTCATGTAAATATTCTGACTTTTAGTACCTTATTTGGATTGTAGTCATGTGTACTTGAATTACAGCAGGTTGGTGATTTTTAGAATGTAGTACTTGATAGGAAGTGCATTCAAGTGTTCATTATATGAAGTTCTCAACATGTACACTTATGGATAATTCCCCAGCCAATGTCATTTTAATAGTGTCAGTTGCTACTGACACTTTTCTTTGGTGTCAATCCTGGTGTCTTCTCTACATGCACATGCACGTTCAGATGACATCAGAACGCCTTCAAAGTGATTGTACTGAACCTTCAAGTAGATGGAATATTTCAGGAAGCAGGTTCAGAACAGTGTTTTGGTTGTTTTGCAAAACACCCTTCAAGTGACTTGCACAGTCATGCTATTTGACAATTTGTGGGTATGTTATTTTTTGGATAGTTTTCTCAAGTTAAAAGTTTCACTGATTATCTTAGCTTGTTGGTAGGCTGTTACTATTTAGAAATTGAAGTAACCTTATGCTTAGAAGGTACTGTGTTAAAATGTTTGTCAAGTACTTTTTAAATTAATAATCTAAGAGAAAGCAAAATAATTAATAGAATAATAATCGGAAAGGGTTGGTGCAATAAATATCAGTAGTTGGTGACTTGAGCAAATGGATGGTGCTCTTTTTTAAAGGCTTAGTAAAGATACTTTTCAAATAAATTTTCAGATAGCAGGGTCTTATATTTCCGTGTCATTTTGTCCAGTGTTGTCTTAGTGGATCAGTATTATTTTTTAAAATAACTAAACTTGCATTTAGGAAAGTTGATGAGATATTTGTAAAGATAAAACTGCATTAGCAGAATTTGTAATAAATACAATATAGACTTTTCTTCTTAATCTCCAAGTGATTGATTTCAAGTGAACAGGACAATCAGCTTGATCTTTTTTATTTGAGTATTTCATTTGGATCATGATCCATCTTGTTATACTCTATTTAATATCTGTTTAATATCTGTCCCAAGGGAGAAATATACTGAACGAAAC
This sequence comes from Charina bottae, assembly GCA_023362775.1. Taxonomy (NCBI): domain Eukaryota; kingdom Metazoa; phylum Chordata; class Lepidosauria; order Squamata; family Charinaidae; genus Charina; species Charina bottae. Next base: position 37,574,103 of record JALMGJ010000006.1, on the reverse strand, counting down.
ATCCTGTGAGATTCAAATTAAATGTTCTTACAGAATGAGTTGTATTATAAGAAAGGGGGAATAACAGCATTGGGTTCTGAAATGACAACTAATTCTGATGTGGCCTATCTCAACAAAGGAGGAATCTAAAGCTTCATAATCTTTCTTGCAAAAAGATTCTGTGTAGATTCTGTGTGGATTTAATTGACATCAAAGTGGGCATTTGTGATATGTTTATCTCGCCCAAAGAGAGACTCCGCTCTTACTGCTTGTAGATTGCCTAAACTTTCTATGCTACCCCAGCATTTAAGTCTTCATTATCATACTTTAAAAGAAAGCAAACAGCATGAATGTTGATCAGAATAAAGAAATTCTAGATTCTTGTAATCTGTTCTTAGTAGCAAATTTTAAAAAGAGACTATGACTTTAGTTCTTAGGCTTATTATTCATCTTTGTTTCTAAAAGAAGTGGCATTAACTGGCAAGCAGAGATGGTTCTCTTCTCAAAATACCAATGTAACTTGTGCCAAATAATGTTTCATTAAGATTTCGTGATATATGTTTATATATTGTGGAAAAGTCGCTACAGAAATCGCCTTCTTCCATAGGAAATGTCGAATTCCTATTCCAAATGTTTGTTTTTTTTAGGAAACAGATTTTATTGACTTTGCAGAAGTAGCAGTTGTAAATACATTGATCAGTTACTAGTCTTAACATCTAAAAGACTTTTAGCTTTCAGTCTATTCTGTACACTGTGGACTTTTGAGCAGAGACTTGGATAACTGATAATAATTTTGAAGATTGTCATTCTCCACTTGAAAAAATGGAACTGAAGCAGTTGTGCCATTTCTATCTTCTTCCGTTGCTTGAGGGAACGAAGGAGCTAATGCAGAAATACCACAAATGGACCTCAAAAATGGAAAACTGTGAAAGGTTTTCTTGTTAAATTAATGGCTTATATAGTTTTAAGACACATATTTACATATTCATTTTTTCCAAATCCATCTTGAGAACTCGGAACTTTCTTACATTGCAAAAAATTAATGCTGGAGCATACATTTGCGTACACACATATATGTAACATGCAATATAAAGTTCTAAATTCTTTCATTTTTCATATAGATAGCACTTTCTAAAAATAACAAGGAAAAACTACTGGATCAACAAGCAGAAGAAACCAGCTATAATCATGTCTCTTTTAATGTTTGTTCATGTGTTCCTATGGAAATCACCTAAATATCTAAAGATGACTTTATCAGTTTTATTCAAGCTGTTAATTCACTTTCCATTCCAAAGGAACCTAATTCATTTAGATGTGCTTATATTGGTAGAAGTGTTGGGGTTAAAAGATTGAAACAGAAAGGGATTAAGGTAAAATAGGTGAGCTTAGTTTTACAATAACTAATAGGTTTTAGAAGTATGCAACCAGCACAGAGAAAATTCATAATGAGAATGCAGGCATACAGTTTATCAATTGGAAGATAGGATAACCATATCCATAAAGTAATAAAAAACAGAGACAATGTGAAGGCTTTGAGGATTCTATATTTTAATGGTCAGATTTGCCTTGACCTTTACAGATTCACAAATATAAATGTAACTACTTTACCTGATGCAACCCTTCCTGCTTTTACTTTTGTAGTGTTACATGCAGACACTACAATTTGAATTAAAGATTTCCCTATTCCTCAGCACCATTTAAGGCATGAGGAATAATTTCCCCAATGTTTCAGTTTTAAGATTTTCTCTATAACTTGAACTCTCTTTTACTTTCACCTCTTTCCAGACCCAACAGTAATAACAAAGATGCCTGGCCATCATTACAGAGTTCAAGTAAATCAGTCAACGGCTTAACAATGGAACACAGGAAAACGCCTCCTATTTTAGAAAATGGCACAGACCCAGAACACATGACTCCAGATGGTCCAGATTCAGATTTCGGGTAATTGTGCTGCCTTTTATACTTCAGTTAGTTTTCTTTCTCTCTCACCCTTGTGGAGGGATTATTTTTCGGCCTCTATCTGGAGAGCTGGATTCAAATGCTGATAAACTTAAAAATAAAAATGGTTGCCCCAGTTCACTAGGTGATTCCTAATCCTAATGTGGGTGAAAAAACTGTTCATTATTTAATGAACAGCTTTTCAATAGACGCCTGAATAAAGGTAAGGGTTGCAAATAAGATAAAACATTTTTAAACAATCTTTTGGGTCAGCATTCAAGGAAATGATATATCACAATTAAAAAGAAAACTTGTGTTGCACTGTAAGAACTCTGATTTCTGGTGACCTTTAGTTGACTGGTTTAAATTCTTTGAACCAAATGTAAAAATAAAAATATTCACTTAGCTTACATTGGTATTACTCAAGTATGGTGCTGTATTGAGTTGCATTAGCTTTTCCCTTTCCTAAAAGTTTCTGGATTTGTATTTAATATTGTAAGAAATCTCTTACATCATGAATATTTTGTAGGGTTTTTTATCTCTTAGATTAAGAGTGTATATTCTATAGCACTTTGATGTAGCTCAGTTTGTCTGCTTCATGTTGCAGTAGTACTGGTGTGATAAGGAAATAAATCATATGAAGGTCCTGTGTCATATTACACGAATTTATTTATTTATTTATTTATTTATTTAATTTCTATAACCGCCTATCTCCCCCCATGGGGAACTCTGGGCAGTTCACAACAAACAAGTTAAAATACAGTAAGGTTTAAAATCTCAATTATACAATAAAAATAAATTAAATTGAAAATAAATTAAATTGAAAATCCAGATGGTAATGGAATAGTTAAAAGAAGGACAGTTATAAAATTAGGGGATTAGCCACCCCCATGAGGAACTATCCCTTCCTCCTTCCCATGCCAGGCAGCAGAACCAGGTCTTCAGCTCTTTCCTAAAGGTCGGGAGGGAGGAGATCTGTCTCAACACTGGGGGCAAGATGTTCCATAGAGTGGGCGCTGTCACAGAGAAGGCCCGCCTCCTAGCTCCCATCAGATGACACTCTTTAATTGATGGGGTTCGTAGCAGGCCCTCTCTGAATGACCGGGTGGGGTCAAGTAATTTAGTAGGAATAGAAGAACAGATGAAGTGCCTTCTATTTCAATATTTACTCTTGCATTGAATTAATACTTCACATCTAATGATATTTGAACACTTCGGGATGTACCATTCTTGTAAAAGAATATTGTTATTTGTTAGGCCACTCTTTGTCTGACAAAGCATCTTATGTCCCTTTACCCAAATTTAATGTAGTCCTGCTCAGAAGGAGGTAGTCTGTTTTAGATTGTTTTCATTGTAAATTAATAGGTAACTACTAAAATATTGTAGTAATGCTCTATGACGGTTAACTGTATTTCAGTTATGAGCATAAGAAAAGTGCATTGAAAATATTCTGAACATCTAATGTTATTTCAGTTAACCAGGAACCCAAGGGCCACATGTAAAATGAGGCTTCTACCTATCCTCCTATAGTATTATCTAGGTTATGGAAATCAGCCTAATGGAAAGAAAAATTATCATTTTCCTCTGTTAATGCTTTTGGTTTGAGAAAGAAAAAAAAATATATTTTTGATACACATTCATCATTTCATTTAAATCAGGGATGCATAGTTATAGATGTAAAGATCACATGTGATCTACCAAAGGTTTCAGCGTGACCCCCAGGACCCCTCCAAACGTCAGTAAAAATTCTAATGTTTATGGAACAGAAGGGAGAAATTATTAAATATTGGTTTTTAAAGAAACCATATTAACCCCCCCCCAACAATGCATACCTCAGCTCTAATTGGATCTAGGAACTTATTTTGATATTCAGACATGTACTTTCACTAGCATGATGGATTAAAGTTTAAAAGATTAAAGCCAGTTTGGTCTAGTGGTTAAGGCCAGTTTGGTCTAGTGGTTAAGGCAACAGGGTAGAAACCAGGAGACTGAGAGTTCTAGTCCCGCCTTAGGCATGAAAGCCGGCTGGGTGACCTTGGGCCAATCCCTGTCTCTCAGCCCTAGGAAGGAGCCAATGGGAAACCAGGAGACTGAGAGTTCTAGTCCCGCCTTAGGCATGAAAGCCGGCTGGGTGACCTTGGGCCAGTCACACACACTCAGCCCAACTCACCTCACAGGGTTGTTGTTGTTGGGAAAATAAGAGAAAGGAATATTAGGAATATTAGCCGCCTTGAGTTATTTATAAAAATAATAAAGGGATAGAAAATAAATAAATGAAAAAATAAAATTTGTATTTCTAAGGAAAACTTGAATATTTAGGCAGCTATTTATGAAGCTGTTTTCATCATTGTATAACTGAATGACTACAGGATTTCTAAGAAAGAGATTAAAGACTTCAATATTTTGTTTGAAAAAATAGGTTTGAATTGATTAGGAACATTAAATCTTGAGTATCTGAAAAATACAATCTGTTCCAATTTTGCTTAAAACTTCTTTAAAAAGTGTTAAATAACAGTTAGAAATATAATATACACTTTGTATCTTTTCCAATCCACTCCTTTATATTAAATAAATTTGCAACTTTTTACCTTTGTCTTTCTTTTTGTCAGTTAAGTTAGGAAGAATGAAGTTCTGACAAAAGGCATTAAATTTAGGTAGCAGTTGGAGTGTGATGCTATTTTATTTTAAATAAATCCACTTGTAAATAAGCATACTACTGATTCTGTATGCACTTTGTACTGGCTTTTGCCGCCCTAACTAGATTCAGATGAGAACATAGGCATGGGATATATAGACTTACAGCATTAGTGTGCTTTTTGAAATATAAACTGTCATAGATTTAAAGTTAGATTTTATCTCAGGAAAAGTTTAGGACCAGTTTGGTCTAGTGGTTAAGGCAACGGGCTAGAAACCAGGAGACTGTGAGTTCTAGTCCCGCCTTAGGCATGAAAGCCGGCTGGGTGACCTTGGGCCAGTCACACACACACAGCCCAACTCACCTCACAGGGTTGTTATTGCGGGGAAAATAGGAGGAGGAATGAGTATTAGGTATGTTCGCTGCCTTGACTTATTTATAAAAATAATAAAGGTGGGATATAAAATAAAATAAAGTTATTTTATGCCTCTGAGGGGCCGCCTAGATTCAGTCCCTCATTTTAATATTTTCACTTTAAAAGCAGGAAAACTTTTTTTTCACTCAGTTACAGACACAAAATCATCTAACAGTATGTAATTCTTAGATGAAATTTATTTTTAATTTGAACATCAACACCTACAGGCTTAGAATCAGAGTTTTTTTAAAGAAATGTCAGGAATGGAAAGAATAAACTACAAATAAACCAATTGTATCTCTCGCAATAGGATGTTTTGCCAGTAATTAAGATTTGAATTATATTTTACAAGTAACTAAAATCAATGCATAGTCGAAGGCTTTCACGGCCGTAGTCCGATGGTTGTTGTGGGTTTTCTGGGCTGTGTGGCCGTGTTCTGGCAGTTCTGGTTCCTAAAAAAATAAAAAAGGACATTGCGGACCACGCAACCAGACAAAAGCAAAAATTCGACAAATACCAAAAAAGGCGACCAAAACCAGCACTAGAGACCTCACGCATTTTCATAAATCTGTCTGAACACAAACTCTCCCCTGAGGAAACCTCCATCTTAGCCAATGGTGGAAACTTTGCAGTCACACCCTCCAGAATTCCTGTAGAAGATATCATTGCCAATGTAGAATCAGCCATTCATCATCTTCCAGAAGAGGAAGCAGAAGAAGAGGAGAAATGGCAAGGATCCTACGGAAAGCCAAGCCACCTACAAGCAACATAACGAAGAAGGAGAGAAATGCCATCGAGACCCTCAATCGAGATCCTGACATCATCATCCTACCACCGGACAAAGGCAATGCCACGGTAATTATGAAAACAAATGAGTACAAGGATAAAATTAGAGAACTTCTAGACCCCACCACATGCAGAAAACTAAGAAGGGACCCAACCAGCAAAATCACAAAACAAACAAACACACTGATCAAGAGCTCCTCCCTTCCCCTCAACGTACTTCAACGTACCTGCAAAACAGAAGCTCTATTACCAAGACTATATGGACTCCCCAAAATCCACAAAGACGCAATCCCACTCAGACCCATTGTAAATGCCATCAGCTCTCCAACATACGAATTATCAAAACATTTGGCTACTCTTCTACAGACCCACTGTGGACAGACTTCATCCCACATAAAAGACTCAAGACATTTCATAAACAAAATCGGCACCCATAAACTTAACCCCACGGACAAATTATTCAGCTTTGATGTGATCTCCCTGTTCACCAAGGTTCCAATAAAGGACACCATGGCACTCATCAAACAGATCTTTCCAAAAGACATCACGGCGCTATTCCAACATTGCCTGACGACCAGCTACTTTCAATGGGATAAGGATTTCTACGAACAAACAGATGGAGTCGCCATAGGAAGCCCCCTCAGCCCGATTATAGCGAACTTCTACATGGAACATTTCGAAAAACAGGCTTTAGAATCGGCACCCCTCACACCAACAGTCTGGTACCGGTTCGTGGACGACACCTTCACCATTTGGAGTCATGGGGAAGAAGAATTAGAGAAATTCCTGAACCACCACAACAGCATCCACCCAAATATACAATTCACCATGGAAAAAGAAATGGAAAGCGAACTACCATTTTTAGATGTCATGATCATATGCAAACTGGACCTGCAATTAGGACACAAAATCTACAGAAAACCCACCTACACAGACCGGTATCTACACAAAAATTCCAATCACCACCCACAACAAAAAAGAGGCATCATCAAAACACTAGTGGATCGCGCAAATCAGAACTGTGAAGCTCAGTTTCTCAATTCTGAACTCAACCATTTGGATTGGTCCCTACAGGCAAATGGCTACTCCAAGAATGAAATCAGGAGAGCTATCAAACCGAAAAAACAGCACTCAAGTGAAGAAAAACAGCCCCCCACAAGCAAAATATTTCTGCCCTACATTAAAGGAGTCATGGACCGCATGGAAAAACTAATGAAAAAACATAACCTCCAAACAGTCTTCAAACCCACCAGAAAAATACAACAGATGTTAAAATCAGCAAAAGACAAAAGGGACCCCCTCACCGCTGCAGGAGTTTACAGCATACCCTGCAGCTGTGGACAAGTATACATTGGGACCACAAAACGCAGCATCCACACCAGGATAAAAGAACATGAAAGACAGTGCAGACTACAGCAACCTGAAAAATCTGCAATAGCTGAATGGTCTCAAACAAACTGGTCACCAAATTTTATTTGAAAACACAGAAATACTGGACAACACCAACAGCCACTATGTTAGACTATACAGGGAAGCTGCCGCACGTTTTTCTGTGTGTTGCCGCTGTGCGTGCGCCGCCGAACGCCCTCTTGCGTTTTTTCCAGCAGCGGCACTTTGGAAAGCCCTGCTTCTAGCTGTGCTCCTGTCCTCTGAAAATGCCAGCCACAGCTACTGGTGAAATGTTAGGAACCAGAACTGCCAGTACATGGCCACATAGCCCGGAAAACCCACAACAACCATAACTAATATCACTTTATTGAAAATTGCGTACTATATTGGCTAACTTCAAGAAAGAAGATTTGAATGCTGACTTTTTTTTTTGCTCTGCTAACTAGTATTTTTTGCTGTTCCTACTTAATCTTACTATCTTCACATATTCTTCTTTATAAAACTCCAGTTTAACATTGACCATATCACTTGCATCTATGAAATAACTTAATGCCATTCTTCAAAATAATAATTAATTGATAATTAGAATTAATCTGATTATTTTCAATCCAAATTATATGTATTACACTGTGTGATGATTAAACTATAGTTTTATATTTCCAATCCCCTTTTTGTAGTTTTATTAGACCATGGGATTTTAAATGTTACCGTGGTTATGTGTTAGAGCTGTTGCAAAGATATGTCTGTATGAGCAATTGAATATGATACATTCCAGCAGGCATTGGTACCTCCTTTCTAATTTAGTTCTTTATAGGAAGATTTGTTTTCTTAAACTTAATCTGTTTTTTCCCCCTGAGTATTAGCTTAGTTAATTAGTTCAGCTCCTTTGTTCTCTCTTTATTCTTCTAACAACTAATTTGAAAAGCTGTGAATATCAAAGATACTTCTCCCCCCCTCCCAGTGGATTGTGTACAAATGATTATTTCAGCAACAAAATGGAAATAACATGCTCTGGATTATATTGGTACTGGTACTTGTTTGGGTTACTGTCTTGTTTAACTAAATAAGTAATGAAAGAGGAGAGCTTTCTTATAGTTAAAAAAAGATGGACGTTTAAAATAAATGCTTGTGTACTTATTTAAATGCTTGTTTGTTTAAGAGAGAATAGTACACTGTTCAAATGCATACTTAAAGCAGAACATTCCAAACTTCCATTTGTCAGTCCTTCAAGGTAGACCAGACTAGGACACGAGAATTGTGAATGCTAATACTACTTTTATTATAAGGTTATGGTAATAGAATCTTGCAAGTCTGAATGCGCTCCCCCCCCACCCTCCCTTTATCTTCATGAGAACTAGGGAGGTCATGTCTGAGACGCTTTTTCAAATTACTTTTCTGACCCAGACTCAGATTTCTTCTGACCATTGCTTGGTTGCAGGTTCTCCTCATGTTTCTCAAGGTTATTCTTACTGCTCATTATACCATGTCATCCTCAGTGAGATTTAAGGAAATCTATATTGTTAGTACCTAATTTTTTATTTTATGGCCAATTTCATATTACCTCTATTACCTGGATCATTTTAATTGTACTGGTGGCTTTAAGTGAGATCCTAGTTTCAGCAGTCATTGCTACATTTGACATTACCATGTGAAGAAATTTGTAACTTTTGCTAGCTTTATTTAATTGCTTATGATATTGTTGTTCAGTCGTTTAGTCGTGTCCGACTCTTCGTGACCTCATGGACCATAGCACGCCAGGCCTTCCTGTCCTCCACTGTCTCTCGGAGTTTACTCAAATTCATGTTCATTACATCGGTGATGCTATCTAACCATCTCATCCTCTGCCGTCCCCTTCTCCTTTTGCCCTCAGTCTTTCCCAGCATCAGGGTCTTTTCCAGTGAGTCCTCTCTTCGCATTAGGTGGCCAAAGTATTTGAGCTTCAGCTTCAGCATCTGTCCTTCCAATGAGCAGTCAGGGTTGATTTCCTTTAGGATTGACTGGTTTGACCTCCTTGCAGTCCAAGGGACTCTCAAGAGTCTTCTCCAGCACCACAGTTCGAAAGCATCAATTCTTCGGTGCTCAGCCTTCCTTATGGTCCAACTCTCACAGCCATACATTGCTACTGGAAAAACCATAGCTTTAACTATATGGACCTTTGTCGGCATGGTGATGTCTCTGCTTTTTAATATGCTGTCTAGGTTTGCCATAGCTTTCCTTCCAAGGAGCAAGCGTCTTTTAATTTCATGGCTGCAGTCACCGTCTGCGGTGATCTTGGAGCCCAAGAAAATAAAATCTGTCACTGCTTCCATTTCTTCCCCTTCTATTTGCCAGGAAGTGATGGGACCAGATGCCATGATCTGGGTTTTTTTAATGTTCAGTTTCAAGCCAGCTTTTGCACTCTCCTCTTTCACCCTCATCAAGAGGCTCTTTAGTTCCTCTTCACTTTCTGCCATTAGGGTGGTATCGTCTGCATATCTGAGGTTGTTGATATTTCTCCTGGCAATCTTAACTCCGGCTTGTGATTCATCCAGCCCGGCATTTCTCATGATGTACTCTGCATATAAGTTAAATAAGGAGGGTGATAATATACAGCCTTGTCGTACTCCTTTCCCAATTTTGAACCAGTCGGTTGTTCCATGTCCGGTTCTAACTGTTGCTTCTTGACCCACATACAGGTTTCTCAGGAGACAGGTAAGGTGGTCTGGTACTCCCATCTCTTTAAGAATTTGCCACAGTTTGTTGTGATCCACACAATCAAAGGCTTTAGCGTAGTCAATGAAGCAGAAGTAGATGTTTTTCTGGAACTCTCTTGCTTTTTCCATGATCCAGCGAATGTTGGCAATCTGATCTCTAGTTCCTCTGCCTCTTCGAAACCCAGCTTGCACTTCTGGTAGTTCTCGGTTCACATGCTGCTGAAGCCTAGCTTGTAGGATTTTGAGCATAACCTTGCTGGCATGTGAAATGAGCGCAATTGTACGGTAGTTTGAGCATTCTTTGGCATTGCCTTTCTTTGGAATTGGAACGTAAACTGACCTTTTCCAATCCTGTGGCCACTGTTGAGTTTTCCAAATTTGTTGGCATATTGAGTGCAGCACTTTAACAGCATCATCTTTTAGGATTTTAAATAGCTCAGCTGGGATACTGTCTTCTCCGCTAGCTTCGTTGTTAGTAATGCTTCCTAAGGCCCACTTGACTTCACTTTCTAGGATGTCCGGCTCAAGGTCAGTGACCACACCATCGTATTTATCAGGGATATTAAGATCTTTCTTGTATAGTTCTTCTGTGTATTCTTGCCACCTCTTCTTAATCTCTTCTGCTTCTGTTAGGTCCCTGCCTTTTTTGTCCCTTATCATGCCCATCTTTGCACAAAACATTACCTTGATATCTCCAATTTTCTTGAAGAGATCTCTAGTCTTCCCCATTCTATTGTGTTCCTCGATTTCTTTGCATTGTTCATTTAAGAAGGCCTTCTTATCTCTCCTTGCTATTCTCTGGAATTCTGCATTCAGTTGTTTATATCTTTCCCTTTCTCCCTTGCCTTTTGCTTCCCTTCTTTCCTCAGCTATTTGTAAAGCCTCATCAGTCAGCCACTTTGCTTTTTTGCATTTCTTTTTCTTTGGGATGGTTTTAGTTGCTGCCTCCTGTACAATGTTACGAACCTCCATCCATAGTTCTTCAGGCACTCTGTCTACCAGATCTAATCCTTTAAATCTATTCCTCACCTCCACTGTATATTCATAAGGGATATGATTTAGGTCATACCTGAGTGGTCTAGTGGTTTTCTCTACGTTCTTCAATTTAAGCCTAAATTTTGCGATAAGAAGCTCATGATCTGAGCCACAGTCGGCTCCAGGTCTTGTTTTTGCTGATTGTATAGAGCTTCTCCATCTTTGGCTGCAAAGTATATAATCAATCTGATTTCGGTATTGACCATCTGGTGATGTCCATGCGTAGAGTCGTCTCTTGTGTTGTTGGAAAAGAGTGTTTGCTATGACCAGCGTGTTCTCTTGACAAAACTCTATTAGCTTTTGCCCTGCTTCATTTTGTACTCTGAGGCCGAACTTGCCTGTTATTCCGGTTATTTTTTGACTTCCTACCTTAGCATTCCAGTCCCCTATGATGAAAAGGACATCTTTTTTTGGTGTTAGTTCTAGAAGGTGTTGTAGGTCTTCATAGAACTGGTCAACTTCAGCTTCTTCGGCATCAGTGGTTGGGGCATAGATTTGGATCACTGTGATGTTGAATGGTTTGCCTTGGATTCGAACTGAAAGCATTCTGTCGTTTTTGAGGTTGTACCCCAGTACTGCCTTTCCCACTCTTTCATTGACTATGAGAGCTACTCCATTTCTTCTAAGGGATTCTTGCCCACAGTAGTATATATAATGGTCTCCTGAATTAAATTCGCCCATTCCTGTCCATTGTAGTTCGCTGATTCCCATGATGTCGATGTTCAATCTTGTCATCTCATGTTTGACCACATCCAGCTTACCTTGATTCATAGATCTTACATTCCAGGTTTCTATGCAATATTGTTCTTTACAGCATCGGACTTTCCTTCCACTTCCAGACACATCCACAACTGAGCGTCCTTTCGGCTTTGGCCCAGCTGTTTCACACTTTCTGGAGCTACTCGGAATTGCCCTCCACTCTTCCCCAGTAGCATTTTGGACACCTTCCGACCTGAGGGGCTCATCTTCCGGCGTCATATCTTTTAGCCTTTTGATACTGTCCATGGGTTTTCTTGGCAAGGATACTGGAGTGGGTTGCCATTCCCTCCTCCAGTGGACCACGTTTTGTCAGAACTCTCCATCATGACCTGTTCTTCTTGACCTGACTTCATTGAGTTACGCAAGCCCCTTCGCCACGACAAGGCAGTGATCCATGAAGGGGAGTATAGTATACTATATAGTATACTATATAGTATAGTATGATATAGTATATCTATTATTTGGTAGGTTTGGCAGGATAATTTTTTTTGTTAAGTACTGGCTTAATTAATTAAGTCAGGCTTAAATAATCTTTGAACCTGGAAGATGAGAGAAATCACAGAAAGGTACACCAAATTAGGTTTTTCCAGACTAGGGTGGAGTTCTACTTATTTTAACATGGTTCTATCAAACATTATAATATATTTAACATATTTTATTATCTTTGGATTACAAACTATTAGCATTTAGGTTACAGTAGGGCTGCCCTTATCAGACAAGCTCTTCAGAATTCAAGTACTACCTTAACTATTGTTGGAAGAGTTAAATTCAAGTAAGTTTTGGGTGCTAAATTCCTTTTCTCCAGTATTCATATCACAGATTAAAGTAACTGTTTTTGGCTAAAGTATTTTTTGAACAAAGGTAGATTGGAAGGCATTTATGCAACTCTGATCAAGGTAGAAATGCATTCCATCTTTAAGTCAGAAAACTACGTAATGTCTGAATGTCTACATATGATATGTCTAACCAGTGATGTTCAGTACCTTCTTACATTATCTATTGTTTGCCTTCTACCAAGTCAATAATGTAGTAGGAGTACTGTATGTACTATTCTTCTGCTGAACTGCCGTAACAATGAATGTTGAGATCTTGGATTTGTATTAGTGTTTCAGTTGATAGGTTTATTTGAATTAGAGGAAGAGCTTTGTACAGGCAAATATGTATAGCTTAATTTCAGTAAAAAACACACATTCCAGAATGTGCACCTGACCTAATGTTTTTTATTGACTTGATTCTTGATAGTAATTGACTCGGTATCTGTACTTGACCTACATCACTGTAACTTCTTCAAGCCATTATCTCCCTATTTTTATTTATTTATTTATTTTTCCAACTTATATCACCGCCCATCTCCCCCCACAAGGGGATTTATGAATCATAGCCTCCTCCCTCTATTGCAGAGCTTTCCAAAAGTGTGTCGCCACACACAGCGTGGTGTGTCGCCACACCACCCGGAAGCGGTGGCGCGCGCGTGCACGTTGCTGCCGTGCACACGCACGCCGCCACACGCCCCCCGTGCGCCGCTGCACGCCCCACGCGCGCCACCCCACGCCGCCGCCGTGCACGCGCGCGCCGCCGCATGCCCCTCCACGCCGCCGCCGTGCACGCGCGCGCCGCCGCATGCCCCTCCACACCACCGCCGCTGGTGTGTCGCCAGCAGCGGCACTTTGGAAAGCCCTGCTCTATTGTCTTGACCTTCCTTTGTTTTTTCTGTTACAGTGGCCTTCTAGGCTAATTTGCCTGTGGAGTAAATTTGTGAATGGCAGTTTTAAGATATTCCGGTTATTCCAGTATTCCAAATAGCTAGAGTGGCATTAGGAAACGTAGCTTTTCTATTGAAAGAGACATGGATCAGTTACAATTTCTCCTGCCTTTCTCCCTCCCCCAAACTAATATACTTAATCTGAATACCATAATCTCTTGGGCATTACATACAAACTAAAAATTGTCAGCCTGAAAGGCAGTGCTATCCTGTTTATCAGTCTGAAAGCCTCTCTGGGTGCCTTTCCATTCATTTATTTACTGGGCTGATATCCCACCTTACATTCAAGAGCTCAAGACAGCATAACAATGCTATTTTTCCCAAACAAAACTGGAAGGTAGGCTGGGCTGAGAGGGAATCACTAGCCCAAAGTCACTCAGGAAGCTTATGTGACTGAGAACTACAACCTGGGTCATTCCATTCCTGGTTTAATCTGTACATCACATTCAAAAATGCTTGGAAATAAACGTCTGTTTTAATAGTTACAACTGGAATTGATTGCAGATAAGGTTTAGGTAATTTTGTGCAGTTTAAATCAGGATATTTCTAATTGAATTTTTCATTAAATAGAGCTAATAAGCAGAATATGCAAATGTTTATATGTAAAAAATTAGTGAATAATAAATAATACAGGGTTCTCTTTAAGCTAGTAAAAGAGTTTTAATTTTAGTTCCTAGAGTTCACTCAACCCATCAAACTGATTTTTGTATCATTTGCATTTGTTTAAGTATTCTTTCTTTTTCTCTAGCTCTATTGACAAGCCGTCAGATTCTCTCAGTATAGGAAATTGTGACAGCTCACAACAGGTAAGATCCTAACACTAGTGCTTCTGAATTCTGTTAACTGCATATTCTTATTTTAACTAATGTGTGGAGACCTGCCTGCCTGTATAAGTGTGTAAGAATGATTTGATTTAAGCTTGTTATAATAAATACAGTAGGTTTTTTCCCAACTGCCAAATTTTTGGAAACATTTTAAAAATTATATGCTAATAAAATTATCCTCTCTCAGATTTTTTTTATTTCTACTGTTGTAGCATAGTTTACAAAACTAAATCTTATTTTTCCTGACCTGTTCCTCTCAGATATCAAATAGCGACACTCCGTCACCACCTCCTGGTTTATCAAAATCCAATTCAGTCATCCCAATCAATTCATCCAACCACAGTGCACGTTCTCCATTTGAAGGAGCTATAACAGAGTCACAGTCCCTCTTCTCAGACAACTTTCGGCATCCCAACCCAATTCCAAGTGGACTCCCCCCATTTCCCAGCTCCCCACAGACGTCCAGTGACTGGCCCATGGCACCAGAGCCACAAAGTCTCTTCACATCAGGTAATTTGTAATATAAAGGTAATTATTAATAAATGTTTGCTCATTGTATAATAGTTCCTTGATTAGGGTATATTGTGCTGTTTGATTGTTCCTCTGGTGCTAAAACACAATGTAAACACAAACAGCACAATATACCCTAATCAAGGAACTATTAACTCAGTCAATCAACCAAGAAGCAAACAACAGCCCAATCAAGGAACTCCTAAGGAGAGATCAACACCTCCACCAACACAAGCAGGACAAGCCAGGGTATATAAACAGAGAGCAAGTCCCACTCCCTTTTTGCACTGAAGGTGTTGCCTAGCCTGGCAATGAAACGTCTGCAAGAAAACAAGGCCCAGAGACCACCAAGGACTCCACAGTTCAACCCTGAGCTACAAATATTCTCTTCGATTAGTAGTAGTACTTTTATTTCAGGCATTGACCAGCCTTAAAAGCTTAAAAGCACTTAGGACAAGTTTTCTGCTGCAATCTACTGTTGTTTTAGGATTGTAAAATCTACTTCTAAAAGCTTTTTTTATTCACATGTCTCAGGGTACAACTTCAGCTGGTATAGCTGACCAGATTATTCTCTTGTTAAATATTTAACCTCCTAATACAGTATTTCTTTAGAGGTTGAAATAAAAAAATAAACATTTTCCTTTAACAGATCTGAGGTATATGTGTTTTGCCACAAAAGCAATAAAGAGGCTCATCTCACCACAAAGACTGGCCAATATATTATCGCCTGAGCTTTTGTAGATCATAATCAACTTAACATTTGATGGAAGTGAACTGCATCTTGTACAAATTGATTATTCTTTAAAGAGACTTTGTTTTAATCTCCTTAAGTGTAATTTATTTTCATAGCTAATCAGAATTGCAAAAAACTATGGTGATTTATTTTGTATGTAATTTACCTTTAGAATCCCTTTTACACAATATGAAGTAATATTTTTTATCTTGTATGTATGTGACAGGAAATACAGGTAGTCTTTGCTTACTGACGGTAATTGGGACTGGGAACCAACCTATAACGCTAAGCGATATAGTCATAAAGGACGACATCACATGACCACACAACTTATGGCGGCAGTCCTGGCAGTCCCAATTGCCATCGTTAGGTGAATCCCACACTGTTGCAGTGTCCCACGGTCATGTGATCGCCATTTGCAACCTCCTGCTGGCTTCCCCATTGACTTTGCTTGTCGGAAGCCAGCAGTGAAGGTCACAAATGGTGATCATGTGACCATGGGACACTGTGATGACGTGATTGTGAGCCAGTTGCTAAATGCCCAAATTGCATCAGTCGTAAGTCCCCCTCGTTCAGCGCCGTTGTAACTTTGAACAGTTGCTGAATGAGTAGTAGTTAAATAAGGACTACGTGTACAGCCATCTTCCTGCTCTCTGTTTAGACTTGCATTTGTTTCTAAATGTGTTAACAATACAATCCTATATACTGTAAACTAAGTCCTGCTAAGTTCAGTGGAAATTGTTTTTTAATAAGTACATTTTTGTACTAAATATTTTAAGTTATTTGTGTGACAAAATGCTAAAGTTGTCTTCATTTTGTGGAGTTACAAAAAGGAATACTGGTATGAATCCAAATTTAAAGATTTTCATGCACAATAGGGATGAGGATAAGAAAATAAATAAAACGACTTGGGAATAGTTTGATACAGGTAGACTGAGAAGAAATTTATTTGTTTGTTTGTTTGTTTGTTCATTCATTCATTCATTCTACAGAAACCATACCAGTATCCTCCTCTACAGACTGGCAGGCAGCATTTGGATTTGGTTCATCCAAACAGCAAGAAGATGACTTGGGATTTGATCCCTTTGATATCACCCGCAAAGCCTTAGCAGACCTGATTGAGAAGGAACTGTCAGTCCAAGATCAACCCTCCCTCTCGTCAGCATCTCTTCAGAATCCTTCCTCACACACTACAACCGCCAAAGGGTCAGGATCTGGATTTCTGCATCCTGCTACACCCACAAATGCCAATTCTCTCAATAGCACATTTTCAGTCTTGCCACAGAGGTTCCCACAGTTTCAACAGCATCGAGCAGTTTACAATTCCTTCAGTTTTCCAGGCCAAGCAACTCGCTATCCTTGGATGGCCTTCCCTCGCAATAACATCATGCACTTGAACCACACAGCAAATCCCTCTTCAAATAGCAATTTCTTGGACTTGAACCTCCCACCTCAACACAGCACAGGTCTAGGAGGGATCCCCATAGCAGGTAAGTGCATCGAGCCAGGCAATACGTTTGAGTCATGTCTTCGGCTTTTCTAAATCAGAGTAGTAAAAAAAATGGAAAGGGTAAATGTATTTATTTACTTATAATATTTGTTAGAACACCCCGATTAGAAAGACTCTGGGTGGTGCAAAACGTGGAGAAAATTGTCTTCATCAAGCCTGTTAAAAACATATTAAAGTCCACAAACTACAGTCAGAGGATCACCTGCAATCGCACTCCATGTCAAACTCTCATTAAACTAAAATGATTTTCAGGATCTTCCTGAATACAAGGAGGCTTAGAGCTAAGTGTACATCTGGGGGAAGCATGTTCCATGGCATGGTGGGTACTACTTGAGAAAGCCTGACTTCAAGCCCACACCCTGATGTTTGTTACTGAATAGTGGTATAACTGTCATACTGGGAACATGTCTGGAAAATGTTAAATTAGAATTTAGCCTTGTAATTATGAGCTTTATAAGGAAAGTGGAGTATCCCATGTCCAATAATTAATATTTTAGAAGTTTTATAATTTGCCTTGACTTCTTAGTAATGCTGTAAAATTAACTTTTATTTTTATTTATAGTTTACTGACTTATTCCAAGAAGTGGGGTATATTTCAACACATAAAACAAACTTTTGCCCTGGCCAACTCATTACACCCAGAGAACATAAAAGCAAATAAATACCCGTATCATTATTCTCTTTCACTATCTGAACAATAAGATCTAATATTGTTGAGATTTGATATAATGATGCTATGTAGTGTCTGTACTGTTCAGTGTGACATTCAGCCAGAAAACTAACCATCCAGTTTTTTATCTGTATATCTTTTACATTCCAAATTGCTATAAGAATGTTGGAAATAGACCACATTCTAACTAACATACATATGAAGTATGATGTGGCAAATCTTGATTTTGTTGAGTTTAGAACAAAATTTGGGTATCTTTAAATCATCACTTACAGTGCTGCTTTTTAAAAAAAATATTTTGGGGGTACCGATCACAACCTGAATTAGGAGTAATATGACTTGGAGATAGCATCCTTTTATTTTTATAAGCTATTGCTTTATTGCTTTATCTATCTTGAAAGTCTTGGTTTTCTTTTTCTATAAATATTTTAAAATAACTTGTAAGGCTAACCCTTCTTACTTGATAGCATTTTATTAGTAATCGAAGCATTCAGAAAAGTTTCAATTTTCCATTATCTGTGTCTTTACTTACTTTGTGTACAAGTTCTTTGGTACTTTAATTTCAGTTTTGAGTCTGCCTCATTTTTTAAAATCTGTATCTTTCTTTATTCCAGTATCCAGAGTGTGTATAGACATTAAAAAGATTCATGCTCACACAGAGTGATTGCTGATTTTATTGAGAACCCCGTCCTAATGAAATATGATTTAGAAGGAAAGGGTGTATCAGAACTAAACACCAGCCTGAGTGGAAAGGGCTGTGTAGAACCAGTCTCAGTTTCACCCAGGGGAATAATCAGTCCTGAATTGGGATGTGATCTCTCACTTCCAGTAATATTAAGGGCAAAGTATTAAACTTTGCTAGGGGGAAGGTTTTATATCGTATATTTTTATACTCCTTGATTCTCACTTGAATTTATAGAATTTATTGGACCATTGTTCTTCATTTTAAAAGTATTAGATTTAAGAGGCTTGGATTATTCTAAATCCATTTAGCAACATAAATTTACATGTATTCTGTATTTTAAAATTGCTTTTTTAATATCCATTGTACAACCACACTTAATGTCATTTGCCACCTGCCCAGATATACAGGTATATGTGCAGTTTTTCCAAATATATACTTTTAATCTGACCTTTCCCAAAATAAACTGTATGTAATTGTTTTCTGTAGTGCTAGATGTTTTGTACAGCTGGAATGTATTATCTAAAATATAATCTGGGAAATGACTGTCAGCCTTGAAGTTGTCAGAGTTGTATCCACTTCTGAACCAGGGTGTGTTCCAGCATTTCAATAATTTGATGATGCTCTTTGTCAGAATAGAAAACCTGTCTTCTACAGGGGAATAATCCAGACTTCTTTTACATGTGCATCTATTCCTTAATTTGTGTTTTATTGTTTTAAAAAACCAATAAAATAGGATTAAATAGATACAAAACACATTTTAAAAAGTATTTCAATTTCTTTGTTCCCCTCCAGTGCAAAATGTTAGAGATGCAGGTTTTTAAAAAGTTGGCAAGCAAAAAATTAAAATTATTTTTTCACTATTGTTCATTAAGAACTCAGTTTGCCCTGATACCTTTTTACAACCAAGATTCTCTTTTCCTTTTAGAATGTAAACTTTATGTTACAGGTTTAAAGGTTTATGTCAGGATTATACAATCTTAGATTCCAGTTAATGTGACAGTTTAGCCATAAAGGATTTGACTCTTTGAAAAAGGAGAGATTAGAAAAAAGTGCCATTGTGATCTCTAGTACAATCTACTGTAATTTAATGCCTTCAGTGTATGTTTGACCACATTTATTCCAGGTTAGAAATGGCTGCTTTTGTTCATCAAGGAATTTAAATTGCTTTGATTTATGCCAACTTCCACTAGAAAGAGTGAAACTACCAGCTGTCATGAGCTGGACAATAGAATATTTAATTGCTGTTATTTTTAAGGGCAGTTGGACCAGTACTGCTAATTCAAGTTCATCATAAAAAAACCTTAATGTTACATTGCATAATACATGTAACATGACTGTGACAACTTCATCTGCTATGTTCATTTGCTAATATATAGTTCATAAATTCATATTAAGTAACATGAGATCTACAGTTCAACTTTGTAACTCCCCATTTAGTATCTGGGAAAATTTATTACATTGAAAGTAGCTTCTTTTCTAAAGGAATGACAGGTTCACAATACTGAAGGTTTTTAAAAATTCTTATAGGATATATGAGCACCCAGTGTGCTTTACAGCTCTTTTACATAGTATCCATATTTCAGCTAAAGAAGTCTTCAAAGCAGTTTTGAAAAGTAATAAAAAGCATGCACATAACTCATATTAATTACCATGAGTTACACTTCACTAGTTTCAGTGAGTGTGTTAAACGTGGTTTTCTATTGATTTAAATTTCAGTAATGCATACTTCAGGTATATAGTTTTGTTGGTCCATATAGTTCAAGATTGTTCACTAATATTTAGAAATGTATCTAGATAAACAATACTTTTTCACTTTGAGCAATTGCTCTCCTACTTAATTAATCTCCTGTGAACTTCCTCCCTCCCTCCCATAAATTTCATTTCTAAGAGATCTACTTTTCTCCAGTTCTCCTGTGAGAATTTTTTAAAGCTGAATAAACATACTGTATGATCAAAATATTTTTGGAATGGTTTAGCAAGATCAGATTTAGATAGTATTTTTTCTCCATTTTAATACTATTGCCTATGGCTTTCTGCAGACCTGAAAACCTGCTTAGGGACAGATCATCATGGAAAAAATCTGTGTGGTCCCTAAGAGTTGACACTAACTTAATGGGACATAATCAACTGATATGGCTATCTCCATGGTAACTAAACAGACCCTTTAACAATGTTCAGAGGTGAAAAGGGGCATTCTTGTACTTCACACAAACTTCCAAGACATGTATTAGAAATCTATGCTGCTGTCTTTACTTCACACTAGATTTTAAGGCATATAGGAAATAATTTGTTTCTGAGGAGGAGCTTGATGTTTTCATTCCATGCTGATCTTTGAGGAACGCCTGAAAACATATTTTATGCAACTGTGATTTTCCAGAAAGAACACTTGTCTTCTTTTAAGCCTTCTTTTACTTAACAGACTCTAGCAGAGAGGTGCTATCTTAACTGTCGGAGCTTAACATGTCAGAAAGCAATTATATATGTTGCCTAGTGTGGTTATTATACAATGGGGCGTGGTGGCTCAGCGGGTAAGACGCCAGGCTTGTCGATCGGAAGATCGCAAGTTCGGAGGTTCGAATCCCTAGCCCTGCGTGCGGAGTGAGCTCCCGCACTAGCTCCAGCTCTTGCCAACCTAGCAATTTGAAAGCATGCAAATGCAAGTAGATTAATAGGTACCACTTTGGTGGGTAGGTAACAGCGTTCTGCGCGCGTCATGCAGCCACATGACCGTGGAAGCGTCTTCGGACAACGCTGGCTCTTCGGCTAACAAATGGAGATGAGCACCGGCCCCTAGAGTCGGACACGACTGCACAAATGTGCGGGGGGAACCTTTACCTTTACTTAGTGTGGTTATTAGATATGCAGGGGCCTGGTGTGTATTAGATATTGCATTGACATAATGCTGAGCAGTGTCTCATTGCTACATAGACAAGCGTGCCGGAGTAAAGCATCAGACTTGCATATTCATCTTTTCATTGTGGCTAGGCAGAGGATTTTGACAAAGTTTTATTTAACTTTTTAAAATTATACTACTATACTTAAAAGTATGTAATTCCAGTAATGATTTTACAACTTCTAAAAAGCAGTATTCAAACATATTGCAAAAATTTAGGCAAAATTGCAGATCAAGAGCTCATACAAGTTTACTCATGTCCTGCCCTTCACCTTAGGACAAGTATTTATTTGCTGGATCATATTGGTGGTCAATTTATGTACATGGCTCTATACGTTAATAAATCTTATTGCTCTGGAAAACTTGCATATCAATAATAATATTAAAGTACATTAAAATAGGTTGACAATATAGCTATATGCTAGCACCTACATCCCCTAAATGCTATCTACAGTATCCAAAAGTTGAATATTTTTTTTGTTTTAAATGTTTTTTTTTTGTGAATAAACTAAAGCTGCCTGTTCATACTTGTCTACAGAGTATAGCCTTCATTTTAGAATTTACAAATAATATGAATAAAATGTATGTGAAACCATTCAGTTTGAATCGGGAAAAACATGAAAACTGCAAGGAGACACGATAGATAGACAAACAAAACAAAATCTTGACTTCCAGCTCCCTTCCATTGTAGGTGAAAATGTCCTTTTATGTGTCAAGTCTCTTTCCTTTAGCTGGCTCGTACTCGACATAGCTTGTTAAGAATTCTTACTGCACACTCGACTGAAGTCTATTAAATCAGTTGATTGTCCTCTGTCCAAATGAGGCTGAAGTCTCCTCTTATACTCTACAGATTAAACCTGGTGCTTCTTTCTCCTGCCTTTTCCACAGCTTAACAAATACCTTGCTTTGTATTTTTCAGACTTGGTGCTAGGTGGCATGGTTATTGGTATATCCGGCATTCTTGCCCCGGGGAACACCAGCTCCCAATATATATCCCACACTGTTATTTTAAAACAAACATTAACTATTTTTAGATCATGGATATCCCACATCTTTGTGATGGATGTTGCTTGCACTAAATAACAGCTCATTTTACCTGAGTGTGCAGGTCATGGATTTGAGAGCATTAAATGCTAAAATTGCTGATTTATATTTAGTGTCTTACAGCGGGAATATACAATGACATGAATATAAGCTGTGCTGGGTGAATCGCTAAACAAAGCCAGTTCATATATGAATTTTAGGTGATATGTTAATCTTGCCTTGGTGGTGCTGAGATGGCTTTTAAGGAATATTCCTGTTTTCAATTGTGTGACTTAGTTTAATAGAGAAAGCAGCACAGAGGATTTTGTCTGGTGGTATCCTTACAATTACAGTAGGGTCAAAATATCTTACATCTTTATCACTGAAAGAGAAATATACAACTGAATTAAACATATCATATTTGCCCCAATGTTGCATCCCCAAAAGCCCCATAGTGTTCATCTTTGCTCCCTTTGATATTAGTGAGTACTATTGGAGCAAGTAATAAATGTTTAGTCAGATTTAGGCCTCATACAGGTAAGGCAGCCTTACCATACTAAGCTCCAGCTTCATTTTAGTGTCGATATATTCAGGCTACTTATAAGAATTACTGCAAAGAGAGTTTGATTTAAAAATCTCCATGACTTTTTCTTCTGTCGCTCTTGGAATGCTTGCCTCTAAGGATGCATCCCTTCAGGTTCTGTTCATCCTAGGCTTTAAAACAAAAAGTTGATACACATAGACAGCACTAATATATATTGTATGTGTGTATACATGTATATGCTAGCTTTGGTGCCCTTCATATGCATTGGACTAACATCCTTAATTCTCACTCCACATCTGAAAAATACATACAGCACTTAGTTTTCTTGATCATTTTAGATGTTGAAATTCTTTACCATTTAGGTTTTTATCATTTTATTCAAATAGAGAATTCAAAGACTGCCTGGGATATGACCCTAAAATTAGATGTCCAAACAGTTCAGAAGGAAAGTGAATGCACATTATCAATGCATTAGGAATCTTAAAAATGGCCATGACTGCTTGCTACTGTACATGTTCACAGCAATAGACAGTGCAGAAGTGTTTTAATATCAAAATATCTGGAAAGTTCTGAGAAGCTTTTATGTATGTCTGAAGAAATTGTTCATGATTTTATATTTGGTAATGGTCCTGAAAATGGAAATTCTGAAGGACACTTTTAAAAAATATGCTTAAAACATTTCAGAAAAGAGCCTTTTCAGAATGCAGGAACGATGGAGGCCTTCTAAGCAGTGAAACTTGGATGTACTTGAAAATATGACTTATTAGCCTTGTATTCCTGGTGCATTTCATCCAGTACTGTTTACTTGGATGGCAGCAACTTCTAAATGCTGTGCTTTTTTCCCCTCTCCGTTATTTATGTCTGTAAAATTAAAGGCTGTGAAAAAGATTTTCATCAGCTCTGCATGATGAAATCCTTCTAACTGGAAATGTTGGGAACTAGTTTTAAATTCAAAACAAGTGCTATAACTGAACCCTTCCACATTTTTTTAAAATGTGGAATCAAAGTGCCCTTGACATTGCAAAGTATTATTGATAGATCTTGATCCTTTCCCTGTCATTTGGACCAGTCATTTCCTTCAGCTCAGAGTCTGTCTGATGCAAAAGTACTGATTGTGCCAAACCCTATTAAAAGTATATAAAAAACAAATCTAATACGATTTTTGAAGGATTTTCCATCAAAGTTAACATAGAATTTCTGTATTAATATGTTGGGGTGATACTGTTAAATGTAGCAGATAAGTAGACTGCATCATGAACCCAATTTAAATATTTTGAATTATTTTTTCATTTTTAATGCATAGAGACTGCATTGGAGTTATGATCAACATACAAGCAACTATAAAGAAAGCACCTAATTAGAATATGAGTATATGTCACATACTTCCAATTGTTTTACTGTAGTTTAAGCAATCTAGAATTGCTTTTTCTAGTAAGTAGCTTTTTCTAGTATTTAGTAAGATAAATGGTGACAACCGTGAGGACAAATTTGGCCCAACTTTGGAAAAGAGATATGACAATATCAGACTGGCAAACCAAACTTGGGGAATATGTAGCAATGGCAAAATTAACAGTATACATCCAGAGCAGAAATTTCACTAAATTTAAGCAAGATTGGCTTCCCTATATATTACATGTCATAGAACAAGGCAAACTGAGATACTTAAGAGTATGGTTTTTAAGGGTGAAATATTTGATGTAAAGATACTAGCCAGAAGTAATTTTAATGTTTATAAATAATTTGCTGTAATCATCAGTCAGGTTCAATGAGAGGGCATCTAGAACTTCATGTTGCTTTTTACTGATTTTTTTTTAGTATTTTTCATTTTTCATAAGATCTTGTGCATTTATTTTAGACAATGATAAATTCTGGTGACATTAATATAAATATTAATGTTTAAAGCTTTGTAGTGATTTACAATTCTTAAGGTGATATAGTAAGTCTAGTTTTATGTATTCAAGTATTTAATCAATGAAATAATGAATTTCAAATTTGAAAAAATAAAAAAATAAAGGTTGTAGATTTGCCCATTCAGTGACTTCTTTCTGTACTATAGCACTGATTTCTCCCTCAAGTGCAGTAAAGAGTAGGTGAACACCATGTTCTAGAAGGGATTTAGGTAAAGAAGAAAACAGGGTAACAGAATGAGATGGGGCTGCATCACACAGATAAAAGTGAGGGTTTTAGAAAAAATTGGGAGACTTAAATGTGAATCCCTATTTTAAGGCTTACATCAGAGCTTTCCAAACTTTTCCTGTTGGTGACACACACCAACGGTGGTGGCAGTGCGGCGGCAGTGCGTGGGGCGGCGGTGTGCAGGTGTGTTGCGCGAAACCCGGAAGCACTTATGGCGCGCCACCACGTGCGGTGGGGGCGTGCCATCAGCGCTTCCGGGTTTTTGCATGACACACCTGCACACTGCAGGCGACACAGTACTGTGTCGCGACACACAGTTTGGAAAGCTATGGCTTACACTATAGTGTTCAGACTACTGGGTTTTCCCGGTAGTAATGTATGGCTGTGAGAGTTAGACCATAAGGAAGGCTGAGCGCTGAAGAATTGATTCTTTCGAACTGTGGTGCTGGAGAAGACTCTTGAGAGTCCCTTGGACTGCAAGGAGGTCAAATCAGTCAATCCTAAAGGAAATCAACCCTGACTGCTCATTGGAAGGACAGATACTGAAGCTGAAGCTCAAATACTTTGGCCACCTAATGCGAAGAGAGGACTCACTGGAAAAGACCCTGATACTGGGAAAGACTGAAGGCAAAAGGAGAAGACGGCAGAGGATGAGATGGTTAGATAGCATCACCGATGCATTGAACATGAATTTGAGTGGAATTTGGAACATGAATTTGGGAGACAGTGGAGGACAGGAAGACTTGGCATGCTATGGTCCATGGGGTCACGAAGAGTCGAACACGACTTAACGACTGAACAACAACAACAGCAACAAATAGTGTTCAAATCAGATCCCTACCTCAAAGTGGCCAGAAACTGGTATGTCAGTTTCCAGTAGTCATGCCTATTTATGAAATATTACGATCATGTTGGCAATTTATATAAAACAAAGAATAACATTCAGCAGTATTAACTGGCTCCATTGTTGTCATTCCTCTATACTAGTTCTGCTTAATTTATAAAATCTTAGCACTTTAAAATTGTCATAATCTCTGCAGAATTTTTTCCAGAATCTTTAGTAAGATTCATTAAGAACCAGTTCATACATTTTTCACTTGTACAGAAAGCTCTGCTTATGGTTTAGTTGTATAAACAGTGTATTTGATGGTGCTTCTGTGAGATAACAGATCTCTTTCTGTGACTCGGAAAATTAAACTCATCTGGAATGGGATACTCTCTGGATTTTTCCTCTGGCAGTACATTGCCAGTTGAACATTGTTTACAGTTGTATTGTTTTTATTATCTTTTTCTTTCTCCTATGTTTTGATTTTGTATACTACAAAGAGCCTGTGGAGACAGCGGTTTATAAAATCGGCTGTCTGTCTGGCGTTAGGCAGGAAGGCAGGCAGGGAATGTACACTGGATTTAAATCAAATTATCAGGAAGACTCAGTTTAACTGAATCAGGAATCATCATTTTTTAGTTAAAAGTGCATTTTTCTTGCTTACCATAAAATGAATGCATATTTTTCAGTATTCAGAAAGAGATGTAGACTGCATTTTTAGAAGTTTCATACAATTTAAAGCAATTGTAATGTTTTCAGCGGGTAAGACGCCAGGCTTGTCGATCGGAAGATCGCAAGTTCGGAGGTTCGAATCCCTAGCCCTGCGTGCGGAGTGAGCTCCCGCACTAGCTCCAGCTCTTGCCAACCTAGCAATTCGAAAGCATGCAAATGCAAGTAGATGAATAGGTACCACTTCGGTGGGTAGGTAACAGCGTTCCGCGCACGTCATGCGGCCACATGACTGGAAGCGTCTTCGGACAACGCTGGCTCTTCGGCTAACAAACGGAGATGAGCACCGGGCCCTAGAGTCGGACACGACTGCACAAATGTGCGGGGGGAACCTTTACCTTTAATGTTTTCAGATTAATTAAGTTAATTAGCTTGTGATGTCATTAGGAACTGAACCATCTTCAGTTGATTTAATTGTTGTGAACATTGGAAGATATTTTTGTCATTTATTTATTTATTATTTAAATTTGTATCACCGCCCATCTCCTCCATACCTGGGGACTCTGGGCGGTTCACAACAATAAGTTAAAAATACAAAATTACAGTAACAATAATTTACATATAAAAATCCAAACAAAAAGATGTTAATAATAAGGTGGGTTTCATGGCACCAGCCACTCCCAAGAGGAACTATTGGCATTCCCGTCCCAAGCCAGGTGGCAGAACCAGGTCTTCAAATCTTTCCGGAAGGTCGGGAGCGAAGAAACTCTGTGGTATGTACTAGAACAACCACCATCTCAAAACATTTTCACTGTCTTTTTCTTTTGTCTTTGCTCTTTTAGTGAGTTTTTATTTATTTATTTATTCATCATATTTATATAGCCACCCATCACACAAAATGTGACTGGGTGGCGCACAATAAAAAATTAAAAAACAATAATACAAAAAACAATAATTAAAAATTAATATTACAATTTTTAAAAAAGGCAAGGAGAGAGCAACAGATATTAACAGCAGTGGAGCCACCTCAACAACTCACCATTCCCTTGGGACCCCCAAGCCTGATGGCATAGCCAAGCCTCGAGAGACTTTTGAAAAGTTAACAGGGATGAAGCCAGCCTGGACCTCGGGGGGGATGACGTTCCATTAGGCAGGTGCCACAGCAGAAAAGGCCCGTCTCCAGGGTCCCGCCAGATGTAGCTCTTTAGCAGACAGGACCTGCAACATACCTCTTCTGCTGGATCTGATGGAATGGGCAGATGTAATCAGGAAGAGGCGGTCCCTCAAATAACCCGACCCCATGTCATGAAGGGCTTTAAAGGTCAAAACCAGCACCTTGAATTGGACCTGGAAGCAAACTGGCAACCAGTGCAGCTCGCGGAGCAGAGGTGTAACGTGTGCCATTCTAGGGACACACACAACTGCCCACGCCATTGCATTCTGCACCAGCTGAAGCTTCCAGGTTCTCTTCAAGGGCTGCCCCATGTAGAGTGCATTACAATAGTCCCATCTGGGAGGTGACCAGGGCATGAGTGACCATGAGCAGTGCCTCCCAATTTAGGAACGGGTGAAACTTGTGCACAACACAAAGCTGTGTGAAGGCCCTCCTAGCCACGAGTGCCACATGCTCTTCAAGCAGGAGTTGCGAGTCTAGAAGAACCCCCAAGTTACTAGTTTTAGTTACTAGATCTCTTAATTTAACCCCAATTCCATCTTGTGAGCAGAATTGATAGGAAAAAAATTGAGGTAATGCTTTAAAGCATTCCTTTCCAATGTATGTTTTTCACTAAAAGTTTTAAAAAATAAAAATTAGATTATGAAATTTACTTTAAGAATGATGAATAAAGTATTTAACACATAATTTTCATATTCTGAAACCCTCCCCCCATGCAATGATGAAACATTAAAAAAAAATACAAGATCTTTACAGTTCATGTACTGAGATAATGTATGGCTTGAAAATGTTTTTTCTACTTTCTGGGACACACTTGTTTTCACAAGAGAAGGGAGAATGTCTGAATATTTTCATTGCTGGTGGGCTGTCTTTTCCACTTTTGTGGAGGTTGGCTTGACTAACCTACAGATGGGCAGTGGAGTTGGTAACTACATTTATACTTCCAAATATTAGAGTGCTCTGAGAGCTACCAAAAGAGCAGACCATAAAATGAACTACTACAGACTGCTTTATTGAAAACAATTTTGAATTTGACAATAAAATATGCCAGGAATTGTACTGATTGTGGCGAGGTACAAATGTAAATGAATAAATTAAAAAATATTAATCCTAGGTTTTGCTATATTAGTACTAATGTAGCACAATTTTATAACACGTATAAGTAATATTATTGCTAATCTGATACTTTTGCAAATAAAACTACCAAAAGACACTTTCAATTTTTGTATGCCAATTGTAATGATTTTATAAGGAAACCAAGTTATACCTTTATGCTTCTAAAGTAAATATAGGCAATCTTTTTCATCATAGGGTCTGCAATTAAAAAGAAAATCAATCTGGCAGCTGAAGAGGGGTTATGTCTGTTGGTGCTGGGGAAAATGTTGCGTTCTTTGGGGTTATTTTAAGTTTGTATGTGTGCATACACATATATATGAATATAATACACGCATACAGTATAAGAAAGAAAAAACCATGCCCATTGCAAACCTGTACATTTGACTGTCAAACTCTCTTTTTAAAAAATGGTGTAACACGTGGTTAAAGAAGCACTTAGTATATGTAATGAACTATCCCAGAGCTTTCCAAACTTTTCATGTTGCTGACACACTTTTTAGACATGCATCATTTCGCGACACACTCTTACAGCAGGGCACAAGGCAGGCACTAGGACCTGCGCGGAATCCTGGCAGGGCTCAGAGGCAGCAGCAGCCGGGACACAGCTAGACACTGCAGCCGACACACTAACGTGTCCCAACACACAGTTTGGAAAGCTCTGAACTATCCGTTTAATTTTTACCATTGTGTTCTGTGTAGGCGCCCTCTGTATGGTGCTGTGTTGAAGTCACTGAAGGCATTAAAATAGCGATTACCTCACTGAAGCTACACAGTGCTGAGGCTTGTTTTTTGCCCAGCTCTTCCACTATGTTGCTATAGGCAATGACTAGTATGAGTGTCTGATCCATGTATTTATGATGGTAAACCAATGCCTGGGTGGCATCACTTTAGTTTGTTGGCACAAATGTAGGATGATGGGTGATAAAATGTTCCTCGTTGAGAAGAAATCATATACAGTATATAGAAATTGGACCTTTCTCTTGGACACCTAGTTTTGATGGGATTTTTTTCTTCTTGTTTGGAGGAGAGCCTGATAGTAGTATAAATGCACACTCCAGTTATAATTAATAATCTTGGTTTGCAGATCATTAAACTGGTCCTTAGGAACTGGAAGATACTGTGTTCTGTCGTATTTGATTGATAGTGAAAAGTTTTCAAGTAATAAATCAATTATGCCCAGAATAATCTCTCAGTGAATTTCAATTAATTTCAGTTAACCAACTCTGGTACCTACATATGAAAGACTTCTATTACGAATGTCAACATACTTCAATTAAAATGACTTTTCTGGTGAATTTATGTACAAATATATTTGCATACATGGATGTTTATCTCCCTCTTGTGGTGAAATATATGAAGTAGTTACTTATTATATTCTATACTGTTGCTTAGATAACTGTATAGTGATGTCTTTGTAGTCTCCAGGAGTATATCAAAACTTGAATGCTTAGATATTGTATCCACCTTAGTTGTCAAAAAAGGAATAACTTGACTAATCTTTTAGTCAAATATAAACTGATACTACAATTAAAAATGTTTTTAGGAAATGTTTAGTTTTTTCTCTTTCAATTTTTATTGATTTAAAGGATCAAGTATAGTTCAATTTACTATTTGGAGCCAGGTGATAAACATTTTACCTCTTCTACAGTCCATTATTGTATAGAAGAACATGGGAAGTTTTTCAAATAAAAACGAATGACATGCTTATAACAGTACAGAAGCAGCTTTGTACAAAATACCTCTGCTTTTATTTTATTTTATTCTTTTTGGTGCTGATGATTAACACTTCCATTTTATATGTGCAGTTTTGCCACTGATTTCTGGGATCAGGGCTTAAGGGCACTCTTTATTTTCATTACATCTGTATCTTGTAATTCCAATAATGTAGAATGAAGCTATTAGTATCTAACCCTTTCATCTTAATGTTTAAAGAAGAACTCCCTAGCATTATTTGTTATAAATACATTTGTCATAGGAATTAAAATGCCTATTTTACTAACCTTTCATTAACATTTAATGGGTAGGAAAATATTCATGCAGTAAATTCATGGATCACTTTATTAACACTACCATTCTGAGCATGTCTGAAAGAAAGCCTTATTTGGATTTAGTTAGCATGTCAAAATTGAGTTTCATTGTATTTAATTTTGGCAAACTTAGTATTTCACTGCAGATTGTTTGAAAGACTTTTGTAGAAATTTAATTAAAGGAAGTTTAACTAACCATACTTCAAGTATGTCAAAATATTAGCAGCCTAGGGTGTTCTCATAAAAAAATATAAATGTTTCTACTAATGATAATCAATTCATTTACTATACCAATTTCTTAAAAGGTTATTCTAGAACAAGAACTGTTTTTTATAAGCTACAAGGATTTATACTTAAATCAACTTAATAAATCATTTCACAATCACTGTAGTATACTGATAGTTTTCCATTTTAAATAATATGCATTTCTTATTTAAATATAGCATATTCAATTTATAATGTAGCAAAACATTTGCTATATTTACATTTTCCTTGTTGATTTGTTTCCTAATAAAAACAGTTTTTCCATTGAAGTGCTTTTTTTGCTAGTATTGAAGAGCAGACAACTGCATCTTTTTACCAACATACCTTGAAATTTTTAAAGTAATTCTTGAGGATGTTTAGTCAGTTTTGGGAAGCTTAAACCATTGAAAACTAATAGCAGTGACTTTTAGCTACTAAAAATGACAAAATACTAGATGTAGTATAACTATGTGGTTTTAGTTTTCACTGTGTAAATTTTGTGATAAAAATACAGCAATGTTTTGGGGTGGGGATTAACACAAATCTTAATTGAAGACATCTTAAGTAATTCAATTTCCTCTTGTCAAAGAAAAATTTTTAAGGACAAGTCATGCATGCATATGTAAACTGAATCCATTTTGGACAAAATCAGAAATTATTCTGCAGCTCTGATCTGATCTGATCTCTTTCTTTTGTATTCCTTTTGGTCTGCACATTTGAAATACAGTGAGTGGTATTACATAACTCAGGTTTATGTTGAATCTGTTGAAAACAGTCTTGTTGGTTCAGTCCCAGAGTCTGTCTCAAATCATATACATAGATTATATTTTCCTGATTGAGCATTGTAATCATCTGCTTTCTCTTTGCAAAACTTCTCAGACTTTTGCTCCTCAGTGTATAGTGCACACTTAATAATGATTAAACTTTCTGGAGAGCTTGGTCAAAATAGATGGGTGATGTTTTGTTTTGTGAAGGACACAATAAAGCACATTGCTTAGGATCTATTAATGGAACACAATAGTAACTGGCTAGCTACAGTGCTCCTGAATATTGATGTCCATCTCCTGATTGTCCCCTGAGAATACCTATGGGGTTTCCCCCAAAGAAGGCATTCTGCCTTGAGACTTGGATGTTCCATTTAGTTTTGATAGCTGTTGAAAGGCATTTTTTCTGTAACTATGGCAAATCCCTTTTAAATACAATACTACCTAATTTAGTGGTTATTGCCACATCTGATGAGGCATTTTCTAAGTTGTATATTTGAGAGAAGATCAAAGAGTGCTGTATTGATAGGATTAAAAACCAAATTGCTGGAAATTTCCTGTATCATTAAAAATAGCTACTAAATTTGTCTTCCTTAAAAGGTAGAGATGCTGTAGCTTTGTAGATCAGTATGATAATGCATTTGATCTTCCACTTTAGAGCTTGTTGAAATCTTTCTGGAAAATGTTAGAAATTCCTTCTCTCTTCACTCTCTGAGACAAAACAGGTTGTTCCCACTTTCAGTACTTACTATCTTTTCTATTTTGAAAGTAGATTTGGAAGGCTTTTGCAGCTGCAGTCCTGGTGAGGATTCTGTAATCTTGCTTTTATCTTCTTTGTGTAGGGAACTGTTAAATACCCTACCATTCAACAAAGCAGGCAAATTTATCAATAAGTAAGGCTCCTTTCATATAAAAATGTGGTTATTTTCTTGCTAGTAATGGAAGAATCATTCTTTTGTTTAACTGTTGAGGTTTCTGCCCAGATTTAGTAGGGAAGGATTTAATTTTTTCTCCACTAGATGTTTAAATAATTCTACATTCTACAGCAGCTCAACATTCAAGCTTCATCTTGATTTATCATCGTCCCATTCTCTTGATAGGAAATCATTGTTAAATGCTTAGAGAGCCACCATCTTTCACTAAAAACAGCATCTGTTTCTAACTTCAGCTTTTTATTTTCTATCTTTCATTTTCTTTTTTCTTTTTTTGTTGATAAATCTCCCAGACAACAACAGTTCTGTAGAGAGTTTAAATATGAAGGAATGGCAGGACGGGCTAAGGGCACTTCTACCGAACATTAACATCAACTTTGGTGGACTGCCCAATGCTACTTCCCCCTCCAACGCCAACCACAGTGTACCAACGTCCAACACTGCCACAACCGACAGCCTGAATTGGGACAGCCCTGGGAGCTGGATGGACCCCGCAATCATCACAGGTAACAATTTCTCGCTCATTCAGCTCCATTGACAATTATCAAGTGCATATTTGGCACAAATTAATCAATACTCCTTTTTTTGGAAAAAAGCAATTCAATGCGGTGGTCTCTTCCAGCTTCCATCCACCAACTTTCAAGAGGCCCAGAAATCTTAGAACAAATGAACATTAATACCCCACAATCTTTCTGTTGCATGCCTGGCATCATTCTTAGCATATCTTAGGTTTCCATAGGTTCCCACATCATCTGATGGCATGCTTTTCTGTGCAATACAGTTCCTATGGTGCTGAATTTTAACTGGATTTTTTATTCATTAAAAAGGGACATACTCCACTGTTTATAAAGCTCTCTTTATAAGGCTATTTGTTTCCCTTGTAAAGGTTAAGTATGATTTGGAAAGGTAGAAAAGGAAGTAATTGTATATGACTATGGATGAATGGGCAAGTGTGAAAAATCATCTTAAGGGAAAAACGCTCCCCAGGAAGACTAAACCAGTTGTGTTTGGAAAAACTGTATTAATAGTCATTTCATTTCTGCAAGCTAATAATTCTTTTTTCTGATCTTGCTACTGGTTAAATTATGCTGTCCTACTTCATATGTGAAGTTCTTACTTGCTTTGAGTTAACCTATTTCTCCCCCTGTGTTTCTCTTCTTTCTAGGTATCCCAGCCTCCGCTGGAAACAGTTTAGACTCTCTTCAAGATGACAATCCACCACATTGGCTAAAGTCTCTTCAGGCTCTCACAGAGATGGATGGCCCCAGTGCTGCCCCAACACAGACCCCCCACAGTAACCCCTTCAGTACACAAATTCCATTGCACAGAGCCAGTTGGAGCCCCTATTCCCCTCCTTCAAACCCTGCCAGTTTCCACTCTCCTCCCCCAGGCTTTCAGACAGCTTTCAGACCCCCCAGTAAACCCCCCACAGATTTACTACAGAGCTCGGCGTTGGATCGTCATTAGGAAAAGTACAAAAACATTAGAAATGCAGGAGTTGCTCCTCCCAGACTTCCTGTACCCACCTTTGGCCCCTCTTCCATATTTTTCTTTCTGAAGTATCCGGTTCCTGATCAAAAATCTTTCCAAACCAGCTTCCAAATGCAATGCAATCACAGGGTCATAACTATTATCTTTTTTGTTAAGTTTTGCTGAGTCAGTGTTTGAAATACACTGTTTAAAAACTATTTCTTTAAACACACTAAGAGAGAGAAATCAAAGTGCATAATAATATTTTCATAAATCTTTTGCACATAATTATTTTAGCCTAGCAGAAAAATAATACAAAATTCAGAATCCAGTGCAGAGATATAATGGGGAGAAGCAGTGGCCTAACATTCTTGTTGCATTCTGTGAGTTGATTATACAGGGAAATACTTTTTTTTCTCTCTTTTGAAGGGGTGGGACAGTATTGTCAGTAAAGTTTTGGCATAAAGTAGGTGAAGGACAATTTGCCTGTAGAAATAACTGACATGTTGCTAAGAAATGGTTTAACAGAGGGGATTTTTAAAAGTTTTGGCTTTAGATTTCAAATAAATGTAATGTTTTAAAAATATCACAGATTTAATACCTAGCATATACATAATATAATTATAAGCAGCTGAAACACGAGTGATATTCACTTCAATCTTTCTGTCTTCTTGTCAGTCTTTTTTTTAAATCACCTGATTAAGACACTCTGGGATAGCACTGCACTGCATTGGGGCCACAAGATCATCATCAGGAGCGCAACCTTTGACGACCTCTGCCTGCAGCTTTTACTTAACCTTGTAGTTTCTGGACGTTTGTGCAGTATTGAAAGACAGGAAAAAAAACATGAAATTAAACATGGTTATAACCTGACGCTAAACTAAAAACAAGGAAATGTACCTCTTTCTTCAGAATTAAAACTAAAATCTTAAATAAAACAGAAAACTTGATGACAGCTTTTTGTGAATTCTCTCTTTTTTCTGTTTTTGATTATATGTCAATTTATGTGATAAACTCCAGAAGATGATAGAGACTGTGTACTCCCAATGGAGCATTTGACATCCCTACCTTAACACCATCATCTATATTTTTATGTCATGCCTCATTTTTATTTGCCCAAATACATGTTATGCTGCCCTCCCTGGCAATTCTCTCTGCTCTGCTTTTAAACTCAGGAATGTTTAATTTGAACAGACCAGACTGTCTTATTAGATTATAATTGGTATTTTGTAGTATATTCCTAATAGCCATACCTTATTGGAATCTGTAGCTTCATTTTAAACATGATTTTACTTAATATATTTAAAGAGCATATTCACTATCTTGATTTAGACTTCATATTTCAGAAATGAAAATAATTCAGTGTACGGAGGAAGCATTTGATCCAGTGAGGGAGTTTTGCAAGCTGAAAGGTGCATTTGTGATTCTTGTCAATTTCACACAAACACAGAAGTCTCAGATATACAAAGAAGGCAATGGGAGGATTTCCAAATTTCACATTTCCTGACAGTAGGAATGTCCCTTTCCCACTTCAGAGAACAAATGCTGACTTTTAACTCATTTTTTTTCTTCTACATATCAGTGTATATTGTTCCCTATTGTAGAATATCAAGAAGTTTGCATCATAAAGGCCTAGTTCATATATAATATTTTAGTCTGATAAATCCACCCAATGACATCCTAGGAACAAACTGTATCTGAACTGTCTTATCTTTCCAGCTTTCCAGCTCCATGTATTATTATTATTATTATTATTATTATTATTATTATTATTATTATTTATTCAATTTATCCCTGCCCATCTCCCCGAATATGCTGCTAGTTTCAACAAAGCTAAATTTGTTTAGCTTAAACCAGCTTAATTTCTTAAACCAGTTTTCTGTGACATCTGAATCAGCAAATGCTGATTTAAAGGATCTGTCAGAATATAAAGTTGGGAGCACAGCAAGAGGTTGGAAGCCACTGCTACTGGTTGTTAGCTAAAAATTATGGAAATTTTTCAATTTTATCTCCATGAAAAGTTGTATAGTTATTTGACAATTTTCTAGTTGGTGGCGTTAGTGGGATCTTTTGGTTCTGGTACGCCTTTAGCCTTTACCAGAAGAAGGAGAAGTGCTAGGATGGAACATATGGAAACATAGCTCCTTCCTAGGCTAAGTAAACCATAGTTCAAATCACTTAAAGGTCTTCCCAGGTATGCTTTCCACTGGTATATTTAAAGTATTAGCTATCCTTGTATTTTAGAAAAGTTACAGAAGAACTCAGTTGTGACTTTGGAAAATTTATACTAACCCTGATACTTCTGAAAAATCTTCCAATTCCATTCTAATGTATTTAGCTGTATTACTAGAATTTGCAAAAGTTAATACTGCCTGCAAGTAAATTTAATAGGTAATTTTACCTCTCATGTTTATCCCTTTAATTTCCTTATGGTCTAGTGGTTAAGGCAACGGGCTAGAAACCAGGAGACTCTGAGTTCTAGTCCCACCTTTGGCATGAAAGCCAGCTAGGTGACCTTGGGCCAGTCTCTCTCTCTCAGCCCAACTCACCTGTCAGGGTTGTTGTGGGGAAAATAGGAGGAGGAAGGAGTATTTGGTATGTTCATCGCCTTGAGTTATTTATAAAAATAATAAAGGGATAGAAAATAAAATAAATAAATAAATAAAAACTACTGCCATGTTTCTACAACAAGATTAAATAATAAACGGGATAATGGACAGCCATGCTTGGTAGTTCTTTAAACTATTTCTGATTCATAATTATTAATTCTTTACTGGGCATTGGTTATATTATAAATCTGATCTATCATGTTGAAAATATAATTGCCAAACTTAAATCTTGTTAAAGTTTGTTTTAGAAATAGTTTCTTCCACACAGTCAAAAGCTTTAAAGATTTGTAATGAGCATACCGATAGAGAAAACGTATTAATTTACAAGAGTGAATAATAAATCGGCAATTTTCTGACAGGGCTAGATATATTTCTTTTTGGAATGAAGTCTGATTAATTAGGGTGCATAATTTTCCTCATAATTAAATTGAGATGTTTGGCTAGTAGTTTAGTATATTATTTAGAATCAATATTAAGCAGGGAGATAAGTCTGTAAGAAGATACTTCTAATAGATCTTTGCGAGGTTTAGGAATTAAAGGTATTTTTGTTTGCTTCTGGGTCCAATTCAAGGTGTTGGTTATCACCTTTAAAGCCCTACAAGGCATGGAGCCAGGTTACCTGAGGGACCGCCTCTTCCCCATTACATCTACCCGTCCCACCTGATCTTGCAGAGAGGGCATGTTGCGGACCCCGTTGGTAAGAGAACTCCTGTTGGTGGGGTCCAGGAGGTGGGCCTTCTTTGCAGTAGCTCCCGCCCTCTGGAACATTCTACCCTCGGAGGTGAGGTTAGCCCAATCGCTCCTGGCCTTCCGGGGGAATCTGAAGACCTGGCTCTGCCACCTGGCTTGGGGCGAGGACAGGAGTAGTCATGTTTGGGGATGGCTAGTACTCTAGAGTGCTTGTTGCATATAAGGATTGAGTTCATCAACCATTGGATTTCATTTTTTTAATTTTTAGCTGTAATTTGTATTTTATATATTGTAATTTATTGTTTTATTGATTATGCTGTTGTAAACCGCCCAGAGTCCCTCCAGTGGGAGGAGATGGGCGGTGACAAATCAATCAATCAATCAATCAATCAATCAAATAAATAAATAAATAAATAAATAAATAAATTTTAGATTGCAGCAGAATAAGGGAAGAAAATCTTAATGAAAAAAATTCTCATTTAAGAATATTTTAAATGCCTTATAGAACCCATCTATTAGCTCATCAGGACCTAGGAATTTTTCCACTTTTAATATTTTTTTAAAAAACTTAACTTCTGATTGTAAAAATGAAGAGTCCAAGTACTGCGCATTCATTAAAGATAATTCTGGGAAATTTAGTTTATGTACATATTATTTTTTCTGTTGCAAGGCTTTTAGAAGTGTACAGTTTTTTAAAAAAAAATCTGCAAACTTTTTGCTAATATTTTTAGGATTTGTAACGATGTGACCATTAATATCATTTATTGCCTTTATATAGCTTTTTTGCCAATAATCTTTAGTTTTTATTGTCAAATACATCGTATTTTTGTTTTAAAAATAAAAGTTGGGTTAATAATTTTGCCAGTTACTAAATATCAAGCTTTTCCCTTTTCTTAATGCTTATATATACAGTATATATTGAGCTGGCTGTATTATATTTTATCCATACTTCCTTAATTTCTGAAGATAATACATTCATTATTTTTGTTTCTGCTCATTTGACTTATACTTTCACCCCTTATATATTGGATTTATCTCTATTGGGTTAATTTATTCAAAAATATTCTAAAGCCCAAATACAGTCTATCCTCCAATGAGATTGCTATCTACTTGAATAATATGTAAATCCTTTTGTCAATGGATGCATTGTGCCCCAAATATCAGTAGGTTCATGCAGTTGTATCAAATTCTGCAAACTCTTAGATGCTAAAGATTGCCTTCTATTTTTCTGATTATTTAATGTACCTGCATC
Organism: Charina bottae; assembly: GCA_023362775.1. NCBI lineage: Eukaryota > Metazoa > Chordata > Lepidosauria > Squamata > Charinaidae > Charina > Charina bottae. Next base: position 37,535,412 of record JALMGJ010000006.1, on the reverse strand, counting down.
AATATTTAAATTAATCCATAGAACCAAATTCTCCCAACCAAATTTATTCAAGGCTTTCATGACTTTTTCTATAAACTTGGTTGATTCTGATTTGGTGTGTATGTAAAGGCCAAGTTACAGTTTTATTATCTAACTTCCTTTTAATAAAAATAAATCTTCCCTCTGTTTTTTAATCTTTTCTACCATAATGTCTATAAAAAGGTAAAGGTTCCCCCCGCACATTTGTGCAGTCGTGTCTGACTCTAGGGGCTGGTACTCATCTCCGTTTGTTAGCTGAAGAGCCAGCGCTGTCCGAAGACGTTTCCACGGTCATGTTGCCGGATTGACGCACACGGAACGTCGTTACCATCCCACTGAAGTGGTACCTATTAATCGACTTGCATTTGCATGCTTTTGAATTGCTAGGTTGGCAAGAGCTGGGGCGAGTGCGGGAGCTCACTCCGTCACACGGGACTAGGGATTCAAACCTCCAAACTTGCGATCTTCCGATCAACAAGCCTGGTGTCTTACCCGCTGAGCCACCACGCCCCTTATAATAATTATTATAATTATAATAATATAATAATGTTTATATTAGCTTTAAATAAGACGGCTATCCTTGACTTGTTAGTCCCTTCTGCAAAAAATGCCCTTCCAAAATATTTATCTTTAATCTTTTCTGATGTATATCTTTTCTGTAACATATAGATTGAATGATCTTAAGTATTAACTGATTCTGATTCTTTTAATTGGGCCGCCTAACCTCCACCATTTAAAGAAACTATTCTTGTCTTGTTTACTATTTGTATAAAATAAACTTACCAACAGTGAAACCTCTGCTACCCTACTAAGTCTCACATGTGTGATTAAATTTGTGAGGATGTTATGAATTTTCAGGCTAATTATCCTTTTTGCCCCCATACCCTTTTTCCTCACCCACCCCCAGCTCTCTTCTCCATTTCCTCCCCTTCCCCCTCACCTTCCCAACCCATTTAGATCATAGGTAAACAGAGTTCACAGAGGATTAATTAGATCTTCTAACTCAGTGTTTCTCAACCTCTGCAAGTTTAAGATGTTGGCATGCTGGCTGGGGATTTCTGGGAGTTGAAGTCCACACATCTTGAACTTGCAGAGGTTGAGAAACACTGTTAACTAGTCTAGTTTAGGGGATTTAGTCTAGTTTAGGAACTTTGGCTCCTCTCTTTCCAGCTTGCCTTGTCCTTATATTAACTTTTAAACAAAGTTTGCCATTCTCTGTGTTTTGTCTTTTTTACTTCCTAACTAATATGAAACAATATCAAACATGTCAGTTATAACCAGCAGCCATCTTATTTTTTTTTAATATATTTTATTGAGTTTTAAATATACATAGATAAAAGTTAGAAACGGAAAAAGAAATAGAAATACAGATCAAAGAAAGAAGAAAAGAAGTGTAGTAAAGTAAAGAAAAAAAGAAAAAGATGAAACATAGAAATTAGTCAACTTCCAATTTATCCCTGGTCATAGTAACCAGCAGCCATCTTATGAGTCCCAAATGTTAAAAGATCCCATTGTCAAATCTTTTATAAAATTATATGAGTTTTTAAACATCAAAGATTATTCTGTATTCTCCATGAAGCTATGAAGACTTTGTTCATTTCTGGGAATGTAGAAATAATTTATTTTCTTTGTGGTTGAAGTATTAACTTGAAAGGAAACCCTTATTTATACCTTCTTCCTCTTTTTGATAATTCTATCAGAGGTTTGAAGGCTCTTCTTCTTTATAATGTGGCAAGACTAATGTCTTGAAAAACTAACACTTTACAGTATCTCCGTACCAATTTATCTCTCTTAGTCCACAAGATTTCTGTGGATTTTTTCTTTCACCTGATCATTTAAAATCTTATTAATATATCTCTTGGTTTTTGCATTTTATTGGATATAGGAGAAAAGATTTAATGGGTACAGTTCACATAATTATCTGTAAGCTTCAAATCTGGCAACTTGTTATTACATTTTGAGATATGATAGCCAATTAAATTAATTATTTTCTGCATTTTCCCTAATTCCTCTAATTCTCAAATTATTTTTTCTGTTCCAGTCCTGTATATCAGCCAAATACAATCTAACATCAGTAATATATTTTTTAACTTTTCCAATGTCAAGCTCATTTTTCATAGCAACATCACATGCTTTCGCTAACAGTCTGGGCAACTTCTGAAACTTGAGAGGACAAATCTGTTAGTTGTTTATTAACTTGTTCAAACTTACCTGCCAAGCCCGTTCAATCTAAAGTGGCTGATTTATCCTATTCCTCTGTTAGTTCTTGAGTTGCTTAATTAGATTTCCTGTTGAGTCAACCTCAAGGTTTGTTTTAGGGTAGCACTCAGGTTTTGAATCCTCCAAAGGGGCATTTTCCTCCTCCACCATCTTTTCACTGAGTGGATTGCTGTCTCAGCCATCTTGACTCATCCACGTATGCCTTAATTCCTCTGCCATGTTGGTGATTACCTTTATTAGGCATTTTGTTATTGTTAATCTTTCAATTAATCAAATCTTAAATGAAAAACAAACAGCAATAATGATCAAGAAAGGTGGGTCAGGAAGAGAACAGTACACTGAGCTCAGTACACTATCTTCTCCAGTGGCTACCACTCCCCTGAGATTGGTCTCCGGTTATGAATTTACTCTTTAACCAAATTGCTGTATCTCAGTCTCTACCTACTTATAATATGGAGGTAATATAGGACAGTTAAAAGAATTAAGAATACAGATCAAGTTTAGAGTATGCTTTTGGAGTGGGGGTAAATAGAATTTCATTAATGCTTTTGTGCAAGGTGCAGCCTATATAAAATATTTGTTGTTTATTCGTTCAGTCGCTTCCGACTCTTCGTGACTTCATGGACCAGCCCACGCCAGAGCTTCCTGTCGGCCGTCACCATCCCCAGCTCCCCCATGGTTGAGTCTGTCACCTCCAGAATATCATCCATCCATCTTGCCCTTGGTCGGCCCCTCTTCCTTTTGCCTTCCACTTTCCCTAGCATCAGCTTCTTCTCCAGGGTATCCTGTCTTCTCATTATGTGGCCAAAGTACTTCAGTTTTGCCTTTAAGATCATTCCCTCAAGTGAGCAGTCTGGCTTTATTTCCTGGAGGATGGACTGGTTTGATCTTCTTGCAGTCCAAGGCACTCTCAGAATTTTCCTCCAACACCACAGTTCAAAAGCATCTATCTTCCTTCGCTCAGCCTTCCTTATGGTCCAGCTCTCACAGCCATAGGTTACTACAGGGAATACCATTGCTTTAACTATGCGGACCTTTGTTGTCAGTGTGATGTCTCTGCTCTTAACTATTTTATCAAGATTTGCCATTGCTCTCCTCCCAATAAGTAGATGTCTTCTGATTTCCTGGCTGCAGTCAGCATCTGCAGTAATCTTTGCGCCTAGAAATACAAAGTCTGTCACTGCCTCCACTTTTTCTCCCTCTATTTGCCAGTTATCAATCAAGCTGGTTGCCATAATCTTGGTTTTTTTGAGGTTTAACTGCAACCCAGCTTTTGCACTTTCTTCTTTCACCTTCGTCATAAGGCTCCTCAACTCCTCCTTGCTTTCAGCCATCAAAGTGGTATCATCTGCATATCTAAGATTGTTAATGTTTCTTCCAGCGATTTTAACTCCAGCCTTGGATTCCTCAAGCCCAGCACGTCGCATGATGTGTTCTGCATACAGGTTGAATAGGTAGGGTGAGAGTATACAGCCCTGCCGTACTCCTTTCCCAATCTTAAACCGGTCTGTTGTTCCGTGCTCTGTTCTTACCATTGCTACTTGGTCGTTATACAGATTCCTCAGGAGGCAGACAAGATGACTTGGTATCCCCATACCACCAAGAACTTGCCACAATTTGTTATGATTCACACAGTCAAAGGCTTTAGAATAGTCAATAAAACAAAAATAGATGTTTTTCTGAAACTCCCTGGCTTTCTCCATTATCCAGCGGATGTTGGCAATTTGGTCTCTAGTTCCTCTGCCTTTTCTAAACCCAGCTTGTACATCTGGCAATTCTCGCTCCATGAATTGCTGGAGTCTACCTTGCAAGATCTTGAGCATTACCTTACTGGCATGTGAAATAAGTGCCACTGTTCGATAGTTTGAACATTCTTTAGTGCTTCCCTTTTTTGGTATGGGGATATAAGTTGATTTTTTCCAATCTGATGGCCATTCTTGTGTTTTCCAAATTTGCTGGCATATGGCATGCATCACCTTGACAGCATCATCTTGCAAGATTTTAAACAGTTCAGCTGGGATACCGTCGTCTCCTGCTGCCTTGTTATTAGCAATGCTTCTTAAGGCCCATTCAACCTCACTCTTCAGGATGTCTGGCTCTAACTCACTGACCACACCGTCAAAGCTATCTCCAATATTATTATCCTTCCTATACAGATCTTCCGTATATTCTTGCCACCTTTTCTTGATCTCTTCTGCTTCTGTTCGGTCCTTACCATCTTTGTTTTTGATCATACCCATTTTTGCCTGGAATTTGCCTCCGATGTTTCTAATTTTCTGGAAGAGGTCTCTTGTCCTTCTTATTCTATTGTCTTCTTCCACTTCCGCACATTGCGGAAGTTTAAAAATAATTCCTTATCTTTTCTGGCTAACCTCTGGAATTTTGCATTTAATTGGGCATATCTCCCCCTATCACTGTTGCCTTTTGCTTTCCTTCTTTCTTGGGCTACTTCCAGTGTCTCAGCAGACAGCCATCTTGCCTTCTTGGTTTTCTTTTTCTTTGGGACGTTTTTTGTTGCCGCCTCCTGAACAATGTCGCGAACTTCTGTCCATAGTTCTTCCGGGACCCTATCTACTAAATCTAGTCCCTTAAATCTATTCTTCACCTCCACTGCATATTCCTTAGGAATATTAGTGAGCTCATATCTAACTGATCTGTGGGTCTTCCCTATTCTCTTTAATCTGATTCTAAATTACGCAATAAGAAGTTCGTGATCTGAACTACAGTCAGGTCTTGTTTTTACCGACTGTATAGATGTCCGCCACTTTTGGCTGCAAAGGATGTAGTCAATCTGATTTCGGTGTCGACCATCTGGTGAAGTCCATGTATAAAGTCGTCTTTTAGGTTGTTGGAAGAGAGTGTTTGTTATACACAGTGAGTTGTCTTGGCAAAATTCTATCAGCCTATGTCCTGCTTCATTTTGTTCTCCCAGACCATGCTTGCCTGTAATTCCAGGTGTCATCTGACTACCCACCTTAGCATTCCAGTCTCCTGTAATGAAAATAACATCTCTTTTTGGTGTATTATCCAGTATGTGCTGCAGATCCTCATAGAACTGATCTACTTCTGCTTCTTCAGCATCTGTGGTTGGGGCGTATATTTGGATCACTGTGATGTTAAATGGCTTACCCTGAATTCGAATTGAGATCATTCTATCGTTGTTTGGATTGTATCCAAGCACTGCTTTAGCCACTTTATTATTAATTATGAAGGCTACTCCATTTCTTCTGTGGTCCTCTTGTCCACAGTAGTAGATCTGGTGGTCATCTGATGTGAAGTAGCCTATTCCAGTCCATTTCAGTTCACTGACACCTAAAATGTCTATATTTAATCTTGACATCTCACCAATAACCACATCCAATTTGCCCTGGCTCATAGATCTTACATTCCAGGTTCCTATGGTGTGTTGATCTTTAGAACATCGGATTCGTCGTTCACCACCATATATATATATATATATATATATATATAATTATATATATAATATATATATAATTTATATATATATAAGTAATAATAAAATATACTGGACCTTATAATATAAAATATACTGGACCTTAAAAGTAGGTGTTCTTGATGAAAATGCAAAGCATTTTATTCATATGTTCATTTGCTATGTCTCTCAGCCATAAAGCAGGGCCAGCTGATTTGCTATTTGTACACAAGAATAGACCATTCACATCACCATTCATGTTATTTCTAGGAATTAATTTTCGTGCCAACTTTTTCTTTGTGGAAAATAATTAAATCTATGTAATTTTTGTGAAGCACGTATCTTATACAAACTGAAATAATGTTTGCTAGGAATTGGTAACTACAGAGAACAGAGATAATTTTATATGCATTGTCTTTTAATGTTAATTTACCTCTTTGCATTTCATGAGCTCATATGCCAAGATGTTTTCTATTTCCTATCAACCGTAATTGACATAGCCAATGGTGGAGTGTGACTGGAGCTTCAATACTTTCTGGAATGTAGTTTTTTAAATGAGAGATGTGAACTAAGGGAAAGGACACAGAAATCCATATACTGAAGAAAAAACTGCAAAGCCACATAACAGCAAAAAAAAAAAACTGCTTGCAAAAAGTGTATTGTAAAACTACAAAAATATAAACATTAGAAAAATGGACACCAGGCATTTAGGTTTTTATGGAATTTTATTAAGATGGAATGGTTAGAAAACAGAGAAACAAAAAACAAGGAAAGTCTTCCTTAAAATCTACAAACTCAAAAGGGCCTTCCAAACTCAAACTGGAATGCTAAAAGATGCCTGTGGACAGATAGTAACTGATAAGAAGATCAAACAAGGAGGGAGGGAGTGTATTGAAAAACCAAAGATAACCTGGAAGATATTCCCTACTTATAAGAATCTTTAATACTAGAAGGTGAAGTTAGATCAGCATCCTGGTCATTACCAATTGAAAGATGATAGGAATTGATGGAATATCCACAGAAATATGGGAAATAACAGAAGAAGTATCAGTAAAGGTTCTACCCAAACTATGTCAGCAAATGTGGAGAATGATATAGTGGCCAACAGATTGGAAGATGTCAGTCTACATACCAAAGAAAGGAGACTTAACAGAGTGTGCATACTATTGCAAAGATCCTTAATTTCACATGTTAGCAAAATAATGTTGTTTTTTAGATTTTTTATCCCGCCTTTATTATTTTTATAAATAACTCAAGGCAGGGAACATACCTAATACTCCTTCTTCTTCTTCCTCCTATTTTCCCCACAACAAATACCCTGTGAGGCAAGTTGGGCTGAGAGAGAGTGACTGGCCGAAAGTCACCCAGCTGGCTTTCATGCCTAAGGCGGGACTAGAACTCACAGTCTCCTGGTTTCTAGCCTGGTGCCTTAACCACTGGACCAACACAGATTAGACCCCTATATGGAAAGGGAGATGCCAGATGTTCAAGCTGGCTTTAGAAAAGGCCAGGGAGCAAGAGATGTTATTGCTGATGCATGCTGGATAAGTGAGAAAGTCAAAGAATACCAGAAATAAGTCAATATGCGATTCATCAGTTGTGAATTCCACATGTCAAGCTGTGGAATGTGCTTACAAAAATGGGAATCCCAAAACATCTCATTTTCCTCATGAGAAAACTATAGAAGTCTGGAAGTCATATTCCAGATAGAACATGGCAAAACTGACTGGCAAAGGAGTGAGAGGAGGATGCATATTATCCCCTTATTTATTCAACCTATATGCTTAATAAGTCAATATGCGATTCAGAAATAAGTCAATATGCGATTCATCAGTTGTGAATTCCACATGTCAAGCTGTGGAATGTGCTTACAAAAATGGGAATCCCAAAACATCTCATTTTCCTCATGAGAAAACTATAGAAGTCTGGAAGTCATATTCCAGATAGAACATGGCAAAACTGACTGGCAAAGGAGTGAGAGGAGGATGCATATTATCCCCTTATTTATTCAACCTATATGCTTAATATATATTGAGTGAAATTGGAGTGGAAGAAGATGAGTGTGGCTTTAAATCTGGAGGAAGAAATATCAATAACCTGCATTATGCTGATGGCAGTAATTTGATAGCTAAAAATGCAAATGATCTGGAAGCTGTAGTAAGGCAAGTCAAGGATCGCAATGAAAGATGGGACTAAGATTAAATATAAATAAAACCAAACTAATGAAAACAGGTATAGCAAATCAGCCTTAGAATTTACAATGAAGATACTGCAGTGGTGGATAGCTCCTGATTTTTCGGATCAACCACCAACAGTAAAGGAACCAGCAGTCAGGAAATACTCCACAGACTAGCACTTGGTAGAGCAGCAATGAAGACCTTGGAAAAGATGTTCAGATGCTATGTCGTGTCTGTACCTACAAAGATCAGAATAGTGCAGATCCTGATTGGCCAGTTAAGGTTCTCTCCTTTTCTTATTTAAAGGAAGTCTAATAATTATTGTATTACGTATTAATAATATATACAGTTCTAACATAATCAATATTAAGTCATCTTGTAGTTCTTTGTAGATTTTAGTTTTATATTGACTATTTCTATGGTTTATGTATTTTATATTTTTTATATTTAATTTAATTTAATTTAATTTTTATTTTTATATTATAATTTTATTTTTATATTATATATTATATAATATATTTATATTATAATTATTTATATTTTATTTTATTTTATATTATATACATAATAATTATGTAATTTTACTCTTCCAGTAATTTTTTCATAGTCTATAGGCATATGTAGTTTCATATGGAAGAGTTGTAAAATTTTATAGTTTTAATGTTACATATGCTGGTCAATGACCAAAATCAAATCAAATGAAATGAACAAAACAAAATGAATATGTGAGGTTCTCTACCCTTTTGGCACATGTGTAGACTTTCTCTCTGCTCACTGCTATTGAGTTAATTTGTGTGCCTATTTTCAAACTTCTCTACCATAATAGAGATGATTTGAATTGTCTGTACCAAATCTTAACTTGTATTGAAAGTACCTGAAGTTTGTTCTATTTTACTACTTCATTTTTTATCTCTACTTCTTTATTGATTTCCATGGTTGACAGTCATAATTGGAGAAAAGTGCCCTTGGTTTATTGTGCCGTATAACGGAGGCAGTGCAGCTCCAATAGTACCACTAAATGTCATCCATTGAGGACCCAGAATAGGTCTTTTGATATTGCTAGCAGTCTTCTAGATTTTTGCTTCAGCTGTTAAGTCAAATTTCCTTGAGGACAGTGGCACACTAATTTCCATACTGTTTGTGCTTTATAATATTTTATTTTTAATTAAATAACTTTATAATGTGTATAATGTAACCTATAACAACTTGCAAAAGCATTTTTTTAATCACAAAATTATTGTGAACTGCAGATTTGGGGCTTTAACTGTATGTCCTGTTATGACTGTAATTATCTTATTAAAAGGAGTGCACATTACTTTTTGTAGTGATGTGGTGGTACCTGTAATTCCAAAAGTTCTTAAATCTTTTAAATCTTCTATGGTGAAAGGGTAGGTTTTGGAAAGATTCAGCTAGTATGGTTTCATATTCAAGGGAACATCTGGTTTTAAGGCATATACATAAAGGCAGATAGCTGGTACCTGCAAAAAGTTGTTTTTAAGCATCACTCTACAAAGTCCTTTTCTGGAAGTTCTCCTAGAGACTGACCAATATTTTACCTTGTTCTAAATAAAATATTCTATAACTGATTGAAACATGGATTATATGCTATGAATTGCAGTCACCTCAAATATTTGCAACAATATTCATCATGCTGTTTTGGCCCGTAAGAACAATCCTATCAGTGAAAAAAATGCATGTACTGTAAATTATTCCTTGATTGTCCGTACACACTAGTGTTCATGTTCTTAAACTGAACACATGGACACATTATTCCAGACATTAGGTGTTTCATTTATTAGAATGCTAAAGATGTGCTTCCTGATACTATGAATGTGGCACTTTTTAATTGACTCCACGTGTTAATCCTGTTAATATGTGGGGTAGATCAAAAGTGGTTAGGACTATTCCTTTCCTTTTAGGTGAGGGTGGACAACTTCTATGTCTCCCAGCCTTCTGGAGTTTTGCAGGAGACTTTTTGGTGATGTCACCAGAAGGATTTGGCTAGGTATGATTGTCCTTTTTGGGATGGTTAAAGATGGAAAAGAGAGAAAGAACGTGGATATTTTGTATATGGAGTTATACAAAGCAGAGGAACTTTGTATATTTAATCTATGGCAGGATTGGTTTAAGACTGAATTTTTTATAGTGCAGATCACCCCACTGCAGTTCAGATGCCCTTCTTTACTAATTCAGCATTTCCTTCCATAAACTGCTTGGAAATATCTTGAATACATGAACACATACAAAAATGAAAAAATTATAAAGAAAAAAGTGAGTCTGAAGTAGTCTGGCTACTGTGTATTTAGGAGATCTATGGCAGGCAATTATATTGCATCCTGATCTTGGTTTATGCCATTTCTATAATTTTTCTTTTTCATTCCACATTTCTCATTGCCAGCAGATGGTTTGAAGACTAAAACATGCAACTTTTGGTTCCCTCCTCTTGCTCTGCAGGAGAGCTGACAAAAATGGGGCTATTAATCACCCCTTTTTCACTTTATCATTTTGCCTAAAGAAGTCAGACATGCACACTGTTTCATGACGCAGAGTTGGATTAATAAAGAGATTATCTGAGTAATTTTTTTCTAGCCAACATGGCCATAAGAAATCGGTACTTTGATATACAGTATGTGGGAATATTTCCCATTTGATTCCTTGACCTGCAGGAGGCAGCATTAGCTTAGCAATTTGCTTGATGATTTATGAAGGATGTGATAGATAACCTAACAGCAGAAATATTTAGAGTGGAAAAAACTCACTGTAAGATACATTGAATACTACAACTAAAGAGAAAACAAGAGTCACATGTTGGCTTAGCTGATGTGTATTGGTGTGCAAATGGCCTGTTGATGGAAGTGCAACAGAAGCCAGATGTTTCTTTCCATTAGGTTCACAGCAGATGATAGCTCCTTTCTGACCTTGGCTGATCTCAAAAAGTTCAGAGTTGGCCCTTGGAAGGGAGAATATCAAGAAATCTCAGGACAATAAGCCAGACTGGGAAGCCCCAAAACATCTCCCCAAAAAGAGAGCCAGTTTAGTCTAGTGGTTAAGGCTCCAGGCTAGAAACCAGGAGACACTGAGTTCTAGTCCCGCCTTAGGCATGAAAGCTGGCTGGGTGACCTTAGGCCAGTCACACACACTCAGCCCAACTCGCCTCACAGGGTATTTGTTGTGGGGAAAATAGGAGGAAGAAGGAGTATTAGGTATGTTTCCCACCTTGAGTTATTTATAAAAAATATTTATTTATTTATTTATTTAATTTTTATCCCACCTTTATTATTTTTATAAATAACTCAAGGAGGCAAACATAACCTAATACTCCTTCGTCCTCCTATTTTCCCCACAACAACAACAACCCTGTGAGGTGAGTTGGGCTGAGAGAGAGAGACTGGCCCAAGGTCACCCAGCCGGCTTTCATGCCTAAGGCAGGACTAGAACTCACAGACTCCTGGTTTCTAGCCCAGCAGGTAAACAAAGGTAGGGTCTAAAAAAATGGAACTAAATGGTCAGTACAACTCCCTGGAGGCAACCTCGATTCAAGGGAGTCTAATCAAGCAGATTTCACATAAATTCATTCTACCTGAGATTTTTAAGCTGTTGGTTCAACGAATGGGAACTCTGTAAATATGTCTTTATTAGCATTACAACAGACGAATAGAGGTATAATACATTTTAATTACTAAGTTTTCACATTATGTGTAAGTCTTCATTGAATGTATGCATATGAAAAAAATCATTGAATATTTGTTGATTTAGAGGAGGAATACAATAAAGGGAACAGGCTTGATGATGGAATTTTTACACACAAGTATGGAACTGAAGGTTAGGTTAGGTGAGATAAGCATGATATATCATGGAAGCCAAAATGTGTGAAAATAAACAGAATGCTTAGTGCATGGTTTACTACTGAGCAGAAAGTAAGTAACACTGAGTGAGCTTCTGCCCATTTAGTTAAATGGAAGTGTGAGTTGGGTTTGCAGGGCGAAACATAAAAGTAAGTTGAAAACAGTGGGATCGGGTTACTTAAGAAGTGTGTATGAGAATGAAAGTGCTGAATGAATTTGGATGGAATGCAAAAGTGATTGATCAGTATTAAAGAAGTACATTGAGATTGTTCAGTTGTATGGATGAGGATTGAATCACAAAACAAATCTATGAAGGAAGAATGAATGGATCAAGGAGAAAAACAAGGAAGTCATGGTTTGATGGGAGATCTTCAAAAAGAGGGAAATGAAAAGTATAAAGAAAAAAGGCAATGTATAAAGTGGTGTATGGGCATAGTGGAAACAAGGATTGCAAGGATATATAGTATGTATAGTGAATGGTGTTGGCATAAACTGTTTTAGCTATATTTCTTGTTTTTGTTGAAATGGAACAGATTTTGGCAAAGGCTAATATATTTAAGGCTTTGGCTCAACCCAAGCAAGACTGAATGGCTTTGGGTCTAATTTAACGGGTTGTCTGAATTTTTGCAGCCCTCCCATAAAAGAGGTTTCCTCATCATGTCTTCCCTTGAGATATTATAAAGAAGACTGGTTAACCAGGGGTGTCACAAACCATTCGAGAAATGATTGATGGAAAATAAAAGCCATCTATTTTCCTTCAACTATAAGGAAGAATGTTAAAGAACGTCATAAATTTTCAGCAATGTTTTGTGTAACCTACAAGGTGTGCCTCCATGACACCCTATCATTAATAGAGATGTATAAGGACAGATAAATTGAATTTATAAATCTTACTTCCTCCAACCAAGTTCCATTTTAAAGTAAGGAAAGAAAATCTAATTCTGCAAAAATTTTAAAGGCTTCTTAGCAGAAAAGGAAAAGCTTTGATTTTCCTTTCTCCTAACAACTGCCCTTCTAATGCCTCGATCTCAATGATGAAAAGATGAGTACCTGGAATATCAAGGGTCTAAGGAAGTATATGAGATGAAATAAGAAAATATTTTTTTATCAGCAGCAAATTTTTTTTAAAAAAATTATTTATTTATTGCAGTGGAAGGTAAGCTTCCACTTCGTGTTGTGCGCCAGTTACGCCCTTTCCTTGACCGAGAAGCCCTTCGAACAGTCACTCATGCCCTGGTTGTCTCCCATATAGATTACTGTAACACGCTCTACATGGGGCTACCCTTGAAGGATATCCGGAAGCTACAGCTGGTGCAGGATGCGGCCGCACGGGCAGTTTTAGGTGCACCAAGATCGATACACAAAACACCTCCGCTCCGTGAACTGCATTGGGTACCAGTATGCTTCCGGGTCCAATTCAAGGTGTTGGTTATCACCTTTAAAGCCCTACATGGCACAGGACCAGGTTATCTGAGGGACCGCCTCATCCCCATTACATAATCCCGTCCCACCCGATCTTGCAGAGAGGACATGCTGCGGACCCCCTCTATGAAAGAATTCCATCTAGCGGGGTCCCGGAGGCGAGCCTTCTCTGCAGTAGCACCTGCCCTATGGAACATCCTCCCACCAGGGATAAGACAGGCCCCTTCACTCCTGGACTTCAGGAAAAAATTAAAAACTTGGCTCTGTGATCTCGCCTGGGGCAAAAAGGAAAGTGGTCAAGCCTGGGGATGGCTGATTTCCTAGAGCCACCTCAAATATCTCAAAAATTTTAAATATGTTCAATGTCACTGTAAGAACCACCTGCCACTTGGATTTTATTGTATTTATATTTTTATTGTTGTTTTTATTGTATTGTATTGATGTTATGTTGTGAACCGCCCAGAGTCCCTCCTTGAGGGGGAGATGGGCGGTTATAGAAATTTGATAAATAAATAAATAAGCATGATTCAGTGATCACAGGACAATTTGCAAATTCCTTCAGACCCCAAGCTCAGCCTTCTGTGTTTGGAAGCCAGATTTAGGATAGTAAGTATGAATTTTGCATCCAAGATAATTGTATCAGTTCTCTCCTCTATACTCCTACTTAGAAATAAGTCCAGCTTCCAACTAAGCATGTATAGAATTGCAGTCTAAAACAGCGTCACTAGGAAATTGTCTGACTTTGAAAATTTAGGTTTCAACAATTCTTATTAGACAAAACAGATTCCTAGTTGTTAGGTCAGTGTTTCCCAGACTGTGCCTACTGTTATTTTATTAACTTTACTATTGTAAATGGATCCAATCTGGGCTACAGATGGAATCATGTCACTTACTTTTCAGGGTGTCACTGCTTTGTTCAAATCCACCCAATATTCTGTCTCTTAGGCAGCACATCTTAAAGGAGTTCAGTAGAGTAAAATTGATAATTCTGCTGATAAGAGAGGCAATGGCTGCCAACAGTTGAAACTCTTGGCTAGGCGAGTTGGAATAACTAAGAGTACTAAATCTCGGCTGCAAAATCCAGATGACAAAAAGATGGCAGCAAAGAGATACTCATTCTACCATCTAGGGATTCTCCAGATTTTTGCAGCCTGAATCTGGTAACCATAACTAACCAAAAATAAAACCGGCAGGGTAGGAGTCTTATACTAGCCGAAGTGCATGTCTGGAATATTATCAGTCACTAGTTAGGCCACACAACTTGCCTTTTTGGTACAATTAACAAGTTTCTAATCCTCATTATTGCAGACAGAATATTGGACATGATGCACTTTTCTGGATTCACGTGTCAGCATCATGGTTGGGTTGCCCTATATCCTGGGTGGGCAATGTACAGATCCAGAGCCACATGCAACTGTTGAGAAATTTTTAATAAGATGTTGATTATAAGCTGTTAGGTGAATAACCCTTTTGAAGTAGTAAAAAGGGCAATAGTGATACAAAAAGACACAATCATTTTAGGATTCCCCTGTCTAGGAGGATTGAATTAGTGTATTAGAGAAATTCGGAAGGTTTAAAGGACCATACAGTTGTTATATGTTTGTTAGAGAACAGGATTCTGGCAGATGACAGAATTACAAGAATTTAGGAGACAAACAGGGAGATACAGGGCATGAAAATGTCAGACGTAAGAGGTTGATTTTGCTTTCACTGATCTAACACAACAATAGGTGTAACAATAAAAATGTTTGAAACATGGAGAGTTTACATTTTATGGAAGAAGATAAACTTGTCTGACAAATGACATCTGCCAAATGAGGGGCATGAATTGTTAAATGAAGTATAAAAAGGAAACTTATGCATAAGCCATTTCAACTATCCAGAAGGATAGCTTGCTTTTTGTTTTTGGTGTTGTTCAGATGGACTGGGAAATAGCTATCTTACCAGGGAACAGCTTGAAGATAAACCTGTCTATGAAGGTTCTCAGTCATCCAGGTGGAATTTTCTGTAGCTTGAATCATGTCAACTGGATTTCTATTTTCTCAGTGGAAACGTTTCACTCCTTCCCAACACAGGAGAAGTAACACCACAGGACCAGAGTCAGCAGTTTATCTTCATTTAAAGGAAAAAGGACACTCATTTGAGGACATTAATGTTCACATTTTAGACAGAGAAGATAGGTGGTTTGAGAGAGGGGTCAAGGAATCCATTTATGCCAACTTGGAAAATCCTTCCTTGAATAGAGGTGGGGGCCTCAGGCACAATCTTTCTCCCATCTTCCTCCCTACTTTGTCTTCTGTGCCTAGGAAGATTAAGACCATTTCACAAGCTCAACAGCAGCATGGTGATCTTAACGATCCTCCTTTAGATGATAAAAGGACTTAAAATAACATCTCAATATAACCATGACCTAGCCCCAGGTGTAAGGTCACACAGCTACCTAGAAACATATTTAGGATTCCCTTACCAACTTTGCTCAGACTGAAGAAGCTCCTTGGATAAGGAGCGAAATGTTTCCACTGAGAAAATAGAAATCCAGTTGACATGATTCAAGCTACAGATTGAAGATAAACCATTTATGCTGTATCTTAAGTTCCTAAGAGATACATATCCCAGTGGGAGGTTTGATGGCATAAAAGTTTAAACTATACCCAAGACCAGTAACTGGACAGTTACTGACTTAGTTAAAACAGAATCATATTATGAGATATCTTGAATAGGAATCAATACCTTACAAGCTTCTTGGAAAAAGAGAACTGTTCTGTTCAAAAGCAACATGATGATCAGGAAGCATTAGAAAGAGTAGAGGCAGCTTTCATAAGTTATTCAAATATATATTAATAACTTTTGCCTTTTAAAATTGTTTCTGGCACTAAGTTGATGGAAAACAGAGGACATGCTTCTTTCAGTTAAAATCTACAGTGCACAGCCTGGATTGAGATCTATCACATGTTCAGAGGCCACCAGATCACACTATTGTAGCTAACACTGAGTGACACAAGTTATTACTGATTTTAGACTTAAAAGGCTGATTGGATTATACCACACATTTTTTTCCTAAAATCTTTCAGTGCAACCAAACAAATACAGAACTTGTTCTTGTAGAATTAAGATCCATAAAGTTTATGCCTTCCAAACCTTTCATGGATTCTTGTTTTGGTCATGCTGAGCTAGGCTGACCATATGTCCCGTTTTGAATGGGACAGTCCCGTTTTTTTAGCATTTTTCAACCGTCCCGTCGTTTTGATAAAAATCTCAATTTTGTCCTGTTTTTTAAACCCGGCAGGAATGGCACGGAAGGAGGATCTGAGCCGGAGCTGCCGATTGGAGGCAGCCCGGAAGAGGAAGCCCTCCCACCTATCAGCGTGCGGCAAAGGAGGGCGGGGTTTGCAGGCAGGAGCCAATTGCATGGACCGGGGGGCAGGGACCCCTGTCTTTTTCATGAATACGGAATATTACATAAGACCCCGTCCCGTTTTGCCATCCCAATGTCCCGTTTTTGTCTCAAGGAAATATGGTCAGCCTATGCTGAGCCTTATAAAATGTTTGACTCTGGATTTAGTTCAGTGAGGGGACCTGGAAATACCGACTTCACAAAGACAGTAGAAGAGTTTATATAACGTTGTAATAATTTCATATAAATATTTTTAGAAAGAAAAGGAAAAATGTAACTTGGTTAGGAAAGTGGAATAGCTGGTTGAGTACTCACATTTCAATTAGTTTTAATCAGGAAATGTGGTAGCAAGGTAGAATTAAGGTAGTTCATAATTAGTTCGTCAGATGACATGTTTACAAAACAGAGAAAACAAAAAGGTCTTACCTAATTAAGTGAAACTAGGTGAGCAGTACTGATTAAAATCCCAGGTCAGATCCAGTTCCACGAGTGCAGAGCCAAGCATTCTTATCCAATGATATATTTTTTTCTCTTATCTAATATTTTTTCTTTCCATTTAAGACATCTCATATCCTTTCTTGAAAGCTCAGATTTCCAGAGTTCATATAATATTTATATCACCAAAATGAAACCATACATGGATAAGAAAGATGTATAATCAGGCTTGATGGAACCCCAAGGTGTCCAAACATTTCTATTACCTTTTTAGTTTTAGGGGAAAAAATAACTTAAGGTGGGGGAGCTGCCAAGTATTGGGAAAGGAAACAACAACACTGAAAAGATAAGAGAAAAAGGAAATGGAATATTGTGAAAAAGGATATATTGATCAAGAGCGTACCACACTATGCTTGAATTAACATCATACTAAACTGTTAGGAGTGAAGCACAGAAATAAGGAGTTACCAGACTTAAGAGAACCATGATATCAAGAGACACAGCTGCCTTCATGGCCTTGAAGAAAATAGGCACAGAAAGGCAGAAGGAAAAAACTCTAGATTTAAATCCTGAAGCATAGACCAATATACAGGCCTTGACTTCTGTGTACTGCAGTCGGCAGATCTTCTCTTATTGTTGGGTTAATTCTTCTCTGCAAGAAAATAACTACTCTTACCAAGACATTTCCAAGAGTATACTGTGGAGTAAGCAATTTCACCACAACCTCACACTATGTTTAAGTTTATTTTGTTGTATCTGGTTGTTGTTTATAGTGTTTTTGCTTTGGTTTTAATCCTTGTTTGCTGACTAGTGTCAGTGTATTGTGAGATGGGCAGCTATATAAATTGTATGAATAAATAAGGTTGAGAATTTGGAGAGGCTAGATTCAATCATAAGGGGCTAAAGTGGGACATAAACCATTACATGTCTGAGCATGTTATGCAAACCCAGCCTGCGTTTATACAATAGCAAACATAGGCGTCGGCTACAAACCCCAATGATGCAAAAAGACAAAATGTGATGGTGGCATAATGGAAATCCTAGGCTTTCATACTTGCATCCCCACATCACACACAAATACAGAAGTCACATGCAGTGCACCTTCAATCATTTACTCCCTTACTTTCCTCCTGCAGACAACATGATCAGCAGCCCTTTCAGGCAGCAGATACAACCACATAATTTTTCCTGATGTTGTGGATGCCAAGAAGTAAAAAAAAAAAAGATGGTTTTCTCCCCTCAAAAAAAAATACTGAAATCTCATGAAATCACAGAGAAATCTTGTCAAATCTGGCCATTTTGAGACATTGCGATTTTAAGTTTTTAAAAATGTACATGTTTATGTGTTCTGTTTTTTCTGGAGCCATTGGTTAGAATGTTAAGAGTAATTCGTGTCTCCGCTTTGAATGTCAATTAAAGAAGAAACTTAACATGAAAAAAGATCCCAGATTCAGTTTTTATCATCTATTATTAAAAATACTGTAGGGCAACAAGACTGGGAAAGAACTCTGCCTGAGATTGTGAGAAAATGTTAGATGACCAGGCAGTACTGAACGAATAAACCAAGCCAGACATGTGCCAGGCCTTCTCTCATACAGTATATGACAACTCAGCAAGGGTTTGTTTGTATTTTTAGTGATAGCTCTATTAAATTTCCTATGATAAATGCCTCAAGGCATGGATGTTGCTACAGAACATGATTTCTTACTCTGGGATAAAACTGGGATAATACTGGTGTGAAAATAGCAGGTGAATAATTTTTGGGGAAGTCATAGGCAAGTAGGACTATTAATTTGTTGTTTTGTTGTTTATTCGTTCAGTCGCTTCCGACTCTTCGTGACTTCATGGGCCAGCCCACGCCAGAGCTTCCTGTCAGCCGCTGCCACCCCCAGCTCCCCCAAGGTCGAGTCCAACCTTAATACTTTAGATCAATTTATTGCAAATCAGGTTTTTAAACCAACTTCTGGGTACATTGTAAGAAGAGTGATTTCCTAAAATTGCAACGTGCCAGTATATTTCAACATGCTTTTGATTTCACAGTTTTGTCCAGGTGTGTTAGTGGTATCTAAAACTTGTGAATTGTTCTCAGCATTGGAATAACAAAAAATATTTTGTGATGAATTAGTCATATCTAATCCAACAAAATATATTAACAATGGTTGTTGCTTCTACTTTGCTTTAGTAGCAACTCTGCTTTAATTTTATGGGGTCCTCTATCCTGCATCTAATGCAACCTTCCACATCCTGGCATCTTCCAGATGTTTTAGGATTGAATGCTGACACTGCTGGCTGGGAATTCTAGACACTGCAGTTCCTGCATCCCAGGAGGGCACCAAATATAGGAAGGCTGTTTTCATTGATATCTAAGGAAAGGCATATTTATTTTATTGCAGAATGGAATATATCTAAATCTACAGCAGACCATTCCAATAATAAACAAGGTAGAATATTTAATTATTTAACATTTCTTTTTAAAGCTCTCTCCTTTATTGTCTCAGTGCCACCTACACCCACATACAGATCACCTGGTTTTGACATCCTGGCACCTCTTCAATTTCTTCTTGCGCTCCAGCTCAGCACTGTTTCAGTGACTCTAAGTAGCTGTTCAACCTGAAGGAAAGCAACTGGCTCTGTGACATCTGTCTTGGGGGAAAAGTACAGTTGGATTGAAGAGCTAAGGTACCACTACTTAACTTCCTTAAATAGAAAATTTAAGATTAAAAAACACACTATTCTCTCTCTGACCTCTGCTTAGAACTAACTTGCTTGATGGCTTGCACTGTGGTCTGAGTCAGAATAAATGGGCAGGTAAAGGGAAATGATAGAAACCAAAAAGCCCTTTGAAGAACGGACTCCTGTTGCTACACAATTGATAATCAAATTGATGAAATGTGAAAAAGACAAACAGCAATCAATGGTTGTTTCAGTGTTTGGGGGTGTGGTCTAAAAGGCAGAGATACAGCTTAGAAACTTTATGATAATTAAAAGATTAGAACTATAGATAAAACTTGTACAGTGAAACCAATATACTGGGAAATGTGGCAATACTGTTTCTTGAATTATTTCTCTTACTATAATACTGAATACAATCCTTAGTAATACACTCTGATCTAGATGGCAGGAAATAATATCTTCAGATATGGTGGTTCGTGTAGGATTATCTAAACTAATGGTAGACATACAGTATTAAAAACTAGATTGGTATATAATGAACATAATGAATAGAGTAGATTTGGATCTAGGAAAAATAATCTAAACTTTCTTCTTATCTGTAGAGTAACAGAATAACTTTGTCAATTGTTATGATTCCGTCTCTGTAAGAAATAATATATAGCACAATTTGGGAGCCATGGACCCTATGTTTTGCTTGGTGTAGTAGATTTGTCGGGCAGTGTGTAAAATTTTATTCTGAATTACATTTCTTGGCATTTGAGATAGAAGATACTTTAAAGAGTACACTAAGTGGAAATATATACTACAGCACATGAATTAGTCTTAAACTAAGTAAACTTGTAAGGGTTTCTGAAAATCTGCTACCAAGGAAAAGTTGAGCTCAGCTTATGCCCATTATACATTTTTCTCTGAATTCTTCCTTCTTCACAAATCACCAAACCTGCAGGGAAAAGCAACTTAACTCAAAATATTTCACAATATACTTTGTTGTTTATTTATTTATTTTATTTATTATTCGTATTTATACCCCGCCTATCCCCTCCCTATCGGAGGACTCTAGGCGGCTTACAACATTTGCAATTCATATATTTATACATTCATATATTAACAATGTTTATTACCGCACGCTCAGGGAAGGGGTAAGGGAACCGACTCTTGTAGTATTGGACTACATGTCCCAGAATACCTTGCTTCAGAGTCGGCTGCTGACATCCTGGATATTGCTGTTCGGGATCCGTCGTCTCCGTTTCTCCGTCTCTGCCGTCATTCGCAAGGTCTTCGCTCCGGAGGCGACCCCCGACAGGACGCCAGCAAATTCTCCCACGTAAGGTGGTACCCATTTATCTACTTGCAATTAGCTTTCCAACTGCTGGGTTGACAGGAGCTGGGGCAAGTGACAAGAGCTCACCACGCCACGCAGAGGTTCGAACTGCCGACCTGGTGATCGGCAGTCTTACAGCATCAGCGGTTTAACCTGCTGAGCTACCACGCCCCCTTGTTAAAAGATAGTTCATTTAAAACTGAACAAATTCATTTTTGTTACTAAAAGATCTATTGAATAACGGCTTTGAAAGCGTTATTGTTTCAGTTATAAAGTGTAACTGCTTCCCACTATCCAGTTCAGTAGGAAGAGCAGAGTTTAGCAGTGCAGTACTGTAAGAAGTTTAATTTCTTTGTGGATGACAGATACTGAAGACTTCAACCAAGTTGTCTATATAAACAATGCATTCTGAATTTTTACCTATAGGTAGGCTGACCATATTTCGTTGAGACAAAAACAGGACATTGGGATGGCAAAACAGGACAGGGTCTTATGTAATATTCCGTATTCATGAAAAAGACAGGAGTCCCCGCCCCCCGGTCCACGCGATTGGCTCCTGCCTGCAAACCCACCCCCTGATCCGCGCGATTGGCTCCCGCCTGCAAACCCCGACCCCCTGCCCACGCAATTGGCTCCCGCCTGCGAACCCCACCCCCCAGTCCATGCAATTGGCTCCCGCCTGCGAACCCTGCCCCCGGTCTGCGCAATTGGCTCCCGCCTGGCCAATCGCCCTCCTCTCTGTCTCTCTGCCCTCCTTTGCCGCGTGCTGATAGGTGGGAGGGCTTCCTCTTCTGGGCTGCCTCCAATCGGCAGCTCCGGCTCAGATCCTCCTTCCGCACCATTCCCGCCGGGTTTAAAAAACGGGACAAAATTGAGATTTTTATCAAAACAACGGGGCGGTTGAAAAATGCTAAAAAAACGGGACTGTCCCGTTCAAAATGGGACGTATGGTCAGCCTACCTATAGGACACTCAGTCTTAAACTTTGTTTAAAAAAAAAATAAGCAAAGTTTAGAAGCAGGTAGGCAGACCTCCAGAAGGCAGGCTGTAAAACTCTCCTTCTATTAGATCCCTCAGAGTTGAACTGTGGGCTATTCCAGCCCCTCAGGCTTTTTGGTTCAAGTTACCTTGTGCTAAACTGCTTCCCTTTTTGACCCTCTTCCCAGTTTCAAAATTGTGTTGCTTTCTCCTCTATGCTATATGTCTCCACTGGTGATGACAGGGGAGATGCACCATTTGGAGGAAATTATTAGTCAGAATTCAGTATGTTTGAATAGTTGCTTTAATGATTAACTTGCATATTGTTGAACAGTGGGAAAAGAGAATTTTTGTCCTGATTAGTGTATTGATAGCGCATGAAATTAGTAATTAATTACTGGAATATTGATTTTTAAATATCATGTGCAGCTTTAAAATAGCTTTCATATTGTATCTTTGGAGTTGCTTAAGTGTCTTTTGCTCATTAATTTTTTAGCATTTTCACTGTTTTGAATCCAGAAAGGGTCCTGGAGCCACTTATATAAAAGAAGACAACAGATATGTGATGTAGGCTCACAATCTAAAAGATAAGGTACAGCAGCACAATGGGATGCAGAAGGAATGGGGCTGGGGGGAGGGAATTGGGGGCAACTCCACTACTGAAAGTTAATCTGCCGGAAAGAGCTTGGGCAGAGGAACAGGTTTTTCAGCAGAAGGAGTGATCAATGTAATTGGCTTTTCAACAGAGATGATACTACAGTTTGATATTTCTTTGATTTATTTTACTACTAATCCAATTTGCTCTGAAATAGGAAAACATGTAATTCAACGTTTGAAGATTTTACCCTGTGTTTAGCAGATCTGGTTTAAATGTAGCTCAGGAAAATTCCATTTTCTTAACCTGCTTTTATACTTCAGCCTATCTTGGGTTTTCCCAAACTTGTGGACACTTCCTTTTTAGATGTGGATGGGGCTTCTCTGACTAATGAAGGAGAGGCACTGATTGGACAGGTTTGCTATTATTTATATAATGAGGCAAGGGTAGACAAGCAAAATGGGGCAAGCAAGGAAGTGTCTGCATTGTTACTTCATGCAGTGCACTGTTGTTCCGATTAGCCAAGAAGAAAGGGCTTTATAGAGCCTGATGCCCTTTCACTGGCTTGGGAAGTCAGCTGATAACTCAGAGGTCAGTCCTACAGCAGGGGTGGCAATATTTCGGTAGCTGGAGTTGGAACTTAAAAAACAAAAACAAGCTCCCAAGGCCCACAGTGAAGGAAGGGATAAGTAATAATGTCACAGGAGGGATAAACCATGGGGTTTTAAGCCTAAAAGAGGCTTAAAGCAACTACTTCTTTTAGTTTCTAGCTGGAAATCAATGGAAAATTATGGTGCTGTTACTCAGTAGTTTGCTGGCAATCTTACACTGCAGAATCTAGGGCTGCCAAAATAGGGAGCATGGATGCACTAGGTACGACCTGGGTTTCCCACTGCTCTCTAAGAAGAGGCTGATTGAAGACACAGGATGCTGGTGCTAAAGGCCCTGATACCCCCCCCCCCCCCGAGCATCCTATTCAGGCCTAAGAGTAGATGCTGAATATAATCATTGTCTCCCAAGTTCAGGGGATTCAAATACTGGACTTCAAAACCCACTTTGCAGCAACTGGATTTATTTAGTGCTAGATGAAAAATTGCCTGAAATGCAGCATATCTCACCTTAAAGTTGCTGGAAGAGGAATACATTCATAAATAAAATAGAACAGAATAATAATAATTAGTGTTCACACATTTTTTAGATCCTGCACTTCATCTGCTTCTTTTCCTTTACTCCTCAATTCCTGCAGCCACACAGAACTGAAATTACATATTCTGAAGGTGGGAAGTTTCTGTTGACTCTCCAGCTAGTATTTAGGTGGAGAAATATATTTTATCTCCATCTATTCAAACAAGAAACCCAGGTAAGATCTTACCTAGTTTATTAGGTAAATGCCACAACAAACTGAAGGATGTTTAAAAACTTCACCCATCCAATCAACAGCAGCAAAAATGAACACACAAAGAAGAGATTGAAGTTTTTCTGCCCTGAGTGAGGGATTGGACTTAATGACTTAAGGACCTCTTCACTGCTATGATTCTGTGAAGGCAGCCAAAACTCACACCTGTAGCTGATGTCATGCTTTAGCCCAGATTAACAACCGTTGTGGGCTGACCCAAATAATGCCCATGAATGGTGACCTCACTAAGCTTAAGTTAAGAGTCTCTTTCCATCTAAGGCTCCAAATTAAGTAATGATTTTCTATATATTGACCACATACTTTTCAAGGTTTGTGGCTTTAGCCAGTAAATATAAGTTTGAAAATTCTGAATGCTACTTTAAAGCAGAGCTGTGCAATTTATTTCTATCCAACGGCTTTGCTTAGCCTTCGAATGTCATGTTATCTGGCCACACTGCAAAAAGTAGGAGCAGCAGGACAAAAAGTGTTTTTCCCCTAAATAATTATGTGTGAGTTGGGGATCATCTTACATTCACTGTTCAGAATAAACAAAACAGAGGAAGGGGCCGGAGATACAAATAACTGCACAGCCCACTGCTGCCCAGTTCTTCTGAAACTTGGCCATTACTTGAGAGGGGCTATTTGGTAGAAACCTTTGAAAACCGTCTCCAGGCTCTACCCAAGACTTTTGGGGTGGGGGTGGGGGTGGTGGGGGTGGGACAGGTGGCCTTTGTGCTCTAAATGGTGATTCTCTTCATCACCAATCTGTAAAGGAATGTGCAAGCAATGCCAGTCTGACTTTTATAGACTGATAATAAAATCATATTACTTCTAAGATGTATCTCTAGTTCTCTAGTTCTAACCTTTGAATTTTTGTCTCATTGTTAGCACACTGCTATTATCATTCTAGTGTTCTTCATTTTTGCTTGTTAACATTATTCATTTCAGTCAAATTATCATAACAATCTGCTCTTTTCACCATCGGTAATTTCCTGTGTAATTTTATTGTACAAAATAACCTTTCTTCCTCATAATCATGATCAGGATGCAACAAAATTATCAATAGAATTTGTTAAACTTTAACTTTTTCCCCAGTTATTTTAAATTCCCCCCTGTTCATAGCATACAAACTGACTTCACTGGTGTTGGAGCAACACTTATAATACGGAAAGCAGAGAGCTTTTCAAAGGTCTGAAGCCCATCATCAGTAAGTTGTACCATGGGATTTATGGTTTAGCCAGCTGAACTAGCATACCTTTATTCTAGGTCTGTGTCTCTGGTTCTGATTATTCTAGTTTGGTTGTTTCTCCAGTCATCAATGTAGCTTTACACTCATTTTCTTTTGTTCCAGCTACCTTATATACTTGTTATATTGGGGATAAAGTGAGGGCTGAATTTATATAAAGAGTGGGTAAATGTAAGTGTAAGTAATTAGGAGATTAGTAGGAGCAGGATACCTAGGTTCTAGTTCACCCTCAGACACAGAAATTCACTGGGTGGGTTTGGGGCAGGCAGTCTCTCTTAGTCCAACCTACCTCACAGGGTTGTTATTCTGGGGAAAAATAGGAAGCAGGGACACTGTATGCTACCTTGAGTTTCAGTAAAAAAGGTGGGGTACAAGTCAAATAAATACATGCATGTGAGCACACATACTTTTTTTTCAGTGGAGGGCCTCAGTCTAATTTCTTATTAACTGTTGAAGGACAGCTACCAAGTAAAACCAAAGAACACTGAACTGAATAAGGTGAAGGGTAACCACATATCCTATATTTCCCTAGGAATTTTCTGTGGAGGGATCTGTTGGCACTTTTCATTAAAATGTGCCTTGCTAAGGTTTGACAGAATATATCAGTTCAGGGTATTGAATATGCATCTCCATTATGACGTTGATTTATTAGTAGTTCTTTAGAAGTGTGAAATCAAAGTATAGAGTGGGGGAGACTTGGCTTAGTTTGGCACGTATGAAAAATCTAGTGAATCACAAGTTTACTGCAAGCAATAAATGTGAAGCAGCTGTTAAAAAGAAATAGATTCTGATTTATTTTAGTCAGACTGTATTTGAAGGTGAGATGTTATTGTTTTTATGAACAGAAAAATAAAAAATATAGAAAGTTATAAAGAAAGAAAGCTAAAAAAGAAGACTAAAAAAGAAACAAAACAAAATAGAATATATATTAATGGATACATATATGAAGGTTTCAGTGAATGTTAGCCATATTTCGTTATAATTAATCCATAACTAATCTACACCAAAAAACCAATTGCTCATAACATCAATTCTGTAGACCACTGAGTAGCTGGGGCCATATAGTTATCCTTCCATTGCTAAAGAGTCTTTTAGGAATAAATAGGACAATCCACTATTGTTCTCCATATGTAAATTTCCACACAACAAGAATATACTTAAAAAGAATATGTACAACTGAGAATATTAAAACCTGTCTCAAACGTGAGAGACTGCATGTAACAACTTTCTCCCAAAATGGAACAATTATATAACATTGTACAAATATGTATTTAAATAAAGCATTAATCTTATTATGTCTCCAACAAAATATCAATTTACTCAAGTCTGTTTTGTGTAAACACAGTGGAGTCCATTCAGTTTGAAACATTCTTGTTGTTCTTGAGTAAGACATAATCTAAGATCTATTGAAGTTTTGGGTTTTGATGTTAAACATCACTTCTCATTGTCTAGGCAAAATAGGAATCTAACTCTTTATTCTGTTCAAACATTAAGGTTTTATCATGAAATTGATTCATTACCAGCAAAAATGTTATAAAGAGTAATTGTAGGGTTTTTTTTTGTGTGTATCGGATTTAGTAATTGCCTGTAATAGATTAGATGCCTCCAGGGTTGAAAACGCTGCAGCTCCAAATTGAGATGTCACTAAATGTTAATGTAACAACTGTAAATACTGCTACTGATCCTACTAGGCAGATGATAGTTACCCTTTAGTGTAAAAACGATAAAAATTAATCATTTTCATCTACTGATTTATTCTAACTATAAATTTCACCTTCCAACCAAATTTTCCAAATAATAGGAAAGAGAAAGAGTTTGGTCTAGGTTATTTCCAATGTTTCTTCCAGTTCTGTTTTTAATTTACAGCTAACGATCCTTGCACAAAACCATAACTGCCTTCTGTTAGTAACTAAGTTGTATCTCCAGTTTCTTTGATGATGTTTCACTAAATTGACATGAGCAACCATTGAATTAGTGACGTATGGACCCAGACTATTCTTATATTCCATACTCATTTCTCAAACAAGGAAAGGCTCCCTACCAGTTTTCATGACTGCTTTATTCATTCTACTGCTTATCTTTACCTAGGCTAAACAAAGTTCCTCCTCATGAGCTTGGTGAAACTTCATAACAATTAAGGTTTATTCTTTCTTTGCAGGACTGCCAACATTTGTTAGATCAGGGGATAGAAGCTACTAGAATGTATAAGGCCAGGATGTTTATTATCAGCAATTGTACTGGATCTGAAGACACTCTGCAGTGTAGTCTTAGATAAGGAATCTATTTTTAATACTCCCAAGAGCCTTTACCAGTGTCCGTTCATGCCGGATTGGAAACTTGTTTCCCAGGATGCACTGTTTGCCTTTGTGCTTTCTACATTGTGCTCTTTCCTAGTGTTCCCTAGTCACATTTTGTCACCTCATTCAAGGTTGCACCTACAGTTTTCTCAGTCTATCATGACTATTTTTCTCTTTTCCTTTGGTTACCAAAATGGATAAGCCAACCACGTACTTTGGGTTGAAGTGGGCCATCATCCATAACCAAGCAATTAATCAATTAGTAACTGTTTTACATTTATGATACGTTTTAGACTCGAGCTGAGTCTTTCCAAATAAATTACTCAGCCATAATTATATTGGCTGCCTGTGGCTTCTTCACCTCCCAAAGGAATGCTGTAATAGTTTCTTTTGAGTATGAAAGTAACTGAAAAGCTCAAAGTCCATTGCTTATCAGAGAACACAGGTCTTTATATACATACTCTCTGTCAATATGTAGCAAGCAAGGTTTGAATTATCATTATCTTCACATTAATATTGCTTGATGTACCACTTCTAGAAACGCTTGAAATGGCTTACAAGAAAATGATAGATACAGTTTTACATAAACCATCAACATAAAATTAACAATCCTTACAATAACAGAAAATTAAGATTGTGTTTAAATTCTATTCATTTCTTCCTAAGACCCCTACTTGTACACATTTCCTCCTAAAACTACTCAGTACTATCAGTAGAAGTAAAGTTTCATGCCTACCCAGAGAAATCAGCAGTACCCCAAAGTAAACGGCCTTGCTAGTGGAGCTGATTTGGAACTGTCACTGCCTAGCACAGCCTTTCCTAAGCTGAACTCATGTGGATTTCAACTCCCAGAACTGAGGGGGCTTCCAGGCTTCAGCCCACATTGCTGCTGCTGCTGCTGCGAACCCTGGGCAGGATATCTACAGTACATATCTCAAGATGCCCAGGTTTGGGAAGATAGGTCTAACACAGTGTTTCTCAACCTTGGCAACTTTAAGATGTGTGGACTTCAACTCCCATGCTGGCTGGGGAATTCTGGGAGTTGAAGTCCACACATCTTAAAATTGCCAAGGTTGAGAAACTGGTCTAACAGATCTAAAATGATTTGAACGTGAAACCACTGAATCTCATCATATTGTCTTAAATTGTTATCACCTTCTTAGAACTATAGAATGGGGTGAGGTGCCCTTCTTTGGCCTGTGAGCTGAATTCCCTTGTAATAATCTGGAGTGACATGACTGTGTGGTCAAAGCACACACACTATATTCACTCTCTCACTGAAACATTCCTTTTGCTGCTGCTTTTTTCTTCTGTTCATCTTTTGTGTTTCTCCTCAGCAATAATGGCAAGTAGCAGTAAAATAATATACTGTAAATATCTGAGTGGAGTATTTATTCTGCAGTTGCTAGTGCTGGGGCTTACAACTTGTCTGGCTGGTTTGACTATTGATTACTTGGCTGAGACTTCTGATGTAAAATAATATAATCTGTTGTTGGTTTCTGCCCCTAGGCAACATTCATTACTTAATTCGTTCTTATAATCTCTGTCTATGAAGGTTCTCAGTCATCCAGGTGGAATTGTCTGTAGCTTGAATCATGTCAACTGGATTTCTATTTTCTCAGTGGAAACGTTTCGCTCCTTATCCAAGAAGCTTCTTCAGTCTGAGCAAAGTTAGTAAGGGAATCCTTAAATATGTTTCTAGGGTGGCTGTGTGACCTTGCACCTGGGGCTAGGTCATGGTTATTTGCGATGTTTATTTCTAAGTCCCTTTATCATCCACAGGAGGATCGTTAAGATTACCTTGCTGTTGTTGAGATTGCGAAATGGTCTTAATCTTCCTAGGCACAGAAGACAAAGCAGGAAGGAAAATAGGGGAAAGATTGTGCCTGAGGCCCCCACCTCTATTCAAGGAAGGATTTTCCAAGTTGGCATAAATGGATTCCTTGACCCCTCTTTCAAACCACTTATCTTCCCTGTCTAAAATGTGAACATTAATGTCCTCAAACATTGTTTGAGTCCTCAGAACATTGACTTATAATCTCTATTTTTCATGCTATGTTCAACTGTTGCAATAAACTGTTGACTGGAAAAAAAAACCTAGCATCTCCAGCCCAGGTTTCCATGTTTTCATCCTGCCTTTCCTTTTCTAAAAGTCATGAGGATAATTTCAAAAACGTCTGGTTCCATTTTAATTAGTCATAGTTTAGTATTAGATGGAAGCTCTGAACAGAAGCTTGTCTTAACCATTGTTTTCTTGAAAGATGCATAAATTAGAGTTTGACTTTAAATCAAACCATAGTTGAGAATAATCGTTTTGCTGGTTGTATATATCCTCTGTAATGAATTGCGATGTACAACCAGTGGAAAACAAATCATTTCGACACGCAGCTCTGCTGCAGTGGAAGGGGGAAGCTAGGCTAGTTTGGGTTACAATAACCCATGATTAATGTGATGCCCAAACAGGGTAACTAAAAAAAGATTCTTGAGTTAATACAGGAGCAAAATGGCAAGACAGTATTGTCAGGCTTGGTGTGCTTCAGTTAATTATAGTAGCAACACAATATACCATGCCTGAGCGAATCATTGATAAAAAAATTTAGTTACAGAGTGAATTATTCATGGTTAATGGTGTGCTTAAACAAAATGCTGTGTTGAAGCTGTGCTGTGATCCTGTAAAAACAGGGAAGGGAGTGATACTTCTGAATGCAGATATTCAACTTTGAAGATGGAGGAAGTGATCTTCACCTCTTTTGGATACATACACATGGTAGAGTCTTCATAACTGGTTGAATCTCAGAAATCAGAGCAGTGACTAGTTGAGTATGGCTTTCAATGGCTACGTATGAGATTTAGTATCCCTGTCATGATTAGCAAGAACTATGTTTATCTTAAATACGTTTCAGAACCCAGGTGAGGGTTTTTTTAGTGCAGAATTCTGACTTTTTATATTACATAATCTAACACTACATCATATATTAAGTTCCAGTAACCTTGTGCTAGGGGCGTGGTGGCTCAGCGGGTAAGATGCCAGGCTTGTCGATCGGAAGATCACAAGTTTGGAGGTTCGAATCCATAGCCCTGCGTGACGGAGTGAGCGCCGGCACTCGCCCCAGCTCTTGCCAACCTAGCAATTCGAAAGCATGCAAATGCAAGTAGATGAATAGGTACCACTTCGGTGGGTAGGTAACAGCATTCCGCGTGTGTCATGCCGGCCACATGACCGTGGAAGCATCTTCAGACAACGCTGGCTCTTTGGCTAACTAACGGAGATGAGCACCGGCCCCTAGAGTCGGACACGACTGCACAAATGTGCGGGGGGAACCTTTACCTTTTTAACCTTGTGCTATCCAGGTGTTTTGGAGCATCACAGAACCTTATTCTGGTCAATGCTGACTGAGGACTGACAGGTAGTAAAGGCAGAAGCATCTGGAGGACATCAGATTGCTTGATTTCTGTTGTTACAGACAGCTTTTTGGCCTTTGGGAGTCTGTAGCCAACTATCAGAGTTTGGGGGGGGGGAAACCTTTGTAGGATTAATGTAATGTGTATTAAGTTCTGATGTGAAACAAAGTTATCATTTAGAACGGTTCCCAATGAAAAATCTCTAGAGCATCCTTCCCAATCTAGCACCTTACGCCTGTGTTTGGCTACTTCAACCAATATAGCTATTGATGGGAATTCTAGTCCTAAATATCTGCAGTGTTGGGTCAGAAAGGATGCTTTTTGTGTAAAGACATTAAAATAATACTATTTTCCACTCATCTGATAGAATTACTTTTAATTTATCTATAAATCATTCCTCATTTGCATTGTTAATAACAACCCTAGAACAAATAGTACATGGGAAGATTCACAACTCTTAGAGTATATTGGTAATATATACATTTTTAATTGGTTAAACAGAGTTGGATTTATATGGCTTTTGGGGTGGGGGTGGGAAGGGATTAATATGAAGTAGGCATATACAAGGACAATAAAAAGGCAATAATAGTAAAAATGCAGTTTTACTAGCCTGACAAGGCAATATTGTTCCTAGCATAGCAAAGATAGGATTTAATAATGGAAGCAAGTTTTCAACATTTCCTTCCTTTTCTTCATAGTAAGCAACTGTAGTAGTAATCGTCATCATCATTGTAATAATAATGCATAGTCTAAGAAGTAGATGAATCTCACTTATTCAGCATGAAACATTTCTTTGTATAGGAAGAGAATGTTCAATAGATCTGTACAATCCATGATATTGACAGAAAGAAACCCCCTTTCAGTTACTGATTGATTCATTACTGCTCAAGCAGGATAATTTCAAAAAAGGTTTTAAAACCTTATGAGCTGAAAATGAGAAAATGATTTCAGCGAGCTAGTGAAGAGGGATATCCTCTATAGTTATTCTCACATGAATGCCTGGAAATGAAATTTGGATTCCTGTGACTCGTTGCTATTCAGGATGCCAAACATGAGGTTTGAGTGGTGCCTCATCTCACCTTTCTCTCCACTTTATTCAAGGACGTCCCTGAAGAACCTTTGAAGTAGAGATGACACACGCCGAAAAAGAAGCAAATGGATTAGACAATCCAACTTTTATTGTAAGTTTGTATTTTCGTTTTAAATCAAATGCCTGCATAAATGAGCTTTAATCATACAAAAGAAAGTAAAGAGCAAGAATGATGTAGGCAATAGCTGGTGTCACGTGCAATCGCTCGGATTTATTGTAAAACTAGGTTTTTCCTCCCAAGAGCTATTAGAATGGCGTTTAACACATTCATATCTAAGCTGTAACATTTGCTGCTTGTATTTCCCCTTTTTTTATTCTGAAAAAAGTAGGAGAAAGGACTGATATTCATTTTAATAGGAGTCCTTTCTCCTATTTTTGTCAGAATATTAATTCACTATGAATCATATACTGTACCTGGAGTACAGTATATATATATTATTTATATATATATATATATATATATATATATATATATATATATTGTTTTTGTTTTTTGTTTATTTTTTTTTATATATTTTATAATCATATACATATACCTGGAGAAGATGCTGATGCTAGGGAAAGTGGAAGGCAAAAGGAAGAGGGGCCGACCAAGGGCAAGATGGATGGATGATATTCTGGAGGTGACGGACTCGACCGTGGGGGAGCTGGGGGTGGCGACGGCCGACAGGAAGCTCTGGCGTGGGCTGGTCCATGAAGTCACAAAGAGTCAGAAGCGACTGAATGAATAAACAACAACATATACTGTAATTTCCTTCTCAGTTTTAAAAAAAGATAATCTGTTGGTTCTTGCTATTCACAGTCTACCTGAAATAGAACAGGCTGTGACAAAGAAATGTTACAATTTAAGAGGCTTTCACATTATTTGTTTGGAGTTTTTTTGTATACCGCTTCTCATTAAAAGAAATCTTGAAGCAGTTTTATAGTCTTTTGCACATTCTTCCTCTCCTTTTTCTCCCACTCTGCTATTTATTTATTATTTATTTATCAAACTTATATCCATTTAGCTATAATATGAAATTTGCAGTTCTCTGAATTTTGCAGAAAATTAACATACAGTGAAATTTATTTGCAAAAAACATTAAGCAAAATTGAGAACAACAATGCATGTGTTCGGAGAAATGTGCACCAAATTACATACATATTTCCATTAAAATTCAATTCAAATGGTATATTTGCAGACTGAAAAACTGGGAGAAACTGGAATAGATTTGCCCATCCTCATTTAGGAGTATGTGCCAATTGTACTCTGAGTCTTCATTTATTTGGATACTGCTACCTGTATAGGAGGGAAAGGATACATCTGGATTGATTGATTGATTGATTGCCATCAAGTTGGTGTTGACTCCTAGTGACCACATGGATAGATTTTCTCCATCACGATCTGTCCCCAACCTGGTTCTTCAGGTCTTCCAACAGTGCACTTATCACTGCTGTAACTGAGACTATCCACCTTGCTGCTGGTCATTCTCTTCTGCCCTTTTCCTCCATATTTCCCAGCATTATAGACTTCTTAGAGAGCTGGATCTTCACATAGTGTGTACAAAATATGATAATCTGAGCCTGGTCATTTGCACCTTAAGTGAGAACTCTGGGTTGATTTGTTCAGTGATCCATTGGTTTGTTTTCTTGGCTGTCCATGCTATTCTCAGGAGTCTTCTCCAACACCAAAGTTCAAAAGCATCAATCCTCTTCTAAGCTTGTTTCTTCAAAGTCCAACTTTCTCTCCCATAGAGAGTCACAGGGCATACTATTGCTTGCACAATTCTGATCTTTGTAGGTATAAACACATCACATATCACACATGCATTGTGAAATAAAGAGAAGGAAAGCATGTGTTAGAATCTAGTGGCATAAGTTAAAAAAAAAAAATTCCTACGCCATTGTGGAGAGGATCATAGCTCAATGGTAGAGTATGTTGTTTTGATCCTGTATACTTTGTATCTACACTCTCAGGTTAAAGAACAATAAGTAGACGATGCTAGGAAGGTTTGGTACCAGAGATCATGGAAAACTCTTACAAGTCTAAATATTGGCTAAGCGGGCCAACAATCTGATTTGTCATAGGAGGCTTCATATGCTTGCATGTGGAAGGATGAACTGCCCTGAAACAGAAAAATGTTACGCACGACTGTCATGGTCAAAGTTTTTTCTCTGTAGAGATCTGACTGTCAGACAGTTGCAAAGAAAAAAAGGTTTAAACCCCTTAGAATTGCTTGCAAAAAAAGAAAAAAGTATAAAAGGAGGGTCACTATGCTCCTCAAAATACAATGGTCTTCTGCAATGTCACTACAGGTCTTTTGATTTACTTAAGATGTTTGGGAGGGCTTTAGTTGGTGTGTGTGCTACTGTGATGCCATGTGATTGTAATAGTCTGTTGGTTGTTTCTGAGATATTTTTGATGTTTGGTAGTGTTATCCTTTTCATAGCTTGTGTTGGTTGTGCTGTAGTGGGTTGAGTGGCCAGGCACTTTTTGATAAAGTCGCATGGGTATCCATTTTGTTGGAAGATGTTGTATAGGCAGTCTGTTTCCTTTTTATGGTGTTCCGGGTTGCTGCAGTGTGTTTGTACTCGTCTGAATCATGTTCTTACACAGCTCCTCTTGAGGGAGGTTAGGTTGTTACTGTGGTAATGGAGCACTTGGTTAGTGTGGGTTTAACCCTGAGCTACATATATTCTCTTCTATTGGAATGAGAACATCCTTTGTTTTTGTAGACCGATGATGGCAAACATGACTGTAACTTCGCTGAAGATGGTACTACAGTTCTAGACTATGAAGAAAATCTAGAAGACTTCAGCAAACAAGATCGTAACAAGATGGCATATACTGTCACAGATATACCTCCATGGTACCTCTGCATCTTCCTGGGAATTCAGGTAAAGCTTCAAAGAACAAGTCAGCTGGGATTTCTTGGCAGGTGTATGTTGTGCAAAAAGGCGAATAAAAATATAGTTGAGAATAAGAAATATATTCTGGTATGTCAGTCAGCTAACACAATACACAATATACAGTAACTATGTCTTCCTTCCTTCCTTCCTTCCTTCCTTCCTTCCTTCCTTCCTTCCTTCCTTCCTTCCTTCCTTCCTTCCTTCCTTCCTTCCTTCCTTCCTTTCTTTCTTTCTTTCTTTCTTTCTTTCTTTCTTTCTTTCTTTCATCTCCCCTGCAGTTTTCCTGGCAAGATTTTCCGGAGTGGTTTGCCATTGCCTTCTTCCTAGGGCTGAGAGAAAGGGACTGGCCCAAAGTCACCCAGTTGGTATCATGCCTGAGGTGGGACTAAAACTCACGGTCTCCTGATTTCTAGCCCAGAGCCTTTAGCCTCTACCCCAAATATATAAATACAAATATAAACATAAATAAATAAAAGAATCTGGGACTCTTTTATTTTTTTCTCACAAAATACCAGATTTACAACAGCAGAGACTTTCCTGTCAATACATTTTTGTATTTCTGAGGCCTCTTCTAATTTATTGTAATTCTTTGACAGTGTATCTTCACAAAACGGGAAAGTTTTTTTTTCCTTTTTAAAAGGAACCACTAGTTAGTAGTTCTGTCTAGGTCAATGAAATGTGGCAACTCCCATGCCTTTCATAACTGAGCATAGGGATTTCTGTTCTATCTCTCTATTGCCTGACGTCTTCGGCAACACTCTACCTGTTTCTTCTTATTTAAGTAGAAAACACTACTAGATCTGGCATACTGGCAAAGCATTATTAACCAGCTTTTTCAAGAAGGAGTTTTCTGTTATAAGTCATCTCTTCACACTAACCTGAGTGTGAAGGCTGAAAATAGACACAGGAGGTTCATGATTAGGGTTTCTATCATCCCTTTTATGTTAAAAAGGTTGCCGGTGTGTTTCCGGGTGGAATTCAAGGTGCTGGTTGTCACCTTTAAAGCCCTTCATGGCTTGGGACCGGGTTACCTTAGGGACCGTCTTTTCCCAGTTCTTTCTACCCATCCAATCCGGTCCAGCAGGATGGGCGTGCTCTGGGTCCCGTCAGTCAAGTAATGTCGGCTGGCGGGGACCAGGAGACGTGCCTTTTCTGCTGTGGCGCCTGCCCTCTGGAACATCCTTCCTCCTGAGATTAGGATGGCCCTGATCCTGTTGGCTTTTCGGAAGGCCCTGAAGACCTGGCTTTGTGCCCGGGCCTGGGGCCCCGAGTGTGTGAAGGGCCCCGTTTCATGGTTGTGTTATCACCTATGGCTATTAAGATCTCTTGGCTGTATTTATATTTATATTTAATTTTTTGGTATTGTTTTTATTGTTGATTGTTTTTATTATTGTTAGCCACCCAGAGTCACTGGTTTGAGATGGGCGGCTATATAAATTGAATAAATAAATAAATTAAATAAATAAATAAATAACGTACAGGGTGGAGGGAGGGAATGGATATGTCCGCACTTTTAACCCTACAAGGTGGAACAGGTTCCTCATTTTGGAGGTAGAGCTGCCACTAGGCACCACCCACATGATCAATCGTAGTCTAAGCATGTTTATAATTTGTACTTATGGAGAAGGAAAAACCTCTTCACAAACACTTTTTTTAATTGCTTTGGAACCATGCTAAAATACACTAAATTGTTTGGATAGATTAAGTGTAGGCAATTCAAGTTAGCACAGGAATTAAATCAACTTTGGTTTAAATTGAGTAAATAGATTCTAAGAATCAAACAGAGACTCCACCAAGGACTCCACAATCAAACAGAGATTCAGAAGTGATTACCTAATTTACATCCTACAAGTAACTCATGAAGCAATTAACAGGAGTGTATATGAAAAGGAAAACATCTATTATTCCACAATATTGCATGGTTTAAACTTCATTCTTTGCAAGCTGCTCAAAGGCAATGGAAAGTTCACAATATAGGGTTTTCTGCAAGGAATCATCTTCCGGTTTTAATTCAAAACACCCTGCTAGTTCAGGGAGTCTTTTGTACAGTATAATTAATAGTTGGACATGGGTTTGTCAAATTGGGAGAATTTAATAGAAAAGCAAGGCCAGGTAGAATGAATGCTAGCTATTGGTGTGGCCTTGGGTTCTGTGATAGTTTAAGGCAGAGCTTTCCAAACTGTGTGTCGGGACACGTTAGTGTGTCAGCTGCAGTGTCTGGGTGTGTCGCAGCTGCTGCTGCCTCCAAGCCCTGCCAGGATTCCGTGCAGGTCCTAGTGCCTGCCTTGTGCCTTGCTGCCTCCAAACCTGCTGTGATTCTGTGCAGGTCCCAGTGCCTGCCTTGTGCCCTGCTGTAAGAGTGTGTCACGAAATGATACATGTCTAAAAAGTGTGTCACCAACATGAAAAGTTTGGAAAGCTCTGGTTTAAGGTTTCTCTTCTATTTTATTTTTTTCTAAATGTTTAGGCATTTAAACTCCATTTTCCTTTATAATTAAATTCACTGAGGCTTGCTAAAACAGTAAACCAATTTAAAACAGTAAATTTGATCATAAAAACAAGAACAGGCTAAACTTAAAGGAAGTCAAAGTACAAAGATGATTTTTTTAAAAAAATCACAACAAAAGTTTGGTGGTAGCATATCTGAGGCTTAAAAGAGGAGGAGCTTATCATGTTTTAAGATGGTCTTCGATAATATAGGCACCACCACAGGAAAGGGTTTGTCTTATACACCGACCATTACGGTAGGTAAGCACAAAACTTTTTCTCTTAACTACATTTGTTCCCTCCCTCCCGCCTCTCTGGTTCTTAGCATTACCTGACTGCACTTGGAGGTCTTGTTGCAATTCCTCTCATCCTTTCCAAATCACTTTGCCTGGAGCAGGACACCCTGACCCAGAGTCACCTGATCAGCACCATCTTTTTCGTCTCGGGGATCTGCACTCTTCTTCAAGTCTTCTTTGGAGTAAGGTAGTATATCTCTGGAAAGAGCATGATGCCTCTTCCCAATTACATCTACCCATCCCATCAGCCCCAGCAGGAAAGGTATGTTGCAGGTCCCGCCTGCTAAGGAATTCCATCTGGTGGGACCCAGAAGACGTGCCTTTTCTGCTGGGGCTCCTGCCTTCTGGAACATCATTCCCCCCAAGGTGAGATTAGCCCCATCCCTGTTACCCTTCCGGAAAGCCCTTAAAACGTAATCTTGGGGATCCCATGGGGAGCCTGAGTGGTGGTTATACGATGTTAGGTGATTGTTATTCTCCCACACTTGGCTTTTTTAATGTTTTTATTTTTAGTCAAAAATATCAGTGTTATCTCAGTGCTCTGTATGATGAAAGCTCCTAATAAATTATAATAAAATGCCTTGAAGGATCCTATACTGAAAAACAAAATAGCCTGCTTGCAATTCTGGGAGAAGAAAGCATGCATGTACAGGAAGCATGTGCAGATCTGTCAAGGAAAGGCAAATTCAAATGAAATGTTAGGAATCTGACAAGAAGTGCTAGAGC
The DNA here is from genome assembly GCA_023362775.1 of Charina bottae. Lineage (NCBI taxonomy): Eukaryota > Metazoa > Chordata > Lepidosauria > Squamata > Charinaidae > Charina > Charina bottae. The sequence goes on along the minus strand of JALMGJ010000006.1, from coordinate 37,497,073 downwards.
AGATCGGTTATGCATGCATTTTGTTTGTTTGTTTGTTTGTTTGTTTATTATCACCGCCCATCTCCCCCAACTGGGGGACTCTGGGTGGTTTACAGTAAAATTTAGTCAAAATGAAGCAGCTTCAGAGTTCACTTCTGACAAGGATTTTTATTAACAGCTTTAAGAGAGTATCATGAGACTTTTTGTGCTGCTCTGTATGCATCTTTGTTCTTTTGGGACTGAAGAAGAGGAAACAGAGCAGAGTAATTCTCCAAGACATTGTGTTTGTCTACTCAACAATCAAACCCTCAGAACTGGGCAACAGATGCTCTTTGTTTAGATTTAATCAAGATTCTAATTTATTTAAGACTCCTTCCCCTTCCCCACCCTCCCGGGAGATTTTCAATTTCACAATAACCCCTTTGATTCTGCTATGAATCACCAAACTACATTCAGAGCTACTAAGTTAAATCTGTTCTGCTAAGCACTTCCTTAGCTACAGAGAATGTACTGTTACAAGAGGCTTGCCCTCTGCTATAGAATTAGGAACCTTTTATGTAGCCCTGGAACAAAATTGGTGAACAATTACAAGAGACTACCAATAGGTTTTTAAAAGCTTTATTTTATCCATATAAGCATCTCACATTCGCTTTCTCACTCATTCAGGTCATACATACAAAACAGACTTCTTGGTGGCCAAGTGACAAAAGAGGGCGGGATGTCCCCAGGGAGTGTTGAGATGAACTTTGACGGAGTGGTAAATGGGCCTTCAAACTTATCCCTTCATATTTTACCTTAGAATGTATCTTGATATAGCTTTGCACATGCATTCCCTTCAGGCTCCATCACCAGCAAAACTTATTAACCCTTCAATGTCTTGCCATTAATCCAGTCTCTGCATTTGAGCAAAAATATACAAGAGTGTGTTAGGGGTCGTTTCAAAGACCCTTTGCTCTAACAATGATGTCAGTGACAAACAGCTGTTTATGCCAGACAATTAAAATTGTTTCCTGGGGGGGGGGGGGGGGGAGAGAAATGAGATGTTATAAGGCCCAGTTCAAGAGCTTTATCCTGTCTCCCTCCCACAGTGCTTCTTAAACTGTACGATCACTTTCCAAGGGGTTTTCTTTTTCCACAGGCTCAACATACACTATTATTTTTGTTGAGTTATTTGAGAGGTTTGTCTCTATTCAGGCTTACAATTCTGTGCAAATACATCTGACTTACTTGTACCAATGTTAACATGAACTTTGAAAAATAAGATGTATGCTTCTCCCTGAACACTGTTTTGTGTTTCCTACCCTTTTTATGGTAGAAAAGATTAGTTCAAAAGATCAGATTACTTTGCAGTGGAATAAAGTATGCAGATGGGTGTCATTTCAAAAGGGAGAAGCACACCTGCCCTTCCAGAACAATGTGGCAGATGTGGCAGAGGGGCTTTGTAGAACTGTGTTAACACTTTGCAGAACTGATTATCTTTTAGGGCAGGGCTTTCCAAAGTGCTGCCGCTGGCGACACACCAGTGGCAGCGGCGGTGCGCGCGCGCATGGCGACGGTGCGGGGGGGCGTGCGGCGGCGCGCACGCGCACGATGGCGGCGCGGGGGGCGTGCGGCAGCGCACACGTGCATGGCAGCCGCCATGCACGCGCGTGCCGCCGCTTCCAGGTGGTGTGGCGACACACCATGCTGTGTGTGGCGACACACTTTTGTGTCGCGACACACAGTTTGGAAAGCTCTGTTTTAGGGAGTGGAAAGAAGAACCCAAATGAAAGACTGTAGCTAAATGGTTGAACACATGATTTAGATAAGGAAGATCCCAGGTTCAGGCACTGGTAAAGTTAGGAAACTGCCTCAACCCCCCGAGAGCTGCTCCTGGGAGCCTTTTGCAGTCTCTGGCCTTCTAGATGTGTTAGGAATTCTATGAATTGTAAGCCCACAGGTCTGGAGGGCACCAGGTTCTGGAAGGAGAAGGGAAGGCAACTTCCTATGTTCTACCTCTTGGATTCCTATTAGGAGCTGCAGAGTCAAATCTTACTGATTATAGTTTTGTAAGCCATTTAGTTTCATTCAGCTGAAGCAGCATCAAAGCACTTGTAATCAATCAGTCTATCTTGGAGGCAAAGAGTTACATCTAAGTGCTCTCTTGTCCTCTCTCAAGAGTGTTGTGACAGTGATTCTTCTGCTGCACTTAATGCAGAGGGCCAGTGCCTTGAGGTAAAAAGAGAGATTTCCTCTCTAGAGGGGCTATTGTTACGGTAAATACAAATTTGTTATTTAGCTATGTCTGCACTTTCAGATGTATTTTCTTTCATGTGTTGGTCAAGTAAGTGACCTAGACATTGGAAAACTGGAAGGCCAAGTAGGAACCTTGGAAGTGGGAATTAAGCATGCAAAAAACAATCCTATTGGGTGAGCTAATATTTCCTTCAAAGTTCAGTTGTAAAGTATAAGTCACTTCATCTTGGTTGGTAATCAGTAAAATGCTTATTGGGATTCTTTTCAATAATCAGTAAAAGTCCAAGCTGTGGCTTTTTAATGTGATAATGCAATTTCAGCTGAACTACAGCTGATTATGAAGCCCTGACTTAAACTTCTAAAGAACAGTGGAAATTCCTTCTTGCTAAGGACAGGAAGGCCTGGCGTGCTATGGTCCATGAGGTCACGAAGAGTCGGACACGACTAAACGACTGAACAACAACAAAAAAGATTATTTTGCTTTACAGTTCTCTAAATCTGCTGAGAAAATAGCAACATACTACAGTGCAGTGAAAAGCAATAGATGAAAATTATAACCTCTAACAAATATTCTCTTTGAATGATAACCTTTTCAGGAATCCCATTTCCTCCACACCCAGAACACCTCAATGAATGCCTCAGATGTGATTTACTTCTTTAGTTTTCAGTGATTTGAAAAAATTCTAATTATGCTGCAATGCATTTCTTAAAATAGAATGACTGAGTCCTGGTTTACAAAATAAAACCGTTATTGTTCTAAGTCGTAAGTACATTCAGAGCAGTAACACTCCACTCCTTCATATACTACGTCAATGCTGCTTAGTTCCCTCTTTTAGTGGAAAGTCAAATATTAACTAGCCCTTTAAATGCTAAAACTATGAAGCAGAGGTATATTAACATGGTTAAGCGAGGTTATGTATTTAAGCGTCACATTGCTGGAGAAGCAAAAAAGCAAGAGTATAAAAATGCAGTGTGGGATAAAGGAGCGTTTAGCAAAATCTGCTTGGGCATGCATTCATCCTCAGTATGTGGGTCTGGTATATGAAAAGTTTTTCCTTGCATGTAGGGTTTAGGGGCTCTTGTATGTCTTTGCTGTGGTTTCTGTGCAACATCCCAAGTACTGGGTATATTGCAGGTATCAGGGGAACTACATTACAGACTTCAGATCACTGTGCTTTGTGAACCCATTTAGTGTGGCACTGCTGGAATGTTTGTGATAAAACTTTCCAGTTTAATTATCTAAGGCCCTAAATAGCCTCTGTGAGAGATCCGTGTAACTGTATGATAGCACAATATATCTCCAAGGGCATAAAGAACAGGGATTACTTGAATACACCTGCACATTCCAATGATGTCCTTATCTCTGCAGAAAACTCTCAGAACTTTAAGATCAAAAGACTTGCAGGAAGGTGGAAAAAAGTGGCGGTTCATGTTGTGGAGCTAATTTACAAGTTTGATTTCAGCTTGACTCAGATCAAGTTACATAATGTACTTTAGCCATATTATTTAACCAAGTCTTGCAAGGCCACAGTTTTGCAACCTGCCCTAAGAAATAGAACTTGTGCTTGAGAGAAGGAAGGGGATGCTTAACTCTTCATCTGCCAACCATTTTTGAAGAAAAATCTTTAAAAGTTTCTTTACTCCGTCAGGTTTTTTTTTTACGTAAATGTTTTCGTGATGACCTTTAGCCTGAGTAACAGCAGTTTCAGAGTTTCTGTCTGCACATTCTAAGGTTGTCTTACAAGTTCCAACTTGCTGCTTCTAAATGTTTGGGATTTAAATGCCCAGAATTCCCAGCCAGCTTGACCATAGTATGAGATTGCTGCATGATCTGCATATATATTTTCTCCCATTCTTCTGCACAAAAATATGTTCTACGTCGATTGATTGATTAATTGATTATATGTTATCAAGTCATTTTCAACTCTTAGCAACCACATAGATAGATTTTCTCCATGACAATCTGTCCCTAACCTGGTCTTTCAGGTCTTCCAACGGTGCACTCATTGCCACTGTACCTGAATCCATCCATCTTGCTGCTGGTTGTCGTCTTCTTCTCTTTCCTTCCATCTTCCGCATTAGAGCCTTTTCCAGAGACTTAGGTCATTGCATAATGTGTCCAAAGTAGGATAATTTGAGCCTGGTCATTTGTGCTTCAAGTGAGAAGTCTGGGTTGATTTGTTTGATTATCCATTTGTTTGTTTTCGTGGCTGTCCATGGTTTTCTCAGGAGTCTTCTCCAAAAACATCAGTACTCTTCCTATACTCTTCTTCAAAGTCCAACTGTCATTTCCATATCTTTTCCAAGGTCTTCATGGATGCTCTACCAAGTGCTAGTCTGCGGCGTATTTCTTGACTGCTTGTTCCTTTACTGTTGATGCTTGATCCTAAAAGGCAGAAGCTATCTACCACATCTTCATTGTTAATTCTAAGGCTGGTTGAATGAATGTTTGTTTATTCGGTCAATGACCAGCAACTTATAATTAATTAAAATAACAATTAAAATCACACTAATCAATTAAATACAATTATACATAGGGTGGTTGTGGAATATGTTGTCATTGGTTTGCTCTTCCTTAAATTTAATTTTAGACCCATTTTTTCACTCTGATCCTTGACTTTTATTACTAAAGCTTGCAGATCCGTTGCATTTTCAGTTATTCAGAGTAGTGTTGTCAGCATATTGCAGGTTATTGATTATATACTGTATGTATGTATATATATATACTGTGTGTGTGTGTGTGTGTGTGTGTGTATATATATATATATATATATATATATATATAGAGAGAGAGAGAGAGAGAGAGAGAGAGAGAAAATACAACCTTGTTACACTCCTTTACCAACCTGGAGCCAGTCTGTTTTATCATGTTCTGTCCATCCTGTGGCTTCCTGACCTGTATATACATTTCTTATGAGGACAATGAGATGTTCTGGAATTCCCATTTTTCTGAGCACATTCAACAGCTTGATGTGATCGACACAATCAAAGGTCTTTCTATAATCAATGAAGCACATAGTGACTTCTTCTTGGTATTCTTTGGCGTTCTCAATTATCCAGCATGCATCAGCAATAATTTCTTGTGTTCCTTGGCCTTTTCTAAAGCCAGCTTGAACATCTGGCATCTCCCTTTTCATGTAGAGGTCTAATCTGCATTGGATGATCCTAAGCATTATTTTGCTAGCATGTGAAATTAAGGATATTGTACAATAGTTTACACACTGTTAAGTCTCCTTTTTTGGTATTGGCATATAGATTGACCTCTTCCAATCTGTTGGCCACTGTGTTATTCTCCAGATTTGCCGGCATAGCTTAGATAGAGCCTTTACTGATTCTTTTTCTGTTGCTTGCCATATTTTCATAGATATTTTGACAGTTCCTGTAGCCTTCTGACTTGGTAATGACCAAAGAGTTGATGTAATGTCATCTACTAGTACTAGAGGTTCTTGTAAGTAGAGAATATCCTCTAAGCTATTGGATGTTGACATCTCTTAAGGACGCAGTGGTGCACCCCCTCCTCAAGGGGCTATCGCTGGACCTGACCATTCTGGACAATTTCCACTAAGTTTCCAACCTTCCCTTTTTGGGCAAGGTTGTAGAGAAGGTGGTTGTGCTACAGCTTCAGAGGACACTGGAAGAAGTGGATTATCTGGACCCCTTTCAGTCAGGGTTCAGGCCTGGGTATGGGATGGAGACGGCATTGATTGCACTCTTGGATGACCTCTGGCAGGAGCGGGATGGAGTGGTATGTCCATCCTTGCTCTTCTTGACCTCTTGGCGGCCTTTGATACCATTGTTCACAATATCCTTCTGAATCAGCTCTGGGAGTTGGGGGTGGGTAGCAAGGTGTTGTGCTGGTTCTCCTCCTTCCTCCAGGGTTGGTTCCACTCAGTGGTGATGACCTTTCCTCTTTGGTTCCGGATAGGGTGGCACTGCCTCAGACAGAACTGGTGTGCAATCTGGGGTTTTTTGGGGGCTCACAGCTCCTGCTCAAAAAGCAAGTGGCAGCCAATGCTAGGAGGGCCTTTGCACAGCTTCATGTTGTGCTTCAGTTCCTATACCAGGGGCCCATGCCACATCACCCATGACCTCCTGACCTCCCGTTTAGACTACTGCAATGTGCTCTACATGGGGCTGCCCTTGAAGAGAATTCAGAAGCTTCAGCTGGTGCAGAATGAGATGGTGTGGGCAGTTAATGGGTGCCCCTCAGAGGCTTAGGTGTATAAGGTGGTGTATAAGGTGAAGTAACAAACAAATAAACTAAGTAATAAAAGGAGAGACACAGTATTGTCACATAACACCAATAATGTGGGAACTGCATTGGCAACCTTTCTATTTCTGGGTGCATTTCAAGGTCCTGGTTATTACCTATAAACCCTTATATGGCTTGGAGCCTGGTATCTTCAAAACTGCCTTTTCTGAATCAGAGGTCAGAGGTAATTGATTATAACCACCCACTGCATGCAGAGTACTGATTGAAGGTCCCCTCCTATTGAGTTGTTTGATGGAAGGGGGAACACAAACAGTAATTATCTATAGGAATGCCCTTATCTGGAACAGTTTGCTGTTAGAGGTAAGAGTAACCCATTTCCTTATGATCTTCCAGAAGACTGTCAAAACCTGGTTGTTCTGGAAAGCCTTTGGGAAATAGAATAGTACTAAATTGTGTTAAGGGGCGCGATGGCTCAGTGGTTAAGACGCCAGGCTTGTTGATCGGAAGGTTGGCGGTTCGAGACCCGAGCGCCGTGTGACAGAGTGAGCTCCCACACTCGCCCCAGCTCTTTCCAACCTAGCAATTCGAAAGCATGCAAATGCAAGTAGATAAATAGGTACCACTTCGGTGGGAAGGTAACAGCGTTCCGCGCGTGTCATGCCGGCCACATGACCGCGGAAGCGTCTTCGGACAACGCTGGCTCTTTGGCTAAGAAACGAAGATGAGCACCGCCCCCTAGAGTCGGACACGACTGTGCACGATTTTACCTTTACCTCTTAAATTGTGTAAGTTGCAGTGCCATCTATATACAGGCGTATGATGTATTTTGTATGCATTGCACCATTTCCCATCTCCCTCCTCATTACAGGCTACCTATTCTACAAGGAGGAACCTTTGCCTTTTTAACTCCTTCACTGGCCATGCTCAGTCGACCCACCTGGAAGTGCCCTGCTTGGACCAATAATGCCAGCATGGTGGATCCTACTTCCCCAGATTTCATTGAGCTATGGCAGGTTCGAATGAGAGAGGTAACCCACTGACAATGCTAGTACTGTATATATGTATGTATTTTGTGGAAACGTTTTGTTTTTGTGGCGCACCTGACAGATTTGTGTAGCTTCTCTTTCTTTAAAAGATATGGCAGTAGGGGAGTGATGTCACTTTGCTTTCAAATAGTTTTTGATCAGTTACGGGAAGAGAAGATGTTATTTTCTTTCAGGATGAGTTAACTGTTACAGCTTTCCTCAGTACCGTTGAGAATAGTAGCTTAATGTCCTCCAGAAAAGCAACTAATCAGTCTTCCTACTGAATATAAAATACATGGCAACTTTGTTAGGATTATTGATATATCCAACTCCATTAACCATCTCCTGATCAGCTACCGACCTCTGCCAATCATACATCACCACTTGCAAATTAAATACAAGGATTTCCAATTAGAATAAAATGCATTTATGGTTTCTGTTGCTTCAGTTGCAGGGAGCAATTATGGCAGCTTCCTGCTTCCAAATTTTTGTTGGCTTTTCGGGTCTCATTGGATTTCTGATGCGGTTCATTGGCCCTCTGACTATTGCTCCAACCATAACCTTGGTGGCGCTGCCTCTCTTTAGCTCAGCAGGGAAGGATGCCGGAGAACACTGGGGTATAGCAGCCATGTAAGTTTTGTGTCCCTTTCATGACCAAAATAATGCAATGCAAACTGAGAATAGAATGTTTTTTATTTTCCTTTTATGGACTAATTAACAAAGAAACTTCTTAGCTCTTGTATGTTTAGTTTATGTGGTGTGCTAAATAAATGTGCATATTATGAGAAACATGAACTAAATAAAGAATGTCCATAGTTTCCAAGTAATGTTGGAAAATATGCACAAATTAATCATGCAAACAGTTTATTTTGTAAAAAAAATGCCTAATCAATATGTAAGGAATGTAAGGAATACTTATATGAATGTAAATGTAATGTAAAAATGAATGTAAATGGATTGAATGCACGTTTTTAAAAATTTCACCTGGAAATTAAGTATCTTTACTACATAAAATGTGGGATTCTCTATTCATGTTGCCAGTTCCTCACCTGCACATTCTCTGTTTGAATCAGTATCAGTATTCTTAATGTATGCCCATTGGTGTATATGCAAGGACACCTTTGACCTCTATCCATGAAAGTTCAATATACTGTACATAAAATATGAAGTAACTTGTTATTCTCCTTACACACCCCTGATTTTAATATTAGTTTTTCATTGTTTTTCAATGTTTTTCAATAATTGCATGCTGCCTCTTGTTAGAAACAAAGTGAAACTTTTCTTTTTCTTTTGCAAGACACATAGAAGCAGTTCATGATTAAAAACCCATAAGCACAGTAAAACATTAGCAGCTACGTACCACAGCATCTGCTTTGCATCTTAACACAGGACAAAACCAATAAGCTTAGTAAGACTTATCCCTGGTGCAGTGTGGCTTGGATTAGGGAAACACAGCTGAAGTCTCTAAGGCGCAATGTAAATGTAGTGTAACAACAACAAGAACAAATTAACAGAAGACCATGGCCCCCAAAATACAAAAATCCAGTCTTAAGAATTTATTAAACATTTCCAAATAGATTAAGGGCATTTAGAATATTATTAAACTAACTGGATCCTTTGCAACACAGTGAAGAAAAAGAATGTTGAAAATGTAGATGTAATACATGTAGTCTTCTTTAACTAAGTGTGTGGTGCATTAGTATTTGCAAACATCAGTATTTAAATTAGTAACTGTAAAGGTGTTACATTAACTTCTGAATCAGAATATCATAAATGTAAACCTTTCTTTTTCTTCTTTACCACTTTAGAACAATTTTCTTCATAGTTTTATTCTCGCAGTATCTGAAAAATGTGCCTGTTCCACTACCATCCTACCAGAAAAGCAGAAAATGCCATTTCTCCAAGATCTACCTCTTCCAGATCTTTCCAGTGAGTAAACTCTAATGATTTTTGAGTAACCAAGTACATACACACAAAAAGCAGACTCATTTAAAAGAGACCCCAAGAATTATCACTGTCTTCTGCTGGAAACAATACAATGCGCTAGGTAAGTTTGTAGTTCACAAATCCAGCCACGTCAGTGATTGTGGCGGCATACAGATAGGGGGGAAAGTGGGGGGATGGGGGAAGAGAGAGAGAGAATGAGAGGCTTCATGCTGTACTATCCTGCGAGGTCTTAATGAGCTAATGGTTTTATTTTGTTTGGACAGTGCTACGATTTACTCTGGGTCTTGAAAATTGAAGTATAGAAACTAGACATTTTAAGTCAGACCTTCTTAGATGTTTCCCCCATTTTTAGTAACTGAGGTGTTCCAGTGGTTTTGTTCCTCATTAGTAGCAGGCCCTACCATTAGATAGAATAAGACATGTCTAGGAGGAGTGGCAGCAAGAATATGTTTGTAGAGCACAAATGGCTCTATTTTCAGTCTGCCCTGCATCCGATAAGCTAGCCTGCTGCACTCAGCTGTGGTGGAACACACTCTTCTATCCCCACCGCTTTCACCGGTCAGTCCTGTTGGCTTCTGAGTATGCAGTTGATATTTGGAGGGTAGCAGATCTTGGCCATTTTTACATCTTGGGGTAGGCTGAACAACTGGGCTAAAGGACTAAGTTAATGTTCCAATTAATTTGAAATTAGAGCATATCGGGGCAGTAAAAGGTAAAGGTTCCCCCTGCACATTTGTGCAGTCATGTCCGACTCTAGGGGCCGGTGCTCATCTCCGTTTGTTAGCCGAAGAGCCAGCGTTGTCCGAAGACACTTCCACAGTCATGTGGCCGGCATGATGCACGCGGAACGCTGTTACCTACCCACCAAAGTGGTACCTATTCATCTACTTGCATTTGCATGCTTTCAAATTGCTAGGTTGGCAAGAGCTGGGGCGAGTGCAGGAGCTCACTCCGTCACGTGGAGCTAGGGATTTGAACCTCCGAACTTGCGATCTTCCGATCGACAAGCCTGGCGTCTTACCCGCTGAGCCACCACGCCCCCTATATCAGGGCAGACGAGTCAGATAATTTGCAAATCAGTGACTCAGTTTTGGAGTTTCTCTGTATTTGTCATTTGTTTTACCACAACATCTATTTAGACTAGAACCTATTTTTAAAAATTCTGAATTATTTAGCTTGAGATGTTGCTATTTTAAATGTTATGTATATTGGATTTGAAGTGCAAGAACTTGTAGTTACAGTACAGAATAAGTATAAAGCCAGAGAACCAGAATAAGTATAAAGCCAGACTGCTGACACTAACAAACTCACTAATCTAAAGCTAAACAAGCTATACCAAATCTGGCTTGGTGCAGTGTGTGAGCCCAGAGAATATTATATTGAGCCACTTTTGTGTAGTGATGAAGCTGCTGGCCTAGAAACCAGGAGACTGAGAGTTCTAGTCCCGCCTTAGGCATGAAAGCCGGCTGGGTGACCTTGGGCCAGTCACTCTCTCTCAGCCCAACTCACCTCACAGGGTTGTTGTTGTTGTGGGGAAAACAGGAGGCAGGAGGTATGTTTCCCGCTTTGAATTGACCAAATTAAAAGAAAAAGGCGGGATAAAATGATTATGATTAACCATCCTGGAGATTTAGGTAGTAGCAGACATGATCTTAGGATAGAACTATCAGTATCTCTCTTTTTTTAATTCTAAGATATTTAATACTTTAAGATATTTAATATGTCATCATCTCTGTTCTATATCAGCCTTATAACAATTTGGCACATGCTCTAAATTGAATTCTACATCAAAACACGAGAATAGTATGGCTAAGCACAATTTTGAATTATTCAGAAGTGATTTCGACTTCCCTGCTATTTATTAAAATGCACTTGTCTTTTTTTTCAGGATTCTGTGTGAGCCTGAAGACATGTGCTGCAGTTATAATGAATTAAATGATTACAGTAGTGCATCTTTAATGCGACTTAAAGTAGCATATTTTCTCAGGATTATGCAGAAAATAGACTTGTACCAATCGAAGAGAATATTTGTAGCTCAGGGTTGAACTGTGGAGTCCTTGGTGCTCTCTTCATCTTGCACTGAAGATATTGCCCAGTCTGGCAATGAAACGTCTGCAAGAAAACAACAAGGCTCAGAGAACACCAAGGACTCCACAAGGACTTGTGTTTTTTAAGGAGTAGCAGTGGGGGAGCTGTGCTCGCAGCAGTTCCAAAGCACTTCTAACATCTGTTTTGAAGACACCCAGCTCTAGAGAATAAAGGAAAGAGTCTTGATGGGAGAGGCTTTTGCTCAGCAGTTAGAGTCAGTTTGTGGTTTTGGTTATGTCGTGGTTTTGGTTACCAAGCTCATATGATAATGCAAACTATAAAACCATAGCTGAGGTTTTGTGAGTACCCTACAAAAAGAGGATCACAGAATGATTCTGGGGGAAAAAACTTTATACAGTATAATAGCAGCTTTGAGGCAACAGATTATGGATATTGATACTCAACTAGATTTGGCAACTCTTCCTAAGTACATATTCCCAACTAGCTCCTTTGTCCTTCTTAGACCTGCTGAATACATAAACCAAATTATAATCTCTAAATATAAGAAGACATTCTCTTTAGCATGATTTAATGCCCTCCCTACTGCAGTCTTAGAGAGGAGATACAAGGGCATCCCATTTAGATTAAGGTTTTGCCCTTGTGGTAAAGGAGCGATTGAAACTATAAAACATGTTTTATTATATTGCCCATTTTATGTTGATACACATTTTGAGTTGATAACCCCACACATAAAGAAATTCCCCAGTCATTTTGACCAGTTCTATTTACAGTTGTTACTTTCAGACACATGTGGTTCTGTTTCTTTGAGTGTAGCTACATTTTTGTCATATTATATGTAAGTGTACCCACTAACAAAGATTCCTTGTCATCTGTGACTGCCTAGGTGCTGTTTGCTCTCACAATTACGTGGCTATTATGTTTTGTACTCACCATCACCAATGTTTTCCCTTCGGACGCTGGGGCTTATGGTTATTTAGCTCGGACTGACAGCAAAGGTGATGTCCTGACCAAGGCGCCCTGGTTTCGATTTCCTTACCCAGGTATTCTCATGCTGATGCTCTTTTCTATTTGGAATGACAAAACAAAATGGAAGAAAATCTCAGTTTCTTCTATATAAAAATGTGTTCATGGTGTGGCCGGTTAGATCTGGAAAACACAAATAGCACCCTGTATATATCCAATCCCTTCATCATTTATGTCCAAGCTCTTCAGCCTTTTTAAATGTCTGGGTTCCTTGGGAATAATTTTTGATCAGCACTACTTAATTACCTATTCAGTAATGAAAAATCCCAGAGCAAAAGCAACATAAAAAACAAAGGGACTTCCCCACCTTTTTTGTGTCTTGTTGCTTCCCATTTGGATTTGCCTTTGCTTTGGGCTTTTAAAAATATGATTGTGATGATATATAGTGTTTTCCCCAAAAAATATTTAGATAAACTGTTGGAACAATCTCTTATTCTTTTTATCAAAATGCAACAACATATAGGATACTAGGCTACTGTTGTGAGATTATATAAGATACGTACAAGGAATTATTTACAGTACGTGCTTTTACCTCTTTGGAATACTGCAAATCAAAAATTGCAGGTGAATTTACCGGTTTTAGCTTGTTTGTTTGTCCTATTTAGGCCAGTGGGGAGTGCCCACGATTAGTTTGGCTGGTGTATTTGGCATCATAGCTGGAGTGATCTCCTCCATGGTGGAGTCAGTGGGAGATTACTATGCCTGTGCTCGTTTGTCTGGTGCTCCACCCCCTCCCAAGCATGCAATCAATCGTGGAATTGGAATAGAAGGGATTGGCTGCCTTCTGGCTGGAGCCTGGGGAACGGGAAATGGTACCACTTCTTACAGCGAAAATGTTGGAGCTTTGGGGATCACTCGGGTAAGTCTGCTTTTGGATGATTAAAAGCAAAAGTGGCCATGTGTGGCTAAGAATAATTGAAGAAAAGCCTATGCATCTTTTTTAGGATGCATATTCTTTTGTTATGGGGCACTGACGCTTTTGGATATCTGATCTGAGACCATGGTTTAAATTCCCTAATATTCCTCTGGGTTTGCACACTGCAAGGAAGGTCACAGTAAGGAAAAATTATAGGGGAATCCTTAATAAAATCCAGAAACCAACTGCACTGGTTTGGCACAATTTTAGCTGAATGTGGGTGATTCTTTAGCCTTCTAAAAGTAACAGCTCAAAGTTCAGGTGGTGGCCTGAAAGGGAAGGCAGCCACGCCCTTCTACTCTCCTGTATTCAAAGCACACCACAGAATTTGATAAGCTTCCAGATTTTAAAAACAATATCCAAACACTGGGTGAATGGATTTATACATTCTCTGAGCAAGTTGGAGCTTTAAATAGGTATCAGCATTCAAAGGATTTACTTTCCATTTTTAATAAATCACAATAACATTTTAGTATTCCTAGTTGTAATATATACTTTCATATCGAGAATACTTGTATAATAAAATGACCCATTATATTATATTTTAGAAGTACATTATTGCTTTCTCTTTTACAAAAATAGCATTTAGTATACTTTACAATAAGATTCAAAATGACTGTGACACCTTTGACTTGATACTTGTCAGATGGAAATCCTATGGTATACTGTGTCAGATAGAGATTTGACTGAGCTAAAGAATCTTGAAATGTTACTTCTAAACCTGTCAAAGTTGACAATTGTCAGGCATTGGTTAGCTTTCTCCTCTTCTTGTTGCTTGTAATTACTTTCTCTCCCTCTCCACACAGGTAGGTAGTAGAATGGTCATTGTGGCTGGTGGTTTTGTTCTGCTTTTGACTGGCATGTTTGGCAAGATTGGGGCTGTGTTTGCCAGCATTCCAACACCCATCATCGGAGGAATGTTTATTGTGATGTTTGGTATCATCACGGCTGTGGGGGTTTCCAATTTACAGGTAAATGGGTTTTTTTAAAGGATGATTTTGCATGGATGAGACAGAGCCATGTGGTTTAGGAAATTTCTTTGTAGGATGAACTACAAATTGAGATGTGCTGACATTTGACTTGACATTTCCATGTGCCAAATGTTGCACTGATTATCACAACCAATATTCAATTTCTTAATAAGCTCATTTGATTGTTCTGCTATGTTTTTACATCTTTTTATAAGACCACTTGAGCCCATGCTAATTCTAGCTATATTGACCTCTAGCAATCTTGTATTGAGAATCTACCAAATATAAGAATTTGGTCCAATTTAATGTAAATACAATCTGATTCCTTTACATGTTCTCACATCCATTTTGCTTTGGTTATTTTGTTCCCTCAGCTATCTTAGAAAGGGTCATGAGAATTTGTTCTTCTCCACAGCTATTCACTCCTACCATCCTCCCTGCCTGAAAGTCTTCTCTCCTGAAAAAATCCACTAACCCTTCTCTTTTGCTATCCTATAAGTTGGGATTATTGCCAACTACCTCTCTTCTTCAGTCTTTTCCCATGAAGCCTTTATTCTAGGTACCAAATTCCCATGTCCTCTCGTAACCCAGTTTATTTACTTTATTTTCAATATATGCTTTACTATATATTTACAATATATACTTCATTTAAAAATATGCTTTACTAAGCATATGTTCCTTCCCCTCTTTACTTCTGCATCTCTTGGCTCTTGTTTCCCCAGTGTTGAATTTTAGATTGTATGTTCTTGGGCTCAGGAACTTGTCCTGCTGTGCTCTGAGTATGTGTCAGGGAGATAACTGGTGAAGAAGGAGGGGGCTCCCTCCAGGGGGATAAATGGTGCATGCGCAGTACGGAATCGCTCTGCTTTCATCATAAGAGGCTGAGGGTGGCCCCGCCCTGATTTCTGGGGCCCTTTCTCTGAGCATTACTAGTTCATTTTAGTTTAGCTGGATTCTGTCTAGCAGAGTAGAACAATAAAACACTGGAGCCTGTACACCAAGTCTCAGCGTGTTTCCTTCACTCGAAGTCAGGACAGTATGTAAAGGTAAGCAACGGTGTCCTTGAGTTGAATTAGACTCCAGAAAACAGCATCCACGCAATTTTCCTGGCAGCATTGTGGAAATGATTTGCTACCATCTTCTTCAAGGAGACTTTTCACAACTTCCCAATCTAGCCAACAGCCTGGGAATTCCCAGGAGGTTCCCCTTCCTAGTATTAATCAATGCCAACCCTGATTAATACTTGGAGAATCAAAGTTTAGCTAGGTGAGGCTCAGATTACATAGTATGATATAATATACTAATCTGTTTACATGTAAAATCATTGGCATAAATTAATATGTTTTGTTTCAATTATTCTGCTTTGTCAGTATACAGACATGAACTCTTCAAGAAATATATTCATCTTTGGATTTTCTATATTTGCTGGTTTGACTGTTCCACACTGGGTGGAGAATAATACAGAAAAACTAAAAACAGGTACATGAGGAGATTACAGCTTTGATTAAGTGTCATGTTTCATCTGAAGTATGGTTTGAGTCAGAGCAATAATTAGAAGTATAACAAAAAAAATGGGGCAGAATTGCCATATATTAATCTTTTACACTGTGGGTTATATACTCTATCATACTCCTGAATGTGTTTGTTGTAATAGATATTTTATGTATGCAAAAATATTGTGGCATGTGGCTTATGTAATGAGAAGAACATGGCTGCAAATGCTGTGATTCAGTTCAGAGGTGAGGGAGGCTATTGCTAATCTGTAAATCCCAGCTAGCATGGCCAAATATGAGGGATATTAAGCGATACCATCAACATCTAGCACATCTAGCATAGTTAAGGTTTCCCAGCTCTGATTTATTCACTCTCTCGACTCGACAAATAGGGTAATTTTATCTAACCTTCTTTGGGAACATATTTACATGCAAATCTGTATTTGAGCCACCGTGTATC
The DNA here is from genome assembly GCA_023362775.1 of Charina bottae. Lineage (NCBI taxonomy): Eukaryota > Metazoa > Chordata > Lepidosauria > Squamata > Charinaidae > Charina > Charina bottae. The sequence continues at coordinate 37,480,762 of JALMGJ010000006.1, read as the reverse complement.
TAAACTGAAATTTGGCTCCAGTGGATTTAAGTAGCAAAGCTACAGCTTTAATTGAACCTTCATGACAACATTTTGGGCAATTTATTGAGTACCATTGCTATAATTAGATTATTGCACATATATTGTACAGGCTGATACATCATTCTAAAGCATTATTCAGACTTGGATGACTTCCTGATACTTAAATCTAGTAGATCATTAACTTAAAAAGGATGTATTGAAGGATTGAAGCCAGCAACTTCAACTGACTGAAGCACAGCAATCCTATTACCAGTTGCTGGGTGAGGGCTAATTAAGGAATTGGGGTATTGAAAATTGAGTCCTTCATGAAGTGTCCAATTCATGATGCTGAAGTCAATGGGCCATTGATGTGAAATGCCGGACTGAATCCTACCCTCCTGTGTTTCTTGTTTGTTTATGACAGGGGTACGTGGATAATTTATGCAGTAATTTGGGCAGTACTCATGCCAGGGTCCCTGTGTGCAAGACTGAAACACAATGCAACATTCCACATGAACCATAAATGTTTGTTAGTGTAAAGTAAATTTATTTATTATTATTTATTATTTCTAACTTATATCACCGCCCATCTCCCCCCACAAGGGAACTCTGGGCGGTTTACAATCAAGTCAGCAATTAAAAACATATAAAATACTTTATACAATTATTAAGAATATAAAAATATAAAATCCAAGAAGCTGTATGTGATGTTTACGAACCAAACTTTACGGTGCGAGCCATAAATGCCGTAAATGCCATGTACTGGTTATTCAAAGGAAAAAGAACACTTCAAATGGCTTGCCTTTCTTCCCTCAGGAGAGGATTGGGAGATTGTGATTTGTTCTGATGCTCATTGGACAAATGGGTTCTATTTCTAGGAACTGTACAGCTAGACCAAGTGATCCAGGTGCTGCTAACTACTGGCATGTTTGTTGGCGGATTCCTGGCCTTTTTCCTTGATAATACTATTCCAGGTAATTATTCATCATGGTTCATCTTTCTTGAATTTATGATCGCATTTATGGTTGTAGTGCAGCAGCATGAGTAAAGGCTCATGTGCATTTTCAGAATTTTTCTAAGATTATATTCCTAGTACAGCAAGGGTACAAAACTTCTTACTCCAGGACTACAAGTGGTCTCTGAGAGCTTTTAGTGATACCACCAGAGCCCTTGTAAAAGTTGCCACCAATTTATAATGTTTAAATGGCTGTGGGGAGAAGTAATTAAGAAGTAAGCAATAATCATCCCACCAAATTGAATTGAATATTTTATTTTATTATTTTTAGGGCCACTCATCTTAAAACACAATTCAGTTTAATTAAACTCTTACTTAATTGTAAGTAAAATCAAACAGAAATTATGCTGAATTTAATTATGTTTTGTCTTCAATGCTTAGTTTTGGAGCCAGGCTAGATCCTATTATCAGGGACTCGGTGCAAGCCATTTTCCTAAAGAGGTTTGATACCACGTGACATAAAAATAGAAAACCATGTACAGTATACTTTTCTAATTGCTGCTCCTGAAGATGAGACTGAGATGCTCCCCTAGCTGTGTCAGCTCATTATTCACTAATGGTTCTGGAGTGGGTGGGGCAGTTAAGTGATGTAGATACATCCATCCACACAGCCTGACCACAGAGCCAGCGCTTATAGGAATGTTCATGCCAATTCGTTGGGAAAGGGTCATGTGGTTCAGCCTTGTCCACTCAGTGGAGTCACTTAAGTATTTATTTATTTACCGTATGGCATATTCACATCGCAATTCAATAGAATAAAAAACATGGGAGATAAAATACAAGATATAAAGTATAAAGTATAAAATTATAGGCATATGTCCAATTTACAAATACAATTTTTTGCTTCATTTGTCACAGTCAGGAAATCAGCGAAATCTCCATTATAGGCTCTGTTTTGGCACTGGATAGTTTGTTTTTCAGCCCCCCAGTCACAGTTCGGTGATGTTATTTTGCCCCACTTATAAAGGGCATCTGCACATCTTCATCTTAAGTATTACCCTAGTTGCACAGTAGTCACTCACAGAACAGCAGTACCCACACATCTAGAGTAAGATGCAAATGGCCCTCAGTGATGCACTGCAGAGCCTTTGGCGTTATTACCTGAGGAAAGAAGGGGTGTTGCTACTGTTGATTGGTATCAAGATTTCTATTTAGAACATCTTGTGGGTTTGTGTGTGTGTCTCATGTTACATATTTCAGAAAGAAAGAACATGAGGAATGTATTTCTGTCACTTATAATCTTGTTATCACTGTGCCTTATGGGAAATATTTATTGTAACCTTCTCTTCCTGAAGGACAGGTAGGCTTGAACATGCTCGTGCATAGAAGAAGCTCCCTTCCCAACTGCGATCGCGTGGGCTGCCTAGCAGCCGGCTGGTCAGCTGGTTGAAGGAGTGCCGGATAGTCTATCATGTTGGAGAAAAGTGGTGGAAGTTGTTTCTTTCCTCAGTGCAATACTGTGTGTATCCTAAAATAGCTGAATAGTGGAGAGCAGGAACCCTCCACTATTGAGGAGAGAGAGTGCAAGGAAAATTCCTTCTCCCATAGAATTGGAATGGGTAGGTGGTCTAGTTTTCTGTGTACATCCCCTGATCTTTTGTGTGGGTTCTTCCAAAATCATGCATTCTTTCTGTGATACCAGAAGCATGGTATTTACCAATAACACCGAATAGCTTTCTAACCATAGTATACAGTAGCTTAGTTGAGGGGCCGTTACTCTTCACCATCTTATTTCCCTTCTGCAGGAAGCAAAGAGGAACGAGGAATTCTGGCCTGGAGAAAAGATTATAATGAAGAGTCTGGTGGTACTGTGAATACCCTGCATGTCTATGATCTTCCGTTTGGAATAGGTTCCAAGTTCTGTGTTGCTAACTGGTTTAAGTACCTTCCAACGTGCCCCAAGCAGCTGGCTACCCAAGGTGCAAAGGAACAGGAGGAAAGCAACAAAGCTGATTTTGAAAGGAACTCTGATATTAACACAAAAGTTTAAATCTGCACCAGGAGGAAAAAAATGGTTTCCTAAGCCACTCAAAAATCTTCTTCCTTTTTGTGGATTTCATGGGCCTTGAGGTGTGGCTGTAGCAAAAGACTAAGGTCCTACAAGCAGTTCCATGATTTCCTCCCAGATCGGCACCATCCTGAGTGTCAATTTCTTTACAGCACCATTTCAGGAAATTGTCTATTTAGGGAGTGGGAAGCACAGGTGTGGTCATGGGAGAGAATTTGTTTTCCTTTCTACCATGAAAAACTGTTGCCCAGAAAATCTGAGTGTAATTCTTGAGAAGATGAATAAGCTAATCCCAAAGCATCACGCTTAGGTTTCAGGAAATACAGCCTCAAGCTTTATCTCAGCTGAACTGACTGGGTGCAGTTGATCAAACTCCCTAATTTGCATGCTTCAGACTTTGGGTGTCCCCCTATTTTTTAATCATCAGAGTTGTTAAATCTGTAAAATCTCTGGAGGACAGGTTGCTTTTTAATGTGGGTTATTTAATGACTACAATAGACTTCTGAATAAAACCTGAGGTGCCAAAAGTGTTTATAAAATAAAATGGTTATTTCTAATTTGCTTTCATGCAAGTCAATATATGTGGATAGCCACACACAATGCATACTTTATCCAGGTTAATATGTAAGTTAATGTAATGTTGTGCCTTATGTTTAAACTGTAACCAAAGGAAAGTATCAGTAATCTGACATGCATTGGGAAAGGCTTTTGATCATTCTCTTGGGTGTAGGCCATTTTGGTTTACTAATGAGTCCTACCACATGCTGGCAATTTTTTCCTCAGTGAACGCTGTTCTGGTTTCAAGAGAATTTGCACTGATGACCTGTTGATTTCATGATTGTTTGCATCATATCACACTTAGTGTTTGCATTGCAAAGGGGTATTTTCTAAAATTAAAAAAGGGGGGGCAGATTTGGATCTGATTAACCATAGGGCATTGTTGAAGGGACAAATCTGGTCCTTTCTGCCCCATTTCAGTTTCCTGTCATGTTGTACCTCCTTTTTTCATACCAGCTTTATGTGCATTCTTCAATCCACCTCACTTCAGATTTAATGCCATTTTTCCATAGCTATCACATATACATCCAAATACCTCGGATGGGTATGTGGGATAAATCAAGGTAGAAGTTGCAAACACAATAATTGATGTGCCCCTTTCATGGCTATTAACATGCAGTGAAGCCTAAAATGCTATCAGCTCACCATGATAACATTCCAATGAATACATTGAATCTGGAGCTTAGAGTTGCATGAGGTTGTTGCAAGAGAAAACCCTTTGTTTGTTTTTAAACTACCAGCGCATATAAGTCTATAAGGAGCTCTTCTCTTCACCATGGTGGTATATCAGCAAGCCCCTGCTTGCTGTGTAGGAACAACTGGGCAATATGCTGTAGTATGCTTCTTCATACACAATAAAGCAAAGATTTATTGATCTGACGAATTCTGGCTTAATCATCCTCCCCATTCCAAGGAGCAAATTGGCATGGGACTGCTGCTGATCATGTGAAGAGATGAGAATAGGAAAGGCTTGTTCCATTCACAGAAAGAAAGCAAAGATGCAGAATATCCTTTTCCCCAATGACACACATGCATCATGTAAATAGAGATTATGTATATGTGTCAGGAATATTTCTTTATAATTTGTTATGCAGGTGCAATTAGATATGTAACAAACATCAGAATACTTTTTAGTGGCCAAAACCCTTCACCAGTTTAAACTAGCTTATATCTGTGCACAATACCATAATGCTTTTATGAAAAGTGTTCAGTTAAAAAAAAAACGACTCTTGCACAGATTTTTTAAAATCTTGCACATCATTTTTAAAAATGATGAAATGCTGCTTTAGCCATTGTCATGACCAAAATTGGATTTAGACTAGTCTGAGCAGACTGTTCATAGAGCAATCAACAAATTTAGGCAAACCTTGGACATTCTTATTTAGCAATGGGGCATGCATTTGAAAAATAAAGCATTACAAGCATGTGCTTCATTCTTGTGCTGGATCCAGAACTAAACTAATCCAGAATGTGCTTGAAAGGAAGGCCACTTTCTCTACTTGTGGTGTTGTGCCTTGTAACATCAACAACTTATGTTTGGGAAGAATAATGTGACTAGTGGCAAAAGGGCTTGCTCATCTGCAGGCTGGCAAGCTCTCTGGCAGCTGAGCCTAACGTTTGAACTTCTTAAGTAATTCTTCTGTACGTGGTTGAAATAATTATTCTGTATATAGAAATGAGATCAATGATTCCAGCAGCAGGAAATCACACTCTGGACCAGTTTAACATTAATTTATGATGGAGTCAGTCTGGCAGACTTCCTGGTTCAATGACAAAGATTTGTGTGACAAATCTTTAGTTTTGGTATAGCAAAACTGTGCCTCCTAAAGTATCTGGTAAATTGACTCCATGCTAAGAGCCTCAATAAACAGAATCCAGATTTTATTTCCTCTCCGAAAAGCAAAGACACAATTTGTGAAATCTGTACTGCACCTTTATCACCCCACCAAATAACATTAGAAGGGTGGATTTAACCAGTAGGTAGTTTTTTGTTTCCTAGATGCAGGATGAGAGCCAGTTTGGTGTAGTGGTTAAGGCAGCAGGCTAGAAACTGGGAGACCGTGAGTTGTAGTCCTGCCTTAGGGATGAAGCCAACTGGGTGACCTTGGGCCAGTCACTCTCTCTCAGCCTTAGGAAGGAGGCAATGACAAACCACTTTTGAAAAACTTGTTGAAAAACTGCAGGGACTTGTCCAGACAGTCACCAAGAGTCAAGTACTGTATGACTTGAAGGCACAGACATACAGACATACAGACATAAAATGCAGGACAGCAGAGATGGAACATTTATTTGGTTGGGTAAAGCAAGTTAATCTCTCCAAAGAAACTGGTTTTCACTTACCTTCTGCTTTCTATAACTGATTATCATGCTCCAATGAAGAAGAAGAAACATGTAAAAGGTCTCACGCAAGCAGATAGGAAGTACAGTAACTAGTTTAGGTAAGGTAAAGGTAAAGTTTCCCCCCGCACATTTGTGCAGTCGTGTCCGACTCTAGGGGCCGGTGCTCATCTCCGTTTGTTAGCCGAAGAGCCAGCGTTGTCCGAAGACGCTTCCGCGGTCATGTGGCCGGCATGACACACGTGGAACGCTGTTACCTACCCACCGAAGTGGTACCTATTAATCTACTTGCATTTGCATGCTTTCGAATTGCTAGGTTGGCAAGAGCTGGGGCGAGTGCGGGAGCTCACTCCGCACGCGGGGCTAGGGATTCGAACCTCCGAACCTGCGATCTTCCGATCAACAAGCCTGGCGTCTTACCCGCTGAGCCACCACGCCCCCCAACTAGTTTAGGTAGGCTACCTGTATTTTATATGGAATTCAGTGTATGTGAGATTGTAGCCTTCTCTTTTTTATATCTAGGGATTAGTAATAGGCTTAATAATTCCTCACTAAGACTTTCCCCATGTTCAAGACCGAACTGTTACACAGCTATTTTGATATTGCTGGTTTTGGATGGGTAGATCCAAAGTGCCTTTTAAAAAAACCCTAGTGCTGGGCAGAAGAGAGGTCCTTAGCAGAAGGACTATGAACTCCTCAGCCAATTGGGCAATTAAAACTATTGAAACACAACTGTGGGTAGGACTAACTCCTAAGCGAGCTCAGATTTTTCAAAAGTCTCAAAGTTGATCGTTCAAAATAATAAAGTGAATTTCAAAGAAATACTTAACATCATATACATGCATGCATGCATACTTCTACATTATCTGCATCACCAAAGCAGTTCTTTAAAAAAAACCAAGACAAAATGCATCAACAAACAAATATGTATGTTTTCTTTTTTCAACACAATCCTGTTACTTTACAGCCAAGCTGCTTCTTTCTATCCCCATTCCATATGGAGTCTTTTTGGTGATGGTACCAAAACTGGACAACAGGTTTAAGAAAGACAGCCTTGCCCTTTCACTGTTTTTGCACATCACATTTAATCAATCCAATTTTCTATGTTTGCATGACACCCACAACACACTAAATTAAAATGTAATTGGCTAGTTTGTGGTTCAGTGTGTCTTTAAACTAGTCTTTAAATGAGCTTTGAAAACAATTTGTCTTCAATGAGCAACTTTTAATTCTGTTCTTAATGTTTAACTGAAATGCATTTTTAAAACCGTTCCTGTTTTAACTGCTGTGCTCTGTTTTGTTATTTCATATTTTTCTATCTTAATGGCTTTGCAAGCTGCCTTGAATATATCATGACTTGGAAGAGTAGGATGTAAAAAACAGAAACAAATACACTGGTGATGTGCTTGTTAGGATTGAATGTCATTAATAACTGAATAAATTACAGTCCAGCCTCTACATATTTTAACAGTTTCAATGACACTCTGAAATTACAGACAAATAATTAAAATAATTTCAGATGCTATTGTCTCACTTCTAAAAATATCCATATAATAGCTACTCTGGCGAATAAGGTAAGAATTGTAATAGCTGCCCCTTAGTTGCTTCCTTTTCTTGCAGCATAACACTACTGTATGATTGCAGGTATGTAATAGATATCCTTCCCAGGTTTACATATAGAAGCTATAGAAAAGTATTATACTATAAAGAAAACAGAATTGTCAGACTACTTTGGACCTGTTCTAGAAATTTCCATCCTCAACATCTGGAAACAGCCTAATAAATTGCCATATTCATTTTCTTAATCCAGATAATTCTGGTGACAGCTGTATTACTATTACTTGTTAGATTTACATCCCATCTTTCTTCCAGGAGCTGAGGATGCTACACATAGCATTCCTGCCTCCAATTTTGCCTCACAAGAATCCAGAGAGAGATAACAACTGGTCCAAAGTCCTCCAGGGAACTTCCTTATGGTTGCAAGCAAAAATTTAGGCACCCCCTAGGCAAATGGAGGGTTTCGGTGAATCCCTAAGTGTACAGAAGCTGACACAGCCTCTACATGCTACGAAGTTAAACACACCTTTCTGCATGCATACCTAGTATATACTGTATGTGCAGCTGTTTACAGATTCAAACTAACAAACCAGTGAAGATGGGAGAAGTTTGAATACTTTTTCAGTCAGTACTTTGTTAATTCCTCTTTTGGCAGAAATAAATGCTTCCCAACATTTCCTCTAGCCAGCTAAGAGTTTTTCTAGTCCTGCTTTTGGACATTTTTCCTCACTCTTCCTTGCACAACTCCTCTAGCTCAGAAATATTCTTAGGCCTCTTTGTGTGCTTGGTACATTTGATCTCCTCATAAATTTTCAATAATATTCAATTCTGAGGACTGTGAGGCCATACCAGAACTTTTAGCTTTCTTTCCTGTAAATACATCATGGTTGATTTGGAGGTAGTTTGGATTGTCTTACTAAAATAGCTGGCCACTTTTCAGCTTCAATTTCTTTACTGACTGTGGGACATTAGCTTCTAGATGTGTTGGTATATAGTTGAATCCATTCTTCATTCTACCTGCACAATATTGCATGTGCCACTGGTTCCACCCAACCCCAAAATATAGATGAGCCACCTCTGTGCTTCATGGTTGGCAAGGTGTTCTTTCCTTCAAATGCTTCACCCCTTTTTCTCCAAATGTATCTTGTGTGATTGCAGCCAGACAGTTTGGTGTTTGTTCCCAAACATTTCAGGCTTATCAAAGTTTCCTTGTGCATACTTTAGGCAATGGTTTTGGGGATGAGTTTGGAGAAAAGCTTTCCTTACAGTAACTCTTCCGTGCAGATCATTGCTGCGTAAGGAAAACTCTACTGTGGACAGCTCCTCTACTAAGCTTTTCAGCAGCAAATTTGGCAGTGATCTGAAATACTGTTTTGCAGATCTGACCAATCTGAGGGCAGTTTGGAGAGATTTTTCTCGCACTTCCAGATCTTGCTTTTATTTTAACATGTTCCATGTAATCTCACAGCTGACACTGCTAGCAGGAGGCATACAGAGAATTTTTTATAGCCTTCCCCTGTTTTGTAAGAGTTGATCTTCATTTTTAAATACTCAAAGACCAGTTTCATGGAGACCATGATTATTGAAAGTGGACTGAACAATCTAACCTGTGAAGACAGAAGGACCAGAGAGTTTGTTCGTTTGGGATACTATATTCCCTAATTAACTCAAGGCCTAATAAATCCGTCACCTTGGGGGCCTTGTTAACACAGTTGCAGATAGAAAAAAAAGCACTGCGTGTCCATACTTCTGCACCTGTCTTTTTTTTTTTTTTTTGAGTCTTATGAGCGGGTGCTGGACAAATATTTCTAAATAAATTTTGACTCTGTAAATAGCTGCACATAAGAAGATGATGATGATGATGATGATGATGATGATGATGATGATGATGATCTCTTAGCTTATAACCAAAAAGCAAGGTTTTCATAGTCTTCCTTAATTAGATTTATTGGGGGGAAAACGATTAGGTTACAGAAATTTTAGCAACTGAGTACACTGACTGTAGTACCCAATTTATCTTTTAAGTTTGTAAGGGTGGAGATTTCTTCAACTTTTACTAACCCTCTCTGCTCCTTTTTAACATCTACATGAAACCTCTGGGTGAGATCATCCACCGCCACGGGGTGAGGTATCACCAATATGCTGATGATACTCAACTATACATCTCCATCCTGGGTGACGTAAGTGATGCTGTGACCGCACTCTCTCAGTGCGTGGAGGCTGTGGGGGTCTGGATGGGGAACAACAGGCTTCAGCTGAACCCTGGTAAGACAGAGTGGCTGTGGGTTGGGGGCTCCCGGGTACCTGGGAATTTATAATCTCTGACTCTGGATGGGGTTGCACTGCCCCAGACAGACCCGGTGCAGAACCTGGGGGTTCTTCTGGACTCACGACTCCTGCTCGAAGAGCAGGTGGCAGTTGTGGCCAGGGGAGCCTTTGCACAGCTTTGTGTTGTGCGCCAGCTACGCCCCTTCCTGGATCAGGAGTCCCTCTGAACAGTCATGCCCTGGTCATCTCCCGCATAGACTACTGCAATGCGCTCTACATGGGGCTACCCTTGAAGAGTATCCGGAAGCTACAGCTGGTGCAGAACACGGCTGCACAAGCAGTTTTGGGAGCCCCAAGGAGGGCACATATAACACCACTGCTACGCAAGCTGCATTGGGTGCCAGTTTGCTTCTGGGTCCAATTCAAGGTGCTGGTTATTACCTTTAAAGCCCTACATGGCATGGGTCCAGGTTACCTGAGAGACCGACTTACCCCCCATTACATTGACCCATCCCACCCGGTCAGGCAGAGAGGGCATGTTACAGACCCTGTCCATGAGGAATTGTCGATTGGCAGGGTCCAGGAGGAGGGCCTTATCTGCCGTGGCACCCACCCTTTGGAACAAGTTACCCCCCGAGGTAAGACAGGCCCCCACTCTCCCAGCCTTCCGGAAGGGGCTTAAGACATGGTTATGCCACCTTGCTTGGGGTGGGAGGGGGGATAGGCATTCATGGGGGTGGTTGGCACCATGATGGTGCCAAGGATAAGATCTTATTGCCATCTTGAATTTTATATTTTATATTTTTATCTGTATTTTTATGTACTTATATTTATATTGTAGTGTTTTTAGTGTTTTGTCATTTTATTATCTGTAAGCCGCCCAGAGTCGTTGCATGCGAGATGGGCGGTAGACAAATAAATAAATAAATCCAGCTGTTGATGGGTTAGGGAGGTGGCTCCCCTTTTTTCCTGATAAAGGAAGAATGTGCAGAAGTTCTGCATTCATCATATTTTGCAAATCACCATTCTCTTTCCCAGGCTTTGTGAAGCCTATTACAGTAAGCATGCTTTCAAATTTGCAGAACAATGTTTTTAGCTTTGTGTAGAGATTGTATCAGAGCTCTCCACTTAGTGTTTAACTGAAGGACACCATGTGACTAGGTGCTTAGGTTTTGCATGGAACAGCAGCTGATAGTGGTAGATGGAGGTGGAGGTAGTGCATCCATTCTCGCTCTTCTTGACCTCTCAGCGGCTTTCGATACCGTCGACCATGGTATCTCTCTGGAGCGGCTCAGGGAGTTGGGGGCGGGCGGCGTTGTATTGCGCTGGTTCGCCTCCTTCCTCCGGGGCCGGTTCCAGTCAGTGTTGACTGAACACGGGCTGAAGTATCATCAATATGCAGATGATACTCAGTTATATATCTCCATCCCGGGTGAAGTAAGTGATGCAGTGACCACCCTGTCCAAGTGCCTGGGGGCTGTAGGGGTCTGGATGGGGAAAAACAGGCTTCAGCTGAACCCTGGTAAAACGGAGTGGCTGTGGATTAATGGCCCCTCGGTTTCTGGGAATTTATCATCTTTAGTTCTGGATGGGGTTGCACTACCCCAGACAGACCCAGTGCGTAACTTGGGGGTCCTCTTGGACTCGCGACTCCTGCTCGAAGAGCAGGTGGCAGTCGTGGCCAGGAGGGCCTTTGCACAACTTCGTGTGGTGCGCCAGTTACGACCTTTCCTGGAGCGAGAGGCCCTTCGAACGGTCACTCATGCCCTGGTTATCTCACATATAGACTACTGTAAGGCGCTCTACATGGGGCTACCCTTGAAGAGTATCCGGAAGCTTCAGCTGATCCAGAATGCAGCTGCGCGAACCATCTTAGAAGTCCCATATCGGACACATGTGACACCTTTGTTACGCGAGCTGCACTGGGTCCCAGTCTGCTTCCGGGTGCAATTCAAGGTGTTGGTTATGACCTTTAAAGCTCTTTATGGCATGGGACCAGGTTACCTAAGGGACCGTCTTATCCCCATCACATTGTCCCGTCCCATCCGGTCATGCAGGGAGGGCATGCTACGGACCCCATCTGTTAAAGAATTTCATCTCACGGGGTCACGGAAGCGTGCCTTCTCTGCAGTAGCACCTGCTCTGTGGAATATTCTCCCCCCCAGAGTTAAGACAGCCCACCTCGCTCCTGGACTTCAGGAAACAACTCAAGACCTGGCTTTGCCAACAGGCCTGGGGCGGAAAGAAGAACATAAACTCGTGGGGATGGCTAATATCGTAGGATAGCCCTGGAATTGCCCTTCCAATGCTGAAAGAAGTCATCACCATTTTAATCTTTTTATATTTATTGTATTTTAAATTGTGTTTTAATGTTTGATATTTTGTAGATTTGTAAACCGCCCAGAGTCCCTTGAGGGAGTTGGGCGGTGAGAAATCGAACAGATAGATAGATAGATAGATAGACAGACAGACAGACAGACAGACAGACAGACAGATAGATAGTGTACTGGGTCTCCCTGGTCCTATTCCAGTATCTTAACCATTATACCACACTGGCTCTATTATTAATTTTCCTGAGATGATGCCACAAGTATGGAAAGGCATCTAAATAATTTTGAAGGGACTTTCACCAATCTGGGGCAAAACTTGCTGGGAATTCTGGGAACGTGTTGCAACATAACTGAGGGCACCAGGTCGAGGGAAAGCTGTTTTAATTAATGAAACAATTGGTATTGCTTAGTTTTTAACAGTAATTATAGGATGTAAGAAGATAGTGGCTTCACACTTGGCAACACTGAATTTCAGACATGCATTAAAAAAAGAAACTTTATGAATGTTAAACTTCAATAATGTAAAGTAGTTTAACTGATGAGAAACTACAAAGCCAACATAAACAGAACTGTCTGTAACATGATACTTGATGAGAAATTGTTGTAACATCTTCTCCCATGGTGATGTGTTTTTTTCTTTTTTAAAGAAAGTAGGGAAATATTGTTAAACAGCAGTTATATTTTTGCACTTAATACAAACACGTTCATTTACAAATCATCATCAAATGTCTCCGTGCATCTCAACATCACAGTCTCGTAGTCTAACTGAAGAATCTCTTCCTGCCAAAAATAAAGGTGGGGGGGAAGAGTAATTAAAGTTCTATTAGGAGCTGGACTATTTTGGGTAAAAGAGTTAATGAGTAAACATTCTATAGCAAGTTTAAATTACCTACAGAACAATTGTTTGACAGCCAGAGACTCAATATACTGAGCAGACTTGTGTTTTTAATTTCTGGGTTTTTTTTTTTTTTTTTTTGCTAAGTGCTGTGTTCAGATTTCTAGAACTCAGTTAATGGAAAACTCAGGTATTAGCATTCTAAAAAAACCTATCTCTGAGTCTAAGCTAAGATTCTAAAGGCTAATTAACATGATCACACATGCTTACTGAGCTTGCCGGATTTATGGTGAAACGTACACACACACAAACACCCGTCTATCACTATCCATCAAGCCTAGTTTAACCAATATTTATTTTATCACAAGACTGTCAAATTCAGAAGAAATAGATGTGGAGTAAAACAGGGCAAGCTGCAAACTATGTGTGTAAAATTAAGTATGATATATCTTGCCGCTCTCAATCAAACCTTTTTATTGATCTTGGCTTCATTAAACTTTTTTAAACAATAGGAACATCTAGATTTCATTGATATGAAGAAAAACTGGTAGGTGACTAGTTTTGGTTAAGGTTCATACACTAGACTAGAGTGTAAGGTAACCTATGCAGCAGCCACACTGCTTAGGGGTAATAGGAATTATAATGGAAAGCACCTGCAGGGCATCAGCCTGGGGATTAGTTAGTTGATCTTTTTTAATGGATCTTTCTCCCAAGCAATTCTACTTCCCTTGGTGCTATTCCTCTCCTCTTTAGATCCCAGTGTTTCATGTCACCATACTAGGATCTAGAAGGAACTTTTAATTTTTATTCCATAATGTAGACTTTCCCAATTTTTATTCTCCAGAAGCTAACTGGAAATTTTTAATCCCAGCATACGTATAAGGACATGACGGTTTGTGGGAGGTCACCATAATAAAATTGCCCAACGGTTTCTCACATTCTTCTACAAGCAGGTTAAATAATATTATACTGATATTCATCATTTATTCCAGATAGACAATTGTAGACATTATTTTAACTTGCAGGCTTGCAGTATGAGCATTTCCACATCATCCACATTGACAACCCTCAATCCTTCATAAACCAGTTTGAAACTAAACATGAGTATCTTCAAATCTTTCAATCTTTATTCCACGAGCCAATTAGTGCTTACCCTACACCTGACAAAAAGAGACTTTAAAGAGCATTTTTATTCTTAGTCATGGAGCAATAAAATTCCCCCACCCTTACTACACACAAAAAGGACATAAAATAAATTGTTAGTGCCCAGTCCCATCATTTTTCAGTATTTTAGTAGTTTGACAAACTAAATTGGAGGGGTTGTTGTGATGGATAGCTAGGTGAGGGAAGGTTGATGGTGAAGAATAAAAACAGAAATGCACTAAAATCCTCCCCCAATGTCTTATCAGCTACCTTACTGCCATTTAAAAGCTTCCGTGAATTATGAAAGGGAATAATAGCATGTTGGCAAATTTGCAACCAGTCATTTTTCCCAATAGGTGTGACAATGGCTGCATGTTTCTACAACTATTGAACTGGAACAAGGAAGAGATAAGTTCTAAACAAAAGATACAGGAAGAGACAAGTTCCAGGAATAGGGTGTAGAGCTTTGGGAGGATACAGAGAAAATTAATGGCTGTCTTGCCTTGAACCCATAGTCTGAGTAAGGCAAGTTTTCCCAATAATAAAACAGATTATGTGCAAACCTGTAGTCTCTCAGAGATTAAAAGAAACACACACAAAAATAAATCAAATCAGTTTCCCCCAAACAATATTGTGAGAACAGCCAAGCCCAAAGTCAAACCCAAAATAATTAAACAATGATGTGGAAGTGCCCAAAATATCCATTCAATCCAGTACCTATTAGCCGATAGGCAACTAAATTCCTTTGGAAGTTCAAAACTCAATCCAACAGAATACACAAACCTTGTTCTATTACTCTTTTTTCAAACCTTCTACATTAATTTCCTACAGAAGTGATGGGTGAACTGTTGGAAGACCTAAAGGATCAGGTTAGGGACAGATCATCCTAGAGAAGATCTGCCTATATGTTCACTAAGAGTTGACACTGACTTAATGGCACATAATCAACATTAATTTCCAACATATTGTCTTCCATGAATGTATTTGCCCTCCCCACTCCAGTTAGCTGTGTTTGTACAAAACAAGGGACTCTTACTAGGTTCTGAGATACATGCTCATCAAATACTACAGCCAGCCTTCACTAAAGTCATTACTTATACATAACACTAGTTGCACATTAGTATGTTGGATAAAGAAAATCATGTATTTTTAAAAATGAAATGCTAGGTCAATCTCAATTCGAAAATTAATATATCTGCTTTGTTAACATTTTCCATACCATTCCTAGTTTTATAAATCTGTGACTCTTCATGATAGTCACCTTTTGTTTATTAGCTAAAAATTATACTCTAAATCAAGCTGTACATTTCTCTTTATTGAGGTGTATTCAGATACAATTATTTGAAAATGAACTGGATGCCACATTTTTTAAAACCTTTATGTAAACAAGTTTCGCTACTTCTTTCTAGTGCATTCCATTCCCCCTCAGCTTAACTGGAAACCTGCTTTTCTTGCCTAATTAAAAGCTGCATCATCTCCATTTTATTATGATAGGTGAGTTGGACTGGAAGAGATAGTTTTGTCATTAGCCTATAAATTGCTGACATATTATGAATGTAACAGCGTTCCACGTGCATCATGCCGGCCACATGACCGTGGAAGCGTCTTCGGACAACGCTGGCTCTTCGGATAACAAACGGAGATGAGCACCGGCCCTTAGAGTCGGACACGACTGCACAAATGTGCGGGGGGAATCTTTACCTTTACCTATGAATGTACCCCATACATAGCTTAGTCAGAGTTACTTAAACTCATTTGTGTTTTAAGAAGTAAGTGGATGTGATGAAAGTCAGTGCCACCACAGCAGGAGAGCACTCCTGAATTGAAGAGGTAAGAAAATACTGCTAGACAAACTGTTCAAAGGAGAACACGTACTGCCTGTTAGGATAAAATAAACTGACAGTTTAATGAGCCTAAGCTTCTACCTTCATGAGAAAAAATCCTTTTTGCTTCTCATTTTCTGGAGGTACTTTTATGTGTATTACATGGTCATCATATAGCCTGAAATGTTATGGGATGGGATCAGAGTAAGGAAGTTATTTCCAGAAACAGAATATGGCTCTACATTGTAAATGGGAAGTAAATTGATATGGATAATTTTCCTCCCATCTAAAAGCAAAAGTCCAATGCCAAAAAAATGAGCTGTTTGGATTCCTTGTTTCAAAATTATCAACACCTGTGCCAACTGTTTTGTGTCTAGAAAAACTGTAAGAAACCCAGAGGTGGACCTGGATAGCACAAGAAGTGGCGTGAAGGCCATCTCTTTATTGTGTTATCCCTCTTCCACTTGCTCAAGGGAAGAGAAAATGCTTGATACTGAAACTAATGGGCACAAGCAAAATATCTACCATCTACCAACAGAACTTCATCAATTAGATAGGTGGTTATGTTGTGGTCCACCATGTTTTGAAATCTACCTACACAATTCTTGTGGGAAGGTAGAAATTGTTGGAATTCAGCAAACCAAGCATGCCTCATTAGCATATGGGTGATTGCTCTAGGAGGCAAACTCTGTGCTACTAGAGGAAGCTGCTTGTTGCCCCTCCCACTTCCTCTTCTCTCTCTCTGATCAACAGAGAAGCAGCATGCAAGCTGCTCTCCGTCCATCTTGGCCACATGGATGGGCCTAGGAGATTCCCCCCCCCCACTTTCTCCATGCAGCCTCTGGCAGCAAACAGGGCCAGAGGTATGCTGTTTAGGGAATAGAAAGAACTGAAACCAATTTTCTACTGAAATGGCTGTACCTGGACAAAATAAATGTAAGAACTCTTTTGTACTTACTTTTTGTACCTGCAATGTCTAAGCATGTGTTTCTTTATGCTTGGGTGGGCTAAAAGTGTAAGAATAAGAACCTTAATCTCTCTAACGTGCTCACAGGCTGTGTTTTTAAACAATATTCCTTTTTCTGTGCACGAGTTTACACAACGTTAAGCTCTGCTCCATTCACTGGTTCTAACAGGCCACTGAATGAACTTCAGAAATTAGGTAGCATCTGATAGCAATCAGACACAGACAGATGAAAAGCAATATAGTTGCATATGATAATAAATTATACTGAAAAGAAAGAAAACAGGTGTTGGTCCTGGTTAACCAGCCTTTAGCTGCATAACATAAACATACTTCAGCAGATGTTCTTATTAACAAAATGGTATTTAAAGTATATAAGACTCTGGCAATCCTAAACATACTTATTGGATATCAAACTCAGAGTTATTCTGAGTAAACATGTTTGACCTAAGTTCACTTGCTCAGAAATAACACTTGATTAATTTTTTAGGTAAGAGACAAGAAATGAAGCATTTGTATTACATTTGTTATTTATAAATAAAATTGTATTTATTTTGTGTCTCTTACACTCTCAATTTATTGCTAATAATTGCTCATTCACACCTTAGTCACCTCCCAACTATTGCAATTTGTTCTACATGGGGCTGCCTTGAAGACCACCCAGCAGTCACAATTGATCCAGAATGCAGCAGCATGGGTAGATATGGGTGTCTGTCATGCCCATGTGATATCTCTGCTTTACAAGCTGCACTGGCTCCCAATAGGCTTCTGGTTGCAATTCAGGGTGTCTGGTTATCACATATAACCACCCAGAGTCCCCTTCGGGGGAGATGGAGCAGTAATATAAATTGAATTATAAATAAATAAACAAATATAAAGCCCTTCATGGCATAGGATTGGGTTATTTGTGGGATGTCTGCTCCCAAGGGTACTGTATCTGCCCATTTGTAATGGTATGTGGGAACGACCTTGAGAAACGAGGGGAAGAGATGCTGCCTAGGGAAAGATCAGATAAAAGGGGGAGGAGCCTGCAGCTGCATAACAGGCAGAGAAAGAAACTTAGAAAGGATCTGCCCTTATCATGTTGTAAAAAGAAAGGGCAGCAGATTTGTACTTTTGTACTTGCAAGATTCTGTTAATGTAGCCTTACAATAAAGTAGAATTAGCTCATCGTGTTGTGTTTCTTGTCTGGTCTACCTGGGAGGCTGTCATCATTCCACACACTTGAACAGAGTGCGCACACTCAGGGTCCCTTCCTTAAACAATGTCATTTTATGAGTCCCAGGTGTGCCTTCTCATTAGTGTCTCCTGTCCCTTGGGATAATCTTCCCCCCAACATATGCTGACCCTGGAGGCCTTTAGGAAGGCTGTTAAGACCTGGCTCTTCCCCCAGGCCTTTGGGCCAGAATGAGTAGAGTCTCCACCCACAGGAGTTACGGTATATCACACTTCAAGCATTTATCGTCTATGTGGTTTGATGATAAGCGTTTTTTGTATTTGTTGGTTTTAGCCTTTTTTTCTCTTTTGTATACCATCCATGGTCACATTGTCTGAGTCAGGTGGCTATATACATGCTTTAAATAAACAAAAAAGCAAACAAACAAACAAATGCTTGTGTGAGGAGAAGATGGAAAACGCCACTTGAACACTGGATCAATTCTGGCTCAGCTATGATGAGACAAAGGCATCACGAGGCTGTGTTCTTAAAGAACAGTTACTGTAGCAAGGCAGTCTTTGGGCTGCAATCAGGGGATGAGCTCTTTGGCCCTCTCCTTAGCCCACAGGTGGATTATTTTTATTATTTATTTATTTATTTAATTTATCCCCGCCCATCTCCCCAAATAGGGGACCCCTTCCCCAAGTTTTGCATTACCCACAAAACATGTAGCTGAAATGACTTAATCCCTATTTGACAATGGAATTACAGACACAATCAGCCCCGTCTGGCTCGAGACTACAGGGGGGTCATGCAAAGACAATCCTTCTTGCCCTAGATTTAGTGCATATTGCAAGGCAGACACCTGCAATGATACACAAGGGGGGCTTTCCCCCTCAATCTAAATTGCGGGGGGAGGCAAGTTATGTACAAAAAGAGAATAAAGGTAGGTGGAGGGATACATGGGTGGATGCTGAATCAAAGAATGATGGATAAATGGAATCTGCATACAGATGAATGGAAGTGGTGTGTGTAAATACAAATGTGGCTCTGCTGTTACACAGATCTTCTCATATCACCTCCAAAGGATGCAACCTTCTCATTCCTCATATTGGTTTTGTATATACAGTATTTGTCAGAGGCCCATAATACCTAACCAAATGGCCACACATTTAGGTATCAAACGCCCATTGCTATAACCCACACTATTGTATTTTGACTTTTTTCCCCTTCCTAAATATCTTCATTTACATAATTTTGCTTCCTTCATCCCTTGCCCCTGGTTCTCCCATGAACAGTGTGCCTTAAAAGATCCAGGGAATGAGTCTTTTATTAATGGAATATATATTTGACACAATCTTCAACTACAAGCAAATTTCAGGTTGTTTATGCTGCTTGTGGAGATAGAACTTTTATATAAGGAAATCCCATTTCCCCCCAAATGCTCAGTTTAATTATGGTTACAGTTCTCCAGAGCATTTAAGAAGGGTCTCATTTTACAACTCAAAGAATGCCTGAGAGAAAATGAAAATTGCTTTAGAACTTGGTTGACGTTTTCTAGGCTTGGATTATAAGCAGGTTTGGTCGTGCTTGGTACTTGGATGGGAGATCACCAGGGAATTCCAAGGCTGTAGGCTAAACTGGGAAGTAAAAAAAGATCCCACAAAGCAATGGTAAACCATTTCATCACTATTGCCAAGAAAACTGCCTGGCTACATGCATGTAATTACCAGCCTTAAGCCCAACTCCGGGGCAGTTTCAGTTGAAGTGAAAATTGTTATCATGTGCGTAGTTGAGAAATGACATAATTATAGGACTCTGAAAGCAGGTTTGAAATGATTTATCCTCACTGTGCATTACTCACTTTCAGCTTACCTAACTGCTTCAATGACTTTGTGACAGAACTTGCATTTCTTCCACAACATGAAAGGTGGTCCTAACAATGCTTGTTTCAAGCACATTGCAAAATCCTACCTGTGATGGTTGTATGCTAGCAAAAAACAGGTTTTTCAAGAAGCTGATGATCTGCAAGTAGAGACGATGGCTATCCTCTTGACTGTCTGAAGCACAGACTGTGAATGCTGAGCTGCAAACAAAATAATCTATACTGAGCTCCCCTATTAATTGTGTGGAAGATAAAGCAAGCCTTTATTTTACGAAAATGCATATAAAGACCTGGATGATTACAGGCTTGACTGAGAGGAAATTCACACAATTGCCTAGCTTTGCTTTCACACTGTGCCAGTACTAATGGAAAACCATGACTCCTGCAATTAGGCTGCCCCCCAAGAATGCCCTTGTGGTGGCACCTGAGCAGGTCTGCATCACTGTCCCCTCAGCCTGCCATGCCAGAGTCCAAGGTCCATGATTGGTGGAAGACAAAAGCCAGTGCGTGCAAAGCCACAATCACCTCAGGTTTGTTTGTTTTTTGGTCTCTTCATAGGGTCAATCAAATGCACAACCTCTGTAAATGGTCAGCTGATCCTCTGACACACTCCAACATCTTTGGGGACGCCGGCATCTGGTCAAGCAATTTATCCATTAAAGGAAATAAAAGTGGCTGCTGGAGCTGGAGGATTGATCAACTTCACAGGCAAAAGAGGACTAGGGGGCAGAGGTCAGAGACCAGACAGGAAGGTATGGTCCCACAGGTTTAGACTGCCTTCCCCATGAGCATTAATGTGCTATATATTGTCTGCATGTGGAATCTTGAGGCAGGATATTACAGACAGCATAACTTCTAGAGTAGAACACTAGAAGACCTCTTTGAGCTACCCCAGCTATGGGCTGCCTTGAGATACAGGCAGAAGCATGAGAACATGTGGTCTGGGACCAGCAAGTAGGGAGTGCTTGTGATAAGGCCTGGATGCTATGTGGATATGGCCTGAGGTTGACCAAGGCAATGAGTAGCCTAGACTTATAGGAGCAAATAGTTATTCTGACCTGGTTCAAGATTCCAAATCTCCTTCTTCCCTTTAGTGCATCCTTTCCCAACATAGTTCTTCCTGTCCTCTCTATCCCAGTAATGCAACATTCCCCAAATTAGAGCCCCTCAGATATACTGCAAGATCCCCAAGTTGGACGACCAGCGTATGTCTATAGCACTGAACTTCTACACACTAAGAAGAGTGGTGCTGGTGGGTCATGGGCTATCTGTCACTTATAGTCTCACAAGAAATATCTATTCTTGTACCTCAATAATGGCATTTAAGATAATGTCATTGAACTCTTACTTTGCAGAAGGCTGCCCCTGTGTTTTAATTAATCTTTATTGTCACACTACTTCTACCAAACTGGTCCTATAAAACTATAACTTTCACATTATCCCTGTTCTATAAATATATGTCTCCCAGATTATGTGCTATTCTCTCACTTATGGTCAATTGATTAGAGAATGCTTGAATTTCAGACTAATGAGTAAACTGGTCAGTACTTTAGGCACTAATTATTAATGTTTCAGAGCATTAACATGATACAGTTCTTTTTCTTCTAGCCTGCCTTATACAACAATGTAGTAA
The DNA here is from genome assembly GCA_023362775.1 of Charina bottae. Classification (NCBI taxonomy): domain Eukaryota; kingdom Metazoa; phylum Chordata; class Lepidosauria; order Squamata; family Charinaidae; genus Charina; species Charina bottae. Next base: position 37,459,250 of record JALMGJ010000006.1, on the reverse strand, counting down.
TTCATCTAAGACCGTTACCTTTGACTGGACATTTCTTGAGTTTCATTTCTATCAAGGAAACTAGTTGCCACATCAAAAGCATCTTCAAAGAGGATCTAAAAGAGAAAGCATTTTGGACACTACATCCTAAGGCATCACACAAGAAATCTCTTTTTAAAATTCCTGCTGTTGATTAGCATTTACTATAGTGATTCCTAAATAAGTAGGGAGTGCAGCACTTGGATATACTAAGATGAAGCTGGTCACTGTGCATAATTGTTATGCACTAATTTTTCAGCACTCATATTTTAAAAAATAATTTATATCTCTTTTAGCCAAGACCATTTATTTTTATGGTTTATGGTTTATGATGGTTTATAATTAGTAAGGAGGTTACAGTTCAATAATCTCTATTTAGAAAGAAATAATAGATTTTAAAAAGTCATTTTTACCAACAGCTTAATCTTCCAAATTCCTGTTAGCCTTGAATGTGGACCATTTGTTCACAACATCCTCATAATAATAATGAACATGTCAGTGTTCAACATGCCTGTTTTTTTCTAGCAACATGTTGATTTGCACTAATTTGACCCTAAATGTAATTCAGCACACATCTCATTCTGGAACATGCTGAACAAATCTGTATCATGTGCATTTTATTTTCTCACTGAACTTAGTTGTAACCAAGATTGTTCAAGAAGAACATAACAGTATAAGTAAGGAGCTTACTTACTAAGTTAGAAGAGCTAAATTACCCTCTGCCGCCTTGCTAGATGCTGTTCTTTTTCTGAAACTGTTATTTATACTGACACCCCACAAGTGCTACTTTGCTAGTGTAACAGGAAAAGGTACTGTCAGAACATCACAGGGCATAGGACATTAAGAGAGGATTTAGTTTCCCTGGGACCTATTTAATTAAAAACAACCACATCTTTTCCCAATGCCTATTATCTTCCAGGGACTCAGTGGAGAAACCCACATAAATACTAGTTGATAAATGAGGCTTTGTAACTTTTCTAGCCAATTCACCAATCACATAACTCATCTGGTATCTAATAGCATGTTTTCAGTTATCACCAATATGAGCTAACTGGTCAGGTGAATGAAGCAATGACATGGCATGAGTTTACGTTCTGAAAAGACCAAATGCTGGTTGTGCTGTAGTAAGGGTATTATATTATATAAGTTATTTTGGCCACTATTTTATTTACCCCTAGAGAAATCCTTTGTTCTTGATTTGGAGCTATTTTTTAACAATTCTTGCAATTTATTGTTAGGATCTATTCTTATTGCTAAATTAGCCATACTTCCTGGTGATGCTAGAAATGATTATACTGTCCTCCCTTTTATCACTGAAGAAGCACAGAGATTCAGCATTTTTAAATGTTAGAACTGCAGAGCTATAATCCCAGAAGACACCAATTCTCACCTCCTCTGGTGTGGATGCTACTGAACCGCTGGCTTCCTGACTATTGGCTCCACTGTCCCTCACACTGCTCTCATCAGTACAGGCAGGTTCTTGGGAAGCTGTCTTGGTCTCAGAGATGAAATTCTGTCTTTGACAACAGTACTGCAAAACACTGTCCCTCCTGTCTTCTGGGAGTCCCTGCCACAGGTGGGAAACAGCTGTGGAGACCACGGGGAGCATAACTTCTTCTGGGCTCACAACTGCATTATCTAACAGCAAGTCTACTGTCTGTCTGTAAAAATACAAGTATCTGGAATGAAACAGGAAAGGAGACATCTCTCAGAATGTGGTCTGGACGGTATCTGATAGGCACGGAGCAATGATGTAGTTCTTCAGTGCCTTACATAAGCAGGACTAATTATGTGGAGAAACAGATATAAGAAGCTGCTTCATAACAAAGTATGTCACCGTGGTTAAGGTGCAGGATTAGGATCTTGGACATTCAGATTCAAGTCCCCCCTCAGCCATGGAAACTCAATGGATGACTTGGACCTATCACAGTCTGATCTATCCTACAGGGTTATAGGAAAAAAATGGAGGAAGGACTACTATGCATAGTATGTATGCCACCTTGAATTCCTGGAGGAAAGGCAGGGCAGAAATCTAACAAATATGAGGATAGAATAAATAATAATTCCTGCTATGCTGCCTCAGGGGTGTTCCTGGGAGGGATGAGTGAAGCACGCTGGGAGCATACCCCAAGAGTACGTTCTCCCAGCAGGGTCACCAAGGCATGAAGGTCATTTCAGCTGTCCAGCTAAAGCAAGCAAGCACCTATATCAGGCACCAGTGATATAGAAAGATGCTAGAGCCAAAGGCATCACTTCATACTATAGAGAAGAAGGAACTGGTAAACCACTCCAGCATTTTACCAAGGAAATCACATGAATAAACAAGATAAAGTGATCAATGATGCAGTGCTGGATGATTGGGCCCTCAGGTCAGATGGTAATCAATATGCTACTAAGGAAGAGCTGAGGATCTTTCAGATAACTAATGGTGTTTATGACATGGTTAGATTAAAACTTTCCAGATGTCTAGTTGCTGATGTTGCTATGCAGGAAAAGAAAATCCAAAGCTGCAAAGACAGAATTGGGAACATGGAACGTAAAAAAGCATGGACACAGTGAAAGATGAAATGAACTAACTACACACTGACATATTGGGCACCACTGAATTGAAATGGATTGGAATTGGACATTTTCAGTCAGAAGATCATGTTGTTTACTGCTCAGGACATGAAAAACAAAGAAGGAATGTCATTGCTTTCATAATCAGGAAGGATGTAGCAAAGACATCCTGGTACAATGCAGTTAATTAGATTTCATGAACAATTCTTTAATATGAGGGTTATTCCATTTTTGGCCCCAACCACTGATGCAGAAGAAGAGGTTGACAAATTTTATGGTCAAGTTCAATCTGAAATTGACAGAACATGCAAGCAAGATCTGCATGTGGCAGTCGTGGCCAGGAGAGCCTTTGCTCAACTTCGTGTTGTGTGCCAGTTGCGCCCTTTCCTGGACCGAGAGGCCCTTCGAACAGTCACTCATGCCCTGGTTGTCTCCCATATAGATTACTGTAATGTGCTCTACATGGGGCTACCCTTGAAGAATATCCGGAAGCTACAGCTGGTACAGAATGCGGCCGCGAGGGCAGTTTTAAGTGTACCAAGATCGGCACATGTAACACCTCTGCTCCGTGAGCTGCATTGGGTGCCAGTTTGCTTCCGGGTCCAATTCAAGGTGTTGGTCATTTCCTTTAAAGCCCTACATGGCATGGGCCCAGGTTATCTGAGGGACCGCCTCATCCCCATTACAACATCCCATCCTACCCGATCTTGAAGAGAGGGCATGCTGCGGACCCCCTCTATGAAAGAGCTCCATCTAGCGGGGTCTAGGAGGCGAGCCTTCTCTGCAGCGGCACCTGCCCTATGGAACATCCTTCCCCCAGAGATAAGACAGATCCCTTCACTCCTGGACTTCAGAAAAAAATTGAAAACCTGGCTCTGTGATCTCGCCTGGGGCAAGAGGGAAAGTGGTCAGGCTTGGGGATGGCTGATCGCTTAGAGCCACCCCAAATATTTTAAATAGTCTTCAGCAGCACTGCAAACCATCAACCACTTGGTTTTAATTTAAATTATATTTATTATATTTAATGTATTGTATTTTATCGTGTTTTTATTGTATTGTATTATTGTTATAGCTGTGAACCGCCCAGAGTCCCTCCTTGAGAGGGAGTTGGGCGGTCATAGAAATTTAATAAATAAATAAATAAAATAAATAAGATAATGAATTATCAGATTCTGCCAATCCAATGATTTCTTCATTGCTAACACATTCTTCGAACAACCCAAATTATACCTACGTATATATATGAACATCACCAGATCAAACATACAAAAATCAATTTGACTACATTATTGGCACAAGTAGGTGGAAGAGGTCAGTTAAAACAGCAAAGATGTGGCCAGGGGCTCTTTGCAGAACAGATCATGAACTGTCCATGTGCAAGTTCCAAGTCAAGCTAAAACAGAAGAAGAAAACCAACTAGTTTCCACAATATGATCTTAAGCATATACCCACCATTTTCAAGGAGAACTTTGAAGTCCTGAACCTTATTGATAGGGAGCCAGAGGAACTGTGGAATGAAATCAAATAAGTTGTTAAGGATGAATGAGAAAAGAGACTGCCAAAGATCAAGAAACAGAAAGAAGCAAACTGGATGTTAAAACAGGCAGTAGAAATTTTTGAAAAGAGAAGGCAAAAACCAAGAAAGACCAAACTCTCAGGAAGGAACTAACCAAAAATTTCAGTGGCTTAGAGAAGGAACAGTATTACAACGATATCTATAAAGATATCAAAGATGGAAACAGACACAGAAAACCAAGGAAAGGCTTCCAAAAGATCTATGAACTCACAAAGAGGTTCCAACCTCAAATTGATATGCTAAAGATGTCAACAGACAGATTCAAAGAAATCAAACATATATGGAAGGAGTATATTGAAATTCTGTACAGTGCGGATATCAACATCCAAGATACCTTAGAAGATATTCCCTACTTACATGGTCCTCTAATACTAGAATACCAAGTTAAATCAACACTCTGGTTATTACCAAATTGGAAGACTATAAGAATTGATGGAATATCTTCAAAAATATGGCAAGCAACAGAAGAATCAGTAAAGGTTCTAATTGAACTATGCCAGCAAATGTGGAGAACAACACAGTGGCAAACAGATTGGAAGAGGTCAGTCTACATACAGTACCAGTACCAAAGTAAAGAGACTTAAGAGATTGCGCAAACTGCCACACAATAAGTAACTGTAATTTGACATGCTAGCAAAATAATGCTTAAGATCATCCAACACAAAATAGAGCCTTATAATGCCAGATGTTCAAATTAGTTTTAAAAGAGGCCGAAGAAAAAGAGATATTATTGCGGATGCATGTTGGAAAAATGAGAAAGACAAAAAATACCCCCCCCCAAGTCAATATGTGCTTCATTGGCTATAGAAAGACTTTTGATTGTGTCAACCATGTCAACCTGTTGAATGTCCTTAGGAAAATGGGATTAACAGAATGTCTCATTGTCCTCATGCAAAATTTATACACAGGAACGGAAGCCACAGAATATGATGAAACAGACTGGCTCCAGTTGGCAAAAGAATAAGATAAGACTATATATTCTCTCCTTATTTATTCAACATATATGCTGAATATATAATGAGAGAAGTTGTATTGGAAGAAGATGAGTGTGCTTTTAAAATTGGAGAAACATAAATAACATGCACTATACTGAAGAGACTACTCTGATAGCTGAAAATGCAATTGATCTGCAACTGCTAGTAATGATAATCGAGCATAGTACAACAATGGGAATAATAATAATTTATTACATTTATATGCCACCTGACTCCCAGTGACTCTGGATGGTTTACAAATAAAACATTAAAATCAAGAGTAACAACAAGAGATAAAAATGAAGAGTAAAAATGGCAAAGGTGACAAGAACAAGACAGGAATGCAAAAGAAACAAACCCACATAATTAAATGGGGCTTTATTCACCATCACCAAAGGCCTGGGCGAAGAGCTGCATCTTCAAGGCCCTTTGAAACATCAGTAGGGTGGGGTCCATTTGGATCTTGAGGGGAATCTCAATCCAGAGGGCAGGCACTGCTACAGAGGAGCTGCGTTTCTGGGATCCCAATAGATGGCATTGTTTAATCAAAGGAACCCAGAGCACACCAACCCAGCCAGATCGAATCAGCTGGGCAAATATTATGGGTGGCAGACGGTCTCTCAAGTAACCAGGCCCTATGCCATGTAGGGTTTTGTAGGTAGTGACCAACACCTTGAATCGCACCTAGAAGTAAACTGGCAACCAGTGCAGCACACAAAGCAGAGGTGTTACATGGGCATACCTCGGTATGCCCATCACTGCCTGCACCACTGCATTCTGGACCAGTTGGAACTTTTGGGTGGTCTTTAAGGGCAACCCTATGTAGTACATGTTGCAGTCAATTTGAGAGGTTGAGTGACCGACTGAAGGGCCCCCGGTCTAGGAAAAGGCCAACTTGTTGTGCAGGAACTGTGAGTCTAGGAAGATCCCCAAATTGCGCATCATCCTTGAATGGGGACGTGCTACCCCATCCAAGGTCACAGATAGAATATCCCAAGATCTGGGCTGTCTAAACACCCCCAGCCATTCAATCTTGGTAGGACTGACTTGGAGACGGTTCCTCCTCATCCAAACCCACACAGCCTCCAGGCACTGGGACAGAACCTTGTCAGCCTCACTTGGCCAGCCCGGAATCAAAAGATATTAGACTAAGATTAAATACAAAAAATGACAAACTAATGACAACAGGTACAGTTACCAACTTTAGAAGTGACAATGAAAAAATTGAAGTGGTGGATAGCTTCTGCTTTTTGGGATTGACTATTAACAGTAAAGGAAACAGAAATATACTGCAGACTAGCACTTGATAGGGCAACAATGAAGGTCTGGAAAAGATATTCAGATGCCTGATCATCATCTTGCTCCTCCCCCCATGTCTACACCTACTGTGACCTATAAAGATTAGAATTGTGCAGACGACAGTTTTCCTTGTCACACTCTATGGATGTGAAAGTTGGACTGAAGCAGGATAGAAAGAGTATTGATGCTTTTGGTGTTGGAGAAGACTCAATAATACCATGGATAACCAGGAAAACAAACAAATGAATCATAGTACAAACCAATCTACAGTTCTCACTTGAGGAACAAATGGAAGGAAAAAGAAAAGGATGACCAAGATCAAGATGGATGGACTGTTTGCTCTTATTTAAGATATCAAGGTAGATGTCTTTCACAAAATCATCTGATCCTTTTATAACTGGAAACTGAAGGTAGGACATTTGAGCTAGTGGACCTTTACTAAGCCAGGAAGGAATTCCTTTTATATGAACCTTCTGTCACAATTCTAACTTTGTTTTCCATTATATTATTAAACAAATTGTGATTTATAGGATGGTATTTGGGATCAATCGTTACCTCCATCAAGTTTGACCTGAAAAGATAGGAATTAATTTCTTACATTAATTAGGGGACTAACTATAGAACTAAAAAAGAAATACACAGTAAATTCATATTAACTCTTTGCAGAATATGAATAACGTGCATTATTATAAAAGCTGTGATTGTACTTGCTTGCGTATCATATAATGATTTTGTATCATTGTAAATGGGAAGGAATGAGATAGGAGATCACAAAATAATTATATAGGTCATGGATTAAAATAAACCTTATTAATTGTACTGATTTTTGCCATTTCTGAAAAAAATAGAAACGTTAATTAGGAAATGCCTCAAGATGTATAATTGAAGCATGCTTGCACCACCTGCTGGTCATAACTGAGAGCCAGTTTGGTCTAGTGCAGAGCTTTCCAAAGTTTTTCCCACGGCGACACACCAACCAGCGTTGGTGTGTCGCTGCGGGAAAACCCGGAAGTGCGGCAGCGCGCAAAAACCCGGAAGCGCTGCTGCCGCTTTCGGGTTTTGCGCGCTGCAGTTGGTGTGTTGCCACGGGAAAACCCGGAAGCACTGATGATGATCAGCGCTTCCGGGTTGTGTGGCGACACACCAGACTGTGTGTGGCGACACACAGTTTGGAAAGCTCTGGTCTAGTGGTTAAGGCAACGGGCTAGAAACCAGGAGACTGTGAGTTCTAGTCCCACCTCAGGCATGAAAGCCGGCTGGGTGACCTTGGGCCAGTCACTCTCTCTCAGCCCAACTCACCTCACAGGGTTGTTGTTGTGGGGAAAATAGGAGGAGGAAGGAGTATTTGGTATGTTCGCCACTTTGAGTTATTTATAAAAAATAATAATAATAAAGGCAGGATATAAAATAAAAACAAACAAACAAATAAATATTTATTCAACAATGCTGACATCACTTCTCCCAGAAAAAAGTGGCATGTTATAACACACATTATGCTATGTGATAGGTACACACTGTATTTAAGAACAGCAGTAATAGAACATGTGTTTTTGAGAAGCAGTTCAGGTTAAGTAGTGACTTGCCATTTGTATCAATAAGCACTTATTTCTAGCTTATTTGGAGCTATTTTTACATCAAGAAATATTAGCAAATTTCACTGAGATCAAAGAATACTTATTTTGCTGACAAAGATACTTGAATATCCTGACACATGTGAACATTTTCCCTAAACTGTTCATACAGTAGCCAAATAATAAGGTAATCTCTTATAGGATACATATTCTCCCTTTAAAGGATGTAAAGGAAAACATAATACCCACTGACATTCTCCTATCCTGCAATTACTAGAAACTACTAAAAGTCTTCATTCATTCAGGTATAGACTAACTGAAACACTTTAACCCTATATAACTTTATCTGATGAATCATTTCAAAGGGGGAAGTATCACACTACTTCATGTACCGTTCAAACTCCATGAGATCAGGAGAAGAGGTGGCTGGTGACTGTGTTAGCCTTCGACTTACATCTTCTTCTACAATGGTTTTCTCATGTTCTTGAATCACATACCAGACAGTGGTGCCATTCTGACTCAAAACATCTGAAGAGGATACAGTGCTAAAAAATAAAAGGAGGGACTATCTAAGTCCATATTTTTTGTCAAACATGTGTTGAGAAGTCAACAAATTTTCTCTGGAGTTATTAAAGGTAAAGGTTCCCCCCGCACATTTGTGCAGTCATGTCCAACTCTAGGGGCCGGTGCTCATCTCCGTTTGTTAGCCGAAGATCCAGCGTTGTCCGAAGATGCTTCCACAGTCATGTGCCCGGCATGACGCACGCGGAACGCTGTTACCTTCCCACCGAAGTGGTACCTATTACTTGCACTTGCATGCTTTCGAATTGCTAGGTTGGCAAGAGCTGGGGCGAGTGCGGGAGCTCACTCCGTCACACGGGACTAGGGATTCGAACCTCCGAACTTGCGATCTTCCGATCGACAAGCCTGGAGTTATTATTCTTCAAGAAATATACCAGGCTATAGAAACTACATGGGGAAGGAATATAACAAAGAGAAACAAGCAGAAAAGAAATGATGGATTGAGATCCATTGTGTTAAAAGTCAAAATCTCTATTTTACACTAATTTTCCTTCTTGCTGTTTCTGCAACTCAGTAAAGACTGTAAATCTATGCAAATTTCATAGGATAGGAATTTAATTATTTTCTGAAGCTCACAAGCTTATTTGAGATACTTAAAAGGGATGTTTTCAGGAAGTTTAAATTTTGTAACCTGTGATTGTTGAAATACATCTTGACATATTCCTCCTTTACATCTTCCAAACTGGATGGATTGCCGTCCTCCAGATTTAAAACTTCTGTTGGCAACAGAAAGAACATCCATTACTAATAGGCATATTTTGAAATTTGACAATAATCAAATCTACTTGAAGACAGTGTTGTAGGAAAACATTTTTAAACAAGCAGAGGTATTATCTTTATTATTGGTTGTTAGCACTGCTATTACTACTAGTATTATCATCACTCTGCTACCCCAAACAATATACATGAAGTAACTGCCAATAAAATAATCTAAACTTACAATTTAAACCTGTAAAGCAAAATGGAAACCGATAATATAGTGGCAACAAATATTATATAAGCAGCAAGTCAGAGAAGTTCTATGGCTAATGAGAGATCACCTAGCTCTGTTCTGAGAGGGGCTACAGCTCAGTGCTGGAGCTCAGGTGTTCTCTGCAGAAGGTTCAGTTCCTCATATTCCCAGCAAAGGCCACAGGTAACAGGTGATGCAAAGGTCAATCACAGCAGTTGATGCTTGACTAGATGGACAAACCACCCATAAAAGGCAGCTTGATGGACAGGAAGGTTAGGCTGGAAAATAATGACATGATCAATGACGTCTAGGGTCGTAATTTTATTTTATTTTTATTTATTTATTATTTATTTTTCAATTTCTATTACCGCACCATCTCCCCCAAAGGGGACTCTGGGCGGTCATAATGGAAGAAGAAAGTGAATCCAGTTCTCTCTGGTCCAAATATAACAGTGTAGTTGTATTTACTAAAACATACTTGACAATGGGAAAATAGGTGTTTTATTTCAGCCCAAGACCAGGGATGTAAAAAGAAACCATTACAAATACAACAAATAACAAAATGCGTAAAAGAAATTGTAAAATTTAAAATTGAGCAGCAAAATTGGACTTAAATCTATGCATCAATTTTTGTATCACCTGTGATACCCTTTGTTTCTTGATAAACATGGTGACAGAGACAAATTTTGCTACCTTATAATGATGTCTGGATTTGATCAGATTAAAGAAGATGGACATAAGATGTGTCTGATCTAAACAATGGGAAATGTTTTAACAAATACAGGATAACATTGCCCTCCAAAGTTGTCCATTCCTCTGAAGAGATATTTTGGTGCTTCCTTTTTTTTGGCTTGGGTAAACTTATAAAATTTATATCAGGTTCAGCACCTATTCAATCTTAGCTGATCCAAAAAAGAACTGAACAGGGTTCTTCAGATTAGTATTTGGAAGAGAGACCACCAGAAAATCCCAAGGCCATAGGTTAGATCAGGAACTCAGGCTATTTCTGGGAAAAAGCAGTGGCAAATCACTTTCATATTGCTGCCAAGAAAAACTCTATAGGCATGTATGTGTAGCCACCGGGAGTGAGATCAAGTCAAAGAATCTTTAACTTTTATGAACACTGGCTACACTAATACAATGTCAGTATATTTCTCCATCTACTCATCTTTCACATGGTGCCAACTGAGGTTGCTTACTTCACACTGCTAGGTTATGCTAAATCCTTTATTCTAACATGTCAATTATCTATGGGCAGAGAACTTTATTGGACAGAAAAACACCCCATCATATGTGCCCTCCCCTTACAGTCCAAAGTGCTACAGCGAACAGATAGGATTCACTACCACACTGTTATCTGTGAACACTATAGTGGAATGAAATGTAAAAAAAGAATAAGATCCTTAGCTTATCAGGGCTTTGTAGCTCTTTGGATTTAAAGGGAAAAAAGTTGCTTTGGTGCATACACGGTTGTCCACTTAGCATCTGTAGGCAATTTGTTAATCTTATCATGTTTCCCAAGGATCATGCTGCAGCTGTGTAATCCATGGAAAAGATGCAACTGTTATAAGGTGTGCTGACACATGCTCTGAAGCACCTTTCCCCTTTCAAATCTGCAGCACTACACAACCCTATATCTTATTTCTATGTCATGTGTAGAAAGTATAATCCTACAAATCTGGCAGGGATTAGATTAAGAGATGCTAAGAGTCTATGAAGGTTCTCAGTCATCCAGGTGGAATTGTCTGTAGCTTGAATCATGTCAACTGGATTTCTATTTTCTTAGTGGAAACGTTTCGCTCCTTATCCAAAGAGCTTCTTCAGTCTGAGCAAAGTTGGTAAGGGAATCCTAAATATGTTTCTAACATATATGTTTCTAACATAACATTAGAAACATATTTAGGATTCCCTTACCAACTTTGCTCAGACTGAAGAAGCTCCTTGGATAAGGAGCGAAACGTTTCCACTAAGAAAATAGAAATCCAGTTGACATGATTCAAGCTACAGATGCTAAGAGAATTCTACAAGGTGTTTCACTCTTTTCTTCAGACTGTAGCTAATAGCAGAGAAAATGTTTTGCATTTAAAATGATGTGGAATAATCATGCCGCTTCCAGCTATGATACCATTATTCTTGTCGGAGTGTCACTGGACATTTTCGGAAGAATAAATGATAGAAAGGATTCAATTTATCAAGTGTCAATGCCAAGATACAATTATGACCATTTAAGTGTTGACTTACAAAAAGTGAAAGTTTGGATGTGACCTAGGCACAAGGGAACAAAATTGAACAAAATGAAAGAAGAGATGTTTAATTCATAGGAATATCTCCTGGATGCAAGTGACAAAAAATATTGCATAATTCTGGTTCTACATCTTGTCAGTCAAAATATTTCAAAAAGCATGAAATCAACCATACATGGTAGGAAAACCCTCTTGTTTTTAGACTATACAGATCAGAGTAGCAACCCTTACAAGCAAAACACAGGGTTTCCTTGTAATATTAAAGCATTAATGAGGTAGTGTCTCATTCTGCCATAAGGCACAACTTCTGTATATTAGGGTTTTTTTCCCCAAACAAATGGTTCCTAAGATAATGGAAATGTGTGGAAGAGGGAGGAACTTGCAGAGAAAGGTTGGTAGATGGATGGAAGAGTTTTTAACTCTTCCCCATCTGCTAACTCTTCTTTACGAATAAAATTTTAAAATTTTGTTTGCTCACTGAATGCCAAACCTGGAAGCAAATCTAGGTAAAAATACTTAGAGATTACGGACATCCTTCCTCACCCTCTCACAATTCTGTTCTTGGAACTCCCTTCATAGTGATCTCTTATGCTAGTAAATATGAGCTGGAAAAAATTCATTTGTCAAAAAAATGTTGGTTCTTCTTCTGTTCCAACCTGATACTGATTCTATAACTTGGGCACTAATCTAATTTTTAATATAAGAGACAAGGGCGTAGCAGAGGAAAAATATTTCAGCAAGCACTTCCATACAGTACCTTTCATCTTCAACAGATTTTCCAAAGTTTGCTCCAATTCCTGGATATAATTCTTAGCCTTGCACAAAACCTGAGACTAAACAAAGAAACAAAGAGCCAATCATCTACATTATAAATAGATTAATATTCATGTGTTCATTTAATTGGTTAATTAATTAATTAACTGGATTTAGAGGCCAATTCCCAAACAATTCTGGGTGGTTTACAAGACAAAATGAAGAGGAAAAGACATGTATCTCTGGAAAAAAAACAAGGGGAAAAAGAAAGGGAAAAAAAGATCCTCAACAACTCTCCTAACCTCAGGCCTGGAAGCAAAGCCAGGTTTTGAAAGACTTGTGGAATAACTGCAGGGTTGGAGCTGTACAGATCTCTGGGAAGATGCTGTTCCAGAGGGCAGGTATCGTGTCAGAGAAGGCGCCCTTCCTAAGTCCCAACAGGTGACATTGTTTAACTGAAGGGACTTGGAGCGTGCCCACTCTACCCAATCCTACTGGGCAGGCAGAAACTATCAGAGAGAGACAGTCTCTCAAATAACCAGGCCCTATACCATGAACGGCTTTGTAGGTGATAACCACCACCTTGAATAACACCTGGACATAGACGTCTTAGGTATCCTAATCAACCTACTGCTCCAGTCCGATGGGGAAACCAAAGCCTACTGGAAACTGGTAAATTATAGCTCCCAATAGTCCTCCATGTTGGCTACAGCTGTTGGGAACTGTAGTTCGGCAAGATCTGGAGGGCTACTGGTTCCCAACTTCTGAAAGAATTCAATGCATCAGATTATGAGGAGAGAAGAAAAAAAAGTTAAGAAAGGGAAACCAGGTGCTGCCATACAGGTTTACAGATTATATTGACCTTCTATTGTGTTGCTTAGAACAGTTAAACAATAACAAAAATGGAGTCCTGGATTCATATTTTCCATATAATATCAAATAACATGTGATAATATAGTGGCATTGTCCCATGTGACAATCATCAAGAAACATGTAATCAAAATCCATGTGGAAAGAGTAAAATGTAGCTTGCTGAATGGCAGTCAGAGTATTCTCATCTACCTACACTAATAGGTTATAATAAATAAGTCAATCAGAAGGCAGATTACCATTTGAGAAGCAAGGGGTTTGAAAACAGCTTGAGAGGACAGACTACTGATGGCACACCTGTACAAAAGCTTTGAACTGGTTTAATATGTACTGTATTTCATTTCCCCAGGAAACCTCATTCTATGGGAAGAACTAGATACCTTTATCAGTTTGGAAAGCTATGAGCTAGCATGTTGCAAAGCAAAAAGCAAAAAGCAAAGCAAAGCATTCACCTCTAACGTTATTTATTTGCAGCAATGTTTCGCACTGAAGAGAGAAACATAGGGATTCCTTTCGGTAAATGGATGATTTGTGATTGGCCATATCCATCATGGCAGGTTTTTTGTGATTTGGCGCTCTCCCATGGTATGTACTTCTTGACTAAAAAGTTATTCTTGCCTGCTCTAACTCAGAGATATAGTTCAAGCACAGAGAACGATTCCCGACATTTTCAGACAAAACTGGAACAAGCACTAAACCAAACTCCTATAACAGCTTTAATTTCATAGATGAAATTTAAAAAAAACTGTAAGAACATGTGAATATTATAGTAAGAATAATACTCAGTAATATTTAGATTTTTTCATGTTTAGAGACTCTCATATTTCTGTACCTTTGAGGCAGAATTTCCTTGCTGAGAAAATACAGTTTCTCGTAAGTTGTTGAAGAGTCCTGCCAAAGTAGCTCTATGACGTGCCTGAGATAAGCGTCTTTTGCCCACTTGTGGCTCTGGACCCTGCAGACGAGTATGGTATTTAGGAGTCACTCTGACATATGGGGTGTTGCGGTCTCCAGATATCTCCATCAAAAGCTGAAAGATAATGCCAATGCTAGTTACCCACTTGAGAAGTAAGTTTGCATTACCAGTGATACAAGACATGCATAATGTGAAACCTATTGTTTTTTTTACTGTATTAATGCTATACCATCACTAGAAGAGAACCAGATCAAAATTAATTTTAATTGCTTATATTTATGTGATAAAGATAAATAAGCTGGCCAAAAGTAGATGAAAATACAGCTATACAATCCATGGTAGTCCTTCGTGTTTGAAGAAGACATGTGCAGTTCATCTGTGGACGCGGAGGTGGCTCTGCAGTCCCAGTCTGGAAGCTCAGAGTCTAGCACAATGGGGGCACTGGAAGTCCGTTGTTGCAGTAACTGTGGGTGCTATTCTGTGACGCCACTCACGGTTTTCCATCAGTTTTTGGCCACGCCTCTCTTCAAGGCACAGGGCTCGCCAGCGGGTTCTGTCAGCAGCTGCAGCTTCTAGTTCCCTTGGCTGGGTGTCACAGTGGCATCGGGTTTCTTTCACACTGTCTTTGTAGTGCTTGTGTGGAACGACCTCGAGGTCTCTTCTCAGACTCCAGTACACTATAGAGCAACTGGCGAGCCATACGGTGGTCATCCATTCTGATACGTGTCCCACTCACCACATCTGGGCTCTGATAATCAGGGACTTAATGCTGGTGGACTCCATGTGATCCAAGACCTCCAGGTTGGAGACACGGACTTGCCAACGAATGCCAAGGATGGAGCGGAGAGTGCACATGTGAAATTTCTCCAGTTGTTTGATGTGTCGTCGGTACAGAGTCCAGGACTCACCTCCATATAGGAGAGAAGCGATCACAGCTCTGTAGACTTTCAGCTTTGTGGAGATACGGATGTTGTATTGGTTGAGCATTCTAGTACACAGCCACCTCACAGCCTGGCTGGCCTTGCTGATCCTGGAGTCAATTTCTTTGTCCAAAGACCCATCACTTGAGATGATGCTTCCCAAGAATAGTGCTGATTTATACACATGTTCAACGTTTTCACTGTTATAAAGGCCAAAGTGCCTAACTTTACCCATCCTAATAATTCTTCATTTTATTTATTGTTATACCTTGATGCCATATCTACCCCAGTGCTTTAACAAAAGGATTATCTTAACATAACTGCATGGAATCCTTATGCAGCTCCAGCTAATTGTCACTGTGTAAGATTGACATTTGTTGTTCAGTGCCACCTGGCAACTCAGAAAATGCAGGACTAACGTCAGTGGAGGAAGGCAGCAGTTCCAGTGTCACACAACACTATGCCTACCTTGAGGTATTCTATGTTTCTGTTTATGTATTATGAAAGACTCGTTTGGAAATATATTGCATGAAAACCTTAGAGAAAGTTGTCCCTGACCATGTCCTTCATTTCACATCTATAAGAAATCTGTCAATGCAGTTAATGGGGGTATTAGAGAAAAAAAATAATATTCTGCATATTGATAAATTATAACTCTTGTTAGGACATTCGGTAACAGAAATATATATATTTTAAATGTGTAAACCTGACTGCAGTATTAAAAATGTCACAGATTGAAAAACACAAAAAGGCTGGTGTTCTATTAACAACCATCTTTCTGAGTAAGTTTTTCTTTCTCATTTTTGTGAGAAAGTTGATTCTCATTTGTGACTCACTTGTGTTTGTTCTTAAAACACTCAGACCTGGCAGCATGTCCTGAATCTGGACTGTTACAAGCTATGGACCAAGCAGGATATTACTGTTGCCAACTGCCCTAAAAAAGTATTTGGTTGTACTATTTTACAGCATTTTATATGCAGAAACCAACAACCACACCTTTTCACAAGAGCAGTCAACAAAGTTGGTCTTAGTTCTCATTGCTATCAGTGGGAGAAGTAATTGGATTTAAGTGAAACTAACCTAGTCAGTTTCTAACGCAAAATCTAGAGCTATTACATCTGCACTGCAAAAATGCAAATGACCACCAGATGAAGAGAGATACCAACCATTTGTTTTCATATTGTGATTGTCTGGATTGTTGCAAGGAAGATCTGATAGTCCTACCAAAGTCTGCACATTGGGAGATATTCAGAGCAGAAGTATGAAGACAGCAAAATCTACAGAGGAGCAAACTAAGGCAGAAAATAGCCTGACACTCTCATTTGTGGACTACAGCCATTTCCCACAAGTGACTTCTAGAGCAGCATTCCCCAAAGTGGTCATATCAACCCCCAAGGGTCGATGGGACTATCCATTATTGTTGTTATTATTATTATTTGTAGTACTATTAGTTAACGTAGTATTTATTAAATTTTCATATAATAAATGTTTGGGGGTCGATGAACAATTTGAAACTTTATGAAGCGATTGATGAGCTGAAGAGTTTGGAGACCCCTCTTCTAGAGACATCCAACCATCTTGGTGCTGATATAACAGTAATCAGGAGAGACTTTCTATTTCCTCCATAATGGCTGGGTGGTGCTAAAAGATACTATATGTCACTGGTGGGGAAATGGCTTATGGCACAAGGTCAGGATGTCAATTCTGAGTTTGCTTAATAAATTAAGTACAGGTAATCTATTTGTCTTCTTGCTGCCTTACTGATAACTCCCGTTTGGGGGAGTTGGGCGGTCATATAAATTCAAATAATAAATAAATTAAATAAACATGTCCTTATTATATATGATTCATAACTCTTTCACTAGTCTGTGTAAGGTAAAGGTAAAGGTTCCCCCCGCACAGTTGTGCAGTCGTGTCCGACTCTAGGGGCCGGTGCTCATCTCCGTTTGTTAGCCGAAGAGCCAGCATTGTCCGAAGACGCTTCCACGGTCATGTGGCCAGCATGACGTGCATGGAACGCTGTTACCTTCCCACCGAAGTGGTACCTATTCATCTACTTGCATTTGCATGCTTTCGAATTGCTAGGTTGGCAAGAGCTGGGGCGAGTGCAGGAACTCTGTCATGCGGGGCTAGGGATTCGAACCTCCGAACTTGCGATCTTCCGATCAACAAGCCTGGCGTCTTACAATAGAAGCCTGAGAATTGAATAAGTAAAGATTTTCTTACACAGAAATGTGTATCTTGGATGTTGAAACTTTATCTGCATTGCCATCAGTTATGCTGTATCTGGATACACATTGCTTGCTTTCTTTGAACTGGTAACCTCTTTAGATTACTATTAAATGTTGTACAAGAGGATGCCCTTGAAGATAGTCTGAAAACCTGTAAGTGCAAAATATGCTGGCTAAATAATATCAATAACTAAGCATGGGAACCATTTTATGTTTGTACTGCAGCATTTTTACTGGCACTCAGATTGTTTTCAGGCCTAATCCAAAGTGCTGTCATTAACCTAGAAAGAACTTTGCAGCTTGGGACAACAACAGTATTGAATGAAGCACATTTATATTTCTACCTAAGCTCCAAGATTATTAGATGCCCTGTTTTGGGTGCCTTCACATGTTGAGCTGTAGCAGACGGGTGCTCAGAAATGGGCATTTTCATTAGTAGTCCCCTAGTTTGAGGTCTGCCTGGCATATATGTTATTTTGGAGGGCACTTGGCAAAAACTCAAAACTGTTAATTCTTTGTTCTTCTGCTGTGTTATATGTTTTGTCTCTGCTGACTTAAAACGTTTTATCTGTTCTTTTACTGAGTGTTTGTATTTTATTTTATTTTTATGGTACATTGTCTTGAGAGTTTTTTCTCTAGAGCACGTAATACAATTTAGCAACAAATAAATACAGCCTGTAAAAGGGGCGTGGTGGCTCAGCGGGTAAGACGCCAGGCTTGTTGATCGGAAGATTGCAAGTTCGGAGGTTCGAATCCCTAGCCCTGCATGCAGAGTGAGCTCCTGCACTAGCTCCAGCTCTTGCCAACCTAGCAATTCGAAAGCATGCAAATGCAAGTAGATGAATAGGTACCACTTCGGTGGGCAGGTAACAGCGTTCCGCGTGCATCATGCCGGCCACATGACCGTGGAAGCGTCTTCGGACAACGCTGGCTCTTCGGCTAACAAACGGAGATGAGCACCGGCCCCTAGAGTCGGACACGACTGCACAAATGTGCGGGGGGTACCTTTACCTTTTTTTTTTTTAAATACAGCCTGTAGATGGAGACCTCGAGACTATATTTACATGACACACTTACTCAAGGTTTGATCAATTAACTCGGTTTTCTGGATTTGCACAAGACAATAAATAAAAAAAGTCACACAGGCTATGTTCATACAGATGATAGAATGTAGGTGGCTAAACAGGAAGTTAGCCAAATGTGAGGGGGCTAACCAACCAGTATATACTGTACCATACATACTAGCATATTAGGACTACTTGCATATTATAATTGTTCTAATGTTATGTATAGGAAATTATTTTTATGAAGAAACATTTCATCATATAAACTTCCATTCACAGCATGACACAATAAAGAAATGTCAGCTGCTGTCTGAGAACAAAATTCTATTTAAATTCAGCATTTCTGTCAGGGAGCTCAAGATGACATACAAGACTTTAAATACACAACAATCTCATTAGGTAAAGTAGGCAGATAGACATTAATTGGCCCAATGTAACTTAGTAAATAGATTCAAATATGGGTTTCCCTAGGTTTCATTCAATATTCTAATCATGACAATCCTGCTGTCAGGCTAGAGGTAACAAGAAATGTACTGCCAGCTTCAATACTTATGTAAGTTTGCTGTTGAAGTAAAGTATGAAAACAAGAGCAGTCGCAGCCTGAAGCCCACTCTTCTAGTCCTACATGAAACCTCTGCCCAGCTCCTTTGACTGCAATTCTGCATGCCTGAGGTGGAAATCTGATGGAACTGAGAGAGAGACATACTCAGGTGAAAGTTAATGTGCTTAGAACTGTACAGTGAATCAATCTGTGTTCTAAGAAAAGTGCTATCAATTTGTGTGGAGGGATGTTGGTCATGTCTTATTACAACATAAATCAAGTGAGCTCTTAAAACAAAACCAGCTAGAACTCAGTTCAGGGTTTTTCCTTATTTCTCAAATTTAACACTATTTGACCTCACAAAATTTTATCCCTGGAAAATTTATTTATATAAATATGGCCTATCTGCAACTGCTATGAACAGGGCTTGTCCTAATGAAACACATGAAAATGCCAGAAGTTTATTATATACAATAATAAATGCAGATTATAAGATTTTTAGTTCAATAAAAGAGGGGACAGACACTGCAAATGTCTCCTAGCTCTGCATATTTGAAATGTGTGTAATACTTTTATTATTTAATTTATGAAAAAGGGGATACTGAAAGTACATAGATGGTATTTCAGAATTAGACATGTCCCTTTATACCTGTACCTTTGAATATTCTTTAACTGATAGAAATTATTTCTTGTAGTGGGGAAGACTACAGGAATCATCCTCCCTACATATTCAGTCAATGAATATATCTATGATATTTGTTCAAATGAATGGTTTAAACACAATTTAGATAAATTAATGAATAAGGCTACTTATTTTTTATTTATTTCCTATCCCACCTTTATTATTTTTATAAATAACTCAAGGCGGTGAACATACCTAGTACTCCTTCCTCCTCCTATTTTCCCCACAACAACAACCCTATCAGGTGAGTTGGGCTGAGAGAGTGTGACTGGCCCAGAGTCACCCAGCCGGCTTTCATGCCTAAGGTGGGACTAGAACTCTCAGTCTCCTGGTTCCTAGCCCGTTGCCTTAACCACTAGACCAAGCTGGCTACTAGTTAAAGTTGCAAAATATTACTTCCAGCATTGGAAGTAAGCCTCTTGGGAAGGTGCAATAGTGATCCTTGATTGGTATTTGACAGCAGAAAGCACCCAGCGGCTTCAATTGGGTCCAGTACTTTTTTTGCTCTGATGTTCTTATTGAAAGGGAAATATTGCTTGCTTCTGACTAAATATGGATTTGTGGCATTTTTAAAAGGGGGGGGGAGGTTAATAGCTCATGTATTGGTCAGCCATACACTTTGCATGCAAAAGATCTAAGATTTATTCCCCTGAATCCCCAGAGTTATTGCTAGTAGAAATACAAGTTGGAAGGACCAATGAGCTGACATGGCAACTTTCTCCGAATATCACTGGTATTGAGATAGCAGCGTTTGTATTTTCTCAGCTTGCTTTTTCCAGGATTTTCAAACTACAAGTAACATTGTCCCTCCTGACTTCAAAAAGATAAAAAAGGTTGAAATTACTACTGTTTCTGTTATCTATACAGCCAGCCACTCTACCACCGTCTGCATCCAGCCATTCTCCGGGTTTGTCCCGTCCCCCTTTTGCAGAAGCTCCCTTCCCTTAGAAGACTTTCACCATCTTTTTCTAGCGTCAGCCTGCCTGACTAACCTTCCTTAGGAGTGCAATTCCTTCCCCACTTTTTGCTCCTAGTTCCTTACTCCCCGCTCTTCGTTCTCTTTACAGACTCGACCCTGGAATACGACAGAAAGAAGCTAACGCCCTTCAACGTTACAAGACTCACTCATTCGTTACTCCCAAATCCTGCCGCCCATCCCACCTTGCAACCAACAACATACATTCCACCTATCATCCTGCATACGCTCTCACCATAGCATTAACCTAGCGGCGCATAACATAGGACCAATCACAACGCAGGAGAACTAGCCAACTGCCAATAGGAAGACACTGGTATTAAGCAAGCGATTCTGATGGAGGTGATGCCGGAAATGGCAACAAAAACGCGGGAAAGATAAGTAGAGGCGGAGCGAGTAGTTAGAGAAACTGGAGGTGTTAGAGTCCTGGAAAAGAAATGGCTGTGACTTGTGTATCGTTTATTATATATTAAGCATACGTTAGGATACGGGGTTGTTTTTACACCGTACTTTAAGCTCGTGGAGATTTCTATAACTACGCTTCTGGGTGCTTGCCGCATCATATGTACAGGGCGTCGGCAAATAAGAATGCTGCGCTCTCCATGTTTAGTTTAAACCGGATCTACTCGCTTGTAGTAGCAGAGCAGCTGAGAATCCATTTCACACAAATATCGGGTGCAAGGAAACATACCCAGTTCACAGATTGAAGGAGGGATTTACTTTTGCTCCGCCCTAATTTTTTTTAACAAGTTTGACTGCTAACAGCTCCTATTTCTACCTTCTCCAAGTGATGGTTGTTCATTTTTTGCGGAGATACTGAAAGATTTGAACTAAGTACAGATTCTAAGAACACTTATCATAATAATGCCCACATTTAGATTAAACAAATGAGCCAGTGTATATAAAATGTGTAGGAATGCTGTTTCTTTTTTAAAGGGAATATTTCCAGGCATGCTATTTCACAGAAATGATTTCATTTTAAAGTATGGGGTGAATTCTGCTTTTAGTCAGGTATCAATGCTGACTTGAGAAATAGTCTGGTACCAGTAATAAACTAATAATAGGTTATGATAGGTATTGTGGATTGAAACTGTGTAATTAATTGCAATAAATGTTGACCTAAGGTCATCAGTATGCATATAATATGGCTACCTCTCTTGAAATTGTACTGGTGGTTCATTTTCCACTTCCAAAGTCTCCCTGAAGTGGATGGAGAACATGGTCTATAGCAGCCTTCTGCAACCATAATCCAACAAATCCTGAAGGCTGCCCTATTGAAAACTTGATTAGATTTTAATGTACTCATATAGCAATACCAGCAGAACCTTTTTAAGACTGAGAAGCCCAGAGGCTGAATGTTAATTCAAGTACCACCAATTTCTTGCTGTATCCTATTCTTTTTTCTGCACTGTTTTTGTCACATGCAGTCAATAACCCAGTAATTGGGAGTGCGTGGGAAGACGCAAATTATTTTCATTATATTTTATCTTCCCTTCATGGATCACTGCTAGAACTAACACCAAAAAAAGATGTCCTTTTCATCATAGGGGACTGGAATGCTAAAGTAGGAAGTCAAAAAATAACCGGAATAACAGGCAAGTTCGGCCTCGGAGTACAAAATGAAGCAGGGCAAAGGCTAATAGAGTTTTGTCAAGAGAACACGCTGGTCATAGCAAACACTCTTTTCCAACAACACAAGAGACGACTCTACACATGGACATCACCAGATGGTCAATACCGAAATCAGATTGATTATATACTTTGCAGCCAAAGATGGAGAAGCTCTATACAATCAGCAAAAACAAGACCTGGAGCTGACTGTGGCTCAGATCATGAGCTTCTTATCGCAAAATTTAGGCTTAAATTGAAGAACGTAGAGAAAACCACTAGACCAATCAGGTCATCATCATTGGCGATCACTCGTAGCCGAGTAAGATTGTCTTCCAAAGGTAAAATTTTAACCGTGGATCCATAAGTGGCTATAAAGGCCAATTCTGGATCCGCACAACCTCCCACAATGAGGGCATAGGTTTCCGGGTGGGAGACGGTCATGATGAGGGTTTGCCTGATGTGCCTTCCTTTTAGCTCTTTTCTCCTTTTCGCCCTGTACTCGTGCTTCTTCAAAGTCCATAGCGCCATTAATAAAGGATGACCTCCAATTGAAACGCTCATGAGTTAGGGCTTCCCAGTTCTCAATGCTGATACTACATTTTTTTAAATTAGCTTTGAGAGTATCTTTGAATCTCTTTTGCTGTCCACCAATATTCCGTTTTCCATTCTTAAGTTGGGAGTAAAGTAGCTGCTTTGGAAGACGATGGTCAGGCATTCGAACAACATGACCGGTCCAGCAAAGTTGATGTTGGATGATCATTGTTTCAATGCTGGTGGTTTTCGCTTCTTCTAATACGCTAACATTAGTCCGCCTATCTTCCCAAGTAATTTGCAGAATTTTTCGGAGGCAGCGTTGATGGAATCTTTCAAGAAGTTGGAGGTGGCGTTTGTAGAGGGTCCATGTTTCACAGGCGTACAGAAGGGTTGGTAGTACAATGGCTTTGTAAACAAGCATTTTGGTCTCCCTGCGAATGTCCCGATCCTCAAACACTCTACACTTCATTCGGGAGAAAGCTACACTCGCAGAGCTCAGGCGATGCTGAATTTCAGCGTCGATGTCGGCTTTTGTAGATAGATGGCTGCCGAGATAAGAAAAGTGATCGACATTTTCTAGTGACACACCTTTAAGCTGGATTGATACCAATCAGGTATGACCTAAATCATATCCCTTATGAATATACAGTGGAGGTGAGGAATAGATTTAAAGGATTAGATCTGGTAGACAGAGTGCCTGAAGAACTATGGATGGAGGTTCGTAACATTGTACAGGAGGCAGCAACTAAAACCATCCCAAAGAAAAAGAAATGCAAGAAAGCAAAGTGGCTGACTGATGAGGCTTTACAAATAGCTGAGGAAAGAAGGGAAGCAAAAGGCAAGGGAGAAAGGGAAAGATATAAACAACTGAATGCAGAATTCCAGAGAATAGCAAGGAGAGATAAGAAGGCCTTCTTAAATGAACAATGCAAAGAAATCGAGGAAAACAATAGAATGGGGAAGACTAGAGATTTCTTCAAGAAAATTGGAGATATCAAGGGAACGTTTTGTGCAAAGATGGGCATGATAAAGGTCAAAAAAGGCAGGGACCTAACAGAAGCAGAAGATATTAAGAAGAGGTGGCAAGAATACACAGAAGAACTATACAAGAAAGATCTTAATATCCCTGATAAATACGATGGTGTTGTCACTGACCTTGAGCCGGACATCCTAGAGAGTGAAGTCAAGTGGGCCTTAGGAAGCATTACTAACAACAAAGCTAGCGGAGAAGACAGTATCCCAGCTGAGCTATTTAAAATCCTAAAAGATGATGCTGTTAAAGTGCTGCACTCAATATGCCAACAAATTTGGAGAACTCAACAGTGGCCACAGGATTGGAAAAGGTCAGTTTACGTTCCAATTCCAAAGAAAGGCAATGCCAAAGAATGCTCAAACTACCGTACAATTGCGCTCATTTCACATGCTAGCAAGGTTATACTCAAAATCCTACAAGCTAGGCTTCAGCAGTATGTGAACCGAGAACTACCAGAAGTGCAAGCTGGGTTTCGAAGAGGCAGAGGAACTAGAGATCAGATTGCCAACATTCGCTGGATCATGGAAAAAGCAAGAGAGTTCCAGAAAAACATCTACTTCTGCTTCATTGACTACGCTAAAGCCTTTGGTTGTGTGGATCACAACAAACTGTGGAAAATTTTTAAAGAGATGGGAGTACCAGACCACCTTACCTGTCTCCTGAGAAACCTAAACGCAGGTCAAGAAGCAACAGTAACAACCGGACATGGAACAACCGATTGGTTCAAAATTGGGAAAGGAGTACGACAAGGCTGTATATTATCACCCTGCTTATTTAACTTATATGCAGAGTACATCATGAGAAATGCCGGGCTGGATGAATCACAAGCCGGAGTTAAGATTGCTGGGAGAAATATCAACAACCTCAGATATGCAGACGATACCACCCTAATGGCAGAAAGTGAAGAGGAACTAAAGAGCCTCTTGATGAGGGTGAAAGAGGAGAGTGCAAAAGCTGGCTTGAAACTCAACATTAAAAAAACCCAGATCATGGCATCTGGTCCCATCACTTCCTGGCAAATAGAAGGGGAAGAAATGGAAGCAGTGACAGATTTTATTTTCTTGGGCTCCAAGATCACCGCAGACGGTGACTGCAGCCATGAAATTAAAAGACGCTTGCTCCTTGGGAGGAAAGCTATGGCAAACCTAGACAGCATATTAAAAAGCAGAGACATCACCTTGCCGACAAAGGTCCGTATAGTTAAAGCTATGGTTTTTCCAGTAGTAATGTATGGCTGTGAGAGTTGGACCATAAGGAAGGCTGAGCGCCGAAGAATTGATGCTTTCGAACTGTGGTGCTGGAGAAGACTCTTGAGAGTCCCTTGGACTGCAAGGAGGTCAAACCAGTCAATCCTAAAGGAAATCAACCCTGACTGCTCATTGGAAGGACAGATGCTGAAGCTGAAGCTCAAATACTTTGGCCACCTAATGCGAAGAGAGGACTCACTGGAAAAGACCCTGATGCTGGGAAAGACTGAAGGCAAAAGGAGAAGGGGACAGCAGAGGATGAGATGGTTAGATAGCATCACTGATGTAATGAACATGAATTTGAGTAAACTCCGGGAGACAGTGGAGGACAGGAAGGCATGGCGTGCTATGGTCCATGAGGTCACGAAGAGTCGGACACGACTAAACGACTGAACAACAAAATATTTTATCTATTTAGTTTTGTTGCTTTGGATGAAAAATATTGATCCACTGCTAATACTGAGATGCTTAGAATGACCCCCACCCTCCTCCTTATAAGGGCTCTGGGACAATTGCCTTAAAAAGGCCCTGAATGTGCATGTGCAAAAAAACATTAAAATAAAAGGATAGGTAATGAAGTTGATGAGTCCATCATAATACGGATTTATCCACCCGACAGGAAGAATTATTTAATTTACGTATGCAATGTGTGATAATGGCAAATTCTTAGCGAGGTGCACCTTGGGATGTACCTAGAATCCGTTTCTCTTACACAAACTGACAGACACGAAGCTTGTGAAGCAGTAAAGGTTTATTCCAGTATACACAGGCTAACACTTACTGTACAAAGACTGAATGATCAAGCAGGCAAGATACATTACATTTAAACATTCCCTTTCCCATTGTCCCTTTAGGTTGACACGTGTTAAGTTCATGCCCTGGGTACTCCGACAGTCGTTCCGGGGAATGTGTACTTTGCCTCCAGGGCTGATGTTAATGCCTCTGCCTTTGTTGCCGTCTCGTTTGTGGCAGTTTCTTTCCCCCCTCGTTTCACAAGACTGTCTAGCCTAATGACAGAGGCTGCTGTCTCTGACATGCTACCGGCCCAAGATTCCCTACCCTCACCCATAACGCTAAATCTAACACCATCTATTTTATTTACAGTTCGTCTTGTGCCTCCAATATCTGTAATGACAAAATAAAGTATGTAATTAATCTGAGAATGTCTCAGCGTGGTTTCTCCGGGAATTCCCTGTGAAAAGCTTTTACTAACCCAGGGGCTTGTGTGTGTTTCGCCTTTACCCATTCTTTGTGTGTGGCCGATCGGAAAATGTTGCCACTTAACTAAATACTGCAGCTGTCCTTTATTTTTCCGTGAGTCTAAAATCTTTTCAACTTCAAAGTGAGGTTCACCATTAACTAATAATGGTGCTGGTTCCGGTGGTTCGGGGTGCCATAATGAGGAGGGGTGATACTGCTTTAGTAAGCTAATGTGAAAGACCGGGTGCACTTTTTGAAGCACTTTCGGTAACTGTAGCTTATCTGTCACCGGATTTATCATGCCAATGATGGGGAACGGACCTATGAATTTTGGAGCCAACTTCCTGGAAGGTTGTATGGGTCTCAAGTTTTTCATGGACAGGTACACTTTATCGCCTACTTTCAATTCCCATTCAGCTGTCCTTTTGCGGTCTGCGTATTTTTTATAACTGCTTTTTGCCTCTTGCAGTGTCTGGATCATAATTGGCCAATTGCTTGTTATTTTTGTGATCCATTCGTCCGCTCGTAGCGGAGCCACTACCTCTGTGTTCTGGGTCAAGGCTAATTCTGGGATAGTTACGAAGTCTTGACCCGTAGCAATTTTAAACGGCGAAAACCCTGTGCTTTGATGGATGGCGTTATTGTAAGCCACTTCAGCGAACGGTAGAAGTTCGTCCCAAACGTTCTGCTGATAGCTGATATAGCACCGTAGGTACTGCTCCAGTACCGAATTAAGACATTCCGTCGAACCATCCGTAGAAGGATGGAACGCACCACTTAACCCCTGTTCTGATCCAATTAATTTTAAAAAGGCTCTCCAAAATTTGCAGGTAAAGGTACTACCGCGGTCGCTTATTATGCGTTCGGGTGTACCGTGAGCTCGATAGACATGTTGGATAAACATTCTGGCCAACCTAGGCGCGCTTGGAATCCCATTGCACGCAATAAAATGAGCCTGTTTAGAAAACAAGTCAGTGACTACCCAAATTGCCGTTTTCCTGTTGCTTACGGGTAAGTCCACGATGAAATCCATCGCAATTTGCTTCCAGGGTTGGAGTGGATTTGCTACTGACTGCAGTAGCCCAGTGGGTTTTCCCACTGACCGTTTAGCAGTTGCGCAGACCGGGCAAGCCGTTACATAGTTTTTTACATCCTTGCGCAGTGTTGGCCACCAAAATTTCCATCTCACTAAGTGAATAGTTTTAACGAAGCCAAAGTGCCCTGCTGTTTTATGGTCGTGATTCATTTCCAACACTCCTTTGCGTAAGCTTTCTGGGACATAAACCTTCTCCTCTTTCCACCATAGCCCATTGCTCTCTTGTAGTGTGTGCTTGTTTTCCCCCCACCATGCGTCTTTCAGTGTTTCCGCCCGTAGTTCTGCCTCTAAAGGGTTTCCCTGTCTAAGTTCCTTTGTGCGGCTTCGTGTGATCGCCATGTTCCCCCCTTGTCTTACTGGCCGTGTGTTGTCCTCCCGTCCCTTGTTCTCCTGGGTGGGTATGAGTGTGTCAATAATGGTTTCTACCTTACCATCATGTTGAGGGAGACATGACAAGGCATCTGCCAGATAATTCTTCCCCCCTGGGAAATACTGTAACGTGAAATTGAACCTGCTAAAGAACTCCACCCACCGTAGTTGTTTAGGGTTCAATTTCCTGGGAGATTTGAGGGCTTCCAAATTTTTGTGATCCGTCCATACTTGGAATGGTACGGATGCCCCTTCCAGGAGGTGTCACCATGTTCCGAGCGCATGCCGGACAGCGAACGCTTCCTTCTCCTATACATGCCATCTTTTCTCAGTGTCACTAAACTTTTTGGAGATATATGCGCACGGTCGGAGTTTTTTATTTTCGTCAACCTGCAGCAATATTGAGCCAATTGTGTTGTGAGAAGCGTCCGTATGAATTATGAACGGCTTCTCCACCTCTGGGTGTTTGAGGATGGGTTCCTCCGTAAACAAGGATTTCAATTTGTCAAATGCTTCTTGGCATTCCGGAGTCCATATTATTTTCGTGCTAGGTTTTGTCCCCGTTCCCTTGTTCTTGGTCTTTAATAAATCTGTGAGGGGCAACGCAATTTCGCGAATTTTTTAATAAACTGCCTGTAAAACCCCGCGAACCCGAGGAACCCCTGGAGTTGCCTACGGGTCCGGGGAGGTTCCCAACCCAACACTGCTTGCACTTTAGCAGGGTCCATTTCTATTCCTTTGTGTGATATCCGGTACCCCAAGAAGTCTAATTTGTCTTTGTGAAATTCACACTTATCCAATTTAACAAACAGTTTCGTCTCCAATAGTTTTTCCAATACTCTTTTGACCAAGGCTACATGTTCGTCCATGGTTTCAGAAAATATTAAGATGTCGTCCAAGTATACAATGACACCCTGGTACAGGAATTCATACAATACCTCATTGATAAGCCTCATGAAGATTCCCGGTCCTCCCGCAATTCCGAACGGGAGGACCCGGTATTGGAACGACCCCAGCGGGCAATTAAACACTGTTTTCCACTCGTCCCCTTCCCTAATTCGGACCCGATAATATGCCTCTCTTACATCCAATTTCGTGAACACTTTCCCTTTAGACAGTTGAGCTAACATGTCCTTTAATAACGGAAGGGGGTATTGATTAGTTACTGAGATAGCGTTCAGACCCCTATAATCCGTGCAGAGTCGGAGTGAGCCATCCTTTTTCTTACGGAATAAGACAGGGGCTGCCAAGGGAGAGTTTGCGGGTTCTATGAACCCCCGTGCCAAATTTTTATCAATAAACTTATGCAGCTCCTGTAATTCTTTCTGAGTCATGGCGTACATTTTTGGTTTGGGGAAAGGCGCCCCTGGGATAAGCTCAAAAGCAGCGTCCGACTTTCTATGGGGAGGCAACTGTTCGCATTCCTGTTCGCTGAACACGTCCACCACTGGCGCATAGTCCTCCGGTATGATGCTAGACCCATGTTCTTGCTCCTCTTCCCAATGCTCTATCCCTGCTGCCCCTAGGTCAAAATCGTCCATGATTCCCTCATCGTCCTCCCCCAGGTACCTGCCATCAATGAAATTTATTTCACCCGAAGCCCAATCCACCCGGGGATTTCGTGCTCGGAACCATTTAAGACCTAACATGATTGGTCATGTTGCGATGGGTGCCACAATGAATCGCAAGATCTCTACATGAGTCCCCATGTGCATTAGTACATCCTCGGTAGAATGTTCTACTGGCCCCCCTCTCATTTCAGACCCATCCAATTGGCAAAAGGTGATGGGCGTTTTCAACTTAATCAGTCTTAGTCCCAATTTCTCTGCCACTGCCGGGTGCATCAAACACCTTGAATACCCTGAGTCCAGCATTGCCACCTCCCAAAGTTCCTCCCTCCCATCCAAGGTCTGCAATTTTACCTTGAGATGCATTGTCGGGCAATTGCTGTCAATGTCCCAGTCATTGTGTCCCATGCTGAAGGCCTGTCCCGCGGCGCTCTTTAGGACAGACCGTTGGCGTTTCCTGCCGGCGCGAATTCAAAGTCGGATGAGTCACTATCCTCGTCCCGGTACTGTAGAGCTCTCCTGTCCTCAATGACCGCCGCTGCTCCCTTGCGCTTCACCGAAGCCGCCTTGTTGCCTTTGCCTTCCGATGGTTTCCGAGGGGGAACTCTGTCTTTGACGGGGGCTTTGTCTTGAGGACAGTTGCTTATTTGGTGTCCTTCCTTTCCACAGCGAAAGCAGAGCCCATCTCTCGTTCTGCGCTCTTTCTCTTCATCCCAATTTCTTTGTTTATGATCTTTGTGAAGGGGTTGTGTGTAGGTTCCTTGTTTTCTCCGCAGGGTGTGGAAGTTCCTGATAGTTTGTAGCTGCATTTGATTGTGTTCCACTTTCCTTGCCAGTTGGATCCATCCCTCTAGAGTGTCTGGGTCCCCCCTTCCCATCGCAAGTTCAATTAAGTCTTGTCGCAACCCGTACTGGAAGTATTCAATTTTAAAAGCCTCCGGCCAGTCCGGCAACTTACTCAGAATTTTCTTGAACTCCATGGCATATTCAGCCATGGATCTGTTGCCCTGTCTTAAGTTTTGCAACCGTACTCTCGCCGACATCTTGGACAGCGTGTCCTCGAAGCGTTTATGGAGCGCATACATACATTTCCTAAAGTCTTGCAACTCACTAGCCCGGGCATCATACATGACCACCAACCAGTCGGCCGCCTCTTCTTCCAAGAAGCTGGAGACGTACCTGACTTTCGCCTCCTCCGTGTGGAATGTGTTTTCGAATTCCCCCATGAACCCCCACACATGCGTCAAAAAGCATGTGAGTTTTTTAGGGTTGCCATCGAACTTCATTTTCAGTTCGCTTACCCCTGCCGGCGCGCTTGCCATAGTCCAATTTCGGTGCTGTCCGTAAATTGGGGTGGGTTGCGGCTGGCTGTACAGGCGAGGTTCCACTTCCTCTTCTTCGTCGTCTTCACTGGTCTCTGTTAATGACTCTTCATCGTTGGAGGTAGGTGGGCTTGCCGTCTCCCTTTTCTCCGTTTGACTCTTCAGGGTTCGTAAAATTTTATCCATTACAAGTCCCATAGAGTCTAATTTCCTGCTCATCGTCTCCATGTCAGCATCTACACGTGCCAACTTATCTTCTATAGCACCGATGCGTTGAGTGGGGGTGACACGCTTTTTTGTCCGCTTCCCCCCTTTCTCCTCTAGCCCTTCTCCCACCCCGACCGACCAGTCCGCTGCCCGATTTTTGCTAATCTCGGGATGAGGAGGGGTTTTGTTCACTTCTTTTCCCTCGGGATTTCCGTACCTTCTTGGCGTCCAATGTTTCAATGGGGTTTTCCGCCGCTTGTTGTGCCAACTTCTCCATCCCCTGGACCGACGACGTGCTGGGTACTGCCAAGTAAACGTTCGCCGTCTGTTCCATTCCTTTGGACTTACGGTAGTGAAACCACTCTCGACCGTAGGACTCACTACTTCCTCAGGGTAGCCCTTGGGATGCATGGAAAATTTTGGATGATTCAGTGTGAGGTGCGCCTTGGGATGTACCTAGAATCCGTTTCTCTTACACAAACTGACAGACACGTAGCTTGTGAAGCAGTAAAGGTTTATTCCAGTATACACAGGCTAACACTTACAAAGACTGAATGATCAAGCAGGCAAGATACATTACATTTAAACATTCCCTTTCCCATTGTCCCTTCAGGTTGACACGTGTTAAGTTCATGCCCTGGGTACTCCGACAGTCGTTCCGGGGAATGTGTACTTTGCCTCCAGGGCTGATGTTAATGCCTCTGCCTTTGTTGCCGTCTCGTTTGTGGCAGTTTCTTTCCCCCCTCATTCCACAAGACTGTCTAGCCTAATGACAGAGGCTGCTGCCTCTGACAGTAACCTAATTAGGGGAACATCTAGACTCTTTAAAACTTGAAATACGGAGGGTTGTGCCAAAATCATGAGTTTTCTTTACCAAACAGAGCTGCCAATTCTCAGTCAAAGGAACGGACGTCTTTTGAGCATATCATTGCGGTATGATCTGCTTTAAGACTCAGACCCAGCTTTCTAATCACAACAACTCACAAGTTGTAAATGAAAGTAAGTACTCGTTTGTAATAAAAAGATGGGTGGCGAAGAGAAAAACACACAGGGGCGGAGCGAGGAGGAGGATTGGGGCAGCGAGCGTGCGTAGGGCGGTGCATGGAGCTCCGGGCGTCTCTTCGTCTTCTCCGTAAGCCGGCGGCGCGATGGCGGCTGCGGCGGAGCGTGTCGACGAGTTGGTGCGGGAATACTTGCTGTTCCGTGGTTTCACCGGCACGCTGAAACAACTAGATGCGGAGATCAAGGCAGACAAGGAGAAAGGCTTCCGGGTGAGGATTGCAGGGAGGAAAGGCCTGGGCTGGTTTGAGGAGGCTTAGATGATGGGGAGGGCATTTACTCCACAACGCCCCTTCCCCGGTCTTTTTCACGCTGATTCGCCTCCGCAAGAACCAGGAACAGAGTCGTGAAAAAAGCCTGCCCCGGAATTCTGAGCGTCTTGCCAGAACATTGGTTTCTGGCTGGCTGGGCCTGCCTTTGAACAGGGGCTGGTTGAAATGATTTTTGGATTTGCTTCCACTTCGTCAGAAGGCATCCAGTCCCTTGCGGCTCTTCTTTAGAACCAGCCCTTCCCAGAGGACGGGAGACGAAGAGCCTGTGTAGAGGGCATCCCTTTCAAAACTGAGTAACCGCGGTAGCCCGTAGGCATCCAGTTAGATAGATTTAGATGTGGACATTTTGCTTATATATACGGATCCACCGTTAAAATTTTACCTTTGGAAGACAATCTTACTCGGCTACGAGTGATCGCCAATGATATACCATATATTTCTAGTATTGAGTCTGCCCAATAGATTATCAACTGAAATAAAATAATTGTCACTGGAATTTCTTATCAGTCTAAAAAGACTCAGTCCAGACATATCTCATATGGAAAAGTGTTAACAGCTATTAAACTGATTTAATATTTCATTGGACAGAGATGCATAATCAGGAGCCTCAGGGATGCATGTGATTCCTGAAATAAATGCTTTAAAAGCCAGGGTGTAGTCATGATAGATCTTTTAAAATTATTCTACTTATTTACTTATTAATTTAAAAGATCTATAGCCGCCCATCTTGTGGCACGCAACTCTGATCGGCCAACAACAGTGATTAAAAACACAAACAACAAAACCAATACAAAAAGAAAAGAATGAAAGAATAAAATTAAATTAAGAAAAAACAGACACCCAATCCATAACTATACTTATTCATCTCTTCAATTCCTGGGCTCCAACCTTACTGTCCCAGCCAGCTCTTCACCAATTTATGGAACGCTGTTTTTCAAATTGTCATTTTTTAAATATGGTAGCAGTGGAAAATTATGAAATATATGATTGGAAAGTAACCCATAATGGCAAAAGTAAATGAAATAAAATATATTTTTCCCCTGATCCTACCAACTAATTTTTGGAGTGCAGGCCCCTTGGCCAGATGCAACTCTTGTCCAGAGAGAGAGGGCACATGGTTATAGTAGATTTTTCTATATTCCCTTGTTTTTCTTTGTGTGTTCTATTTCAAGTCCCTTTTTAAAATTAGGTATTCTTTCCTGTTTGTATTGGTTTTAGCAGATAACAAATAATGCTGTATATTATTACACTACTCATAGGCCAGTGACCTGACCATTCCCTTTATAGCTGAAACTGACCTGAGAACACTGCAAAGAAGAAAAATTGGCTACAAATCATATCAAAACAAAACTTATGGTCTTCTCAGTCAAAGAGTTAAATACAGATGGAGAATAAATCAGAATGTCATAATTTAGAGGTACTTTTCAGTGTTTGAAGGGAGCAAATGAGGATTGTTCCAGATAGTAACCAAAGACGTTTCAGTATTCTAAGCTTTCCCACCTGTACTTAATATTCAGTTACATGCCACTTGCCATTAATTTTTTCAAAGTTAAAACAATCAGCCAAATGCTATGTGACTTCCAGGTCTGTCACTATAAAGATTTCAGACTGCTGGGAGCTATTCATTCAAACGGGGCTGTATCCGGGGTCCCCAGATGTGTTTCCAATGCATCTTGTTATCTCAAAGCATGGATTGCCTCATTTGAAATTTGAGACAAATCTTTTCAACTGCATTCTTGATACTCCTGGATGGTTATATTTCATCCTGGAACAAAGAAACTGGAAACAATCTTTGATATTGTAGGTTCGCAGGATAATCTTTGATGGCCTTTGAGTAGGCTAAAGCTGTGTTGGATATGGACCATCAAAGTGTCTTAAATGTGACTCAAAAATGTATATGGGAAGGAGCTAACAGAAGGATGTTGATCCCTGTTAACCATTTATTTAATGTTGCACATGTGCCTCATAAAATAACTTTCTCCTTAGCCAGGGCTTTACCCTCAATGTTTTTGGAGAGGAAACCGAGAAATATATCTGGATCCGAACAAATTTGTCCATGTGAAGTTGGATAATAGAGACAGCCACATATATACTACTACACTGCCCCTTTAATATGGACTACTGCCCTGACCTATTAAACCCTGTCAAATGCACTTTAATTATATATATTTGAGTCTTGTTTCTATAAAGGAAACAAACATCTGCATGGAAAATCTTGGTCAAGCATACATGATTTTGATTTTTTTTCCTTCCCTCCTTTATCCCATGACAGATACAGTGGGGCAAAAAAGTATTTAGTCAGCCACCAATTGTGCAAGTTCTCCCACTTAAAAAGATGAGAGAGGCCTGTAATTGACATCATAGGTAGACCTCAACTATGAGAGACAAAATGAGAAAACAAATCCAGACAATCGCATTGTCTGATTCGGAAAGAATTTATTTGCAAATTATGGTGGAAAATAAGTATTTGGTCAATATCAAAAGTTCATCTCAATACTTTGTTATATATCCTTTGTTGGCAATGACAGAGGTCAAACGTTTTCTGTAAGTCTTCACAAGGTTGGCACACACTGTTGCTGGTATGTTGGCCCATTCCTCCATGCAGATCTCCTCTAGAGCAGTGATGTTTTGGGGCTGTCGCTGGGCAACACGGACTTTCAACTCCCTCCAAAGGTTTTCTATGGGGTTGAGATCTGGAGACTGGCTAGGCCACTCCAGGACCTTGAAATGCTTCTTACGAAGCCACTCCTTCGTTGCCCGGGCGGTGTGTTTGGGATCATTGCCATGCTGAAAGACCCAGCCACGTTTCATCTTCAATGCCCTTGCTGATGGAAGGAGGTTTGCACTCAAAATCTCACGATACATGGCCCCATTCATTCTTTCCTGTACACGGAACAGTCGTCCTGGTCCCTTTGCAGAGAAACAGCCCCAAAGCATGATGTTGCCACCCCCATGCTTCACAGTAGGTATGGTGTTCTTTGGATGCAACTCAGCATTCTCTCTCCTCCAAACACGACGAGTTGTGTTTCTACCAAACAGTTCTACTTTGGTTTCATCTGACCATATGACATTCTCCCAATCCTCTTCTGGATCATCCAAATGCTCTCTAGCAAACTTCAGACGGGCCCGGACATGTACTGGCTTAAGCAGGGGGACACGTCTGGCACTGCAGGATCTGAGTCCCTGGCGGCGTAGTGTGTTACTGATGGTAGCCTTTGTTACGTTGGTCCCAGCTCTCTGCAGGTCATTCACTAGGTCCCCCCGTGTGGTTCTGGGATTTTTGCTCACTTTTCTTGTGATCATTTTGACCCCAGGGGGTGAGATCTTGCGTGGAGCCCCAGATCGAGGGAGATTATCAGTGGTCTTGTATGTCTTCCATTTTCTAATTATTGCTCCCACAGTTGATTTCTTCACACCAAGCTGCTTGCCTATTGCAGATTCAGTCTTCCCAGCCTGGTGCAGGTCTACAATTTTGTTTCTGGTGTCCTTTGACAGCTCTTTGGTCTTCACCATAGTGGAGTTTGGAGTGTGACTGTTTGAGGTTGTGGACAGGTGTCTTTTATACTGATAACAAGTTCAAACAGGTGCCATTACTACAGGTAATGAGTGGAGGACAGAGGAGCCTCTTAAAGAAGAAGTTACAGGTCTGTGAGAGCCAGAAATCTTGCTTGTTTGTAGGTGACCAAATACTTATTTTCCACCATAATTTGCAAATAAATTCTTTCCGAATCAGACAATGTGATTGTCTGGATTTGTTTTCTCATTTTGTCTCTCATAGTTGAGGTCTACCTATGATGTCAATTACAGGCCTCTCTCATCTTTTTAAGTGGGAGAACTTGCACAATTGGTGGCTGACTAAATACTTTTTTTCCCCACTGTAATTGTACCCTCTTAATTGCTGTGATTATTCTTAGCGACTGAAGTTATTGTTTACACACACCAGAATTGTTATTTTGGGGGTTTTCTCATTAGGTGGACAAGATAGTGGACCAGCTTCTGCAGTTTGTTCACAGCTATGATCTAGCTGCCCTTCGAGAGTACTGGAGTTATCTCGACAGACGCCTTTTCAGCCGACTGGAGGATATGTATCGACCTACAGTGAACAAGCTGAAAATCAGTTTATACCGCTATTATCTCATACACGCTGTGCAGGTCTGTGTCAACTTAGTAGGCTTGCTTCAGAATAAGGATAGTTAAAAAAAAATAGGTACTGTGTACAATTTGTGTATTCTATATATATCACACAATTCTTCAAAAGCGGCTGTGTGCTTTAGTGGGCAAGATACTCTTATTATTCTGTTAGTGAGCTGTGAAATCTGTATTTTCAGCTGCTGAAAACAGCAGCTGTTGCTGTGGGGAAAAAAAGTGATATCTGAAGCTCTTTGTATTTTGTAAATTTTAGACAAACAGAAATGACAAGATACAGGAGTTCTTTCTCAAACAAGCTTCTGAACTTCAAAATCAGACTGAATGGAAGGACTGGTTTGTTTTGCCTTTTATCCCAAATCCAGATGCAAATCCTATCTTTGCCATGTATTTTTCCCGACAGTGGGTAGACATTTTCATTGTTTCTCTACATAACTTCCTCAGTGTTTTATTTCAGTGCATGCATATCCTTTTTTCATGTGGAAGAATAATTGTAAGCCTGAAGCAACTGCATCTTCTGTGCACATGTTTTCTTTCACTTGTTTTTTTGTTAGAAAGTGGCAGTTATTATTTATTTCTTTACGAGGGAATTAGGAATCAGCTTGCTGTTCTAGCACAGCTGCTTCTGTAACTAATGGATTAATATATGTTCTCATCATTCAGATGATCATCAGTCCACCATGCTAGAATAGTATGCTAGAAACCCAGCTAAATGTAATTCTGGCTACACTGTTCGAGAAACCATAGCATTCAGGTGGGATCACAAATTGCCCTGGCCCAAAAGGACTCACAAAGACAAGTTTTTAATGCTGGACCTTGGGGGGTGATGTTATTTTATAGGGCAAGAGCAGCGCCAGAGAAGGCAAAGTTAAGATACTTCCCAAAAAATCTTAGAGTGCCTTTGGAAAGTACTTGAAGTTTGGTGCATATGCAAAGGAAAGAGTCCTGTAAATGTCTTAAGTTTCTTCATCCTTAACCTTTGTTACCTGTGCCAGTGATTCTGAACTTCGAAGCAGAATGTCAGCGGAACAATCTCCTGCAAGAAAAAAATGAAATCCTGTGTCAAAAGGTAAGAATGGCACCTGTATATTAAGATTTGTTTTCCAGTTCTGGCACTAAAAGTAAGCTTTAGCCAAGATCACATGTAACTTTGAGACAGGAGCCCAAGTTAAATAATCACTATATAAATAAGCAAAGTGTTTGTGTTGTTCAGTCCCTTCGTTACATAAGTAGTTAGAAAAGCTACGAAAGAATATCTCTGCATAATATGGATTGGGATTAAATATCAAACAAACCAAATTTAAAGCATTGTTTGTTAGACCATCCTAAAGTGTTTGAATGAACCATATAAACATGTTCTTTTGTGGCTTGTATGCTTGCTTGTGCACGCTGCCCATTCATGTTGTAGTTTGATAAACTAAGATTCCTGCCTAACATGTTGTGCTAATATAACTGCTGTTTTGAAATTAATGAGCAATACAAGGTATATGTATGGCTTGCATTCATATAGAGGGAAAGCAATTCAATTCTTTCTTTTTTTTTTGGTCAAAGTTTTTATTATTTTTTTACAACAAAGATAAAAAACTACAAAAAACAAAAAACACTACAAACAAAAAAAACCATTAAAAGTGTAAAAACACAAAAGAAAAGACTTTATTCAATTCTTTATTCTCTGTCTCCCCCCCCCTTTTTTTCTAGTTGTTTGCTTTGCAAGCAGAGTACTCCCATATGAAAAAAGAGGAACAGGAGGAGGAGGAGGAGGAGGATTTGACGCTTCATCATAAGCTTCCTTCATATGTGATCAACATGGACCATCTGGGGGACTCAGAACTGTGAGTGTATGTGAGAGGCCAGGGAGTGGGCACACAATTGGATTACCCAGAGAAAACGTAGACCTTTTAGAATTGTCTGCATAATTTACTTAGACAGCAACTTGCCTAGAGCAGAGCTTTCCAAACTTTTCACGTTGGCGAGACACACCAATGGCGGCGGGGCCTGCGGTGTCCAGGTGTGGCGCACAAAAAACCCGGAAGCACTGATGGGGGAACCGAAAGAAGCGGCACCCCCACCAATCAGATTGGCGGGGGTGCCTCTTCTTTCGGTTCCCCCATCAACGCTTCCAGGTTTTTGCACGACACACCAGGACACCGCAGGTGACACAGTAGTGTGTCGCGACACACACTTTGGAAAGCTATGGCCTAGAGATTTAGACAGGTATGATGGAAGAGAAAGATAGCAAACGTTTGAAAACTATTGCTTGTTTTCCTCCTCCTCCCTCCCCCTGGCATCCCAGGTTCTTATAGAACTGATGGTTAGGTACCTCTTTTTTAAAAAAAATCACTTCTAGATCATACTTTGTTTTACATTTTTTTAATCCTGTCTTTATTATTTTTATAAATAACTCAAGGCAGCGAACATACCTAATACCCCTTCCTCCTCCTATTTTCCCACAACAACAACCCTGTGAGGTAAGTTGGGCTGAGAGTGACTGGCCCAAAGTCACCCAGCCGGCTTTCATGCCTAAGGCGGGACTAGAACTCTCAGTCTCCAGGTTTCTAGCCTGTTAAATTCATTTGATGTAAGAAAGCATCCCCCAATTGGGTGCCTCTAGAAATGTTGGGACTATAATGCTATAAATTCTCAGCTAGTTGGCTATGCAAGAATGTGAATTCTGAAAATTGGAACCCTAATGTTTCTGAACAACCCCTGGTTGGGGAAGGGTAGTTCAAGGACCTTCGTTTAAAAATGAACATTGTGTGACACAAATGAAAATTATTTTGGAAAGTGGAATTCATGTCGGGTATAGAGATTTAGGGTTCGCCGCCTTTAATTTGTCTCCCTACCACCACTCCCTGAATCTCCTTCAGTGACTTGACATGCAGCCAAAGGAGCACTGCACACTCTCTACAGGCCCGAGGAGGATTCCTCTCTTCCTTGCTACCTCAGAGCAAAAAGGGCCCTGCTAGAACAACCCAGCCAACAGGAACTACCTCAGCACAGACAGGAACAACACAGGGAAGCAAAAAAGAGCTGTCAAACCATCAGGTAAGGGGAAATAATTGCAGGCTCTGACTGTGTGTAATATGTAAGAAACAGAGTACACAACAATGTTTCTTTGTCCGCTATTCTGTTAAGTACCCCATTTAGGCATGGGGCCTTGGAGAATAAAAATGTGTCAAATCTTCCCTTTGCTTTCTAGATCACCAGAGGGAAAGAGGCAGCAGTTGGAGGCAAGGAATCAAAAAGTCACTTCAGTGGTGTGGTCGCCCCGGAGCCCAGCTCAATACAACAGAATCAGAGACGCATACAGGATCACGGAAAGGAAAGGAAAGAGTTTGGATCTAAAATAACTTTCCAGGTACTGCAGCAAGTGTCTTGTGGGGATAGGACAATTTCTCCTCCCCCTGAGTGCGGCAAACTACGTGTCAACATTCTGCTCATAACCAGCTGATTGTTGTAAGGGAAAATGACCCATGGAGTCTGAGCAATTGCTTATTTCTTCAGGTTTTTTTTTTTAATGAGTCACCTATTTGAACTGGGCAAGTGATCAAGCATCAGTGTTATATCCTCTGCCAGCTGACATTCTCTTATGAATCATGAAAGGGACAAAGGGTTCTCCTTAAATCTTTTTTCCTTAAAATTGCTTGAGCAGCAGAAGTTTGTACAGGCCTCTTGCCTTATGACCTTCAGCTGCTTATCTGTCTCTTGGTGTGTTTGCACTCAGAGATGAATAGCTATATTACGTAGGGGAAGAACTTCTGCACGCCTTCCCTGCTATTGATACTTGACAGAAAAGGGTTAAGCAGGAGTTAAAATTTTTGTTTATTAAAGACCCAAAGATGCATTGTGATCTGTGGGTCAGAAAATATGATTGCATATTATATGAACGCTTCTTGTGGATTGCAATAAGCCACCAGTTACCCATTCCTAGAATGGTAGAAAGTTGCTAACAGTTGCCTCTTCTGTTAGAAGAGAATGGGCTATGACAGTTGTCCTTCTAATGGCCAATAACTTGTTATCAAGACATGGTACAGTACATATACAAAGCACAGATTCTGGAAACAAAATTTCTTTCAAATTGAACACATAAAAACAAACTTTTAGAAAATAGGGAGTAGGTTCTTCATTGCCCTTCAGTATTTTTTTAACTTGTGCAACCAGAACTATTGACAATACTTTCAGTGTAGATTACAACATTGTGATACTTGTTGTTCTCAATCTTTTTCATAAACATTTGTAATTTTAAATTTGTCTCATTTCTTTTTTGCTGCTTTATTCTGAGCTGACTTTCTGCTGGATCCCTGAGATCTCTTTTTTGGGTGATTAAGAGTCCTGTCCAGAACTAATTCTCTATATCTGATGCTGAGTGTGTTTTGTGTGCATGTACCTATGAGATGAATTAGTGAGCTTTATCAGCCATTCAAGTGTGAAAGAAAGAGATCTTTTGGACCTTTTTATTCTTGCTGTTCTAATCCTCAATAATTATTACAATATTGCAAGGAGCTTTGGCTTCCTCACCATAATCAATTAAATAATCCTTGTCTAGAATATTTTTTAATGTGGAACCCACAGTATGCTTCCTTTCATATTGAAAACTATCCATTTAATCTTGCCCCGTTTTCTGATTCTTAACTAGTTACTTTTTCAACAAAAAATGTTTGATTGGTTTATTTCTGTATATTGGTTTCTTTCACTGCCTTTGGTGAGTGATGGTTAGTGGGAAAAATGTGTCTGCTTGTACTTTATATTTTTCCTCTTTTTGTATGTTGCCATCTGTTTGTGTCAAAATTGTTCCAGTGCTTCCATTTTTCAAGGCCTTATGAGGAAGTGGCAATTACTAAATATTCCTACTCAGTCCTGCTTAATGCTGTTAACCTAGAAAATTGTATCTGAATCCCAAAGTTTGGCAGTAATCACTTTTTCTAGACCAAAAATTGGCAATTACAGTTGTGTTAAGAGCTCATTGTCCAGGGTTCTGTTTGTAAATAATGTTTGTAAAGTTTTCAGATATACAAAATATTCTATAGTATAAAATCAAATACTAAAAACAGAATAGATGGTAAGGATACATTGAAAAAGGGTGGAAACATCTATAGGCTATTCTTGTTTCTGGGAGATATAGATGTGTCTATCAACATTGTTGTAAACCATTGGGAATCTTTTCAGACTACAGTTGTATAGAAACATAAATAAATATGTGGATGCAACATGATCTCAATCTATGTGGTCACTAATTAAAATTGTGCTTCTGTGACATGGAGTTAACACTGTAGAGAAGTGATTTTTTGCAAGTTCCCATTTCTGTGGCCCTTTATAGAAGAGTATTTAATCAGAACTAAATATTTAGCCATTCTTCCCCATTTAGTATTTACTGTTTTTCTCTTTTTTTAAAAATTGGTTTAATAGAATAGAAAAGAAGCAGACAACATATAAAGTACAAAAAGGAAAATGAAACAAATAATAACTAAATAAAACTTGTAAATGTTTAAGGAATGATATACCTCATTTTTTAAACAAATTAAACCTTGACCACAGGGAATCATATTGTCCAATCCTTTAATTGCATCAATAAGGAGCCATTTTAAAAGCTGAGAGTGCACACATTTAATTAATTAATTGATTAATTAATTAATTCTTCAAATTTAGTCACTGCTTATCTCACTTAGGGAGCGACTCAGGGCGGTTTACAATTTTTAGTCTCTGTTATATGTGTATCTTTCCTAGGACACTTAATAATTTTTTTACCATCCAAGCATGCTAAATCCTAAATAGATTATTTATAAAGTTTTGGAATGTAATGTAACAACACATTTACATCTTTGAAGCTTGGCTCCTTAATCAAAATTAATAATATTTAATCAGAATGGAACAACCAGAAGATATGACCAAATCATGTATATTAACGTACCTTTGAATGTATTGTATCTCCAACATAAAAATGTATATAACCAGCCCTTATTAAATACCTACTAAGGAATCCAATAAATCTGAAAAAGAATTTTGGGTGGAGTAAGTAAGTAATCATCTTAAGATAATTAGAAACCTATTTAATTTTTCAAAATCTGAAACCCGACTCAAAACTTGAGTAGTTATTTTTCTTCCTTCTTCCATGAAGCATATGCTAGTCCTATTGCATATAAATGTTTTAAATACATCCCAGGCAGTCGTCAAATTGATTGTCGATTTATTTGCAAAAAATATCTCAAAGTCTTTTTGTTGTTAATCAACAAGCTTTGGATCATCTAATAATTATGTATTAAAATACCAGCTTGAAACTTCTTCCTAATGCCATAGTTAATGTCACTGGAACGTGATCAGGTATTATAGTAGATCATATAGAATCTCTGCTTTTCTGCCAGCTGAATGACCGGAGTTTGCTTTTCAGATATATGTCTATGAAGGTTCTCAGTCATCCAGGTGGAACAGTCTGTGGCTTGAATCATGTCAACTGGATTTCTATTTTCTTAGTGGAAACGTTTCACTCCTTATCCAAGGAGCTTCTTCAGTCTGAGTGAAGTTAGTAAGGGAATCCTTAAATATGTTTCTAGGCTGGCTGTGTGACCTTGCACCTGGGGCTAGGTCATGGTTATTTTTGAGATGTTTGTTTCTAAGTCCCTTTATCATCTAAAGGAGGATCGTTAAGATTACCCTGCTGCTGTTGAGCTTGTGAAATGGTCTTAATCTTCCTAGGCACAGAAGACAAAGCAGGAAGGAAGATAGGGGAAAGGTTATGCCTGAGGCCCCCACCTCTATTCAAGGAAGGATTTTCCAAGTTGGCATGAATGGATTCCTTGACCCCTCTCTCAAACCACCTATCTTCTCTGTCTAAAATGTGAACATTAATGTCCTCAAATGAGTGTCCTTTTTCCTTTAGATGAAGATAAACTGCTGACTCTGGTCCTGTGGTGTTACTGGTGTTTCCACTAAGAAAATAGAAATCCAGTTGACATGATTCAAGCCACAGACTTTTCAGATATAGTAAGCTATGCTGTGGTCTGACATTCTGTGCAGTCCCTGGGAGAGGATGTATTTGTAGACAGGATGCTGAACTGAGATCCAGGGTCTAGTTTCACTGGGTTTCTTGGGTTCTAATAGTTCAATGTTATTCTTTGCTTTTCTCCCACTTCTCTAAGAACGGATGGATCATGAAATAAATGAACAAAGATGTCTCATTCTGCTAATTGCAACTTTCATAATACAATTTTTGTTGTTACTGATAGGATACAAATCTGTAGACTTAGTACCTAAAACCAAGCTTGGTGCCAGACAGATATGAGGAGCTTAATTGATTCTCCTGGCTTGCTATGCTGGTTTAGGGACCGAATGCTGAGAAGAAAGTGGAGATTACTGCCATTGAGACAGAGCCATTCCTTGAGCTTCATGCTGAACAACTGGAAAACCAGACAAAAGTATTTGGAACTGGCATGGATGCTGGAGGCATCAGGCATGAGCAGCCCTTCATTGTTCTGAGTCAGGAAGAATATGGAGAACACCACTCATCCATCATGCATTGCCGGTAAGGATTGGACAATGATTAGAAATCTGAATGTCATATACGTCAATGACATCTCAATAGAGCGGAATCCGAATCTTTGTGGACTTAGCAAATCATAGACATTTATCCTTGGTTCACAGTCTGTCAAATGCAAATTATGATTAAGTGCATGTTTTGTTATAAGGATTATACAGAGTTCTGCATATTAGAAATACTATCTAAATGACGATGAAAATATCTAGACAGGGTTTAATTGATGTAAAAGATCAAATGGGTAATAGAAATCCATACCATATTTATGAAGAGGAGGCTATAAGTGCAAGTATTGGAAGGACAGAAGCATATCTTTTTTCTGTGTTTAGGGTTGACTGCTCTGGTCGAAGAGTGGCCAGTTTAGATGTGGATGGAGTCATCAAGGTGTGGTCTTTCAATCCCATCATGCAGACAAAAGCATCTTCAATTTCCAAGTCTCCACTGCTTTCTCTAGAATGGGCAACCAAACGGGACAGGCTGGTGAGTAGCTGGGGTTACTGTGAAGCTGATTGTCTTCGATTATTACTGAAGTATTCAGTACAATTTTGGCTGGGGATGATTTTTAGTCAGGAGGAGGGAACCAGATTGAAGAAGTTGTACTAAACCCAGCTTCCTTTTTGTCTTGGATGTTCCTAGGCTTAAACTCTATTGTACCTTAAGAAATGCCATGGCTGTTAATGCAGTTGAGATTATTTCTATAAATAAAGAAGGTATCTTGCGGCTCTATGTGGCGTGATTGATGGCGAGTTTAAAGACTGAAGACTATTGAGAGAATTGGAAGTTTACTAAATTGGTCACCAAACAAATATCCTATCTCTTTTAAGATGTGATTGACATATCTGTCTACTTGGAGAAAACAATGTCCTGGACTTCTGAGTAGTAGCACATTGCGAGAATTGGTCCATTCCAACTGTGATGACAGAGTTGACTCTGATGGCAGCTAT
Source organism: Charina bottae (assembly GCA_023362775.1). Classification (NCBI taxonomy): domain Eukaryota; kingdom Metazoa; phylum Chordata; class Lepidosauria; order Squamata; family Charinaidae; genus Charina; species Charina bottae. Next base: position 37,414,387 of record JALMGJ010000006.1, on the reverse strand, counting down.
GGTTTTAGGTCATATATGGGCACTGCAGTAGACATGCATAATCTTCATGTCCACTGATGAAGCTATAGATACTGGGAAATTGCTGGTAGCAAAATTAATGGAAAGGGTTGCAGAATGCAAATTCACTCTGTTGCTTTCTGGAAAACAAATTCAGAAAGTGAAACTAAAGATTGTGGCTTGGATATTATGTTACAAGCATTGCTCTAATATTTTCCACCAATTTAACAGCCAGTAGCTCAATATTGTTGCTAAGCAACTTTGAGTTTCTTCTGCTTATAGCTATCTCTTCTGGGAATATTCCTTGGCTAAAAAATATTTTGCTTATGCAGTTGATTGTTTCCTATTTCTTGTTTGTATTCCTTGGCTGATGCTGTGATTTATTTTAAATGTGTACCATCCCAAATCATTGAGCTGATTATGTAATAATAATAATAATAATAATAATAATAATAATAATAAAAAATTAAGCTTATATGCTGCCCACTCTGGGTGCCTCACAACAGTCAAACAAAGAAATTACAATAAAATCAATAAAAAATAAAAGGACTTGTTGTGTTAGATATTTAAACAATAAGATTACCATAGTAACTATTAGAGAATTCTCAGAACAAAAATACCTTGCATGAAAAAACAGGGGAAAGACTGCAATAATATGCCAGGAGAATCAGGAAATACTCAAATTTCTTTTTTCTTTGCACTAGAATTTTCCCCATTTTCCTTATGTTTACAAGATTTTAGAAGTCTACCCTTCAGACAATGTCTGGTAACTTCCTTTTTGCCAGGTGGTATCTCCCAGTTGTGGTTTGGGCTATGGACAAGATTAGCTAAGGAGGAATTGATCAGAGTAAAGACAAGGTTTGGTTTCTTTATTTACTATGCTAGGATCTGGACTTGCCCTCACTTCCAAGACATAACATTGCTCTCAGGCAGTTATGTTTACGCCACTTTAAAAAGTATGTAAGCCAAACTTTAAGAAGGCATACCATCTAGCAAACTGTAGATGGCCAAGGCTGAAAGATAGAAGCACCCCCCCCATTAATTTTCAGAGGCATACCACTCTTGTCCTTCATCTCTTTTTCTCCTCTGTTGCTGCTTTGAAGTTGCTGCTTGGCAGTGGAGTTGGTACCGTTCGTCTCTATGACACTGAAGCCAAGAAGAATCTTTGTGAAATTAGCATTGATGAAGATATGCCCAGGTATAAGTCTGATCTTTAGCCTCTGTATTTCATCTCAAGTGATGGTGATTTTTGTGAAAATAGTAAGATCAGTACTGCTATTTGTAGCATCTATTTAAGTTATGCATTCATCTGTCCATGACATAATGATGATTGTTGCCTAAGTTGATTACTCATTTGTGAATTGAGTGAATCATGAATGTATTTTCAGCTTTGCTTGTGTGACTTCTGTGCCATTTCAACATTCTTTGGGAGGGGGTTGTTAATGTTATATTTGGGAATGTTTTACATGCTATAACTTCTCTGCATGGGAACACTCGGTGATAGAAGAAGCACACAGGATTTTCTTAATTTCGCTTACCACTTTTGGTAAATGTGACAAATCTTCTTAACCTTGGATTGTAAGACAATGCCAAGGTTAAGGAGGAAGGATGAGATAATATGCTGCTATATCATAAAAAAAGTAGGGGCGCGATGGCTCAGTGGTTAAGATGCCAGGCTTGTCAATTGGAAGGTCAGCGGTTCAAGACCTGAGCGCCGCGTGACGGAGTGAGCTCCGGCACTCACCCCAGCTCTTGCCAAACTAGCAATTCGAAAGCATGCAAATGCAATGCAAATAGGTACCACTTCGGTGGGATGGTAACAGCGTTCCACATGTGTCATGCCAGCCACATGACCGTGGAACCGTCTTCGGACAGCGCTGGCTCTTCAGCTAAGAAACGGAGATCAGCACCGCCCCCTAGAGTCGGACACGACTGTGCAGGGGAAAACCTTTACCTTTCTATATCATCAAAGTTCTAGAGTGGTGCTATGGTCAGGCACAGGCCAAACCAAGTTGTAGAGGGAAGCAGAGGATTTTCCTGGGGCTCGTGTAGAGGTGCAGCATGAGCTCAAACACAGCCTTGATTCTGCAGATATTTCAACCTTTATTCTGTGGATATTTGGCCATAGTCATCCATAGCTGCTCTTACTCATTTACATTTACTTAAGAGATCTTCAGAGATTGGAGGAGGAGAGAATGAAGAAGGTCGTATGCTTAAAATTTTAATACTCTTGAGAGTTATCTATGATACCCAGTATAGATGCATGTTTTTGTGTTAGGAACAAGGACTATGTAGAACTCTGATCAGAGTCAATAGCAGTTGCTTTCCCCCTTGGTTCTATGGACTATCTATGTGGAAAGCCACAGCAAATTTTGTATCTCTGTATTTCAGGATCCTCTCCCTTGCGTGTAGTCCAAGTGGGGCTTCCTTTGTCTGCTCAGCTGCAGCATCTGGCCTTGTCAATCAGCTAGATTATGCTACACCAGATTCTGGAGGAAAAGGCATAAATCAAGTTCCTGGGAAATTGCTTTTGTGGGACACCAAAACTATGAAGCAGCAGGTATAGTGTACTGTGGTTTTTTTCCACCCTTGAGCTCATTTGGTAAAAACAAAGGAATGTTTTCTTAATCTGTAGCTCCAAAAAAGAAGGTACCTAATTGATGTTTTTAACAAATCCTTCATATGTTGGTTGATATTTCTTAATATTATGGTTGCTTAGACCTTTTGAATAATTACATGTCATCACAGTAGCTCTAATATAGATGTGAGCTAATGCTGAGTTGATCAATACATGTTTGCTACTGCCACCTTCTAGATCCAACATTGCTCAAGGATGCCTAGTTGGCTTTTTATTATTTCTGGTAGCTCTTAATTGACTTTTGCTGATTAGGACTGAATGATGAGTTTTTATAATTTGTTTATTGATAAGAGAGGAGATACGGGAAGAAGAGATTTTTTTAACTGAAATATTAGAGAAGGTGTTAAGTTACTGAAGCTGTCTATACTTGTCTGGAGGAAGGGGGGAGTCATTTCTTTATATATCTTTTTCTTTTTTTTTTCTTTTTTTCATTTTTCTTGTTCTCTGCACCTTTTATTTTTTCTTTACTTTTTATATTCTTAGTTTGCATTAGTCTTTTATCTTTGCATTTGTAAACTTTAATAAAATTATATATATATATATATATATATATATATATATATATATATAAAAATAGGGTGCCTAGTTGACTTTTGTGGCCAGACGTACTTTTGCTCAGCTTTGAGGGATACAGTGCTTATATCTCCTCCTGGAAAAGATCCAGCTGTAGTAAGCACTGTACCACTCAAAGCTGGGCCATCTTTAGTGCAAAGAGAACATGTTAATGGAAAGTATGCCTCTCTCTCATGATCCTATGAGAGGATATCCTTCCCCTCTAATCTGGAGAAGTTATATTTAGACTTCTCTTGGTTGGAATTTTTTCCCCACTGATAGAAAATAGCTGTTACCAGGAAACCTAGGCTAGTTTTATCAAAAGGTCCTGGTTTCCATCTGGTGCTTACAGAATATAGTGGGAGATGAAGAAACTCTGATGTAAGTTTCTGAGGTTTGGTTGAACAACTGGATACCTCAGAGTAACTGCTCCCTTGGGAAAGAACAAATAATTTAAATTCTCTGTTCTCTATTTTTTGTTTGCTGTTTCAGCTCCAATTTTCTCTTGAACCAGAGCCCATTGCTATAAACTGCACAGCCTTCAACCATAATGGGAATCTGCTGGTCACTGGAGCAGCAGATGGCATAATTCGCCTCTTTGGTAAATGGCTATTTATTTATTTAATTTTTATCCCGCCTTTATTATATTTTTTTTAATAAATAACTCAGGGCGGCAAACATACCTAATACTCCTTCCTCCTCCTCCTCCTCCTGTTGTTGTGGGGAAAACCACAACAACAACCCTGTGAGGTGAGTTGGGCTGAGAGAGAGTGACTGGCCCAAGGTCACCCAGCCGGCTTTCATGTCTAAGGTGGGACTAGAACTCACAGACTCCTGGTTTCTAGCCCAGCACCTTAACCACTAGACCAAACTGGCTCTCTTATAATATCATATATTGGTTTCTTCTTTTTTTTCATTTTATATAGTTATTGGACAGACACCTTGTTGTGGAGCAGGAGTGAGAGAATGGGCCAAAGGCTGGTACACTGACATAAGTTAACCAATGATGATGTTCTCATTTAATCCTCTTCTTTTATTAGATCCCTCATCTTAGTAGATACGATGCAATGCCCTCTAGGTATATTTTGACTATAATTCTCAGCTAGGATACAACATTGAGGAAGGTTGTTACTGATCCTTATCTATGTGTATAACATTGAGTGAGGCTCTCTATATCAGGCTTCACACTAGGACATGGCAGTTAATCTCCTCTCTTCCCACCCCATACTGGAATAAACAGAACTAATGCATTGTTTGTGTTTGGGGAGAGCTTCAGTTAGGGATGAGAAACATTCCCCCCAGGTCTTGAACTTCTAACTCCATCACCTCCAAGAAGCAAGGCCAGTGGTGAAGACCACGATACATGTTGTCCACATTCAATGGAGATCACCAGATTGCTGTCTCCCTAGCTTGAGAGCATCAACAGCCTTGTAATAGAGTGGAGATGGAGGGTTGGTGGAATTACTACATATGGAAGACCACTGTAACTGTTGTGTTCATGCAGGTAAAGAGAAGAATTTTCCTCCCTTACAGTTTGCATCCTCTAGAGCAGAGCTTTCCAAACTGTGTGTCGCGACACATTAGTGTGTCGGCTGCAGTATCTGGGTGTGTCCTGGCTGCTGCTGCCTCCGAGCCCTGCCAGGATTCCACGCAGGTCCTAGTGCCTGCCTTGTGCCCTGCTGTAAGAGTGTGTCACGAAATGATGCCCTGCTGTAAGAGTGTGTCGCGAAATGATGCATGTCTAAAAAGTGTGTCACCAACATGAAAAGTTTGGAAAGCTCTGCTCTAGATAAATCATCCCACTATAACACCAGCCAGCACAAGTCTTCTCAGTCAGAATATCAACACGGGTGGGAAAGAGAGACACCAAGTTCAAAAACGTATCTTAGAAGACCATGAAGGTAAACCACATGCACTTTTTTCCTCTCTGTCTTCCAGATATGCAGCAGCATGAGTGTGCTATGAGCTGGAAGGCCCATGATGGAGAGGTCTATTCTGTTGAATTCAGCTATGATGAGAATGCAGTTTACAGCATCGGTGAAGATGGAAAGGTAGGTTTTAGAAAAATAGTGGCCAAACTCTTGATATAAATAAAAGTGTTGCTATAATTATATAATATCAGCATTTATATGTCTTTTTTTGGAGAGACATTTGGCCCTCAAAATAGCTGGTAACTACATCGAATTAATGTGACCTCATATGGAAAAAACCTGTCAGCCCTCTATCTTCTGAAGTTTCATCTGAAAGCTGGTGATCCTGTGAGTCTACAGATCTTTTTGAAAACCAGCAGATGTCCTGAAGAGTAGGGACCCCATTGGCTGTGTTTCTACTGGCGTCAATAATTTCTCTCACTGTATCTGTAGGTGCTATAGCAAAGCAAAGCAAGCATGTGTTTTGTTATATATTTGACTGGGATCTCTTATATCATTCTAGTTTATTCAATGGAATATTCATAAAAGCGGATGCAAAGTATCTGAATATAGTCTCCCCAGAGATGCTACTGGCCCCTTTGTGTTGTCTGGCTATAGTGGATACAAACAAGTCCAATTCCCACGTGGAAGGCTCTTTGCATTTGACTCTGAAGGAAACTACATGCTAACCTGTTCTTCCACTGGAGGTGTTATCTACAAGGTACTGGCTACTAGTCAAGATGACTAGATGCCATCTCTGCAATAAGAACTGAGTTTGTTCATTCTGATAAGCCATGGCTTACTCAACCGTGGTTTATGAAGAAGCATCAATTTGATGGGCTTGCATAACATGTGAAACCATAAGTCATGATTAAGAAATCACATGTCTAAGCCAAAACCGAGTAACCACATTGTAGTTTAACATATTTTAATCTGGCCACATCCCTCTGGATGGAATTTGCTAAAGAAGGAGGGTTCTTTTGTTCTTGTGTAGCCATCTGGATAGATATTGGAAACAGCTAACTATACTATACAGGGCCTTTCCTGTGGTCATAGATATTGTTAAAGTAATACGGTTTGGGAAACTCATGAGTGGAGACAGTAAATGCAGCATATTTTGAGAAGTAGACGGTTGACGTTTTGGTCTATTTTATGACCCATATAAGTTAACCTGTGTTAACATTAAAATATATATATATATATATATATATATATATATATATATATATATATATATTGCACTTCAGTAATCATTCTGGCATTATTTATCTGAGCTCTGCTCAATGACTTAAAGTCCAGGGTAATATTCTAATTTTTTAAAAAAAGACCAGAGTTGTCCTAGAATTTTAGATTTCAGATTAGTAAGTGATTTCTGTGATTTTTTATTTATCTTTTCTCTGTTTCAGCTCAGTAGCAATGACAGAGTACTACAGAACTGTCTTTCCCTGGGAGGACATAGGGCTCCAGTGGTCACTGTGGACTGGTGCACAGCCATGGACTGTGGGACATGCCTCACTGCCTCCATGGATGGGAAGATCAAACTAACCACTCTACTTGCACAGAAGTCTTAAATGAAACTGTTCCAAGATGTGAACTATTTTTTTCTACAGAAGAATGATCAATCAGTATTAACCATTAGCTTCAAGCTTTTGTGGGAGAGGGAGGTTTAATCACTTGTCTTAATGTCCTCATCTCCTTTTAAGTTAGGAGTTACGTTTAACTGCCAAACTACTGCCACTTAGGAGAATAAGTTGTAACAATTCATCTCAACAAATAAGTATTCACTGGTCATCAAGTCCTTTCAATAAGGATCAGCCCCATTTTTTTCCCTTGGTCTTCATTAGCACATAGCCATAAATCTCCGGGTTTGTGCCAAGATGGAATGCAAATTTGTAGTGGTTCTAGCAGGTGGGAGATGGGGTGGGAAGTCTTGTGCAAAAATCTAACAGTATTCTCTGTCTGCATTTCTTACTAGAAAATGTTTGCTTGCGTTTGCCACTTTGGTAGTTTGAAGAACATTCCGTGCTGTGCTTCTAGAAGGAAAAAAGTTATTATATGTGTCATATTGTCATTTCCCTTTATTTAGCTGTTTTGGATGTCCGATACAGAGTACAGAAAGCATATGATAATAAAAATGTAATGAAATGGCATCTGTTTATTTCTACCAATTTTTAATCAGTTTGTCCTAATTAAGTTCTGTTAAGAAAGAAGGTTGAGAGTTCTATAGGTTTTTGCATTAGTAAAACCATCTTTCTAGCAATTGTGCATGTTTGGAGAGGATAAGAATGCACTGTATGCAGTCAAAAACATTTATGCATGGCTTAAGATACAAGTAAAAACACTAGCATGTGATACCTTGGAATTGCTTTTATGTCAGTCCATAATACTTCATGTATTCTTGTAACATGAGTAGTGTCATTGGTCATTAGCCTGAGTTCATAGAATGCAATAATTCTCAGAAACACATCTGATAGCTGGATGATAGCTGTGGTATTCTGCTCTAGCAGATCGAACACAGCAGAATTCCAAGCAGAAGGGGAACAGCAGTGTCTGTAATAAAAGAAATATGGCTGTTGTGGGTATTCTGGGCTGTGTGGCCGTGTTCTTAAACCTCCTTCAGTACCTGTCACACTAACCATATTTCTTTTGTATTGTTGAAGGCTTTCACGGCCGGAGTTCGATGGCTGTTGTGGGTCTTGTGAACACGACCACACAGCCCGGAAGACCCACAACAGCCATCGAACTCCGGCCGTGAAAGCCTTCGACAATACAAAAGAAATATGGTTAGTGTGACAGGTACTGAAGGAGGTTTAAAGAAATGGAGAAAAGTTCTGTCTGCTAGATTCAGACCTCCATGCCAAAATAATCTAGAATCATGCTTCTATGGACTCCCCAAAATACACAAGCCCAACATACCTCTTCATCCAATTATATCGCTACCAGGGACCCCAAAATACAACGTAGCCAAAGAACTTACAAAAAAGCTTGGACATCTCACAGATGGGAATGAATATTCTATCAACTCCCCACTACAGTGCCTCCAGAAAATCAAAAGACCTAAAAATAGAAAAAGAAGAAATTATGGTTTCATTCGACGTCACAGCACTCTTTATGTCCATAGATCCAGAACTAGTGAAAGAATCCATGGCAGCAGTACTATACAACACACCCGACCTAGCCAAATACACTTAAGACCGAAATATCCAGAATCATGAACCTCATCAACCTCTGCCTCACTACCTACTTTCGGTTTGATGGACAAAAAGCCGGTTCTGCCGGCTTGCCTGGGAGGGAAATGTTAACAGCTCCTCTTGGGGATGGCTGGTCCCATGAAGCCTAGTATCACCATTTTAACATCTTGGATTTTATATTATTTATTATATTGTTATTTTTCTATTTATGTTTTAACTTTCTATTGTGAACCGCCCAGGGTCCCTGACGGGGGAGATGGGTGGTAATATAAATTAAATAAATAAATAAAAATATATCAACAAACCAGAGGAACACCCATGGGATCACCACTCTCAGGACTCATAACAGAGACTGTAATGCAGTGTCTAGAAACCATAGCACTCCCATACATACAACCAAGAGTAGGGATCTGGTATGTAGACAACACCGTCATAATTAAAAAGGAACAACTAGAGAAGACACATGAAACAACATCTTCAAAGGAACAAAATTCACAAGAAAACACACTACCCTTCCTGGATATCATCAGCAGAGGAAATGATTGCAAATTACAAACCGCCGTTGGTGTGTCGCCGCAGGAAAACCTGGAAGTGCCACAGTTGCGGCAGCGCGCAAAAACCCGGAAGCGCTGCTGCTGCTTTAGGTTTTTACGTGCCGCTGTTGGTGTGTTGCCGCGGGAAAACCCAAAGTGCCGCCATTGCGGCAGTGCGCAAAAAGCCGGAAGCGCTGCTGCCACTTTCGGTTTTTGTGCACCACCGTGGCTGCGGTGCTTTCGGATTTTCGTGCGCCGCCGTTGGTGTGTCGCCGCAGGAAAACCCAGAAGCGCTGATGGCGCGCCATCAGCGCTTCCGGGTTTTGACATGACACATCTGGGTCCCGCAGGCGACACACTTTTGTGTCGTGACACACAGTTTGGAAAGCTCTGGTCCAGTGTCTTGTGCAAATAGCATATGAAGTTAAGGGGAACAAGAAGTGTATGTCAGAAAACAATCAAGTATACTTGCAAATCATTTTGCACCTAAAAAAAACCTTTTTATCACTTCGAAATATTTCATTCTGATGAGTGAAGATGTGTGGACATTCCCGAGACTAACTTACACATGTCTCCGTTGGGAAAATGATACAAAAGGAACTGCGGCAATTCAGGGGAGGGAGATGGTACGACACATTATTTGGATCAGTGTTTTTCAAACTTGGCAACTTTAGATGTGTGGGAATTCTGGGAGTTGAAGTCCACACATCTTAAAGTTGCCAAGTTTGAAAAACACTGATTTGGGTCCATATTTTCCTTCTCCCGCGAAGAGCTCTAGTATATGCAACGGGGCACAGCCCTCGTTCTGCTTCCGGGTGCCTCTCCTTGAAACTCCCGTAGCAGAAACGACTGCTTTGCAACTCACGTGACAAAGGCAACCCGAGTTCCCGGCGCCGATCTCGGAGCGGGCGGTACTTATCTCCCCTCGACTGCCAACAAGAACTGGCTTTTTATGCTGTCGTTTTGCGTCTGGAGGTGTGCTGGGTGAGGGTGTTTTTGCTTCTGTGAGCACTTTCGAGGAAAGCCCCCGCTCTTGCTCCGGCTTTCCAAGGCGGGCATCAGCAAGCGATACGAAGCATCTTGATTCGCAGGGCGGGTAAACACCCTGTGGCGTTTTTCTTTAAAAACGGGTTTATTGGTTTCCCGGATTCTTGCTTGAGATATTTAAAAGAGTACCTGTATATCTTCTTGCACGGGGTGAATTGGACTCAGCCTGTAATCTTGTGTGCCAGTTTGGGAATAAGCGCCATTGAACACAGTGAACCTTTAGACCAGTGTTTCTCAACCGTGGCAACTTTAAGAGGGATCGACTTCAACTCCCAGGATTCCCCAGCCAGCATGAGAGTTAAAGTTGCCACGGTTGAGAAACACTGCTTTAGACTGAATTAAGTGCAGTACTGCCTTCATGCCTTTTGTGTATTTGCAGTGGTGGGAATTAATAGGTGCTTTGTATCATTCTTGTGCCTGGTTGTTATGGCTCCATCCCAAGGCTTAGGCCTGCATAATGCAAATAAATAACAGACTGTTATGATTAGTGATGTGGATAAACCTCTGAGACATTTGATGCCTGAAAGACTAATGTTGGTTCTCATCCAGAACTCAGTTGCCTTTTTCTCTCTCTGCAAACTTGTAGCATAATACCATGGTAGATAATGGAGAGGTCCTTAATATTGGATGAATTCCAACACTGGGTGGATTTGGCCCAATCTAGGAGTTGTATGTCCTACAAGTGTCCATAAATCCTCATACCCAGATTGTTACAGGTAAGGAGTTATAGGGCAAAGATTGCCTCCTGAGCTCTCCATGCAAGAAACTGAAAGGAGAAGCTTGCTGTGTAGGGGGGAAGTAGGAAACCTTTTATGGCCTTTTGAAGATGTTTTGGTCCAGGGATGAACATTGGGGTGTGGGGGAGGGGGCTGAGTGCTATCAAATTGAAGCAGCAAGCAAAGCCTCCCGTACCTGTCGTTCAAGTGTTTATTTGGAATATTTCAAGATATCTTGAAGTAGTAGTTCCCAATGAAAGCATCTGTCAGAAAGATGAAGGCTCAACAGTAGAGTGTGCTGGTAGACCCCATGTCTGATTTCATGCACAGGAAATCAGCCCTTCACTGTTTTAATGCATTTGGGGAAGATACGAGTTAGGGTTCAGACAAATACTGTATAATGCAGTGCTTTCCAAACTGCTCCCGTTGGCGACACACCAATGGCGGCGGTGCGGGGGGGCACGTGGCGGCGTGCGCGGCAGCGGCCTCGTGTTTTCCGCTAAAACGCGGAAGCGCCACTGCCGTGTACACCGCCGCCGCGCGCGCCCCTGCGCCGCCCCTTCCGGTTGTTGTGTTGCGACACACTAATCTGTGTGTTGCGACACACTAAAGTGTCGTGACACAGAGTTTGGAAAGCTATGGTATAATGCATGCCACTTATTGAGCCTAAAAGATTATTGACTGACACAGGGCACAATCCTCCTGTACCTGATGCTTGCTGGTTGTAGGTTAAATATGCTCAGTACTTTGCTTGGTTTTTATCCCTCCTCAGGGTGTGATCATATATTCACTTTTCTAAGAATAAACTGCTTACTGTGGGATTTACTAATGAGTGGACCAGGTAGCAGCATGTAGTTAACCCTGCTTGATACTCGGATTGGAGACAAGCAAGAAATCCCAGGGCTGTAGGCTAGACTAGGAAGCTGAAAACATCCCTGAAGAAAGCAATGGGAATCATTTCCATGGAGTTGCCATACAACTACATAAACATTATATGATGTCACCAGGTTTCATACTTGACTCAAAGGAGATTTTGCCTTTAGATACAGATAAGATTAATTAATAGAGTTCATAGCAAACTTTATTCAGAGATATATTCTTAGAATGGTATTACCTGGATGTATCTGATTGGTGAAGACCAATCTAGCTGTTACAACTGGCTAATTTGTTTTGATAGTTGGATTGTACCACTGTCTTGTATGCTGTCTAATCTATAACGCTGCAGCTTTCTAACCATATGCTTAAACATAGATTGGAATCCAGAAATCAAAATACATGAGGATTGGGAATAGATTTCTTCTGGGTAACTCTCTGAGCTATCTTTTCTACTTGTTTAAGAAACATTTCTGCTGTAAAAGCTGTAAGGATCAAACATCTGTTAAATTTAAAGATGTATAAATGTGGCAGGAAAACCAAGTAACAGAATGTAAAACTCAGTTGCTGTTTAAAAGCTCACAGATACAGTTCTATATCCCAGGGAGGAAAGGTCAACAATAATAGTTACTTGTTTATTTTCCACAGGGGATACTTGCAGAAGGGCTTCAGACTAATAGAGTAACACAGGAGGCAGCTCTCTAGAAATTTTAGTTGTGGGTGTTCTCAGTTAATATAGCAACTTGAACTCAGGTAGTAAATAGGAAGCCTATGAAAATATCTAAGGAAATATAGTTCCAGTCAGTAACCTTACATTTTTTAATGCTTACATTTATTTACTTACCGTAAATAAAATGGTTGAGTAATCATGCCATGTGACCCAAGCAAAGATAACTGGTGAAATCATCCTTTGGGGATTTTTGTGAGTCCAAAAAGAAGTGCAGAAATTTGAGAATATATAATGCCTATTCCATGACATTGAATATACACATTTTAAAACATATTTGCACAACAGACTAACTTAATTTGTAATTAGCTCTAGCATGTTTGAACCTGGAGAATGCATTAGAATTACTTACCTTACCTGTGGCTCTCTGTGTTATTTGCATCCCCCCCTCCAAGTATACCATTCCCCTGGTGGTCTGTGGTCCTGACCTAAGAACCCGGGTTTGCAAACAGGCCAGAGGGCTGGGTGGTTTATAATTCTGACTGATGGATCCAGTTTAATTGTACTTTTTCTCCAAAGCTCTGTATTTATGAGTATAGTTTTATATTGTGTTTTTATGCTGTTTTAATTTTGCACACTTCCTAGTGTCTTTCGATTTGGTGGCCTATACATCGAAAAGAAAAGAAAAGAAAAATAATTCATTACAGCCAAAGGCCAGCAGCAATAATAAATAAATAAACCCTGAAAAGGAGGGTTAAGCTGAGACTGGAGCAACCAAAAAATAAAGCTGTCTAGCTCCATCCCTTCTGCTTTTTTTTCCCCCCCACACAGGTGCTTGTAACTGCAAGTTATTGAAATGGGGACGCGGTGGAGTGGGAAGATGCTTAGCCTTCCTCCCTCCCATCTGTGGTAGCTCTGAATGTGATTGCATGTTTTTATTTACTTTTTAATATATTTGTAAAATAAAGTGTTAGCTGGCCAGCCATGGCAAAGATGAGCCAGTATGGTTTTCAACTAACACACCAAAGGTAGTTTCAAGTTGCTGTGTCTGCTGCCAGACCAGTTATTACCTATGGTTAGCACCAGATGTGGCTGAGATGTGTGAACATTGTCTTAGAGAGGAATAGTAGGCTGCATGGAACTATTAACTCAATTGCCAACGTTTAATTCCAATAAACAAGTAACTATTATTGTTGACCTTTTACTCCCTGGGATATAGAACTGTATCTGTGAGCTTTTAAACAGCAACTGAGTTTTACATTCCCCATTTCCCTGTTGTACAAGTTGTTCCCTTTCTTCTTGAATTAACAGAGATGAGTTCCCCTGGGGCAACAAAGAAGAGGATCCTCCCAGCATGGATGACCAGGAAGACAGTTGAACCAGCACAATGGGCAGAAATGAGGCCAAAGAGAAGGAAAAACACAGCTTTAGCAAGGTATGCTGCCCACCTGTTTCTTAAAAATCAGAGAAGAATGAGTTGTTCTAAACTACCCTTTCCACCCCCAAAGAACCTAATAGTAAGGGTGTGTGTGTGTGACGTGTGTGGAACTATTGATTGTTTTTTTTATTATGTGCCATCAAGTCAGTGTTGACTTTTAGTGATCACATAGATAGATTTTCTCCAGGATTGTAGAACTATAGCATTCTTCTATTATTATTTTTTTTTAGATTTATTTATTTATTTATTTATCGTATTTATACCCCGCCTATCCCCTCCCTATCGGAGGACTCTAGGCGGCTTACAACATTGCAATTCATATATTTATACATACGTTTATATATTAACAACGTTTTTACCGCGCGCTCAGGGAAGGGGGAAGGGGACTGACTCTTTTTCCGTGGGTATTGGACTACATGTCCCAGAATACCTTGCTTCAGAGTCAGCTGCTGACGTCCTGGATGTTGCTGTTTTTATCCTGCCTTTATTATTTTTATAAATAACTCAAGGCGGGGAACATACCTAGTCCTCCTTCCTCCTCCTATTTTCCTCACCACAACAACCCTGTGAGGTGAGTTGGGCTGAGAGAGAGTGACTGGCCCAAGGTCACCCAGCCGGCTTTCATGCCTCAGGCGGGACTAGAACACAGTCTCCTGGTTTCTAGCCCAGCACCTTAACCACTAGACCAAACTGGCTCTCAATATTTCAGCTTCGTCTTCCTGTTTTTATACCCTTAAATAGTCGCACGCATATATCTGTGCACACTCGCACACATCCAAAATAATAGTCCGTAGAATCATTTTGTGACCAATTAAAAACGTATTCTCTGTGGTTTCACTCTTCACAGAATTTGTTGTTTATTCGTTCAGTCGTTTCCGACTCTTCGTGACTTCATGGACCAGCCCACGCCAGAGCTTTCTGTCAGCCGTCACCATCCCCAGCTCCTCAATGGTTGAGTCCGTCACCTCCAGAATACCATCCATCCATCTTGCCCTTGGTCGGCCCCTCTTCCTTTTGCCTTCCACTTTCCCTAGCATCAGCTTCTTCTCCAGGGTATCCTGTCTTCTCATTATGTGGCCAAAGTACTTAAGTTTTGCCTTTAATATCACAGAATATGTCATCCCAAATGGTTAACTCATATAAAATCTTGAAAGTTTGGCTGTGAGAAACCATATTTTGGATTCAATTAAGGTTAAATTAGGATTAAATGTTAAAAAGCTTTCCCTTTACAGTTCTAACAGCAGGAAACATTTTTAAACAAGAGCCACAATTTTTGTTATTCAGTACAGAGGTTGTGGGAGACCGATAATACAAGAATAAAGGCAGATCATGGTGAAGAACTGTTTGGAATATAGGAAAGAGCCTTAAAATATTTGAGATGGTCCTAGCAATTTTCCCTGACTCCAGGGCTAGCTAAAATGGAAGTATAAGGCTACAAAGAGAATTTGGGAAGGCTTAATGTGCCCTTTCTGATACCTGTTTATTGCCTATAAACTGTTTTTTACTGGGTTTTGGAGGGGGGGTGTTGTTTGTTTTTCCCACTACTTGCTTCAGAATATGATTTTCTTTTGCAGGACTGAGACTGTATATTGTATGAACGAAGCAGAGTTGGTAGACATGGCTCTTTGCATTTTAGCTGAGGTGAGCAATGCAAAAGATGTTGCCCAACTGGCAGCTTCTCGCTTTTTCCACCCTGTTACCTGCAATTATGGTGGCTGCAGCTTTTCTGTTGATATTTTTCCAGAATATCTTGCTCTCTGAGAATGGAAAAAAGAACTAGGCCTAAATACAGCCAGTTGTACTTGGTGATCTACCTCTGATAAGTTCGAGGACACTTCTGTGCATTTCTTTGACCATGGAGATTTATTTATAATTTTACCAACCAGGGCTAGATTGTGGATATTCTCCCAGGCATCAAGCATCTCACTTGTCTTGATTTAGATAGCAAAGAGAGAAAGTGCTATATGTGAGGAAACTTGGTGTCTTCGTCCAAACATGGAGGAAAATATGATTCTTTCCTTTGTTAGAACTGCAAGGCTACAGAAGGTGATGTGATTTCATCAGAAGATGAGGTACAAGAGCTTCAACAAGAACTGACAGATGGTCACCATTCAAGGAGTGCTACCAACGTTGCCAAGGATCCTCCTGCAAAATCCACATCTCCAGATCAGTCAGCTTCTTTAAGTTGCAGCGAGGAGACCAAAGTGGAAGAAGACGATGATGCCTTAAAATATGTCAGGGAGATCTTCTTCACTTAATTTTATAAACAACATAACAGTTTTTTAAAATTGGTAAATAGAAGATATAGATATGATGACAGTTGTGGGTTGGATATCAGAGGTGAGGCAACAGTACATCACAGTGTCAGGACTTCAGGAAATAAACTGATCAGGAGGAAAGACTATGTGCAAATCTATGTTTGTAACTGGGGATTTAATTGGAGGAAGAATGGAGGAATCTCCTGCTGGGTTCCCTGATGGTGATAAGCACTTTTTTTGCTTGACTTGGAAGACTTGAATTCTATATTTAAAGAATAAATATAGTTACTACTTTTCTTTACACTGGCCATTTTCATACTAAATTAAGAGCTAGTTTGTTTAATCATAGGTCAATGCATCAGTTGTAATTGCTAGTGGTTAAGGCGTGGTGGCTCAGCGGGTAAGACGCCAGGCTTGTTGATCGGAAGATCGCAAGTTCAGAGGTTCAAGACCCTAGTCCCGCGTGACGGAGTGAGCTCCCGCACTCGCCCCAGCTCTTGCCAACCTAGCAATTCGAAAGCATGCAAATGCAAGTAGATGAATAGGTACCACTTCGGTGGGATGGTAACAGCGTTCCGCGTGCATCATGATGGCCACATGACCGTGGAAGCGTCTTCGGACAGCGCTGGCTCTTCGGCTAAGAAACGGAGATGAGCACCGCCCCCTAGAGTCGGACACGACTGCACAAATGTGCGGGGGGAACCTTTACCTTTTTTTTTAAGGCTCCGGGCTAGAAACCAGGAGAGTCCCGCCTTAGACACGAAAACCGGCTGGGTGACTTTGGGCCAGTCACTCACTCTCAGCCCAACTCACCTCACAGGGTTGTTGTTGTGGGGAAAATGGGGGGGGGGAGGAAGGAGTATTAGGTATGTTCCCTGCCTTGAATTATTTATAAAAATAATAAAGGGATTAAAAAGAATTAGGATTTTTAAAATATTTTTAATATTTTTATTTATTATTTTTAGCTCTTCGCTTGTTTATGAGATGGGTGGTTATATAAATCCAATATATAAATAAATAAAATTGGGACCGGAATTTCCATCGCTACTTGATGCGGTCGTAAATCACAGTCACATGACCGCATCGCTTAGCGATGGAAATCCTGGCATTCCTTGTTGCCGTCGTTAAGCAAGGGCAACTTCACAACTTCCTGCCAGCTTCCACAAGCAAAGCCAATGGGGAAGCCAGCAGGAAGTCACAAGTCCCAGGCAGTTTGCAAGCAGACCAGCGGGCAGGTAAGTGGCTGCTGCCGGGTGAGGGAGGGTGTGCAGGGGGCCAGCATGGCGCAAGTGTGGTGGGACCAGGTGCTGCCAGGTGGGGAAGGGTGCGCAGGGGGCACTGTGGGTGGTGGGTGTGCTGGGAGATCCCTTGGATCTCGTACTCTGTAGCTGGGCTCCTCAGGAGAAAAGGCCGTGGGAGTGAGAGTGACTTACAAGAGTGTCTTGTGACCTTCCCTGCCAGCTTCCCTGCCGAAGCCAGCAGGGAAGGTTGCAAATGGCGATCGTGGGATGCCGCATCTGTTGTAAGTGTAATCTGGCTGCCAAGCACCCAAACTGTGATCACATGACGGGGGGCGCTGTGATGGCCGGAACTTCAAGGACTGGTTGTAAGTACCCCTCGTTCAGTGCCGTTGCAACTTTGAATGGTTGCTAAACGAGTGGTGGGTAAGCGAGGACTACCTGTATTTTAAGTCATAATTAAACTCCTATGAAGCAGGGATTAATGCAATAATAGGAAAAGTTTTATCTGCTAAAGTGCCTTAGAAACATGCATTTTTGAACCAGGTCCTATTATTTGTCTTCATTAAATAGGTGTCTCTTCTCCAAGTAATGTTCAGTCCATTTAGTAGTTATCTGGGTTATGACAGAACCAAGAAATCATCTCAGTACATTTATCACTCATATGGTAGCTTTAGGTAAACCACAGATCTAGGTCATATGGTTCTTGTAAAAATTATTGTGTTAATGTATATCAGAAGGGGAAAAAGTATAGAAATGCTATATAGAAGAAAGCTGCTCTTGAAGTTATGCAGTTTTACAAATGGAACTCTGACACAACTGGTAATAATTAAGATGATTTTACTTACTTTACAAATTACTTTGTTTCTGGCAGAAAGTCAGTTGACAGAATATGAACCATCATACACTAGTAAAAACAGATACAAATAATTCAGATTTCATTAAAAAGCTGATAGTGTTGTTCACATACAATTAGAACCCTGGGGAAAGAAAGACTTCCCATTTATGGGTTAACAGTAATAAATCGATATGTAGGTAATCTTATCACTCTTTTCAGTCACCAAATATTATTTGCATAATAACCGAATGTTAAGAGAGGTATGTACCTATAATACTTGTGGAGAGAACAAATTTGTCTTCTATTATGCTACCCTCCACAAAGGTATGTCCTCCAGATGTGTTAGGATTCAACTAACAGAATCCTTTCCAGCAATGGAAATTCTTGAAACCGAGTCTCAACACATCTCAAAACACATTAGGGAAGGCTCTTCTGCTACTTGGACATCTATTTCAGCCTGTACAGTAGTGAGATTTGACTTCAAGTTCCATCATTCTGGAAGTGTCAGCAGCAGTTATAGAACAGAAGCAAGCTACAGAAACACTAGTGGGTTCAGCTCCACTTCACCACCTCACTTTGTCTGGTTAAAAGCCAGAAAAGCAACAAAATTACACAACTGGATTGATTACGAGACATTTCAAAGCCTTCATTATAGAAGTGAAAAACGCAGTGATATGCAACAGAATAAATATGAAATATTAGGGTAGTAGCAATAAACAGTGCAAGTGGTCTGCACAAGGATCTTTCTTTCACAAGCAATACTTGCCAGAATACTCATCAGTGCTACAGATTGGAGAAGAAAAGCAGCCACACAAGTCTCTCTTCTGTGCAATGGCACTCTGGATATTCTGTTGATCTCAGAATGTGTGGGAAAATGTAGCCAGGGGAAGAGGACTGGTTTTCAAGGCAAGCTAACATTCACAGAAAACCGTAGGTTCAATTAATGCAGAGCTTTCCAAACTGTGTCGCGACACAAAAGTGTGCCGCCACACACAGTCTGGTGTGTCGCCACACAACCCGGAAGCGCTGATCATCATCAGCGCTTCCGGGTTTTCCCGCGGCGACACACCAACTGCAGCGTGCAAAACCCGAAAGCAGCAGCAGCGCTTCTGGGTTTTCGCGCGCTGCCGCACTTCCGGGTTTTCCCGTGGCGACACACCAATGCCGGTTGGTGTGTCGCCGCGGGAAAAACTTTGGAAAGCCCTGAATTAATGTCTCAAACAATACAAGAATTCCCAAGTTAGGTCCCAAGGAAATTTTCAATACTAGCAAGCAGTAGCTGACTGACTACTCTTGTCTTGAAACAGGAGAGTGCAACCTCTGTCAGCTTACAGGCCACACCATGCTTTGTACGGCAAAGGCTGTGCTCCAAAAATAGAAGAGACTAAAACCCATTGCTGCAGGAGGCCTGAGGGATTTTATGGTGGTTCAATACTTAACGTACTCCTTTTTGCCTTAATCCTTTCCCCAAACTAAAGAAAATGCTTACATCTAAGTGTGGTTCCTCTTCAGAGGGCATCAGTTGATCTTCCAGCCCTTGAAATAGGGGAGACTCTGCATATGTGGTAAGAGTGTTATCTCTCCTCTAGTTCACTACTGTTAGAGAGCATTCCCTGAATTCAATGCATTCAGGCCTTGGAAGGTGTTTTTGCACTGGTTCCCCCACTCAACTCACCACAGTGTTTATTACATTCAGATGTTGCCTCACGTTGCCAAACATGTTATTCCAAATTCAACTTGGCCATGGGTTCACACAGTACACCAAACCATACACAGACAACAAAGGTTGGAGTTGCATGTTGAGTTCTTGTAGTCTATTTGCAGTTCACTCTGTCAATTGAACAAAAATTCTCATTGAACAAAAATTTATGCAGGAGTCAACTGTCTCTCAGGAAGAGTGTCTTTGAACTCTGCAAGGTAGAGGATAATTATGAGCAGGTGGAAGAGAAGTAAAACATAAGCCCCAACTAGGGCTGCAAAGCCCTCACTGAGTTCAGAGACTTGAATCCACCTCTGATTGGGAAAGATAAACAAAGCGAGACCAACAGGCAAACTCAAACTGCTAACAGACAGAAGAATCTGAGCCAGTTTCCATCCGTCTCTGTGTCTGAAGCACAGGGCCTGCTGCATGACTGTAGTGGCAGCGAAGAGGCACAAAACCGGGCTGATGTATACGCAGACCCTTGACAGAACCAGTGCAGCCTTGCTGATCCCTAACTTCTCCATGTCTCTGATCATGAGGCAATCCAGTTCTGCTTTCTGATCCCACAAGCAGAAATTGTAGAAGCCGATTCTTTTGGTGGGAAGGTTGATGATATTCCCAGCTTCCCAGACAAGGGCATATAATAGTAAAGCATTATAACCAATGGCAAGGGAGAGATTACTCAGATACAAGAGGCAGGAGTTGTATCTCAACTCTTTTAACCCTTTAATGTATTCAACGATGGTTTGTTGGAACTTCAGCTGCATTTTCCACCTGAACACCTGGCAGAAGAAAGTAAATAGTTAGGTTTGGTTCCTACGAGTTATGTCTCCACTTCAGCACATACTTCCCGAGTGTCTTAGGGACCAGGGTTTTATACAATGTTATAACAATGTGATTTTAACCATGTTTCTTTCAACAGTGTTTTTTAATAAATTACAATTGGCCTAAGGTTCCCCCCGCACATCTGTGCAGTCGTGTCTGACTCTAGGGGCCGGTGCTCATCTCCGTTTGTTAGCCGAAGAGCCAGCGTTGTACGAAGATGCTTCCACGGTCATGTGGCCGGCATGACGTGCACGGAACGCTGTTACCTTCCCACCAAAGTGGTACCTATTTATCTACTTGCATTTGTATGCTTTCAAATTGCTAGGCTGGCAAGAGCTGGGGCTAGTGCGGGAGCTCACTCCGTCACGCGGGGCTAGGGATTCGAACCTACGAACTTGCGATCTTCCGATCGACAAGCCTGGCGTCTTACTCGCTGAGCCACCACGCCCCTTACAATTGGCCTAGTTCACACAAAATCAAGCCATATACGATGGTTTACAAACTACAATTGGTAGATTTACATGATACACAAGACCATCCACACTCCTTGAAAGCTTTGGGTGCAGCCACTGAGCCCTCCAAAAATTGTTGCAAATTGTTATTTGTAAAATGAGAAAAGAAGAAATTCAAACAATAGAAATTGAATGAAATCAAATGTTTTTAATTTGCTTCTACATGCTACCAGCAGATCTTTCAAAGGCCAAGTCTAGCTCTTAACCCAGGAAGTTACTCATTCCTGAGCTAACCCCAAACTATCTATTACTAATATTTCTCAGCTGAACTTGGTCTTGTGAGAATGAAACAGCTGAGATGAGTGAGTAGAGAGAGACTATGTTGGAGAATAACAGCACAACTGCCCAATGATCCATCTATCTATCAGAGCCTGGCTTGGCAGATATACAGGAATCAGTGCTGCCTAGCATTTTGGAATTCAGTGGCTCTTTCCTCTGGGTTGATGGCAAGTCCTATAAATATTTATCTTTCACGTTGGGACTGTTTTTAATAATAATTATTAATACATAAATAAATAATTAACTCAAAATAACTATTAACTCAGTCAATCAACCAAGCAGCGAACAACAACCCAATCAAGGTACTACCAAGGAGAGAACAACACCCCCACCAACACAGGCAGGACAAGCCAAGGTATATAAACAGAGAGCAAGTTCCACTCCCTTTTCGCACTGAAGATGTTGCCTAGCCTGGCAATGAAATGTCTGCAAGAAAACAACAAGGCTCAGAGAGCACCATGGACTCCACAGTTCAACCCTGAGCTACAAATATTATCTTCGATTGGAACTTAGAGCCCTCTATCATATTTTGTTGTACTTCAGCTCTCATCTCTTCAAAGCCTTGACTCAACCACAGGCGAAGGAAGAGATAATAGAGCTTTCCAAGGACTTTAAAGACAGGCTGAAATAGCTGGGATTGAAAGGGAACGCACTAGACTAG
Organism: Charina bottae; assembly: GCA_023362775.1. Lineage (NCBI taxonomy): Eukaryota > Metazoa > Chordata > Lepidosauria > Squamata > Charinaidae > Charina > Charina bottae. Next base: position 37,392,512 of record JALMGJ010000006.1, on the reverse strand, counting down.
GAAAGGTTGTTCATCTCCAACGTGATAAACCAGTGACATCCGTATCCTGATTCTTTCCTAATTTATTGGCAATTGAGAGGACTTTCTATAAACCACAAAACTTCAAGACCAACAGAATGAGGAAGCAAGTGTGAGATGAGGATGTCGGAAGGTTTGCTGATTCACATCCTGCAGAAGGCACTGTATTCTATGCAGGACAAAGCAACCAGCAGAGTTTGAGGGAATATCACAGCAAGTATTCATACAACCTCTTTAGTGCATGGCAGCTATTATTCAGCAGATCCAGATAACCATGTAGCAGTTCTGACACCCTAGGGAAATCATATCTCTTCATCTTCTGATCATCTTATTTGATACTGTCAGTGTATTATCCCATTGCAGAAAAGCTACAGAACCATTATTTCTTCATTAAATATCTCCCCTACCTGTTTACAGTGTAGCAATGCTTTCACAAATGACTGTTTGAAAAAGAGCATTCAAAGATATGGTTTCTTGGTATGGCTGAAAAATATCAGAGACAAAATTTGAATTTCAAATGCACAAAGGGCCGAATCACAATTTTGCTCCATCTAGAATGATTATATACTATATAGTAATAAGGTGTAATAATGTGGTGGTAAAATATTCCAAATGTTGTCAACTTGTAATGTTGGAATCTTTTGGTTTTTTTTCAGTTCCTTTCCCAAAACCTGTTAAGAAATATTACTGTGTTGGAGTTTAGTTTTTTAAAAAAGGGGAGGAAAGGGAGGAAAAAGTAACAGACAGCTATAAAATTAGGCATGTTAATAAGAAACAAATAGTTCCCCTCTCTCACATTCCATAATACTAACAGTGTTTCCCAGCTGGTGTTATTCAGATTCATATCTTGAATTTTAACCCCCATCATCTATAGCCAGTTGATACGATGGGGATTATGGAAAGTGATATAAAACTTGTCTCCAGTCCTGTTATTTTGGCAAAGAAGTGGTTGGCTGACTCTTGAAGATGCTGTATGTCAATGAAGAGGAAATGACTTGAGAGAGGAAGTTTTGAAAAAAAAACCACAACCTACTGCCCTGACGTACCTCTGAGACCAAAGGATTGCATCCTAGGACTCTTGACCTCATAAAGCAGGGTGGAGCAGTGTAGAGAGAATAAGTGTTTGAAACAAAGGCAGGGATATTCTAGTTTACAAAGAAGAAAGTTTTTTAATCCACTGAAAAAACCTTCATGAGGCTGGGCACTGAAACAAAAAGAAATAAAAGCAGAGGTGTGGAGGAATTAATCCGTAATTCAGCATAATGTTGAATGGTGCAAGTATTATAGATTAACTTGGATGATTTTTTTTTTGGTGGAAGAAAAGATCTGAAACTCAAAATAAGGTGATAGTGCAATCTCTTTGGGGAAAAGAAAGTAAAGGCCCACAGTATACAGTAAACAAGAGGAAAAGATGCCCGTCCCTGTGTAATAGAGGAGGAGTAAGCAAGTAAGAAACAAGAAAAGTTAAATATTAGGATAGGAAGAAAGAGCATATGACCTAAGCAGGAAACAGAGTAATAGTGCATGTGGAGGACTGAGGCTGAAAAACAGTGGGGTCAGAAGGAAACTGGAGAAAAAGTACAAAGAAAATTTGGCAAAATGAGATTGCCAGGACACAGGAAAAGACAAGGAGGAGTCTGGGAAAGCTGGCTCAAGTAATAGTGAGACAGTAGTCTAAAGAGGGCTTGAAAGGCACAAAAGAAGCACCCCCTATATAAAGGGCATATTCACAGCCCCGACTGTCATGCTCTAATGAAAACAGCAACTCACTCTCTTCCTACAAGTCAACTAAGGCTTTTCAGGCACCGAGGACAGAAAGGAGGCTGTAGTAAGGGGAAACTCAATCCCAGTCTTTGGGGCAAAGTGGGCTGAAGGCGGGTAAACCAAATGGCTCTTGGGAGCTTTGAGGAGACATGCTCAGGGGCATCTTTGCCGGCAACTGCCAAATCTTAACAGTCGTCCGTTCAAACACCAGTCTGAACTGTCCGTGGCCGCTTCAAGGAACGGTCTTGGCGTGAGGGTGGAACAGCTACGTTGGAATGCGCCGAAGGAGAGCCGGAAGGGCGTCCAGAGGCGCCCAGGTCTCTCTCTCTCCGCTTCCCCGGGGCCTGAGAAAGCAGCCATCCCCAGCAGGGCGCCCTTGCCTTCAGAGATTGGGATAACTCGCAGGCGACACGCGAGCCAATCCATCCGCGGGGAAGGCTGGGTGTCGGATCTCTTTCGCGAGCCTTCGGACCTTGCGACTTGGTGCGAGAAGAAAGGGGGCGGGGGGCACCTGGACCGCTTGCTTTCATTTGTGATGCCGCGGTTGTATCCAACTCAGTTGGAAAACCCGCAGGGCCTCCGTTCTCTTCCCAGAGTCAGGAAGACGGTCGGAGGCAGGGGCTGCCAAGCACCGCAAAGCAATCGAGGAGAATTAAAGACTGGTTTTGCATATCCCTAACCCCGTATTACAATGTCCCTACACCGTGTGAACGCTTAAATTAACCAGGAATAATAATAAAGAGGTTCTTTACTTGCTTGCCGACGTCGAGGCGTTAAATCCCACCGCTGGATGTGATCCTCCTGAGCGCTCAGGCTCGCTTTCAATCTTGTTTACTGCTTGGTCTGTTTTGCTCCTCTGATCGCGTGCGGCGCTTTCAGCAGATTTCCCTTTCGTTTTCGTCCTATTTTTCCGCACCCAGGTGCTTTCCTATTAGCAATTGCGGTCGGCCGTCTCGTGATTGTTTTCCTTCATCTTCTCACGGAATCCAATCGATCTTCCAGAAGCTGCCGTTTGACATTTTTCTTGTATTTACGCTTTTTAAATATTCATATGTCGCCGTTTAGGCACATCTCTGTAGGGCTCATAGAATTTTGAGTACTATAATTGGATGAATTCATACCAGTATATCATTAGAACATGCAAGCTGGTAACAAAACAGAAATGATCCCCCGGTTGTTTTAGGCGCTTTCATTTCGTCATTCCCGACTTTCGCAATACACAAAGGGCCAACGACGAAGTTCAGAGCAACTTTAAGATGTGTGGACTTCAACTCTCAGAATTCCTCAGCCAGCCGCCCCGCTAAGCAAGACAGTACAGCAGGGCTTTCCAAACTTTTGCTGTTGGTGACACACCAACGGCCGGCCCACAAAAACCTGGAAGCGCCGCCGCCGGTGCGGCGCGCAAAAACCCGGAAGTGCCGGCGGCGGCGCTTCAGGGTTGCCACTGCGGCGGCAGCGGCGGCACCCCTTCGAAAGGGCAGGCTCCGAGGAACCCAAAAATGCCCTCGGTTCCGGCAGGGAGGCGAAAAGCCTTGCCGTGCGCGCCCCGGCCGGCCAGGCAGGTGCGCGATTTTCGCCTCCCTGCCGGAACCGAGGGCATTTTCATCAGCGCTTCCTGGTTGTCACGCGGCACACTTGGGCCCCCCAGGTGACAGAGTATTGTGTCGTGACACACAGTTTGGAAAGCCCTGCGGTACAGTATTACCCGGGTGACGCTCTTTCCAGGGGAGAGATGGTAGCGATTGGGATGCATTGCGCAATCGCGCCTATCACATTGCAGTTCTTAAAGATTTCCTCTTAACACCAATAGCAAGAGAATAGAAAGCCCTTTGAAATACGTGTTGTGCCTTCATGTGTCTACTACACAGAAACGTGATGCAATGCACAAAATGCATACAGGACATTATTTCCAGGCAGTTATTATTGAACTGCCAATTGTAGGCTTCCTTGTTTTTTGTTCTGGAGGGTTGGGGGGTGGGGGTGACGTCTTTCTTGTTGCTTGGCTTCCTATCAGGGCGTTCCTTTTAAGTAGCCCAATTAGAATAAGCAACCTGATTTTTCAAGTGTTCATCAGGGCAATAGCCATATATAATTTCATTGCTGTCTTATTGCTGAGAGATCCTTGCGCATAAGATCTGAAAAAACTTACCAGATTCTAAAAGCGATCCATTCATACACCCTTATTTATGTGTACAGGTAGTCCTTACTTACCGACCACAACTGGGACTGGCAACTCCATTGCTAAGTGACACCATCGTAAAGTGAAACGTCATGTGACCACAGCAACTTACATCAGTTCCAGCTGTGGTCGTTAAGCAAATCACCTGCAGTCATTAAGCATGACATCATGTGACCACAACTTGTGTATTCCTGCTGGCTTCCCCATCGACTTTGCTTGTTGGAAGTCTGCTGTGAAGGTTGCAAATGGCAATCACATGACCGTGGGGACATTGCAATGGCTGCCAGTTCAAGGACTAGTTGTAAATCTTTTTCAGCACCGTCGTAACTTTGATCAGTCACTGAACAAGCGGTCAGTAAGCAAGGACTACCTGTACCTTTCTCACTGCAGGTATGATGTCCACCCAGTGTAGAGGCACCTGCTAAAATGCAATCTTGGTGTTCTTTATATCTGAATGTGAGCAATTGCACTGTGCTGCTGTCTGTGTCGGTACAAAAATGGAAATGGGACACATTAATTTTGATTTTCCCTCCCACCATCTAACTTCCTAGATTTCAAATTAAAAAGCCTAGGTAAAAGCTACAGTGTGTGCAGGGTTAGGCGGTAGTCTCCATTCGTTTTAAACTACATGTTCCATATTACTATTAATCATTGATGAAGTCTGGCTGAGGCATATAGGCTATTTTATCCAAAACATATGGAGGGCTTCAAGGTTATCACCCTAGTTTCTGATCTCAGAGCTGCAAGTCTGTATACATTGACCTGGGGATAAACATTAATTCTATGTGGATACTTCTACTTAGACATACAACATTTTGTTATACAGATCACACAATTGCAGTGGATCTTATATAGGCTATCTAATCCATTATCTTGCTTGATGCAGGAAATGGAAAATCTAAATGGAAAATCTAACTAGAGTATCTTAAACAGATGTTATCCAAGCCTGTACTTGAAGATAGCCATCAAGAACATACCACCCTCACACGATTGGTTTCATGGTCCAACTACTGCATGAATTCCATTATAATGTTTAACTGAAATTTATCTTGTAAGTTAAGTTAATAACAGACAGTCCTCTACATACGAACTTTCAAGTTATGAACTTTCGCCGATACGAACAAACCTGTCTGCAACTCCAACCTAGAAGGTCCCAGAAGGCAGGAGAAGGCGGGAAAGGGTTAGTTTACGGCATGCCGCATACGTACCCTTGGTTGGATTTATGAACAAATGGACTTATGAACAGCCTCTTGGAACGTAACCTGTTCGTAAGTAGAGGACTGTCTGTATATCTAGTCCTGCACTCTGATACATCAAAGAATATATACTTCCCTTCTGGTATGTTACCATGTTTTTATGGAATAAAAATCCTACCCTTGTCTAATATGATTCAGCATTGAGAAACCCAATCACTATCTCATTTTTTTCCAGATCATTTTGTTGAAATATTACATTAGAAGCAAGCTGAAATTTAGAAATGAAATTGTTTAACTTGCTTCCCTGTGCAATTTGCTAACAATAAAAATAAATAAATAAATCAGGATTTTTTTTTTTAGTTTTGTTTATATTGGTCACAGCAGCCTGCCCCAAGATGTTCTAATTTATTTGTATCCAATAGTCCAATCCTGTGAAAATGCAACTGCTCTGCATGCAACGTCTTCCCAGTACCATGTCCAAAGAGCTAAAGCAACACCCCCTGGTGGCATCACTCCTGTCTTTTGTGGCTTACGAAATGACACAAAAGAAACTGCATCTCATCCTATGCATGAAAAGAAATCCTCTCAGTTGTATTTGGAAGGTCTTGCACTGAAGGTCTGTCACTTTTATGTCTCCTAGAAAAAAATTTGCTTTCACTCTGGCACAGCAAGTTTCTTGTTGGCAATTTTGGCCTGCTTTGTAGTAGAGAACTGGATGCTTCATCATCTTCAGAATGTTTCAGTAAAATTGTTTTGTTAGGCCCTTTTGTAGTCAGTACGGTAGCCAGGCGTGGTCTGCACAAATAAGCAAAATAAATTAATTTTAAAAGACAAAACCTCAAAATTATTTTACTAGTTATACAGCTACTACATGGTTCATAACTTGCTTCTTGATAATCCAGGCTGCCCACCTCCACAACAGAGGCCATCTTTTTTCTAAGATCAGTGAATCAGGATGTAAAACTTGGAAGCTACTTATTGAGAAAAAGTACAAAATGTTTGATCTATATCTATGTCTATATAATCTATATATCATCTATATCTATATATGGCTAAATATTAAGAAGCATATTCCTCTTCCTGACTTCAGCTGCTGCCACCTCCCTTGTTCAGTGAATTCAGAATGCTTCCTTATATTATTTGCTAAATGATTTAATTGAAACTCACTTCAGCAAAGTATTTCTTGAACTGGAATTGTATTGTTTTGCTGAATCTTCTGTTTTAACCTACTTCTGCCCATTGTTACAGTACATACACTTGAGTTTTTCATAAAAAACAGGAATCACAAGACAATTTTGGATGGAAGCATTATAAGTCAGCCTGAATAGATAGTACTTTTTACTTACCGGTGTCGGCCTAAGAATTTTAGTTGCCGTTCACTTCTTGAATATTTTTCAGTGGGTTGTCTGTATATTCCCTCAGACATCAAAGGAAGGGAGAGTTGTAGCAAATCTTGTGTAATTGAAGACCTGTTCAGTTTTAGACCTTCTTCACAGTTCCCTCCACCATTTCTGTTAGTTTTAGCATTCCTTGCTGGTGACAATTCCTTTACTTTATTTTCCCTTCCAGATAAACTGCTTTTTTGAGTGTCAGGGAAACCTGTGATTAAAAATAAGTAAATCTGATACAAAGATTCCAGAGATCAATTTAATATACTATTCAACAATTTAGTCCCAACATGTTTTACATGTTAATTTTTATTGTGACATATTAATGAATTTATTATTTATATTTATAACACGCGTGACCGAGTGAGCTCTCGCACTCGCCCCAGCTCTTGCCAAGCTAGCAATTCGAAAGAATGCAAATGCAAGTAGATTAATGGGTACCACTTCGGTGGGAAGGTAACAGCATTCCGCGTGTGTCATGCCGGCCACGTGACCGCGGAAGTGTCTTCAGACAACGCTGGCTCTTCGGCTAACAAACGGAGATGAGCACCAGCCCCTAAAGTCGGACACGACTGTGTGGGGGAACCTTTACCTTTACATTTATATCACTGCCCATCTCCCCCAAAAGGGGGACTCTGGGCGGTTTACAGTAAAACCAACAATTTAAAACCATACAAAGATAAAATTACCACTAAACAAATACTATAATAACAATAAATAAATATAAAATCCAATGACGATGAGGTCGTATTCAATAGGGAGGGCTCTACGGCGCAAGCCACGCCCAAGAGGCCACAGAGCCAGGTCTTCAGATTTTTCCAGAAGGTCGGGAGTGACGGGGCCCGCCTCACCTCCAGGGGCAGAATATTTCAAAGGGCGGGCGCTACTGCAGAGAAGGCCTGCCTTCTGGACCCCACCAGATGAAACTCCCTTGTTGATGGAGTCCGTAGCAAGCCCTCTCTGCATGATTGGGTGGGGTGGGTCGATGTTATGGGGATGAGGCGGTCCCTCAGGTAACCTGGTCCCATGCCATGTAGGGCTTTAAAGGTGATACCCAACACCTTGAACTGGACCCGGAAGCAAACCGGTACTCAGTGCAGCTCACGCAGCAGTGGTGTTATATATGCTGATCTTAAGGCACCAGTAACAGTAACTGCTCACGCAGCCACATTCTGGATCAGCTGAAGCTTCCGGATACTCTTCAAAGATATCTCCATGTAAAGCGCATTGCAACAGTCTATATCAAGGCTTTCCAAAGTGCCGCTGCTGGCGACGCGGTGGCAGCGCGGGGGGGGCGTGCAGTGGCGCGCGCGCACGGTGGCGGCGCGGGGGGGGCGTGCGGCGGGGCGCGCATGGTGGCGGCGCGGGGGGGCGTGCAGCGGGGCGCGCACGGTGGCGGCGCGGGGGGGGCGTGCGGCGGCGCGCACGATGGCAGCGTGGGGGGGCGTGCGGCGGCGCGCGTGTACGGTGGCGGCGCGGGGGTGCGTGCGGCGGCGTGCGCACGGTGGCCGCACGGGGGGGGCGTGCAACGGCGCGCACGCACGGTGGCGGCGTGGGGGGGGGCGTGCGGCGGCGCGCGCACGGTGGCGGCGCGGGGGGGCGTGCGGCGGGGCGCGCGTACGGTGGCGGCGCGGGGGGTGCGTGCGGCGGGGCGCGCACGGTGGCGGCGCGGGGGGCGTGCGGCGGCGCGCACGGTGGCGGCGCGGGGGGGCGTGCGGGGGGGGGCGTGCGGCGCCGCGCACGATGGGGGCGCGGGGGGGCGTGCGGCGGCGCGCACGATGGGGGCGCGGGGGGGCGTGCGGCGGCGCGCACGATGGCGGCGCGGGGGGGGCGTGCGGCGGCGCGCACGATGGCGGCGCGGGGGGGCGTGCGGCGGCGCTTCCGGGTGGTGTGGCGACACACCATGCTGTGTGTGGCGACACACTTTTGTGTCGCGACACACAGTTTGGAAAGCTCTGGTCTATATGATGACAAGGGCATGAATGACTGTTCAGAGGGCATCTCGATCCAGGAACTGGAGTAACTGGCGCACAACCCAAAGTTGTGTGAAGGCTCTTCTGGCCACGACTGCCACCTGTTCTTCAAGCAGGAGTTGTGAGTCCAGGAGGACCCCCAAGTTCTGCACTGGGTCTGAATGGGGCAGTGTCACCCCATCCAAGACCAAGGGTGATAATTTCCTGGATACAGAGAGGCCATCAATCCACAGCCACTCCGTCTTACCAGGGTTCAGCCAAAGCATGTTGTTCCTCATCCAGGCCCCCACAGCTCCCAGGCACTGAGACAGGGCAGCCACCGCATCACTTACCTCACCCGGGATGGAGATATATAATTGGGTATCATCAGCATACTGACGATACCTCATCCCGTGGTGATGGATGATCTCACCCAGCGGTTTCATGTAGATATTAAATAGAAGAGGAGAGAGAACCGAACCCTGCAGCACCCCACACAAGAGGGGTCGAGGGTCGGATCTCTCATCCCCTATCACCACTGATTGGGAACGGCCCTGGAGGAAGGAGGTGAACCAGCGTAAAACTACGCTGCCCACCCCCAACTCCCTGAGCCGCCCCAAAAGAATACCATGGTCGATGGTATCAAAAGCCGCTGAGAGGTCCAAAAGAGCAAGGATGGATGCACTCCCTCCATCCCGCTCCCGCCAGAGATCATCCATAAGCATGACCAATGCAGTCTCTGTCCCGTATCCTGGCCTGAAACCTGACTGAAAGGGGTCTAGATAATCCGTATCATCCAGAATCCTCTGGAGTTGCAATGCCACCACTTTCTCAACCACCTTTCCCAAAAAGTGAAGGTGGGAGACAGGATGAAAGTTGTCCAACACAGTAGGGTCCAGGGATGGTTTCCTGAGGAGGGGTTTTCCAGCGCCTCCTTAAAGGCAGCCAGAAACACCCCCTCACTCAAGGATATATTAACCATTGCCTGGACCCAACCACGTCACCTCCCAGGCTGCCTGTACCAGCCAGGAAGGGCATGGGTCTAGACGACATGTGGTGGCATTTACAGTCCGGAGGATCCTGTCCGCTTCCTCAGGTCCAACAGGAACAAACCGTTTCCAGATAACAGGGTAAGCACGCTCCCTCGGCATCTCCCCAGACTGTGCCTCATGCTGAGAGTCCAACTTGGAATGGATCTGAGCAATTTTATCCTGCAGATACTTGGAAAACTTCCGAATGGCCTTGTTAAGTGGGTCACTGAATCTACTTGACCCAGAAGAGATTGAGTAATCTTAAACAGGGCCGTCGGATGGCATTCTGCAGACGCAATAAGAGCGGAGAAATATTTAAAAATTTACCTTAGCATATCCTACAGAAAAATAATCTCCCACCATGCACTACCTCTTTCAGTTCTTGTAGTCATGTGAGTGTAGATCTTGCTAAACTCACACAATTAGGAAAAATGTATTTCAACTTGGCCTCTGTGTCATAAATCTGTAGCCTTTTATTGTGTTCATTCAAGTTGATACTTTAAACATTTCCAGAATCCTGTGGTCCATGGCAGGGCTGTAACTATGGTGGTGGGGGGAAGTGGGCCATGTGCCCTGGGTGCCGCACTGGGGGGCCCAAAATGACAAAATAACCCATGGGGGGGTGCGCGGAATCCATGTTTGCCCCGGGTGACACAGAACCTAGTTCCATCCCTGGTCCACGGTACTGTTTTGAGATTTTAACCTGTGTGCTTCTCTAAATACTTACCATCTAATAATTGCTTTGAATCACTAGGCAGTTCACCCCCCTCCTTATGAATAAAAGGAGTCTGTGCTCTCCAGAGAACATGTGCATGTCAGAGAGAATGAGAGAAAGAGAAAGAGAAAGAGAAAGAGAAAGAGAAGAGAGAGAGAGAGAGAGAGAGAGATTGATTCCTTGGCAATATTATGGAAGTGGCATGTCATTGTTTTCCGATACTTTTTTCCTTACTTCTCGGTTTAGACTGCAGCCCAAGGATTTCACCCAACTATTATTCAGATCTGTCCCAGCTTAGCTTTAAATTCTTTCAAAGTTTTAGAGTATCAATCCTCACAAAGCTTTTCAATCGATAACCCTGGATGGGATAGCACTCCCCCAGACAGAGTTTGTGTGCAATCTGAGTTTCCACCTGGACTTGAGGCTCCTGCTCCAGTGGGTGGCAGCTGTGGCAAGAAGGACCCTTGCACAAATCCATCATGTATGCCAGTTTCACCTGTTCCTGGATTAGGAGGCTCTGCTCATGGTCACTCATGCCTTAGTCACTTCCCATTTGGATTACTTCGACATGCTGTACATGGGGCTGCCCTTGAAAAGCATTTGGAAGCTTCAACTGGTCCAGAGTGCAGTGGTATGGCCAGTAGTGGATGCACTAGGTTTACCCATGTGACACAGCTGTTGCATGACCCTCACTGGCTCCCAATAGGCTTCCAGGTACAATCTAAGGTGCTGGTTATAACCTTTAAAGCCCTACAGGGCCATGTTACTTGAGGGATCACCTATCTTCAGTAGTTTCTGCCTATCCCATTATATCCAATAGAAGTGTGTGCTTTGGACCCCTTACTTGAAACGGTGCTATATTGTGGAACCCAAGCAGGAAACATGTCTTCTCTGTTGTGGCACCTGTCCTGTGGAACAGCCTGCTCCCTGAGATCTGCATGGCCCCAACCCTTCCAGAAGGCTGTGACAACCTGGCTTTTCCTTCAGGCATTAGGGCCAGGCTTCTAGTGGATCCTGATATGCATGTTTTGAGGCTGTGAGTTGATTATGAGATGCCTCGGCTCTTGTATTCTATTATGATTGCTTTTAATTGTATTTTTTCTTCTGTCGTTATATTGTTTTTTGTATTCTTACTAGCAACCCAGAGTTATTTGCTTGTTGGATGGCCATATGGAAGGAAGGAAGGAAGGAAGGAAGGAAGGAAGGAAGGAAGGAAGGAAGGAAGGAAGGAAGGAAGGAAGGAAGGCTGTACTGTCCATAAGTTTAGCTTGGTTGTTTGGTTTCTGACAGGCTACTCCTTCTTTCACCCAGAAGTGCGGTGTTCCAGAGCGCACGCACAGGCATTAGGAACAGTTATAACGTAATGAACCATGGAGCAGAGAGCACCACAATGAGTAAAAATTTTAAAGAGAGCTCCAGTTCTTTGCATATTTTCCCCAAAAATTCTTTCATAAACAACCCAGAGTATACGTGATATAAAAGAACAATAAATTAATAACTAAAAATGAGGATTCTAAAATCTATCCATCATCTCATCTACATATTCAGGTCTTAGAAACTGACTTCCAGTGTCATCTATTTTCAGATGTCCATTCCACAAATAGATTTGTGAGGAAATACAAGATCTAGATGCACCCCACAGAAGCCCTCACTCATCATCAAAAGCATATTTCCAAGTCTTACTTTCCTGATGATGTTTATTTATTTATATTTATTTTATTTATTTTCTATCCCGCCTTTATTATTTTTATAAATAACTCAAGGCAGCAAACATACCTCATACTCCTTCCTCATCCTATTTTCCCCACAACAACCACCCTGTGAGGTGAGTTGGGCTGAGAGAGTGACTGGCCCAAGGTCACCCAGCCAGCTTTCATGCCTAAGGCGGGACTAGAACTCAGACTCCTGTTTCTAGCCCAGCAACTTAACCACTAGACCAAACTGGCTCTACATATAACTATGTAAATTGTTAAATATAACTTGTTTAAATTAAATAGTTAAATTTAATTGAGGCACAGCCTGATACTCTGTATCAGTCTTCTCACAGAAGGGACAGATATTCGTGTGTGTCTATGTGTATGGGGCTAACTCATCCTCTTTTGAGCTGTACTGGAAGTAAAATGTTTACATTCCATAAAACAGGTTTGGGAATTATATTCTACTGAATGTTCTTTAGATACTAAACACTGATTTTTCCCATCCAGAATACAAATTTGTAGTTCAAAATTCACTTCCAGTTATTCCTCTCCTCTGAGGAGGAGTAAATGAGAGAGAGAAAATACAATCTGATTAAATGTTTAATTTTTGTATCAGATGATAAGAACATAACCTACCCTAGGGCTTGCTGTATCTCTCTGATTTTGGCGGCTTGACAGGCAGGCTAAGAATGGCTGATCATGAGTTCCCATGGGGTACATTAAAAAATCATTCTTTTAGCACATGTAGTTCAAACTTTCCAAACATGTGTTACTGTTGTGCTACTTTCTACAATGTGTTTTAGAACTTTTGATGAGATATAAAAACTATTGTTACTGAGAAAGCTTAAAAACCTTTGATCTCTGGAGATGCCTTCTCTCTGCAACTACTGGCCTTTCCAGTTTGATACTTTTCTAATCTCCAGGCTGCAGGTTTGTTATATGGAGCATTAAAATGGATTCCTTGAGCTAGGGCAATATTTTGTAGTTCTTTTTCTTCTAACTGTAGTGTGACATAGCCCCTTCCAGGATGATTTTCAGCCGCTGCCTGAGACAGAGATAAAGAGCTGAAACAGATTAAGATTAAGCATCTCAAAACTCAGAAGAAAATAACATGCAAAATGAAGCAACTCTTAGAAGTTACACAAAAAGGATACACATCAAAAAGATTGTGTCTTCTGAAATATATGTCAGCTCAATCATTTTGTGCTATAGTACTTGTTTATGCTATATTTGGATATCAAAAAATTGACTTGTTATTATGTTTCTGCTTTAAAATAAAGTAAAATAATTGTTCTGAGCTTCCAGAACCTGCTAGGAAATGTATGTTTCTTTTCTATTTTTGATAAGCAGATTTTCCATATTTCACTTTTAGATAAGTGGATTCTTAAAGTATTGATAAACACTAAAAATGTCTTTACAGCATTCAGTATTTTTCAGGTAAAAAACTTATTATCATAGCAGAATCATAAAAATAACTATCCAAATGCTTAATATATTAAGACAGGGCTTTCCAAACTTTTGCCGTTGGCGACACACCAACGGCCGGCCCACAAAAACCTGGAAGGGGTTCCTGGAGCCTGCCCTTTCAAAGGGGCAGCCGCTGCTGCCACAGCGGCAACCCGGAAGCACCGCCGCTGGCACTTCCGGTTTTTGCGCCGCACTGGTGGCGGCGCTTCTGGTTTTTTGTGGGCCGGCCGTTGGTGTGTCACCAACAGCAAAAGTTTGGAAAGCCCTGTCTTAATATATTAAGCATTTGGGGCCCCCAGGCGACACAGTATTGTGTCGCGACACACAGTTTGGAAAGCCCTGTATTAATATGACTTCTGAATAATCTACTGGTTGCATTTGCACTAATAAAATATCATTTCTAAAATAAGCATTCTTCTGTCTTTTTTAGATTATATGTAAGTATCATGGCAGGCTTTATCTCAGGAGAAGATTCCAACCTGTCAATATGAGAGAGGGGGAATTCTCTCTCTCAGGATGGTTGCAATATCCTTTGCAGGTTTTCTTTAATAATTACTTCTATTATAAATTATACAAAATTTATTGCTCAGTTAACCAGAGCAAACCTTTTTATTTGATTAAACTAAATCCACTAAATAGTACTTGCACCCAAGCTTGCAATCTAAAATTTGTTGCAAGAGAGAATGATAAAAATATTAATTAAAATGAAGTCTAGAGAGAATAGTTTTATAAAACATATGTGCAATCATATACCTGACTGCTCTATATTAAACTTGATTAGATTCTATGAGATTTCTCCCAAGAAGTATGTATAGCATTGCAGTTTCAGAAATTGTTAATAAATATAAGGTTTTCGTACCTAGGGTGACTATCCAGTTGGATGAGCGATGCTACAAATAAGAGGAAAAAAAGCAACACATAATTTAAAATAAAAGTCCTCATTTATTACACAGATTTCAGTCATATTTCGTATGTTAAGAATGAAAATCATTCTCATGTAGAAAAGCACGTTAATATTTTGGATTATTAATGTGGTTTTCTACAAGAGAAGAGAATAATTCTGCTTATGTTCACATGTTCATTTGGATGCTCAAGATTAAGTAGATAGCATCCTCCTTGTTTTAAATATTTTGAAATTCGTGATATTATAGACCAACTTTTAACTAAGAATTTTAGCTTCTATAATTAAAAATACAGTCAATCAATTTACTTTATTAATAATTTACAATGAAACAAAATTGGACTTGGCCTAAATAGCTCCTTCCAACTCTATGATTATATAAAAACACAGAATTTATGAAAAAAAAGGTCACAAAAATTGTGACCATCAAAATTATTGTGATATTTTGGATTATGGTTGAAGAACTCAAGCATTTAAGCAGATTTGTTTTCATATTTGAAGTCGTGTGTGTTTATTGAATTATTCTGGAATGATATGGCATGTAATATTCAAGAACTGATGAGCTGTTATTTTTTTCTGTTGTAACTTCCTTTTTATCTATATTTATATAATGGATATTAGCAACTGGCAGTGGTTTAGCTGATAAGCATCTTGCATTTGAGGAAATAAGATGAACGTTCAAAACTCTACTTAGCCATTAATCTCTACAGTGGGGCTTGGGCCAGTCTTAGCTTAGCTTAGCACACTTTACTGGATAGTTGTCTGGATAAAATTTGGTAATCCCCAAGCACCCCTATTAAATGTAAGATGATGTTGGATGGTCTCTAATGTCTCCAAAAAATGTTACATTATCTTAATTGGTATGTCACTTGGACACTGATTTTGAGTAATATGAATTCGCTTTCCCAGTCTGTCACCTTTCAGGTGTCTTGAGAACCAGTTAACCTAGAATTGTAGCCCCAACACATCTGAAGGGTGCCAGGGTAGGGAACGCTGCTATAACTGGCCCTAATTACCAGAAGATCGTCTATGAAAGGAAATTACTATATAATAGTTGCTATACCTGCATGGTTAATCCCCTCTTAACTGTGTATGGCCTCCCCCTCCCCCACCTCACAAAATTATGCTACAATACTTACTTTTTCGATGGATGCTTGCTTCCCTCTTCATATTTTCCACTCTAGGAAGTCGACAACCAGTAAGTGCACCATTTCTTTTTGGTGTATTGCACATTTGGTTAACGACAGGAGGAGGTAGGAAAAGTCTCTGGGAAATGATGTTCTTAAAAGGCTGGGTTAGGTCCCATCCAGCATCTGTTTCTATGAAAGACCAAACCCAGACACAGTACTATAATACAATCTTGACATGATAATGGACTAATTAAGGAACCTATCTAGAACTTAAGTGCCTGGGTTTACCCTCTTATAAACACTCACTACGCGCCCCCTCAGCCTCTTTCACTGGTCGAAGGGGCACCATCCACTCCTGCCCACCACCTGTCTCTCACTCAGGGGTGGGCACTCTAATATACAATCACACAGCTCTGGCCTCCCCCAGGGTCTCTCACCTCCAGGAGGAATACCACTCTCATACCAAGGGGGACCCCAGGTCTCTGTCACCTCTAACAAATGGGGGAGAATGGGAGAAGTCCTCCAATCCTAAGCTCCTTCTTCATTATCCTATTAAAATATGTTATAATCTAGGATTTTTAAAATTTTTTTTTAAAGATGATAAAAGTCTTGGGGGTCCCCTCAACATCCACCAAGAACTACAGGGGGTCCGCTGGAGTCTGCCAAGATCTTACAAGGTCCACTGGAGTCTGCCAAGATCTCAAAGTCCACAGCATAGTCAAAGAAAAAACGCGGAATCCACTGTTGTTATTCAGGCCCTCCACATTCCGCCCTCGTCTCCAAAGCTTGACACCCCAATGTTGCGCCGCCACTCTTCCGGGGGGGTCCGCCAACTCCGAAGCAACAGTAGACCCACCGGGGAGCCACCACAATCCGCAGGGGGTCTACCCGGGTCCACAGCAAACCCCCCCAAAGAACATAAGAGTTTGCTGCTGTCAGCTGCTGCCGTCTGCTACACGGAGTTACTGCCTCTAGGCCAACACCCTCCTGCTGTCTGCTGTTGCCGTCCGCTACACAAAGTTACTGCTGCTGCCCACACTCTCCCGTTCCTCCCGAGAGGCCAGCCAGTTCCCAGGTAAAATAGATGGTAGATAGTAGCAGAGGTCCGTTCGGGGATCACCGTCGGGTGCAGGGGGTCTATCTGAGTCCGCAGGAGAACACACCGGGCTCAACCGCCGCTGCTGCGCTCCGCTACTCAGCTCCGCTACTCAGCTGTTCAGCTCCGCTCCGCCGTTCCTTCTGGAGGGTCCAACCATCCCCTACTCGACCACAAAGTTTAAAAAGTCGAGGAACCCGCAAAATTCTCTCCCTGAACCCCAACCAGTATAGTGGGGCGGGAGAAAGATTGAAAACCGGGTTTCTGGGAGACCAGGATCCCTCTCATCCCTCTCATCCCGGAGCAGCAACTAGCGACTGCTCCCGGTCGCCATCTTGGATTCCATAGATATTATTTGACTAGTTGTTCTAGCAACCTTCATAAATGTCCAAGAGATTGTGAATTTGCATTTGCATTTCCTGACTCTTTGCTTCCTTTTCCACACTAGCTTTGGCATTAATAGGACTCCTAGCACAGCTATATGAGATAATCCAATTAATCACTGTATCCTACAATATGTATGTGGGTAATTACAGTATATACTTAGACAGCTCCATGGAAATCATGAAGTTCCTAGCTACCCCAGATATTGTGGTGGACTAAGCATGGGTACTGAGATCTCACAGATCAATCATTTTGGTATTTCTCAGCATCCCTATCACCTCCAGCTGAGAGACTGGTGGGGCAGCTAAAAGAGGTATTTACTCTTGAGTCATTTTTCTATAGTATTTAATATGTTTTATGTTCACACTGCAATCTAATTCTTAATTTGTCTATGGAAACCGAGGAATACAGTCCACTTCCCTTGTATAAAATGCAGAATTAAACAATTTAGTCTTAAAAACTGTAACTTCATGCATATGTCCTAGGAACAAGCACTGCTGAACTCAGAAACACAAACTTTCTGACAACTTGTATAAATCAGACTGCAAATATGTATTTCATAGTCATAATTTCACTATATTCACTTATATGGTGATATAAGTTGGATAGATAGATAGATAGATAGATAGATAGATAGATAGATAGATAGATAGATAGATAGATATTGTACTGCCTATAAATTACTGTTTATACATGCATTTCTATCTTAATCGTATATATAAATGAATTACTCACTTAATCCTTGCTCAGGAAAATAATGACTCAGATACTGAACCGTATATTTACTTGGCACATTTGGCACAGAATCTGAGAAAAGGAAATTAAAGACATGAAAGACCATAATAAACCGCCCAAAGTCCCTCTTTTGGGGGAGATGGGCAGTGACGAAATTTGATGATAGATAGATAGATGGAGGGAGGGAGGGAGGGAGGGAGGGAGGGAGGGAGGGAGGAAGGAAGGAAGGAAGGAAGGAATGATTTGCTGTGGCCATAGACATTCATGAGGATAAAAATGACATTATGTCTCTTATACTTGTATCCCAATATTGGAGGTAAACATATGAGTCACAAGGTTTGCGTTGGGACATCATTACACACATTTCATCCCTTTCCTCACCATCACAGAAACCTATGACTGTTGCTTTTATCTGTATGTATAAAATATAGATAAATGAACAAATGAGGCACCTTGTTAACTGGCAAGGGTTAGGGTCAGGGTGATAGGTTATCATACTATGGATGTATCCCTTATTGTAATGATAATGATATTGTAGCTGTGCAGCAAAACAGTAAGTATCCTCAACTTCTCCCAGTTAATACTCTCTCCAACATAACTTCATGCATCTGAAGTATACTATACTTTATTAAGATTTATGCTACAATACATTTGTTATTTGTTAGCTTTTAAGGTACCACAAAACTTGGTAACTGCCCAGAGTCACTGGGAGTCAGGCTCCATATAAATTTACTAGATGACGATGATGATGACGACGACAATGCACATAAAATATGAATCCTCCATTAAATGTGTTTAAAAGTATGTGTGTTTTGCTTTGCTTTCCAAGAGATAGAGAGAGATTCCTTGGATAATTCTTATATATTCCCAAACAATGTGAATTATTATACCCTAAGAAAGAATGGCTTATTTGGATAAATTAAAACATGCCTTATGTATTTGCTTTCTATCCTTGCATTGCTCCTTCCTATTTCTCCTCATTATTTAGTATACCAGGAAGCTTTCAAAGTATACTATACTGTAATATAATAATATAATATACTGTATTTGTGCATCAGGAAACTATGGTTACCAGACCCGGAATAAGCCAGAATCTTAAATTACAGTTTGAAGTTGGTTTCGGAACATAGCTGATTCCAAATCTGGTAATCATAATTTCCATATTTGAATGCAGTGACAATTGATATTTAGCAAAATATTTTTTGGTGTTAGTCATGACCCAGTGAGAAGAGAAAAAATAAGGACTGATGTGGAAGTTCAATTCTTGTTCATATTTACATTTATTAAATTAAGATATAAACATCGAAGCTAGGTCACTGATTAGCCTAAGACATATGATAGATTTCGTGACTAAACAGAACTTTAGATTCAAGTCTCCACATTCTAACTCTCTCCGTATAAAGGCATGCACCTTGGTAAAATATCTACGGGACTGGAGAAACCCTAATCCTAATTTTTAAAAACAGCTTTCTTGTGGTACATTTTTCTCAAGAAATGGTCTATTTGATCAAATATATAAAAATGTTCAAAAAGGTGGTAGGCACATATAGACATACACTGAGGGTAACTAAAGAATAAACCAAATTATAGACTTCAAGACATGCTCATCTAGAGTTTTATAGAATTTGAATGTATCCACAATCTCTAACATGTCTATATGCACCGTGTGTTTATCTATCAGGAAATTATATGGAGGTTGGAAGAATCATGTATTTATTACATAAAGCTTTCCATGCTCAATTTCTTATCAAAATACAGAATTGGGAATACAGAAAATGTCCAGTAGATGTACTAAGTGCAGAATGTAAAATATTATAAAGTGTAGAAGAACTTTTTGTAATCTTTGTTCAGACTCTGAAAGAAACAATCTAATCTGAGAATAGATTCCAGTTGTTCTGTAATCCTTGCCTGCAATTGTGTTGGATGGGAATATAAAATGAGAGGTGAATGCCCAAGGGGAATGAAATATCAGCTTCCTCCATACACACTGATTTTTTAAAAAATTGTCCAGTGTAAGTATAGTATTATAACAGATGACGAGTTTACAGATATCTCATCACCAAAACACAATTTTCTCCTTCCTCTCACAGTAGCATTAAATCTGCAAAGGAGATAGGACTCTAAAAAGGCTTTAAAAATTAATCTGTTTCAACTGGCATTTAACAATTCCTGGTTGTGTATTTAAAATTTTTAATGTCTTAAACCAGCAAGTAAAAATTTCATTTTATTGTAGGTATTGCTGTTTTTGACTTTTCTACATCACTCAGATACTCTGATAGTGGATGGTTTAGTATCCAATCACTCACTCATTCACTCAAATTAAGTTGTAACTAAATTTGCAACCCACCTCAAACCATAATTATTAAGGGCAATGTTGGTCACCAGTGCACATATTTGCTACTTCATAGCTAAAATAAACCATGGAAAATTGTAGGACATTATACAGGGCTGGGGAGATTATATGAAATCTAGAACACACCTTATCTATACTGCACCATATAAATATATGATAAAAATCCATCAAGATTTACAAGATGATAACATTTTTCTTACCTTTTTTAGAGGGAAAAGCCATTTGATCTGGTTTACCTTTTAAAATGGAGCTAGTTTCTTTAAACAGTTCATGAGCCCCTGCTAAGGTCTTTGACTATTAGAGAAAACAGAGACAAATGCATGATTATTAATCTTACACCTTTCTGAACTCCCACATTTCTTTCTTCATATGCAAAGACTAATTAGAATGGCTGTTGTGGGTCTTCCGGGCTGTGTAGCCTGGAAGTTGTGGTTCCTAATGTTAGGAACCACAACTTCCAGAACACGGCCACACAGCCCGGAAGACCCACAACAGCCATCGAACTCTGGCTGTGAAAGCCTTCGACAATACACTAATTAGAATCTGTGATAAGTGGTTTTATGGTACAGACTATAAGTAGCTTGAGTATGGTAAATGTTGCTGCATCTTTCCCCATTATGTTTGACCAGACCATAATTCCCAGTGGATTAGGGAAGCTGATCTGACAGGAACCAGGCTGGTGAAGACTGGTTTAAAGAATGGAATATTTATACAGTAGATGAAATACTTCCTTCTACACATAAAGTCAACATTTTAAAGCAATAATCTCACAGTAACTGTGGTTGCATTTATTTTATTTTTAATCAGACATAATTGAATTAAACAATCCACAAAATTATAAAAAGTAATCTTAGTACATGTATACCCACATACCATGCTATTTCCTTTTGGAATAAAGAACATTAATCAGAGAACAGAAAAGGAGGAAGATATATTAAGGCAAAGAAACTGAAGGCATGAGAAAAGGAAAAAAAATAGCTAAATCTAGTTTATACCAACACCATATGCTAAGTCTAGTTTACAGCAATTCCATCACACCTTTCTATCCTTGCAAACTCCTCAATACATTCACTCTTCTTTTATATATTTGTTTTGCAATTTGATTGTCATACACCCTCTCTATATGATCAAATCACCTGAACATAGTTTTTGCATACTGGTCATTTTTGTATTCGATCCACATTCATTCATTTAGCTCCCATTCTTCCTTGAACTCATCTTTTCTTGTTTTACCATACCCACATGTTAAATGCTCCATTTCCAGTGCATTCAATTTACTTTTATGTTCCTGCAGGCATAAGCAACTTTCACTTTTGTGTAACAAAATGGGCAGAAGCACACTCTTAAACATAACAATTTCCCCTTCTTTTGCAATAGACCACATTACTTGCAACAAATCACACAAGTGACTATATGCTACTTACTATCTTTCCTTGCAATAGACCATATACTAGCCAATATCTTCCTACCAGCATTTGCACAGCTTTACATTTCTCCATCTATTTCCCCAACTTTAGTAAGCATTCTGTAAGGTTACATATATTCATATTCTTGCTCTGGTTTTTCACTATTTATATATAACTTGCATTCGCTCTATTTCCTTGTCAAACACCACTAATTTGATACATTAATTTTCAGAACCATATAATCAATTTAGCATTCACTGCAAATCATTCAGACTCTTAGCCATCAACTACATAGACATTCATGTCCACAACCAACACACTTCTAAGTCACCTTAAGCATTCCCTATATGCTTATCCAAGAACCAAGGGGAATCTGGTAGATTTCAAGAAGTCCATAAATTGTATAAAGAAATCACATCAATCAATCAATCAATCAATCAATCAGTCAGTCAATCACACATTCTTTACTCCATGTTCAGTGTTGAAATATTTGCTAAACAGTCCATTTATACTTCTGTATGCTTTACTTTCATCATATACAATTCTTACCACATTCAGCAACCAACCTTCAATACCACATGTATTGGGGCTGCAACAGAGAAGGCATGCTTCCTTGGTCCCACCAAGATGACAACATTTAATAGAGGGGACCTGGAGCACACCCACTGTGCTGGAACATGCCAGGGAGGCAAAAATTATTGGAGACAAGCAGTCCTTCACATATCCAGGCCCTATGCCATACAGGGCTTTCCAGGTAATAATCAGCACCCTGAATTGCAATTGGAAGCTGATTGGCAACCAATGCAGCTCACACAGCAGTGGTGACACACGGGCATACCAAAGGGAGCCCATTACTGCTTGTGCTGCTGCATTTTGAACCAGATGTAGCTTCTGGGTGGTGTTCAAGGGCAGCCCCATGTAGAGCTCATTGCAATAATCCAGTTGTGAGGTGACCAGGGCATAAGTAACTGTTTGAAGGGCCTCCCAATTGAGGAAAGGGTGCAACTGGTGCACCAGGTGAACCTGTGCAAAGGCCCTCCTGTCCACAGCTGCCACCTGCTCTTCAAGCAGTAGATGCAAATCCAGAAGGACCCCCAAGTTGCATACCAGTCATGAATGGGGAAGTGCCTATCCAAGATCAACAATGGTAACACCCCCAACCCCAGGAGGCCAAACAGCCACAGCCACTCAGTCTTGGCAGGATTGAGCCAAAGACTCAAAGGCTTCTGCCCCATCCAGACCAAAACAGCCTCCAGTCACTGGGTCAATACATCAACAGCTTCGCCTGTGCAGCTCAAGGTTGAGATATAGAGCTGGGTATCATCAGCATACTGATGACACCAAACCCCAAACTGCCGGATGACCTCACCCAATGTTTTCATGTAGATGTTAAACAGGAGCGGGGACAGCCTTGAGCCATGAGGCACCCCACGTGTGAGGGGCTGCAGATGCGATCTTTCCCCTTGTCAATATTGACTGGAACTGACTGCTGAGGAAGAACGTGAACCACTAGAGCACAGTGCCTTCCACTCCTAACCCCTGCGGTCAGTCCAGAAGGATACTGTGGTCGACAGTATCAAAAGCCTCCGAGAGATCAAGGAGCACTAGGATTGGATGAGCCACCCCCATCCCTGCTGTGCCAAAGGTCATCAACAAGTGCGATCAGCACTGTCTCTGTACTGTACCCTGGTCTGAAACCAGACTGATAATCCGTTTCCTCCAAGATCCCCTGTAGCTGTTGTGCAACCACCTTTTCCACAATCTTCCCCAAAAAGGAAAGATTGGAACCTGGCTGATAATTATCCAACAGGGATGGGCCCAGTGATGATCTCTTCAGGAGGGGGCATAATGTCCTCCAATGCCAGATCACACTGCAACCGCCCCGAGACAAAAATCAGATCTAATGTATGACCCCAGTATGCACTGGGCTCTCTATTATTTGGGAGAGGTCCATGGTTACTGTGGAGGCCATAAACTCCTCAGCTGCCCTGGACTCAACATCACCAGGTGGCAAGTTAAAGTCCCCAAGGACCATCAGCCTTGGGGACTCCACTGCCAACCCAGCAATGGAATCCAGCAGCTTAAGCAGAGATGATGCTGGGCAGCAGGGAGGGCAGTACACCAGCAATAATTCCAACCGTTCCCAAACGCCCAAATTAAGCCAGAGGATCTCACTAGTTACCTGTGGGACAGAGCCTCTAAGAGCCCTCAATGACTCACAGATGACAACAGGCATCCCTCCTCCCTCCTCTGAGGTCTTGGTTGGTGCCAAGCCTGAAACTCAGATGGGCATATTTCCGAGAGTTATGCATGCCAGTTTGGCACCCTTGTCCACAATTAGATCATGGATGAAGGCAGTTTTTTACACACCGATCTAGCATTCAAAAGCTGCAGCTGGAGTCGGGGGCCACCAAGGATCCGCTGAACTGGTCCTGGGGGTGAATACTGAGGGCCAAACATTGGGACCGCTCTTAAACAGCATTCCTGAGAAAGGCCCACCCCAATTCCTGCCATATCTCCCTCTGCCCATCACTGTACCAATAATGCCCCCTACCCTCATATCTCCCCCCAGTCCATCCTCCCCCTGGGTTCCTCTGTCCCAGGCCCACCCGTCTATATTTCTCGCCCCCCAATAGAATCTCTACCCACACCAAACACCAACCACAAACACACACACACCCACTCCCACTGCATCCTCCTCCATCTCCCCATGGTCCCCACCAGCTGTTCTGACCTTGGCACACTGCAGTTGTGAAACACCTGGGCACCCCAAAGGGAGCCCCCGGTCAACCCCCTAACACTCCCCCCTAATTCAGGCAGGCAATCAATACCAAACCTCCCAACATCTGGGGGGCAGAAGGGTCATGTGGCAAATCCTCCCAACACTAGGCTTATTCGGCCTCCAACCCTCATGGCCAGGCCCCGCCAGTTTGTTGCTCCACCGGTTACACTGCCCTCTTCAACAGCAGCGCCACTGCCACCAGCTGACCTTGGGGCTGTACCAACTAGTTGATCCCCGGTGTCCTCAGTCCTTCGTCTGTTGTAACGCTTTGGTCCCAAACTATGGCTTGCCAGCCCAGCACAGCCCCATGCAGCTCTGGATGCTCTAGGTGCTATGTCTCATGGCTCAGGCCCACTAGTCCTCCAATTCCACGCTTCTGGATCTGGTGCTGAGATGACTCCAGCTGCCCCTGGGACTCCAGCCCCTGCCTCGCCATCCCACTGCCGCCACCATGATCCGTTGCTCCTATCTTCAGTGGGGGCCGGGCAACTGCACAGATGGTCCCAAGAGTAGCTCCATGGTACCGCCCCACTGCAAGGAGCTCCTGGTGCATTGCAGTTACAAGTGAGTAAACTCAACAAATCAAATAAAACATTCATACTGAACCACCCAAAAATCAGAGTCCACCAACAGACAGCATTACAACTACAAGAACCAAAAAGCAACATAAAAAAAGAACTAAAAGAATTTAAAAAGCAACATAAAAAACAACACAGCCGAACTTCCTTTCTCACATTCCTGCATTTCTCAATGACCTGTTGAAATTCAAAAATCTGGTCTACATACCCCTTCCATGGCATAAAGAGTACTGTACTTCCCAAATTTTGCTCAATGTACCCTTTCAATCAGAATTCTGCCAAAAATCTTCCCAAGCAGGCTTACCAATCTAACCCCCTGTAGTTTTTGCATTCACTCTTGCTACTTTTGTCTTTGTAGAGGGCAACAATAGTGGCACTCTTCCAATTAACAGACACAAATGAAATCTTCACACACAGACATTAAAAATTCCTATAGCAACTCCATTTATGATGAAATCAGGAATGGGAAATGTAGAATTAGCTCTACAATATTATTCTATTTCAGTAATTTAAATATATATTTTAAGCATCAGCAATAACTTAAATGGTGCACTGCATGAATGTAACATTCCCAAATGGCAATTCAAATTCTACTTATACTGTATAGCAATATATTTATAAGTATATACAAAAAAGGAGTCTGTATTCCCTTATTTATGTTGCAAAATTTATTCTATTAAGGTGACAGACAAACCTTTTTTGTATTTGTTTTTCTGGAGAAACTCTCTATATTCTGCTTGGTAATTTCATACTTTTCTCTTTCCATGTTTTGAAGCTCCATCAGTTTTAATTTCTGAAAAACCTGGGCCTGTGGAGAAAGATAAATGGTAACATTTACCTTTCACTTAATGTACAGAACTAAATGCATATCCTGATCAGAAGGAAGCCTAAGGTGAAAGATTACTTCACATATGACAGACAAAACTCAACTGTAAATGTTTACAGCAGTCTTTACCAATTTGGATGCAATGTTATGTTCAGTGCCTCAAAGAGATTCCCTTTCTTGGACACCTGGATATTATTCTCTTACGAGTTAAAATAATGGCCTCTTTGCCAGTTCTCATAGATGCCATAGTTAAGAGGCTGAGCTTCCTGCCTTAGCAGGCTGGGAGATAAAATGCCTTCTGAAAATGAAAACAATCCAATTGTTGAGATTTCTGTAACCTAATCCCTTTTCCATTTCAATAAATCTGGTTAAAGAAACTTCTGTGAGAATCTTGCTTTTGGGTGTAATTGGCTGTCAAGACTTAAAAGTGGTGTTATCCAGAAATTTAGACTACAATATCTGTAATTTGTACCAGCATGGCCATGCTTGTTAGGAATTACTGAAGTTATAGTCTAACACAGCTGGACAGCACTCACTGCGGAAGGCTAGTTTATGATAAGCAATCCTTATTCAGTTCTAGTTGTATGCTTTGGATAAGTGTATCCCTCCAGTGCATCAGAAGAGACATCAAGCTAGGGCAGTACATATGAAAACTGTAATTTTGATATGGAAAAATATGTACATCAGCATCTTCAATGGTAACATTCAACAATGTCTTTAGCTGAAGTGAAGAGTCTTTATCTTATAATTATAAAAAGTATTACTTGTAGCAACATTTATAAATAGCATTTCCCTAAAAGCAATTAACTTATTCAAAAATAGTTCATTTCTGTATTAGTGACTTATAGAAACTTCATAGAATTACCCAGCCAATTTTGAAATTATATCAAGGCTACCTCATTATGGTCATGCTGTCATATTGGCTCAATGATGATTGGATAAATTACTAGTTATATTTTTCATTGATTTAACTATTGAAGGACAATTGAAAATATTTCAGAAAAACAGGTTTAAAGAAAATGAGAAGTTTACATTTGATATTGGTATACATGGAAAGAGATGCACAGCAAAATAAAATGAAGAGGGAAGTGTGATTGGCTAGCAAACATAAGGTTTGCTATAAGTAAATTATTTTGTTATTTTCTGTAGAATCAAAATCTGATTGCACTAGATCAGCGAGCTGGCGTCTTACCCGCTGAGCCCCCACGCCCCCACTCTATAATTAGAATTTAACAATACATTAAAATCCTTACATTTTTAATTATTTGTTCTTGGCTCTTGGAAACTCTGTGAGAAGGGTCTTCTGGTTTTTTGGATTCTCTCTAAAGAAGAAGAAAATAATTACTACAGGGAACAATCACTCAAGACATTATAGAACTGTTACCAGATTTTCAAGATCCTGTGTTTCTCTTCCACTTCTATTTCCACAGAAGAATAAAACATCCAGGATACAACCTTTCTAATGGATTACTGTATGTCCCATAATAGGAATATACTGTATTTAAATTTGTAAGTATGTTTGTTTGTTTTTTAAAAAAATTAATTGCCCCTGCTTAAGACCTCTTCTGATCTTATGGGGGAGAGAATTTTGTAGGCCAAATAACAAGTCCACAGTCCCGGCAATACTCAGTGCTAATACATCTTCATGGAATGGTTCATTTACTGGGCTAGCATATACAGTAGTCTGAACTAATCTTACAGACTTTTCTAAACTACAGTACGTATTGTTTATTCTTCCAATTTCTTGCCATTTTTATATATAATGCAGAAATACAAATACATATATTATATAGAAAGAAAGATAAAAAAAGTTGGAAGACCAAAAAAGTCATGATTGGATAGAATTGAGGAGATCCTAAAAAAGAGAGAGGTGAGAAATTTAAAGAATAAATTTATGAAACAGAAAACAGACATAGTGGAAGGAAGGATGGTTTGGTGGAACAGAAAGATATGGAAAATTATAGTAAATGGTGTTCATGAAAACTAGGCTTTTCCTTTCCTTTTTCTTATTTCAAGTCTTTTTTTTTTGCCTTATTTCTTCTTTTCCACATAACACTCCTTACTCCAGAGCTTTCCAAACTTTTCATGTTGGTGACACACTTTTTAGACATGCATCATTTCGCGACACACACACACAGTAGGGCATCATTTTGCGACACACTCTTACAGCAGGGCACAAGGCAGGCACTAGGACCTACGCAGAATCACAGCAGGTTTGGAGGCAGCCAGGCACAAGGCAGGCACTAGGACCTGCACGGAATCCTGACAGGGCTCGGAGGCAGCAGCAGCCAGGACACACCCAGACACTGCAGCCGACACACTAACGTGTCCCGACACACAGTTTGGAAAGCTCTGCCTTACTCCAAAAGAGAATAGCATAATGAGTATGTTATATACATCTGTAAGAATCAACATAATGAGTAGCTACTATACAACAATTATAATCTACCATTGTTTCATGTAAAGGTTTAGAGTATCTTCTTCCTGATGATTCCAAAACAAAACTCCTTTCCTTCTTTGCTTTCAAACACTTTTTCTTTGATTTTGTCTGGAGAGAGAGAGAGAGAGAGAGAGAATCAAATTAGCTAAATTTAACAGGATTAAAGGTATCCAGAGTAGATTTTTTATTTAAATCTATTTTATTATTGACATAAGCTAGACCTCAGTACCTCCAAAATATTTAAAGGCAGATACAAAAGTTATAAGAAATATGACACATCTGTCAAGTCCTGCAATTTCCAAGTTGCCATAATCATCCTGACATGCCCAGGTAACTTTTTTCAATGCTATGTCCTTTGTCTCATACCCACCCATAGCTGAAACAGCTCAATGTAGCATTTTCACTCTTCTTCCAACCCATTTTTCAGATATGGCTGATACGGCCAAGAGTTGGGATCTGCTCAGTTTCTATTGGCTGTTTTAGGCTGTAGGCATGCCCTCTCTGCTTTGGTTGCTGGCACTGGCTCCATGGCCATTTTGGCTTTGCTTGTAGGAGAGATTGGACATCTGACTACTGCAGTGTCATCTCCTTGCATAATGACTGACATTGTGCTTTCTAATGGGTTTAGTGCACAGGTTGATTTAAACCAGGAAAAAGAGCCAGGACCTGCTAATCTACTGTATGTATCGCTGCTTCTGTCACCAATGAGTGCCCTTATAGGTTTTTCATTGCTTTTGCTGGCAAGGGGTTTCCCATGAACATCCTATTTTTCTGATTTTATTACTATGGTTGGGAGGGATGCCATTTTACCTACTCCATGAGCTCCCTCTGGGTGCTGCCGGCCATTTATGGTGAGACCTGCCATTTCCTTGCAGCACTAGTTGGGACAGGGCTTGCTTGTTATTGGCTGCTCCCTTCTGCATGAGTGTCTATCAATATATAACTATGTACAGAGACACAGGACTTTATACTTAACAGAATGCCTACTACTTCTGGCATTGTTTGTGCTTTTAGAGTGTCCTTGAGAAAGGAATATATTTCTGATATGCATCTGGCTTCAGTAAAATCATTTTCACTGGCACTTGGGAATCTCCTCTCCTCTTTTTCTCTACCTCTGTGCCTACTTTCCTCTTTTGTTCACTACTCCAATCTTACTAACTCTGTATTCTGGTCTGTTTGCAACTAACATGAAATGGATGTGTGAAGCCCTAGGATAATGAGGATAGTTACGTGTCCAGCAGCAGCCATTTCTTCTTCTCAGTCTCAGTTGTTGCTGGATAGCAAGGTATGTAGAGTGAAGCCTGATGTGGAGTAAATTACCCACTTGTATCTTGCTCAGAGATTCTGTCTGACATAATAGATTTATCTAATTTTCTCTGTGATACTGTCAGGATGGAGGCTGAGTCCGATTCGGAAGAGGAAGGGATGGTAACAATAGAAGCGGGAAAGAACTGGGATGGCGCGAAATTTGAATCGGGTGCAGAGCAGCTGATTGGAGGCAGCCCAGAAGAAGACTCGCCTCCACCTATCAGCATGCGAGAGAGAAGGTGGGAAAGGTGGGCAGCGCAACATGAGGCGCGATTGGCTCCCGCTCACAAACGGTGCGAAAATCAAAAGGATAAAAGGCGAGCGCAGCATGTACCCATTGCTGGAGACAACCGTTAACGTTCCATACTGCATCCTGTCGCTGTGCCAGCATCCCCGCTCGGGCCTTGCCTTGCCTCCACGCCAGGGCCTTGCCTTGCAACCTTGCCAAGCTTCGTGCCAGCGCGCCTTGCCTTGCAACCCAGCTGCGCTTCGCATGCGAGCCTTGCCTTGCCGTCCAGCCAAGCTTTGTGTCAGATGCTAGCCTTGCTGCCCAGCAGCGCCTCGAGTCAGAACCTTGCCTTGTCGCCCACCCGCGCCCTGAGTTGGAACCCTGCCTTGTTGCCCAGCTGTGTCCTGAGCCGTAATCTTGCCTTGCTGTCTTGCTGCATTTCGCGCCGGAATCTCGCCTTGCAGCTGCCGCGTCAAGCCTCGTGTCGGAACCTAGCCTTGTAGCCGCCGCTCTGAGCCTCGCGCCGGACCCTCGCCCCGCCACTGCCGCTCCAAGCCTCGCGTCGGAACCTCACCCTGCTGCCGCCGCTCCAAGCCTCAAGCTGGAACCTCGCCTTGTTGCCGTGGCACCAAGCCTCGCGCCGGAACCTCCCTTTGTCTCTGTGCCAAGCCTCGTGCTGGAACCTCGTCGCACAGCTGCCGCACCCAGCCCCGCGCCAGAGCCTTGCATCGCAGCCATGTGGTGGCTGCCCGCGTTTGCGCCCAGTGGAACTGAGCACGGCGCGCCACTGAGTCCATGAGCACCACGTGTCGTTTATTTGAGAGATTGTGTGTTTAATTGTAAATAAAGTATATATTTCACACCTTCCTACTTCAGGTCTTAGTCAGGACAGGACAGATACTAGCCCCAAGAGACAACATGGAAGCTGCATTTCACTAATGGATCTTCTCAGTCCCTACTGTTCCTTATGGTTTTCCAGGTTCAGCCCTTAAAAAGGCTTCTTTATTTTAAAGATCTTTTTAAAGGATAATTTATTCAGGCATGGCTACTTCCATTTTAGAAGAATGGGAATTATCATCTGTATGCTTTTGTGAAGATCAGAAGACTTCTTCTAGTCTGGACCTGGCAACCTTGCATCCTCTGGCTTATGGAACCAGTGTCAGATCTGGCTAAGCATAAAATATTCTGTCAAATTAATTAAATCATGTTAATAGTTTTTTTTAAAGTATTGGTTTTCCTTACATTATTTTGCAAAACAAAGTCATAATAACATAGAAGAGTTTTCCTTGATCTTATGCCAGTAGCTAATAACTGAACAGGCTTGCTCAAATCACTGATGTCCTTCAGCTTGAATCCTAGGGAATGCAGCAAGTATATAAAGGTCTGAAATGGCTTTTAGCACACACTCTGTCTCATGTACTTTACTTTGACATTTTATTCTAAAGTATAAAATGAGGGGAAATCAAACTGTTTTGACATATCGCAACCAATGCTCTTTAGCAACACATTTAGTTTACCTGTATATTAAATGCCAAGAAAATACATTTCAAGTATAAAAATGATGTAAAGAGTTGAATGAGAATTTTTACCATACCTGGGTTTCTATTTTATCAGCAAACTCATTAGAGTCTGAACTATCTGAACTGCAAAAGAAAACAATTATGCTGTTTAGATTTACAGGATTGTTAACGGTAAGATATTAAGATATTCAACTACATAATAAATAGCCTTATCAGATAACAGAACTGGAAAACATACTATAGCTAATGATTTCTCTTTTTAATACTGGCTAGAAATATTTTTGGAGAACCAATCCATTTACCTAGAATCTCCTCTGTCTCCTATATCATTGACAGAGGCAGTTGGATCATCCTGTTTAACCAGTTCCTCCAATTCCTTCAGGCATTCATGGTACTAGGAGAGATCACAGTGTTAACAGTGAAAGTCAGTGCCTGTTATCATAGAGTTCTGTATGAAAGTAATGTTCCTGTGTATTACCTTGCTCTTCTTTTTGTTACAGAAGTCCAATAATGAATCACAGAAATTGTATCCTATGGACTCCAAGTCTTTCGTACTGAAGTGGGTAGCATGTCTATTGCCTATAATACAAAAGGGAAGCCACAGTGGAAAAAAAAAACCATCCAGCAATAATTTTATGCGCTCTGGAGAATATAAGAAAACTGAATTCTGAATACTATTCCACAAATTTATCAAAATTATATGAAAATATTCTTATACTTTTATAAATCATTGATGGATGCTTGAATTTGGAAAGGAGATTTATTATTCCATATTTCCAAACTGTACTAAATACAGAAACTGTCCTTGAAGGATTAGCTATAATCTGAAAGTGATGGTTACATGATGGTTACATCATGACTCTTGTCCAACCCTTCTGGGAATTAGGAATTCTGCTAGGGACTGCTACCTTCCCCATTTCATTCACAGGGCTGAAAGTAGCAGATTATAGTAACAGAAATATGTAGTTGTTCACCTGTTACAATTCATACTCATAACCATTTTTTCTTTAGTTCTATTCTAAAGACACATCTGTTCTAAATTCTAAGACACATCTGTACACATCTATATACTTGGAATATATAATTATAGTGTTTAACTGATTAAATCTAGCCAGTTTTGAGCAGGGTTCGATCTGCTTAGTACTTGGTAGGCTAGGCTGGCAATTTGGGAAAAAAAACATATTGGAAGAAGGCAACACCACACCACTTCCATGGTGTTGCCAAGGGTGGACATGTCTACGTGGTCACCAGGAATTGAAGTCAACTCAAAGTCTTGTCTTTATTTAGTAATTATCTCTACAATGCAGGAGGTGTTACAGAATGCATTAATTATTAATTCTGGAGTAATATTACCTAGTTTAGAGCCACAGAAAGTTACTTCCAAGGTATAGCTGTTGTTGATGCCCATCTTCCACATAACTACTCGACCTGTTCCTTCTTTGCCTTTCTGTATTTTAAAACTGCAATCTTGGAATGAGAACTTAATGGGAAAAGAAATGAAATAAAGTTTTGCAATTTCTGTTAAAGAGACAAATGACTCATTACAGAACAGATGTGCAGCCATGATTTAAAACAACTTCCTCAGATAATGCTCTCCCCTCAATACACAAGCTATAATATAAAGCTATCAATTGATGTGGTTCCTTTGCATAGTCCACATCATTTCTGGAAGGAAAAAGGGAAATATATGATGTGACACTCTGCTGACTATAGAAAGACCTGGCTGACTGTAATGCATAAACAATAATGTGAACAGCCGCACAACCACAATAAAGTGCTTTTAAGATATGGCAGAAAATAGTGTATAGTTGTAGTGGTTATTGTTTTATATGAACTAAAAATCCCACTGCATTTGCAAAAACCTGGGCAAACTCCTAGAAGTAGATATTTGAAAACGTCATTAGTATAGAGAAGCACAACCGAAAGTCCAGCTCAAAGGCTTGGGCACAGCCCCCATGCATTGTTCAAAAGTTGCTGCTACAAGGAAGTTATTACATACTTGGAATATGTAATGATACGGTGTTTAACCGATTACATTTGAAATACATTTTTATCCTTGTCCTACTTTTTCTATGCAACTGCCCAGTACAGTACATCCAAAGGCAAAGGATCACCCCAAACCTGGAAAAGGTTGTGTATTCATATCCTAATAGAATTAATAGTTATCACGGTATATCTGAAATATACTTTAAAAATATTTATTAGATTGAAGAACAGACTGATTATGATTTTTAGATCACTACAACATTACAAAGTTACATACAAAGTTAACATGCAAAGGGATTCCAGTTTTGATTAATTCTCTGAGATATAATATTAAAAGTTGGCTTACTTTATCTGGACATTTTTTGCTCATAATGAAAGGAAAAATGCGCTGGAGTAATAATGCCCTTTCATCTTGTTCTTTTTTTTCACAGCCATACATGAAGACATTTTCTTTCCTGCTATGGCCATGAAGGTCACAGTATAGAAGAACATTTCGCTCTTCCATGATTCTGTTACAAGAGACAAAATCACATATGAGCAGCTTTTGGTTACTGAAACTTAGATACCCTGCTTGGGGTTTTGGCTTATGTTAGGAACTGTGGATATCATTTCAAGACAGTTTAGATTTTGAGTTACCCATTATACGAGGGCATGACAGTCACTAATACTGATCCAGTCTGAATAGAAGCTTTTTCATTGAGTACACT
The DNA here is from genome assembly GCA_023362775.1 of Charina bottae. Lineage (NCBI taxonomy): Eukaryota > Metazoa > Chordata > Lepidosauria > Squamata > Charinaidae > Charina > Charina bottae. Next base: position 37,358,724 of record JALMGJ010000006.1, on the reverse strand, counting down.
GGAGGTTCAGTTTCATCTCCCCGTCACATCTCCCTTCATTTTGGGAGATACTAAATATATGGGATTAAAATGCTCTCTCCATGGCAGCTTATTTTTTTTAATTAAATCATATATATGAGCTTCATCATTATATGTAGCTTAATTTTTTAAAAAATCATATAAAATTTATGAGCTTCATCATTATATACAATACCTGTTCCTCTTTTTTCTCCTCTAGAAATTGGTCTTTTCATTCCCCGTATCCATTACAAAAAATGACAGTGTTACAACAAAAATTAAAGTATACAAAAAGCCAGTAACCTCTTAACTAAAAATAAATAACATAGAACAGGTCGGATAATAAGTCATGCATTCATTAAAAGTGAACTAATATTGAACACAGAATAACCATATTAAACAGATAGGAGCGATTGTGTTACCTTTTTACCTTTTGATCATGCTGCGGGTATACCAGATAGAAGGGAAAGATTCCTTAAGATCTGATTTATAATTGCGGTTCAAGTCCTTGCCGGCTAAAGAGCAGCGATAATTGCCCACAATCACACCATCTGGATTCAACATTGGCACCACCTTAAAAACAAAAGTGTCTCGGAGCAATTGGGCATTATCTGAATCCCCTAGAAGGTAATCCAGAAAGCCCTTCATCATCCAGGAACTGTTTGTTTCACCAGGGTGCACCCTTGCTGTCAAAATGACTGCTGACTTGCATTTTTCCTTACTGAAATCTTGCAAGGGGTTGGTAATAGTTAAAACATAGACGATATTCCTAGCCAGAGAATTACATAATATACGGATTTTGCAGAACTTGGACCGCCTTGGGTCTCTGGCAATGTCCGCCAAGTAGTCTTGCAGGTTGCTGTAAGTGTATGGATAGCAGTGGGCAAAATAGCACGTATCCCTGTCATGTGGAAACTGGAAAGTCCATGTCAAGGAAAAATATTGGTGCCCATCGTGGCCAAGATTGTTTTTGTAATACTTGATTTGATCTCCTGTCCTTTGCCACCCCACCTTGCGGATCTTTGCTTCTGCTTCTGAATATAATAATGGACGCATACCACGATTGTACAAGCTTGTTGGCTTGGTGAAGTTGACAATGGTGAAACGGTAAGGCGTTCCTGCTTGGGTGTTGGTAACCTGGAAGTAGTACCATTGGGTGTGCTTATTTGTGTAGAGATCAGTACGCAGTGTCAACTGGTATTCAAAATCATTACTAGCAAGGGAAAAGGAGATAAATATTTTTAAATATAAATTATACATAGGGCATCAAGCTACAGTTGTGTAACTTACACATATTTGACCATTCGTATTTCCTTCATGTCTTTTAATAACAAATATTTTCTTAAAGTCAATTTTATTTGAGATTTTATGTGCATACTTGACATATTTTAATATTTAAAAGTGAACACTAACATTTATAGTGAGTTACAATCAAATTGAGTGGTATTGAGGGTGATGAGGTGGAGAGGTTCAAGCCTCATTCTGGCACAGCATTCACCGAGTAATCTGGGATCCATCGCAATGTATCAGCCTAAGCTATTTCACAGAATTATCAGGATAAATGGGAAAAGAAAAATCATGTCTGCTGCCTTTTAGAAGTAAAACAGACTATAAATATAAAACAATACACAAATAAGTGTACTAAATGTGTTTCCCAGGAAGGGCATTATTAACTCAAGTACATAACGGATGTCTAGAAACCGTTTTAACATTTTCTTTGGATTTGGATACTTGTGAGCAGACATTATTTTAACACTGTACTTGAAAAATGGTTAATGCTTTATAACAGTTTTCCACAACTAGGGTGTCCTCTAGAAGTACTGTATATGCTTCAGTTCCAGAATTCTCCAGACAATATACCATTGCTGAGAATTGTGGAAGTTGGTCCACACATCCAGAGGATGTTGAGGGAGGGAGGATTGCTTCAAAAGACAGTTAAAGCAGTTTTAATTCCTGCAATTACGTAGGTGGGAAGTTCCCTGTACTCCAGAACTGGAAGCAAGAACGGATAAGTGGTGTAGAATTGACTTTACAGGTTACTCAAGATCTAAGGTAGTGGATTTGTTTGTTGGGAGAATTGTACAATTCAATTGTACAGAATTGAAAAGGGTTTGCTGGCTGAACTGGAGGAGTTTGTGATGGACTAGACTGGGGGAAATACTGATGTTATGAGGGTCAGTAGTAGAATGCTTGATGACCTAAGCTGGCTCTAATATTTATCCTCCTTTTAACTTCTGCACACCTACTTTTACTTAAGAACAGTGTCTAGGGGGTGGGGAAGGTTAGGGGGCTGTAATGGGTTATAAGTTGGTGTGTAGATGATTTAATTGGGGCTGTATACTGACTTTGCCAAATCAGTTACTGGATGAGCGTGGTGCAGTTGAAGGAGGGAAGCATTGGGGTGTCTGTCATTCCCATGAACTATTGGGAGAGTGAGAAGGAAGAAGGAAGAAAGTGGGAAAGAGGAGGGTATAGCATAGCAGTTATAATGGGCAGAAGACGTGGCAGGAGAGGAGAACAGCTTGTTTTTGAGAGAATTCAAGAAATCTTAATCTATCAAATGTCAAGTCTCCCTGTAATAAATCTGTCCTCATCTATGAATTGTTCTTGAGTGAGACAGCAGACCTGATGGTAACCAAGAACTAAATGGGTGAGGAGGGGGTTTCACTTCTTGGAAATGTGACCACCTGGCTTTCGGGTGTTGCATCAGCTGGGCTCTCAAGTTAGGGAACGTAGAGTGGGATTATCCTCCAGGAGGTTTTATTCATAGTCATTCATGTCCTTGTCACCTCATGGCTGGATTACTGCAATGCACTCTGTGCAGGGCTGCCCTTAAAGACCATTGGAAGCTTCAGCTAGTGCAACATGCAGCAGCTCATGCGATTATGGGTGTACTGAACACTACTACTACAGGAACTGCACTGTTGACTTCCAGGTGCCGGTTGTCACCCTTAAAACCCTACATGGCTCAGGCTCTGAGTAACCCTGTGCCTATCTTGTCTGAGCTGATTACTTAATCTATTTATTTAAAAGATGTGTATGTCCACCCATCTTAAACAACTCTGGGCGGCTCACAACAGCATTAGAACAATAAAAAACAGAAGAAAGAAGAAGAAAGAAAAAAGAAGAAGAAATTGCGTGTCTTGGAGGAGCAAAAATAAATGTTCCCTTACACAAAAAATTCCCCCAAGAGGCGCTTCACCTTCCCCCAAAACATGGGGGGGAAAACAAGTTTTAAGAACTCATCTGAATGAGGTCAGGGTAGTGGCCTAATGGATCTTTGGGGATACTGTTCCAAAGACCAGTTGCTGCAAAAGGGAAGGCCTGCTTTGTGGCTCATATCTCAAATGACTCTTTTAATTGATGGGGCCCAAAACATGCCAGTTCTGTCCAATCATACAATTTGAGCAGAAATTACAGTCCTTCAGCGAGTCAGGTCCTATGCCATGGAGGGCTTTATAGATAACCAGCATCTCAAGCTACCACAAATGATGGCACATCACTTAGTAACCGTACTAAATTATTTTTAATCTTCTGATATTAATTTAGAAGCCACTCAGAGCCTTCGGAAATGGATCAGTGTATAAATTGAGGTAATAAATACACAAATCCTGTACTTGAGCAGTATTTGTTTTATTACCATTGAAGAAAACATGAAGTACAAATGTATTAATAATGAACATTTTCCTGCAAAATATAGATTGGAATTTGCATCTCATTTCATGCTCTCTAAATTATTATTCAAGGTCTACCAAGAATTAGCTTAATGCCAGAGAAAATGGAATATTTTGCAGATTAAAAGGAAAATGGGCAGCAACTTACATTTTGACCACCTTTTGCAGATTTCCACTTTCAAATCGTGCTTCAAAGATCAAAGTATTATCCCAGTCACCCCATGATTGAGGAAGCACCTGCTTTGAAGGGAAACTTCCCCCTATTCGAGAATACCTAAAGCTGGAATCCTTATTGGCTGGTGGGAGGAACAAAATATAGTTAATTCTCAGTTGCAAATTACTGTTAGAAAAACATTTTGTTATTAGCTATATATTTTTCTCAAGCAAGAAATAATTTTCAAATAAATTGTGCTAAATTATATCTTCCTAGCTCTCTGTCTTCAGGTATATGATTAAAATCTCAATAGGAACATTTCAAAAATATCCCAGCAGAGTACCTGAGAAACTGTCTCATCATAACTGTTTTATATGTGCAGGAACTAAAGCTGCTTTATTTATTTATTTATTTATTCGATTTATCACTGCTCAACTCCCCCAAGAGGGACTCTGGGCGGTTTACAATCAAAATGCTGGGAATGGTACATTTAATGTTACAGAGATTATGCTGCTAAAATTTAGGATTCTGTCTTTACTAAACTGGAATTCTAGAGCTTTTTCTGTCTTTTATATTAGAATTTGCATGTAGAATTTTATTTTAAAATTACTTTGTGCAATAAAGATGTAAATAACTATGCTTAATTATTGTATGTTCATAATAAAATGTGGTCAGACCTTCATCTGCTAAATACACGATAGCACCTCCCCCTGGCTCTGGACACGGAGGCTCGATCTCTAAACCTGTGGGATTGTACAGAGGCTCCGGGTGAGAGGGAATCCATTCTGAAAAAAAAGAAAGGAAATTAGATGCATCAAAAAACAAAAAGAAAAATCTATTTAAAGGTTCAAAGGGCAGGATACTTCTATTCCCGCTTATAAGCAGGTGGATTAGCTGGCTACTAGTTTTTAAAAATGAAAAAAGACATATTGATGACCCTTTGCTTTATCTTTTCAAAAACATAAAATAGAAGTAATAGCCACACCGGAAAGTTGATCAATTTTGCTCCATGGTGAGACTTTTAGCATTATTTATAACCCAAACATAAGCCTTCAGTACTGAAATCTGTTACAGTAGCCTGCTATTATATTATAAATCTCTTCTGTAGCAGATAATCACTAGATTCATAACATATATTGTACTTGGGATCCAAAGAACCAATATTGTATAGTTCTGTGACTACCAAGCTTGCTGTCTTCACTTTTTGTTATGGTTTCATGTTATTATTTTAATCTGTATTTTATAAGAAGCTTTAATATATTTTCATCAATTATTTCAACCTATTTTATAAAAGGAATATAAATATTCATCAATTATTTTAACCTATTTTATAAAAGGAATATAAACATTCCTTTTCAGAGTTTTTAATGGAAATCTGTAGAAATTTTTAAAACAACACAGTGAAATATAATAATCCTGTATTGAAACTGTTGTGTAAAATTACATATATGTGTAAATTTTGTTGTTATATTTTCTTTTTTTCCTTTTCTTTCCTTTTTAAATTTTGTTATGTTTTATTAAATAAATGCCACTTTTTAAACAAACTAGAACTGTTTTTGCTCTGTGCTGCAAAAATGGGAATATACTTTGTAAACTGAGCAACAGAATCTTACTGAGCACAGTTCTGACCAAATTCTAAGTTAGGTAAGATTCTTTCTTATACTGTTTATCTAATTATCCAGCATCATCAATGCTGGTTCTTTATGAGGAATGGGAAGACAATACTCTTATAAAAATAATTTATAGGAACGGGTGACCAGCTAAAAAACCAAGTGTGCATCAGCAAGTCCCTGCTATGTGCTCTCTTTGTATTAGTAGAATACTTTGCCATACCATGCGAGCCCCTAAATTGAGTGTCTTCATTCCAATAAAAATTTTTAACATAAAAACTTATATGCATTCTTCCTGTGTTATATGTGGGGGTTACCACAGCTGGTAGTTTCTATAATCCACCTTCAAATTATTCAGGTTTATTTTAATAGCAGAAGATGCTTTTGCCAGAAGGTGTCATCACAGGAATTCCAGACTTTATTTATAAGAAAAAAAATCTGCACAATTCTTTTTGCTAAGGTTCAGTACAACCTGGAGCAAACAGAAGTTTCCTCCAAGCCCAATTCCTAGTGAGTAGATGGACACTTCCATACTGTTTTCTTGGAAACAATATGGAAGTGGTTTGCCACTACTTTCTTCAAGATAGTTGTTATTGTTTTTAATTTCCCCATCTAATCTACAGTCCTGAAATTTCCTGGTGATCACAATCAAAGTGCTAAACAGATCCCAGCCCACCTAGCTTCTCAATATCAGCCATCAAGGTGGCTAAAAGCTCTCATCTGCTCTTGAATTTGGCCTATAATTGCAACAAAAATGAATGGAGGTTCACAAAAGCAGTCAAGTCTTTTGAGATGACAAGCACGATCTTTTATTTAACAGTTTAGATTAAATTTGATTTTTCCCACTCGCTGTATCTGAAATAGAATTAAAAGTAGATACTGAAAACATAGTATTCACATCTCCTATTTTACCATGGCCAATTCCCTTTGCAGGAGTAAACAAGGAGGATTGCTGCCCGAGATGGTAAGGCTAAAACCATGGCACTGTATTCTATCTCCCCTGTGCCTCCATTTCTCTCAGTCACCCTTTGGAGCAAATGCTTCACTCTTGAGAAAGTCCCCAGAGCAAGGGAATGTGGGTTGGTGGCCACAGAAAATGCTTACAGTGTGTCATCATGAAGTCTCCACTGTTACCTACTGCAATGCTTCATCCCCATCCACATGTCTAACTCCAATGTTTCAGACTGCCATTGTAATTAATTCAAAGTAATGTCAAGTCGATAAAATCATAGTGCTATAGCACATTCATGAATATATCATTGGATTATCCAAATAGGCACAATTGCAATCCTATCCTCATCCAACCAGACTGGAACTGTAAATGAGGATGGGATTGCAACTCTGAAAGGAAAAGGTACACAATTTTTCACAATTTTTAGGCATGATGTTGTTGAATAGTCTTAATTGTTAAAAATAAAGGTTAAAACTGTTAATTTCCTTTAATATTTCAAACCCCCTGTATTGAAGTTTTGCATTTGTTTACATTTAAATTGGAAGGATGAATTAACTGCATCAACGCAAAGTAATGAATCATGAAAAATTATTTAAGTGGTTGCAGCTAAGTTATAAATTGCTTTACCGTGGAAATTATAAATATAATATTTCTTTGTGATCTATCAAGAAAAGTGTCATATTAGAAAAAGTTATATTATTATTTACCAATATGTTTAATTTTCTCTCTGATAACTTCATACTGATGGGGCCAGCGTACTAAATGCAGATCTCCTGCAGGAGCCAGGCCATATAAATCTCGTGGTTCACGAAGTCGTGGCACCCATTTTCCAGAGTTATATTCCAATAAAATCTGTGTGGTCCGTGGCAAAAGTTGATCACAAAAAGAATCTGTAAGATAAATGTGTGCATGTGTTGATCACTGATCGATTTTGATATTGACGCTTCAATGACCCTCCCTCTGCAATCATGGATGGTAGCTTTAACCACCCCTTTCGTACAGACAATGCCCCTGTGTCTTTGATGAAATTGAAACTTCAGAACACGTTTTTCTAAAGTGTAGATTTTTCAAGGAATTGTTTTCCCAACTAACCCAACCCTTAATAGATAGACTGCCTGGTCAATCTGACCAATAGAATTTAGAATTCTTCCTAAAAGATAAATGCCCTGAAATCACTTATACAATTGTTAAATGCCGTAAACCTTCTTCTCATTCAGATCTGACAACAGAGGTAAGTTATTCACTGAGATGTTGTTGCAGATTGCATTTGATTTTTATGAGCTGATCTTGGACAGTAATAAATTGTTTGTTTATTCTAAGAGTTTTTGATCTTGGAAATATATTGCTTAAACTAATCAACTAATTTATCTGATACAACCAAAAAGAACCCTGTCATCTCTATATCCTATATAAAGATATTATTTATGACTGTGGTATATAGCAAGCTTTACAGAAACAGCAAATTAGCCCAGAATGGCAACAAAAACTGTGCAACAAAGTAAATACAGAATTTGTTTTATAAGACTGACTTTGAGTGAAGGGTATCTGCAGGGTTTGTGGAAAGATTGTAGACATTTATATGGTATCTAGTTTGTTGTGGGCATATATGAAAGAATCCATAGTTCAAATCCCTGAATGATATGCAGGGAATGTCAGATAGATTGTACAATATAACAAGATGTGTAAATCTGAAAATTAATTTATCAAAGACTATTGTAATCATGGGGGGCGTGGTGGCTCAGCGGGTAAGACGCCAGGCTTGTTGATCGGAAGATTGCAAGTTCGGAGGTTCGAATCCCTAGCCCTGCGTGCAGAGTGAGCTCCTGCACTAGCTCCAGCTCTTGCCAACCTAGCAATTCGAAAGCATGCAAATGCAAGTAGATTAATAGGTACCACTTCGGTGGGTAGGTAACAGCGTTCCGCGTGTGTCATGCGGCCGCATGACGGTGGAAGCGTCTTCGGACAACGCTGGCTCTTTGGCTAACAAACGGAGATGAGCACCGGCCCCTAGAGTCGGACACGACTGCACAAATGTGCGGGGGGTACCTTTACCTTTTTATTGTAATCATGTTTGACAGGGAAAATGTAGTGAATGATTCCAAATTACACATAAATGGCTAAAACTAGATGAAATAGATGAATGTGTATGTATTGGTAGAATGTTTGATAAAGGTAAGCAGGAATTATGTGGTCTGTTGCAAGGAATGAATGTTTGCTGAATGAAGCAGAACATGCTTCTGCTCACAGCCCACTGGAAGTAGGATATGTCAGAAAAATCGTAACAGTAAGTTAAATGCAACAGGAATGGGGTACTTAACAAGTGTATATGGTAAAACAAGAACAGGTAGGTTCAGGAGCGAATGGAAGCTAAACGAATGTGTAACCAGTATGAAAGAATTATGCTGAGGTAGTTTGGTCATAAATAGAGAATGAATGTGAAGTTGCAAAACAAATATTTGCAGAATTAACGGGTTGAGAGAAAGGGAAAACCAAGGATCTTCATGACTAGATGGGGTTGATGAGATCCTGAAAAACAGAGAGGAGACAAGTTTAAAGAACAAAAGACAATGTATGAAGAAGAGGATGGACATCGTAGAAGCAAGGATAGTTTGTAAGGCTTGAAAAGTATGGAGAGACAGTAAATATTGTGTAAATTAGAATTAGTTATATTTTCTTTTCTTATCTTGTGGCTTTAACTTTTCTGGATTACAATTTCTTAATTCCTTTTCTGGGCTGTGTGACTCTGCTTAAAATTACCAGTATGATGGGCATGTATGTATGTATGTATGTATGTTAGTTACTAGTATAAAAGATATTTCATTAACAGAAAAAGAGAACACAAGTTCTTCAGTCTGTAGCTTGAATCATGTCAACTGGATTTCTATTTTCTCAGTGGAAACGTTTCGCTCCTTATCCAAGAAGCTTCTTCAGTCTGAGCAAAGTTAGTAAGGGAATCCTTAAATATGTTTCTAGGGTGGCTGTGTGACCTTGCACCTGGGGCTAGGTCATGGTTATTTGAGATGTTTATTTCTAAGTCCCTTTATCATCCAAAGGAGGATCATTAAGATTACCATGCTGCTGTTGAGCTTGTGAAATGGTCTTAATCTTCCTAGGCACAGAAGACAAAGCAGGAAGGAAAATAGGGGAAAGATTGTGCCTGAGGCCCCCACCTCTATTCAGGCCATCCTCCTATACAAAGGTTGTTTGGTTTCTCCAATGTAGAGTTCAGAGCACTCCTCACTGCACTGGATTGCATACACTACACTGCTTTTCTTGTGTTTTGGAGTTTGATCTTTGGGGTGTACAAGCCTCTGTCTCAGTGTGTTGGTGGGTTTGAAATATACAGGTATGTGGTGTTTGCCAAATATCCGTTTTATCTTTTCAGACACGCCAGCCATGTAAGGAATGACCAGGTTCTTCCGTTTACTCTGAGTCTTGTTTGGAGAAACCAAACAACCTTTGTACAGGAGGATGGCCCAACACAGGAGAAGTAACACCACAGGACCAGAGTCAGCAGTTTATCTTCATTTAAAGGAAAAAGGACACTCATTTGAGGACATTAATGTTCACATTTTAGACAGAGAAGATAGGTGGTTTGAGAGAGGGGTCAAGGAGTCCATTTATGCCAACTTGGAAAATCCTTCCTTGAATAGAGGTGGGGGCCTCAGGCACAATCTTTCCCCTATTTTCCTTCCTGCTTTGTCTTCTGTGCCTAGGAAGATTAAGACCATTTCACAAGCTCAACAGCAGCATGGTAATCTTAACGATCCTCCTTTGGATGATAAAGGGACTTAGAAATAAACATCTCAAATAACCATGACTTAGCCCCAGGTGCAAGGTCACACAGCCACCCTAGAAACATATTTAAGGATTCCCTTACTAACTTTGCTCAGACTGAAGAAGCTTCTTGGATAAGGAGCGAAACATTTCCACTGAGAAAATAGAAATCCAGTTGACATGATTCAAGCTACAGACTGTTCCACCTGGATGACTGAGAACCTTCATCGACACAAGTTCTTCAGATGTGTTCAAATACTGTATATTTAGAAGGCACTATGTATGCGAACCATTTGCTGTGCTACAGCTACCTGGCAATTCATCTTTAATGTTACCCATATGTACCCCAGCTCACAAGAAATAGAACTATTCAGACCTGTGAAAAATGCACCCTGCTCAAGATCTTCTGTTACATATGGGATAAAGGGATCCTCATCCTAAAATACAAATGAAATAAAACAGAAAATGTGATTCTTTCTTGCAAATCGAAAATCAACAATATCTAATTCAGCAAAAGTAATCATTAATAGAGATTTCATGTTTAATTTTTAAGTCTGCAGAACAAAACTAAAAAAAAAAGAGTGGGGTGAAAAGGAAAATAGATCCTAGGCTTTGGATGGGCGGTGATATAAGTTAGAAATATAAATAAATAAATAAATAAATAAATAAATAAATAAATAAATAAATTAAATATGCATATTATTCGGCATCCTGAACTACCAGAATGACCCGTCCTACAGCATCAGATAGGGTGGGCGTGCTCCACTTCGCTTAAATGTTGCCATCTGGTGGGACCTCAGACACACCTTTTCCATGGTTGCCCCAACCCTTTCGAAAAGTCTCCCCTTTGAGATTCAGAGGGCCTCCACACTATTAGCCTTCTGGAGGGCTGCAAAGACTTGGCTCTTCACCCAGGCATTGGGCTAGGATGGATGAAACCAGCAAATTTAAATGTAAATGTAGAATCAGTGGGATGTTATGGCATATAAATTTGTTGTGGGGCTCTGTTGGTTATATTTATACTGTTTTTATTGAATGTCATTGTGAGCCGCCTAGGATTATCATGTATAAGGTGGCCATATAAGTCTCCTAAATAAATAAATACATATAGGTTAATCCCAATGTACTTTTAGTAAAGAGCACAGCAGAGATTGCTGGAAATCAAAGCAGAGAGTAATACTTAAGCCAAACAATCCATACCTTTTAGTTGTATACAACTACAACTCCTATCACTATAATCTAAACATCTGAAGGAGAGGTAGGAACCGTAATTATTTGGTATGGCAAGATGACTATGAATTAAGTTCTTTGCCTCTGAAGTTCTATATTTGAGACCTTCTACACCAAGTAGAATTTGCCCATCTAGTATAAACAAGCTGAGAGGGCATGTTGTGGCTACCTCCTTAGATGTCAGGGGGTTCAAGGTCTGGTGGCAGGCCTTCTCAGTCCCAGCGCCTTCACCCTGCGACATCCTACCATTTGAGTTGAAGAAGGCTATTGACATTAGGACCTACTGACGGGGCTATAATAATGATCCTTTTTGTATAGCATTTGGGACACAAGATTCCAAACAATTGCCCAGGTCTGGTCTGCTAAGGAATGGCTGAGGTATATTTTTATAAGTTTTTATTGTGATTCTTGGATCACTGCTTGATTATTTCATTGTTTGTATTAGAACATGAGCGGCCTTGGATGGAGGCAGCATACAAATGATGGTAATAAAGAAGTAAATATGTATAGATTTTATTTTCTATTAAAGTTATTAAGCACAAGGAAATATGTTAACTATTTATGGAAAAATATCCTGTGTCTGGATATGTGGCATTTGGATAGGAGAATGACTGCAAATGTTCTTTAATAGTTTCCATGTAGTACATTTCTGTAAAAGGCAGTAAATTCTTGGGATTAGCAGGTTTGGTTTTTATAAACTGCACATTTTTTTAAAAAAAAAATTGGATGTAAAAGAAATGTATTAAGGTAAAAGTACCAGACAGGTAATGCAACAAAGTGCATATTGTATAATTTAAATAATTGTTATGGTATCTACTGTCTATGCAAATGCAATATAAATGTATATGAGGAAATATACGAGTAGGAGAGGGATAGAAATCTATATTCCCTTTAACAAATAAAGGGACTAAATAGGTGTTCAGCATCAGCTATGACTGAAGTGCATACAAGCCTAATAAGTAAGTAAATAAATAAATGTTAGAAGAATATACAAAACTGAAGGCTAAACATACTGAGTTGTAATTATCACTGGTAAATTGTTCTATGTACTGCTTGTCCTTATTTGAATCTTCGGACATAATCTTCTGAAACCAGGCCCTTTATTTTTCCTCCACAGACTGAAACATAATAAAAATCTATTATTTGAGCAGTGCAAATATACAGCCTCCTTTGTAAATATTTCTAAAAATGTATTAGTCAAGTTACTGAAAGCTTTCAGTACAGTAATATATTGTAAAAACACAAATAAAATGATTAAAAAATCAACAATTAAAATTAAAGTTTAAAGAAGCAACAGTTAAAATATTATTGAAACAGACTAACTAAAAGCACTACATATCAGATGAAGTACCAGGAAATTAAAAAGCTCTAGGCTGAAACAGTAACTCAACAGGTGCTACATGGACATTTCTGGAAACAATATTCCTTATCTTGGAGCATCTACTTCAAATGACCCACTCCTGAGTGGGCATCCGATGCATTTGGAGTAGGGCCTTAGGTTATGGTCTCAGGACTCAGATAGTAATACATGGCAGAGATGTTCTTCCACATAGTGCAGCCCCAAGATATAATGGAACTGGAAGAAAATTGGGAACCAATAAGTAAAATATGTACTGTCATTACCATGATAGCACCCAATTCCACTTGGTATTCTAGTTGCCTTATTTTGTACCAACCTAAATCTTTTCGACAAGCATTCAGACAGCCCCACGAACAATCTTGCAATATCCTTATTGTAAATATTAATAATTTTCAGTCACTTATACTTTTTGGGTGTTGATACTAATTTGAACAGGCTATTCACTATAGTCCCAATTCTATCCTCAAAACCATATATGTTTTCCCCAACCCTTATGCCATATTCTCACTTTATTTAAATTTTTCATTACTACTATATTATCCATGGGTTTATAATTGAGGAAAGCATAAATATTTCTCCACATTTTTCATTTATTAGATTCTTTGGGCCTCATTTGACTCTAAATATTTTAATTATAATTTATCTTTACCTTTATCTTTACCCTTTTGTCATCCTGCCATCTTTACCCTTCTTTTTGTTTCTTGCTTTTAATGTTTTAAACAATTTGTAAACTGCCCAGAATCATTGGGAGTCAGGTGGCATATAAATTTAATAAATTATTATTACTATTTTATGTGAGATGTACAAAAAGGTATCAATAGGTAAGATACAACACAATGACTGACTCTTCTGTCTCACTTTCGCTGTCCAGTAACACTTCTTAAAAACTGATTAAAAGCTTGTACTATATAATTTTTAAAAAACATAACTTTTAAATATATTTGTGAAGACAGAGCGAGTAATTTCCATAACAGTGTACCGCGCACATCATGCCGGCCACATGACCGCGGAAGCGTCTTCGGACAGCGCTGGCTCTTCGGCTAAGAAATGGAGATGAGCACTGGCCCCTAGAGTCGGACACAACTGTGCAGGGGAAAACCTTTACCTTTTTTTTTTACTATATAATTTTTTAAAAACATAACTTTTAAATATATTTGTGAAGACAGAGCGAGTAATTTCCACTGTCTCCCAGTAATTTTACCCTCATACAGCAAAACATAAATCAAGAATAATGATCCACTGAAGGTGCAACTGACCAGAAAGTCTAAGGACTTAAGGCTGCCAGTCTTGTGGCTGCCTCACATACTGGTTGGGGATGAGGTGAGGGCATTGTTATGAAGACAAGGAAGAAAAATGAGGTGGTTGTGCTGATGCAGATGCAGTTGGGGAAAGGCCCTGCTACAGCTAAGCCCAACAGAGTCTTTGGTACTTTAAAGATGGACTTTGCTTAATCTGTAGCTAGAAGTCAGGTGGAGAAGCATCTGAGAAAGGCAGGGAACTTTTTAAAGAGCATTCCAGTGCTAAAAGGAAGAAGCTGTGTTGTGCAATCTAAAATACTTATCATGATTGTCTCCGCAAGCAATTATCCTGCATGAAAGAAAAGTATTCTGGCACAAGGATGGGTATATAGTTCTCCTGTACTGAAATACAACCCCTAGAATTCCTCAGTTTGCAGTAGTTGGTAAGAGCTGTGATTCAAACTGGAAAGTCAATCTATACTGCAAGTCTCTTCCTAGTGCACATTAAAGCAATATGCAAACACATGTTCTAAGGAAGTGTTTCTCAATCTTAGCAACTTTAAGATACATGGACTTCAACTCCCAGAATTCCCCAGCCAGCATTCTGGGAGTTGAAGTCCACACATCTTAAAGTTGTCAAGGTTGAGGTTTTCCTCTTTAATAAATAATCAACTCTGCAAAAACAAGGCTAGTTAAATAATTTCTAGGTAATTTCTACTGGATGGAGATAGATCCAACTAAAGAGATGGATTTATTCCATCAAAATGGTGGATGGGGAGGGTATCAATAACTGTGTAATTATTTCAGGAGCCCTAGAGAACGTCTCAAGTGCAAATTGAAGGCATCACAAGTCCTCATGGAACTGAATTTCAATGTCTGCACGTTTCATTTCGTTGAATGTTGAAGATCATGGCTCAAGATTTAGTAGATGAGTCTGGAAATGATCTCAGATCGTAACCCATCAGTCAGATCCTCCTTCCCCCATCTCACTTGAGGTCTGAAAAATTCAAAAGCTTGCAGCTATTAGTTGACAATCTGTTTGGCCACATAAAGCTATTTCCCTAACGTGGGACGTTGGAATCCGCTGCCTGTGATGCTCTTCCGTTACCTTCAATCTTACAGCGCTCACTTAGGATCATTCGCGCTCAGCGATGCACGCTTCTATTCTGCTCCCTCACCTTTGTATGAACGCGTGAGTGTTGATTCCCGAGTGGCAGGGAAAGAAGAGGAACCCCTAACCCCGCATGGCTAAACTTCAGCCTCGACCTTGGCGTCAAGCGCCGCAGCAAAGTCAAACCGCTGCACTGCCAGGGCGTGGCCTCAGCAGCCTCTCGTGGCCCGTGATGGCGGCGGCTGCCGTGCATTCCAACGGGGAGACCATTGCTATAGTAACTGCGAGCGAGCCGGTTCTTTCCTAGAATCGTTCGCCTTTACCGCTCCCTCTCCCGGGAGGCGTCTTGCCTGGGAAAGGCAGCCTGGCTCTCGCGCCGGGAGAGGCCAGAAATAGATGTCCCCGCGAAGACGCCGCCGCCGCCGCTGTGTCCTGCCCAAGAAATGGGCTATCTCTTGAAGCAATGAAAACACGCGCGCAAGCTCCTGAATTTATAACTGAGCTAGGCAGGCTACTTCTGTTTGTCCTCTGACCCAGGCGTACTTTTTCCAGGCTTCTTCCATTTGGAAGAAATTCAACACAAACTCCTATCATTGCATCGTTGTGCTGCATCAAAAACCCCATCTGTGGATTTCCACCCTTCCTCCATAACTACTAACGGCAGAGGACTTGAAGCAGAGAAGGAGAAGAAAGGCAAATAATTGAGTACCCTTCTCTTAATTAACTTATACTCGCTAGTTGCACTGCGCCCTGTTTGCAATTCTGCTATTTACTGAGTTGGTGAAATCGCTTCACAGGGGCAGAAAGGGGGGAACGTTGCAGAGAAGTGCTCCTACCCGCCTGCTGGCATTGCGAAGGTTGTTGCTTCCCCGCCCAGTCTTCCTGTCCTGGGAAGATCCGGCAGAAATTCACAAAGCGCATCTCAACTCTGAATCCCCATGCAGTGAAAAGGAGAGGACTTGCAACTTTTGGTTGTAGTTGTCCACATTTCTGAACACTGAGATATCTGCCACTTGTACAAATATAGAGCCTATCATGCCTTTATACAGTATTTGAAATGGAATAGGTACATTAAATGAAAATGATGGGAGAAAAATATGTGTATATATTAATATATTTTGGTTCTGACTTTGGCAGCATTTGGTAACATTAGTACTCTGATAACACGATTTTTGGAGTATGTAAGGAATTTCAACCAGACCACAAACTCTCATTTCCCATTGTTTGTGTAAACACAGAATGTAAACACTGAAATAGATTTGGGAAGAGCATGCATTTTGACTGATTAAATGGAAATGTGGCTAAGCATAGAGCTGTTCAGTAAATTTGAAGCTGTTTCTGCTATTGTCTTTTTATGTGTTTTTTTTTTTTTTTACATTTTACATCACATTCCAAAATCAGCTAAATTGAATAGGAATAAGATTGGGAAAATACTGAAAGAATCCTAATTCTTGAAATATAATAAATATCTTCAACAAGAAATATTAAATTAAGTTTTAAATAGCTTGATTTGCTGCTCACAGCAGCTAAACTTGGAGATTATGTTGCTAAAGCCTTAGTATGCATTCCTGAAAAGAACAACAAAGGATTTAGTGTTTAGGATTTAAAAATATAAATGATGTGTCAGAAGCATAGATGAGGAAAAAAATGAGCAAATTCACCTATGAATAAACAATAGGAATGAGTTATAATAGTATAAATAATATTTTTATATGCCATTGTAAAATTGTTTGTCTCTTGGAGACCTTTGCCGCCTGTTCTTATACATAGCTTGCCAAAGGAATAAATACAGATTATGAAATTTAGAATCTATCAAGCTTCCCTCCCATGGACAGAAGATTGTAATTCATGGGGAAATGGGAATTAGTAACCTATAGCTTCCAGTTAATGAGAAGAGATGGGAACTGTCTTATTCTGCTCATGAACAGTTTGAGAATAGTTTCTTCACAAGTTCATATTCAATTTAATCAGACTGTTAAAATGTAGTCATGAACTACACAGCATTAACACTGATCATACTGTATATTATATCCCAGTAAAACACTGAGCCACACTTTGGTTCCCTATGCAAGCACAAGTGTTTAATTTGCTCATTTATGATTCTGAATCATTCTATCTCCTAGGTAAAGGTAAAGGTTCCCCCCGCACATTTGTGCAGTCGTGTCCGACTCTAGGGGCCGGTGCTCATCTCCGTTTGTTAGCCGAACAGCCAGCGTTGTCCGAAGACGCTTCCACGGTCATGTGGCCGGCATGACGCACATGGAACGCTGTTACCTTCCCACCGAAGTGGTACCTGTTCATCTACTTGCATTTGCATGCTTTCGAATTGCTAGGTTGGCAAGAGCTGGGGCGAGTGCGGGAGCTCACTCCGCACGCAGGGCTAGGGATTCGAACCTCCGAACTTGCGATCTTCCGATCGACAAGCCTGGCGTCTTACCCGCTGAGCCACCACGCCCCTCTCTATCTCCTAGAGCCTAATGGAATTTGAGATTTAAGGTCAATTTAAGATACATTGTCAGTCAGATACTGCTTTCTTACCACAGATAGCTCAGAGACCAGCTCATTGGGTTTTTTTACATGTGCCATTATAATAGAAGGTATTTCCTCAATCTGGCATTCTCTAGATTTGTTAAATTACTGTTCCCATAATAACCACTGAATTATGGGGACTGTAGTCAAGCATGTCTAGAGGATGCAAGTTTTGGGAAGACTGAAACAGAACATATGTTCAGTAGTTCTTTGGGGTGCACACTGTTGGATAATATGTATACAGAAGAGGTGTGGGAGGGAGTTTTATAAATTATTTATCTTAACACTGGTGGTTTCCATAGTGATACACTTCTACTAATGGCATAAGATACTCCAGGGAGCCTGATAATGCAATGTATCTCTTTTGTATACTAATACTCATATTGGTTTACACTGAACTTGCGATCTGCCATCCATTATATATATGCTAATAGATAAATAGGATAGCATTCATTGATTCATTTGGAAGAGCTCTATTGAAGTCATATCTAATTTCTGAGTAAGCTTTCATAAGATGCTTGTAGTAGAAGCTGATGGTAAGGCATATTAAACACCTACTATACATATTAGGATGCATGCACAACTGTATATTATAGTTAGAAAACATTACAGTGGCATACACAGGTTATATGTATTAACATTAAAATATTTTTTAGTTCCTGCTGACTCTGAAGATGATGCAGCCAGATTTCTGACTGACTTTCCCCTCATTCCTATCCCAGCTACATGTAGGCTTCTGCTGAATTAATTTATTTCCCATCCCCTGACCTTCTATCAGTTTACATGAGGAAGTTGTTACTGGTATGAAGCATGAACCAGTTTTAAGAAGATAATTCAATCCAAGCATTACTATGATTTTTAAAACAGATTTATAATAAAAGAATAAAGGCATATCTATATTATAACCATGTTTATAAATATTAGAAGATGAAGCCATGACTGAGACACCATTACCTCTTAGTCAACTGAGAACAAGAATCAAGGAAGTTTTTTTTGCAGAGAAATATTATCTGAGCTGTAATCTTAAATACATTTATGTGAAAGAAAGCTCCATTTTCCAATCTGTGTGACTGACTTGCAATTCATTCCAATGTGCCTGGGTTGCCATATAAAAATATAGTAGGAAACATGGGATTCAAAGAGCAAAGAAATTTGGCATATACAACCAGGAATTTCAAGGAAAACAGAATAAAAAATATAACTGGAGACCATAAAATAAAAACTTTTAAAAATGGAAGAAAAATGTACTTAGAAGCCAATTAGTAATTGAATCAGAGATGCATGTTCAGAAGCAATCATGTATATGCAAATTCATGCTCTCTGACAACCCACATCCTTCTTTGAAAGATGCAAATCAAAATCAGAGGTAAAAGGAAAAAAATAAATACCCCAATAATATGAGTTAGTGAATGAAGTACTGTAACATACTTCAACCTGAATATCATATAGAAGACATATATGGAATTTGCTGCCCTTCAAATATTGCTAAAGCGCGACTCCCAAGAGCTTCTATCAGCATGGACAATGGTGAGGGATTTTGGGTGTTCTAATTCAGCAACATTTGAAGAGCTACAAATTTCCTCAACCCCAATTCATCCTAGAGTTTTCTGGAGCTATTCCAAGTGGGCTCAATGAATATTCAGTCCAGTAATTATAAAAAAGCAATAACACAGTAGCAGTGTTGAGATAGAGTTGGGGAAAAAGAAATAATAATAATCAAATAAATAATAACAATATTTCCTGGAGTTGTGTCACACCATGGCAAGAGTAAAATGGGGTACATGAGCAACGGCAGTAATAATATAAGCATCTGTGAGATATCAAAGATAAGGTAGAGGAAGCAGTGGGTAATAATTCTGCTTCCATAAATAAATGGAGTGTCCAGATGGATAGGTCCAATACTACCAATAAAAAAGCACTGTGCCACTGTTCTGCCTTTCCTTTCCTTGATGGACATTTTCTGGTAAGGAAAAAGATGGAAGAAGCTGTAGGAAATATAGGAGCGTTACAAACAAAAGATGAGGTTGCCTGGATCTACCATAAAACTCTGTGAATATGATCATCCATTTGAGTAAATGCTGTGTCTGGAAGCACCAATACAGCAATCACTTGAGTCCATCAGAATCTATATGCTACAGTACAGCTTAGCTGGTTCACAAGAAAGTTTTCTTGAGTTGTATAAGGGGGAAAAATCATACACAGTCAGAACCATGCAAAATTCTAATTCATGCTAAATATATGTGAAAAAGTAAGGTAACTTAAGTGATCATCACTACTGATGGTGCAAATACGTTTTCTCTCTAAAATCAAGTACTGGAGGACATGTTATTCATAAAATAGCTATGAGAGATTATAGTTTTTATTGAGAAACCAGATATTTTAAGAAGAGGTTAGTTTCTACTGAAAATTCATCCTATTCTGGAATCAAAGAGACTGGAAAACTACTGATTCATTTGAGAACCTTCATCTTTTCTCAGCTAAAATCTGCCAACTAAATCCACCAGTGAGACCATGATATACTGTACATACAAGATATCTGGAACTAGGTAGTTTAATTTATAAATGAAAGCATCAGAATGACTTTGCAATCAGGAAAACTCAAGATGGGTTGCTGCCTGGTGTTTCCACACACCCCCTTCCACCATTCCATCTGCAAAAACTGACCAGACTGTCAGTTGCCTCTCACTTAAATGCAGGTTGCCTCTTCCATACTAAAGGTAAAAGGAAAGTTAAGGAAAGCAGGGCAGATTGTATAACATATCTCTTCTACAAATCACTGCCACTCTGTGTCCTTCAACATCTGAAGCCTGAAGTGGCCGCTTCAGTCTTCTTAATAGTTGAACCAGTTCTGTTTGAAATGTTCCATTCATGAAAACAAGAGTGCCTTTATCTAGCACACATATATAACTTGCCAGAAATCCCCCTTCACAAGAAAAGCTAAGGCGAAACCAAATCATATTATGTTTTGAACCAGGCCAATAACTTTACAGTATTATCAAGCTCTTGTTTTTTCTGGAGCTATAATTCATAGAATTTAACAGGCTACATTTTCCCCCCCCAGAATGGTAGCTAGTTTTGTAATTCTTTGGAAATTTCCATTTATACTTAGTGATAAAACATCACAAGGGAATACCATTTAGACTATGAGACTAGCATATCAAATTTTCCTACATGCATGGGAGAGTTCAGTTCATGGGCTCGTCAAGGATTGTGTATATATGCACAAATACAAAATTAGGAAATATGAGTCCATGTTTGAGGAATTCTAGATTACAGAATTCTAGATTAACTTTGCATATATTAACAATTTTATTTTAGAAAAAGAATGCAAGCTATTTTATAGGAAACATGGAAGCTTTCAAGGTTCTTAGCTGAAGTTGAATACTTGAGCAAATTTTCATAATTTTCTGAAAAGTGAACCCAAGGGCAAAGTTTCACAAAGCCATCTGTTGTGTAAAATGTTAATATTTTGGATGGAAGGGTGGAAACGAGTTATATGTAACGAAGATAGGAGCTTCAGATGCCATCAGAGATAAGCAGGAATTCTGGTTGATTATATTATTCCAAATTGTGCCAATTCATGAAGTTCCAGATGGCTGAAAGCTTCCCAGGGGCAGATCACAGTGATATCTGCAAGAGAGACAAAGAAATTGCTGCAGCTGATCAAACTGTAACAAGGTCATATAAGAAAGAATTCTGTGAGTTGAATTTTCATGCAAAAACATTCCATCTAACAATTTTTCTTAAAATGTAGTTAACGATGATTATTATTATTATTATTATTATTATTATTATTATTATTTATGAGCCAGTTTGGTTTAGTGATTAAGGTGCTGGGCTAGAAACCAGGAGACTGTGAGTTCTAGTCCCGCCTGAGGCATGAAAGCTGACTGGGTGACCTTGAGCCAGTCCCTCTCTCTCGGCCCAACTCACCTCACAGGGTTGCAGTTGTGGGGAAAACAGGAGGAGGAAGGAATATTAGGTATGTTCGCCTCCTTGAGTTATTTATAAAAATAATAAAGGCGGGATAGAAAATAAATCAGATAAATAAATAATAAATAGGGAGAGAAGATGGGGGGAAAGTATAGTAACCCACAAACAGGAATAGTAATAGAACCGAATTTAGCTTTAGAGTTTTTTTCCACAGACAAATGCAATAAGATGAGAGTATTCTCCTTTTCTGGCCTACCAAGGTATTGGATAAAGGGGCATTATTAAATCTGTGCACCACCAGGCCATATAGAGTACACACATAACTGTCTCAGTTTCTCCCAGCAGGCATGGATATAAACAGTCTTTCATTGGGGTATTATTATATTTCCCTTCCATTACCATGGATGGCAGAACATTAACCTGGTCAAACAAAAAGCTTTTCAGTAAAGCAAACACAGGATATTAACTAAATAATTGGCTGAAGTGAAAGGTCTTCCAGACCAAGCATCTCCTTCATAGGTGAGTGTTGTACTTTCTGGTGATCAGTGCTGAATACATACTAGTGCCTTAGCTACATTTTGATTCTCTCAAAAACACGTGAGATCAAATATTGTACTGAGATTTCATAATATATTAGATCTAACTCAGTGCCTTTCTTCTAGGATAATAGAAAGCTGCCCCAAAGGATTAAGGAGCTAAGGAAGCCATCAATGAAAACACTTTAACCAGAATTTTAAACAAGAGAATTACATGTAAACGTCTAGAAAAGCTAGTCTAGATTTCAAATGAAGAACTGGAGACACTTTGAAGAACGTGAAGCATGGTCCTTAGAAATTTAGATTATATTGTGCAGGTAGATTCTCAAGGAAGCGATACTGCAGATGAATTGGTGCCAAGCTGTAGTGGGTTTTACAGGTTAAAACTAGTATTTTAAATTGCAGTCAGAAGCTTATTGGCATCCAGTCTAGGCTTTGAGCACAGGTTTAATAGGCTCTTGGGAGGTGGTACCTACCAGGAGACAGACCACAACATTTGGTATCTACTGAAGCTTCTGGCTGCAAAGACAGCCCATGTACAGTGCACTGCAGCAGTCCAGACATGATGATAGGCATGAGTAAGGATTGAGTCAAATGCTGCTTTTGAATCAATAGTCAGAGACTTTTCAAATAGGTGGCATGTATTAATACACTGATCAAAGATTGATCAACCTGCCCCCAAACCAGTTTGTTTTCTGGCCTATACATTACCCTGCACCAGCCAAGTGACTAATTTCTCATAAAGATGGCTGCTGTAAAATGTATTGATTATACTTAAGAGACTAATAGGGTGAATGAACAAGTCATAACATTATTCTCTGTATTAAGTAAGGTAAAGGTAAAGGTTCCCCCCGCACATTTGTGCAGTCGTGTCCAACTCTAGGGGCCGGTGCTCATCTCCGTTTGTTAGCCGAAGAGCCAGCGTTGTCCGAAGATGCTTCCACGGTCATGTGGCCAGTATGATGCACGCGGAACATTGTTACCATCCCATCGAAGTGGTACCTATTAATCTACTTGCATTTGCATGCTTTCGAATTGCTAGGTTGGCAAGAGCTGGGCGGGAGCTCACTCCGTCCCGCGGGACTAGGGATTCAAACCTCCAAACTTGCGATCTTCCGATCGACGAGCCTGGCGTCTTACCCGCTGAGCCACCACACCCCTATTAAGTAGTCATAGGTAAAGGTAAAGGTACCCCCCGCACATTTGTGCAGTCGTGTCCGACTCTAGGGGCTGGTGCTCATCTCCGTTTGTTAGCCAAAGAGCCAGCGTTGTCCGAAGACGCTTCCACGGTCATGTGGCCGCATGACACGCGTGGAACACTGTTACCTACCCACCGAAGTGGTACCTATTAATCTACTTGCATTTGTATGCTTTCGAATTGCTAGGTTGGCAAGAGCTGGAGGTAGTGCGGGAGCTCACTCCGCACGCAGGGCTAGGGATTCGAACCTCCAAACTTGCAATCTTCCGATCAACAAGCCTGGCGTCTTACCCACTGAGCCACCACGTCATAAGGGCATATTTAATAGCATAATTCTCCTATATTATTTACCTGTTCCAAGTCCTTCCATTCCTGGGATATCGTCTCCAAAACTATGGACAAAGAAAACAGAGAAAGAAGATGTATGAGAGGAAGGGAGGGAGGGAAAATATCGTATATGCAACATTTTTTTTCCTAACCCAAGAGCAGAATGACAAAAAATGAGTATTGTGAGAACTTTTTCAACTGTAGGACTTGAATGTGGTTTTCATTAGCATGTTGTTGCATTTGACTTGGTCATGTTTTGCCTTGCAGTGTTCTGATCCAAAATGTAGACTGGACAAATGGAAGGACAATGTTAAATAAGATGTAAACTTTCTTGAAATCAGTTACATGCTAATTTTTTAGGTCAGAGGAATTAAAGCCCTCTTAATTTCTAATGAACTTTTGGTGTCCAAATTGGCTTCCTTAGGAAATAACAGGAAGAACAGTAAGAAATGCTATTTCAATTAAAAAACAAAGCCCAAAGCAAATAAACACAATACTTGCAGTCCTTTGAAAATATTTCTGTCATCATGCCACCCTGATTGACTTTGTTAACATGGGGGTGCACAGTTATCATGGGTATCTTATCTAAGGCCTGAAATATAAAACAATCAAACATAGAAATAAGCCCCATTTAAATATGATTATATATGTATACTTTGATCTTTAAGTCATAGAGGTACTGGTATTGGCAAGTTATTCAATTTGATAATTCAGAAAATTTCATCATGCCATTTTATAAGTTATCCAAGAATCCCAAATAATTTTTATGCCTTTAGTTGTGAAAAGGGGTCTATGTGGATCAGCTATTACCAACTACACCTACAGTATCAATTCCATTTACAATACAATCCTATCTATATACGCTCAGAAGTTAGTCTCATTATGTTTCATGGGGCTTACTCCCTTGTACTTCATTAAGATTACACAAAGATAGCTATTACACTTGCAACTTACACCATGAGTTGAAATATAGTATAGTTTTTGTGCATTATCTATATATATATATGGCACTTAAGAGAGCCAGTTTGGTGTAGTGGCTAAGGCTAAGGCATCAGGCTAGAAACCATGAGACCGTGAGTTCTAGTCCTGCCTTAGGCACGAAGCCGGCTGGGTGACCTTGGGCCAGTCACTCTCTCTCAGCCCTAGGAAGGAGGCAATGGCAAACCGCTTCTGAAAAACCTTGCCAGGAAAACTGCAGGGACTTGTCCAGGCAGTCTCCAAGAATTGGACACAATTGAATGGGAAAAAAAAGAATGAGAAATCAGTACAAGGGAGACAAGAGGAAGAGAATTAAAGGTAGTGGTAAAAGAAGGAAGAATATATACATACACATACGCATACACATACACATACACACACACATACACAAATATATATTCATATACATATATACAGTACCCAGCCAAGAATGTGTATTTTTACTGCAATTCATGTTTATCTGAAAGTTCCACTGAACTCAAGGACCGTATTTCTACGGAGGTATGTACAGGATTGCACTATCAATTATAGTGGGGAATGGAGGACATTAGGTTGATGCCTCTTTAAGTGTGATTGCGTATTGTCGAAAACCCTTCCAAAATGCCTAGACTAGACCAGCTGAGAATTAAGACACCTACAATTCCTCCCAGTCTTCTGGGAGGAACCAATTGGAGAAAGCTGTTGCAGAATCTTCAAATATTTAATCATCTGATTTCTGGATAAGAATGCCTACCCTTTTACTCCTTTCTTAGGAGGCTTGCTCTTGAATTGTCTTGTTTGCCTTTGCTTGAATTTAGGAGGCCCCTTGCGTGGGGTGGTTGGCCCTGTTGGATTTGTTCCTGTTGTGTCTTTTGTGTTGAGGTTAGTAGCTGCAGGGACACTGTTATCAGACATTCTTCAGTTACAGTGAGATACTTGGCTTTTTAAGATTCTTCTCTCTAAAACAGAAAGTAATGATGTTAATAAAATTGGAGAAGGGAGTATCTTATAACATACAGTATTTGATGCCACAAAGATTGAAAATTCTAACCAGTACAGAGTCATTATGCACCTCAAAGTAGATAGACAAATGAATACTCCTGACTGTCACATAATGTTACTTCAGCCCTTTCCCCTCACCCACCTGAAACAGAGGATCTGGTTTTCCTTTTTAGTTGCTTCATGTACAAATCTGTATTTCTCCTTTATCAGTGTTAGAATGACCCCATCTCCAACTTATCTTTTCTTTTAATATTTAAAAAACCCTCATAAAATAATGCTGCAATGGGTTTAAATCATCTTCACTGAATTTATTGAATCCTACGTACTAAGTACAGACAAATGTACTAATTAGAGTTCTTTTCTTTAGCTCAGGTAGCAATCTGTTCCTTTGCAATCTGTGGGTTTTACGCTTACATGCGCTAAATCATTCATCATCATCATCATCATCATCATCATCATCATCATCCATATTTGATTCTTTTATTTCACAGCTATCAGAATAAGACCAATGTTGGTTAGGACAAACCTATGTTGCTAATGGCCTTTATGCTCAAAGTACCACTGAGAAAAGTGCTTGTCTTTTCAACTTTGTGCCTCCTACATATGGAAAGTCACATGCTGCTAATTTCTGCTCCTTATAAGTATTTTTGATCCCCCATTCTATATTTTCTTGACTGGTTCCCTGTATGTTCTCACAGAGGTAAGGAGGAAAAAGTCCTATTTTTTTAAAAAAATGAATGCTTAATATAAGACCATCACAATGTATTCTTAATACAATCTTGAATTCTTTTCACATACTAGGTTAAAAATAATTGCATCCAACAGAGCACTGAGAATATTCACCATCAGAAATGACATCTAAAAAACCACAGGGGCACATCTCTAAAGCATCTTAGTTGCTAGGTCTTTTACTAGAGTCCCTGGGAGTCGGGTGGCATATAAATTTAATAAATTATTATTATTGACATTTAGAAGAGGCAGAAAAAGGGTGTCACACTTGAATGAAGCAGATATTCTAGCAATTATTTGTCAAGAGAGAGGATTTATTACAACATATGATCTCCATACCCATTGTGTGTGTTTGATTGCACTGATAAAATTTATGCTTTGCCACATGCCATGAAAATGCAGCAAACTTCAAACAATTTAGGTTTATATCTCCTATAACCATAAGCCTTAAAACCATATTTGGGGTTCCATTTTGCCTGTTGACATATCATATGATTTTCTGTAAAACTCTAAGCATGTTCACTTGGAAGAGAGTCTGATTGAATTCAGTGGGGATTTAATTAAGCTGTGATATTATGCATATTTACTTTGGAAATTCTGTTAAAGAGACTGTGTATTTGTGTGTGTGTGAGTAAATAGACATAGGAACATTGTTGTTGTGTATTGGACTAGTGATTGCTTTTCCACCTGGTAACTTTTTAGTTATATATTGTATTTTGCTTTAGTAGCCGTTCTTGATTTAAGAAACACCTATTTTCATCTTGCAGATAGGAGGGTGAGGGGAAAGCATTAACCAGGCTAAATATGAAATTTATAGCAGAACCAAACATTTAGTCTAACTCCTGATTTCCTGAATGCCATTATAGGACCAGATTCCTTGTTAAATTCAATGGAATTGTGCCAGTTTGCATTAGCAGAAAAAAATCTCTAGAGTCTCAAGGACAGCACAATTTGTTCTTTGTACAATATGTGAATATGCTGTTTAAAGAAATGGCACAAAACAGGAACAATTAAAGTGAACTTAATTTGTCTGTTTTCACATGAAAAACAGTGGGTAAGAAAAAACTCTTCCTCTTTAACAAAAGGTTCTCACATACTATTTTAGGTCTTAAAGCAATTATTTCCTACCAAAACCAGAAACATATCAATGAGTTTTCTAACAATGACCTTCCCTCCCTAATTATTATAAGCCAGTGAATCTGTTTCTGAGTGGCTTTCATCAAATGGGACCCTACCTTACAGCTGATTTCTATACTTCAGATAAGTTATTTAGGTATTCAACATCGCTATAATGCATCCAGTGCCTAACACTAACTGAACATCTTCCCCACCCCCACCACTTGCCTACCTATTTAAGTTTTGATTTTTTTGCTTGGTGTCTTCACCAAGCAAATCCTTTATGATCTTACCTTGCTCAAGAAATATCCAATAGTGGTTCTGCTAATAAAATTGCTCACAGTTCTTGGAAAATGTGTAATCCTATGACGACCAAATCAGTGTAGGCATTAGCAGTGAAGTCGGATTTGAAGACTGCTGTGCAAATGAGTGTCCTTTCTCTTCCCACTTTTCTCTGTCCTTCCCAACCTGAAACTCAGTGTATTGTAATTGTCTCTGACTTATCCTTATTTAACACAGGAGTCAATCTATCTTGCTTGCCTTGATGGCTAATTTTACCTAGTTTAATCTTCCACAGAAGGTTCTTATCATGATGCTGTCAGATGATAACCTACTTCCATGTTAATCTCTGTCCTTCTTTCATCCTGTTTGTTGCCTTGTAACCGGGAATGCTTCTGTGCTAATGGGATTTAGTTTCTAATCCATTCCTTTTTCAGCTTTAATCTCTGATCCTTTAGGAAAGGCAAAATAGATGCTTAGTCTGGTGCTCTTTACAAGGCTAGGCAAAACTCTTCATAGGTACTTCTGATCTTTATTTATTTATTTATTTATCCCCGCCCATCTCCCCCAAAAAAATTTATTTGTTGCCTTGGAAAAGCTGCTCATCCAGCCTCCGTGTTGAATAGGAACACTTTGCTGGTTCATGGAAAGATAAATTATTACTTTTTTTCTTATATAATTCTTATTAAAGAAATAAAAGATAAACATGAAAAGATGTAGAAGAAAAGTAGTTAAGAAAGAAAGATAAAGAAAAAAATGTTGAAATCAATAGAGTGAAGAAAAAGAAAGAGAAAAAAATATTTAAAGAAGCAACTTCCTATCTTTTTTACAGCAGGTATAGACATACTTGATACCATTTCGCCTCTTCAAAATTATATAACGTAGTTCCCTTCTTCCCATATACAGCCCTTTTTAATCAGTAAATCCAGAACTCGCCAGTTCATTTTTATCCATTTTCAGCAAAAAGTTCATAAAGGAAAAGATCAACTGTTTATTTATTTATTTTATTTATTTTCTATCCCGCCTTTATTATTTTTTTTTATAAATAACTCAAGGCGGTGAACATACCTAATATTCCTTCCTCCTCCTCTTTTTCCCACAACAACAACCCTGTGAGGTGAGTTGGGCTGAAAGAGAGTGACTGGCCCAAGGTCACCCAGCCGGCTTTCATGCCTGAGGTGGGACTAGAACTCTCAGTCTCCTGGTTTCTAGCCCTGCACCTTAACCACTAGACCAAACTGGCTCAACTGTTACTAAACCATGGCATGTCTTTTTACAGTATTCCCAAACTACTGCATCAGATACAAGGCTTCTGCTTGTTCAGTGTAGTATGATTTGTATCACAACTGTCTTGAAATTCAGGCTTCAAAAGAGACAGTTAAGAGTATTCAATGTGAAGTCCCAAATTCTTGCTGGAATCTTTTTAATCCAGACCGAGGCATAATTCCAAATGCAAGATATGTGATGTGCCATTGCAGGTTTCTAATTTTTATATCATAATAATGCAAACCCTGGGCAGGAACTCCTTCTCTCATCCACTCGCTTTATCTTTTACTGATCACAAGGAGCTTCTATGTAACCCTAATCAGTCCTTTACGCATCTTGTATATTCCTGATAAGAAGTGTAACTCCTATCATTCTCAGGATTGTGGTGCAATTAATGTACAGTAGACAGCACCAACTTGGAAAAGCCATATATATTCTATATACATATAATATTATACTCTATATATCTCCTTGGGAATATATATTACAAAAAAGCTACCTTTTACAACAAAAGTTGGGACAATCCATAAGTAGCAACGAAGAAATACAGAAAATGTCATCTCTTTGCTGCTTTCCAGTGGTTTTTTGGATTTTTTAAGCCCAAATGTTGTAGCTTAGTCCATGTCATGCCAAGCTGTTTTGGTAATGTATTTCTAAAGAATAATTCTAAATGCAACAAAATGTGCTTGGTAATGCATCCTGTTTGAGTAATCTGGAGGTGTAAGATGTTCATTAATCCATCAGAATGTGTAAGATCTTGGTTAAATTATGGTGAGTTTATTAACAAGCCAGAATCAGAAACCACCATTATTTTAAAGGCAGGGGGGCAGCTAAACAGTTTTTTGAGGAAGAGCTGATCAGAACTACAAGGTTGCTTTCTTAGTGCGAATATCAGCCACTAATTCTTCCTCGAGTTAACCATATTCTCCATCTGTCCCAGCCCACTGGGAATTTAATTTGTGCCTACATTTTCCTACTACACATACAAAATGGATTTTTCTGACCTGTACCAAAACAGGTTGTGCTGCCTGGTTCACCCGGCAGACTTCATTTCATTGTAGGCAAAGACCATTCCTATTGGCTTGGCTGTTGTGTGCTATGGCAGGAATGTCCCTTTCTCTCTGGTCACCGAGAGCTGTCCTCCACAGCCATTTTGATCTGGGCTGCTGAGCTGATTTGACCAGTTGAACCTCTGCATTTTTTTTAACAAGTTCACCCATGAAATAGTGGAATGCTGAGTCAGTCCTTCCTTCCTTGAAATTAACATTAATAAATTGATTATTGTACGCTGCCCAGAGTCACTTCCCGTGAGATGGGCCGCTATATATAATTGACAGAGTTCTGCCAGCTTCCCCTTCTAGCTCAAGTACCTAGAGAACAGCAAAAGGCTGATATTTTCTTTTGTACCGGTCTACTGGTGGATGCACTAGACAGGAAGGTGTCAGGTATGGGAGGGAGTCAACCAAAGGGGTACATAGAAAAGTTCTATCTATGGAAAGGAATCTCCTTAAAGGCAGAAAGAAAAGCCATTGTTTGCTCTCCTGGCATGGGTGGGAGGGATAAAGAATCAGGGCCCACCAACTGTGGTCAGCTGGTCCAGACAGAATAGTGGGCATCATTATAGCTAGAGCAGAGGAAAGGGCTGAAAACTGGAAAGGGGTTTCTGAAGCTGGATTCATTTCCAGCTGGTTTACAGCCAGGAGTCAAGCAGCTTAAAGCTGCGCTGTGGAGAAGCCCCAAGAGAGCTTCTATTTCAAGGCCCAGGATGATGGTGAACTTTTTGATCTGCGCAGGCTGCCTGGGAGACACAGAACGTTTTCAAAAGTCTAATAAGTAAAGAAGTGAAAGATGGAGGGAAATTTTTATTTGGCTAAAAGAGCAAAAGCAAACAACAAAACTAGTACAAGACCATATCGAAGAGCCATTTAGAGAAAAATACATGCTTCTGTGTTAGAGAGTTTTCTTACTGGCAAATAAGCCTAGTCTGCTCTACATTTGAAAGGAGGTGAGCAATGTGTGAGCCCACTAAAAGTGCCACAGGTGCTAAGCTACTGATCTGTGTGTTACAGCACCTACTTAAACCATTAAACAACTTAAACTATCCTCCTGCCACACCCTAAAGGGTTAACTATTGAATCCTTTCATTTTTTAAATAAGAACTTTATTAAGTTTAAGAAAGAGATAAAAACTACAAAAAAGCAAAAAAAAAACTGTGAAAGGAAAAAAGAAAACTAAAAAAGTGTGAAACACAAGAAAAAAGAATTTTAAAGATTACATACAGAGGTGACTTCCGACTTTGAACAGCAAGAATATACAGCAGTTTCTCTAATCAGTCCCTTACTCTATATGAAACCAAGATCACATCATTTCTATAAATCCTTCCATTAGCACATATACAAATCACTAATGCAATTGCTCCTTCCCCTTATATAAAGTATGTATGTGTGTGTCTATGTATGTGTGTGTGAGAATGTGTGTGTGTGTGTGTGTGTGTGTGTATATATATATATAAACTTCCCTCCCCCATAAAACAACTTCCATTTAATTATTTCCTTCCAATCACTATTCTATATATTTCTGTCCACTATAATGAAAATCAAGTTATAAAAACATATAAATTGTCTGCTTTTATAATTAATAATACTACAATATTCTTAACCCTATTAAACCTAAAAATCAAATAATTATTATTATATCTTATAGATATCTAATAAATCTTGCAAATCAAACAAACCTTAAAAAAATTCCCAATAAATCTTAATCCAAGTCATTAAAAAGAAATGAAATCATAATAACCTCATTATCAATCCAATTATACATTCTTAAATTTTTACCCTACTTCAAAATAAACTAAAACAGTTACATACAGTATCTCCCAATTACACTCAAGGCATTTTTCTTATAGAAATCAAAAGGCCCAGCTGCCCCCCTTAAAAATTCAAACCTCTCAGTAAAAAAACTCCCACAAAACATATTCTCTTCTCTCTCATAACAATCCTTCAGCAAGACATAACATTTCCCCAGAAAAACAAAACTCTTTATAATCTGCAGTTCAAACTGTCGCTTTAACCCCTTCAACACCAAGATGTAGTCTTTGCCTGGCATTACTTCAATGTCACTGACAACAAGAACATCTCCATCTTTGCCAAGATCTTCTTCCTCCATAACATCTTCAGCCGGATGGTACACTTTAGAAATAATCTCTTCCCCAGTGTCCCATATATTCTGTAGAATAGCTTGACAACACTCTGAAAAAATCTGTTTAAAGGACTGCTTACGCTCACAATGAAACTCTGAAAAAACCTTCCTAAAATCCTCCATATTTCAGGCAGTAGATTATAACGCCCCCCAGATATTTGATTCATGTAGATAGGAGTTAATGAGTTGATACAAAGTTTCCAAATGAAATTGAAACAGAAAAAGGTGCACTAACAAGCAGATCTCAAGGAAAGTGAACAGAAAAACTAAGAATTAAAAACGAGAAATCCAACGTGTAGGAAAATATTCAATCCTTCAAATTCAGTACAAAAATAATAACAGGAAGGCAATTATTTACTCTCAGTCTTCCTTAATCCTTGAACGGGAAAGCAAGCTAAAACTTAAAAAGATTTTTAAAAGTAATCCAGAAATAACGATAAGCACCAAGAGAGTCCATTTCTTCTTACCATAGAAAGCCTCTCTTAGGGTTCAAAACTTTAAAAAAATATATAAATTGGGTGCTATAGAAATGAGAAGGCAGGACTTACTGTCCCTTTAAGGGCTGCAGCGCAGCTCGGAAATGATGAAATCCCAGCCTCCAGGCAAAGTCTTTATCATCGATCCCGCATGCTGTCCACGATCTCCTGGCTACAACTTGCCGTCTGGAGGATGAATGGGTCGATTCCAAGCTTTTTCCTTAATCCGGAAAAAAGCTCTGGGCTACAGGAGAAACCAGCCTGAGCCCGAAAAAACTGCCACAATGCCAGTTCTGTCCACGGATCTTGTGGGCACAGCTGCTCAGTCCGCCATATTCTCACCAGAAGTCCAACTATTGAATCCTTTCAGATGGACTATATTAGGACTAAAATTCTAATTCCTTGCTTGGGCAGTTTGATCCGTCTTAGCTATGATGGATTTCCTTATCCTTTGGTTCTTGCCCGTTTGTCGATAATTCCAGTCAAAAGAAAATTTGCAAAGCGTATCTGAGGGTAGGAATGGGGTGTTATATGTAAGCAATCTTCCTGCTTTATTATTTTTATCTTTGTTAAATTTCACTGTAATAAAAGAATTTAACGATATGCAAACAATCTGTAAGCCTTTCTGTTCAAGCTAAGCAGCGAGGACAAAATTAACTTTTTGGGTGGTTTAAACTCTAGCTATCATTTTCTTCCCTCTTCACTAGTTACATTTTTGAGAGTCAAACTAATATTTATAGCACCTATGTAGGACTAAGAAATTGTAGTTTCTTTGTATGTGTGTGTTTGCATGCAGCTAGCACTGGAAGTGACTCACTGCTTTGTGACCAGAAGGCTTAACACCATGAGAGTTATGCATGTTGACAGATAATACATATGGTAAAAGTCTGTTTCAATCATCTTGAGAAATTACACAGAGTTATTGCCTTGCAGCACCCGCAAGTTTGCTCTGTTCGGGGTCAGCCTAATATATTTTGATGCCTGAAGCAAAGGGCAAGATCACAGAATCATACAGTTGAAAAGGGGCATTTAGTTCATCAGGTCCTGCTCCGTGCAAGAATTTAAATTAAAGCATCCCTGATAGATGACTGATAGGTTCATCAGATTACTGAGCTGGAAGGGAGAGGGTTTATTTATTTATTTGGTTAATTAGCTGCCCATCTAACATATGTGACTCTGGCCAGCTTACAATAAAATAGATGAAAACAAATAAAATACATAATATAAAATAAAAACACACGGCAACCAAGCTTCATAAAATAACTGTCGACAAAGCCAAGAGATGGGCTTTGGGGCTCCTGGCCCAGGCAAAAACCAAGTTTTTAAGGCCTTCCAAAAGGCCAGCAGGGTCGAGGCTAACCTAATCTCAAGAGGAATGGTGTTACACAGGGCGGGTGCCATAGCAGAAAAGGTCCTCCTCTTGGGCCCTGCACCTGGAGCATGCCCCTCCTGCCGGACCAGGTGGGACAGGTAAAAACAATTGGGGAGAGAGGGTCTCATAAGTAGCCCGGTCTCCAGCCAAGAAGGACTTTAAAGGTAACTACCAGCACCTTGAATTGCACCTGGAAGCACACTAGAAGCCAATGCAGCTCATGGAATAGTGTTGACAAATGTGCCAAAAAACTGATGCCATAAACCGCCCACGCCGCCGCATTCTGTACCAGCTGAAGCTTCCAAATGCCCTTCAAGGGCAGTAGAGCATGTTTCAATAGTCCAATCTGGAGGTCACAAGGGCATGAGTGACCTTGGGCAGGGACCCCCAGTCTAGGAATGGGCACAACTGACGCATAACCTGAAGCTGTGCAAACATCAGACATTTATTTTGTTTATTTAAACTATTTGAATGGCTACCCAATTCACAAAATTGGCCTCCAACACAGGATTTAAAAAATCCAAAAGGTTAATTATAAACATAAAAGAACTATGACAACATAATATAAAACAGCAGTGCTTAGGGAAAAACCAAGTTTTTAAAGGTTTACAGAAGGCCAGTGGGGTTGGAGTAGGCTGACCATATTTCCTTCAGACAAAAACGGGACTTTTGGGATGGCAAAACGGAACAGGGTCTTATGCCACCATGCCGGCCTCCAAACCCCGCCCCCCAGTCCACACAATTGGCTCCCACCTGCAAACCCCGCCCCCGCCCCACATGATTGGCTCCCGCCTGCAAACCCCGCCCCCATCAGCGTGATTGGCTCGGATTTTAATTTATTTTCCGATTTTTAAAGGTTTTTTTTTTCTTCTAGCAGTAAATGGTGCAGCAGAGCTGGTGTGTTTGGGGGAGGCCGGAGTACACACACTGTGCACACAGCACCGTCATCAGCTGGGGAACAAGGGGCGGAGATGGAGGGGATGGAGGCCCACCACTGCCCCATCCCCCTCGGGCTTGGCCGAGGGAGGGAGGAGAGTCGCTGCTGCTGCCACCGCCGCAGAGCAGGAGAAGCAGGAGGAGCCGGCTGCGCTCGGCTGCTTCAGCCATACCACTCCGCCCCTTGCTGCCCGCTGAAGCTCCCCAGGGTGGCCGGCTCCTGCTTCTCCTGCTCGGTGGCCTGACAACTCTCCTCCCTCGGCCAAGCCCGATCAGAAGCGCGCGCGTGCACACACACACACACACACACACACACTCTTTCTCCAGCCTCCCCATGACCAAATGCACCCACACCTGTTGCAGGGAGGCTGGAGAAAGAGGGTGTGGGGTGCGTGTGTGTGTGTGTGTGTGTGTGTGCGTGCGTGTGCATCTGATCGGACTTGGCCGAGGGAGGAGAGTTGTTGACCACTCCGCCCCTTGCTGCCCATTGAAGCTCCCCAGGGTGGCCAGCTCCTGCTTCTCCTGCTCGGCGGCCCGACAACTCTCCTCCCTTGGCCAACCCGGATCAGATGCACACACACACACACACGCACCCCACACCCTCTTTCTCCAGCCTCCCCATGACCAAATGCACCCGCACCTGTTGCAGGGAGGCTGGAGAAAGAGGGTGTGGGGTGCATGTGTGTGTGCGCGATTACACTGAGCAAGTAATCCGCCCGTGCGCACACGCACGCACCCCACACCCTCTTTCTCCAGCCTCCACATGACCAAATGCACCCGCACCTGTTGCAGGGAGGCTGGAGAGAAAGGGTGTGAGGTGCGTGCGTGTGTGTGCACAATTACGCTGAGCAAGTAATCCACGTGCGTGCGTGCGCGCACACACACACACACACACACACACACGCACCCCACACCCTCTTTCTCTAGCCTCCCTGCAACAGGTGCGGGTGCATTTGGTCATGGGGAGGCTGGAGAAAGAGGGTGTGGAGCGTGTGTGTGTGTGCACGATTACGCTGAGCAAGTAATCCGCATGCACACACACACACGCACACACACACGCACCCTCTTTCCACAACCTTCCCGTGCCTGCTTTCCCTGGCCTCACCACTGCTGGGCAGACAATCTCAGGATCAGGTAAGGAGGCAGGAACCTGGACTGTGGTGCTGTTTCTGCTGCTGGGCTCGCACGTGGCAACTGGGCTTCCAGTTGCCGCGCTGATAGGGCCTCTTCTGGGCTGCCTCCAATGGCAAGTCTGGCTCCAGTCCTCCTTCCTGTCTTCCTGTCCTCCTTCCCGCCGGGTTTAAAAAAGGGACAAAATTGAAATTTTGATCAAAACGACGGGACGGTTGAAAAATGCTAAAATAACGGGACTGTCCCGTTCAAAACGGGACGTATGGTCACCCTAGGTTGGAGCCATCTGTATGGAGTTATCCTGGCCATGGCTGCTACCTGCTCTTCAATCAGAAGCTGTGAATTGAAGAGAAGCCCTAAATTGTGCTCCAGTTCTGTCTGGGGGAGGGAAACCCCATCCAGGTGGAAAATCTCCACATCCAGAGGGAGGGCCCTAAAACCACATATATAATACTGTATATAATATTATATATAATTATATAATATATTATATAATATTATAATTATATTATATATAATTATATAATATATAAAACCACATATATAACATGTATAATAACCCACAGTTATTAGGTCTTCCTTGGGTTGAGCAAAGCCTGTTCTTCCCCCTGCAGACCCCCACAGCCTCCAGATACTGGGAAAGGACCTCACCGGCCCAGGGTAGAGATGTAAAGCTTCATATTATCAGCACGTTTCTGAGAGGGGAATACTGTAGCTCCCTCTGTGACCAACCAGGTTTCATTTGTCCACGCCAGGTTGGCCCTCTCATCCACTATCAAATCATGGACGTAGGAGTACTTATTACATACCAACCTGCTGTTCAGTAGCAGCAGCAGCATGTTATTTTTAGATACTAACATAGGTCATTTCGGTTGATTTACGCAGAAGCTAGAAGCTGCTGTAATAAAATTGCAGTTTGCAAGACACAGTAAGCTTGCTATCAGTGAAGCTATTAATTACAGTATATGGGAGAAAGGAAGCTTAAAATAGTACTTGCTCAAAATCTGAGTTCTACTTGGTTGGTTGGTTGGTTGGTTGGTTGTTTCCATACCCAGAGTTCTTTCCAGGTGTCACTTTGAGTAGCTACACACACATAAACACAAGTACTGTATATTCGGTACATAGATGGCATTTTTTTTAAAAAAAAATGTACCTATTTTTTCTCAACTGAAAATGCTCACTAATAAAAAATAGTCTTAACAAATCAACATAATTTTTAATGCTATGTATTCAATCCTAAAGGAAATCAACCCTGACTGCTCATTGGAAGGACAGATACTGAAGCTGAAGCTCAAATACTCTGGCCACCTAATGCGAAGAGAGGACTCACTGGAAAAGAGCCTGATGCTGGGAAAGACTGAAGGCAAAAGGAGAAGGGGACGGCAGAGGATGAGATGGTTAGATAGCATCACCGATGTAATGAACATGAATTTGAGTAAACTCCGGGAGGCAGTGGAGGACAGGAAGGCCTGGCGTGCTATGGTCCATGGGGTCACGAAGAGTCGGACATGACTAAACGACTGAACAACAACAATTCCATACTTATCTCCCTTAGTTACCAATCACCTTCCCAGTTTTTCTTGTTTTTTTAAAGTATTTTACAAAAAAAATAATGTTTATATGTTATGTTGTCCAGTAAAAAAATGTTCTGTTTTTGTTCAAATTAGTAGAAAATGTGAACTTCATATTGCAATTACATACACTAAGTTTTAAAATAACACAGTATTCAAAATAACTTTAAAATGCAGAGAATTGACAGTTTTAAAGAGAATTACTGAACCAATATTAGAATAAGGAATATTTTCCCCACAAGGCTTAATAGGGAAGAGAGTAAGATTGAAATTCTATATATGTCTACTTGGAAGTATGTTCCATTAAAATCAATGGAGCTTTACATGTGATTAGAGATGTAAAAGACTGCAGTGTGGTTCCCCTTTCCCATCCTCCATAATGCTCTCCATTCAACGAACCAAACAACTTTCTAGAAAGTATGCTCACCAGAATCTTTGTTGGTTAATTAATCAGCATGCCCAAGGATAGTCACTTACGTATTTTACTCACTTTTAAGTTAGGGACAGGAATTAAGCATCTGGACAGTTAAACGTCTGCAACTAAGAGAAGGAGTAAAAGATTGTCACCAAAATAGACTAGTTTCCTCTGTGACAAAAGTTCAGTTACAGTATCTTGTTCTTCAGTTAACCAGAAGTAATTAAGTGAAATATGTTTGGGGGATACTTACTTCTTGGTAGATGACTCTTCTTTCATTGCCAGATTCTACGTGACTGAGGAAACTATGTTGTTGGACTTTGGATCTGATTCCATTCGAAGCAGCTTAGAATAAGGCTAAAATTCTTTTTTCTTAAAGTCTGGAGACCAGAATCAGTAGCTTAGTTCATATATTGGATTAATCATAGTTTGTTGAACACGTCACAGTGTCTTGGTTCACATAAACCATAATGTACAAAGATCAGTGGTTGGATTTGTTCATTACACTTAACGCAAACATTATAGATTAATATGATTGTTGTGTTTGTACAACTTGCTAACTCATAGTGAAATGAACCATTGTTTACTGAATTAATTCAATTTTCTAGGTTTGCATGACTCCCTAAACCCTAAACTCCCTAATATAGATTAATATGATTGTTGTGTTTGTACAACTTGCTAACTCATAGTGGAATGAACCATTGTTTACTGAATTAATTCAATTTTCTAGGTTTTCATGACTCCCTAAACCCTAAA
Source organism: Charina bottae (assembly GCA_023362775.1). NCBI lineage: Eukaryota > Metazoa > Chordata > Lepidosauria > Squamata > Charinaidae > Charina > Charina bottae. The sequence continues at coordinate 37,319,894 of JALMGJ010000006.1, read as the reverse complement.
CTCCCTAATATAGATTAATATGATTGTTGTGTTTGTACAACTTGCTAATTCATAGTGAAATGAACCATTGTTTACTGAATTAATTCAATTTTCTAGGTTTGCATGACTCCCTAAACCCTAAACTCCCTAATATAGATTAATATGATTGTTGTGTTTGTACAACTTGCTAACTCATAGTGAAATGAACCATTGTTTACTGAATTAATTCAATTTTCTAGGTTTGCATGACTCCCTAAACCCTAAACTCCCTAAAGGACATACAGTATTTGAGCTAGGTTCACACAACCCACTAGGTTGAGATATAGTTTAATGTGTTGTGAGTACTCAGGAAGAATTAAACTGAGCAAGATAGCCCAGTGGTCTTGGAATAAAGCAGCTTATCAAATTATCAGATGAGCTATATGTAAAATGTAGATGACAGGAGTGCATTCAAGAGCCTTGATTACTTTGCATGTCTTTATTTAAGGATGTATCTATTATTCATGTATTAGCACCAGTCTCATCACTGTACCAGCCTGCAAGTGGGCACAATTCCTGCTACATCCGAAGGATTGAATACTGTAAACAGTTAAACTGCTAATTAAGCAAGATACACAGTTTGTTATCAACCACTAGGTGACTAGAAAACAATCTGACACACAAATTGCCTTCCAAAATACATGCATAAGAGATTCTTGTAGTCTTTAGTGTGGGATAATTGTACATGCATTCAAAAGGAATTCCCAAGGGTTGAATAGGCTTCTTTTATTTTACTAACTATATAATTTTGTATAGTTTGCAAACAGGAAACAGGTAATAAGAGAAGCTTGCTCACTGATGCATATCACTAAGTTCCTTTCCCTGAAAATGAATTGAACTTCAAAGCACTCAGTGGAATCTACATGTCAAGCAATCCTAATAGTTAACATTAGAAACAAGTGTTTTGGAAACAAGGAAGGGAAGTGTGCAGGGCATGGCTTCTGGAATTCTTCCAACCTCTTAATAACCCAGTAGCTCCATTCTGGGTCATGTGACTGGAAAGGAAGGGGCTTAGAATGCAGGAGTCAGCAAAGTCAGCTCTGCCCCATTCCCTCCATCATGGGGATGCTTTGGAGGAATTGTCCTGATTTTTTCCCTCTGCCGTCCTTTGCTGATTTTGTCCATATTTGAACTTGATTTTTCCTTTGCCAATTTCTCCTCTCCACACCAAACTTGGTTCACTTCTGTTTAGTTTTCAAAGAATTATTCTACTGATGAAAAGGTAGACATAGTCCCAAAGTCTCATTTGGAAAGTATAAAAACACACACATATAATATTGGTTGTTTTTGAGACTTGAGAGTGACCATGAAATTGTACATGAACTTGAGGCTGATGTGTTTTTAGAGTGAATTGCTAACATCCCAAACAACTGCACCACTGATTTTTTTACGGTCAAGAAATTTTCATTAATAACAGACATTGTTTTTGAAGTTAGTTCTAAAAGTCTGTTTTTAGGCTAGGATCATTTATTTATGAATTAAAGATTCACATCTTACTTGTGAAATGTTGCTAAACTTTGAAATTGGCAGGATTTAGTCTGGACATATTTTCCAGAGTAAGTAAATGGGCTACTCAGATCCCAATTTTCCAGTCTTTTAGGAGAACGGGCAGTTGATATTGATAAATGTGTCCCTGATTCACATTTCTTATGGTAGAATGTAGGACATTTGGAACTAAAATACCCATAGTCCCTGGTCAAACTGGTTTGGGTATCTTGGGGTTATAATGCAAAGCATGTGGAAAACACAATGGTGCTGATTTCTGAGTGAGTCATAGAAAGTAACACACCTCAGGTTGTTTCAGTTATTTTAATTGCACTTTAAACCACAGAACCTCTCAATGCATAATGGACCTGCTGGATGTGAAAAACAGGATGTCTGCACCTTTAAATTCTATAAATTCCCTTTATAGAAAAGCTTGTATAACAACCTACACTAACTGAAATGTCTTCTTCTCTACAGCTATTAAGTATGCAAGAGCCCTGGCTTCTCTTGAATTTGTACAATTTAATTCAGAGATGAGGCCAAATAGTAAAGGATGCTGTGAATCAGGGGTGCCTGTGGCAGTGTGTGTGTCTGTCGAGATGACATCCAGTCCATGCAATCAAAGCCCACTGCAGATGCTTCTACTGTGAACTGTAGTTCAGCAGAATGTGGAAAGCCAGAGGCACTATAACCCTGCCCATATATTTGTTTGAATGCATTATTAACAAATGGAAGGATGTCTGTTTTAAAGGGACCTCATGTCTGGTGAATGGGCATTCTCCACTGCTGAATGCTATCCATCCCTCATTGAGTCAACCGAAAATTATAGGGGTATGAAATTTGCTGTGCCTATTAGCAATGCCTATCCTGCCTCTGTTATGACTCTGGGCTCTCTGTTGAATGATACTGTCTTGGTTTGGCATGTGCGGCACATGATAAGCAAAGCAATTGGTTGATTCCTCCTGCTTTGCTGTCTTCCCTCTTCTATGCATGAACAATGAGTGGAAAAATCTTCCAATCACAGTGCTGTAGCAGGAATGGAAAGATTCTGGTTGCAGGGCTCTGTCCCTCATCTCTAGGCCCTTAAGCTCCATGCCATCATAACCCAAGCTGAATAAAAGCTTTTATTTTATTTTATTTTAAGATTGGAGTCATAAAGGAGCCGAGTTACAAACCTATTTAGGATTCCTCCCCCCCTCCCCATCCTATCCTCATATACTGTATGCAACAAATGCTGATTTCTACATTGGTTGGTCCTCCTGTTATTGCACTGTTTCCTCCTTGTGCTAACCATTCAGGGCCACAGAGCTAGAGCATGTGCAGCACTGCTGGCTGAGCAATCTAGTGTTAATGCACATTCTGACAGACCACAGGCCTGGGGTTGCTGTGTCCAGCTCTTTAAGGAGACAACAGCCAAATGCTGGCAGATGAAGCTGACTAGGAAGCTGAGGGGAAGGGCATGCCCACACTAGCCTGAAGCAGCCATTAAGCCCAGCTCTGTTCTCACCCACTGCTGGTCCCCTGACTTCTGTTTCAACATAATGGGTGGCAAAGCTTAAGTTTATGCGCTTCTTGGCTGGCTTTGGATGCTGTCGGCTTGGGGTGGAAACCTTACTTTAATACTGATACAATAAAAAACAACCTAAGATTGTCTCAGTCAAGGAATGGAGATATTCTACTGTGGCTGTAATCTGTACATGACAGGTTTATTCTTCTAAATAAGGTCTAGTGAAATGAATATGACTTGTCTATGAGTCAATACACACCGTGTTAGGCTGAGCAGCATCACACCTGTCCAATTCTTTTTCCAAGGAAAAAAGTTGGATTCACCTCTATAAGGAGTTTCTTGTGTCACTTGATCTCAATGAGAACAATAAGTTTCTCTCCCACTGCAATTAATAGCAGACTTACTTTCTTAGGATGCATTTCAAGAGCTTTCTACAGCAATTATTATTATTATTATTATTTATTGGATTTATCACCGCCCAACTCCCCCAAGGGAGTTTTGTTGTTTTCCTGTTCTCAAGTTTTCTTCATAATGAAAGCAGACATGTTTGGGCACTGTTGAAATACAACCTAGAAAGTAGTTAAGATTCTCTAGATTTTGCAAAGAAAATCCATGGAGGAGGTGGCATACAAATACATGTTCAAATAAAATACATTTTCTTTTTTAATAAGAATTTTATTAAGTTTAAGGCAAAGATAAAAACTACCAAAAAAGCAAAAAACTACAAAAGAAAAACACCTAAAAAAGTGAGAAAACTCAAGATGAAAAAAGATGTTTTGAAAGATTACCTAAGAAAATAATATAAATTTTCTATTGGGTTAGGATTTAACAAAAAAAGCTCATTACTCCTTTCCCCCCACCCAAATACCTAATGCTTCCGATTCAAGTGTGTGCCTATAGTTAGGGTAGAAGACAAAGGCTGCAGAAAAATGAAACATTAGCTGACCTTTTTAATGGAGAGGATGGAAAGGGAGAAGCGTGATTTTTCTAGTCTAATAACTACCTTCTCCCTAGGAATAGCATCCTTTAGGCACATCTACTGATCTCAGTAACATCAGTTAAACATGAATATCATCTAAGGCACCTATCGTTGCATGTGCAGTTCCCAGTGTCTACACGCACACACGGAATGCATGCACATCGTAGGCAAGGAGAAATAATGCATGAATCCCTCAGGACCATAAGCGAGGATACTTAAGGAGTTCACACGAACAGCTCATCATCTGGAGGATGCTTTATTGTATTTTGTGGGTGGGTGTGTGCCCAGAACAGAGAGGCTCCAAATAAACTGTGCGCGATAGAAGAAACAGTAGCGCCGTAGCTTCCTCTTCGAGTCGGAATTTTGTAAATGATTATTATTTTTTTTTAACCAACTTCCTTCCTGCTTTTAACTGCCAACGCTGAGACAGAGAAGGACCCCGGACGCAGCCGCCAGCAAGTAAGTACGAGTTCCCGTGGAGGAGGGCAAGTGGAAGAAGAGGGAAAAAGCCAGCCGCCGCCGGCTTTCCTGGCCCGGCGCTCCCGTGGGGAGATGCCCTTGAAGCCCCCAGGAGGGATTCCCTGAAGCCGGGGAAACGGGGGCCGAGAAGGTGGCTCTAGAGCGAAGAGGAGAGGAGGTGGGAGGTGGGGAGGAGCAGCGGCTTCAGGGCGACGGCTCTGCAATGCAGGGAGAGCTTCAGCGCAACCCGCTTCTTTGGGGGTCACCCCTTGGAGAGACGGCTGGAGGGAGGTTGGGGGAAGCCCTGCTCGGTGTCTTTGCTGCAGGAGACCTGGACAGATGAATTTTGCTTGCTCCACAGTTTGGGGGGGGAGGGGGGAGAGGAGCAGTCCTTGCGCAGCGGAAAATTCCATTGCGCACCCTGCGCCCGAACTCTGTCGTTCACATGGACCAGAGGTTTCTATTTTTTCCATTATTTTCCAGATGCTCAGTTTTTACAGATGCTCAGTGGACATTAGTATGGGCTAACGATAGGTGATCTGGTGATCTTTGGGGCTGCAACTCTCGTTAGTCCTGCAGTCACCAAGCATCCAGGAAGTACCAGAATGAATATCCTGGAGTTAGGTGCTAAGAGGCTTGCTAAATTATTGCCTGTTCGCGTCTGAATTTCAGGCAGGAAGCAGTTGCTGCTTGTTGGCTGCAAAGAGTAAGGGTGTGGCTACTTCCTATGGCATTCTTAACCAAAATGTCTGGTTAGCAAGTGCCCGCTGCCTTCTCATCCTTCCTCCCCTCCATGCCTGGCATGCAGTGACAACCAAATCTGAAGCAACTGCAGTTTGGATTAAGGGAACCAGAATTTGTGACCACCAACAAAGATTGATGATAAATTCTAGGTCTGAGGAGCTCCAAATGGCTACTAATATGAGTTCAGATGACATAATAAGCACATAATCAGGAGGAAGGTGGTGGTGCAAGCTCATTAACTGGGGTTATTGACCGACAGTGAAGATAATGTCTGTCTTCTTTGGAAGATTTTAACTTCTGTAGCCTAAGAGATATGCTGATTCCTGACAGTTCAAGGATGCTGGTTACAGGACAAATGTGTGAATTCTGGACTTACCTTGTAACTCTTCTAAGAAAATGTACTCTACCCAGGTTCCTTACAACAATACAGAATGAGGAATTTAGACACCCATGATTATGAATAACAGGCCAAGAGAAAAGCTGCATATATTTTATGAATTTATATAAATTCTTGTTTCTCTCCTCTTGGCTTAATGAAAGCCAAAATTCAGTATTTTAAAGTAGAAATGCAATAATCAATAAGAGTATAACCAGGAAGCTCTTAAAAGATAGGTGGAAAGTGGTACAGCTCTAGTTAGACCAAAGAATGGTTACAAAAGCTCATCCAAATGCTAATGAAAAATCCCATAACTTGAGCATCTCATCTGAAAAGATTCTGTTCCATATTTTAAAAAGTAGTGCTGACAAATGCAAGGTATGGTCAATTTTTTTGGGAGGAGGAAATAATTTAATCTGCTCCAAAATTAGCAGATACAGTGAAATAATGAATGTCTGTGCAGGTAGAAAGAGAACATTTGCTTATTCGCTTAAAACATATTTTGATAGAAAATTAAAAGGCAAAAAAGTAACTTGAATAATGAATAATTTCTCTACAGCTTAAGTTTCATAGTATTCAAGCACATGCATGCATTTTTATTTGTAATTTAGTTTTTTTGTCATGTTCCACCTTTCAAAATATTATTTTGTAACCAATGATTACTGATAATCTGTAGGATTTAAGGTTATCTTTGTTTTGTTTTGCTCCCAAATGCTAGTTAGTTTGCATGTTACTTCAGACCGTCTAATTTAAGAGACTGCTCCCTTCATAATAATGGGCTATGAGCAATCCATATCATAACTTAAACCCTAAAATCCTCTGATGCTTAGCCAAGCCTGGATGCAGTCTGATCCAAAGGGATCCCAGGGTACCCTGCTTGTACCAGCGGTCCCAGAATCCTCCATTATTGAAATGTGATCACTGGGGATCAGCAGATGTCTTCACTACCTGAGCCACAGTTGTATTTACCTTAACATTTGTTGTCATTCTTGACACTTTTAATGATCTATCCATCATTGCACAATCCCATCTCTCTCTGCAGTGAATATCTGCTTCAAATTGACAGGAACTACTTTTGCATATCTACTGAACCAGGAGTCAATCCCTTCATCTTGTTCTTACAATTAAAAAATAATAAACTGACTTTAGACTGTAAGAAAACACTGACATATGAATTAATTAATGAGATTTCAGATTTCAGATCTATATTCTCATGAGATCAGAACAGGCTCTTCAGAACCTGGCTAGGCATCACTCAAAGTGATGTGAGGAAGCCATAATGTACCACATTATTTTTATTTTTTATTTTATTTTATTTATTAGATTTATCACCACCCAACTCCCCACAAGGGGACTCTGGGCAGTTTACAATAAAACAAAACTAAGCAATACAATGTAAAATCACACAATAAATACAATACAATACATACTAAATAAATATAATAAAAACCAAATGGCTCAAGTTCTTCTACTACTGCAAGTGAAATAAAGTTGTATTAAGAAACTAGCCATCCCCAGGAGTGGCTACTCTTATTCTCGCCCCAGGCATGATGGCAGAACCAGGTTTTTAAGTGTCTGCGGAAACCCAGGAGTGAGGGGGCCTGTCTCACCTCCGGGGGAAGGATGGTCCAGAGGGCAGGGGCTACTGCAGAGAAGGCCCGCTTCCGCGAACCCACTAGATGGAACTCTGTTAGCCCTGTTTGAATGAAAAAAATGTCTCTTATTGCTGTAATGCTCATTCAAGGTGAACCTGGAGCACTACAATGGTTGGATTCTTAGACCGAGTTAGCTACTATCATATGGGGGTGAGGAATCTGAGGTCCAACAGTTACTGTTGAATTACAACTTTCAGCATCCTGCAGGATTTGCCCAGTAGGCTGGGACTGGTGGAGGTTGTGATTCATTAGCATCAAGAGGGCCACGGTTTGATGTTATCTATGAATATCTATCTAATTGGGCTTATTCAATGAATCCCATGGTTAAGCATGCGTTAATATGAGGCAGTAATCATGGTTTATCAAAATGGCAGTAATCATGGTTTATCAAAATGGTGGGAACAAACCTACTCTCTAACTTGTACTTTTCTGCAAGTTTGGAAACTTTCACTTCTAGCTTAGATTAGTTGGTTTGTGTTGCTTGAACCTGACAAATTAAGGATGGCTTGATTCAAACAAATCAACTTCTTAGTGTGGTTTATGAATATGCCTTGCTTTAAACCAGCCATAATTCAAATTAAGATCTGCACTGCAAAAATCCACATCTAAAAATCCACTAGAGGGCAGCAAAGAGTCTTTTCTATATCTCTTTGGTGCTATTACATGGTGGTCTGGTGTATTGCAATCTGGATCTGGTAGTCCTGAAATTTTTTGTTGTTCAGTCGTTTAGTCGTGTCCGACTCTCCGTGTCCTCAGGGACCATAGCACGCCAGGCCTTCCTGTCCTCCACTGTCTCCCGGAGTTTACTCAAATTACTTCTACGTTTATTTTCTGCTTCTCTCCCACGCAGCTCAAATCAGTTTTACCCAAACATGTTGCAATCCTGGGAAGATTAGACAGAGGATAAAATTATTTGCCAGAGGCCACCAACTTCTGTTCATAGCGAAGGAGGAATTTGAACCTGTTCCCTATAGTCAAGTGCAATGTTTTAGAAAGTGCTCTCCATGCTTTCCTTCTGGAACAGACTCCTCCAACTTAGCACCCTCCTGATACTGGAAATTTTGGGAGCTGTAGCCCTGTCACATCTGGAGAGTACCAAGTTGGGGAAGGCTGTTCCATATATTGGTATGGTCTCATATGTGGGCTGGAAATCCCTAATTTTCTAAATGTTAATATGGTTTCACTTTGTGGCCCAAAATGTTCTGAGCTAATTGAATGTGATACAGGGGATGGGTGACCAAGGTAATGCGATGGCATGGCTGCTCAGAATTTTATGATCTCTGACTATAGATTGTACTTGTTATCTTGTGTATATACATATTTTTTCTGTACTGTATTTATTGCTTGACAAATTAATGTAACTGTTTCAACCTCGATAACGATGGTTCATAGAAAGCACAAGGTCAAATTCAGGAAGATCATTTAAAGGTTATTTTCATTTGTAGTGTATTTGAATTGTCTGTACATCTGCTGAAGAACTTAATGAAATATGGACAGAAATGGAGGAGTTAATATAAATTCAAATAAATAAATAAATAAATAAATAAAATTTGTTTTTCTGAGCAGAATAGGTAGCCAGCCATATTGTGCCTTTATCTATTATCCCCATTATCCATGCAGTTCATGCCATTCTTTATCATTACAAGCACGAATTTTGGCAACCCTGATGCATCTGGGGAGTTCGAGGTTGGGATGCTAGGACAGAGCATGTAATCTTGAGCCAAATGTCATATGTTGCATGGGATATTTTGCTTGGATATTTCCTCCATTGTAGCTGTTCAAGTAATCAAGTGAAAAACAAGAGCAAAATAATAATGTACGCCTTGGATTACCAATAATTTCCCACCCTGCTTTGTTTTTATGTTTCTTGTTTGTATTTTATTTGTTTATCCTTCCCTGGCCAGGAACCACAAGAGCAGACTGGTTCTTCTCGTGCTTTCACGTTACGTCCTTGCTGAGAATATTGCCTGCTGAATTTGGTCTTTCTTGCTTCTTCCGATTTTGGAGAAGTTTCAGTGCTTAAAGACTGTGGTAGCTCCTTGGAGTCTGTAGCCAGGGCATGGGTTGTCATAGGAACAAGGCACATGTTTCCTTCCTGCACAGGAAGGGGACCTGGTCACCATACAGACAGACAACAGCTATTTTAAATGTTGTGCAGTCGGGAAATGACATGATACTTGCAATTGGACTGATCGGCTTAAAAAAAATTGTTAATAAGCTCAATTCAGGTATTTTCCTTCATTGCCTGCTTTGATGTAAATCTCTGTACGTTATTGCATGAAATATTCAATTTATTTCTATTGCTGTGGTGTCAATGAAGGTTTGAAATAACTATTGTTCGGTAATATGGCTGCAGTGGCTTCTGAAGGACTATTTGCCTTTGTCTATGTGACACAAAGAGGTTCTTTATTTGGAGGATTTGCTGGTCATTGTGGAAGCAGTGTGAATTATTTTATTACCGATATAGATAATAAGGATATGCGTTTATAACAGATATTTTTCTGCTCAAGTACTAGCCCAGCATACCAGTAAATCCTTCAAAAATGTGACTGAATCTAGTTGCAATCCTTAGCCTGTAATTGTTTTGTTTTTTAATTAGATCTTTCAGTTGATGCCTTGCAAGGTGAATTCTCACCTATGACTGTGTTTAGATTTATGTCACAGTGGGAAGGTATGAGTATATATTGTGGGAAGTATACGAGTACAAACTCATATTAGCAGCTTTCCCCAGAATTCCCAGCCAGCATGGACAGGAGTGATGGGAATTGAAATTCAGCACACCTAGAGGATACCAGGTTGGGGAAGTTGCCTTAGTGTGCATTCGTGTGTTGTTGACTAAGATGAGGGTGAATAGCTCATGTTCCAGAATCTGTACTTTCACAGAGAGGAAGGAGTTCTTCCTTGGTTGCTGTAGCAGAAATATAGAGGAATCCCAAAATGTCAAGAAATATCAAGTTTTCGCAGTGGTGGCTGAGATTCTGGTAAAGGTGGTAAAGAGAAAGAGGTGGTCATGGGTGTCCTTTAATTTGTGGTCCAAAGGTAGAGGGAATCTCCCCTCATGAGCTGACCTTGATGCATGAGTCTAGCACAAGGGTCGGAAATGGCGGCTCGCGAGCCAGATGCGGCTCTTTGGCCCCTTGAGTGTGGCTCTTCCGCAGCTGAACTCACCCCCGCCCCTACCACGCAATTGGCCCCCGCCCGCAAACCCCACCCCCTGGCTCTCGCACTGAGCGAGGCCCGGCGCGGCAGGGAGGTGCTGCTGGCCCGGGATGCGGCGCTGTTGGAGGCGGCACAGGAGCGGCTGCAGGGGCTGCTGCGGCTGGAGATGGTGCTGCTCCGCGGCATCCAGGCGCTGGGCGAGGGCCCGGGACGCGAGCGGCAGGGCGGTGCAGGGGGCCTGGCCGGGGCGGTGGCGGCGGGGGGACGGAGCCGGCGGAGGTTTGCCGGGCGGCAGGACGGGGCGGGCGGCGCTGCTGGGGCTGGTGGCGGAGCTGGAGGGAGCGGAGGGACCAGGCGTTCCCGTGGGTGCAGCGCGCGCTCTGCAACCCGCCTTGGAGAAGCGGCCGCGGGAGGCCCTCCGAGTGCACGCTCCCGCCCCATCAATCCCCCCACCCCGCCGTTCGGCGTCCTCTCCCCCCGCTAACCCGAGCCCTGCGGTGGCCAGGGGAGCCGAGCCAGGCTCGGACCGGAGGCGGCCAAGGGGAGAGCAGGCGGCTCTTCGCCCTGCGCCGCCCTGCCGCTCGCGTCCCATGCCCGTGCCCTTGCCCAGCGCCTGGATGCCGCGGAGCAGCGCCATCTCCAGCCGCAGCAGCCCCTGCAGCCGCTCCTGCGCCGCCTCCGACAGCGCCGTGTCCTGGGCCAGCAGCGCCTCCCTGCCACGCCGGGCCTCGCAGAGACAGGCCTGAAGGGGCGCAGAGGCCGGAGAGGGAGCCCCTCCGTCTCCCCTTCTCTCCCTGCCTCGCCCGCCTGGGACGCCCGCAAACCCCACCCCCTTCCACGCGATTGGCCCCCGCCCGCAAACCCCGCCCCCTGGCTCTCGAGCATTTCAAAACGTCCTCGAGCATGTCAAAATGGCTCCCGGCATAAAAAAGTTTGCCGACCCCTGGTCTAGCAGATGGTTATATTGTATAGCTCTTATTGTCTTTGCACACACACACACACACACACACACACACAAACAGAAAGAGAGAGAGATTATATTTTAAAAATTATCTTGCTGCTACTTATTTGATTAAATCTATTCTTGGAAGGCAGGAATATCAGTGGCTGTTTCAGTGGGCAGATCAGGTGCTTTCTTTTTTGCTGTGTCCCCCATCATTAAATTGTTAGTTGGAATGATTGACAAGTTCTGAGTGACAGTTCATGCTCTTTTATACCGCCAATGTCATGAATCCAGGATGAACAAATATAGGTGAGAAGAATATTTAGCAAAGTGACCCTTCTTGGTCTGTCAGGTCCTAGTAGTAAGGAGTTGTTACATCCTTCCATCTAGAAATGGCATCTCTCCCTACAGAAAAAAGCAACCCAGCTACTAGATATCTGAATTCAACAGATTAAATGTCTGTTACTAAGTTAAATGTCTTTGATCCTTTTGCTTATGAAAGTATTTAAATGGCTGTGCCTGTGCCCCCCACCCCCACAATCGTTCTCTTTATGGCAGAAAGCCAGCTAAGGATTTGCAAACCTTATAATCAGTGTCCTACTCAGTGCCCTTAACTGGCAACTCTTTCTTCTGAAGGCAACAACCATGACTGAGAAAGAGCCTGAGGTACATGTGGAAGAAGATGAAGATGAGCTAGATAATAAACTAAACTACAAGCCTCCACCTCAGAAGACACTTCAGGAATTGCAGGAGCTGGACAAAGATGATGAAAGCCTTGCGAAATACAAGAAGTCTTTGCTGGGGGATGCACCCGTGGTTGCAGGTATAGCTGGGGAAAGGTCTTGGTCTTTTGGAAGAACCATATTTTGGGGTAGAAAAAAAGAGCCAGTATTTGCATTTGCTGTGTAATGAGGTTAATATTGTCAAAGATGGAGAGTAGCCATAAATTTGATCCTAAACATGAAGGAGAAATTATTGTGTTGACCTGAGTAAATTTTTACTATAATTGAGGATCAACTTTCAGTGTTGTTTTCAAGAAGACATGGATTCATTTATTTATGACTTTTATTGAATTTCAAATTGTTTTTATTATAAACCGCCCAGGGTCCCTCCTTGTGGGGGAGATGGGCGGTCATAGAAATATGATGTATGTATGTACTGTATGTATGTATGTATGTATAAATAAATAAATAAATAAAATTAAATCAGTATGCAAGTCCACTTTCTGTCTTCCTAGTTGGGTAGAGGACTGTGCTACTCAGCACAGGAGCAAGTGGGAAAGAACATAACTTAAAAGGATCAAATTAGCAATGCTGAGAGAGGCTTCTATTCAAGGTTCTGGAGTAAAGTCCCCAGTCAAGCTGACAGTAGTGCTAGGTAGACACTCATGGTTGTATTTTTTAGTATATGGACAAATTAGCTGAGACATACTTATACTATTAATGCTTGAAGTTAGAAACAGAACCTGAAGCATTATTAAGTTACTGCCCCTTTCAGCAAAGATAATTCATATAACTGATTTTTATTAACTGCTACTTATTTGATTACATCTATTCTTTGAAGGTGTTTGATTATTCTCAGTTGCTCTTTTATGCTGTGTCATATTATTTACGTTTTTGATTATTGGTTGTGTTTTTATTCTGTTTTTATTCTGTTTTAATTATTAGCCGCCCAGAATCATATATATGAGATGGGCAGCCATATAAATTTATTAAATAAATAAACAAACAAACTAGAAGGGGGGTAATGTTACTGTCACTCTACAGTGGGTAGGAGCAGGAACAGTGAGGCATGATTGAGTTTCCCTGCATGTCAGAAACAAGTAATTTGTCAGAAAAAAAGTTCATCTTAGCTGTCATGTGACATGCTAATTTCCTGTGCCCAGGAAGGCTTTAGGGCATAGCTTTCCAAACTGTGTGTCGTGACACAATAGTGTGTCGCCTGCGGGGCCCAGGTGTGCTGCGCAAAAAACCGGAAGTGCTGATGGTGCGCTGCGGTGGCGGTGGGCCATCAACGCTTCCGGGTTTTCGTGCGGCACACCAGGACACCGCTGCTGCCGCCGCCACACATGAAAACCCGAAAGTGCCGCAGTGGCAGCATGCAAAAACCCGGAAGAGCCACCGTGGCAGCGGCATGCAAAAACCCAGAAGTGCCGCGGTAGCACTTCTGGGTTTTCACCCGCCACCATCGCGGCACTTCCGTGTTTTCGCGCGCCGCCATTGGTGTGTCGCCAACTGAAAAGTTTGGAAAGCCCTGCTTTAGGGAGATAAATTTTGCATTAAAAAGGCATTAAAGCTATCCCAGGTTTCTCTCTCTTTGGTTAATAAACTGTTTATCCCTTTCCTGACACCACAGACCCAACAGTTCCTAATGTGATTGTCACTCGGCTTACTCTTGTATGTGACAGTGCTCCAGGACCAATCACCATGGACCTCACTGGTAGGTAACATTCTCTTCTTCTCATTATATAGCAGGTTGAATGGAATTCCTGGGCCTTGCTTCATTCTGAAGTTGGTTTTGTGAATGTTGAGATAAGTAAGACTGGAATGAGTAACTTCTGTGGGATTGGAGAGTGCAACTCAGTCTCTTGACCTTCTGGAAGACTACAGAAGGTCAACTTGTGATTCAGTGATGTAACCTGAAGGAGTGTGAGGTTCTTGGGCAGTCGGAGGGAGGGAATTTAGGGCAGGAATGGGAGTGTGTAGCCTCCTGGCCTGTATCATTCTTTTCCTCTAAACCACTATCTAAAAAAAAAGTCCAAAACTGCACTGCTGATTTTCAGCAAATTTCTTAGTCTAATACCTTAAACCACCACATTTCATTGGATCTGAGTGAGCAACTCTTGTGGCTGTGAATTTGTTTATTATGTAAAGTATATTTTACCCTGTCTTGAATCCATTATCAACAAGTTTAATTATGTTGGTCTGAGTCCTAGTGATTATGAGGGAAAAGTAAACCTTTCTGTTTGTCTAGTTTATGTAATTATTTAAGCTTCTAGCAGATTCCTCTGTATTCATTTCCTCACAACCAATGAAAAAACCTTAAATCTTCCATCTTTTCCTTATAAGGAAGGTGTTTCAAACCTTTGATCATTTATATCGGTTGCAGATGGGCTGGGGGCAGAGTGTGATGAATCTTAGAAACAGCTTATTGCCTGTTTCCTGAGTTTCCAGGCAGGATAAGTTTTGAACTGGAGCCAACCTGGTGTGTATTACTGAGACCTGGTGGGTGGGAGGGGGGCTCTTAGAAATGTTACCAATTGGGTTTTGAGTGGGCACCAGTTACGTCTCTAGGGTAAGTGTGGGAGGATGGACATTGTTGTCTGGAAGTCTCTTGTGGCTTTCAGAGGCACTGCTCCACAGTTTACTGGATGTGAGACCCTGTTTGTGAAGCTGGTTTCTAGAGAAGAGCCTCCTTGCTGTGTTGTGGCTTCCCTTTCTGAGCTGCATGATGCTGTGGCTGGGTTGACAGTGGAGTTTCCTAGACTAATGGTACTGGAAGAGTTCCCTCTGCCTTCCCTGGATGCAGAGTCTGAAGTGGCTTGGGAGTTCGTGCCCACTTTAGGAACTTCCCCAAGCACTCTCTGAAACCCAGTGGTCTGCTCCAGGCAACTGATGGACCCCATTGGGTTTCAGAGAGTGCTTGGGGAAGTTCCTAAGGATCTGGTACCCATTTCAACTAAAGCCTTAATCTCCTCTTGGGATGAGAGGGTGGCTGTAGCCTTGGATTGGACTCTCTGTGTACATGTGGCCTCTCTCTCTCTACATGAATCCTGAAGGGTCCCCTGGTTTTCTGAAGAAATCTGGAAGATAAAATGGCAAAAGAGTTTGACCCTGTTGATCCCAAGGAAGAGGACAGGGTTCTTGGAACTGTTAGTGTGACCATGTGATTATTAGATCCATGCCTGTCAAAGCCTCTTGGGAGATGACAAGTGGCTGGGTCCAGGGGTGATTAATCCTTGAGTGAGGGGGTTGGTCCCCCTGCTCTTAAGGAAACAGTAGTCTGTCCCCTCCTCAAGAAGCTATTGCTGGACCTGACAGTATTGGGTAATTTCTGACCTGTTTCCAACCTTCCTTTTGGGGGGAGATTGAGGATAAGGTATTTGGGCTGCAGCTTCAGAAGGCTCTCTGGAAGAAATGGGTTATCTGGATCCCTTTCTGTCTGGATTAGGCCTGGGTACAATATTAAGGTGGCATTAATCATGCTTGCGGAGGACCTGTGATGGGACCAGGATGGAGGTGGTGATGGTTGTGCATCCATCTTGGTCCTTCTTGATCTCTCAGCAGCTTTGATATCATTGATCATGATATTGTTCTAGACCAGCTCAGGGGGCTGGGATTGGGAGAAATAGTGTTGCAATGGTTTTCCTCCTTCCCCCAGGACCAGTTCCAGTCAGTGTTGATGGGGGGAAGAGGTCCAGCCCTTGATCTCTCTTTGGGGTGAGGTGCTTCATGGCTCAATTCTCTCCCTGCTCCTGTTTGATGAGGCTGCTGAGTGAGGTCATCCATTGGCATAGCGTTAGGTACTGTCAATATGCTGATGGTACCCAATTATACATCTCAGCCCCTAGTTGCTCAAGCAATGCTGTCAAGTCACTGACTCAGTGTCTGGAGGTTCTGGAGTCTGGATGGGGAGGAACAGACTCAGGCTCAATCCTAGCAAGACCAAGTGGCTATGGATTTTGAAGCCTGCTGAATCTGGAGATTTTCCACCTTTGGTTCTGAATGGGGTTGCTCTCTGCCAGACAGACCCAGTGTTCAGACTAGGATCCTCTAAGCAAATGACACCTGTTGAAGAGAACGTGGAAGCCATGATTCAGAGGCCCTTTGCAGAAACCTATCTTGTGCACCATTTGTGCCCATTTTTAGATGGGGAAGCCCAACTCACAGTCACTCATGCCTTGATCGTCTCTCCTTTGGATTAGTGTGTGTGGCTGTCCTTGAAATCCACTCTGAAGCTACAGCTGGCCCAGAAAGTGGTGGCATGGATAGTTATGAGCTCATTTTGGTATACCCATATAACGCTGCTACTTTGTGAGCTGCATCAGTTGTCAATGGGCTTCTGGGTGCAACTCAATGTGCTGGTTATCACCGTTAAAGCCCTTAATGGCACAGGGCCCAGTTATTTGTGGGACCACTTGTCTCTGATTATCTCTGCCTGTCCGATAAGATCTAACAGAGTTGACATGCTCCATGTCTCATCTCTTAAGAAATGTTATGAAATCTGGATGGCTCTGATCCTTCCTGCCTTTTGTAAGGCCTTGAAGACCTAGCTTTTCCTCCAGGCATTGTGTCAGGTGGTCTTGTGAACCCATCTGGAGTGTTTATCTTTGCTCAATTGCCTCTGGCGTAATAAATATTTTTATAGCATTATTGTTGTTTTAATTGTGCACCATCCTGAATTGTATGTTGAAAGGGTATATAATATAAATTAACTAAATACAGTAACTAAAGTATAGCAGTAGTAGATATAGTCAACTTTCTCACAGCTCAAGTTTTTAGTGTGTTCAAGTATATCCAGAAGGCTGCCTGCTCAGATCTCTTCATCGTTGGCACAGCACCAGAGCAATAATTCCTTCTGCATACTTGAGTAACAGCCTGTGTTCTTAGGAGTTTAACATCAGCAAGAAATAGTCACAGTTTGCCTTATATGGGTCCTTGCTTGATAAGAGAGGAAGTCATAGCTCAGCAAAGCACAGATGCTTCCTCTTTAGCTGAAATCTCGAGGGGAAGCAATTCCACAAACAGTTTGTTGATAGTAACACATTATACAACCTATTCGTATGCTGCTGGCCTTCACTTACACAAATCTTATGCATTTTGTTGATAGTTGCGCAAGAATGCTTCCAGTGCATTTGGACCATAGTTTTTGAGTTAATTGGAATAACACAAGTGTGCCTGTATGTACAGTGTAGACCTTTATGGTTCATTAATGCATGCACTTTCAAATCTCTAAGCTCATGACACCTGTTGAAGAGAACATGGAAGCGAACATGTGTGTTCATTGGCAAGATATGTATTAGATACCTATATGGTATATCTAAAGAACACATTTAATGAATTAAATTAATATGGTATATGGTATATCTAAAGAACACATTTAATGAATTAAAATTAAAAGGGTGTACACTATGTTGCAGTGAAGGAGTAGGGAGGTAGCCTCAGCCTCTTTCCATATAATTTCTGGAATGCTTTGAGGGAAGCTATTTTCTTTATTGTTTGTTTATTTTTAAACTGCCATATGCTGCTCAAAACAAGCATAATATTGACATATGTTTGCAGCACAGATATGCTCCTATGCAGTGGTGCGCTGGAGCCAGCTCATACCGGCTTGTGAGAACTGATTTTCTGGAATTTTGGGAGCTGGTTGAGAGCAGAGCTGAGCTACCATGCCTCGCGTGCCTGTCAGCTGCTTGGCGGCTAGCGTGGTGGTGGCAGTGGAGCCAGCAGAGCCGGTTGTTCAACATGTACCAGCACATCACTGCTTATGCATATGCACAGTCCTCCAACTTGCATCAGTCAAGTGAATACATGGGGAGAAAGGTGTTCTCTTCTGCATCTCTTAGCATGGTTGATTAAGATGTTTTCCCTGCTCCAGGGGACCTTGAAGCTCTGAAGAAAGAGGTCTTTGTATTAAAGGAAGAAGCTGAATACAGAATCAAGATCCACTTCAAAGTGAGTGACTTTCCTATAGAAATTTTCCAGAGCTGGAATCTATTCCACTTCTGCATATCTTTACTGCAGCCTCTTCTAGTGCAAATATGTACATTGCTGGTTCATAAGTGTCACATCTGACAATTTAAACAATAAAGCATTAGCCAAAATAAGAAGTTTGCATTGTCTATAGGCACAACAGCAGATTGTTGCAGAAAGGAAAGTGTTCCCATCGAATCTTGTGTTCTTTAATTATTTTAGCGGACTAATTATTTGTCTTCCACTAAAGACAAAATAAACTTAAATGAAACCATAGATTATCCTTACATTATAATATATTGTGCAACAAAACTGCTAAAGGGCTATAATTTTCCCTATGTAGCTTAATTAGAAACAGAAAAACAGAAACATGAACTTGATTACTTTTCTTAAATGGGATTTTTTATTGTTTTAACTTAATATGTATCTGTAGCTTGAATCATGTCAACTGGATTTCTATTTTCTCAGTGGAAACGTTTCGCTCCTTATCCAAGGTGCTTCTTCAGTCTGAGCAAAGTTAGTAAGGGAATCCTAAATATGTTTCTAGGTAGCTGTGTGACCTTACACCTGGGACTAGGTCATGGTTATATTGAGATGTTATTTTAAGTCCTTTTATCATCTAAAGGAGGATCGTTAAGATCACCATGCTGCTGTTGAGCTTGTGAAATGGTCTTAATCTTTCTAGGCACAGAAGACAAAGCAGGGAGGAAGATGGGGGAAAGATTGTGCCTGAGGCCCCCACCTCTATTCAAGGAAGGATTTTCCAAGTTGGCATAAATGGATTCCTTGACCCCTCTCTCAAACCACCTATCTTCTCTGTCTAAAATGTGAACATTAATGTCCTCAAATGAGTGTCCTTTTTCCTTTAGATGAAGATAAACTGCTGACTCTGGTCCTGTGGTGTTACTTCTCCTGTGTTGGGCCATCCTCCTGTACAAAAGTTGTTTGGTTTCTCCAATGTAGAGATGTAGAAATGTAAACCAAACAACTTTCATCAGGTTTTTAAGGCAGGGTTTGACGTGGAGACTTGATGGGTGCAAGGGGAGAGGCCTGTTTGAAAAAAAACAACTAGATTTTCTTGCTATCAAAACAGAATGGACCTTTAAAACAGTGCCTGTGGATTGAAGGGGAGAACCTTGCCCACAGCAGTCTAAAGTGGCCAAGAGAAACTATATAGATCGCAGGCCTTGAACACAGTATCAACCACATAATTGGCAAAGCACCCTAATCGTATCCATGGCAAAAATCGTGTCAGGAGAAGAAGGGAAATACTACTACAGTACTTTAAAACTGGAATAGCTAAAGCTGATGCTAGGGAAAGTGGAAGGCAAAAGGAAGAGGGGCCGACCAAGGGCAAGATGGATGGATGATATTCTGGAGGTGACGGACTCAACCGTGGGGGAGCTGGGGATGGCGACGACCGACAGGAAGCTCTGGCGTGGGCTGGTCCATGAAGTCACAAAGAGTCGGAAGGGACTGAACGAATAAACAACAAAAACTCATGGAATGGTGTTTTTACTCCCTACCATATCCCATTGCCAAAAAAAAGCAAAAGAGGGATGGTAGGAAGAGTCACAAAAAGGGAAGCAAAAAACCAGGAATAAAATGCAGGATTGCTATCCATGAAGATAAGGGCATTGAAAACTTGGGCTGAATTGCCTCACTCAGTGGACTGTTTTTCTCTTGCAGGTAAACAGAGATATTGTATCTGGTTTGAAATATGTGCAGCATACCTACCGGAAAGGAGTGAAAGGTGAGTAAATGAAATCATCTTTTATTCTCTTCAGTATTTGTAGATGCTGCTGCTATAAATATAGCCCTGTGTGGGTGTTCTTTCAAAAATTGCCTTGATGTGGTTGTGCTGAATAGCTCACCCTTCGTGCCTTGTAGGTAAAGTGGTCCTTCCCTGGTGGTCTTTTTGTACAATGCAAATCTTGCAGGAACCCTTTGCCTCTAAGCTGTAATACAGAGACTGGTATCCACAGGAGCAAAAATTGTTCTGTTGATATTTCTATTTGCATGGAAGCCACTGGACATATAGCTGGATGCCTGAAAGCCCGTTTCCTATAGACATTTGCATCCTGTGCTCAGACATCAGAGAGAGAAAGTTCTCTTATATCTGTAACATCGGAGGAGCTTACTTGGGCTACATCTTTCCTATCCAGTTTTAATTGCCCAAAAGCTGTCTGTCTGTCTGTCTGTTTACCTACCTACCTACCTACCTACTGGGGGTATATACCAATCAGAAAAGACAGTTAAGAGGCTTACATAGCTTACAATAAGATTAAAAACAGTAAATTATAAGAACAAAAAAGAAATCACAAAAAAGAAAAAAATGTAAAATAAACAGTTTCAATAAACCTTCACCACAAAGGAATAGTCAAGCAGAAAACATTCTTAAAACTGGAGGTTCTCCACTCACAGCAAATCCACTCTCATGGCCCTTTGGAACAGTCAAGTTTTAATAACTTTCTGAAGATACAACAATCTTTTGAGGGAGATTGAAATTGAGGGAGGTTGAAAACTTATGTGAGAACACAGAAATGTGGAAATATTTAATAATCTTGTTAGATTCGGGGCATTTAAAAAAATACATTTTGTAGGTTTGCGGGATGCCATTTTGTTGCTATTGTCTATCATACTGAATATACTGTAGGTTAGTGAAAGTGTGTCCCTGGGATGGTTTCTGGGTGTGAGCTGCAGTAGCAGCTGCAGATGACTTTACTGGGGGCTGATATGACCTGAAGTCAATCCAGGTGGTGGAAAACTGCAGTCATGAGTCATTAAATGTTTGCATTACATTTTAAAATCATTCGTGTTTTGTGTCCTGTCCTATTTCTGATTGTCTTTTTATGGCTTGTTCTTTCCTAGTGGACAAGGCTGTATTCATGGTGGGCAGCTATGGGCCGCGGCCAGAAGAGTATGAATTCATGACACCTCTTGAGGAAGCACCAAAGGGCCTGGTGGCCCGAGGAAACTACTGCAATAAGTCTTTCTTCACCGATGATGATAAGCACAACCATCTCACCTGGGAATGGAACTTGGCTATCAAAAAGGAATGGACAGAATGAATTCTACCTGATTTCCTCTCTTTGCTTCCTACTGCTGCTTGTGCTTATTCCAAGTGTGTCAGTTTCTGGCACGTGCATGCCATGCTTCTCCCACATAACCCAACCCTTTTATTGTCACAAGAAATTTAGCCAATACAGGCCATTGGATAGACTCTGTCTCTCCTCCTGCTACCTTGAAAATAATCACACAAAAATCAACAGGGACCAAGCATTTCTCTGGTTGCACAGGATCAATTCTTGAAGTGCCTTTGGTCGGAAGATACACAGTCACCAACCTAAACCAATTGCTATCAGGGCACATCAGTTGACCGAAAGAGAGTTGGCTTTAGAATTTCTCTTTTCCCCCTGCATTACATGAAAAGATCTGTCTATCAGCGGATAGTGTCTTGTTTAAATTTGTTTCCCAAAGTTGCATTTGGAAGCTTTGTCTTTAGTAATGTGAGATACAGTTCCTGACCTGGCTTGTAAAGATTTCAGTGTCTTTGAAAATAAAGCCAATTTTGCCCTTTGCTTCAGAGTGAGCTTCTCGTGTTTCTTACTATACAAGGATTTATTTTGCCCTTTACACATGAGGGATGTCAAACCTCAATTCTACCTGCCACCTGCCCGCCCAACAGATCCAGGCACCTTATTTTTCTTGAATCATTTTAATAGTTTAGGGCATAAGCAGACCTCTAGTGATTAGGATTATAGAGAACATAATGGGTATTGCCACTGGATCGCTCTCAGGGTATCATGAGAAGTAGATTGTACAGAGGGAGGAATATGGTTATGTCATCAGTACATGTGGTATCTTGTATGTTTCATTTTTTTGGTTAAGGCAGGTGCAGGCAGTACTTTTTGCTTGGGAAGGGGCACCCTTTTTTTAAGGTGGCCAATGCCATACCTGGGCCTATGGGGACGAAATTTTTGGCTGGGAGTTTTCTTTGCAGGATGCTAGTGCATCTGTGCAACGTCTTCTCCTCTGAAATATGAATTGTTTTGCCATGGAAAATCAACAATTTGCTCTGGATTTTGAAGTTTGATCTTGGATGTGTCGGGGGGGCCTGCAATATCAGGGCAGATGTACTGTATGTGCCCCACAAGCTTGTTGATCTGTGAGGTAAGGTGACACAAGGACTAGCTGATGATTTAATGCTACGTTCAGAATCACAGAATTAAGGAATAAAATGAATAAGCAGACAACCTGACGAATGTTCCCTTTATGAATATTATTCTGTCTAATAGGCAGAAATTACTGGGATTCTGTAAGAGAAAGCAATGCTCATTTTATAGAAACCTAAAATCACAAGGATGGGAGGTGGTGCAGGAAAAGTATACAAGAGATAAGAGAGGTTAAATGAAACAGCCACAAAACAAATTTTCAGGAAAAAGATTTTCCAGATTATCTAAGTTTGAATTCCAGTCCATAAGATCTGTGGGTGATATTAGTAAAGGCCAGAAAACAAGTACCAAGTACACTTACGAAAATAGGACTGCAATATTTAGCCAATTGAAAATATTTTTGTTTCAATTAAAAATATGTATGTAATGAAATTGGTGGTTTAATTTTTATAATTAAAATATTTGTATCTAGTCTCTCAGTAGGTTCTAAAGGTAATGTTTGAAAATATGCCATTATCTCTTCCTATGTGAGCTTCTTTGAGAAAGTTTCTTTCCCATTTTCCAGGAAGGAATGTCTCTTCTGTGCCTCAGCAGGGACCAAGAAAGGGTAAAAATTTGTTACAATATGAAGATTTAATTCAAAATCAATAGTGATTGTTTTTAATTGAACAAGCTCATACTAAAAATGGTTGTATAGAAATAAACAGCAGAGTTATGTTAACTTACCCTTACTTTACTGTTTTTGTGTTTTATCTGCTGTGAAAATGGAGCTCATCTTACAAATGGAATAATGAGATTTATTACTGGAAACATTTGGGAGCTTATAGCCCCACTGGTTTCTTATCAGAAGCAAAAAAAAGGTGCAGGTGGCCATTCCCAACTGTTTCACTCCCACAGCTTTTGGAGCTGTCACGTCTGATTAAGCGACAGTTCTTGAAGTTGTTTTTCCTGCCCAAAACAGGATAGCTGGCAAACAGAAAAGAAGTCAGAGCAATGGAAAACTCCCTCTTGCATACTTTTCTTATAGTTTTTCTCAGTGGTGTGCTCCTGTTGGGATCCGGAGAGAAAAATTCTTCATCTGAAGGTAAGCAAACCTGTCTCAAGTTTAGAAAAAGAGGTAGTGAATAGTCTGGGGAACCATATCAATGGAGAAAAGGAGAGCAGCATCTAGATCAGCTTTCTGAAGCTGGTGTTCTTCAGGGGTATTGGATTCCCACCCCCATCACCTGCAGTAAGCATGGCTATACTAGCTTGGATTAAGGAAGGGTAACCCAACTGAGGGGCAGCGTGGGAATGCTGCTCTAGAAGGCAGCACACTCAACTACAATTCTCAACACACAAGATGATTAGGAAAATCTCGGGGAAAATCAGAACTACGGATTTCCTAGGAAGCATCGAAAGGAGAGATTGTAGCACAGACCGGTCCCTTTCATCCGTATAATCAGGTGACATAAACCAAATTGCTACTTATTTCATTCCAAATTACTATTTATTATGAAATCACTCAAATAGCACCCTCAGTTCTTCATGATGGCAGGTAATACCAGGGGTTGTAGTAAAGCAATTCATGCCTTGGTCTTCTATTTAAAAAAAAATCCTAAGAATAAAATCCAATTGCATAAAACAACAGTAAGGGGAAATATATCAGTCATGAATAAGGCTTGAAGCCTAAATGCAGTCAGTCATCCCTCACATCCACCTGTCCCTTAAAAACCGGAAGGAACAAGCAGGTTTCCCCATCTGCAAAATCAGGTGGCTTTAGGCCTTACTTGAGAAGTGGGATTTTAAACATCAGGTTCCTCAACCAAGGCTGCCTTCCATGTTGCAACGGCTTTTGCTTCATGGCAGGTTGGCAACAGAACCAGAAAAGATGGACACTTTTTCTACTGGTTATGTTATTCCCAGGCAACGTTCAAAGATAAATATGTGAAAAAACAAATTGTCCAGCAGGTGAAGGTTTGCTGATACGAACATTCAAAGCAGATAGTTATGACAATGGGCAGAAATTGGCTGTAAAAGGATGCTGGCTGAACAGTACTTTTTATTTTCTCCAGGTACTGTCAAAGCAGGGAGGAAGCCTGTGCTTCTGGAAGATATCCCAAGTACTGCAGCCTTCATCGATGGAGCTGAGGTGGCAGTCATTGGATTCTTTCAGGTCTGTTGAGATGCAACAAGATACTGAGAGATTGGTTTTACACAAGGCATGCTATTTTTCAGTCCCACAGGAAAGGACTTTCTTCTCATTGCTTTCAAAAAGAATCAAGATTTATCTTTTTAATTCAGTCCTTGCTGCTTTAACATTGTTTTGAAAATAGCTTATTAATGTTCTCTTTTCTATTATTTGAATATGTATACTATTTTTAGGGACTTGAGAAAAGTGTCAGAGAAGTACTTTAAACTAACAACTGCTGCTAATTGAGGGGCTGACTATGGGAAGTTGGAATGGTATAATTAGCATGTTATACAATGCTTTAGTATCAACTGATCCAGGAAAGATTCCTCTGCCTCTTACATGTATGCAAGACAAATCCAAGTTCAAAAACATTAAAGCCATATTTTCCAACCTGCTGCCCTCCAGATGTGCTGGGTCAAAAATATCTGAAGGGCACCAGGCTGGGGGAGGGTTGCCTTATTGAATCAGTGCCAGACTAATCTCAAGGGCACATAATATTTTTATCTCTTTTCTCAACATGTTTTCTGAAGGTTGTTTCTCATGGTCAGAGCCAGCTCAGCACATGGCGCCTTCACGCAGCTGCCAGGGCTACAGGAGGGTTTGAGTCTCCTCAAAGGGCACCCATAAACCCCATCAGTAAACCCCATTAAACATTAATGAGCTGCAACCCATAATTTCCATCCATGTGGTTTGGGAATTATGAGAAGTATGGTCCAATTTATCTAAAAGGTATGAAGTTAAGGAAGGCCCATGTAAATTCTACTTGCAAGAATGTGTTCAGGTTAGACATTTTCCTACTATGGTTTGAAAATGGCAGAAACATGCTATTCTTTCTGCAAAGATAGTCCAAGACATTTTGCTATTTGAGGGGAAACGGGAACCCCTTTCCCTGCACCAAAGACACTATATCTGAAGTTGTCTAAATAATGTTGATGCCACAGCAAAAAATCTTGGAAATGCCTCTCTCTAAGAATAAAAATGCAACAGCAATAATAAACAATTTTAAAATTAAAAAATTGCTGGCTTTAACTGTCTGAAGCAGGCTGCTTCATTCTCATTATGGAAGATTACAATAGACTATGAATTTAAAAGACATTTCTGAGGTTTTGTGTATTAAGTGATCTTAAAATGCATCTTCAATGGAGGCTGTGAAAATTAATAGCCACCAGATGTCAGCATTCTTTCCTTAAATTGCTGCTAAGTGTAAAAGACATAGCCAAATTGGAGGGATTTCTTATAGAATTATTAGCTTTCATTTGGAATTTGTCTTGCTTTCACTGTATGTTGTATTTTTTAAATTCTGGTTCTCTCCATTTTGCCTTTCCTCTGCATCATCTTATTGCTCCTGTCCTCTTCTTGTTTTTCTGCCTTTTCTTCCCACTGCATCTCTGCAAGAGAATAGCCATGCTACTCAGAAATACTGCAGGGAATCTGTAGCCCTCTAGCTATTATTGAACCACAGCTCTCAAAACCCTACCATAAAGGCCACTGGTGAAGAAGTTGATGCCCTTTGAGGAGACTCCAGGGGAAACCCTCCTGTAGCCCTGGCAGCTGCATGAAGGTTCTGGGAGTTCTAATTCACCAACCTCTGGGCGGTCACAGACAGTCCCCTTTGCTGCCATAGGCAAACCTTTCTTAACAGGTACTCTCAAGAGCTGGCCTAAAACCACTCGTCTCCTAATTATGATATGGCCCTCTGAAGTGTTGGAGATTCTGGCAAATCCAGCATGCCTCACCAGCATATGGATGGCTGCTCTAGAATGCAAGCTCTCCATGCTTTTTGAGGAAGCTGTTTGTGGCCACTCTCACTTCCTCTCTCTCCTCCTCCTTGGACCGGGAGCAAGCACACGGCTGTGTGCTGCTCCATCTTAGGCCATGGATGGGCCTAGGAGATTTTTTCCCCTTTCTACACACATCTCTTGCCAGCAATGAGGGGCAAGAGCTAACTAAGTTTAGGGAACAGAAAGAAGAAATGGAACATCATTTATCTACCGAAAATGCTGTACCTGCAATGAATAAACGTAAGGACTCTTTTGTACTTACTTTTCATATCTGCCATGTCTAAGCGCGTGTTTCTTTATGCTAAGGTGGGCTAAAGGTGTAAGACTAACCCGGATCTCTCTAATATGGGCTCTGTTTTTAAACAACATTCTTTTTCTGTACACGAGTTTAGCTGCTCTGCTCCATTTCAGTAATTCTAACAGACTGCTGAATGGACTTCATGAAGAACACCAGATTGGGGGAAGGCTGTTGTAGGTTGATGTGATATTCTTTCTCTCTTTCCACCCTTCCCTGGGAGCTGTATTGGCAATAGTCAGGGTATCTTGGGTGGGATGCGGGATGCAGGGATGTTACATTTTCATTCATAGTTTACTTTTAATCTATCTATCTATCTATCTATCTATCTATCTATCTATCTATCTATCTATCTATCTATCTTTGTACCCTAAAATAAATTAAGCCTTGGTAAAGCATCAATTATTGTAATTTTGTTTAATTTGCCTCTTGCCCTGGGAGCTTCAGTGCTGAATGATAGTGGCTGATAAACCACTATTTAAATAATGCAGCGAATTAAATTTCTGAAGTGGGACCTGCTCCCTGATGGTAGAATTCCATTGCAAGAAAAGCTCTAACAGAATTTTCATACCTTTTCCTGTTCCCAGAATTTTTCATGGGATAGCTATGAGGGTTAAACTTACAATCTATATGTACACTATAGTGTCCCAAAATCTTTCTCAATTTGTTCACTATTTTTTCAGGATTCAGAAAAAAATGAAGTTTTAAAGTTCCTTACCATGGTCGAAAATATGCCAGATGTACCATTTGGGATCTGCACCAATTCTCAAGTTCTTTCTCATTATAATATCACCAGAAGTACCATCTCCCTCTTTCGTATGGTATGTTTGCAGTTCTGCTTCTTCCTTGAATAATATCCAAATGCTACAGCTGCTAATAGGTATAAACTAGGACTTTTTTTCAGTCATACTTATGGTATGTAGGAATCTATATGATATTCTATAGTTGGGTTCATACAACAAGCTTAAGTGAGTCAGTGGCAAAGTGTCTTGTGACTTGCTAACCCAATCAATTTTGGAGTAAGAACAAATCAGTTTTAACCCCAAACTATATTAGGGCAACTCTTGATTTATTTTTCTTCCATTAGAGTCAGCTGTGCTGTATGAATTCAAAACCTCAGTGGACTGTTGAGCATCCTGCTCAGGCAGTCATCAAAGGTGAAGAGATGGAGTTGTGTGAAGAATTGCCAAAACCACAAGATGCTTCATTACAAAACTTGTTGCTATGTCCTGTTAGCCGTGGGACATGCCTCCTCAATATTGATGGGTTGCATTATGTCAATGGGGAGTGAGAGCCAGCATGATGTAATGGTTAGGATGCAGGGCTAGGAGTAGGGAAGCCCATGTTCTAGTCCTCCTTTATGCATGGAAGCCAGCTGGATGTCTGTGAGCCAATCAACTCCAAAACAGCATCAGACGCTGTAACAAGCCATCTGAAAAATGAAACCTGTTGTGCATCATGCATTGATAAGCTTTGCTGTTAAGAACTTGATGACTCAAGTACAAAACAAGTAGACCCTACAATGAAGCACTTAAGAACAACAATCAACAACATGTCAATGAGGAGGCTTCATTGACAGAATGAAAGTTTGCCAGGACTCTTCTGGCACAGGGACTCATGGGATAAAGGCAGGACTGAACACAGTTGGTTGAACTCTTCATTTACCCAAATGGCAACCATCAACCAGGTTTCCATGACTACGTGCTTGATTGATCATTGATTGGCCAAAGTATGTTGCATGAATGCAACCCAGGAGTACTTCCAGTTAGAAAGCTCTAAGTGCAAACGATCAAAATCTTGTGTAACTATCCCATATTTTCCTCCTTGTTTGTAGGAAAAAATGGTAAATGATGCAATAGGAAAATGGGAGTGTTACAGCTAAAGGACAACACTGTTTAGTCTGGTGTAAGATACTATAAATGTGGCAAAGCAATTGCCTCATTACAGCACCATCTGGATGCAGGCAGAGGTAGAGGTATGAAAGGATGTTTCCAACAGTAGTAGGAACAAATTATGAATATTTTGGATAGGAAAGGTACCCAATGGTGATGCCTGAATTTTAAAAAAAGAACTTCTCTCCTCAAAGTCAGTGGAATATTTTGGAATGGCTTTAATTTAACTCCAACATAAAAAAACCAAGATCAAATGATATTAATCAATTAGTACCCAGTTTTGTAAACTTGGGTAACATACTTTTTCCCCCCAAAGTTAAATAATAGCAGCTCTGCAGTGCTTATTCTCTATAATATACTTGTTCATCGCCTTGCTGTCCCAAGATCCATGCAACCCCAACTTTACCTTGGTGAACCTGTGTTTAGTTTCAGCCCAGGAGAATTGCGCAAACTGCTTGGGTATTATGTTCTTTATGAAAAAAATAAAATATCTGCTTTATCCAGCTTGGGCCCATGGAACCCAAAATAGTATATGGTACCTTTTTTCCTAAATGTTGTCACTTCAGAACTTGAAAAGTGAAATGGAGAGAAATAGCAAGTTTGAATGTAAAGATATCTTAATTGAATGATTGTTTGATTTACAGTACTAGCATAACATTTAGTTATTTATTGCACTAGTATTCTAGCATGCATCTATATTATAAAACATCTCTTTGATATGTTTGGCATGGATTGTCTTTGTATTTGCATAGCTATGTATGTCTAAACATGCAAAAGCATTAAGCAAATCATTTGCTTTTCTGTAATCTGAAAAGGGATCAGCTGACACTGTTGGTGACTGCTGCAAAAAATTTTGTGGTTGAAATGACCCAGGCCTAAAATGTCCTATTCCAACTGGCTGTTTCTGTCTTATCAGAAGTGTTCCAACATTGTTCTGACTTTAGTATCAACATTTCAGCCTCCAAATAGACCATTCTGACTATACTGAAAGAAATGCTGAAACAGTTGAACTGAAAATCCAAATACTTCTGGTCGGGTTAGAACAGCCCATTCCAGAGTTTTCACTATGAAACTTTTTGCATAGATCTACTTAACAGCGATGAATATTTATTATCTAATATGATTTATAATGGCATTTCTCTATTTGCAAATTTTTAGGGCCTTCACCCTATTTTGCGCCTCTACTGTGAACCTTGATGGTTTGTTATAACCTTCAGCTTTCCTGCTTTTAGCCTCAATGTTAAGTAATAGGGAGTTTAAAATGGATAGAGAGTGAAATTAAATCATACCTGCAAATTAACTATGGTCAGGAAGATTTTTTTTCTTTTTTGGAGAGGTGGCTAAGCTAACAATGTTCTTATTTACTTCCTTGTTGAGGTAGAAGAAGGAACAGAGTAGGCATTATAAACACAGTCCCTGCTGATTAAGCTGAACTTGCAATTGACTAATTTGTACAGAAAATCCTTTAGGTTACTTTGAGTAGAGCTACTGGTAGCAACTTCCTTGGCCATTTACTATGCTGTCTGTATAAGTGCTATTTGTATAATCTTAAACTATCATAGAATATGTCAGCTTGGTCAAAAACAGTCCATTCCCATTATACATCTGATTAATACTTCTATTGACAGTCAGTGTGGTATAGTGGTTAAAGTGCTGGAATTTAGTGGGGAAACCCAAGTTGTACTCCTGTCTTAGACAAGGAAGCCAGCTGGGTGACCTTGGGCCAGTCACTTTCTCTCAGCCCTAGGAAGAAGGCAGTGGCAAACTACTTCCAAAATAGTTGCTAAGAACACTGCATGGACCTATTCATGTAGGGTAGTTGCCAGGAGTCAAGTCTGACTTGAAGGGCCCCTTCTCCCTTCTATTATTGAAGAGGATCTGGTCACCCCAGGCTAGTACAGGTAGTCCTCACTTACTGACTGCCTTCTTTAGCAACCATTCAAAATTACCACTGTGTTAAAAAAAAAGCTTTGCGATCAATTCTCACATTTATGATGGTCGCAGCGTCCCACGGTCACGTGACCACCATTTGGGCGCTTCACAGCTGGTTTGCATTTACGACCATCACAGCATCCTGCAGTCACGTGATTGACATTTGTGTGCTTCCCAACTGGCTTATGACAAGCAGAGTTAATGGAGAATGCGGAAGTAAAAGCGTAAGTCGCAGTCACGTGATGTTTTGCTTAATGACCAAATGGGAGATGATGTCATAAGTCTGCCATGGTCATGTGATTTTCCGCTTAGTGACTGGCGCTCAGCAACGGAGTTGCTGGCCCAATTGTGGTCATTAAATGAGGACTACCCATATTATGTAGAGATGGAGGGATAAATAACCAACTAACTGCTGTATTGGGCTACATCTTCACAGCTAACATGTTAGCTGGAGATGACAGGAATTGTAGCTATATATCTAGCAGCTACTGTATATATCTAGACAGCTACAGTATGTATCTAGAAAGCACCAGACTGGGGATGGCTGGGTACATTATTAAATACTTTTGGTGGCTTTCTGTTTAATACCTGAAATTATTTGGGGTATCATTATTATTTCAACTCCAGTAGGGTTGCCCATTTTTTTTTTTTTTGGTCACAGCTCCTGACTATATTTGAAACAAAAATTACGCAGGTTAAATCTTTTCTAGATCTACAGCTCCCCATCAGGAAAAGTTTCCCATGCTGTCTGGGAGCTGTTAGGAGCACAGGAAACATGGCATGGGGCCCTGATTTGGTTGGAGGTTTCATTAACTCCTCCTTAGCACATATTTGGAACAGTTTAAAAACTTTGAAGAGACTGATTCTCCTCTAAACATATAAAAGAACAAGGCGTAGAATTCATAGCTGGATACGACCTTTTGGTTATAGTTCTGGCTGTTATTTTAAAAAGAGGGGAAATATGTGTAAAGTTTAGCGGCAGCTGTTAACCTATTTAGAACGGGATAGTCTCAGTTCCCCAAACTCTCCACTCCCAATATATATGAAGAATAATAATTTGGAGTGTGTTGGGATGACTCACCATTTTTAGCCTTGTATATGTAATTTTAACAGGTGTGCTACAAATGAAATATTTCCACTTAGTCATGTTTTTTCTCTTCTAAAACACCACAGCTTTATGACATCAGTGGAATTAAACATAATTATTTCAGGTTACCCTGAATACATATTGATCCCACCCTTCCTGAACTGGTTATTTATATTTGACAAACTAGTGGATGCAACTGAGATTAATTAATGTTGACAGTGCATTAACAGAAATATGTATTACCAGTTATTATAAAAGTCAATTTATATAGAGAGCTTTCTTTCTTGGAATACATTGAGAAGAAATTAAAAGACATCAGGAAAATGAGATAGGAATTTGGAATACTTAATTGTCCATGGAAATTTGAATCCACAGAAATGCAAACCAAATGACCACAATAAACCAAGCCCAACATAATTATTTCAGCTTTCTCTACTCAAAATGAATAGAGAATATGTCTAATTATATTCAAAGAATTATTAGGATCAGTGTCTGAAAGACTAGGAAAGTTCTCAATTAGTTTATACTACAAGCCTATGCGTATTTACACAGAAATAAATCCCATTGTGTTTACTGGGGAATATTCTTCAGTAAAGAAGTATAGATTTATAGCCTGAAACTAGAAGTGAAAGAGATGGTATTCACTGCACTATATAGCTCCGTCCAATAAATATACTTCATAGTCCTGGCCCTGATTTGAAGCCTGATTGTTTTTATGAGACAAGCTTCATGCACTGTGATGGAATACAACAAATATTTTCAAATGTTGTTACATAGATCATGCTTAATGAAAGAAAAAATCTCCATTCTGAGGTGGGGGGGGGAACAAGGTGGTTGTGATAAATGATAAATTCAGAGGGTAGCAGAAAGAGCAGCAAAGCATATATTCCACATGATTTGTCTTATTCCTCCCAAATTAGGCTGCTGCTCTTAAGTAAAGTGAAGAATGTTGTTCTACCACCACTGTGGTTAACATGAAGGAGAGGACATCATCTTCTACTTTGCCTCAGCAACGTGCCTTGAACCTAACCCAAATCTGAGTAAATGTAATTGAAGTTTTGCCTGCAGTAAAGCTTTCCTAAACTATGAAGCTTACAGATTTACCCTTCCTTGTCTATGGCCTGATTGCCTACGAACCTTTCTTTCTTATGTAGTTTTCTTGTCCATAGAATGTACTGTATTTCCCCTTCATGTAGTTGCCACATTTGCTGTGATATTGTAGAACAGTGTGTCTCAACCTCAGCAACTTTAAGATGTATGCACTTCAATTCTCTACCCTAGTTTTTTAAAAAATATCTAAAGTTCTGAAAAATGCACATGTTCAAAACACTGTCTATAGTTTGTTAAAATTAAAAAAGGCTCCGCATCCAAAAAAAGCTGATGGTTTCCCACTATCACTGGATCTGTGTTAGATCTTGTAAAACGAGCAAGTAAGCTTCTGTTTACTGGGGTTGGCCTTCTGGATATATTAAGAGGCCTTGGAAGTACCAGAGCTTTGCAATCAGAAACTAACCACACTGCTCCAGGCCTAATCCAATGGCATTGGATGAGTTACCCACCCTCCCCAAATAATTTCCTTAAGAAGGTCGGTCTGTCAGCATAAATATATATGTTACCTCTCCGATACAGGAGAGTCTTTATGCAACAGCAAAATATGTAAAGCATTGGAATAGGGTTGATCTGTTTTTGCAGAAGTCTGTAGTCCGTTCCAACCCCCAGTAGAGGCTTTTTCCACTGACTCTGGTGGTCTCTGGAAGTATCTCAAGGGTTTATGTGTTCTGGCTCACACTTGTTTTGTACCAGTTTAACACTCCTTATTTTCCATGGAGTTACTTTTGGTTTCTTCCCAAACCAGTGAAAGAAGAATTGACATTAACTGCTGCCTTGAGGTTTGAAGGTATATAGTAATAACGAAGTCAAGGGACTTTCTATAGAAAAAAGACTGGGGCAGGTTATCTCTGGAGAGATGAACACATTTACGTGGTGGGTGTAGTAGAATATATAGGTGTGCATTGCCCAGGATTTCTCTCTTGTACAAAGGTTCAGTTATACTCTATTTAGCCATGCATACATCAATAAGGTAATTTAACTGAGCACCCAGTTGTTCCTCTGGGGTTTGCTGTTGAATTTTTGTTGCTTGCCTGTCTGCTAGAGGACTGTCAATAAGATCCAGGAAGATGTCAGTGGGAGATCTGTTCCCCAAAGTGGAGTTTTTGGTGTCTGAATATTTTTCCTTGATCTTCTGGAAAAATGCCTGTATTTATTGGAGAGGATTCTTGCTTGCACAATGTTTCCAGGAAATCCATACATGCTTATGCATGTTTATTAGGTCTAGAAGTAATGAAATTAGCAGATGAAAGCTTGCAAAAAGCAGAGGTTAGTTTTTTAAAGATCTCATTCCAGAAGTCCCACAAATGCTAAGATAATCCACCTTGTTTTTAGAATCCAGGATAGTTTAATGCAACTGCTAATAGTTCAGAAATTTCTGTTAGCTATTTCTCTAGCTAAACCAAAAAGCAAAGACAGTATTGCTTTAGTTTTCTAGGACAGTCAGTACTATGTTGAGCAAAAGCATAGTATATATGTAAGTGGGATTGGATGGGATGGGAAATGAATGGATCAGAAATTTGTTTGGAGAGAGGCAGAGTTCTAAAAATCTATCTAGAAATCATACTGCTCAGAAGTGGGGAGGTTTGATGCAAATAAGGTTTTGGGCTTGAAGGATTATATTGGCTATCCTTTCTTGCTGCACTTGCAATGTTTTCTGCAAATATTTTAAAGAACAGTGGCTGGAGTACAGTGGTGATACTAAGATTATTTGCTTTACTTCAGGTGGATAATAAAAGGCAAGATTTGGAAATCCAAGACAGTAACAAAATCGATGTTATGAAGTTGAGTCACTTTGTCCGGATCAATGAACTCCGTTGGGTGACTGAGTACAACCCCATGGTAACAAAGAAATTTTCTAAAACCTAACCAGTATATTTGATTGCTGAGTTTATAGTGATTTATATAGGTTTAATTTACTCATATCCTTCTAGGCAAAAGAACTGATCTATTAGAAGCAGAGTTTTATTGTCAGTTTATCTGTTATCCACCTTTGCCCAAAGTGAATTGCAGTAGCATGTGCTCGGTGCCTGTCCCGTAAGGCAGCAGGGCATAGCCTGAGACTCCTAAGCTAGGTGTGACCCTACCAAGCCTTGTACATGGCTTCCAGAAACCTCAAAAATTAGTGAATTGTAATTTTAAATGTGTCAAAAAGAGAAATAATCCTACTAAGTATATTTAATTGCAATTAAATTTAAAAGTAAATTATATTTTCTTTTAGTCCTTGCCCTGATCTCCTCTTTTTGGAATATGACTGGCAAGCAATGCCATTCAAAGGCAAATTGTAGCCTTGGGTCTGGAAAAAGTTGTGCAGCTGTAATTTAAGGTTTATAGTAGATAATTGCACTTCAGCTCTGCGTGTGAGGGACACACTAATTGCTGAGATTTCTTTTCTGCCCATATTGTGGGTTAATAGGCAGAGCATCACCCGTGTCTGACTTGGTGTGCTAAACGTTTCTTGAGTTTCCTACATGCCGCCCAGTCTTGCTGTCTTTCATGGAAAGAGAAATGGAGCTTTGCAACTGAAGGCCAGACTACGCTGGACCTCCTACAATGTAGAGTCCCAGGGCTCTGAGCTGGAAGGTTCTTCATGAAGTGCACTCCCTGACCTTTTCTTGTTAATTCTGGAATCCTCTCACATATTCCTCTTTTTTATGGAAAAGCTGGCAGGGTCTGACACAGAGATCTTTCTCTTTCTCTCTCTGCGGTTGTGTGAGGCACATGGAGGAGCAGCAGGTCAGCTGCAGGCTCTCCAATCCTCTGTTTGGCTTGTGGGGGCAGCAGCTGCAGTTCGGGAAGTGTTGGGGGGAGAAAGGGGAGAGGAAAAGTCAGATGACAAATTATCTAGCCCTGTGCAAGCAGACCACTGGCAGTGCCAGATGACTGGAGGCTGCTCATAGAGGCTTAGTGTATGCTGCTCAGTCACACACACACACACACACACACACACACACACACACACACCGGTGATGGATGCCTTCTCTTCGTGTCCTCCTCCAAGCTGCTCAACCTCGTGGCTTCCAGACTCAGTTCCAGATGAGGTTTTCCAGGTTTCTGCTAGGTTTTTATAAATTATGATTGTAATATTCGGGAGAATGCACATGTGGTCATTTCAGCGTCAGTGCTTTCAGAAGGCTCGCCTTCACTCCGTTCGGACTCAAAAGAGCACACTATGCCATATCGCAAATTCAATTAAATTCATGATGAAAGCAAACAATCCGTTTATTAAACATTACTGGAACATGAAATCTGAAATTATACTTAAACATTTAAATCAATAAGAAACAACAAAGACTGCAACTGGAAAAAACAGTGTCATTGAACTCAGTGGGACTTCCTTCCATTGAATTGTAAAGTAAAGTAAGAGTGGGGTGGAAATCTCCAAATGAGTATTTAAAGGTACAAAAGCATCAACTATGGCAAATATAAAAACTACCGTTAAAATGAATGTTAAAGAAATTTTGCCACCTCTGGTCTGGACTGCAGGAAGCCCTAGGTTGGAGAAGGTGATTTAGCCCTTGACTTATTTATTTATTTTATTTATTCAATTTCTATGGCCGCCCATCTTAGACAAGTGACTCTGGGCAGCATGCAATCATAAAATCAATTAAAACCAAGTACAAACACAATACAAAAATAAATATATATACAAAAATTATCGCCACAGATGTCAATATAACCAGGAAACAGGGCTCTTAACACACTTGGGGCCCCAGGCCTGGGCACATAGCCAGGTCTTCAAGGCCTTATGAAAGGCCAACAGGGCCGGGGCCACCCTAATCTCTGGAGGGAGAATGTTCCAGAGGGCAGGGGCTACCGCAGAGAAGGCACGCCTCCTAGTCCCTGCCAGCCAACATTCCTTGGCTGACGGGACCCGTAGCATGCCCAACTTCCCGGACTGAATTGGACAGGTAGAAACAACCTTCTCTAATGTCCTTTACCAATGACATGTTTGATGTACACACATAGGGGGATGGGGGATATAGATTACACAGCAGAAGGTGTGCCAACACTAGTCATACTTCCTCCTCTCCATATGTTTGTTGTTATATAGGTGGAAATGTGAACTCTTGGTTTCCTTGAAACCAGGCCTATATCTAGGTTCAATAGCTCTAAATACATCATTGTGAAATGTTACTTATGTCAGTGTTGCAAATAGAAATAACTTAAAAAGAAATTAAGAGATTTCACAAAATGAAACAAATCAAATGTCAGGCAAATTTCAAAATAGTAACCAATTTTGAGTCTCAGGATATTTCAACCTACTGTGTTTTTCAAAGATTAGTAGACATGCTTGGAATGTTTTTGGTGCTGTTATAATAGGTGTAGCAGTGGACACAATGCCAACCTAAGCCCTTATCTGCAGCCACCCACCAGTTTTATTTTCTATTTACAGTTACGGGTCCAACTGGAGCATACCAGCTTCCCATTAAAAAAAATAAATGTGATTTAAAGGACAGTAAAATAAAAATAAAAGAGCAGCTTTGTAGATACCAAAACACATGCTTGTGACTTCCACAATGCTTACCTCTGATATTGAACATCATCTGTGTTTGCTGTCTCAAACTGTGTGTCGCGACACAAAAGTGTGTCGCCACACACAGTCTGGTGTGTCGCCACACAACCCGGAAGCGCTGATCATCATCAGCGCTTCCGGGTTTTCCCACGGCGACACACCAACGGCGGCGTGCAAAAACCCGAAAGCGGCAGCAGCGCTTCCGGGTTTTTGCGCGCTGCCGCAACGGCGGCACTTCCGGGTTTTCCCGCGGCGACACACCAACGGCGGTTGGTGTGTCGCCGCGGGAAAACTTTGGAAAGCCCTGCTCTAGACCTTTAACTCATTGCATTATCTTCCAACACTTGACTATAAATTTATTTCATGATTCTGAGGGCTTCTATCTTATTTTGAACATAATAAGGATTTAATGCTTACATTCTCTAATCAACATATTACTTCACTTGTTCTGTTATGCTGACAGACTGCAGTAGGCCTCTTTAGTAGTGCTGTTCAGACCCATCTTCTTCTGTTCAGTGACAAGACCTCCCCACTGCACACTGAGAGGATTAACAAGTACCGTGAAGCAGCAGTAGCCTTTCAAGGCAAGGTAAGTCTGAAATGTTCCTAGTCGATATCATAAAAGATTTTTAGAAGAGGTAATTCTGCTTACATCATATTTCATATATTAAAATGCAAAGGGGGAAAGCAGCAATAACAGGAGGATTAAAAGTGAGTGGGTGATACCCTATGAAACCCCACTGCTTTCCCCCGTCAAATTAAGAATCTCTTGCCTTCATTTCATATTATTAAATCAAGTTTTTTTAATCCATTCAATTGTGTCTGATTCTCAGAGACTGCCTGGACAAGTCTCTGCAGTTTTCTTGGCAAGGGTTTTCAGAAGTGGTTTGCCATTGCCTCCTTCCTAGGGCTGAGAGAAAGTGACTGGCCCAAGGTCATCTAGCTGGCTTTGTGCCTAAGGCGGGACTAGAACTCATGGTCTCCTGGTTTCTAGCCTGGTGCCTTAATCACTACACCAAACTGGCTCTCTAAATCAAGTTTTATTTATTTATTTATTTATTTATCATATTTCTTTACCACTCAACTCGTATGGCAAAGAATCTGGGCAGTTTACAAGCAAATTAAAATAAAAAATTAAAATATTGTTAGAAACAGATACAGTATAAAATATAAATACACATAAATATAAGAATATAAAATATGAAATATAAAATCCAAGATGGTGGAATAACGGTGTCATCATTGGCCCCGTCAAGGAGCCAACCACCCCCATGATTTACTATCCCTCCTCCCACCCCAAGCGCGGTGGCACAACCAAGTCTTAACCCCCTTTCGGAAGGCCGGGAGAGTGGGGGCCTGCCTCACCTCTGGGGGCAACTTATTCCAGAGGGCGGGGGCCACAGCAGAGAAGGCCCTCTTCCTGGACCCTGCCAATCGACAATCTCTCATGGACAGGGTCCGTAGCATGCCCTCTCTGCCTGACCGGGTGGGACGGGTTGATGTAATGGGGGTGAGGCGGTCCCTCAGGTAACCTGGACCCATGCCATGTAGGGCTTTAAAGGTGATGACCAAGTTATAAGCTTCATCATATTTTCAGGTTATTATATACACATCTCTTAGTTAGGATGAAGCAGAACTTGTTGATTCTCCATAAAGTTATCATGGGGTAGGAATGTGACTTAAAACTCTACGTTAGCAAACAGAAACCAAATTTTTCTAAACTCAGACTTGCAACATATGCTCTACCCACATACAGTACATTCCAGAGGAAGGCTGATGGAATGAAGAAGGCTCATCATTCATCTGTTCCATTCCACCACCCAATTACTGGATCCATGCTACAATAATAACAATTATTTTTGTTAGCAAAAAGAGAAGCTGAGTGGGTCATTTTTGTTTAATACTGGTAGTCACCTGCAGCAGTGTAAATATTGCATATCTCATAGCACATTCAGGATATACTTTTCTGTGTTTCTATTTCTTCAGCTTTTCTATTATACAGTATCTGAGGCACCATTTAATAGCAGAAAAGAACTTGGAGAAGTCAGTGGAACTATGCTCACCTGCCTTTTTCCAATGCCTTTGAAGGTTCTATTTGCCTTTGGAATTTCTTCCAAGTGGTGGCTTTCTTGTCCATGAAACTTGCCAAATGAACAGGGCACTGAGGACACTGAGTCAGAATTTCAGGATTTATAATGACTTTTTTTTTGTTATTTCTGTTTAAGTTACTTTCCTAAATACTATGGACTTTGGAAAACTGTAGGTGATATTATACAGCTTCTTTTACCCCATCTTTTTAGTTCCAAGCCATTTCTACACAAGTCTTCATGTGAAAAGGTGATAAGCCATTTGGGATTAAAACCTGCTTCAAGTCTATATAGGAGCAGGTCTAACTTTCTCTTTCTAAAAACTGGGAAGGTATAATATTGAATCATACTCAGGACAGAATGTTCTACCTGCCAAACTCTGTCCTCACTTTCAGTTCTGCTGGATAGATAATTGGAAAACATGCTTGGATTGACCAGTGCACTGAGATATCTCCTTTAGCTAGACTGTGCTGTTTCCTTATCATCTTAGATAAGCAACTGCCTTAGTTTGCAGCTATAAAAAATATTCAAGGTTGTTAGTCTGCATATTTCATGTTCAGTGGGAAACTTTAGAGAGAGGAACAAGAAATAAGGTAGAAATATGTGAAAGAAGTTATGAAATACACCAATGAATGGTAGATAGAAAAACATGGCTTTAGAACTAAAGCAGGAGAATGACTTAGATGTGGGCATTCCAGTGCTTGGTGCCCAGACTCTGTCTTTCAGATGACCTTGAATCCCATTCCTTTACATCTCTCTATTTGTAATTAGGGGTGAATCCCTCCTATCCTCCTCCTTTTATTACTAATACTGCACCTATGGTATTCTAAAAAGAATAAGTTAAATTAAATGTGCAGCTAATATGTGTCATTGATTACAGCAAATTATCAAAGGGTAGTTTCTTTTAATAATCAAGTTTACCTGGTACTGCAATATGGAAATGTAATGGTATGTGGGAATGACCTTGGGGGGGGGGAAGAGATGCTGCCTAGGGAATGATCAGATAAGAGAGGGTAGAGCCCATAGCTGCATAATGGGCAGAGAAAGAAACTCAGAAGGGACTCTCCCTACCTTATCAGGCCATAAAAGAGATGGAGGGAGATTTGTACTTTCAGACTTGCAAGATTCTGTTAATGTAGCCTTACAGTAAAGTAGAATTAGTTCATCTGGTCATGTTTCCTGTCTGGTCTACTTGGGAAGGCTGACAGAAATGGAATGAAATTATTTTATTACACAACAATCCAAACATAGCCACTCAGAAATATATCCTGCTGAATTCAATGGGATAATTTTCTGAAGGCTTATACTCACATTCCTCCAACCACAGCACAGACACGTCCTGGAAACTGTGTCTATATGGCATGTCCTGATGATGTTGCCTTCAACTCATCCCTAGTCCATAGATGAGGTGGCTTAAACTTGTCCTTAGCTGTTCGAGATTTAAAGTAGTGCTTTCTCCACTTCCCCAGACACATTTTTTTTTACTGTGGACACAACCTAGGATGTTTCACTGACAATGTGACTGATATCATGGCCAGGGGCTGGGCATGTCCCCCCTCCCCCCGGTTATTGGTACTGCCTTCCATGGTCAGTTTGGCTTGGGATGCAGAAGAAACCAGACATGTCAGATCTTACATAGGCTTCATGCTGTTGAAGGAGCAGTAAGGCTGTATTTAAATAACAGGGTGAATGGGGAGACTAAAGAGACCTGTGTGGCACAAAAAGGTAGTTTGATCTAGGAAGCAGCTGAGTTCTGCACGCTGTGTCTGGCTGCTTCTGTGATCAACAAGTGCATGACAGGTTTTCTGCTGCTTCTGTTGACAAGGGGATTCATGTGGGTATACTTTCTACTGTTTTTATTACTTTAGGGGTAGCATCATTTTGCCTATTCCAACAGCTATTTCTGGGTGCTGCCGGCTATGCCTGCTTGCTTCCAGCACCACCATTCCCTTGCAGCACTAATCAGGGACAATGCTTGCTCATTATTGATCTCATCCTGTACCCTTCCTCCACATCTGTAAGCCCAATTGACAAGTCACTTGCAACCCTTTCTCTACAACTGTGACCTGTCATTTGGTCTATTTCTGATCTTGGGTTCAATAATCAATAGACACCATGTTCAGAATTAGCCAACTGATGGGTCACAGGCATGGAGCACCTCTGCACCTGCAAACTATTAGTTGGGCAACTTGATAGTGGGCTAAACCTGCTGTTCATAGCACTCATCAACACTCACCTGTCCCTCTCCTACTACATGGTAAGGAGAGCCTTTGGTGGTTGGTTTTCCTGCTGGTAGGTAACAAAGCTAAGGAGATCTACCGATCACTTTCCTTAACTTGTCCAGGCTATGCCATTTGCCAGTCTGGTCCTTGTGGCAGAATATGATTTGACAACAAGAGCAGTAAAAGTAGGCCAGTTGAATCATGAACTGGAGGAAAACAGTGCTCCAAGTGAGTATGCATATGATTGTGACTTTACAGAATTTGGAAGATCCTTTGCTGAACAGCATAGTACAATTCACCAAATGTGAGCCCATATACATTTTTGGATTAGATTGCATAAAGTAGCAACAATGTACATTTTGATGCATACAGGAATGTAAAGCTTATTAAAACAGGGAATATTGGTAGGAGTTAGGGCTTCCCAGTTCTCAATGCTGATATTACATTTTTTTAAATTTGATCGCCAATGATGAATGATTGGTAGGATAATATTACTGATCCAAATATTCTTTTCCCATGGTGAAATCTGGCTTTTTTCAATTGTGGAATTTAGTGTACAATACTGTATATGATTAATTATAAATAAAATTAGTGAATAAACTTGCAACAAGTTAACACTTCTTTGGACAAATTTAGAAGACTTAGAGGTTGGGTTTAGAAACCAACTCTGTCCAAATATTATCGTCCTTTGATCCTTCATCATTATAAATATGTCGTCATATTTATTTGCTCCATGAACTATTTTTTTTAAATTAGGTTTTTGTTCTTCTTTCTTTGTAGGTTCTTTTTATCCTGGTGGACATCAACGCCAAGGATAATGATCGGGTTCTGTCTTACTTTCACCTAAAGAAGTCCCAGCTGCCTGCACTGGCTGCCTACGACACTGCAGATGAGGAGCAGGATGTGCTGCCTCTGGATGAGGTCTCTCTGGAGAGAATAAAGGATTTTTGTAATGCCTTCTTGGAGAGAAAGGAAGGAGTAAGTGTACAGGATGACTTTCTGCAGACATGATTCCTTGACTGGCCAACAGCTTGCAGTTCCCTTAACATCGTCCCGGAAATTTGGTGCTAGCTTTTCTCTCCCTGTCAATAACATTCCCAGCTTTATGCCTGAGAAAACTGTAGGGTTTCAAAACATTTCTTCCTATCCCTAATCAGCTTTCTCCAACCTAGTGCTCTCTAAATGTATTGGACTTCAACTTTCAGCTGGCCTAAGTAGTATATCTTGTGCACGTTTTTTTTAAGTGTTAAGTATTCTGCCTTTCCACTGCTGAGATCCCACTCATCAATTTCCCCACCTTCCTAGAAAGGCTGATATTTTTCTTTTTTCTTTTTAAGTGTACATTGATTGCAAAAATAATGTAATTTATTTATCATACAGAAGAAATCATTTGGATGTTCTGCTCTTGTTGATTGCGACAGCAGTCCTCTCCAAATAGTTGATCTATATTTTTCCTGAAAGGTAGTCCAAAACCGCAATTCATACCCCAGAGATTAGATGCAAGATCCTCAGCCTCAGAAAAATGTTCATGTGAAATGCTGTCTCATTTAGCTAATATCTTACCAAACAAATAACTGTTTTCTCCTTTTGAAAAGCTGTGCAGTCCCATAAGATTTAGAGATTTTCTATTAGTTATTAGCCCTTAAACCTGAAATTCTAGGATCAGAATATATAATGCAAATTGGACAAGTGTGAATGATTATATTCAGCATCTCATGTTTTCTCCTTTGATTGCACAATTTGTTTTTGCAACCTCTGGAAATGTTGGTTCTGTGTTTTATGTTTATTTAGGTGTTTCCGGGGATTGGAAAAAGGAAGCTTTAGACTCATGGAGAACTAGGGAACTGTGGTAAAATTTGTGTGTACAGATACTTCAGACCATGGGGGAGGTTTGGGAATTAATAGGCAAAACTGGCTCACTTCTTTGACAGAGGCAATCTTAAGAATTAATTATAAGCCCCACTGATGTTGTTAAAGAAGAAGACCTATTCTTGCATTATAAATAATCAGAAATGCCATATAAATATTGTCAAAAGCCCTTA
The DNA here is from genome assembly GCA_023362775.1 of Charina bottae. NCBI lineage: Eukaryota > Metazoa > Chordata > Lepidosauria > Squamata > Charinaidae > Charina > Charina bottae. Next base: position 37,276,568 of record JALMGJ010000006.1, on the reverse strand, counting down.
TGCCCTCTGTTCCCCAAATTTATTTATTTATTTTCTATCCCCCCTTTTTAAATTATTTTTTATAAATAACTCAAGGCGGCTAACATACCTAATACTCCTTCCTCCTCCTATTTTCCCCACAACAACAACCCTGTGAGGTGAGTTGGGCTGAGAGAGAGTGACTGGCCCAAGGTCACCCAGCCGGCTTTCATGCCTAAGGCGGGACTAGAACTCACAGGCTCCTGGTTTCTAGCCCGTTGCCTTAACCCAGAGCTTTCCAAACTTTTCATGTTGGTGACACACTTTTTAGACATGCATCATTTCACGACACAGTCTTACAGCAGGGCATCATTTCGCGACACACTCTTACAGCAGGGCACAAGGCAGGCACTAGGACCTGCGTGGAATCCTGGCAGGGCTCGGAGGCAGCAGCAGCCAGGACACACCCAGACACTGCAGCAGACACACTAATGTGTCCCGACACACAGTTTGGAAAGCTCTGCCTTAACCACTAGACCAGGGCTTTCCAAAGTTTTTCCCGCGGCGACATACCAACCGGCGTTGGTGTGTCGCCGCGGGAAAATCCGGAAGTGCGGCAGCGCACAAAAACCCGGAAGCGCTGCTGCTGCTTTCGGGTTTTGCGCGCTGCAGTTGGTGTGTCGCCGCGGGAAAACCCGGAAGCGCTGATGATGATCAGCGCTTCCAGGTTGTGTGGCGACACACCAGACTGTGTTTGGCGACACACTTTTGTGTCGCGACACACAGTTTGGAAAGCTCTGCACTAGACCAAACTGGCTCTCTCAAATTACCAGGTTGCCTGGCTTACCATTGTCTCCCACCAAGGAATTCTACATTTTGTTAGAGGCAAAATACATCTATTGCACATCTGCTATATTACAATGGCTCTATTATAAACAACAGGAACACTTAGGAGCACATCTGCTCTAAGGAAAAGGTCTTAGGCTTAAAGCTTTTGTGAAATACTTAGGCTTTGAGCAATAATTAGCATACTCTTTTCAAACCTGCTTTTGCAGCCATGGCAGTTGATTCATGAGCACCAGTACTTCAGTGCATCAGCTGCCATGTGTCATAGAATTGCTGCCATTGTACAGATTCTTCAAGGCTCCATCTTCTCTAGGCTGCTCTGTCTGTCACTATTTTTACTAATGATTCTTTGTTGGGTTTTTTTTTTTTTTTTGAGATTGCACATGCCAGTATATCTACCTCCTTAATAACAGAATGGTAGTTGAAGAAGCTCATACCCACTACTGGTCACCTGAATACACTTCTCCTTGAATGGGTGGCAAAAGATACCAGATTTTACACACCTGCCATCTGTTGTAAGATGTTGTTGAAATAAGTGGGGAAAACTACTTTAATACCAGAACACTTAAAGACAACTTAAGATGGGCTCACTCAGAGGCTGGAAATGAAATGAGAACAACATCATGAGGACATTATCAAGGAATAGTGGTGCCATGGTTAAGTACTAGCAGGGCCCATGCATATTTCTAGCATTTGTCTATTTAAGGTTAAGAGGATTTAAACTTAATTTTAGTTTTAGTATTATGTCTTTGAGTCTTGAAGAAGAGAAAGTTCCCATGAAAGGCATAGGTTCATTTCATAAGGATAGTTAAACTTTAAAAAATCATCTTTTAAAAATATTAGAATTGAGCTTCAATATCCCATTTATGTATTACCCAAGGAACGAGGAAGCTGCTTTCTTCCTGAGACCATTGGTCCAGCTAATAAGGATTGTGCATAGAGTTCTCCACGTATTTAAAGATGAGTCTTTCCCAGCCCTACCTGGAGATGGTAGGGACTGAATCTGGGACTTCTACAGTAAATACAAAAGATAAGTTTTGCCATTAAGCTACCGGAAGCTATCAGGATTTCATTTTTATGGTGAGATGGCTTGCCTTTCAGGATGAAATTTTTCTGATTTCAAATATCAAGTGCAAGGGAAACTAAGCTAAAATCGAATAATAATTTGGAGGAGGAAGGGATGAAGCACCACTAACTCCTCTGTCAAGATCTAATTTTTTCCCCACTGAGAAAACCCATGGTTTTGATGTGCGTCACTTTATTCTGTTTTGTTTCAGAAAAAAAACCCTAAACCAGAGGACAAACTCTTCAGAGAGGAACTCTGACTTCTGTCCAACTCTACAACAGAAATATGTCGACTGTAATTACTGTAATCACAATAACCTATAAGAATGTCTCCCCTGTACCAGGTTGCCATATTCTATCATATTACGGTTCTGTTCTGGAACCAATTTCCATATATGTGTGGACTGCTTTCTCAAACCATTTGTTCTTTCATTTTGATTTTGGGGATACTACACACTTTTTGCATTATATTCTTGGTGGCTGAATAAATAAAGTTGTGAATTTGGATATTAAACAAAAATCTCATATTCCCAGAGTACATACTGGAAGAAAGTTCTGAAATATGCAACAGTAGAAGCAGACAACAGCTTTTTACACAGTATTGAATATAGCTTGCAGTAGGATTTCTGCTTGTCTTATATACATTTATCTCAAATTGTTTTGCCTCTGATAAGCATATTTTTCAGATTTTGGTTTATGCCATAAACCTGTCTGAACTGAGATAGCAACAGGATCAACTAATATGCATACAGTATATGACAGGAAATTGTGCCTCTCACAAATTGTTTAAAACTTCCTAAAAATGGTTGAGGAAAAGGTGTGGGTTCAGATGTCACCTTTTTAAGAAAGTGAGGAACTTTTACAGAAACTTCTCATGATGAGGAATCTCTTAAGCCTTTCTTGTGAGTTTAGTTTTTGTATGAAATAAATGAATCAAAGAAAGATGTTTCAGTCAAATGAATATGAAATACAAAAGATAAAGGAAAGAGTGTGGGAATGAGAAATATGAAAAAGGCAAACATACACCAGATGAGGAAGGCCATTGAGAACCTTTTCATTACCAGAATACTGAAAAAGGCAGGTGAGAATATTTATTTATTTATTTAAGAGATTTATATGGCTGCCCAACTCACTCACGGTGACTCCGGGCAGCTTACAAAAATAAAACCCCAAATACAAAACCCACTACACCCCCACCCCCCCTGACAGCAACAATACAATTCAAATAAACCACTTGATGGGCTCAAAATATATAATAGAAAATATTTAGTAGAAAAATTGGTAACAAGTATTTGTTCCCTCATATCCATCATGAAGGGTGTTGTTGTTTGTTTTAATACATTGCTCTTAGAACAAAGGAAATCAGAGTCCTATAAAAGCACCTTCTTTGGAAATATTATGTTGTAAATGGAAAGCCCTTTGCAAGAAAGGTTTGTCACTGGAACATTAGGTAGCTAGTTCTGTTCCTTCACATTGATTCTTTCCACTGAAGCTGTGCCAAGGTGCTTGCTTCATGAATGGTTAGCCCTTTCTAGCCTGAATGTTTGCTACTGCCATCAAACAGTCGCCACGTTGTCTCTTTGAAAGGGGTTCAGCTTTGAGAGAACTGCTGAGAACAGCCAAATGGAGAAATCACAGAACAGCTCCTGTCTGAGATTGGCCCGAAGAACAGAGCTGAGAGTAAAAATCCAGGTTGGTTCTCTTTATCCTGTTCAGCCACCATCTCTGAAACCTGGAGTTTCCAAGAGCAATGTGTGATGATAGGTAACATAACAGTCAAAATGGCTCTGAAGCAAAGGTATCTCTGTCCTACCATATGAAGTTCTAAGATGAAAAAGAAAAAACGAGGCATCATAAAAGTGGTGGTCTTTTATGGATTTGGTGCCTCATTTAATCTCTTGTTAATTTCTTTTTCATCTCAGAACTTCATTTTTCTACTCCTAATTGGACTAATCAACAACCAGAATCATTAAGCCAAGTAATCTTTTATGGTATATTGGCAGAGCTCATGAATCAGGTGGCACAGCTGAAAACTGGATTGTTCTATGCTTAGACCTGGCAAAGCAAATCTCTTGTAACTTGCCCTGAGCATGCAATCTGAAAAACACCCAGCAACATATACAGGTACACATATAAATTGCACACACACACCACACAAAGCTGTTTTGTGGTTCCCCAAATGGATAAATAACAATTATACAGAAATTATCTCCTGGTAATTGTCTCTACATCTTAACTAAATCATTATTATTTAAACCTTTTATTTGACTCTAATAATTGACTAATAAGCTTCATCAAGGCTGAGCAGGAGGTTGATCAGGATCTATTGGTAGATCTCTGAGTAACAAAACAGTAAAGATTTCCAAGACTCAGTTGTTTGAAGAGTAATAAAATAAGCCTTCCCTTCTTGGGTAAGCAGGAGTGGATTTTGATCTGGATTTTTTTCTCTCTGCATGGATCTAGTGTTGAAAACACTCAACATGCAGAATGTTTTGATTCCAAGATACAATTTTCACATCAGTTTCCAGTTTATTTATTTAAGAAGTTGTAAGTCAACTACAGAGACAGATGGAGGGCTCATACAGATGGCTGTACTGTGTGTAATGTGTTGGGATTGGCTGTTCTGCTTAAATTGATCACCTCCCCCAATGCCATTCAGATGTGCCTTGATTAGAGCCAATTTAGTATTGTAGTTGCTATAAATGGCGTGCCCTGTGTGACGGAGTGAGCTTACACACTCGCCCCAACTCTTGCTAACCTAGCAATTCGAAAGCATGCAAATGCAAGTAGATGAATAGGTACCACTTTGGTGGGTAGGTAACAGCGTTCCGCGCGCATCATGCCAGCCACATGACCATGGAAGCGTCTTCGGACAACGCTGGCTCTTCGGCTAACAAACGGAGATGAGCACCGGCCCCTAGAGTCGGACACGACTACACAAATGTGCAGGGGGAACCTTTACCTTTTAAAGTCAACTTTCAAAACAGCTACAGAGACAGATGGAGGGCTCATACAGATGGCTGTACTGTGTGTAATGTGTTGGGATTGGCTGTTCTGCTTAAATTGATCACCTCCCCCAATGCCATTCAGATGTGCCTTGATTAGAGCCAATTTAGTATTATAGTTGCTATAAAGATCTGTCCACCATAAATAACTTTGATGCCTACTATTACAAGTCAGGCTTTCACATGGCACATATTCCCAGCAATTGCAGTCTTTATGTTCCTGCAAATAAAAAAAGGTAAAGGTTCCCCCTGCACATTTGTGTAGTTGTGTCCGTCTCTAGGGGCCAGTGCTCATCTCCGTTTGTTAGCCGAAGAGCCAGCGTTGTCCGAAGACGCTTCCACGGTCATGTGGCTGCATGATGTGCGCGGAACGCTGTTACCTTCCCACTGAAGTGGTACCTATTCATCTACTTGCATTTGCATGGTTTCAAATTGCTAGGTTGGCAAGAGCTGGGGCTAGTGTGGGAGCTCACTCCATCACGCGGGGCTAGGGATTCGAACCTCGAAACTTGCAATCTTCCGATCGACAAGCCTGGTGTCTTATCCGCTGAGCCACCATGCCCCTGCAAAGTAGTGTTCTGCAAATAAATTCAGCTCCTCCTTTCCCCTACAAATTATCATTCAATTTGATGAAAGGGAATTTGCTTTAGAAGTTCTATCAAAGGAGAAATTCTTATGGCAGATTGTGATGTTCTTGTATATAATTTGTTATCAGGTAGTTAAGGGGTGTGTTTGAACCTTTTTTTTTGTCTTTCATTATATAATCCTTTCTGCATGTCCATTAAATCCAAAGGAAAGAGATTGAGAAGAAATTCGCTTCATTAGATTTCTTCAGCAGTGGTGCTATATTCTCCTCTTAAGAAATTGTTGGAGAATTTTTCCTTGCCCCAGAGAAATGTGGAGCCCGGTTCTACTGCAAGCATCTGACAGAAAGGGCCATATCTGTATGGAGAAATTAAACCAACAGTTTGGTGAACTCCTTCACTGATATGATGATATCTACCATGTGGGATATCTTCCAGTTGGTAGCTAAAATTGTTTCCATGATCTGAGCACTAGGGGTTGAAAGGCATTCAATCTCAGCACTGAGTGAAACATGATAGCTAAGAAAAACTTTGTGGCAAATTAGATTTCAGGAGGGAAATGCTTCATGGAAAAGCTTGGTCTTAAATATTTCAGGGTTGCCTGAAATACTTTCAGGCGTTTTACAATATTTATTAATAGGGAACTGGCTTGGCCAAAAGTACCATATAAGCATAGAAGAGCTACATCCTAACAAAAGAAGGGGCAGAACACCTTCACTGACTGGCCTCTCACATATACTGTAATAATGAAAATAACTTTTAGACATGCAAAGTGGAGAAAAACAAAACAGGATGTAACAGGGCCTTGTGGCTGTGCTAATATCCTTGTGAGGAGAAGAATTATACACAGTACTGTTCCTCACGTCTACACAGATAATTATAGAGACAACTTTTTAAAGAAGTTTGTTGTGTATACTGGTAAATTTAATCCCCCCCTTTTTTTGTCTAGATGAGCACATCTCAAACAACAAACCCTTGAACCATAGTCTGGCTAAGAAACCCCCAATCCTCCCACAGTTGTCCATAACCAATAAATAATAATAATACATGGAAATCTGCAATATGATGTCCTCAAAAGACCCTTCAGCTACTGGAATAGTTATGAAGGGTGCAGCTAGAAGATAGTGAATTACTTAAGAATTTCAAAACTGCATTTTCGAGATATGGGATTAACATGTCCAGGCTCTTGGGCTGTGCATCCTTCAAACATAATTGGGAAGAAGTACTGTGTATGACTGTGAGAGTTGGACCATAAGGAAGGCTGAGTGCCGAAGAATTGATGCTTTCGAACTGTGGTGCTGGAGAAGACTCTTGAGAGTCCCTTGGACTGCAAGGAGGTCAAATCAGTCAATCCTAAAGGAAATCAACCCTGACTGCTCATTGGAAGGACAGATGCTGAAGCTGAAGCTCAAATACTTTGGCCACCTAATGCAAAGAGAGGACTCACTGGAAAAGACCCTGATGCTGGGAAAGACTGAAAGCAAAAGGAGAAGGGGACGGCAGAGGATGAGATGGTTAGATAGCATCACCAATGTAATGAACATGAATTTGAGTAAACTCCGGGAGGCAGTGGAGGACAGGAAGGCCTGGCGTGCTATGGTCCATGAGGTCACGAAGAGTCGGACACGACTAAACGACTGAACAACAACAACTGAGGATCTTGTGCAAGCATAGCATCTCTCTGCTATTTGTTAAAGGAACCTAACCTTTTTTCAGGTTTCTGTGTGAGCATGAAAAAAAAGAGATGCTACTGTTTTAAGGAATTTACTTATTAAAATTAAAACAACTCTTCAAACAGCAGAACTTGAAAACATGATAGAAGCCTGAAAATGTGTAGCAAGACAATGTAATATGATGCAACAATGATGTTTGCTTTCAGAAATTGCTTCTGTTTAAAATCTATTTTTTCAGCAATTCACAATCTTGTGAACTTACAATTTTTTCCAGATTGCACTCTGGAGGATTTTTTGAAATAAGATTTTCTGAACTTGCCATATATCAAACATGATTTGCAATGTTGTTTGATAATGAGCAACATACTTTGTCCTCCTCTGTCTGTCTATGCTTTCAACTTGCAAAATGAACTGAAATTAATTTGTGTCAAGGCAAAGTTTGGAGAAGTCCTAAATGAGTTCTCTGTTCTCCAGTACTGGCTTGTTTCACAATTTGTTCTGGGATATTAGCTGGAATATCTTTGGCTCTTGTGCTTCTTTGAAGGTCCAGGATGGATCTAGTCAACCTGTCAGTTGACTGCCCCACCCAGGAACACATGGCTCACATTACATCCTCCCCTCCTGATGCTGTTACCTCAAAAACCCATTTCCCCCAACTGCTTTAATGACAGATCTTTTAGGCAGTCACCACTTCCATATAATATCTGTGTCAAAGTTGCAGTACTGTGAGATGATACCAATGACGATACAAACTACTTATCTACCATATACATGCAGGAACAATCTAGGCAGTTTTCTGTGGGCATTGTGAAGTATCCAAAAGGAATTATGACTCACTAGAAGAAAATATATTATTCACTGATACTTGTTCTGAAGGAATGATGGACAGGAAAAGATTGCCTGGTTTTTAAAATGAATGTGCAGGATTGAATGAACAATGATTTGAACCGATACACAAATTCACAAATAAACAACAAAACTTTAAATATGGCAGCAATTTGGACCTGCAACTACAGAGCTAATGCTTACCAAAAATATTTGATCTTTCTAGCATTTTTTTCTTCTCTCACAGTTATGCATGCCTCATCATTGGCGATCACTCGTAGCCGAGTAAGATTGTCTTCCAAAGGTAAAATTTTAACGGTGGATCCGTAAGTGGCTATAAAGGCCAATTCTGGATCCGCACAACCTCCCACAATGAGGGCATAGGTTTCCGGGTGGGAGACGGTCATGATGAGGGTTTGCCTGACGTGCCTTCCTTTTAGCTCTCTTCTCCCTTTCGCCCTGTACTCGTGCTTCTTCAAAGTCCATGGCGCCATTAATAAAGGATGACCTCCAATTGATGATGAGGGTTTGCCTGACGTGCCTTCCTTTTAGCTCTTTTCTCCTTTTCGCCCTGTACTCATGCTTCTTCAAAGTCCATAGCGCCATTAATAAAGGATGACCTCCAATTGAAACGCTCATGAGTTAGGGCTTCCCAGTTCTCAATGCTGATATTACATTTTTTAAAATTAGCTTTGAGAGTATCTTTGAATCTCTTTTGCTGTCCACCAATATTCCATTTTCCATTCTTAAGTTGGGAGTAAAGTAGCTGCTTTGGAAGACGATGGTCAGGCATTCGAACAACATGACCGGTCCAGCAAAGTTGATGTTGGATGATCATTGTTTCAATGCTGGTGGTTTTCGCTTCTTCTAATACGCTAACATTAGTCCGCCTATCTTCCCAAGTAATTTGCAGAATTTTTCGGAGGCAGCGTTGATGGAATCTTTCAAGAAGTTGGAGGTGGCGTTTGTAGAGGGTCCATGTTTCACAGGCGTACAGAAGGGTTGGTAGTACAATGGCTTTGTAAACAAGCATTTTGGTCTCCCTGCGAATGTCCCGATCCTCAAACACTCTACGCTTCATTCGGGAGAAGCTACACTCGCAGAGCTCAGGCGATGCTGAATTTCAGCGTCGATGTCGGCTTTTGTAGATAGATGGCTGCCGAGATAAGAAAAGTGATCGACATTTTCTAGTGACACACCTTTAAGCTGGATTGATGGCGCTGCAGAGGGATTGGTTCGAACTTGCTGGTAAAGCACTTTGGTTTTTTTAATGTTAATTGAGAGGCCGAGCTTTTCATATGCTTCTGCAAAGATGTTTAGGATAGTCTGAAGATCTTCCTCGGAGTGTGCACAGACTACATTATCATCAGCATATTGAAGTTCTATAACAGAAGTTGCAATTACCTTATTTTTTGCTTTCAGCCTAAGATTAAAAAGCTTTCCATCTGTTCGATATATAATTTCTACACCAGTAGGAAGTTTCTCTTCAACAAGGTGTATAATCATAGCGATGAAGATAGCGAATAAGGTTGGAGCAATAACACATCCCTGTTTAACGCCGGATTCCACTTTAAATGGATCGCTTTGAGAGCCATTGTTATTCAGGATTGTTGCCATCATGTCGTCATGGAGTAACCGCAAGATGTTCACAAATTTATCAGGGCATCCGATTTTCAGAAGGATGGTCCAGAGAGCAGTACGATTTACAGTATCAAAAGCTTTAGTCAGATCAATAAACGCCATGTACAGAGGGCAGTTTTGCTCCTTGCATTTTTCTTGAAGCTGTCGTGCAGTGAAGATCATATCCACTGTTCCCCTGGAAGGGCGGAAGCCATTTTGCGTTTCAGGGAGGATGTCTTCTGATACAGATAGGAGACGGTTTGCAATGATCTTTGCCAGGATTTTGCCTGCTGTGGCTAGAAGGGAGATGCCTCGATAGTTTCCACAGTCTGTTTTATCACCCTTTTTAAAGAGAGTGATAATTATGGCATCCCTAAAGTCTGCTGGAATCTCCTCCCTCATCCAGATTTTTTTGATGAGCTTATGAAGTTGTTGTGTAAGTTCAGGCCCGCCTTCTTTAAAGACTTCAGCAGGAATCCCATCAGGTCCACTAGCTTTGTTATTTTTCATTTGTTTAGTGGCTTTACTGACTTCCTCCAAACTAGGGGGTACAGCAAGCTCATTTCTTATTTGTTTTTGCGGGATTTGCAAGAAGACTTCATCAGCCACAGTAGAGTGACGATTAAGGAGATTGTAGTAATGCTCTTTCCAGCGCAGTGCAATAGACTCTTTGTCCTTTAGAAGTTTAGCACCATCTACTGAGCGTAAGGGATTTGTACCATGGTTTGTTGGTCCATAGATGGCCTTTATGGCATTAAAAAAGCCCCGTGCGTCATGAGCATCTGCAAAATGTTGGGTTTCTTGGGCTTTTTTTATCCACCATGTGTTCTTAAGTTCTCTAGTTCTTCTTTGGACTTCTGCCTTTGCACTGGCGTAGATTTTTTTCTTAACGGCACAGTTAATACTGTATCTTTTTGCCATATCTGGAAGGCTTTCCTTTTCTTGTCAATAATATGTTCAATCTCACTATCGTTCTCATCAAACCAGTCCTGATGTCTCTTAGTCTGGTATCCGATAGTTTGTTCACAGGCTGAAATAATAGAAGTCTTCAATTTAATCCAGTGTTCCTCAACATTTTCAGGAAGTTCCATAGGCAGATGTTCCTTGAGAGTTGATTGAAAGCAAGCTCGTTTAATAGGATCTTGAAGGGCCAGTGTATTCATTTTAGGCCTTGGTTTTCTTCCTTGGAGCCTATGATGAGGGACAATCTTTATGGCCATCGTGGATCGAATTAATCGATGGTCTGTCCAGCAGTCATCGGCGCTCGTCATGGCTCTGGTGAGAAGTACATCACGGCGATCTCTAGCACGGACAATTACATAATCTAAAAGATGCCAGTGCTTCGACCGTGGGTGCTTCCATGATGTTTTAAATTTATTTTTCTGGCGAAAGAGTGTGTTAGTAATGACAAGGTTATGCTCTGCACATTTAGTCAGAAGTAAGATTCCATTCGTGTTGCTGTTGTCAACTCCTTCTTTCCCAATGATCCCTGGCCACAAATCAAAATCACGCCCAACTCTTGCATTGAAATCGCCCAGGAGGATAATTTTATCCTCCTTTGGTATCTCTGATAAGATGGTGTCCAGCTGGGTATAAAATTTTTCCTTGATATCCTCATCTGCATCTAGTGTTGGTGCGTAAGCACTTAGGATAGTTTCCTGTTGGTTTTTGGCGAGTTTTATTCGCAGAGTTGAGAGTCGTTCGTTAATCCCAGTGGGAACTTCTGACAAGAGCTTCACAAGGTCGTTTTTGATAGCAAAGCCTACCCCATGTATTCGTCGTTCTTGTTCAGGCAGTCCTTTCCAAAAGAAGGTATAACCTCCTTTTTCTTCCTTCAACTGTCCTTCTCCTGCTCTTCGAGTTTCTTGGAGTGCTGCTATATCAATATTAAAACGTCTCAGCTCCCTTGCTTACTTATTTCTACTCAGAGACTTCCTTCCCTCCAGACTGTTGGAGGCTGAAGCATTCAGTGTATAGATATGCGTGTCCCTGACAATGGAATCTGATGTAAGCAAAGAGTAGTGAAGCAGGTTTTATAACTGTAACAGATGGATTGCTTATTTACAAGAACTGCATTCCTACATAGGCAAAACTAAGCATCTACAGAAGGAGAATCCAAGAACATGTGCTCTGGCACATGTGCCTGAGAAGAATGGCAGAAAGAAATAACCTCAGATTAGCGATCTCTTAGACAAAAAAGAGGCAGAGTGATAGACAAAGAATTGATCCTTAACTGTCTAGCTAGACTCTATTGCTCCATTGTGGTCAATAGATCATTAGGTGCTGAACAGTCAGTGCCATTGGATTTGGACCTCCAATACAAACTCTCATCTTGTTTCAATAGGATGGAAACATACTGTAGTACTTTAAATACTCCAGTGGCATGGTGACTAAATGTTTGAACTGGCCACAAAGGCTTTTTGATATCTTGAGACCCACACATAAACATCCTATTCAGTAAGACCAAGAGTCTATTAAGTCATTTCCTGCTACCGTCCTCACAACTGGCATTTCTATATAAACCTAGCTAGTCTCTATGTGATACAGAAGCTAAACTAGGTAGGACTTTGGCCTGATATAGCAACGTTTTCCTTATATTCTTATGCCTAACAGCTCTTCATAACCTATTACTTAGATATGGAATGCAGGCTATGGAGAATTGGCAGCCATGTTCCCAAACATGTTTGAACAGAAATTCTTAGAATCCTCAGCTGGTTGGAAATTTTGAGAGTTGTGATCTCAACATGGAGGAAACTTTCTCAACAGGCTTGGCGGTCACATGGGAATGGAGATTTAATGAGGTGGCAACATCGTGTGTGATATCTAATGCTTTCCCTAGCCTTCTGTGTTATAATAATAATAATAATAATAATAATAATAATAATAATAATAATAATAACGTTTTAATTGTAGAGTGTTTTTGTAATTACTGTTTTATATGGTTTTATTGTACACCGCCCAGAGTCACGTTTCTGTGAGATGGGTGGCATATAAATATGATAGATAAATAAATAAAGGAACCCATATTCTTATAGATGTTGCAAGTTTCAGTTCCAATCAGCCTCAGCCAATATGGCAAGCAGTCAGGGTAATGGCAGCTTTCCATGCCTAGAAAAAGTCTTGTAAGAGCTGAACAGTACACACCTGGTTTAACTTGCATTATTTTTTAATTTGTCTAATCTCTTGCTACAATCAACAGGGACAATTTACTTATGACTTGAAACAGATCCAAAATCCAATCCAAAAACATCTAAACACTAAGGCTACTGGATCTGGACTTCGAAACCAACCAATCAACCAAGATGGCAACAAAGAGTTACAATCTTCTGTGCATCTTAGTTTTCATCTAGTGGTTGGGAAGATCTTGTAGCCCTACAAGTAACTCTGAAAGTTGGAAATAGAAATTTCTTCTTATGCCTGATGAAACAATATACTTGCACCCGAATTTTGCAGATACAACTCAAACCTTTACTCAGGTTCCTAGTGTTTCTTAGAAATCTAGAATATGATCCTTGTAACTTCATTTAAAACAATGCTACTTACACTTATTAGTGAGAGACTGGTACTTTTGCTTTTCCTATGCTCAAGATTAGCCATCATTTACAATGCTGAATTATACTATACTGTAAATTCCTATGCTTATGGTTCTTGTGATGTGAGGTTTCTAAACAGCCTCTTAAGAAACTGAAGTAGAGGAGGAAGTTGCTGTCTCACCAATGGGAAAAATGTTGGCAGAAAGATCTGACAATCTAGGTTTCATGACTACGACAAGAATAGAGTGATAATGTTCAGAGGAAAGCCATGCTGGATTGTTTCTGACTGTGTTTTGGATATTGAAAATCCTTAAAACTTCAGGTTTATACATTATAGTTGCCATTGAAAACTATTCTAAAATATTCCATGTTCTAGCAGTTCTCATCTGATGAGTAACAAAAGGGACAGAAACAACTGAATAATGGAATAATTATTTAATTATAATTATTTTTGACTATTTATGACTATTTTTCCTGTTTCAAAAGAATGATTGATTGATTGATTGATTGATTGATTGATTCCTTGATAATTTTAGAAACTGCAGTAAGACTGAAGGTGGGATATCCTGCTGCCCTGTTAAATCAAGGGTGCATGAACATCAAATATTTAGTTGAAAATGAATTGTAAGCAAGTGATAGTTGCTTGAATATAAAAGTGAAGCAAGTAACATGAACATGAAAGTTGCAACATTGACATGTTCTTGGAGGTATTCAGTGACTTACCCAGAATCTCATAGAGAGACAGGAAGAAACATTTTCTAAGTGTCACTATGCTGTCCAATAACAGATCCTTATTCTGCACCAGCAAGTAAAAATAAAACCTTACCTACATAGCAATTATTTTTAAGGGAAAAAGTGACATGGACTCAAGAGAGAGTTTCCTGATGTATTCTGTGTATGGAGTCACTTTGGTTAAATGCCAAAGCCTCATCATCCCACACTTCTTCTCTTTTAGGAAGTTTTGTGACAGTAGGAACACATTGTGAGAAACAACATTTGTTTGTTTGTATGGAATAAGGTAATATTAAACCACACCTATATTTTTACCAAGAAAACCACATGGATAGAAAACATAAAATGACTGATGATACAGTGCCGGATGATGGACTCCTCAGGTTGGGTGGTACTCAAAATCCTACTGAGGAAGAGCTGAGAATATTTTGTAGTACTAATGGTGTTTATGATGTGGCTAAGTTAAAGCCTTTGGGACATCTAGTTGCTGATATTGCCATACAGGAAAAGATAATCTGAAGCTATTAAGACAGACTCAGTGAGAACATGGAATGTATGATGTAATATGGGAAAGCTCAACACAGTGAAAGATGAAATAAAATGACTACAAATTGACATCTTAGGAATCAGCGAATTGGGACCACTGATGCAGATGAAGAGGAGGTTGATGAGTTTTTTTTAATAAGAATATTATTAAATTTCAAGCAAAGATAAAAGCCACAGAAAAACAAAAAAACTACAAAGAAAAAAAGAGAAAAACTAAAAAAGTGTAGAAACACAAGAGATTTTTTTTCCAAAAATTACAAAAAGAGGTGACTTATAGCATGGCGTGGTGGCTCAGCGGGTAAGATGCCAGGCTTGTCGATCGGAAGATCGCAAGTTCGGAGGTTCGAATCCCTAGCCCTGCGTGCGGAGTGAGCTCCCGCACTTGCCCCAGCTCTTGCCAACCTAGCAATTCGAAAGCATGCAAATGCAAGTAGATTAATAGGTACCACTTTGGTGGGTAGGTAACAGCGTTCCGCGCATGTCATGCGGCCACATGACCGTGGAAGCGTCTTTGGACAACGCTGGCTCTTCGGCTAACAAACGGAGATGAGCACCGGTCCCTAGAGTCGGACATGACTGCACAAATGTGCGGGGGGAACCTTTACCTTTTTATAGCATCAAAGACATGGCCAGGTGCTGACCGTGGAACAGGTCATGAACTGCTCATGTGCAAGTTCCAAGTTAAGCCAAAGCAGAAAGAAGAAGAAAGCCAACCAGTTTCCACAATATGATCTTGAGCATACAGTATACCCAAGGAGAACATCATGAAGCACTTTGAAATCCTGAACCTCATTGATAGAGAATGAGAGGAACTGTGGAATGAACTTAAAGAAGTTGTGAAGTATGA
Source organism: Charina bottae (assembly GCA_023362775.1). Lineage (NCBI taxonomy): Eukaryota > Metazoa > Chordata > Lepidosauria > Squamata > Charinaidae > Charina > Charina bottae. Next base: position 37,261,334 of record JALMGJ010000006.1, on the reverse strand, counting down.
ATGTGAAAAGAGACTGCTAAAAATGAAGAAACAGAAGAAAGCAAACTGGATGTCAGAACAGACCATAGAAATTGCCAAGAAGAGAAGAGAAGCCAAAGCCAAAAAAGACAAAAACCTCAGGAAGGAACTTCAGAGAGTTTCAGAGAGCTGTTAGAAGAAACAAGAAATAGTATTACAATTAACATATGTAAAGATATAGAAGATGGAAACATATGGAAAAACAAGGAAAGTTTTCTGAACTCAGGAGTTTCCAACCTCGAATTGTAATGCTAAAGGATACCAATGGACAGACAGTAACTGATTTAAAGGTGATCAAACAAAGATGGAAGGAGTATACTGAAATATGTCAATATTCAATATAGTTCAGAAGATATTCCCTACTTACACAAACCTCTAGTACTAGAAGATGAAGTTAGATCAGCACTCCAGTCATTACCAAGTCAGAAGGCTACAGGAACTGATGGAATACCCACAGAAATATGGCAAGCAACAAAAGAAGAGACAGTAAAGGTTTTAACCAAACTATGCCAGAAAATCTTGGATATGACACAGTAGCCAACAGACTGGAAGAGGTCAATCTACATTCCAATATAAAAAAGGAGATTTAACAGAACGTGCAAACTGTCACACAGTAATCTGTGTGACAGTTTGCACGTTCTGTTAAATCTCCTTTTTTATATTGGAATGTAGATTGACCTCTAACAAAATAATGCTTAGGATCATCCAATGCAGTTTAGAGCCCTACATGGAAAAGGAGATGTCAGAAGTTCAAGCGGGCTTTAGAAAAGGCAGAGGAACAGAAGATATTATTGCTGATGCATGCTGGATATTTGAGAAAGCCAAAGTATACCAAAAAGAAGTCACTATGTGTTTCATTGATTATAGAAAGGTCTTTGATTGTGTTGATCATGTCAAGCTGTGGAATATGCTTAGAAAAATTGGAATTCCAGAACATCTCATTGTCCTCATGTGAAACTTATATACAGGTCAGAAAGCCACAATATGGACAGAACATGGAGAAAATAATGGCTCCAGGCTGGCGAAGGAGTGAGACAAGGCTGTATACTCTCCCCTTATTTATTCAGTCTATATGCTGAATTAATTAATTAAGGGAAGCTGGATTGAAAGAAAATGAATGTGGTTTTAAAGTTGGAGGAAGAAACATAAATAATCTGCATTATGCTGATGATGCTACTCCGATAGCCAACAATGCAAAGGATCTGCAAGCTCTAGTAATAAAAGTCAAGGAGCACAGTGAAGAAATGGGTCTAGAAATTAATATAAAGAAGACCAAAGTAATTATTACAGGTACAACAACCAGGCTTAGAACTGACAACAAAGATATTGACGTGATAGATAGCTTCTGCCTTTTAAGATCAACCAACAGCCAGTTTGGTGTAGTGGTTAAGGCACCAGGCTAGAAACTGGGAGACAGTGAGTTCTAGTCCTGCTTTAGGCACAAAGCCAGTTGGGTGACCTTGGGTCAGTCACTCTCTCTCAGGCCTAGGAAGAAGGCAATAGCAAACCACTTCCAAAATCTTGCCAAGAAAACTGCAGGGACTAGTCCAGGCAGTAATGAGGAGTCAATACTGACGAAGGCGCACAATCACACACACACACACACAAAACCCAGTAAAGGAACAAGCAGTCAAGAAACACGCCACAGACTAGTACTTGGTAGAGTAGCCATGAAAGCTTGGAAAAGATATTCAGAGGCCATGATGTTTCTATAGCTACAAAGAACAGAATAGTTCAGACAATGGTATTTCCCATGATACAGTAGAAGCAAAAGTTGGACTTTGAAGAAGCAGGATACAAAAAGTATTGACACTTTTGAACTTTGGTGTTGGAGAAAACTCCTGAGAATACCATGAACAGCCAAGAAAACAAACAAATGGATCATAGAACAGAGTAATCCAGAGTTTTCACTTGAGGCCCAAATGACCAGGCTCAGATTATCCTACTTCAGGCACATTATGCAAATACCTAGAGAAGAAAAGGATAACCAGCAGTTTTGGAAAACCTGAAGGACCAGGTTAGGGACAGATTGCCATGAAGAAAATCTACGTTTGAGGTTACTAAGAGTTGACACCAACTTGATGGCACATAATCAATCAATCAATCAATCAATCAATCAAATACTGTTCTTGCACTTTTTTCTAAACACATACTTCCTACTGCTTGAAAGCAAAAACTAGCCTAATATAACAAAAAAGAGAACAGGACTAACATTTCTGACAAGTATATAAGTGTGCATGTCAAAGATATAGACAATTCTGGTCTTCCAAGTAACCATATAGAAATCTGCCATCATAATCTTCCCTGGGTCATATCATAATAGAGTAGGAAGGGGCCATTTAGAGTAAGATGGTCATAAATGCCACCTCTGAATAGTCTCCCAATGTTATGCACACAAATTTTAGGTCCTATTAAAACTCCTGTGTTTTCTGAACCTAACTTGGGAGGAAACAATCTTCTAATGAAAGCACTGAAAAATATCAGTTGATATTAGTCATATGTCCTGGAAGCAAAATATTTGAGAACTTATCCTGTTCTAAAAAATGTGGGTGTATGCTGTTTAATATAAGCCATGTTTTTAGTCTTATCCCTCCCCTGCTTTAACAAATCAGAACATCCAAAGCCCGAGCTGAGAAAGAGAGACCTTCTATTTCTAGTGGTAAATAAAAGCCAAATCTCAACCCGTTTTATTTTTGTTTAATGCACTAATGCCATGTCAGATAATTTGTTGTGACTGAAAAACAAATTTAGAGACCAGACTGTGTAATGTTATTATGGCTTAAGACTTGCGTGCTGTGAATGTTCCGGGGGGATTAACATTTCAGGGTAAAGATTCCAATCTGTCATCCATTTTAACAAAATCCATAAGGCGATATTCCGTAACTTGTTGAATCTAAGATCTGCAGATCCTATTGGCCTTCCTTAAAATCCCATCTCCCTGTGCCTGTACAGAGCTTCAGAATTTCATTTCCATCTGAAACCAGAATGTTACAGATATCCAATCTATTTTCTCTCCCTGAGCCTCTAAAGGTATTGCATTTTCCTCCTCATTCATGGAGCAGCCATGTCCTAGTATTTGTGTATTCTAGCCTTTCTCAACTTGTTGACCCTGGAGGAACCCTTAAAATATTTTTCAGGCCTCGGGGAACCCCTGCACATTCAAGCTCAAATATAGGCCCGAAGTTATAAAATTAATATATTTGTTTCATGTGTAGGCCTGTATATATGCATTAACAGTGTTCCTAAACTAAAAATAAAGAATGAAACTTACCCCTTTAATGTGAAGTTGCCTGAATTTGAAATATTTTTTTAAAATAAACTCTGACCTCCCAGGGAACCCCTGGTGACCTCTCCTGGAACCCAAGGTTCCATGGAACCCTGGTTGAGAAACCCTGCACTAAACAAAGTAGATCCATACAAATACATGGATTAGTGGTTAGAAGGGAGGAGAAGAAAAACTAAGTTGTTTTATTTTTGTGGAGGGGGAATTAAGGGAATTTTGCTAGTTCAGTACCTGTACGAGTTCAAAGGCACACTGGGCAGGATCTGCAGATTGGAAGAAAGGACACTCACCTATTGAGCAGTTTGAAAGTAGCAAGAACAAAGACTTATTGCATAGCTTTCCAAACTGTGTGTCGCGACACATTAGTGTGTCGCGACAAAACCCAAAAGGGGCGGCGGCGGGCACGGCTGTGGCAACGGTGGTGGCACGCAATCAGTGCTTCCAGGTTTTAGCGCCACACAAGGCCGCCACCGCTGCCGCCGCTGCGTGCGCTGCCGCCATGCACGCTGCCGCCGCCGTTGGTGTATCGCCAATGGCGGGACTTTGGAAAGCACTGACTTATTGGATGGCATGCTCAATAAGCTATGAATGTCAGCTTAGATCTGAAAAGGAGCTTAAAGGATCATATATAATATGCAGTGAAAAGCATGGAAAAACAGGTGGGCCGATGGTTGATTAAGTCTCTATATCTGTTGCTCTATGTCAGTATGTTGCCCCACTCTGCCACAAGTTCTCACAGAAATCAGCTGGTTCATATTATCAACATGGTTTATATTTCTGCTTAATTCTATAGTTTAAAACAACCTCAGTTTAAAATATCCAACATATTATTTCTTCACTAAATCAGTTACAAATACAGTACTCATGATTATAAAAAAATACTTGTAGAGCTCATATTTTCCTAAGCATTTGAAAATAGAAAAATGGAAAAATTTGGAAGAGGCAAATCTAATCCAATTTTGCATTTTAATCCAGCTGTGTGCTTTTCAAGGTGGGCACATATTTACATGTAATACAACATGAAGTATATGCTCTGCCTAACGGGATCCTGCTGAGCATGAGGAATGTTGATGCCAGACTTGGGGGAAGTTGCTCATAAAATTCAACCTGCCTTGTTTCCGTGTACATGTTTTGACTCACTTGTTTTGGTTTGCTGTCAAATAGCAGGACCACAACTTCTTGTTGTTTTCCCTCTTTCCACTCCACCTTTTGTACAAACACAGCTGGCATTGGTGATGCACAACTAAACATATCCTTCTACATTGTTGCAGTATCCGTAGAAATGTATGTTTCTATCTTGTTAATTACAGCATTTTCCCAAAATTTCTGATCTTAACTCTGTATGTTAATTAAAATTACTCTGTCAGTTTACATTAGGGTGCACAATCTTAGACCACAGATCCTGGGTGCAGTTCCAAGAACTAATTAAAGACTACACAGACATACAATATGCTTAACCCATAGCCATTTACTCAGTGTAAACTCCTTTCTGTTAGCTCTAGCAGCACACAATTACGTGAACAAGGGTTACTACATGAACATATGAGAATAATACGAGAATTACATGAACAAGGATTACTATTTTGGAAAATAAAGGATCCTCACCCTTTTTATAGTCCTGCCTGGTATCCCATGAGCCTCTGTACCAGGAGAGTACAAGTAGGCCTTCATTATACCAATGGACCCTTCCCAGCTAGCCATCCAGCCAGTAGTGGGCATAGTTCGAAAGCTGCAGCCAATCAATGTTTGGGAAGCATATTCTATGGCTTCTTCCTTGGCAGTACATTGTGTAATGGCACTCCTACAGATTTTCAGCTGCTTTTCACCTATTGTCTCATTTCCTAACTGTCAGTATGAGGACAGTAGATCAGAAGTAATTGGATTTCTGAGTTTATACAACTCTGACTGGAAGAAGGTGGTTTAATGAACAACAGACCCAAATGTTATTGGGCCTGGGGACTGACTAGATTTCTGGGTTTGCATAACAAGTTGGATCTAGAAATGGCCCAGGTAAGGAAGTTATGTGAACATAGCTCAAAAATTGCCACTGTACTGTAACTTTTAATGTTACAGAAGGGGGAAATCAGTAAATACTGGAACAGATAACTACAACAAATTTAAATTATATTAAACTTAGTTTTTGTTTTGTCCTTGTTTATGCTTTCAAATATAACCACCAATGCACCACTTAATTTCTCGGAGCCCAAGCCATTATCAGTGAAAGACCTCATATATTTGTGCCACTTGGGCCTCCCTTTGATGAAGCATTTCCAATGTGCTAGTTTGCAGTTGAGTTACAGGATGATATTAAAATATGACATGTTGATTATCACTGGAGTGATGGCCTCATTATGAGGTGCAACTAATCACCATAAATTTTTCCATTCTTCTACTGACACATATTTTCTAGTGCCAGGGTGAGTTCTTATCTGTAAACATGAGAAACAAATTCAGAATGCAGATTCAGTTCCTGCTACATCCCATTCAAAAGGGGTGATATAAAGACTTCTCATTCACAGAAAATATTGTCCCATGGGCACAGATATCTTTATGAAACTCAGAGCAATCATGAGGTCCTCATTTTTGGCTTCACTGTCTGAAAATACAAGTCCCTTAAATCAGTTTAAGAAAGCAAAGTTTGCTGTGTTTACTTGACCATAATAATAATCCCTAAATCTGTATTAGAACAATACAGGTGAGGCAGGCCCCCACTTTCCCAGCCTTCTGAAAGGGAGTGAAAACCTGGCTTTGCCACCTCGCTTGGGGAGGGAGGGGGGATAGTCAAACTTGGGGGTGGTTGGCGCTGCAATGCAGCCCCGAGGAATTTTATTGAGATTGTTTGTTTGTCCATCCGGAATTTTATATTTTATATTTATATTTATAGTTTTAAAGCTAAAATCGCTGGAAGAAACATTAACAATCTTAGATATGCAGTTGATACCACTTTGATGGCTGAAAGCGAGGAGGAGCTGAGGAGCCTTATGACGAAGGTGAAAGAAGAAAGTGCAAAAGCTGGGTTGCAGTTAAACCACAAAAAAACCAAGATTATGGCAACCAGCTTGATTGATAACTGGCAAGTAGAGGGAGAAAACGTGGAGGCAGTGACAGACTTTGTATTTCTAGGCGCAAAGATTACTGCAGACACTGACTGCAGCCAGGAAATCAGAAGACGTCTACTTCTTGGGAGGAGAGCAATGGCAAATCTTGATAAAATAGTTAAGAGCAGAGACATCACACTGACAGCAAAGGTCCACACAGTTAAATCAATGGCATTCCCCGTAGTAACCTATGGCTGCGAGAGCTAGACCATAAGGAAGGCTGAACAAAGAAAGATAGATGCTTTTGAACTGTGGTGTTGTAGGAAAATTCTGAGAGTGCCTTGGACTGCAAGAAGATCAAACCAGTCCATACTCCAGGAAATAAAGCCAGACTGCTCACTTGAGGGAATGATATTAAAGGCAAAACTGAAGTACTTTGGCCACATAATGAAAAGACAGGATACCCTGGAGAAGCAGCTGATGCTAGGGAAAGTGGAAGGCCAAAGGAAGAGGGGCCGACCAAGGGCAAGATGAATGGATTATATTCTGGAGGTGACGGACTCAACCGTGGGGGAGCTGGGGTTGGCGACGGCTGACAGGAAGCTCTGGCGTGGGCTGGTCCATGAAGTCACAAAGAGTCGGAAGTGACTGAACGAATAAACAACACAACAATTTATATTTTATGATGCACTTGTTTTTATGATTTTAATCTTTTGTTATTTTAATTGAATTGTAAACCGCCTAGAGTCGCTTGGCGAGATGGGCGGTGAAGAAATGTGACAAACAAACAAACAAACAAACAAATAAATATGTTATCAATATAAAGATTCCTTTGAGTTGGGGTTCAACTCCTGATGACTACATGAGCACATCTGTTTTCTTGGCAATAATACAGAAGTGGCTCACCATTGCCTTCTTCAGAGATGTTTTTTCAACTTCCCAATCTAGTCTACAGCCCTAAGATTTCCTGATGACTTCCCATCCAAGACTAATCAGGTACCACCATGCTTGGCTTTTTTGAAGTCAGCCACTTAGCAGGCATCATGATGTTGTATGGAAGCTTCCAAATTCTCCAGAAATCTCAGTCAGACAAATGGTTATAAAAAATAAAACAAAACAGCCAAACGGGCGATGCTGAAGCCATATAATCTACATTTATCTATAGAGTATGAGAAAGGGTACAGCTGTTGAAATCTGGCTTGGTAAAATATTTTCAGGATGTTTGGAAACAAATAAACAACAATTGATGCCCATTTTTGAAAGTATAAGATCCAACAATTATTAGTACAGTCCATATTCTTAAGTGAAGCATGAAGATTTCTTAATAGAAAGAAAACAGAAATAAATAAATATCAATCCTGGCAAGCAGTGGGGCGACAAGATGCCACAGCCAGATTGCCCTCACATTCACTTTTGGAATTAATTACAAATATACTTTTCAGCTCCCTATTTATCTTAATAGTTTACATTTAAGTAAATACAGAATAGCCTTTTCAAAAGCCAGGTTAAATGTGTTGCCATCAAATACGTTATATGGTAGATTTCAAAAGATCCCCATTTCTCAAAGAAGTTGTCCCTATAATGGTATTGATCTTGAGATGGTGGATCATATTTTATTGTATTGTGAATTTTACAAGAGTTTTAGGCAAGATGTTATCTGACCTATTTTAAAATCACGACCAGGAAGAGATATTTCTCAGTATGTTAAATTTTTTCTTGCAGATGAAAATCCTAAAATTAAAGAGGCAACAGCCAGATTTTTAAATATAGCTATAAAAACAAGATCTTTAATAACACATCAATAAGCTAGAATTTTAAATGTTTTCTGTAATATTCTCAATTATTTTATTTGTTAAACTGTTTTATCTAATGAAGGGGCGTGGTGGCTCAGTGGGTAAGATGCCAGGCTTGTCGAGCGGAAGATTGCAAGTTTGGAGGTTCGAATCCCTAGCCCTGCGTGCGGAGTGAGCTCCCACACTAGCTCCAGCTCTTGCCAACCTAGCAATTCGAAAGCATGCAAATGCAAGTAGATTAATAGGTACCACTTCAGTGGCTAGGTAACAGCGTTCCATGCGTGTGTCATGCGGCCACATGACCGTGGAAGCGTCTTCGGACAACGCTGGCTCTTCGGCTAACAAACGGAGATGAGCACCGGCCCCTAGAGTCGGACACGACTGCACAAATGTGCGGGGGGTACCTTTACCTTTTTTTTTAATCTAATGACAAATTTTAGATTATATTTGTAATTTCTTGCGTGGGTTTTTTGGCTGTAAATAAATGTATTGTTATAAATAAAAATAACATGTTTTCCTATTGATATAGTTGAAGAATTTTAGATGTGTGTACATATTCTTCTCTTTTCAGACCTTGATTCCTTTTTCTGAGCCAAAAGACAGTTCAGGAGGCGTGCACACTCAAATATAGTTCCCACTCCCAAGCTGCCTGGAATCACAAGGAGATAAGAATTATTTCATGATCAGCAACCCAAAAAAAGAAATAATACAAATTCTCGTCACTCCCTGGGTTACATTTTTTCAGAAGCATCTGACAAACAGTTTCATACCTTATTGCTGAATGTTCTAAGATGAGAAAAAGAAGTGAAGCCAAAATGCTAAGGAAATCTGTACCAGCAGGTGAAAAGCAGAGAAGATGAGAACCTTTTTTCTCTTCTTACTTAGCCTCAGGCTGGCATAATTTCACCCTCATTCTGGAGATATGTCAGGCACACATAGATAAATAAGATTCATGTCTTGTTTTGACACACTCTCTAGTTTTTCTGTTCTTTGTCTGTCAACCCTGGAACTCTAACATTAAGCAATCTGGAGAGTTTTCTGGGGGCTGGGAGGCATGTCTCAGGTTAACCTTTCCTCTTCAAGGAATAGATGAGAAAAATTCAGCATCATCTAGGATGGTTTTCTGGGGACCATACTTCCTACAGAGTGAGGCCCATTGCACATAGAATATATTATACACAAAGGGGCATTGATGCAGGTATTACTCCCAAATCCATTTCAATGCGGCATACATAAATCGTATTATATATTCAAGTCACAGGACAGCTGTTTTTCAGCTCTAGTGGTATAAACTTGGCCAGAAAAGACCAAACTGGTTGCATTTCATCTTGATAATCTCACATTTCACATGGTTGATTAACACAGGACTAATAGTGTCAATGTCAGTAGCACCGTACAGTTTAGTGTTGGTCTTCAGAAAACCAACAAAATCAAACAATTGGGACAAAAGTGAGACAATAGAGATTAAAATCAGAAAAGGCTCAGCAGTGGCACAGGATATTTTGTTCCAGCAAGCGAGAATGACCTGGGAGCAATTTTCAAAAATTCCCTAAATCTGACCCCAGATGGACCACACTTGTGACATTCTGGTGGCATTGAAAGAGCCGTAGCTACTTCATGCCATGAGTTTCCTTTTTCCCCGCCCACTAATTCAGGTGAGCTACAGAAGCCCCCGGCAGCTGTTCCCCAGTGTAGCAAATGGGAGTCTTTCTTGGCCCTATCTGGAGAGGCCAGAAATGAATTCTGAAAACTTCTGCATGCAGAGAGGAGACTCTACAGCTACCTTTTTCTTGGAAAAGACTGCTGGCTCTCTGGTAAAGAGTAGCCACAATCTCTTTCTGTGCCCTGTCTTTTGCAGTGGTTTAGGATGAAATAGATATAAATTGATGATGAGCCACTTTTTCTCAATAGCCAAAAAATGCAATTTTTGCTTTTCTTTAATTTTATGCTGTACAGATGTTCTTGAATCTACACATCTGTTCTGGGAGCAACAGATTTATTTATGTCTGGCTGCAGATTAAAAAACAACAACTGGGGACGTTGGAGAACAGATGTAACATTTCCAGGTATTAGATCACTAAGCGCCCTGTACAGATCGCTCTTTCTTTTTCAGTAACTCAACCTGGAGTCAAGAAAGTATCTTTCTACCTGGGCCTAAAATTCTCAGGAGTGAAAATCCATGGAAGTTGTTCAAGTTTGAAAAGAGGTATCTGATATCAATAGTATACTGCATGAAAGAAAATACATTGATTCTTAATCTTAATCTAGATGAGACCAAAGTGCTTTTAGTCAATCAAAAGAAATATCAAGAAATACCTAGATGTTTTGGGTGCCATTTTGGATGAAGGGCATATAGTAAATCTAATAATAATAATAATAATAATAATAATAATAATAATAATAATATATTAAATTTATATGCTGTTCAACTCTGAGTGACCCTAGGAGGAAACAACACAAAACAAAAAAGGAACAAAGAAGGCAGAGATAACAAACCCAGATGGGAACAAAGAAAAAGAAGAAATAAATGCATATTTTACCTGGCTTTTTGGATGCTTTTGCCAGGGAGCATGGTGGGGCTCTACAAGCATTTTTTCCCCCACACCAGTTGACGAGTATAGAAAGAAGTGCCCCAACTGACAAGCAGATCATTTGATGGGATGGTGCAGACTGAAGGGCCTGTGCCATTCAGCCTCTCGCACTGCTGGCCATTTACACGGTGGGGTGGTGCAGACACAGTTTAGTCTGTATTGTCCTTGATTGACAGGCAGGTTGCTTTGCAGAGCAGTACAGGCCAAAAGGCATGAACTCACAGTTGGTTGCTCTATTGAGTGAAGCAGGCTGCCATCCCATCTCTGTGCATCAGGTACTGTAGGCAATCCATGTACGCACAGAGGCATCCTGGGAAAGGAGGATTGAAAAGCCCCCACCCCCACCACACACACACACCTCAATGGATCTGGTTTTGAGATATCTGTCAAATATAACTTCTCCCCAGCCCCAGCCCCAGGCTCCACTCATATTAGGGAGAGCAATTAGTAGATGTTTTTCCCACCCCCAGGAAACCCACCAATCGTTGTACCTTAACTTGCCCCATACTGGGGGAGATGGGCGGTCATATAAATTGAAATAATAAATAAATAATAAAAATAAATACTAAAGTGGTAGGACAATACCACTCGCTGGCCTTGTTAATGAGGCAGTGACCATGGACCATAATGAGGTAGAAATCAGCTATGCAGACAGAACAAATTTGTGCTGGCATACTTCGTGCCTTGTGGACTGGAGGACAGCACCTTAAACTGGTCGTCTGGGTCTACCCCAAGTGAGAGTTATCAGCTTTGGGGTGTCTTGAAAAGACAACAAACTGTTACTTACTATGTGTCAATATATTTTTACCATCAGGGAGGGAGAGAAATGAGCTTGGAGTTTTCTGTCTCAGCTGCCAGGAGAACTTGGGTGGCCTTGGTTACTTTGCGTCTTAAGCTGGGCAAAGTCAGAAGATGTGAATCTGCTGCTCTGCCTCAGGCAGCTGATGCCTTGTTCTGGCCTGTTTTCCCCTTCGTAGCTTAGGCTGACAAAAAAAGATGTTGTGCTGCCTAAAGCAAATGCAAAAAGGGCACTACCCTCCCTCATTTAGAAGTTGGCCAGACCGGCTGTTGAGTCTACCTCCAACCACGGGCTGCCTGCTCCATACCCGAAGGCAGCCGGCTAGCTTACAGGCACACACACAGGGCGCATATGCAGCTTGTCTGCCAACATGTCATATTAGTCAGGATTCCCAGCTTACCTGAACAAAAGCTACCCAGTAGCTCAAGAGAGCATAGCACTGTTAGAAAAGACTCTTTAATGCATGCTAGAATGAAGCCACTTATGTAGCTGATTCCCTCTGTCATCAAGGGATAGTGATCCCTCTTACACTTACTGCAGTTGAAACCCAGCACTTCTTTTTCCCACCTTTCCCCTGGCTTAACAGGCCCCTTTCTTTGTGATTTTCAGGACTGGTGCAAGGTGGCTGTTGGCTGTTGACACAATTGGTATTCCTGCTCTGGAAACTCTGACTCCTACTGTAACTCCCACAACATCTATTTTCTTTCTCTTCACCCTAAATCTGCTGCCTGAAACAAATATGTAGTTCATTATTCCTAATGACAGGGTCTGTCCCAGATACACAAGTGGCTCTTCCAAATGACCAGCCTTTTTGTCTCCCAACCTTTCTGAATCTAGCTTGCAGTGCATCCAAGTCTGTTCTGGACTGTTTTGACTATTTTCAGATCTATCTGGACATCAGGATGCTACCTAAATTGGAATGTTTATACACTTGAGAGGACAGAGAATTATCAGCTAATCAGCAATTGCCCTTTCTGGCAATTGCTGAGTGCAGAGACCTATCAGCCAATCAGTGCCTGATCATTGTCTGGTAACTGATTGCTTCATCCTGCCCTCTCAGGTCCATGCCTAAAGACACATCCCTCCCTCCCTCCCTCCCTCCCTCCCCTCCTTCCTCCCTTCCTTCCTTCCTTCCTTCCTTCCTTCCTTCCTTCCTTCCCAAAAATAATATTTAAAAAAAATTCTAGCATTTCCTTGTGTTTCTATAGTCCCTATGGTGGCAAACTTCCAATGCCTTCCAAACTCGGCTAACAGTTCAGCATTTGGGCTCCTTCACCTATCCTGTTGTTGTGATGGGCTTCCAGGAACTCTCTCCAGGAAGAGCACAGGCTGTTCCTTCAAGCACAAGAAGAAATATTTTGCTGTTTCTGAAGCAGCATTCATTGCCTTGAAATGCTCTTTCCCCATCCACAGATACACCACTACTGCTACAGATTAAAACTGTTCACCGTTGTAAGCCACCCCTTTGCTATGTATGTATGTATGTATGTATTGCTTAGATATATATCCTGCTGTTCCTTCAAGAGCTTAAGGAACTCTTGCATGTGGATCTCCCTTTCTTTTATCCCCACAACAGCAACCCTGTGAAGGAAGTTAGGCTGAGAGAAGGTGACTGGCCAAATGTCGTCCATGGCTAAAGGCAGATTTGGACCTCTGTTGCCCCAGTTGTAGTCCAAACCTTAACCACTACACCAAGCAGTCATGTGATTGGGGGGGGGGCAGGGGCACTTATCTTTGCCACATGACCAGAACTGCTTGGTAAAGTAGGGCTACCATATCTGCAAAAATCTGGATGGCCATTAGATGGAAGCAAAGAGAGCCAGAAAAGCAGTGGTCTGGACTTTTGCAGCCCAGATGTGAGAGCTCTAGTGAGGATTAGTAAACTGAATACAAATAAGAATTATATCTTGTATGGCAACCACAAACAGTTTTCCGAAGAAGTTATCCAATCAACTGCTTTGTTTAGAGTTTTAATTTTTATTACCATCTGCAGTTATGCATAGGAAGATAAGCTTAACTGAACATCAGGACACAGGGAGGTTTTGCTTCTCACATGTAAAAAATGCAGAATCGATTAAGTGCATTTTATGGATTACATTACCCCACCTTTTGTTCTAAATTCTTGATCTATAGAGAGATATGATAACTGCCCTAAAGCACTCTGCATAGTAGATACATTAATCACCACCACATATTCCAGACGTACATTCTGCCTTCATGCCTAAGCATGTATCTGATTTTGATATACATTAATTCCATTTACCATGTAAAGGGGTTAGAAGCACTTACTCCATTTAATGTTCTTCTCTCCACAGTCAATGGTCTGATATACTGATGTAATATATGTTTTGTTTATATGATCTTGATCTAAGGGGCCTTTGTGTCCAGCATTTGTACTTTGAAGGGCTATCAGTGGAAGACCTTTATTTGAAGTTGTCCTCTCTGGGAAGTTCTCTCCCTCTAAGGCTAATTTCAGATGAATGAGTCATGTCCTGCAAATCAAAAGACATTGGCAACTACTTATTTTAACTTTTCTTCCTTAGGAGATTTTCTGTGAAAAGAAAAGTAGAAGAAATGGTAGGAAGACTATATCATAGTTTGTTTATATTTATTTATTTATTTATTTATTAGTTAAATTTATATGACCGCCCAACTCCCCCATATCTCCTTTTCTATCATCTATCATTCATCCTAATCAGCAAAAGTTCATTAACGGTTACCAGAAATAACAACCTATCTGTTATAAACGTGATCTAATAAACCCTTGTGAATTCATGCATGATGAGGTTTACACAATATGCTGCACAATATTACAAAACTTAATGACTGAATTCAAACAATAACCAAGCCAAAACTAACACCACACTTATAGCTTAGTCTGATATGTCGATGAAGATTCTCAGTCATCCAGGTGGAATTGTCTGTTGGTTGAGTCATGGCAACTGGATTTCTTTCTTTTGTTTGAAACGTTTCGCTGCTTGTCCAAGTAGCTTCTTCAGTCTGGGCAAAAGTTGGTGAGGGGACCCCATATATGTCTTCCAGGGTGGCTGTATTGACCTTACACCTGATTGGCTTGTTAATTGGGCAATTGAGGTGTATATAGTCTTTAGGATGTCTTATTCCTAAAACCTTTATTCATCCCCAAGTGGATCTTAAATGTGGCCTTGCTGGTGAACTTGTGAAGTGGTCTTAATCTTCCTGGGGACTAATGAAAGAGCAGCATGATAAATGGGGAACAAGTTGTGCCTGAGGCCTCCGCCACTATTGAGGGAAGGATTTTCCACTTTGGCATGAATGGATTCCTTAACCCCTCTCTCAAACCACCTATCTTCCCTGTCCAAAATGTGAACATTAATGTCCTCAAATGAGTGTCCTTTTTCTTTTAGATGAAGGTAAACTGCTGATTCTGGTCCTGTGGTGTTGCTCCTGTGTTGGGCCATCCTCTTGTGTAAAGGCTGTTTGGTTTCTCCAATGTAGAGCTCAGAACACTCCTCACTGCACTGGATTGCATATACTATGTTGCTCCTCTTATGTTTTGGTGTAGGATCTTTAGGGTGTACAAGCCTCTGTCTCAGTGTGTTGGTGGGTTTCAAATATACAGGTATGTTGTGTTTGCCAAATATATGTTTTATCTTTTCCGACACGCTGGCCATGTAAGGAATGACCAGGTTCTTCCATTGATTCTGAGTCTCAGCTCTGTCTGCAGTTGTTTTGGGTCTGGGGGTTGCTGGGGGTGGCGATAGCCGACAGGAAGCTCTGGCGTGGGCTGGTCCATGAAGTCATGAAGAGTCGGAAGCGACTGAACGAATAAACAGCAACATAAAAATAGTGGGTTTTCCCCATAAATATACATCTATATCTATAAAAAAATAAAAGGTAAAGGTTCCCCCCGCACATTTGTGCAGTTGTGTCCGACTCTAGGGGCTGGTGCTCATCTCCATTTGTTAGCCGAAGAGCCAGCATTGTCCGAAGACGCTTCCACGGTCATGTGGCCGCATGACGTGCGCGGAACGCTGTTACCTACCCACCAAAGTGGTACCTATTAATCTACTTGCATTTGCATGCTTTCGAATTGCTAGGTTGGCAAGAGCTGGAGCTAGTGTGGGAGCTCACTCCGCACGCAGGGCTAGGGATTCGAACCTCCGAACTTGCGATCTTCCGATCGACAAGCCTGGTGTCTTACCCGCTGAGCCACCACGCCCCTAACTATATCTCTCTGTCTCTATCTCTATCTCTATCTCTATCTCTATCTCTATCTCTATCTCTATCTCTATCTCTATCTCTATCTCTATCTCTATCTCTATCATCTCTATCTCTACATTTATGCAAATCTGTGTGGGCTTCTGACCTTTCTATTCTGGTGCTGCTGTTACACTTTTGGCAAGGCATTTGTAACCAATCTAGCCTGACATTCTTTGGGGTACAAGACAGGAGGAAGAAAGGACTTTAACAAAAGCAAAAATAAGTTTTTTTTCTACTTTAAGTTTTTTTCTAAACTTTCTACTTTAAAAATAATAAGCGCAAGGGAACATTTTTATGATGTTTCATGGAGATGTTTGTTTCATAATCATGGATCAAATCCAACACTGTATAAGAAACATATGAAAGTTTTGGATCTTGGGCAGGGCTTTGGCCTAAGGCAGCCAATAGAGCTTGTTTTGTAAGAAAGATGAAAGACCGCTTTTTCTTGGCATGGCATGGCATGGCAGGCAGTCCAAAGCCGTTCTTATCACCTCTCAGATCTGGACAGGAAAGTTAGATGTTTAAATCACATCTGGCTACAGAGAAGGAGTCATGTCATTAGGGTGAGTAACAAGGAGATGGGAGGGAAAATGCAGAGGACTTCTGATTCATATCCCAATTTGAATTTTTGCCAGTTCTTCTTGCACTTCAAGCATCTGATTAGTTACATGTATCCCTTGTCAGAGTGCTCACCAAATGTCAAAAATATAAAAATAACACAGAAAGATTTTTTAAAAAACAAAAACTCTTTCCGTCCCACCTTTCTTCATTCCCAGACTGTAGGAATAATAGCTTCATTAAACTGGATGACTATGAAGAGTAATTGAAGGGAAACTAAGGAAAGAATTCCTAGTTACATACTTTCCCTTGAATGACAAGCCCATCTTGAGGGAAACATCTGCATTTGGTTTGTACCCCTACCAGACTCATGTCCTAATGGGAACTAATAACTGGAGATACTTTCCTAAATGGATAATTTAGCTGTGAGATTGAGTCTCAGACCCATGTTCTACCTGTGAGTGTCTATTGCAAAGAAGAATAAGAGTATAATAGTTAGAGATTGTCTTTTAGGTCATCTTTTTGTTGTTTATTCGTTCAGTCATTTCCGACTCTTCGTGACTTCATGGACCAGCCCACGCCAGAGCTTTCTGTCGGCCGTCACCATCCCCAGCTCCCCAATGGTTGAGTCCGTCACCTCCAGAATACCATCCATCCATCTTGCCCTTGGTCGGCCCCTCTTCCTTTTGCCTTCCACTTTTCCTAGCATCAGCTTCTTCTCCAGGGTATCCTGTCTTCTCATTATGTGGCCAAAGTACTTCAGTTTTGCCTTTAATATCATTCCCTCAAGTGAGCAGTCTGGCTTGATTTCCTGGAGTATGGACTGGTTTGATCTTCTTGCAGTCCAAGGCACTCTCAGAATTTTCCTACAACACCACAGTTCAAAAGCATCTATCTTCCTTTGCTCAGCCTTCCTTATGGTCCAGCTCTCGCAGCCATAGGTTACTACAGGGAATACCATTGCTTTAACTATGCGGACCTTTGTTGTCAGTGTGATGTCTCTACTCTTAACTATTTTATCAAGATTTGCCATTGCTCTCCTCCCAAGAAGTAGACGTCTTCTGATTTCCTGGCTGCAGTCAGCGTCTGCAGTAATCTTTGCGCCTAGAAATACAAAGTCTGTCACTGCCTCCACTTTTTCTCCCTCTATTTGCCAGTCATCAATCAAGCTGGTTGCCATAATCTTGGTTTTTTTGAGGTTTAACTGCAGCCCAGCTTTTGCACTTTCTTCTTTCACCTTCGTCATAAGGCTCCTCAACTCCTCCTCGCTTTCAGCCATCAAAGTGGTATCATCTGCATATCTGAGATTGTTAATGTTTCTTCCAGCGATTTTAACTCCAGCCTTGGATTCCTCAAGCCCAGCATGTTGCATGATGTGTTCTGCGTACAGGTTGAATAGGTAGGGTGAGAGTATACAACCCTGCCGTACTCCTTTCCCAATCTTAAACCAGTCCGTTGTTCCGTGCTCTGTTCTTACCGTTGCTACTTGGTCGTTATACAGATTCCTCAGGAGGCAGACAAGATGACGTGGCATCATCTAGTTTATTTAATTATTTACTACTTGATACAGTAAGTTTAGAATTAGTTCCTCCTGTATCTAGTCCCTATATGAGATTTCCTGCAAGAAAATCTATGATAATTTATTCCTTTGTCAAACTGCTGGGCATCAAACATTTCTCCTAATGGTCAACCAAAAATAATCCTGCCGTAATTTACACCCTCTAGATCTAGGTCTATTTTCTGAATCAGCAGAGAAACAAGTTTACTTTCAACTTTTCTAAGATCCTTTCCCTCTACAAGGGCTGCATCAGTCTGAGATCTATGTCATACTCTTACATCCCTACAATGCCATGCAGCTTATGTTGGGCTTGGGAAACTTAACTCCTGCTACAGAGGAGCCATGCAAAGACAATTTTACAACATTTCGTCTAGAGCTCTGGGGTGGGCCGTTGCCTATCGAAGGGAATCTATGCCCTGTTCTACCTTCTGATATTCCTCCTGTCTCTTGAAGCCAGAGCATCATATTACCTTCCCATCACCCCCACTTTTAGGTGCAGTTGGAGGGGCAACTTTGCCACAATTCCTATGCAGTCACTTGTGGTTCCCCCACCACCACTGTGAAAGCAAGGGAGGGCAGGGAAAGAGAGGAGGAGCACTGTCTGTAGCCCTAATTTTTCCACTCTCTGGCCAGCCAATGGCCTTTTCACTCTCCCCAGCTCTCAGCTCAATAATGAAGATACTTGTATGATGGCGTGAAACTGTGGTGGAGTACAAAAGGGAAGCCTGCTTGCTACGTGGATGTGCCTTTGATAACAATCCTTCAGATATTTGAAGAACAGGTCTGCCCAAGAAATGTTGCCTAGAGCAAATTACAAGATGGTATCTTCCCTCCAGTAGCATGTGCAGAAATGACAGATAGCTTAGAGTTAAAAGCAAGCTGTTTGACATATACAGCTCTAGTTTCCAACACTTGCTGCCACTGTTCTACTGCTGCCATTTGCTGCCTGGTTCAGCTAACATTTAGGTCTAATAGTAAAGCTAGCCCTAAAAAGGGTTACCATGTCCCCTCCTAGTCTTCTTCACCCTGGGTTAAACATTTCCAGAACCATTCATCAAACTTTTCCACTTTGCCTTCATCCATCCTAAATGATGGTGTCCAGAACAAGACATCCTGGCATTCTGCTGGTGGTTGATACTGAGATGTACATGTACAATGAAGCCAAGTAGCTCCTGTCCTATATCTGAATATCCTTTAGTTTAAGTAATTGACTAAATGAAGAACTCTGTATTTGTCTCCATGAATTTTATTTCAGCCAACGTTTCCATTTTGTCATGGTCTTTAAAGAAGTCAGTAATCTTTAAACATTTCTTGTGAACAAATCTGGATACAAATTTCCTTCATCTTTTAATCTGATGGGCACCGGGTGGCCTACACAAACCCTAAGCCCTTATCAAACTAAACAAACGGAAGGGCCTCAAGATGTACTTTCCTTGAGATATCATTTATGTCTGGGAGTGGCCTTGTATAGAACAACTGGGTCTTTCTAAAACCCAATTGTTCTCTACAAGGCCACTCCTAAAAGGTTCATGTAGCTAAGACATTCCTGCTGTCTCCCTCCATAGATACGATTGCCACCTTCTTTCCTTCTCTGCTTTTCTATTTCAAATGAAACTCTAGTACCGCCTAACAAAAGGCAAGAAAAGTTCATGAGAGAAAGTAATGTTGGAGGAGCTTTTAATGATATGTTATCATAATACAACTAGGTGTTATTTGACTGATATACAATCCCAACAATGCATTTGCCAAGCTAATTGGAAATTGATAAGCAAAGCTGGGCAGAGAAACAATTGCAGAGATACAGTAGGTCACAGTCTATGAGCACTATATTAATCCCTCTGAATGTTGTTCAAATATTCTTAGCGCTGTTCAGATATTTACCTTGCACCATTTGCCATGACTGTAAGAAATTAGTGCACAAGCAGCACACTTTGCCATAAAGTCCATTTGGTTGCAATGGATACCAGTCTTTGGGACACTCCTAATGTGTGTCCATACTTGTACCCACTCAGAAGTCAGAAGTAAGGCAAACCACTGTCTGGCTGTTCTTCTTATGAAAAGAAAGTAGACGTGCCAAAGCTTTGATTGGTTCAATATTTGTTATATATATAAACACTCTGCAACATTTCTTTTGGATGTATTTGCTCGTTTATCACTAATATAAAAATGCTATTAGATTGAAAATAGCCTCAAGTGTACTTATAAATATCTAGCCAGGTGGTTTCTCCCCACAAGCCCAGAAATTTAACTCCTTCCAACACTGAGAGAGGATTTTTCTCCCCTTTTAATGATATTTGGATGAGGAGCCCAATTGTTCCATTTGTTATGCCTGTCCAAATGGCATGGATTGTTCATTCTGTCATTAGATGTGTAATGGATTTCTTTAAACCTTAATTCATCTGCAACTAATTTAGAAGCTGCTTCCGACTGATGCCAGACTCCTACTCCGTTCAAATACACAGTTCCATATTTGCTAGTTCCATCCTGAACATCTCTTTTTATGTGGAGAAAGGGGGCTGGGAGAAGCAGAAACTCAAGCTTTTTTCACTCCTATTTTTCTCTCCCTCTCAAGGACTCAAGTCAAGCTCTAAGTATTTAAAGGACTTCAGTGCTTCAGAGCACAATTAGTGAAGGATGGAAGGAGTACCACAGCCATCAAAGAGCCCCTGTATAAAACTGTGATTCCCTTTCAAGACCTCTATTCAAGGTCCCTGTGTAGCTTACTGCACACGGCCCCCAAGGTGTGGCTTTGACCCCCACGAGCCACTAGCATCCGTTGTTACTCCCCCTCACTCTCCTGGTTTCATTTCCTGAGGTTTCTGATTTCCTGAGTGAGGGAAGGAAATTTTCAGAAAGGAGGTGGCAGTCTGAAGGAGGAGGCTGCATGGAGAATGGGAGGGAGGGGTCACTTATCATAAATAAAAAGGTCTCCACTTTGCCAGTGTAGAGTGTAGGAACATTGGGAGAAGAGAACCTGCTGTATCAGAAAAAAACCTACATAACAGAGGACAGCACAGATCATTATATTACAGTGAGTATGCAGGAGCCTTACTAATATCTGTGCACCAGTTAATTGCAAATGCAACAGCAAAAAAGGAAGAAAAAGAGAGAGAGATTAGCATATTGTGATTATGAATCATTTCAACATGGTAAGTTCCAAAGGACTGCCCTTTTGCTCTAATAAAAAGCAGGATTGTTAGTGAAGGTATGTGCTGGAATTAATACTACAAATCTTGGTTTGTAATTGTAATAGGAGAGAAAATGAGATGAAATGGCCAGGGCTGAGAGTGGATCTGAATGTTTTAAATGTGTACAGTAGTATGTGATATCTGTGATATCACAGCTTTTCATTTTCAAATAAAATTACCTGGGTTTCATTTGAGCCTCAGAATTGGAGGATATATTGCTTGGAATTGGGATAAGGAACATGTGGCTCTAATACTCTGGTTGAACTACGATTCCCAGCATCCCTTAATAATGGGCATGCTGAGTAGGTTGGATGAGAATTGTAATTCAGCAGCAGTTGGAAGGTAAGTGGTATAACTTGCTTGAAATTAAAATGGCTTAATATTGGCAGATAAGCATTAGGGTTTCTTCACTTTTTAGAGAAGAATGTGGAGCTTAGTTTGCATTAATATGTTGCTGGACATTCATATTTCCCAAATGATCTTTTACCTCCCATTTTAGCCACATAGCCACATAAAGCAAACTAAGAGGAAGAAAAGATCAGGTAAACCACAGATGGTGTTGTGGTAAGCCACCATTTCCTTTCCAAGCATGGCCTGGAGCTTCCTCTGAAAGCAAAGATCTGAATAATTCTCCTGTTTGCGAAAACCCTCGCCACTATTTCTCTGAGCCTGCTGGTCCTCTCCCATTCAAAACTCTTCCAGGAGCTTTGTTTTCCTCCATTCTTGCCCTATGACTTTCACCCCAGTCATTTTCCTTGGCAGGAGGGCAGGATAGGTTCACACAGATGCCAGGCCAGCTGTGTCAGCTCATGAAACCCACATAGGTAATGTGGAATACAAACAAGTCCTTACCAAGGCAAGTTAACATTTTAAAGGATATTTTTGCTGTTTTAATCTCAGAGATGCTGGGCTAGAAGGAGTGGAAGGGAAACTGGTGCAGGAGATGGGAGGACTGCCGTGTCAGGGGCCAGTGGCTACCATGCTTGCCCTGGTTGGTCACCTCAGCTGCTCAGCCCAAGCAGACACTCCTGCTCTCCGTGTGATTTTATAAGTGGTTTGAAAATTTTAGTAGTTTGGGGGTTAGGGTGAGATAAGATAAGAGATATCCCTCTGTTCTTATTTTCTAGGAATTTTGGATGTAATGCAGT
This sequence comes from Charina bottae, assembly GCA_023362775.1. Classification (NCBI taxonomy): domain Eukaryota; kingdom Metazoa; phylum Chordata; class Lepidosauria; order Squamata; family Charinaidae; genus Charina; species Charina bottae. The sequence goes on along the minus strand of JALMGJ010000006.1, from coordinate 37,239,118 downwards.
GCATTTTACCCAGTATCCCTGATACTGGAATTCAATAGTCCTTTCCTCTTACACATCCCCACTCATCTCTAGGGGGAAAATGGCCTTGAAGAAATGTCATTCTGGGGAAAAAACATACTGCATATGGACATTATATTCTGTGCATATGCACACATCCATTTTTTTATACACATAGATATAGTTTGAAGCCTTCACTGCCACTGACCTTGCAAAAACTGAGAATACTTTCTAGCTAATCAGGGCAAAATTGGCCTGTTGATTGAATTGTTTGTTCATTTATTTTACAACACTTCTAGGCTGCCCCACTCCCAACAGACTCTGGGCAGTGAATGCCCAGCCCAACTCCATTCATGATTTTATTTCATGTTGTGTACATTTGTCCAGTGATTTCTAAAAAAAACCTCACAGAGTGATGATTATGGGAAAGTGGCTGCCAAGGCCCTTTTATTGCATTTTAAAGAGCTGTGAAATAAAAGTGGCTTGGCAAAATGCTACAGCAGATGATCCTTTGTGGGAAGAGGGTTGCACTAAGCCCAGGAGCCAGGATGATGTGCAAATTCTCACAAATAGGAAACCAGGAATAGAAAAGACCTGGGTGGAAGTGACCTTAGTATAACAGAATGACTGAAACCTGGTTGAGAAATTCATTATTAATATGATGGAGACGTGATGATGCCAAATTCACTTTCTTGATGTGGAAACTGCTCTTGTGATCATTCTGATATGCTATGACTCTGGCATGTCACCTTCTACAAAACCATTAAGATTTTGGTTAGGCAAGGGGTTGAGAAACTATGATTTTGAAAAAAATAAAGTGTGAATTTATGCCAAAAATCAAGATTTAGCAAATAGTTAAACATCATTTGATTGCGCTTATTGCAGAAATCTGCATGACTCATAATTGGTCACATTCCTATAGTATGGTAAGCCACTGGCTTCTCCTACCAAAGAGAGCAATTAAAGAAATAATAGCATTCCCTGCATAATTTATTTACTATGAAGTGCAGACTGGGATCCTGATTTCTATCTTTGAAATAATCCAGGACTCTGAAGGCAAGAACAAACTTTGATGTCTGACTCTGGTTTTTAAAAAGGGAACCAGTTTGGTCTAGTGGTTAAGGCAACAGGCTAGAAACCAGGAGACTGTGAGTTCTAGTCCCACCTTAGGCATGAAAGCTGGCTGGGTGACCTTGGGCCAGTCACTCTCTCTCAGCCCAACTCACCTCACAGGGTTGTTGTTGTGGGGAAAAGTGGAGGAGGAAGGAGTATTAGGTATGTTCGCCGCCTTGAGTTATTTATAAAAATAATAAAGGTGGGATTAAAATTAAAAAAAAGAATAAAAATACCTGTCAGAGATCCTGGTTCACAAACCACAATGGCATGGTAAATACGAAAAAAAGCTTCTATGGCTTACAAACTGTAATAATTCTGCCTAGCCAAGATCTCTGATGCTAAACCCTTCCCTCTGTAGCATAATCCACATCTTTCATAGCAGTCTGTTTACTTCACACACACAAGTTTACAACACACGCAATTTTCAGCACTGCACACTTCAGCAGTGTCTCTCCTCCCCAGATTTCCAGTCCCATTTCTCTCGCCACCTCTTCTCTCCCATTATTTTTACTTTCTTTTGTTCCTTTAATTCAGAGCTTTCCAAACTTTTCATGTTGGTGACACACTTTTTAGACAAGGATCATTTCGCGACACGCTCTTACAGCAGGGCACAAGGCAGGCACTAGGACCTGCACAGAATCACAGCAGGTTTGGAGGCAGCAAGGCACAAGGCAGGTACTAGGACCTGCATGGAATCCTGGCAGGGCTCAGAGGCAGCAGCAGCCGCGACACACCCAGACACTGCAGCTGACACCCTAACATGTCGCGACACACAGTTTGGAAAGCTCTGCTTTAATTATTAAAAGAGTTTGGATGTAGAGTACAGCAAAGCTTTATTGCAACAAAGGTCTGTCGGGGCAGCAGAGTAGGACTTCTTCTGAATGATATGCTGAACCTGCAAACCCCTCTGAGGTCTGGGGCCCTGGACCTGCAATGGTTTGGCCCCTGTGGAATCAATGACTTTTAGGATAGGAAAGGGGCTAAGATAAATGTTTGCACTTTAGCCAGCAAAGAAGAAGCCAGAAGGATTTTGTGCCCTTAAGTGAACTTTCTTTGTTACAAAAAGAAGATCCCCTCCGGACACTTTTATTCTGAACACGAGCCGGGCAGTTACAAGAACAACAGATATGGCTGCTTTTATGATATTTAGATTGGCTCTCCGAGAACTACTAAAACTGTGTTTGGGCTGAAGTTCAGACTAAAATGGAAAGTCACATCCTTGACTGCCTCTCCACACAAAAAAGCCAAACCAAACCCCCTCAGAACAGAAAACAAATCCATTAGACAGAACATTGCGGTAGAACCGTTTTTCCTGGCATCCAGTTTTCTGAGGGAGGGAACTCTTTCTCTTAGCCTCCAGCCTGAGAGCAGTTTTGTAGGGCAGATAAAAGCTTATCAACTTGGTGAGTAGGTAACAGTGCAAAGCGGAAGACACAGGAATTTTAAAATTCACTTTGGGGACTACCAGGAATTAAGTTATTATTACATAAAAATAAAAGGGTTGGTAATAATACCAGATGTAGCTTCCAATCTGCTCAGGAAGTCAACTGAGCCTACTGTTAATCGGTTGTTGGTGTTCATCAGTGTTTTTATTGTGCCAGATCCAGAGCCCTTGTTTGCACAAGCCTTACAATCATAACAGGTGCTTCAGTTGGCTTCTTGGGCATATCTCAAACCCTGCTTGATTGATTTAATAGACAGGTGAGTTTTAGAAGAGTTCAGTTGAAAGTAATGTTGAAATGAAAACTTTCCAAGATTATATGGTAAGCCCTGTTAATTTTGATAGAATGAATGATATGGAAGTATGTTACTGGGGCTTTGGGGAACTGTAATCCAACACTTCTGGAGGAGGTCAACTGGGGAATACAGTTATTGATGGAATATGGAAAGGACAGGAAAATCAGCAATGCACAATAATTTCTTGATGTAGGGCTACATTTGCCATTTGAATGACCTGTTGAAGGAAGCACTCCAAAAAGTAGCAAGTAGGACCAGGACAAATATCTAAACTTGATTTGATTTGATTCCATCTACATTTACATTGAAATTTATTAAATATAAGTTATATGGTTATTCTTCAGTCATGTATTTAATAATGTTCAGCTTCTGTAACATTACACATTATAATGTGGTAACAACCTTGGGGGGAGGGATTTCTCTGTGGACTGCTTTCAAAGTTTTCACAGGATAGACAAGGCCTTGGAGCCTTAGACTGTGCCCTTCTGACTTAAAGAATTAAGGCTTTCTCTTTTGGAGAAGCCTAACCCTGTCCCCATGGGCCTTGGCTAAGCTCTGGAATTCTACCCCATAGTTCAGCATTTCTGAACATGCAGAGTTAATAGCTCACCTTCGTTTGAAATGTGAATCCCTCCCTCTACAGAAAGGGAGGGAAAGCAAAGAAGCCCACTCCCACCAGAAGCTGATTAAACCCTCTAAGAGGATATTTTATAACAGTCTTTGAGAGACCAAGTGTCAGGCATGCCATTCACCTGACTCTTTTGCTGTCCTGCTGCTGCTACTTTTAAAAATACATATTTAATTGCTAAATTTTGCAGCTTGCTTGGAGTTTTGGGCCAGATTCCATACAAACAGAGAGTAAGGCAGAAAGCAAGAGAAAGACGTGAAAATGAGGACCCTCATCATTCTTGCACTCCTGGCTGTTCTCATGGTGACAGCTTTCTGCTATGGTAAGTGATGTCTTCTAATAGTTAATTTGGGGGTTGGGGTGGCAATAGTCTATCATAGAAAGTTGATGTTCTGGACACCCTCTCATCTAATTTTATTCTTCCTTTGCTACCACTTATCTCTGTATCATGTCTTTCTTCCTCGGTGCCCTTTTCCCAATACTATCAGGCTAGATTCTTCCTATCCAGTCCTCAGTTGGAGCTGTCTGTCCATCTAACACAACCATTCCATTCTGTTATTATTCCCCAGTAATCCCATGTCTGTTTTCAGCTAAGTTAATTGCTTTACCAAGAGGCAATAAATAAAAAACATGCTTAGAAGGTTGCTGAGTTTCAGCTGTGATGAAAAGAGTCCTAGATTCCATTTGGAGAGAGTGATAAGCATATTCTGGTGGCCCATTGTATGAGGAAAAAACTTTTCCTGCAGAGCTATTCCGAATGCTTCCTTCCGAAGCTTTAGAGATGGCCAGAATATCTAATGAATAGATTCATTAGACAATGTATTATTTTGGTTGTTGGCTCCACAAGTTCCTTTGAATGGTCTAGATTTATCTTCCTAAAATAATTTTTACTCTGTTGTCCTTTTGTTGCTAACACAACAGTTTCTTCCTTCATCCTCTCTTCCTATGGCACAAGGATAATATAATCTAGCCTGATATGACATAAAACTCTATAAAATGGTCAAGCTGTGAGTAATAATTGTGGTGTGATTGATTTCACTCTGGGCTACATTACCTTTTTTGGTGTCTTTCATGCCTACAACTCCTTGATGCTTTATTAATGCTGGGCAAGATTTTGCCTAATCTGGAAATAACAGTACTTGGTTTGTATTATCATGGTATATTTATTCTTGGAATGATGATGCATTTTGTAAAAATAATGTAGTAGCTAAAACATTTTGCCACTCTGAACTTTCTGAATAAAGATACTGTAATCTTTTGCAAGTTTAAAAGGAAAAAAATGTAACTGCATATATTTAGGAATCACAAAATAAGAGGTAGCCTTTTAGGCCCTGTTGGCTTCAGTAGGTAAATTAAAGCATGAGTTTACTTTTTCAGTGGACTTTATGTTATGCTATAATTATGGGCCAAATTCAAAAGTTCTTAAGACTCCAATATCATGTCAAAATTACACAGTACAGTATTCTTTATCAATCCATTTGATTGATAAATTAATTTTACCTGTATTTATGGTATTAAAATATCCACTAGAGCCAGTTTGGTCTAGTGGTTAAGGTACCAGGCTAGAAACCAGAAGACTATGAGTTCTAGTCCCACTTTAGGTATGAAAGCCGGCTGGGTGACCTTGGGCCAGTCACTCTCTCTCAGCCCAACTCACCTCACAGGGTTGTTGTTGTGGGGAAAAGAGGAGGAGGAAGGAGTATTAGCTACGTTGGCCACCTTGAGTTATTTATTAAAAAAATAATAATAAAGGCGGGATAGAAAATAATAAATAAACAAACAAACAGATTTTTAAAATAATAGATGCTTCCACGAAGTGGCTGCATCTATTAATTGCCCAAAGCTGGCGATGAGACTTCTGTATCAACTAATCAGAGAGGGTATCTTAATTAGACATCTTTAGAAGCAGATTTGGGGACTTTGGTCTGGTTCACTGTTTACATTCTTATAGTACCATAATTTTATAAGCCTTTTTCACTTTTTTTTTCCTTACAGAGTCTCATGAAAGCATTGAATCACATGAATTTACAAGTAAGAAATGATGGTATATATTATCTGACTTAGTGGTTCCTGAAATGCTTGGCTTTTGCAGGGAATCCCAAATGATCTCCCAATGCCACTTTAAAAAGTCCATTTTTTTTCCTGAACATCTTCCCCAGCCAACTCAAGGAATACAAAAAAAGTACCCTTTCACCATGACTTCAGTCTGTCCAAACAGCCCATTCGGATTCCTCCGTGTTTTCCATTTGGGCACCACTGTTTTCTTATCATCCAGGCTTGTGATACTCTCAGGGAGCCAAGCCGTTGCAAGTTAACATCACTAACCGTTGACATTAGAGAACGAGCTAAGAATAGCATCTGTCATAGAAAGGGTGGTAAGAAATGAAATAAAGGAAATAATTTTTTCCAGTCCACACAGTCAAAGCCAAGTCTGGCATATCATCCACAGTGGGAAAACACTTCAAGAAGCCCTCGCTGCTGATCCAGTTTCTTTGCCTGGAAGAAGGCCTATTGGAAAGCTGCCCTAGCAGTGCAGAAAAGAACAGCCACAGTCTCCCAGGACTCTTCAGAGTGGACTTCCTTTCAAGGGAGCATTTCTAAGATTGGGCTATTTGATTCATCTGCGTTAGAAGATGAAGGGATGGTGGGTTCATTGGAAGAATTAGAAACAGCTAGGGAGAATATTTTAAAAATTGTGACATTTTAAGCATATAACCAATGTTATTTCAAACACAGATATTCAACCTGCACTGTATCTTTACAAGCAACTTTGTCAAGGGATACTGAAAAGAGCTTTCTGGTGAAAATCGGCTAAACTCTTGTAAACTCATCCGGATCCAAGATTCGTTTTTATCCTTAATCAGCTCAAAGCAGACTACTTTTGCAGCAACATAAAACTTAATTTCAGTTTTTTAAACTCCATGCCAATCTTTAGGGTGAGGTGGGGAACCTTGCCAGTTTGCCTCCCAGTCACCTCATGTTAATAGTAAGACTGGATTATATCAAGGGGTGGTCTCCCCCCACCAAAGACTTTATTTTGTCCCCTGCAGTCCCCTTCCTTAAGCAGAAAACTGGCTTTCTCTGTGCCAAGGGAGGCACAAAGCAATCATTCTCTACCTTTGTCTGCATAAAGAATGGGGTACAGCTTAAGGAGGGCCGGCCAGGTACATTTGGCCCAGAGAAAACAAGTTCCCTGGTTCCCAATTTCTCCTTTAGGCAATGGGGAAGGCTACTGAAGATGAAAGGAAAACAGAAGACACAATTTTTCTCATTCCTGTGGAATCAACTACACACAACACTATTCTATTAAGAAGTCTGGCCTCTATTGCATCTGGCTTCTTCCTGCCTTTCTGTTTCTTTTAAATAAAGAAGCTTGACATGCAATAAAATAAATGGTAGTGAAGTCAGTTTAGATCGCAGAGTAACTCATTTCTCAATATTCTCATTCAGAATCTGACCACCATTAGGCTAGTCATAGACAAAGTTTTTCTCCCAAAATGACCATAGAATCTTCCCGTAATAGACTGATGATTGTTGATCTCTCTGTGAGACTGGAGAGAGGTCTAATTATTCTACTTATTACTCAAATGCCTTAAATACCAGAAATATTTTAATAAGTTGGGGAAGAAAGAGAGAGAAGAATTGTACTTCACTTTCTGGAAACAGCAAGTTACTGAAAAATCAAAACATAACAGCTAGTTTATATGCATAATGGATAACATTGGTGAATATATGAACTGTACACACAAATTGACAACAATAAATAAAACGAAAGGAAAGGATGATACATGAAGAATAAAATTTAGAAAGAAAATATTAAGTGAAAAATATGTTTTTCAATTCTATACTTTGCTCAAATGCAGGGCCAAAAAACTGAAAGGTTATCTTGCCCCTGTGTTCTGCTTGTTGGCTTCCCAAGGCATCAGAAAGTTGGACTAGATAGATCCTTGGTCTCATTCAGATGGGCTCTTGCATTCTTATGTAACAAGATTAGCACTAGAATAAACAATCCTCCCTCAGACTCTGCATAGGAGGGGTGAGTGAGCTGGAAGCTCCCACGGAAAATTATGTCAAGGGAGAGGCCATTGTTTTTTATTAATAACAGAAGGACTGCATTATGAACAGAGGAAGGTAATGGGTCTGGCCCTCTTATATGTGAAAGCCAATGTCAAAAGGACATGAGCACAGGGTTTGGGGCAGAGGGTTGCATAAAGCTGTTAGCTTTTGATTCATATGCACAGCAATTATTAACTATATTTCTGTTTCCTATCAGGTCCTTTCATTAACAGAAGGTATGCCAACGTCTTTATCAGACCCCCAGCAGAGAATAGGAGGGACGTTTATTGGCAGGAAAGGTATGCTCCTTTAGGATTCAGGATTATTCAGGACAAATGGGGAAGTTCACCATCCTGGTGTCTTCTGTATATGTTGGACCCCAACTTTTACCATCCACATCAATTATGGGAGTTGAACTCCAAATTATCTGAAAGATAATAGATTGTGTAAGACTTGCTTTGAGGGAAAACTTCTCTTCCTCAAAGAATGCTGACTTTCATTTGGAACAAGTCATGGGTGGAAAGAGAGATCACTGCCTGAGAACCACTACTCTAAAGTGTTTCCCAAGTTACATTAATTGAAAAGAGCAACTGAAAGAAACAAAGGACTCTGATATATACTGCATGGAAATTAATGTGAAAAATGACATATGTGGGTAAACTGGGGAAAATATCCAGAAAGGTTTACTGTTGATACTGTACCCATGTATCCTGTGCATAGCTGAGAACCACTAATGAGCCAAGGTACAATATTGGGTTGTACCTGTCACAGGTTGGCATAGTCAATTAGTCCTGCAATTTCCAATCATCTTATTATATCTCATCATTGCATTCAGCCCTCTTCTGCCTCATTCTTTTTCTTCATTAGTGACTTACATCTCTTTAACAGCATCACCCAGCCCTTATTAGAGTGATAGAAAGCCTGTCCCGATTACTAATATTTTGGCACAAAATAGTAAGATGGTTCTAGAAAATGCTGAAAGTCACCAGAGGGGAATGACCTGAGGTAGGAGCAGGCTAGGCAACCTTTTGCTGGTTAGAGGCTGTGCATTTGTTTCCTTTTTCAAAGGGCGAGGTCAATACTGCGATAACTTTACATGACTGGGGAAGATTGGTTCACTTACAGTAGATGCCTTCTCCCTGGTTCTCTGTCAAATGTTGACAACTTGGTTTCTGGGAGTTACAGAAGACACACAGACTGTCTTTGATGTAACTTATTGGCTACGACTGCCCACCCTTATTCTAAATTAGTCGTGGGAAACCTGAGGCCTTCCAGATATTGTTGAATATCATCTCCAATCTATCCCGGCTATTGGCTATCTAGGTGGGGCTCATGGCTTCAATAATTGGAGAGCATTTGGGTTTCTCCTCTTGCTCTACAGCCAATTCACATGTTTGTTTTTTAGTGGGTAGATTCTGCTCACAGAGATTTTAGCTGTTACTTGGTGAAACATCTGCCACGTTTTGAGAATCCTGAAAAGATTATTCAAAGATGTTCTATGACATAATACGTGAACTGGAAATCATTTAAAACGTTCACAGCACGGGAAGAAAAGTGGAGTAAGAAAGTACTTAATGGCTTACCAAAGGATCACAGGAATTCTGTCATCCCCCTCCCCTCTACCCGCAATCAGCTCCTTCTCTCATCATCTTTTCCTGCTCATGTTGACAGGATCAGAGAGCGCAGAAAGACTACCCAGGAACGTCAACGGGAGACATGCGAAGATTATTATCCATGTGAACATTATGCTATGCGCCATGGCTATGCTGCTGCCTACAAGCGGTTCTTTGGGCAGAGGAGGGGCGAGTGAAAGCATTACCATTCCCAGTGCCTGGAGCCTGGAGTTTGTAGCTACAAAGAGTGACATCTTTGACATGTATTGTTGCTTCTTAACTGCATATTATTCCACCTGTCGCTTCGTTCTTTTGCAGCCAGTGATTTCTAGTATCTGTTAATTAGCACAATGCTGATGTAACCGTGGTTGGGCAGAGAAAGGGTGTAGGTGTTTCTTATGAAATAAACAATATGGTTTGTTCATAACTGAAGAGTTTTCTTTGTCTTTCTTTCTCTAAATTTTAAATTTATTTTTTTTTAAAGTATAAAAGTAGGTGAAAAAAAGGTAATCAAATCTTCTATACAAGAATTCAATGTTCTTTCAGTGTTCTTACATGAGATTGCACAAGGATTTGGGGTGGGGAGAGACTGTCAAAATCTCACAGGATTGATGATCTTGTAAGAAATTGTTTTGTTTTGTTTTGTTGCTGTGCCTTTGAGTCAGTGTAATCCCTGCAGTTTTAGGCATTCTAAATTTGGGGAGATGGGCGGTGATAAATTTGAATTATAAGTAAGCAAGTAAATAAATAAATAAATTATTTTAAAAATTATTTTGGGTTCCCTGAAAAGTTTCTGATCCTATTATACTGTATAGTAATACTAATAGGTACTGGTCTTTACAACTCTATCCAGGCATTTCAGTGGGTTTTGTGATTATTGCCTCAATCTTAAATGTTTCCATGATTCAGTGCCCTTAGTAAAGGTAAAAGTTCCCCCCGCATATTTGTGCAGTCGTGTCCGACTCTAGGGGCCGGTGCTCATCTCCGTTTGTTAGCCGAAGAGCCAGCGTTGTCCGAAGACGCTTCCACGGTCATGTGGCCGCATGATGCGCGTGGAACGCTGTTACCTTCCCACCGAAGTGGTACCTATTCATCTACTTGCATTTGCATGCTTTCGAATTGCTAGGTTGGCAAGAGCTGGAGCTAGTGCGGGAGCTCACTCCGCACACAGGACTAGGGATTCGTACCTCCGAACTTGTGATCTTCCGATCGACAAGCCTGGCGTCTTACCCACTGAGCCACCACGCCCCTTAGCTTTCAATAAAGTTATACTGTGAAAAGTTAGGCCCCTGTAATTAAAGCTGTTAGTTATTAAAAATATCCAGATGGCTGTGCTCTAAGAGGCATAACTGTGCTTCTATCTCATTCCAAATCAAGTAATAACATTAGCCCCCCCGCACATTATGACTGCATAAGCACCAGGGACTCATTCATATAACATAGCATGCTGATGTGGTATGTTTATCAGTGTTAAAGAAATGGGTACAGCACCAAAGCTTCAGTCTTTAGTGATTATGTCAATATATTTGCCGCCCACTACTGTCCACTGTAATTTGGATTCTTTTCTTTAAAGATGGCAATGTCAAAACACACAGTAGCCTTTAAATTTGTTAAATATATGCAATATTCAAATATTTAGGTCTTAACCTACAGTGGGTTCTTTTGCAAGTAACTAAAACATATAAAAACATATAACTGAAGACCTGGTTCTGCCGCCTGGCATGGGAGGGAGGAAACGATAGTTCCTCATGGGGGTGGTTAACCCCGTAATTTTATAATGCCCTTCTTTTATTAATACTATCTCCCACTTGGATTTTTATATCTATTTATTATATTAATTGTATAAATTGTTGGTTTATATATTTTATATTTCATGCTTTTATCTAATTTTATTTTGTTGTAAACCGCCCAGAGTTCCCCGTCAGGGGAGATGGGCGGTTATATAAATTAAATAAATAAATAAAATAATAAATAAATATAGAAGTAACGTGAACAGAGACAAATACTGTAAGCCAGGGATGGGTGCTATGAAATGGTTAATATACTATGAAGCATATTAAGTAGATTACCTGTACTGGTAGTCCTCGACTTACAACCATTCGTTTAGCAACCGTTCGAAGTTATGATGGTGCTGAAAAAAGTGACTTACAACTGGTCCTCACACTTACAACTGTTGCAGGATCCCTGTGGTCACATAATCAAAATTCGGGCACTTGGCAACTGGCATGTATTTATGATGGTTGCAGTGTCCCGGGGTCATGTGATCGCCATTTGCAACCTTCCCAGCTGGCTTCCAACAAGCAAAATCAATGGGGAACCACGTGATTTGCTTAACAACCATGTGATTCACTTAATGACTGTGGTGATTCACTTAATGACTGCTGCAAAAAAGTCATAAAATTGGGTGCAGTCACGTGATGCCTCACTTAATGATCGCACTGCTTAATGATGAATTTTCCAGTCCCTATTGTGGTCGTAAGTCAAGGACTACCTGTGTATTGGCCTTATGTACACACAGAGAGAGAAAGTGTGTGTGTGTGTGTAAAAGTGATCTGAAAGACTGGCATTATGGCAGAAAAGCATATTATTCTCTGTATTCCCTAAGATGGCTCATGCAGAACATGAATGGAGTTCAGAGATTCTGATTTTTTGAACATTGCTTCTCATCATGCAAAGTGTGCACAAGCTGTAAATCTAGCCATGAAGGCTGAATGCCAAATCTTATGAAACTGTTCATTCACCATTGGTAGGACTGGCAGAGACTGTTCAGAGACAGCTAGAGTTTTTGCAGCATTTAATAAGGTATACACATTCAAAATGTTTTGTGCGAACTGTCCTGTAAATATATAATAATACGAAAAAGCAAAGTTACTGAATAGATTATCTAATTATCTCATCTGTATGTGGTATCATATATTTTTAGAAAATTAGGGTGTTTACACATCTACCGTATATGAACAACATCAGCCTCTTTGTTGTCACAATTCCAGAACCCTTAATCAAAATATGTTTTGGCCAATATACAAAATAGACAACCCGTGACCCATTGGGTCATCGTTTCAGATATATTTCCTTACCAGATTCCTCAATGCCTTCAACAATGGCAAAGCTTCTAATGTACTGCCTTCACTGGAAAAGTTCTTAAAAATTCAGGGAGAGATGTATCTGCCTTGAAAGTAGCCAATGTTGTACTGTATAGCATAATCAAACATCAGGAGTTGACCACAGGAAATGTATTATAATAATTTTTATGTCATAAAATGTTTTATAAAATTTGCCAAATTTCAATTCCAAGGAAGACATTCTGTAAGTTAGCCCATTTGGGGTACCTTGGTTCAAAAATTGTTGCCCTACAATGCACCGTTTAACCCAATTGAAGGTTACAAAGTATCAAACAGACATGAAAGTTTTAGTATTTAGATACAAAATGTTTAAAGAGTTTTTTAAGTAAAAACATGAATAAACACGTTTCATTTTGTAAATGAAACTTTTCAAGTGTCTTCAACAATTGCAGAAGCTTATGCCTTTCAAGCCTAATAGTTGACATGAAAAGCAACTGCAATCTGTCTAACATACTATCATCACATACCATGTATTTGGCACCAATAGAAGAGATTAGAAGATTTGCAACTGGTGTAAGTATTATGAATAGAGTATGGGTTGTGTTGTGGCCAAAATTCCAGTAACACAGCTGTTGAATAAATTTGGAAACAAAACATTACATTTTTATATTTTGCCCTTTATTTAATGAGAAATCATTAAATCTGTGTATGCTGATATGGCACTAGTGTGCTTTTGAAAAATGAATGGTATGTAAGAGACATGAACTGAGACCTTTCAGCAGCCTTCATGGACTTACCAGGAGAAAAGCAGCTGTAGAGAGGGCATGATGCCAATTGCATAAGGGGATTACACTTCTAATGACACTCTGAATGCATTGTGTGAGCAAAAAAATATTCAGAACTTTTCAAAAGTTGTGACCTACAGTACTTCAGGAGCAAGGAACCTATAGTCTGCATGACCAATTGCGAGGAATGCTGGAATTTGTAATTCAGCAACATCTGGATGGCCATAGGTTCCCCATCCCTAGAGTACATGAGCCATCTCCACCTACTAGAATGATTCCACAGGGAGATTATATTACAAGAGAAATCAAAGTTCCTGGCTCTCTGTCCACATGCATTTTGGTCCCCTTTGCTTCACTCTAACTTCAGTTTAGGTTGTATTTCCTTCTAAGGAATAGACTAGAATATTCCGTACCCTGAAAGATCAATCTAATTAAGATCAATACCCTCTGGATAAATTTAATTAAACTGGCTGATACAGCACCGTAAACTTGAACTGGCTGACATAGTGGGCAAAAGATTGTGAAGCATTATGATTTCTGTCCAGGTCATCAGAGTTCATAGCAGTTCAAATGTTACTGTTAACCACTCTTTTCTGGTTTTGGTTTCCTATCCTTAGAAAAATGTCCAGGGAATCAGGTTCTCTATCTGACACAGCCAAGGCATAGCCTTGGGTTAGTACTATTTTTGAGATCTTCAGTTATGCCTTCAAGCATATCTTTTAATGAATATCATAGCAGCTCTGTACCTGGATGGTGTGAAGTGCTACTTCTGATCATGGCTGTATTCAAGGGGGGAAGAAAGGGAGAACAAAGAAATGTGTGTCATGATGTCACAATGCAAACTCCACCACTTTTAATATGTGATGTCACGTGCAAGTATGCAAGGTATACAGCTTGCATCATAATATTATGATGGACAATTGGTCCTTTTGACTTCTGCTTGCTGCAGACATCATACATGTGAATCATTTTCAGAATATACACAGCTCAGCTGTGAGTTCTGTAATGGAAAGGGTTGATTTTCAGCCACTTTTTCTCCCCAGCACTTTTTCCTCAAAGGCTGAATATATAAAATGGAACAATTAATTGGGTTTAGGTGTTCCCATAACATGAATGACTGAGTTCAACTAGTTTAACCCTGTACATGAACCTGTTTTAATTTAAATTTAACCCCTATTGATATTCCCATAACATGCTGCAACCTCTCCTGTTAATACCACCTGATACCATTGGGAATCCTTTGGAGAAAACCTGGGGAGGTAACTACTGTCCTTGTAGCTCTATTTGTAGGAGCAGGACTACTGACGTTCTTCCCAGCTGAAGCTACACTGTAGAGTTTCCATCATCTGCTTCCTGGGTATAAAAGGAATATGTCCCTGGTATGGTGTGGTTGCTGGTTGAAGGGGTAATTCTAAAGGTGGGGAGTTCTATTGGGAGCATAATAGGGTAGTTCTTTGGGTGAGCTAACTTATTGGGAGAGTTGTTTTATGGGTTAGGGTTAGGGTTGGGGAGTGTGTGAAATGGGGCATAGTCTGGATTAAATATTGATATCAACTGATAGGGGCAGTTATGACAAAAGACTATAATATGAGTGTTGTAGGGAAAAGAGAGTAGGCTTTTGATGGACCTCACTTCCTTTCAGGTTGTAGTCTAAAGGAAGTGAAAGTGAAAGTGGACCCCCACTCCAAGAATCTTGCTTTTTAATGGAATGTCAGTTGCTTGTATTTTCCAGGATTTAACGCTAGATGAAAGTGCTGATTTGATATGTATTTGGAAGACCTGGCAGAGAGAAGAGAGGGGTGTTAATCTGTTTCAGACAAAGTTCAGGATTTATTCTAAGATAAATCTGAGATGATCTGTGCTGAAAATTAGATTGGAGAAATTCAACCCTGATCAATCTCTTGGGGCTCTCAGAAACTTTGGGTACCATGGTATACTGTATATCTGTAATGGTATGTGGGAATGACCTTGGGAGAATGGGCCAAGAGACACTGCCTAGGGAATGATCAGATAAGAGATAGCATAGCCTGCAGCTGGATAGTGGGTGGGGCAAGAGGCTCAGAAGAGACCCTCCCCGAGTTTCTCAGGCTGTAAAGGAAACAGGGAGAGAATTGTACTTTCAGACATGCAAAATTGATGTCAGCCTTACTAGGTAGACCATACAGGAAATACGACCAGATGAGCTAATTCTACTTTATTATAAAGCTTTTTTGTTTGTTGTTTATTCGTTCAGTCGCTTCCGACTCTTCGTGACTTCATGGACCAGCCCAAGCCACAGCTTCCTGTCGGCCGTCGCCAACCCCAGCTCCCCCACGGTCAAGTCCGTCACCTCCAGAATATCATCCATCCATCTTGCCCTTGGTCGGCCCCTCTTCCTTTGGCCTTCCACTTTCCCTAGCATCAGCATCTTCTCCAGGGTATCCTGTCTTCTCATTATGTGGCCAAAGTACTTCAGTTTTGCCTTTAATATCATTCCCTCAAGTGAGCAGTCTGGCTTTATTTCCTGGAGTATGGACTGGTTTGATCTTCTTGCAGTCCAAGGCGCACTCAGAATTTTCCTCCAACACCACAGTTCAAAAGCATCTATCTTCCTTCGCTCAGCCTTCCTTATGGTCCAGCTCTCGCAGCCATAAGTTACTACAGGGAATACCATTGCTTGGACTATGCGGATCTTTGTTGTTATAAAGCTACATTATTTTACATTAATTATACATTAATTATAAAGCTACATTAATTATAAAGCTACATTAACAGAATCCTATGGTGTCTCACAGAATCTTATCTTGTCCCCCCTATTGTTTCATATGTACATAAAACTGTTGGGGTAGGTTGTTCAGAGCTTTGGAGTAGGGAACTATCAATATGCTGATAACATCTAGCTCTAATGCTCCCTACTATCTCATCAGTACCCTTGTACTGTCAAATCTTGGTAATGGGCTGAATGAGGGTGAACAAGATGAAATGGAACAAGTTTAGAAAAATGATTAGAATATTTGGAATTCATTTTTCAAGTTTCATAATGCAGTTCCCTTTTTTTGAAACATAATATCATTTAGGGGATTGAATATATTGCAAAATGTGAAATAGTAAGAGTCTCGTATGCATGTCCGTGGATTATAATACGTATACTAGAGTGGCCTTCTTCATTCTGGTGCTCTAATTGGGAAAGATGGGAATTGTAGCTTACCACATCTGGAAAGCATCAGTCTGGGAAACACTTCAACTTTTGTCTCAAGATGACTGAAGAACCCAAATGCCCAGCATTTCCTTGCCTTGGTTTGGGCTCTGTTAGGAAGGTTCCATGCAATCCATCAGCCTCAATAGTTGGATGAGATTAAGTGATTAGCTGAACAAACTTCTCTAAAGTAGCCAAAGTTTACTTGAGCCAGAAAATGCTGAGCTGTTATTAATGCTGTTATTGTTAGTATACTGAAATCCAACATTAACACAGAACATTTCTCAAAATGAAAAACACATAAATTTGTTGAAATCCTTATGTCTTCTTGGACAAACTACTCAAAATCCAAAGTACCAAATAGACTAAAATGTTTGTCATTGTATGAAATGCAATTTGTTTCAGAATAGTTAAATTTTAGTTGCACAAAACAGTACAACACAACCTGTAATTCAGTTTATCAACAGGAAAATAAGAACTATTCCAGAATATCAACAGGACCCATTGGCAGGATCATATGATTTCGTAGATTTCTTTAGCTTTGGTTTGCCTAATAAACATTGTGCTAATCTATAAACCATTGTTTGCAAACTAAGACTCAGTTGTGTCTGGGTTCTCACAATTGGCTGAGACAAAAGGGAACTGCATTATTTGTTTAGAACGCTGGGCGAACCCAACCTCAGCAGGGCTGTTTTTTCATTCTTGAGAGCCATCAGTCGGATTTCTTTGACGTGCTGTAACTTGGTCAGCAGTGGGGCAGAAAAGAATTAGTTTCAATTCAGAACAGATATGTTCTGGGTTAAACCCTCTTTGCCAAGTCTTCTAAGCCCGTTCTAATCAGTCATGGGGGGAGGGAGAAGTTAGCTCCTTGCTGGCAGAATCCTGGCAGGCCCAAATTCTGAGCGGGTGCACCATCTAAGCCAGTGTTTTTCAAACTTGGTAACTTTAAGATGTGTGGACTTCAACTTCCAGCATTCCCTAGCCAGCATGCTGGCTGGGGAGTTCTGGGAGTTGAAATCCATACATCTTGAAGTTGCCAAGTTTGAAAGGCACTGATCTAAGCCAAGTCCACTGCTATGTGCCAGGTAAAATGAGGAAGTGACCAGTGATGGAAGGAAGCCTTGTCAGTACTCTTCTGGTACAAGTGCTCATAGGATATCAGAGATACCATGAGGAAAGTAGGTCAAAATTGTATTCCTCAAAATATTGGCTTTGGAACCAGTTAGTGTGATTGTGTGCTGCCACAACCACAGTAAAGAGTAATGACAGCATTAATGGATGGTTTAGTTAAATGTATTATGCAAATAGTGCCATTCTGTCATATAGTTAAGTTCTTAGTTTTGGGCTTGGTTTTCTTTATACAACAGCTGTTTCTTCAGTTATGCTTTCATTTATAACATATGTGAATCTAAATACAAGTACAGTAAACACCAATATGTCAGCTGATCTTCTCTCCCCCCTGAGATTTCTAAAAGGAAACTTGCCCTCCCCTTCAGCCTTCAGAAAATTCTCCACATTCTCTATATTTCTTCTGAAATGGAAGCTGCACAGAAGCTTTCTCATGGAAACGGAAAGAGATCTCCAACTCTCAGGAGATTGTTGCAGACCCACCAATGAATGTTCTTGGTTTCTTAATTAGATAATCCTCGGCAGCTATAATGTGGTGAATCCCCCCTGCTCCGAACTGCAATACTAAATGTTACAACATATTTCTGTAAAACTATTCTCATTCACACTTTTCCCCTTTTCCTGAAATGTCAAAACTGTGAACATTTTTTTTTAACCATGGCCTGATAGAATTTTGGAAAGGCTGCCTGAATTATATAAAATTTCTTGAGAGAAGGATCTTAGCCTACAGGCTGCCAGTTAACCATCTCTGGGCAATTCCATACTGCGGTTTAAGTTACTTGCCTCCCATGCTGCTCTCATCTGTTTCTTAAGCCAACTACAGAAATTTCTGACTGGACTGCAGTGGGTTAGCAATGGGTGGTGCTGAGGTGGTGCTCAGTCCAGACTATGCAAGACCTGAGAGATGGTCCTCCTGCTTCTTGCCCTGCCCAGCCATGCATGGAAGGAAAGCCTTTTTGTCTGGCCTCTGTGTGGACTGGTGTACCACTGCCTGCTTTTTCCTTTGAGGGATTATTTCCTCCTCACTAGTCCCCTGCCCCCTGCTTCTTTTTTTGGTCCTGGAGAAAAATCTATCTGTGTGGTTGCTAAGAGTCAACACCAACCTGATGGCAGAATCAAGCAATCCCTTGCCTTTCCTTTGCCTTCCCAGATGTTTACACAGATGGATGCCTTCTCTTCCCCACCCCTTTATCTCCTCTGTCTCTAACATAGATCCTTTCTATTTTTTCTTTTATGGTACCGTCATAGTTCAGATGCTACTATAATCAAAACAACAGGGAACAGGTTGTTCCTTCATACCTACCTATGTTCCTCTGCAGGTCCATAGAAACTTTGTAGAAAGGGAGAACTAATAGTTCAGCTTCACAGAAACAAAGCAGCAACTTTCCTACCTTGCAACTTAAAGATGTTAAAGGGAAGGGAAGTGTAGCTGTACTGTGGGCAGAGGGTGGCAAAGCAAGTGGAGCATGCTTCATCCAGCCTAGGCAGAAACCAAAAGGGTGCCCATTGGGGGTGTGTGTAAGGGAGCATGAGCTTCTAGGGTGGAAGGGCGTTTGTTGACTTAATGGGCCATTATTGGATCAAGTGCAAGATTACATAAAAAGCCAGCAACTGCTGACTCAGCAGAGAAGAGAACCCCCCCCCCCCTGCTCAGGATGAAATGGCTGCACAAGGCAGCAACCAGCCCCTGGAGGAGAAGGAGCATGCTAGACCCTGCAGCCAGTTGGAGCCGGGGTAGCTACTGGAAAGGAACAAACTGCTGGAGACCATTAACTCTGAAGGGCAACTTGGGCACTGGGTGTATTTGCAATAGGTTGGGAGTGGGATGAGGACGGCAACATCCGTTGCAGCATTCAGGAAGTGGTGAATAGGCTGTACTGGTGATGGACCAAGGAGACAGTGTGGATCTGCCTGTTGTCTCAAAATATTATATCATGATAGTGTCTACTGTCCAAACAAAGGAGTCCCCAAAAGAACAAAGGTAAGACATCTGAATTGTTTTTTTAAAAAACAAACAGAGCAACCTTGGTTTTTTTAGAATTAAAATCTGTGGCATCTGTTGCATTATATGTTGCCATTTCCAAGCAAATGTTAACTACAGCAGAATCTTCCACTCAAGGCTGGAATGCATTTCTTATTGCATATAAAACTAACTTTGGAGAATAGTTTTGTTGTTGTTGTTCAGTCGTTAAGTCATGTCCGACTCTTCATGACCCCATGGACCATAGCACACCAGGCCTTCTTGTACTCCATTGTCTCCTGGAGTTTACTCAAATTCATGTTCATTACATCGGTGATGCTATCTAACCATCTCATCCTCTGCCGTTCCCTTCTCCTTTTGCCTTCAGTCTTTCCCAGCATCAGGGTCTTTTCCAGTGAGTCCTCTCTTGGAGAGTAGTACTAAGCTTTATTATGTATACTTTTTATTTTTATCTTGAGAGCCATAAACATTATTTTATTTTTTAAAAAGAGGATTAGAATGTTAAAGCTGTCAACCTTCTACATCCTTGGTTGTGAATCAGTTTCAATGAACTCAGTAGTATACAGTACATGTTTTTTTATTAAAGATAAAGCAGTCTCTTCAGTTTCACTAGTGTATCTTCTTAAACAGTGTAGCTAATACAGATCCACTATAGTACTTAGTGTTTGAGTTAAATTCCAGTGCATCATGATACTTAGGTAATATTCACATAACATCCAAACCTAAATATCTGACTAATGAACATGCACTTTCTGCCATCTAACCAGCTGCTGCTTGTGCTTCTTTAACCAGAGTCTTAGGCTTAACACACCTGCCAAATCCAAACAAGCGAGTTTTTAACTTACGGAAACCAGAATTTCCAAACTTATGGCCAGGTACAAATTTGTTTTCTGTAAGGCCAAATTAGTGGAGTTGAACTTGGTTAAGACTTACACTTACAAAGCTAAGCATGACCACAGGTGTGTATAAGATGATGGTGTGTACTTGGGCTTTTTGGTTTAGCATATTATGCGAACACAGCCATGCTACACAGCTTGTAGGGTGCAAGTGTAGATTTCCTCCACAGCTGGCTCTGTTAATCTGAAGGAAGCAAAAGCTTGGCTTAGAGCAGCAGGAGCCTAGGCTGATGAGGCAGTGGCAGCTGTGGAACCATTTCCACATTTTTTTTCCATATGCTTCCCCCCCCCCCCTTTTTTTTTTTTTTTACAATTTTCAAAATAAAACCTGGCAACCATTTCTGATGCAATCCCTCCTTGTTCACTGTTTAGATTGCATAACAAGAGTTGTTTTAAAAAGCTTTGGCCATCCATTCTGCTACATCCATAGCAGTGAAATCATAGGTCCTCAGAATGACAAAGGATCGAACATTTTGTGACTGCAAACTTTCTTACAGCCCGCCAACCCCAAGAAACTTTGGATCTTTGACTGCTTATCTTCCACCCATTTGGAATGAATTTTTACTTCCCAGCACAAAGTTTGTCATTTGCTTTCTGTTTTAAAGACATTTGTGAGAGTTATTGAAATCCTTTGGAAATGCCATGACCTTTTGCTTACAGCAGATATGCAAATGACTGCCAGAGCCAGATGTGGGCTTTTTGATCCATATGAAAAATTTTGAATTGGAACCAGGACTTAAGAAAGAGAGGGCCAGAGATGCCTTGGCTAGGAGCCTGTTGTACGTAGTCATAGAATATAAGCTGTGGCTGAAAGGCAAAAGCTTCTAAGAAGGATCCTTTAGGAGAAGCTCAAGCAATAGAGAAAATCTGCTAGGAATAGGGGAATATGATGAATCTCCTGGTGCTTCTGCTGTTTACCTTGCTGCTGACAGTCCCCTGCTGTTGTGAAGGAGGTAAGGGAATATGACATGTAGTGAGTGACCTGCTCCGGTCCTGCCACATCACTCAAGAGAATGCCACACACCTACAGTATTTCTCCATACATATTTAAGGATTAGCAGTTGGATCCTCAATATGAGATCTGCTCCCATAAATCTAAAAGAAGGGTTGACTTTCTCACTTAGGAAAAGTGACACACATCTCAATACAAATGATGAATGATCAGACATACTATCTCATACTATCTTATCTTTTTTTTTAAGAGATGAACAAAGCTCTGGATGAAGGTAAGTAATTCCCCATTACAAATCCTAACAGATATGGTGTATACAGTTTGTTGGTTTGATGTCTGTTTTTCATCCATCCCTTTAGAAAAGACACAGGAAACTTGTTGGGAAAGGGGAGACAATTTAGGCTGCCTGAGAATGATGGGGACTCACTTGGGAGAAGGTGGTTTAAAGAGTAGGTGTCCTCCCTCTGTTCTTCCAATTTGCTAGTAATCCCTTGAGCTAGATGGGGGAAAGTTATGGCTTTCTTGATTCTCCATGGTCTCACATGTGGAGACCAATTATAGTGAAAAATATTACCACTGTTCGTCATTTTTGAATTTTTCAGAGTCAAATAACATGGAGAAACTTTACAGGAAAGCCTGTGGTCCCTAGCAGCTTAAAGTAACTTAACACACACCTCTTTTAGGTGTTAAAAGAGACCTGGCACAAACTCAATTTGCCTATTAGTCCCCCAATGAATAAATGCCCTATTGGCTAGACACACAGGAACATTCTTGCAGATAGTCTGGCAAAAAACTAAGAAAGGTTCTCAGAAGGTGGTGGCCAAATCAGTCTGTTGCAGCAAAATAAGTCTCACAGCACCTCAAGGACTACCTGATTTATTGTAGCATAAACTTTGTGGATTAGAGCTGCTTCCTCAAATGCTATTTGATGAAGGCAGATCTGAGGCTACCATACAAGATCTCACAAGACAAGTCACCTCCATTTTTAAAAGTGCCAGGCATACATTTTCTTTGGCCATTCAACAGAATTTCAATGAATTTTCTCCTTCAAATTCCCCCTGGCAAATTTTTTCTATTGAAAGGTCTCAGCAACTCACTGACTTTTCAGAACGTTAGATATTTCATGTATGATACAAGATAGTCTACAACCCTGAAAACGAATACATCATGGCATATCGATGTAATTTTTGAATTCTCTGGCTTCAGGGAATATTTTCACAACGATGTCTGCCAGAAAGAACCACTGTTATTTGCCACATTTCCTTTTGGAGAAGACCTGTTGCCCAATAAATGGGGCATATTGAGCCCCTAAAATCACCACCACTTGACAATCCTCTGTATCTGCACATTGCAGAGGCTCCATACTACTTAATAAGCTGTCTTGATGCTATTTTTCATACTGATGAATTCTTGATAAGTTTTCAAAGAACTCCTGCTTCCTGAATGCGGAGGTGGTGTTCTGTCACAGTCACCTCCCTGGATGGACAGCTGGGCTGTGAGAAGCCGGGGCTTTGAACAGGACTACAGGGTCTTCTTTCAGTCAAGGTCCTGTGACCCAAACACTCCGTCTGGGGCAGGCTTTGACAACCCCAATGTTTTGGTTGCAGAAGATCGTACTTTGCATTCTGAGGGCAGCTAAGGGCCACAGCACCCATGTAAGCAGAGTTGGGTTGGGGGGACGTTTGGGGAGTTTTGTTTATTTTTCAACTGCTACTCCTATTTTAGAGCCTAAACTGCAGCTTCCATCTGCTTCCTACTTCAAACAAGCAGGAAACTCTCTTTGGTTTTCAGCAGCAAGCCGGAAAAAGGGAACTCAGGGGGTCATAGGTTCAATTTAGGGGTGGTTCCAGACTCAGGTAGGAGGTGAGACAATTCCTGTAAACAGGATCTGTTCATTATCAAATATTTGCAAAGTGTAAAGATTTAACTTCAGTGTTTCACCTTGTTTGTTCCTGGATCACTTTCCACCCTTCTTAGCATTTAACCTTTAGTATCCTATCACCTAAGGGGCATGGTGGCTCAGCGGGTAGGACGCCAGGCTTGTCGATCGGAAGATCGCATGTTCGGAGGTTCGAATCCCTAGCCCCGCGTGATGGAGTGAGCTCCCGTACACGCCCCAGCTCTTGCCAACCTAGCAATTCGAAAGCATGCAAATGCAAGTAGATTAATAGGTACCACTTTGGTGGGTAGGTAACAGCGTTCCGTGTGGGTCATGCCGGCCACATGACCGTGGAAGCGTCTTCGGACAACGCTGGCTCTTTGGCTAACAAACGGAGATGAGCACCGGCCCCTAGAGTCGGACACGACTGCACAAATGTGCGGGGGGAACCTTTACCTTTACCTATCCTATCACCTGTGTCAATAATTTGTTTTCCCTAGTGTCTTATTTTTACTTACTGTATGCTATGCTTCTGTGTTCTTATTCTATTCCAGTGTTTCTCAACCTCAGCAACTTTAAGATGTATGGACTTCAACTCTCAGAATTCTGGAAGTTGAAGTCCATACATCTTAAAGTTGCTGAGGTTGAGAAACACTGTTCTATTCCTTATTATATGTCCTAGCTTGTTACAAGACTACTCTCTTTCACTGTCCTATACCTGTAGTCCAGAGCTTTCCAAACTGTGTGTCGGGACACGTTAGTGTGTCGGCTGTAGTGTCTTTGTGTGTCGCGGCTGCTGCTGCCTCCGAACCCTGCCAGGATTCCACGCAGGTCCTAGTGCCTGCCTTGTGCCTTGCTGCCTCCAAACCTGCCCTTCCAGGATTCTGCGCAGGTCCTAGTGCCTGCCTTGTGCCTGGCTGCCTCCAAACCTGCTGTAAATCCGCGCAGGTCCTAGTGCCTGCCTTGTGCCCTGCTGTAAGAGTGTGTCGCGAAATGATGCCCTGCTGTAAGAGTGTGTCGCGAAATGATGCCCTGCTTTAAGAGTGTGTCGCGAAATGATGCATGTCTAAAAAGCGTGTCACCAACATGAAAAGTTTGGAAAGCTCTGCTGTAGTCTAATACCATTTAATCCTATAGTTATGGTTCTTTACATGACCATATACAACTGTTGCCCACACCACATGACTCTGTCCAAAGTCACTTACCTGGTTCTTGATAAGTTGACTCTGCTGTTGGGGGAGATTCAGGCAGACTTCTCTCTGCTGCTCTGGGCTTCTAAGGGGTAAGGATGGTGCTGGGGCTTGCTACTGGGTAGAAGTATCGAGGTGTTGCGAATTCTTTTTTCTGGGCTGCTGCTTTGTGCCCACAAGCCCCTCTTTGGCTGCTGCTAGTGCTCTGGGCCTCCAATAATCTCCTGGCAACACTCTGGGCCTGTTTATAGTGCCATCGTGGATGCCCATGATCTGGGCCTTGGTTTGCCAGGGCCCTGTGCTGCATCTACTTGTCAGCTACTCTACTCCATGAAATAGTGGGTGTCCCAGGCTTCATTGGAGCACAGCTGGCCCTCTGCCTTAGTGCAGACCTCCTGAATGCCAGTGCTTTGACTCACCTCAGAGGGGTTTGGATGGTGGTTTCTTTGCTTACTGGGATGCTTCATCAGCAACACCCTTGTCCAGCTGCCACCACCCTGCTGTTGCGGCCACTGCTCACTCCTCTGGCTGCCATGCTGATGGGTTGACCACTCCTGATATCCTGGGCTACTGCCAACATTTCTTTGCTGTCGCCTGCAAATCCCAATGCCTTATTTTATGCTTTCTCACTGCCTTCAGGACTTCAGCTTCCAGCAGCCAAGCAATTTCCTAAAAGGGGGGGGGGCTCCGAAAAGGTGCAGTTGGAGGAAGAGCAGAGGTGCCTTTGCCACTGGCTGCCTATCCTCCCACAAAAGGCAACTCGAATCCCTAGGGCCACAGGTTGCCCATCCCTGACAGAGGGCACGAGAGGAATTTCAACTTCGGAATCCATTTTGTGTGTGGCATTTAAGCATTTCTGTTTTCTCATATTTTAACATATTGCATTTACAACAGGGATTAAAATCAGTCAGGAAAGAGCAAATACCTTTGTCAGAAGGCAGAAGAGGGCTTACCCATATTCTGAAAGGTAATGCAGATATCTGTAATAACTAGTTGAGAAAAGATGAATGCATAGATTATGAAAAGCATTGAGATGCCAGCTATTGGAAATAAATGAATTTTCCTTGCTTTAAGAGGGCTAATTTAAATACCATTGCAGAGAGGAGGAAGCTCCCCAAAAGTGCTTTTTAAGGTGATATCCAGTGTAATTGATGTAATATTTCAGAAGTGCTTATCTCGCACGTATCAATTCAAATGCATGTTGACTCACTGCACACATTTTAGCAGATTGCACAGATGTTACAATCACATGAAGGTGCTGAATGTATTTAATAAATGGTATTTAATAAATGGTGTTTAATAAATACATTTATTATATAATAATAATAAATGTATTTAATAAATGGTATTTAATTCATGTATTTAATAAATGGTAGGAGTATGTTTAATATTATGACTATCATATGCTATGCTGTTGCCTCTGGATTGGCTAGAGATAGCTATACATATTCTGGCTTCTGATACTACTGAAAGGTACCACAATGATGCCAATAAAATACTTGCTTATTTTACTAAGTACATTCAGGACTAAGGTTCTTTTTACCCAGCCAACAAACCTCATGTTCCTTCCAATGGTTTAGAGTTGTTCTGGCCACTCAGATCTTGAGTGTTATGATCCTATATCTCCTGTAGCATTGTAACATCTTGCTTCTGAGGGTGGATACAGTTTATTTTGCACTTTTGATCCCTGCCTCCTTAACTTTTGCCCAAGTTACAGAACCTCATGTTCCTCCTCCAATATCCATCACTTAGGCTCACCTGGGACTCCCTTATTTCTGGTGTCTTAAAGGTCCTACGCTTTGGGATAGCTCCACTAAGTCTCGGGTCACTGTGTTCCCTGATCCCTGCGTGTCACCATTCTATTCTAGTTCCCTTGGATTTCTTTCCTCATCATATGCTTTTCAATAAATTCCTTACTGGCATCATAACATTGAATCAACCTTGGAGGGCTAAGAAAAAATAAACTGCAAATTGGTGTAATTAATACCAGGAAAGACAGTGGAGGACAGGAAGGCCTGGCGTGCTATGGTCCATGAGGTCACGAAGAGTCGGACACGACTAAACGACTGAACAACAACAAAAAATACCAGGAAAAGAAATTATCCTGCATTTTTTCCTGCCAACTCTCAATTTGATGAAAGAAAATTTGCTTTAGAATTTATTTCAAAGGAGAAAATAATTTTGAAGCAATTCTCATAGATAAGAGTACAGTGTTTTTGCACTTATTTAATTCTGAAGTAGTTGAAGGCTGTGTCTGAATGTTTTGTTTTTCACTGTGCAAACCTCTCTCCATGATTCCAGTACCCTTAACTTCTTACATTTCCCCAACAGAAGACATCCAGAAATTTTTTTCCCATTGGGCTTTTTCAGCAGTGGTACTGTGTCAACTGTCCTGGAGAGTTCTTGAAGAACTTCTTCTCTTAAAAAGTCATCCAGTGTCCTTGGCCATAAATTTGGTGGCAAATTTTAAAATATTGTTTGAGCCCAGCTCTAGGTATAAGGGAGACCCATTAACTTTCTCATCCATCAACTTTAAAAAAAACCAAAACCTGTAGCTTACTCTCAAACTGTTTCCCCATCTATACTGACTTGTAGTTGTGTGCTTATAAATATGTGGCTAAAATCTTACAGAGAAGCTGGTGCAGTTTAAATGTAAAAATGATTGGCAGGAATCGTTCAAATTAAACTCCCCTTTGTTTAATTGGAATAACACTCTGTCTTAAAGGTGTTACTGTTTTTAAGAAACTGTTATTGAGATAAAAATTGCATACATTAAAGTAACTTTAACTTCATTATAAATTATTGGCGAATATGGGCGTAATAAAGGCAGTAATGTGTTCACTAATAAAACCCATTAATAGTGGCAGCAGATGAACTATCCATCAATTGTTTATCTTTGAATATAGCTAAATGAGTTGGGGAGCCTGCAGTTGGGGTAACTCGGGAGCTGGGTTCATGATGCCACACTAATAGGGAGACCTATAAAGGCTTGGTAAATTCTTGTCTGACCTCTTCCCCCAGCCTGCTCAGCAGAATGAGCTGTCACAAATACAGAAAAACTGGCCTGCCTCATTTTAAAGGAAATGTCATCATTCACATTAGGAGCTAAGGAAGGGATACAGGGTAAGGCCATGACGTCAAGCCTCCAGCATGGTTTAACTGCATTGCTGCTCCTTCCACTGATCCTCTCCCTGTTCTTCAGGTACTATGAAATGTTCAAGTCCCCGATGGAGATGAAGCAAGAGCAGTGTGAACATTATGCACCCTGTGACTACTACTCTGAAATAGTGGGATTTCCTACAGCATATCGCCACTACTTTGGAAATGTCTGAATGTGAACATTTCTCATCAAACTGGGACATCTGCACGGACAAAGAGTGAATGGTGTGGGCAGCTTAGGGAAAACAGGAATAGCATATTGTTTCTATTTCACTAACAAGAGTTTAACAGCAATAGTTATGCAACATATTCACTTTTAAGACAAGAAATAAGCACTTCCTCTTTTCTGAGGTGTAAGTAGTAGTAATTTCTGCTAGTAATAAATTCCAATTAATGTAATTGGAAGTTGAGGGCCACTTCTGGTGGCACCTTAATGGTAAAATTTGTAATTGTATATAGAAGGTGTTGTTGACAAGGTTTTTTTCTTATATCAATTCATACTAGACAAATACTTACATTTTTGTCCTGGTCACAGAAGCATTTATAATAAATAAATAAAAACCAATAAAACTTTTCATGTTGTATAGTGCAAGCATTTCAAGGAAACATATTCTTCAGCTATGCGAAGGACATAGTCCTTTAACTGTAATGGGATTAAGCCTTATAATGAGATGTCTGACTAGGAACTGAACCCACTATTTAAGAATATAGAGATGCAAAATTAAAGGCTTGTTTTTTGTTTTTTGCTCTCTCATTACTGCTGTTTTTACTGTTTTACTCACTCGCTGGATCGTCACCTTGTTGTGGTGAGTGGGCTTGTGTGTTCCCAATGAACCCTGTGAGCGAAGCCGTCGGGAGTCATGTACTCCTGGCAGGGTCACCCATGGCGGTAAGGTCCAGGGGGAGGAACCAGACAAAGAACGATCCAAGAAAGTCCTCAACGGCAGAACAGGCGGAAGATAACAAGGTGTATTGTTACAACGGCTGCGAAGGCGGATGAAGGCTGCAGCAAACAAAAGGTCACCAATCGTCATGGTATCCATGCCATTGGATTAGAACCTTTTTCTGTGAAGGTTGTGTGCTGATCGTTGTGCACCGATCTCCACACATAAAACAAATTCACGCACAGGCGTCTTCCAACCACACCAAACCCAAAACAACCAAAAGTCCCATGGCGACTGACGAATGGCAACGGGGGCAGGACTGTGAAATCCGGAAGCTCCTAGTCATGGACCAGCACATGGGCGGTGGATACGGATTCAGTCGCCCTGACTCAAGGATCGAGGCAGTTGAGTAGTTCGGCAGCTGTATCCACGACTGAGCAGCCCTATTTAGGATCCACTCTGCTCACCCCATATGGGGAGGGGGCTAGAAAAGGTGCCCTAAACATAGTCTGCCTCATTTTCTCCCTGACTGGATTACCGCGACCAGTGGGGTCACCATCTAGCGGTCGTAAAAAACACATGAATTTTGGAACATGGAATATACGGACACTGCAAGACAATATGGATAGTGAACGACCTGAACGTAGGACTGCCATTATTGCAAGGGAGCTGAGACGTTTTAATATTGATATAGCAGCACTCCAAGAAACTCGAAGAGCAGGAGAAGGACAGTTGAAGGAAGAAAAAGGAGGTTATACCTTCTTTTGGAAAGGACTGCCTGAACAAGAACGACGAATACATGGGGTAGGCTTTGCTATCAAAAACGACATTGTGAAGCTCTTGTCAGAAGTTCCCACTGGGATTAACGAACGACTCTCAACTCTGCGAATAAAACTCGCCAAAAACCAACAGGCAACTATCCTAAGTGCTTACGCACCAACACTAGATGCAGATGAGGATATCAAGGAAAAATTTTATACCCAGCTGGACACCATCTTATCAGAGATACCAAAGGAGGATAAAATTATCCTCCTGGGCGATTTCAATGCAAGAGTTGGGCGTGATTTTGATTTGTGGCCAGGGATCATTGGGAAAGAAGGAGTTGACAACAGCAACACAAATGGAATCTTACTTCTGACTAAATGTGCAGAGCATAACCTTGTCATTACTAACACACTCTTTCGCCAGAAAAATAAATTTAAAACATCATGGAAGCACCCACGGTCGAAGCACTGGCATCTTTTAGATTATGTAATTGTCCGTGCTAGAGATCGCCGTGATGTACTTCTCACCAGAGCCATGACGAGCGCCGATGACTGCTGGACAGACCATCGATTAATTCGATCCACGATGGCCATAAAGATTGTCCCTCATCGTAGGCTCCAAGGAAGAAAACCAAGGCGTAAAATGAATACACTGGCCCTTCAAGATCCTATTAAACGAGCTTGCTTTCAATCAACTCTCAAGGAACATCTGCCTATGGAACTTCCTGAAAATGTTGAGGAACACTGGATTAAATTGAAGACTTCTATTATTTCAGCCTGTGAACAAACTATCGGATACCAGACTAAGAGACATCAGGACTGGTTTGATGAGAACGATAGTGAGATTGAACATATTATTGACAAGAAAAGGAAAGCCTTCCAGATATGGCAAAAAGATATTAACTGTGCCGTTAAGAAAAAAATCTACGCCAGTGCAAAGGCAGAAGTCCAAAGAAGAACTAGAGAACTTAAGAACATATGGTGGATAAAAAAAGCCCAAGAAACCCAACATTTTGCAGATGCTCATGATGCACGGGGCTTTTTTAATGCCATAAAGGCCATCTATGGACCAACAAACCATGGTACAAATCCCTTACGCTCAGTAGATGGTGCTAAGCTTCTAAAGGACAAAGAGTCTATTGCACTGCGCTGGAAAGAGCATTACTACAATCTCCTTAATCGTCACTCTACTGTGGCTGATGAAGTCTTCTTGCAAATCCCGCAAAAACAAATAAGAAATGAGCTTGCAGTACCCCCTAGTTTGGAGGAAGTCAGTAAAGCCACTAAACAAATGAAAAATAACAAAGCTAGTGGACCTGATGGGATTCCTGCTGAAGTCTTTAAAGAAGGCGGGCCTGAACTTACACAACAACTTCATAAGCTCATCGAAAAAATCTGGATGAGGGAGGAGATTCCAGCAGACTTTAGGGATGCCATAATTATCACTCTCTTTAAAAAGGGTGATAGAACAGACTGTGGAAACTATCGAGGCATCTCCCTTCTAGCCACAGCAGGCAAAATCCTGGCAAAGATCATTGCAAACCGTCTCCTATCTGTATCAGAAGACATCCTCCCTGAAACGCAAAATGGCTTCCGCCCTTCCAGGGGAACAGTGGATATGATCTTCACTGCACGACAGCTTCAAGAAAAATGCAAGGAGCAAAACCGCCCTCTGTACATGGCGTTTATTGATCTGACTAAAGCTTTTGATACTGTAAATCGTACTGCTCTCTGGACCATCCTTCTGAAAATCGGATGCCCTGATAAATTTGTGAACATCTTGCGATTACTCCATGATGACATGATGGCAACAATCCTGAATAACAATGGCTCTCAAAGCGATCCATTTAAAGTGAAATCCGGCGTTAAACAGGGATGTGTTATTGCTCCAACCTTATTCGCTATCTTCATCGCTATGATTATGCACCTTGTTGAAGAGAAACTTCCTACTGGTGTAGAAATTATATATCGAACAGATGGAAAGCTTTTTAATCTTAGTAGGCTGAAAGCAAAAAATAAGGTAATTGCAACTTCTGTTATAGAACTTCAATATGCTGATGATAACGTAGTCTGTGCACACTCCGAGGAAGATCTTCAAACTATCCTAAACATCTTTGCAGAAGCATATGAAAAACTCGGCCTCTCGATTAACATTAAAAAAACCAAAGTGCTTTACCAGCAAGTTCGAACCAATCCCTCCGCAGCGCCATCAATCCAGCTTAAAGGTGTGTCACTAGAAAATGTCGATCACTTTTCTTATCTCGGCAGCCATCTATCTACAAAAGCCGACATCGACGCTGAAATTCAGCATCGCCTGAGCTCTGCGAGTGTAGCTTTCTCCCGAATGAAGCGTAGAGTGTTTGAGGATCGGGACATTCGCAGGGAGACCAAAATGCTTGTTTACAAAGCCATTGTACTACCAACCCTTCTGTACGCCTGTGAAACATGGACCCTCTACAAACGCCACCTCCAACTTCTTGAAAGATTCCATCAACGCTGCCTCCGAAAAATTCTGCAAATTACTTGGGAAGATAGGCGGACTAATGTTAGCGTATTAGAAGAAGCGAAAACCACCAGCATTGAAACAATGATCATCCAACATCAACTTCGCTGGACCGGTCATGTTGTTCGAATGCCTGACCATCGTCTTCCAAAGCAGCTACTTTACTCCCAACTTAAGAATGGAAAACGGAATATTGGTGGACAGCAAAAGAGATTCAAAGATACTCTCAAAGTTAATTTAAAAAAATGTAATATCAGCATTGAGAACTGGGAAGCCCTAACTCATGAGCGTTTCAATTGGAGGTCATCCTTTATTAATGGCGCTATGGACTTTGAAGAAACACGAGTACAGGGCGAAAAGGATAAAAGAGCTAAAAGGAAGGCACGTCAGGCAGACCCTCATCATGACCGTCTCCCACCCGGAAACCTATGCCCTCATTGTGGGAGGTTGTGCGGATCCAAAATTGGCCTTTACAGCCACTTACGGATCCACCGTTAAAATTTTACCTTTGGAAGACAATCTTACTCGGCTACGAGTGATCGCCAATGACTGCTGTTTTGCTGACAACATACGGTTATTTCATTTAATGACTAAGGAAGGGTGTTACAATATGGATTAAATTTAGAATGTTCTTCTTACATTTCTAATTTAGAAGATATGTTAGTCATGGCTATTGTACTCATTTGGATGAATGGAAAATGGCATCTGGAATATCTTTCATTTAGAGTCTCTGGGCCCAGTCCACAAATAAATATACTGGAATTCTATGTCTGTTTATTAAGAAATATTATGTCCAACAGGATATCTGGGAATTATGTCCAGCAGAATATCTGGGAAAGATAGCATAGGATTGCAATAATCTGCTTTAAATCACATTGAAATAAGGACAACAGATTTATGAGGAAAAACTAACTTAACTGGATTACATTTCCAATAGTTTGCCCTCATCCATTCAATTTGTCAACTTCCCTTAATGAAAGGTAGTTGGGAGTGTGTGGAAAACAACCTTGAGCAATGTCCAATAAACTAGAAGGGAAAAAAAATCCCATGGCGATACAACTGGCATAAAGGAGGAAGGGAGAATTTAAAGGAGGATGACAGCTGTGTACTGATAAGGAAAGAAGGGGAGGAAGATCTTGCTACTGTATAATGAGACTTTCCATAGTTTAATGTGCTGTAAGTGGAGCTTCCTATGAAAAGAAGTCCAGAAACTTCAACTACTGGTAGGGAATGTTTTAACCGGATGCCAATAAAGTCTCCCTTGGGATGCTTCGTTGAAAAATGGGATGGTATTAGCAGGGCCACAACTAGGGAGGGGGGCAAGCGGGGCATGTGCCCTGGGCGCCGTGCTGGGGGGTGCACCAAAATGATGCCGGGGGGGCGCCAAAATGACAAAATAACCCATGGGGGGGCGCGGAATCCATGTTTGCCCTGGGTGACACAGACCCTAGTCCCATCCCTGGGTATTAGAAATGTGTATTCTAACTAACTCCTGACCACAACATTTTTTCCCTAAGCTCCAAGTGCTAGTATATTCTTTAAGACTAAATGACTTAAGGCTATGTTTCCTAAACAGTTGTCTTTTCCTGTACAAATTTGTCCATGAATCAAAATCTTCTGGAGTAGCTTTCTTCTAAATCCCATCAACCTGGCATCTGAAGGCTTTTTCTGTGGCTGTTTTCAGGTTCTAGAATTAGCACCTTTCTGCTATTCATTAAAGCAGTCTGTT
This sequence comes from Charina bottae, assembly GCA_023362775.1. Lineage (NCBI taxonomy): Eukaryota > Metazoa > Chordata > Lepidosauria > Squamata > Charinaidae > Charina > Charina bottae. The sequence continues at coordinate 37,205,884 of JALMGJ010000006.1, read as the reverse complement.
GTTTTTCTGCCTTGACGGAAGGTCCAAAGCATTTTTTCCAAATTATTTTTGAAGCATGAACAGCCCTACCAGACAACCTGTTCCATCCAAAAATTCCTGCAGCTATGTTCCTATCCTATGCTTAAATATTTGACTTGGCCTATGACACCAAAAAGAAAAGAAAAGAGGAAGATATAAATATATACATATGCCATTTGTCTAGGGTTGTCCTGAGAAATCAAATGCAAAGAAATCAAATGCAAATAATTGAATGCCTACATTCAATTTTTGTGAGTCAGCTAGGGGCCCATCCTGGTTCTGCTCACACACACCCACGCCAAAACTGGGCATTACCAAGGAGAGGTGAACAAAAAGGATTCAGTCTACCCTCCTGAATCATTCCATTAAACTGACTTTAAAAAGCAAAATCAGATTCATTTTGTGTCTTGATGCTGTGATAACTACTTCTATTCTGGCTAAAACTGGAGAGGGAATTATTTGTCAAACAATTCAAATATATGGTAATCATGGGAATTCCCAGAGAAAAGCAAATGCTATGGGATCAAGATGCTGAGTATGTTAGTTTGCTTTGAAAAAGAAACATAGAGTGAGGAGGAAGGAGAGGCCAAACAGGCTTCCTTTGTCAAATTATTTCTCTCTGTTTAGTAAGTTGTCGCTTGGAATTAATTGGAATTGAAAAATGAGGATAATTGATAAGAAAAGGAGGAAAATAGACATGGGATGAAGAAATGAAGGAAATGAAGACCACAAACATATTTGTTGTTTATTCGTTCAGTCGCTTCCGACTCTTCGTGACTTCATGGACCAGCCCATGCCAGAGCTTCCTGTCGGCCGTCACCATCCCCAGCTCCCCCACGGTCGAGTCCGTCACCTCCAGAATATCATCCATCCATCTTGCCCTTGGTCGGCCCCTCTTCCTTTGGCCTTCCACTTTCCCTAGCATCAGCTTCTTCTCCAGGGTATCCTGTCTTCTCGTTATGTGGCCAAAGTACTTCAGTTTTGCCTTTAATATCATTCCCTCAAGTGAGCAGTCTGGCTTTATTTCCTGGAGTATGGACTGGTTTGATCTTCTTGCAGTCCAAGGCGCACTCAGAATTTTCCTCCAACACCACAGTTCAAAAGCATCTATCTTCCTTCGCTTAGCCTTTCTTATGGTCCAGCTCTCGCAGGCATAGGTTGAATGGGGGAATACCATTGCTCTAACTATGCGGATCTTTGTTGTCATTGTGATGTCTCTGCTCTTAACTATTTTATCAAGATTTGTCATTGCTCTCCTCCCAAGAAGTAGACGTCTTCTGATTTCCTGGCTGCAGTCAGCGTCTGCAGTAATCTTTGCGCCTAGAAATACAAAGTCTGTCACTGCCTCCATTTTTTCTCCCTCTATTTGCCAGTTATCAATCAAGCTGGTTGCCATAATCTTGGGGTTTTTTTAGGTTTAACTGCAACCCAGCTTTTGCACTTTCTTCTTTCACCTTCATCATAAGGCTCCTCAGCTCCTCCTCGCTTTCAGCCATCAAAGTGGTATCATCTGCATATCTGAGATTGTTAATGTTTCTTCCAGCGATTTTAACTCCAGCCTTGGATTCCTCAAGCCCAGCACATTGCATGATGTGTTCTGCGTACAGGTTGAATAGGTGAGAGTATACAGCCCTGCCGTACTCCTTTCCCAATCTTAAACCAGTCCGTTGTTCCGTGGTCTGTTCTTACCGTTGCTACTTGGTCATTATAGATTCCTCAGGAGTTCAGACAAGATGACTTGGTGTCCCCATACCACCAAGAACTTGCCACAATTTGTTATGCTCCACGCAGTCAACGGCTTTAGAATAGTCAATAAAACAAAAATAGATGTTTTTCTGAAACTCCCTGGCTTTCTCCATTATCCAGCGGATATTGGCGATTTGGTCTCTAGTTCCTCTGCCTTTTCTAAACCCAGCTTGTATTTCTGGCAATTCTCGCTCCATGAATTGCTGGAGTCTACCTATACAAACATATAGTAGAAGTAATTAAGCCATAGAAGAGACGAAATAGCATGGAGAACAATTAGTAAAGGGGGATAAGGCCCTTTCAAGGGAATTGATAGAAAACTCAAGTATTGAGGGGGATAATTGTGGGTCCTCTTTTTGACTGGAGGTGCAGTTTGGGATGAACTGAGATTAGAGTCTGGAAGTGCTTTAGCAATTTCTTCATTGGTCATGAGAAGCTCACCCACTTGAAGAGATAGCATAGATGTTCTAATTAAATTCCAAATAGCAGTCTCAAGTATTTCAGGGAGATTACCATGCTTAATTATAACTGCACAAATGGGACCACATATATTTTCAAAAACTCCATTATATTGACCATATATATCTTTTATAAGCCTGATTTTTTCATCAGTGGAAAGGGTTGGCAGAATAAGCCTAGAATACAAAGGAACATCAATTTTTCCCTGGACATCCTTGTCTTTCAACTCTACTAGCACTTGCATCTCTTTTAGAGCACTCTGTAGGAGCTGAAGATTTTCCTTGATGCTAAGGTTTTCCCATACTGTAATTATGGCCAATTCACTTCCAAGAAACTGGTTGAGCATTTAGAATCTGGTGTTGGTAGAAGAAACAAAAATGTGTTTCTGACTTAAACAGAACAATATTTGTCATTTAGTTGCAATTCACCCAGTTCAAAAGATCCTACTGGAGACCTTCACAATCACCTTTGATTTTTATCACCCTGAAAAGTTTAGTATCATCCAGAATATCATCCAGAATATCATCCAGAATATATAGTATCATCCAGAATACTAGCTCACTGCTTAATCCTTAGTAAAGATCATATATGAACAAGTTAAAACACTTTTTTTGGAAATCCAACTATACAATGTCAACAGAATCATCTCCATCTCCTTGTTTGTTAACACTCTCAAATAGGCAGGGTATAAATAGCATAAAATACAATATAAAGTCACATACATACAACACATTGGGGAGCAAAATACATTTAAATGCCAGCAGTCATGCATGGCTGGCTAGGGAATTCTGGGAGTTGAAGTCCACACATCTTAAATAAGCATCAGCCCAGACCAAGACAGCTTTCTCTGAAATGATTCCCCTTCCACAAAATCTCGCACCTAAACCCTCTTGAACAAATTTAGCAATCCTGGAGACTTAAAGTAGACAAATAGCCAGCAAGGATTATGTGGGGTATTCAGTGTATTTCGTCATGTCATCTGTCCAACTATCTGCTCATTCTAGAGCAGAGCTTTCCAAACTGTGTGTCAGGACACATTAGTGTGTCGACTGCAGTGTTTGGGTGTGTCGCGGCTGCTGCTGCTTCCAAACCTGCCCTGCCAGGATTCCATGCAGGTCCTAGTGCCTGCCTTGTGCCCTGCTGTAAGAATGTGTTGTGAAATGATGCCCTGCTGTTAAGAGTGTGTTGCAAAATGATGCATGTCTAAAAAGTGTGTCACCAACATGAAAAGTTTGGAAAGCTCTGTTCTAGAGTGTTCGATGCAATGAGCTCTTGGCTGAGGAAAAAAAATGCCTTTAAGGCCATGGTGGATGAACTAGACAGAATCAAAGAGGCTGGAAGAGGAGCATTCAGAGATGGAATACTGTAGTGGCATCCCAGACTGAGAGTGATGGCTACTTTGCAGTCATGAAGAATAAGGGTCTTGCAATATATAGTAACAATTGCTTCACATGAATGATGCAATTGCTCTTGAAAAATTGTATAGAGTTCTGGTAATTGCTAAAGAATAATAGTGAAATACTGATGCTGTTGAAGTGGACTGAAAAATGGTTATGAGGGGACTAGTCTACTTTGTCCCTCTGTGCTGCGCAGCTAACAAAGATGGGTGTTGAGGAAGCTGTTATACTAATCTTGATGGGGCTTCTTCTGCTACTACCAATCTTTCTCTGATCCCACTAAATTTTATGCACTGAGCAAATCCCAGTCATGATACAGGAAAATGAAGGGCAGCTCTCAGGATTTGAATTGGGATATCCACTGATCTCAGTCTGGAAAATTCTGTAAAGACATAATGATTAAACCATGGTAACTAGAAGATGCACTCACTGATTATCAAAAAATGAAACAGATCATATGAAAATAAAGATACTTAAAGAAGAAACATCTGTGGAGAAGGGGTAAGTCAGGGGTATTTTATTTGATTATTTATTTATGAAATGTATCTAATCACCTGAAACTGGCCAGATTCTAGGCAGCTTACAGAATTTATATACTAAAAAGAAATCAAAATAAAATGATTAAAATAGTAATAAGAATACAACCAAAAATTTATAAAATTGTAAAAAGTGGTGCCAATAATACAGTTAAACCCAAAGGTCCTCAAAAAGAGCCACATTTTCACCTGCTTCTGGAAGGCCATGATGGGGGGGGGGCATCTATACTTTGGAGGCAAGCTAATGCAGACGAAGGAAGCTGCTACAGAGAATGCCCGCCATTGGGCCCTCTCTCACTGTACCGCCTGGTATATGGGGACCATTAGCAGGCAGTCCCTAGCTGTTCAGTTAGGATAGGCAAAAACTATTGAGGAAAAGTGGCCCCTAAGACACCCAGGTCCTGAACCATATAGGGCTTTATAGATAGTACCTTGAACTGCCCTTGGAAATCTACTTGGAAACTTACAAGAGAGGAGTAACCTACTTGGAAACTTACAACAGAGGAGTAATGTGGCACTGTCAGGACTGATCACTGAGCACATGTACTGCTACATTCTGGACCAACTGAAGTTTCCAAGTGGTCTTTAAGAGCAACCCCATGTACTGTAAATTATAATAATCTAATCAATAGATGACAAGGGCATGAATGACCAACTTCAGTGCATCCTGTGCCAGATGAGGCTGCAACTGGCGCAACAGCCAAAGCTGGAGCAGTGAGTCCAGGAGGTCCTGCTGGTTGCAAGCCTGCTCTTTTTGGGGGAGCACAGCTGCATCAAGTCAAAGATGGTGTAGCCTTGGAATTAGTTGACTTCTGAATAAACAGCCACTCTGCCTTGTTTGGGTTGAGTCTGAGCCTGTTTTTCCCCATTTCAGGCACCAGGTCATGACTTCTACCACATGGGCCTTGGGTGAAGGTGTATAACTAGGTAACATCAAAATATTGATGATACTTCACCCCAAACCGGCAGATGACCTCCCCCAGAGATTCCGTGTAGATGTTGAACAGGATAGGAGAGTGGTCTGAACCCTGATGCACTCCATCATGAAGTGCTCAGGGGTACGACCTTCCCCCCACAACAACCACCCTCTGGACCTGCCCACTTAGGAAGGAGTGGAACACTTGTAACATCATGCCTCCAACTTCCAACCCTCACAGGTGGTCCAGAAGGTTACTGTGGTCAACAGTATTGAAAGGTGCTGAAAGATCTACCTTACATGGTAAGTTAAACACATCTTAAATCCACACCTGATCTCAGATCTTAAGAAAGACCTACACAAGTATTGTACTACAAGAACTTATCAGAAAGTGAGACATAGGTATGCTGTTTAACATTTTTTTCATGTGAATAAGAGGTAGTAAAATAAAACAATGAACATTTCTTTTGTGACTTTAGACTTATATGTTAAGAAATAAAATTTGGCAAGTTTATCACAAAAGTAAAACGTGGCAGCCTTTTATAAGAGAATATATAACATCTCTTCTATTATACTGTGATTTATTTCAGGGGGAAGTTCCAATCTGAAATAATTTAAGGACATGGACTGAATGAATTTATTTTACCTGTGTTTTCTTATTTATTCCTCTGGATATGTTCCATCACAAACCTTCTATCCTCAGTGGCCTACTTTGAGATTCCCAAGGGACTTAGTTACATCAGTTGTCAATTACAGTCTTCAAGCCACAGACTCTGCTGTTCAGTTGGACACATATTTCACATATATACCTGACACTGTACAGAAAAAAGATTTTCCTGATCATAGGTACTTTTTATGTGCACTTTAGATTTTTATACTATGAAGATAATATTAGCTGTTCTCTTTCTTATTATTTTTCCTCTGTTCTCTCTTGGTCTTTTTCCTGTCTTCTACTTTCTTTCAAAGACCCTAATTCTTCCTTTTTATTTTTTTCTGTGTTACAATCATCGAGCAAGTGTATTGTTAAATAAGCAACATTAGGAATACTTTGTACCAATATATTTAAGATGGCACAGATTCAGAAGCAAAAAGCACATCAGTTTTAAATGCTTCAGTATGAGTTTAAACCATAATGAAACCTAACTTCCTAGGAATCACATAGCTAAAATAAATAGACAAAGATCTCAGCCCAACCTGCCATTTAGCTTAGTATGGTTGCTTGAAAAGGGATGAAAAAGAAAACACAGTTCAGTGGAGAAGAACTAGAAGAGAACAACTCATTTTGTTGAAATGCTATCAGTGGTTACACAGACAGTGACCTCACAGAGGCCTGTGAGGTAGATATAATCCTGCAGGATACAAATAATATAACAGTGATATCATAGGATATAATCAAAGAAACCAGACAACATTCTAAGTCTTTCTCAACCTTGGCAACTTTAAGGTGTGTGGACTTCAACTCCCAGAATTCCCCTCCCAGCCAGCCATTCTCGGAGTTGAAGTCCACACACCTTAAAGTTGCCAAGGTTGAGAAAGACTGCTCCAACTGCTTCAGTTAAAACAGATCAACCACTTACCTCCTCTTAGTGTCTAGGCTGCACACATATCCAGCTCCCATAGTTGTTTGCCTTTATTCTCCTTGTTGCTCTCAGGATGCTAAATTTTCAACACATGAAGACTATTTTTGAAGAAGGTGGCAATCTTTCTTTTCTAAGGCATATTATTTTTTATATCATTGAATAGAAAAATTTCTAAAGAGGAAATCAGTTCATCACAATAACAGTGCTGATGAAACAAATATATCACATTTTTCAGTGTTAATCAGTTCAGTAACAGAGTTCATGTTCATGGTGATAGTCTAATTGACACCATGTTCATTACAATTTGCTACAATTGTGAGAATTACATAGTTTCAGCCTAAGGTTTAGCAAACTATTTCCAACCAGATTATGAAATACATACTTCTCAGCTTCTTTAGCATCAGCTTTTCATTTATACACTCATAGCTTTCCTTTCAGGCCCTGCTAACAACACTAGCATTCTCCTGAACATCTCTATAAAGCTTTCTCCAACATCTAAAATTTCTTGTATTTGCCCATCCTTCTTTCAGTCTACATTTCTTACCAAAGTCCAAACTTATGATGTGGGTCCAACTTGCAGCAATTGGATTGATGAGCACAATGGCACCTTTTCAGAGGTGGCCAATTACTTATAGAATTTCCTGTCTTAAAATCAGTGTTTGGCTTTGTAGATGAGATCTTAAGTCTCTCTTCAAATTAGTCTGCATTTAGTTCTTTTGGATGAGTTGATTTTAGTTGGCTGACTTATTATGAATGCTTTAAAGTTTGTAGTATTTATATGTTGCTCCCATGGCTTTGAACATTTTAAAACTGTTTTTAAATCCTGTATGCTACTTTGGCAAACTTCATTTTAAAAAGTGACATATAAATAATATTTAACTTTCCTCAGTCTAGAGAACTTCTACTTTCCTGTGGCTGTAACTCTGTATTTTGACATGAGTGGTGGCAATGATAGTGGTGTTTTAAACTGGATGTTTTCTTCATTGAAGCTACTATTGGTTCTGCTTTCTGAAACTGCTTCCTGTCAGCAGTTAAAACATCACTATAAGTACAAAATGCATGATCAAGATGAAGCCACGAGATCCCATTTTTTTCCTGTGGAAATCTAGATATAAAATCTTGAATCTAAGAGATCTGTAATCTGAGTCAAGGGGCCTTTCTCCACTTGCTCCTATCCACGGCACCAACATGTACCTGCAACTTCTTTCTTTCTTTCTTTCTTTCTTTCTTTCTTTCTTTCTTTCTTTCTTTCTTTCTTTCTTTCTTTCTTTCTTTCTCTCTCTCTCTCTCTCTCTCTCTCTCTCTCTCTCTCTCTCTCTCTCTCTCTCTTTCTCTTTCTCTTTCTCTCTTTCTCTTTCTTTCTCTTTCTTTCTTTCTTTCTTTTCCTTCCTTCCTTCCTTCCTTCCTTCCTTCCTTCCTTCCTTCCTTCCTTCCTTCCTTCCTTCCTTCCTTCCTCTTTCTTTCCTTCCTTCCTTCCTTCCTTTCTTTCTTTCTTTCTTTCTTTTTCTTTCTTTCTTTCTTTCTTTCTTTCTTTCTTTCTTTCTTTCTTTTCCTTCCTTCCTTCCTTCCTTCCTTCCTTCCTCTTTCTTTCCTTCCTTCCTTCCTTCCTTTCTTTCTTTCTTTCTCTTTCTTTCTTTCTTTCTTTCTTTCTTTCTTTCTTTCTTTCTTTCTTTCTTTCTTTCTTTCTTTTCCTTCCTTCCTTCCTTCCTTCCTTCCTTCCTTCCTTCCTTCCTTCCTTCCTTCCTTCCTCTTTCTTTCTTTCTTTCTTTCTTTCTTTCTTTCTTTCTTTCTTTCTTTCTTTCTTTCTTACCATGTTTTCATGACTTTACCGTCATCTCATACGTACCTGAAATAGCTTAAAATTGTCCTTAGCTGTTCTAGGGTTATAGTCCAGTTCTCCCCCTCACCTTGGGGTGGTCACACCCTTCCCCTCCAGTTCTTGTGCATTGTCCTGAGAACTATTCTTCTCTGAGCAGGGGAAGAATTCAAATTTTTCAAACTGGGCTCTCCCCAGTACTTGCCAGATTACCAAGTTGATCTATAGCTCAGAAATCTACATCAGCCCAAATAACAGCAGATTAGTGATGGACAGGGGGCTGTGAGATGAAGCAAGAGAGAGACAGATCTCCCTCTGTTGCACTGACAGGAGCTAGGGGACAAAGAGGTTTAGAGATGGAAGGAGGAGGAGAAGTTGCACCCCTTATCCTGCCATCTTTCCTAGTCCCTATAGGCAGCCGCTAGGGGCTTGTGCAAAGCCTGGAACAACGTTTGACAGATGGCTAAACCAGCTGGGTGAACAATCTGTCCAAACTAGTTTGCTTCCCAACTCTACCCTATCCCAGGTAAGGAGTGATTGCTGGATATTTTTCTGCTGGCTGGTGATTTTTGGTGGAAGAAGATGATGGGGGGGGGGGAAGGAGAATCCATCAATCACTTTCCTTAACTTGCCCTGCCCACAGTAAATAAGGACACCACCATTCAGTGGCAGGATAGTGATAGGCGAGGCAGGGTAGAGGAAATTTTCTGCTGGTGCACAGTAATTTTCTGCCATTGGACTGGTGGATAGTGCTTTAAATGAGCCGTGGGGAAGTGCTCAATGGGGGTAGGTGCCCTAAGGAGTTCTCTTAAAACGTCGGGTGTTTATGCAGTAGCTTGGATGGTTGGATTATACCTCATAGAATTCCTTTTAAAATACCAACTTTAGAGGTCCAGGTTTCTACCTCTAGAGGATTATTTTCTACAATTTAAGGATGAATTCCACATTTTGAGGATTCAGTCCCTTAGTGCTAGTTAACAGTGCACAACTTGGCTCATTTGACTTTTTACCCAGTATATCTCCCAAATTTGCTCTCCAGCTTCGTGGATGGAAGAAGTGTAGCATTTAATTTTTCTCTTTTGCAGACAAAGGGACTGTGTGCTTTGTTGGGCAGGAAGGAGATTGTGCTAACAGTCATTGTGTTTTCAGAGCTGGAGGGAACAATCATTGGTCTTTTTCCTTTGTTGCTGGCTATAAAATCTACCTCCGAAATAGGAGCTGTTTTGCAGCCCAGCAGGTATCTGAAGAATCACGAAGCAGCGCCCTCAGTCTTTGGACCTTTGAAAGTGGACTCAGAGATGTGGGGAAAACAAGCTGGTTAAATTACAAAGATTTGTTAAACTTTGAAAGAGGGTGAACCTAAACTTAAAACAAGGGAACAGTTAGAGTTGGAAGATTTTACTTGTCATTGGTTTACATATGCGCAATTGTCAGAACGTTTTAAAGTGGATAATTTTTTTTTAAAATTTGTAATGAAACAACTCAGTTTGAAATGGAACTCTGTACAAATGATGGACATGTTATTAAAGGTAAAGGTTCCCCCCACACATTTGTGCAGTCGTATCCGACTCTAGGGGCCGGTGCTCATCTCCGTTTGTTAGCCGAAGAGCCAGCGTTGTCCGAAGATGCTTCCACGGTCATGTGGCTGCATGACACGCGCGGAACGCTGTTACCTTCCCACCGAAGTGGTACCTATTAATCTACTTGCATTTGCATGCTTTCGAATTGCTAGGTTGGCAAGAGCTGGGGCGAGTGTGGGAGCTCACTCCGTCACGTGGGGCTAGGGATTCGAACCTCCGAACTTGCGATCTTCCAATCGACAAGCCTGGCGTCTTACCCGCTGAGCCACCACGCCCCAGGACATGTTATTACAAAGATGTATAAGATGTTGTTACAAATGAATTTAGAAGATGAACAAGTTTAGAAGATGAACAAGAGTCCCTTGAGGGAGTTGGGCGGTGAGAAATCGAAATAATAATAATAATAATAATAATAATAATAATAATAATAAAGAATGTATGATTAAATCGGCTAAGAATTTTGGATATAATATTATGTTGGAGCAATGGGAGAACATGTGGAATAAAGGTTAGAAATTTACTTTGAATTATAACTTAAAAGAGAATTTTTATAAAATGATATATCGTTGGTATTTAACTCCTGATAAATTGTCAAAAATGTATAAGGGGGTAACTGATGTTTGTTGGAAATGTTCTATTGATGAAGGAACCTTTTATCATCTTTGCTGGACTTGTGAGAAGGCTAAAACATTCTGGGATCAAATATGTGTTAATATTCAAAAGATTTTTAAAGTGGACTTACAAAAGAAACCAGAACTGTTTCTCTTGGGATTGATGGAGGAACAGCTCGAGAAACAACATGGGACTTTGTTTTTATATATGATTACAGCAGCAAGACTTTTATATGCACAAAGATGGAAAGACTCACAAATCCCTACAGTGAGGAATGGATGATTAAACTAATGGAACTGGCCCAAATGGCTAAGCTAACAGCGTTGATAAGAGAAAATACCGTGTCTGGATTTGTTTCTACTTGGCAACCACTTTTAGACTATTTGCTTGTGTCCGGAAAAAAATATATGAAATTTTGATTTTGGGTTTTGATTATTAAATGGTCTGATTTTATAGAAATAATGTTACTAAGGTTTACCTAATGGTAAGAGATTATATTGGCATAAAATGCATTTATATCTGTATTGGAGAAGGTCAGAAGTCACTTTCCCCCCCCTGCTTTCTATCTAATTCTGCATTTTTATAGTTTTTCTTTTTTCTTTAGTTCTGCACTCTGTCTTATCTATATTCTATATTTTGTATTTTAACTATACTTTGAAAATCAATAAAGTTCTTTTTTTAAAAAAAGAAAGTGGACTCAGAGAGGGGTGCTTTCTTACTGAATCATCTGCACTGATCTACTAGTTAACATACTGTAGGCACTCTACAATTGGTCTTGAAGCCCAGGGTGAACTGCAAACTTTGTGGCTGAAGTATCAGTCCTCATCTGGGGATTTCTTGCTTCTTGCCTGTATCATTCTTTTTGTAACATCATTTCTCGTATCACTTTGTTTGGGTCTCATAAAGATGCTACTGTACATTGGATGCTGGATTTTTTTAATGGATCAACCTGGCTATCTTTAAAAAAAAAAATCTAAGTTATATAGTACAATCATTTGCTGCTTCTGGACTATGAATGTTTGGTTTCATTCATGTTGAGCTGTTTGATCTCTTTGGAAAAAAAATGTGATTAAACCTTGCAACACAAAATCGATAGTGCCCACACTTGATTCTAGCAGCATGTAGGGCAATGTAAGGTGTTCCCCACAGAAGCAAATCTCACAGAATTATTGCAGTTTCACGTAAATAAAAGTCAGGTTGAAAGAAATGCCTGTTTTTCTTCTTAACCGATAATAAAAATGTTATCTTCAAATGCTCTGAATATAAAACAGAACAGCAGCAGTGTACATATATATTTTAAAATGATAATAAAAACCTGTGCAGAAATAGTCGGCGAGCGCCCTCTGTCGTCCCTTTCTGATCTAACCGCATCCCTGCCCCGACTGGCGCCCTCTCGCTCCCTCGCAACTGCCCCTCCCCTGAGGACGGAGAGGCCGCATGCGGAGCCCGCTGGGCTCTGAACCGCTGAGCTGAGAACTGGAGAAAAAGATAACGGCCAACCAACGCTAGGGGCGCAGTCGAGCTGAGTCGTTGCCATAGAGATAGGAAAAGCGCCTTAGCTGCTTCCGGTTTAAGGCAGCGCAGCCTCTTCAGTTTAATCCGTACAGTATTGTAAAATACTCAGCATTTTATCAGGGATGATAAACCTGGAGCCATGAGGGACTCGAGGATCATGTTGGAAGTATCGAAATAATCCAAGAGTAGATCGATATCTCTGTTAGACACTTCCTGATTGTTTTGTCCTTAAAACAAAAATAGAAACTATTTTTAAAGGGAAATAAAAGATTTTAGGATGCAGTAATTGTAATGGTTCAATAATACATTGAACCAATGTGTTATTTGCATAAAAGCAAAGGAGAGGAGATAACAGGGCCCAGAGGAGGGGAGGAGGCTGTTTCCTGGGGCTGAAAATTTGGGAGCTCTGTTTTGGCAAAATCCCTTTGTCAGGAGATAGGGGACTCGAGGAAAGATGCTTCCTGAATATTAAGTTTGCTAACAATGCAAGCTCTGTAGGCAGGACTGTTGTTACTCAGGAAACTGCTGGCCTGTGCTTTTTGCGAGGGTAGGGGAAGCATGCTTCTGCGACATGGAGAGAGTGCAACTGGTGCTTTTCTAGCAACCTTTCCTTGCTTTTGTCTAATTGCAGCCAAACATGTCCCAGCAGCCTTTTGTTTTTGCTATGCCCTTGTGACATTGCCTTCATTTGAGCCCCAGCCCATGCCTGAGGCAGCCTTGAGTTGTCCTTTCCTGTACTGGGGTTACAGGAGTGATTTCCCCCTTATCCCAACACTGGTTTTGCTGTGGATCCAACCTGATCCACTTCACCAAACGGTATGTTAATGACACAGTTAGTGACTCCTACAGAGTGAGATCAATCTGGCACTTATTTGCCACCTTAGACTGGTGCAGGTATGCCTCTTTCTGCTTTGAGCAGCAGCAAAGTCTTCTCCTGTCAGGCCTGGCTTAGACATCAGTCTTGGTCAACAGCTGACCAGTGGTATCCAGGGTGGGTGGGGGTCAGGTTGCCCAGTGAACTATGAGAGACAAAGAGCCAAATCTTTATCTGCAGGTTCGTGCACACTCCCAATGCTGTCTGCTATTTGGGCTGCTTTGGGACATGGGTTTAGACCTTAAATTTTACTCCAAAAGGAGCCTATCAGTAAATATCTGCTGATAGTCAGCCTCTCATTGAATGCACCCATGGAAAACACTTGCACAAAAACCTGTTGAGTTTTAACAGATGGCTAAATGCAAGGGTCTAGCCAATTGTCAAACCTAATCTCCTGCCCCAGCTCTAGCCCCAGGCTCTATTAAGGAGAGTGAGTGGGGGATGCTTTCCCACTGGTTGATTATGTTTGCTAGGAGGGGAGGGAGATAAATCTTGTGAATCCATCTATCCCTGTCTTTAAAGTGCCTCTTACACTGTAAGCACTGTAAGCACCACTTTGCTATCATTGTACCTGTGGCAGGATAGAGATTGGCAGTGGGGGTAGAAAATATAGGTTGGTATAGTTTTATGCTGGGGCAAGGTGTGGTAGATAGTACTTTAAGCTGTGAGAAGGAGTCCCAGCAGGCATACTCTCCCAGGAACTAGTACTTTATCCTTTCACAGTGACTGGTACTTTTTAACTGCAGGGCAGACCATTCTGTCCTGGGATTGGTGGAGTGGTAGTAGTTTTAGAACTTTTCTTCCATAGTGAAACCTTTTGCAGAAGTTGAAAGTTTGCATCTTCTTTCTTGCCATTTTTGTGGATCCTAATACTGTAAATGTATTACCTGACTACAGAGCTAGATTTTTTTTTTCCTGTGGAGCAAAAATGAGTTATGTGGAACCTTATTAGGCTTTTCATGCTGTCATGGATGTGATTCAAATGCAGGAAACATTCACCAAATTGCAGATCTACCATGAACATGTGACTGTATTACTGTACAGGTATTGCACTACAGCTGAAGGTGGTTTTAAAAGTCATGTTCGTTGAGTTTGATTCTGATTTTTAGTTGCAACCTCTTCAAATTAAGCCCTTTTTATTCTGCAGTAGATGTCAATCTCAGATGTTGTCACTTTTCAAATTGTATACAGATGTGTATTTTATAACTTTAAAAATTAATCCAACAATAAAGTAAACACCCTCAAACGAAATAAGATCGTATCTTAAAAAACAGTAACACCTGTCCCTATTACTACCTTTTCCCTGATACGCTATAACTGTTCTTCACTAAAGACTTGACGACGAGGAAAAGATGGCTTCAAAATAAACCCGGAAGTTACAATCTAAACGAGTTGATCTATTAAAGTCTATGCGACCAGACGCCGCTCATTTGGCCGGAAATCGGCGCCCGTGTGTGTCTCTCTAGCCCGCACTCGGTTTTGTTGGTATTGCCGTGAAATCGCGTGGGTTTTCAAGATGGCGCCTGAGTAGAAAGCTCTGAGGGAACGGATTCGGTAAGGCCCCTTTCTTCGTCGGAGGCAAGACACCGGCCTGCGCTAGCTGGTTGGGAGACTCCGTATGAATGGGCTCTGTTGAAGTCGTAGCCCTTAATTTTGCCTCGGTCGCCATCCTGGTTTAGCGCGCTCGGCCTTGCCGGCAGGTAAGGAATCTTAAGTAGGAAGGGCGATTTCTCCCTTCGGGCTCTTCTCTGTCGTAAAGACTTCCACTCTTCAGGGGTTAGCATTTCCCCCTGTAGCATTCGTTTATGTTGCTTCTCCTTTCGCTCTCCCCCTCGCCGTTCTCCTCTCTAGACTTACAAATATTTCACGCTGGGCTTGATTAGAGACTAATAGGTGTAAGTGGCTATTAGTGGATTGGAGATTGTGGTTGTGCTGTATTGAATGCATGGCCTGAAGGATCTTTATTTAATCGTATTCAGATCAAGTCTCATTCGTTGTCAGAGCCAAGTAACCTCAATACAGAAGAAAAAGAATATTAACTTGCATTCAGCAACTGCGGGTGGGTTGTGATCATTCTCGTGCTAGCTTGGCCTCTTGTCTGTTAATCAGTTTATGCTGAGATGTGTTTTAAGAGATTCCTTGGCAGAAGCAGTAGTCACAAGAAATTTGAGGAAGACCATGGGAGGCTGATGAAGACGGCCTTATTCTGTGTTTGTTAGGATATTGCTGAAATTATGTTTTTCCACTATCTTGTCTAGTTTCTTCCATTGGAACAGTAAAAGAGATAAATAGTCAAAATGGGAAGGAGATCTACATCTTCCACTAAGAGTGGGAAGTTCATGAACCCCACGGACCAAGCTCGTAAGTGTTTTGAAATCTTTTTCAAGTTTGGACATGGGTTAGGGAGGATATTTCATTGATGGCTTGTAGTATGTTATATGTATTTAACATTGTTCGGGCTACAGATGCAGCCATATTCTTAAGTTCACCAGTAAACAATATCACTTATTTAGGGGTATAAGAGTATGTATGAGTACATTGCATATTCTTTATAATTTATGGGATGTGGACAAAAGTACATTGCCTTTCAAGGTAACCTCTAGATTAGAGATACTAGCTTGCATAGAATAGCATGAACATGCTTGGAGTAAAGCTTGGCTTTGGTAGAACTTGAATTTACTGGTCAAAATGTGCCCAAACTGACCAGACTGTCCTTACCATTAGCAGGGAATGCTTCATATGGCATGAATGCTATTAAGGCTGGTAACTTAATCTACACCTTCTCTGTCATACTAAGAGGTGTAATGTGAAACCCTCAATTGACCAAAACCAGGATGGGCAGTGGGAATGAATATAAGGCAGTTAGGGCATATGGAAGATTATGACTTGGGATATAAAAGGAGTAATAATAAAGAACATGAATTACTCAATGAAATGAAAGTATAATGAATGAATTAAAGAAAATTATACTGTACTCCTTTGGATCTAAGATAAAGAGGAAGCATGCACTAGATCTGAATAAAAGTAGTTCAGTTTTTTTGGAGTAGAGTTGATGCATATATGCAGAAAGTGAAAGTGTAGCTTTAATTATGAATGAAAAAGTTAAAACGTATGTCAGAAAGTCTGAATTGATGTCATTTAGGTTGTTTTGGGTACATATGAAAAAGGAATCAATACTTGGTGACAGTTGCACGTTATGCTTTAGTGCAGGCCTGCACAATGCATAGAAAGGAAAGGGCTAGATTGATACCTTAAAAATAATTGCAGGACAGAAAATAATACTCGGCACGCTGATCTGTTGTTTGGTGATTGGAGGCAGAGGCACTTAGCAGTGTGTCTTTTGGGGCAGAAATGGCTGTGAAACCCTAGGCAACGGCGGATCCTTCCTGGCAGTGGGGGCAACGTTTGGCGGCAATGGATTATTTTTTGAAAAAACCTGGTGGCCAACACCAGGCTGCTTGGTGGGCTGCATGTTGTGCAAGCCTACTCTAATGGATGGTGATAACGGCGAACCAGCAAAGAGTTTTGGGAAAAAGACAAGAATGTGTGATATCCTATAGGTTGCTTAATACATTTATGAATAACTATATAAGGAATGCTTGTATATTGGTTGGGGATGTAAATGTCTATGTACTGTGTGTACTTATGTATGCTGTGCTGTTGATTGAGAATCCAAATGATCTGTAGTTAATGTTGGATTGTATAATACAGTGAGAGGAATGCATTTGAAAAGTAATGTATCAAATACCAAGGTAATTGTATTTGACAGGAATAATGAAGTGAATGCAAATTACATGTAAATGGCAAAACTAGAGCAAGTTAAAGGAATCTGGGTACTTTGGTAGAATATTTAGTTACGATGGGAAAATGGATGGAAAAGCTTTAAGCCAACCATAAAATATCTATATGAAAAGGATATCCTGCAGATCCTGAGAGCTGCGTTTTCTGTAAGAGTCCATAAATGGAGTGTGGTCCTTTGAATGGATGATGAATGGATATGTGATGGATTGTTTTGATGCCATCAAGTTGGTGTCAATTCTTAATGACCATACCAGATATAAAAGTAAGTGACCAGTACGAAGCATATTGAGATGGTTTGGTCCTATAGAGAGATTGAATGAGGATCCAGTTGCAAAATTATTTACATACATACATAAAGAGTTAATAGGTTGGGAGGAAGGAGAAGGCCAAGAAAGTTGTTATTAGATTGAGTTAACAAAATGCTGAAAAAGGAAAAGGTGGGAAGTTTTTAAAAAGTGTGTGAGTGAATGAATGAATGAATGAATGAATGAATGAATGAATGAATGAATGAATGAAAGTGTGTGTGTGTGTGTGTGTATGTATGTATGTGTATATATATATATATGTATGTATGTATGTGTATGTGTATGTGTATGTGTATGTGTATGTGTATGTGTATGTGTATGTGTATGTATGTATGTATATATATATATATATATATATATATATATATGGTCAAAGATCAAACAGAAGGCAACATACGAAGTGGTAGATCGCTGTAGTGGGAGAAAAGGTCATTTACAAGGATAGGAAAGTATAGAGGGGCATTGTATGGTGTTGGTATACAGTAGTTTTAACTATTTTTATCTTATGCCTTTCATTTCTTTGGATTACTATTTCTTTTCTGCGCTTTGCATAAGCTTATATTAAATGGGAGTTTGGTGGGTATGTGTGTTTATAAATTAGTCATTTTTAGTATATTATTTATTTGTGATAGTATCCCACCTTTTCTATGGGAGCACAACGTTGTGTCCATGGGGATCTTCCCTAATATAAGCCCCACAAAAAGAGCCCTACGGATTAGGTTGGATGGAGAGAGAGTGGCTGCCCCAGTGTTAGCTCTGTGATTGAGTGGGGACTTGAACCCAGGTCCAAGTTCAACCCCTTAACAACTATGGTATGCTGATTCCCATTTCCTATCTATTCTCTCAAATTTTCATTTTCTTTGTCAAATTGATGATATATACTATGACTAAATCCCCGATGGTTGTTCAAAGTGTGTTTTCATATTTAAGATGTGGAGTCTAATTTACTGCTGTTAATAAGTAATAATCACTAATAATCTTAGAAGACTGAATTTCAAATTGTGTAAAAAAGTTACAGTGCTAATTCATAATTGTTTATATGTTCTTAATATTATTGGAATTTGAAATCCAGTTATGGTATGATCCTAGGACAATTCCAAAAATATCAGTTAGGTTTTCTTCACCATGTTTTATCTTCATATATAAAAAAATCACATATTAGTAAATTATCTCCATAGGTATAGTGTACATATTAGTAATAATGTGCACTATAATTTTACAAAAAGTATAACATTTGTGACAATTTAATTTTGTTTTTGCAGGGAAGGAGGCCCGGAAGAGGGAACTGAAGAAGGTAATAGACCTTCTAAATATATTATAAACAGAGACTGGCAGTGCTATATGTTTCTCTGTTAGCTTTGTATCGGAAATGAAGTTCATATATATTAATATAAATTTGCACATCATGTTAGCTGATAAACCTTTTCCTAGTAAACTGTCTTGTCTGAGCAACATTTGACATAAGACATTGGGTTAGGATTATGATGCTATTAATAAAGCTATATTTATGCATAAATCTTACAGTAAATCTTAAAAGGAAACAAAAACTTCCTCATAAAACATGAAGACTGCAGCTAGCATATGGAAACATTACATACTATATGTATATAAGTGTTAGAGAGAATGTATATTTGGGGGTGTGGGTGGGTGTCACATTGCCTGTAAAACTTGAATATAAAACCCTCTTGAGTTGCCAGGTACATAAGACTCAAAATTAGAAAAGTTGCACTTTTACTTAGGGTTATTAAATATATTGCCTGTGTAGTCCAGTTTCTTAATTCTGGCTTTTCTTTTCTGCTGAGTTCAGAACAAAAAGCAGCGCATGATGGTGCGAGCAGCAGTGCTAAAGATGAAGGATCCCAAACAAATCATTCGAGACATGGAAAAACTTGATGAAATGGGTAGGCTTGAATCTCCTTTTGCAACTTGGATAGAAAAAGAAATGTGATAGAAATGAAAGATTAGTTTAACAAGCATTATCCAATACTGTATGTGAGAGAAAGTAAACTCAGAATTATTGAGTGATAGATGGTCACCAGGAAGAGTGGTAGCTATTGCCTGTCTTTATTTTCTATGCCCTTTATGTTTGTGCCTGGCTATTAAAAACATCAGGTAGTGGAAAGAGGGAAAGTGAGGGCTTGCACAATTTTTTTTGCAAATCTTTTTCATGTATTTGTCCCATTCTGTTTATAGAATTTAACCCAGTACAGCAGCCTCAATTAAATGAAAAGGTGCTTAAGGACAAACGTAAGAAACTGCGTGAGACCTTTGAGCGTATCCTGCGATTGTATGAGAAGGAGAACCCAGACATTTATAAGGAGTTACGCAAGCTAGAAGTGGAATATGAGCAGAAAAGATCTCAGCTCAGTCAGTACTTTGATGCTGTAAAGGTACCTGCTCTCATGAGTTGTAAACTCTTGGTTTGATTTTGGATTTTATTTCTTAGGTATTCATGATAGGGGAAGATTGATTCTTTAGTTTGCTTTTCAACCTTAATTATTTGGAGTTACTTACCATGTGCATAATATGCATCTTGCTGATAACGGAATCGACAAATGATTATGAGGTTAGCATTGAAATTTAGTCTCATAAACATAGCTTCATGCAGGAAGCCAGCTGTTCAGCTAGAACTTCCCATGGAGTTTAGCAAGTAGGGGTCACAGCAGAGTCACCAATCTTTTTTTTCTCTCTTCAGATTTCATTTGCAGAGCTGAAAAAGCTGAGATCAATTCATATAGCTTGCCAAGTGATATTCTTTCTGTAAGCTTGTATTACAGAATTCTACACTGTTACTTCTTTGTATGAATTGGTCCTCAGGGAAACAAAATATTATGCAATTGGTTGCTTGTGGGTTTTGTTTATCATTTTCATTAAATACTATGTTTTAAATCGTTGGTTCCTAGCCTGTGGTTCAGGGATCAGTAATGGTCCACAAAGGACTGGTGGTCTCTGAGATATTTCAGGTAATTTCTGGTGTGGATATTGGCATTCTCCCCCCCCCCCAAATCTTATGAGATAAGGTAGTCTTGTGAGAATTCGGCCACAATAGAATCATTTTGGGGTTCCTGCAGAAAGGGGTCATGTAAGACATGATGCCTGCAGGCACTGTTATCAAATCATTGCAAGAGGTAGTTCTGGAAGGAGAGGATCCCAGTCAACCCAATAGAATTTACTTATTAGCTATCTTACTAGCAGACTGAAATACCGTATATCACCTCAGGCCACTATTATTTCCATATTTCTTCATTATTGTTAACCACCTTGTGCCATTTTTTTTGGTGGAAAGCAGCATATAAATCTGTTTTATTATATTTCATCTTTGGTGATATGATTTTATAAATCAGTTACTGAACAGAGTTGGACTTCTGAAATTTTTATGTGTAGTTATTCTTTTTTCAGTAATAATGTTCATTTGTTACTGACAGTTTTTTAGGTCATTTGATTCTGTTGCATTCATTTGTAAATTCTGGTTAAGTATTTCTAAATTTTACTACTTTATTCCCATTAGTTTTTTTTTATTAAAATAAAATTGCATGGTACATCAAGAGCATTAAAAAAAACCACCTTGTTTTATATTTTAGAGCATAGCTTTCCAAAGTGTGTGTCGTCACACACTACTGTGTCGCCTGCGGTGTCCTGGTGTGTTGCACGAAAACCCGGAAGCGCCAATGGGGGGAACCGGAAGAAGCGGCACCCCTGCCAATCAGCGCCGCTGCTGCTGTTGCGGCGGCGCTGATTGGTGGGGGTGCTGCTTCTTCCGGTTCCCCCCATCAGCGCTTCCGGGTTTTTGCGCAACACACCAGGGCGCCGTGCTGCCGCCGCTGCCACTGCCATTGGTGTGTGTCACCAACATGAAAAGTTTGGAAAGCTCTGTTTTAGAGGCTATTTTAAAAATATATATATTTGTTATTATAAATCATTTTCAGGATATAATTCCTTCAAAATTAATAGAAATATGCAACTTACATTGCAACACTGATGAGAATACACGTTAGCACCACTTAAGAAAACTTAATTTTTCCCCAGAATGCTCAGCACGTTGAGGTGGAGAGCATCCCCCTGCCAGACATGCCTCATGCCCCTTCCAACATCCTCATTCAAGATATCCCTCTGCCTGGAGCCCAGCCTCCTTCTATTCTCAAAAAGACATCAGCCTATGGGTAAGAAGGAAATGCATTGCAGAGCGTAGGACTTCTGACTTCTGGAGTCGGTAAAATGATTAGAATCCTGTGTTATGCTGTTCTTGCTGTTAGTTCTCTTCTAAGCATGATCCATAACTTTTGCCATTTTCTTTGCTTTATCATGTGCAATCATGATGTTCAAAGTGTAGATTAAGATATGTTAAGGCAGAAGAAGTTGACTTTCTTTACAAGAAAGTTTAAAGTGTTAGACTAGGACTGGAGAGACTCAGGTTCAAATCCCCACTCAGTCATGAAGCCCAATTGATGATTTTGGACCATCAGCATCACTTGACCTAGCCTTCACTTTTCATGATTGTTTCAGTAACATTTGCAAAAATGTTCCACATTTATTTGTTATTCTCCTATTTGTCTAACTTTTAGTTCCAACGTACCTTTTGTTTTTTGTCTTAAAAATATTTTTTGTATTAATAATAAAGTTTTATAAATAACTTCTGTTACTGCTGCTTTAGTCTGTTCTAGTTACAGGGGGATTCAAACCAAGAAACAAAAGCTTTGAACACAGTCTGTTCCTTAGTACGTGAAAATGTTATATTATCAAACACATTGGGAGATTCTAAGACCAGGAGCTGGAGGCATAATTCTGGCAAACCCATCACAGCTCGCAGGCTCTGTTTGCACATTACACTAAATTGTTCTTTGGCATTGTGTTCCAGAGAATAGGCTTCTGTAGTTCTTTCCTCTCTTCCTTTGACAGAGCTATGAGAAATGGCTAATTGTCCCTTGATTTTTTTCCAAACTTGGATAAATCTGAGATTAGTGTTAACTTTAGCTTTCTGCTTTAGTTAATAATACTGGCTTGCTTCAGTAAACTAAACACTAATTGTTTTGTTATACATTGTTTTATTTAGATCAGGCAAAATGATAAGCTTGAAAACTGGAGCAGTTTCTGATCTTACACCTGTGTAGGGGGAAGCAAACTCCTATGTCTTTCAGGCTGCCTTATCAGAAAAAAGTAGGGAAAGTTTCAGACTTAAAGGTTTTGAAAATTCCTCATATTGTACTTAACTGATTCTTATTTCTAGACCTCCCGTCCGGCCTGTTACTGTGCTTCCGCCTCCTGGGCATGGTGTACCCCGACTACCTCCTGGTCGGAAGCCTCCTGGACCTCCACCAGGGCCACCTCCACCTCAGGTGATGCAGATGTATGGGCGTAAAGTAGGATTCATGGTTGAAATGCCTCCTCGGAGGAGAGATGAAGAGGTGTCTTACAGCCCAGAGACAGGTAAATGGCTCCCCCTCTTCAGAGTATTAGTATGTCATTAGAAAAAGGGGTATTTTCTGAACATACCATCTCTTTTGTCTCCTTACTCTGTATGCTTAAGAGATGGAACTAGAAAAATTGTTTTAGTTTTGAAAGCAAACATGTCTTAGAAAATAGTATGTCTCTTCCGCCCGCCCCCCCCCCCCCCGCTTCAAATAAAACATCTTTCAAATTTTACAGGTCGAAGAGGCCACGATGAAGATGCTTCCAGTACGAGTGAAGATGAGGGATACCCTGAGGACATGGATCAGGACAAGCATGATGACACTACTGATGACAGCGATAGTGAAAGAAGTGATGCCGACAGTGAAGGGGAGGAGTTCATGCATCATGATGACAATGCTGAAAGGGAAGGTGGTGAAGACAAGAAATCTGGTAAGTTTAGGAAAAATGATTTGGACTGGAATTAACTAGTAGAAAAATTACAAGTATTGTAATTACTTGTAACATGCATGTTTAGGCTTGGAAGAAGTTACTCCATCCTTGAACTGAAAACTGAATAGATCACGTTTTGGGAAATTAGATATTGGTAAACCTGATCAATATTGATGATGAAAAAATCTTCATTTTTCATCATAAATTTTTGTAGGTCATAGTGTGCGTTTTGCTGACATTCCTGGAAAATCAAGAAAAAAGAAAAAAAACATGAAGGAACTCACACCACTTCAAGCAATGATGCTGCGGATGGCTGGTAAAGTAATCTTTTTTTTTAAAAAAATCTTCCCTCCGTCCCACATGCTTTTTTTATTTTTTAGTTACAAGCTAGGGAGGTTTGTTTAAGGAAATAATACCCAGGATAACTTTTAAGCAAGGATTTGTATTAAGAACCCAGAATAGTAGTGGAAGGTTGTGGGGAATTAACACAGACCAGTTGTGATGAAGAAATAATTTCAGCTGGTAACTTGCATGCATTTGTTATCCTTCAGATTATTAAGTTCATAAGTTCCAGAAGCATAGCACAGGGCCCAAACACAAGTCCAGAGCCTATAGCCTATCATTTACAATTTTATTGATTTGATTTAATGGCTGTTTTTTTAGTCAAGGGAATAATTGAAATACCAAGTATAATAGAAATTAAAACTAAAGCACAAATTAATTAACAATTAAAAGCCAAATGAAAAAGTGTATCTTGAGTGAACTTTTAAAAGCAATGAGAGCGGGGCCAAGTATAAATCCAAAGGAAATGAATGTTATAACCTGGAAACAATACAGTATCATCCCAGTGAGGGCCTATAAATAAATATTCACTATGGATAGATATAATTCAATTTGTAATGGAAATCTTTTCTCAAATCAGAGTTGTCATGCCTGAAAGATCAGTAGATTTATGGTAGCATGTCCTCTTACTGGAATCACATTAAGATACATTTTTTGTTTGTACTAGCAAAAGCCTCTTGAGGATCTATGGGATTTTTTACCAGCTGTTGAACAGATAGAAAATTCTGGGGAATTCTGGGAATTGAAGTCCACATATCTTAAAGTTGCCTAGTTTGAAAAACACTGTACTAACCCTTTCTTTAAGTACAGTCTTATTCTGGACTGTGGTGATTTGTTCCAATCATGTTTATAAATTCATTGATTTTAGTGCATCACCATTAATTTTAGTGCACTATTAATATGCAAGGCTGATCCAAAGTAGATTTAATATTGTGCCTATTAATTGCATTGACACAATCTTTGTTAGATTACAACTAGATGAGAAAATACATTCCTGTTTAATTAAGACTTCCTTGTTTCCTTTGGAAGCGTCCGTTGAAATGAAGTTAGCAGCCTCAGAGAAAGCATAGTTATCCAGATCATGGTGGGAAGGAAAATAAAATATTGCTTTCCTACAGTCTCTTGCCCATTAACCTTGAAATTGGTCAGCCCTTTCCTTGGCTGCTACTTGTATAATGAAGATAATTCATATGTCTGGAGTGCAGTATTTTAATCATAATGATCAAAAATATGTTAGTTTTTTAAATATTTCCATAATATTAAGAAAATGTATAAAGGAATATTAGGCTATTATTCCCACAACTTAAATGATTAAGTCTTATAAAGAGAGAGTTGTAATTTCTTTGCTTGTAGGTCAGGAAATTCCTGAGGGAGGCAAAGAGATAGAAGAATATTCTGAAGAAGAGGATGATGATGATGAAGATGACTCTGATGCTGAAGATTCTCAGCAGCAGCAGCAGCAGCAGATCACCGAAGAGTCACACTCAGAGATGGGATCCTCAACACCTTCTCAAACGAGCCAGCCTCAGCAGCAACCTCCACCTCAGCCTGTTCCTCCAGCTCAGATCCAAGCACCCCCCATGCCTGGGCCACCCCCCCTTGGACCACCTCCTGCTCCGCCCTTGAGACCTCCAGGGCCTCCCACTGGCCTTCCTCCTGGGCCCCCTCCGGGTGGGTACTGACTTGCAGTTACAGATTGGAAGTCATTTGAGCAGGCAGTTTTATTATTAAACTAGCTACATGTAGCAGTTCTGATTTACCTTTATATGATTAATGAAAAGATTGCTCTATTTTTCACAAGGTTGAATTTCAGTTTTTTTTCAGTTACATCAGCAGAATTTGTCACCAAAAAAAAATGGGGGGAAAAAACACATACCAGGATGGATATATAGCTATTCTGCACTGTTTTCTTATCTGTACATATGGGAAAGCCAGAAAGAACTTTAATTGTTTTAATTACTTAAGTCATCCTTTTCACAGGCTGAATTGGAGTGCTTTGCAAACAAAGCATTCTTGAAGCATCATTTTTCAGTTTAAACCATACTAATTAGCAGGTGATACTGAAGAAATACCATTTTTTGAGGAATCGTCAACTAAGGTGTATTTGTATGATACTTTCAGGTGCTCCTCCCTTCCTAAGACCACCTGGATTGCCTGGACTGCGTGGACCTTTGCCGCGGCTCTTACCACCTGGTCCTCCACCTGGTCGGCCACCTGGCCCTCCTCCCGGCCCTCCCCCCGGTTTGCCTCCTGGCCCACCTCCTAGGGGACCCCCACCTCGTCTGCCACCTCCAGCTCCTCCAGGTAATGTTAGAATTGAGCAGTGGGATGTCTTTTGTTTCTCCAGTGATTTCTAGTACAACACACTTTCTCAATTGGGGTTCCATGAGAGGTTGATTAGGGGTTCTGCGAGAGAGTGTCATTGAAAGAAAATAAATACTGTTTTTTGAACTTCATGTACTGCACAGTGCTTGTGCTCGCAGGGGTGGGAATTTTTATACTTTGCAACGCAACTGCTGGCCTTTTACTCTGCTGTTGTAAATGTTGTCAAACATGGATTGTGTAGTTAGAAGTGAATTGTATTTTGTAGTTTTCATATTTTTTGCAATTTTTATGTAGGGGTTTCCTGAGATCTGAAAATTATTTCAAGGTTCCTCCAGGTCGAGGAAAATTGAGTAAAGCTGGTATAGAGCAGTGAACTTGAATATTCCGAGTTTGTGAGACTAGGCAAAATGTGACTAGTATGGTTGCTGAATCAAAAACACAAGGTAGAATTTTACTGAGTGTTTTGTACCTCCAGTACATTCATGACAATGTGGAAGAACTTCAGTAGGACATATGACTGAAGGATTAATCAGTCTTTCTTGATAGATCTCTTGGATTTTCATACAGATACTGTGCATACAAGGAAGCTAATAAAATGAGCTTATGCTTAGGGGAATTCTTGAGAATCTTAACTGATACATAGTGTATAATTCTTAATTTAATGGTGGTTGTTCACAAAGATCAGAAGAATAACAATACATTTTCCTGCAGGTATCCCACCTCCTCGTCCAGGCATGTTACGTCCTCCTTTGGTGCCTCCGCCTGGGTTATTCCCACCTGCTCCCATTCCAAATCCAGGTGTACTGAGTGCTCCCCCCAGCTTGATTCAGCGCCCCAAGGCGGATGACACTAGTGCAGCCACCATTGAGAAGAAAGCCACAGCAACTATTAGTGCCAAGCCACAGATTACAAACCCCAAGGCTGAGATCACCCGGTTCGTGCCTACAGCCCTTCGAGTCCGGCGAGAAAACAAGGGGACAGCTGCCTCTGTCCTGAGAAAACATGATGATGAACCATCCGTTCAAATAACCAAAGCAACTCCTAAAGCTGGCTCATCTGCCCCCGTTTCTGTGCAGACCAAGGATGATGTTTATGAAGCTTTCATGAAGGAGATGGAGGGCCTTCTGTGACAATCAGTTAAGCTTTCTATCCTCTGTGATGAGATATGATTACTGTTTTAGGGATAGGGGTTCCATGTTATAGTGGCATCCAGTTGTACAACATATTTTGTGATGACAAAATGTCCTCCATCCCAATTAACCTGTGATCATATTTGGGGGGAGAAATCATAGTAGAAAATGGAAAAGGCACTGTCATATGATCAGCCCTTAAGAAAGACTTGGTTGTGTCTGTGCTCTATGGGAAGTATGTTGTCTTGAGTATTTTTAGTTATGAGGAGAAATACATAGTTTACCAGAGTAAATTCTGGTTCTAATCTCTTACATATATACCTGATCATCAGGCTTTTGTGTTTTGGTGGCTTCCTGTAAATATTTTGCAATGCTGTTTTTTAGTTGGTGAAATTTCTTGGTTTGTACACTGTCATAAAGGTGGGCAGGCAAGATTGTTTGCATATATGGCATGCAAACGGTTTGTATCCTGCTTATTCTGCAGTCACATTAGTGGCTTCTTGCTGGCAGGACAAATACCATTGTCTTATGAGAGAATAAATATTTGATGTAATACAACCCTTTTGTGACTGGGTGTCTGCATTAATAACGTACGTTTCAAAAGAGAATGAGGTCTTATTTCCTGATTACTAGTTCATCTGGAAACTAGGTAATGATAATGACCTTTAGGAAATAATTTTAATCCCTAAAGAATCTGGGAAAGACAGATGTGTTTTTGCAATATTCCTCAACTTGATGACCTCTAAGTTAAGTTCATACTCCTAATTTTTGGTTATGGTAGCTGGCAGGATACAGAGGTGAAATCCAATACATTTGGAGTTCATGAGGTTAGGAAAGGATATGTTATTGATTCCATTTGAGAGAGAAGATATAGTCCATGACTTTATCTTGTCTGTCTTTCATCCTTTTGTACTTCAGGCTTGCCTACAAGCCCTCAACCATCTTGGCATTTGCAAGACAAAAAAGGAGGGGAAAGACTGACTTTCTTCAGAAGACTAGGCTTAAAAGGCAGTTGAAATTACAGCACAGATTAAGGGAAGGAGCACTGACTCAACCTAGTGCTCACTCATTTATTATTTTGGCAACGGTTTCCTTAACATTTCTCCTGCTTCCAAGCTAGGAAATCCTTTATGGACCCTCCTTTGTGTATCTAACATTGTCTTTAGTTTCTCTTTATCCACTGACAATAAACGTGTTCTTTTAAAATGGGGAAAATTATTTTGAGGTTACGAGGCATCTAAATCCTATTGATAGATGCATGAAACAGGAATGGATGGAATTTGCTATAGCATGAATATTTTGTACAATTGGACGATTAACAGCCTCTGAAAGTTAAATTATTTATATTGGCTGGTGCTTTTTGGTGCTTCTTTGAAGAGTAGTGAATGATGAGAAAAGTGTCCTGAAAAATAGATATGTACAACATCTCCTTCCTGGGAATTTAATGGTTGGAGAATTCTGGAACCTTGCATTTCATCTTTGGATCACACTGAGCCAGCCATTCTAGGGGCAGTTAATACACTGAACTGGAAGTTAGTTAGTTAGTTAGTTTATCAAATTTTGCCACCGCCCATCTCCCCCAAAAGAGGGACTCTGGGTGGTTTACAATAAACTAAAAGGTTAAAATACAATAAAAAACAAGATATGTTACATAAATATAAATATGACATATAAAATAGTGTCCAAGATGGCAGATTCAAATTCATAAATACATGGGGACCACTTTAGGGCACTAGTCATCCCCAGGATTGACTACCCCCCTTCCCGCCCCAAGCAAGATGGCAGAGCCAGGTCTTTAACTTTTTCCGGAAGGTCAGGAGAGAGGGTCCTTGCCTCACCTCTGGGGGAAGAGTGTTCCAAAGGGCGGGGGCTACGGCAGAGAAGGCCCGCTTCCTGGACCCCACCAATTGACATGCTCTCATGGACAGGGTCCGTAACATGCCCTCTCTGCATGACCGGGTGGGGCAGGTTGATGTAATGGGGATGAGATAGTCCCTCAGATAACCTGGACCCATGCCATATAGGGCTTTAAAGGTGATAACCAACACCTTGAATTGGACCCGGAAGCAAACTGGCACCCAATGCAGCTCTCGCAGAAAGGTGTTATGTGTGCCGACCTTGGGGCACCTAAGATTGCCCGCACAGCCGCATTCTGGACCAGTTGTAGCTTCCGGATACTCTTCGAGGGTAGCCCCATGTAGAGCGCGTTGCAGTAGTCTATATGGGAGATGACTAGGGCATGAGTGACTGACTGGAGGTTGCTTGTACTATTCCATATGAGTGTTTCAGATGAAACAGGCCTGTTTCAAGGCATGGCCATTTCTGAAACACCACAAACCACTTTCAGTTAGAGGATTAATTTCCAGAAAACCTCCAGACTATCCCCAGAATTGCTGGATGAGTGTGGTTTGAAGGAAAAATGGAATGTTCTTCAGTTATGAAAGTTATGTTCCTGTGATGGAGGATGGAACTGCCAATCAAAGGATGGCAGCGAGGGACATCTCTTGGTTATATTCCATCAGGAAGAGGGATATGGGAGGTATAGGCAGAAGGACAGGTCTGAAGTAGGCTTAGAGTCAAAGTCGGGGAATATTTTCCACTCTTGAGGAGACAGGGTTAGGGATATTTTTTAGTATCTAAGTGGCCTGAGACTGGGAAATAGATAGCAGAAGTAAGAGAACCTGTTTAAAAACTATGTTTTAGTTATTTAATAAAAGTCAATTTCCTCCTTTGTTTCTATGATAACCAAGTGTCTGTAATATCCTTTAGCTTCCCCATGTTCCACCTAAATGTTACCTTGGAGACTTTAAAGAATTTCTAAATCAGAAAAGGGGTTTAGTGGTAGCAGATGAACAAAAGGATAATAACAGCAAGGAGGGTGCATCACAACATATGGAAAGCACAAGACGCTCCCCTTTGGTGTCACTAATCAAATTTTTGTGACTTGATTCACATGACATTTTTCCCATGGTTAACTGATTTTCTGTATCCCAAGATCCGAACTCATGCCACATACTGAAGCATAAACTCACAACGGGCTGTGTGCACACAGCTTGCTTGACCTCACTGTGGTAAGCTGACTCAGTGTATTGTGTAAATAAAGCATTAATGTAAAGGTTTAAAGCTACATTCAGCAAAGCGAAATATCACTAGCCAGTAGCGGATTAATATTGTGATTCTAAAACAGTGAGGAGGGGGGTCATATCAGTATCTTTGGGAGTATGTGAAGAAGAAGTGTGAGGTGGTTTCCCAAAGAACAGAGAGAGAGGGGAGAATTAAAAAAAAACTGAAGCCCATAGCCAGGTTTGAAAAATCCTTGTCTGCTCCCCTTGCAGCTGTCTAGGAAATATATTTTACAGGCAGCTGCTTCTTCCAATGAGTGGAAACTTGCAGGTAGGAAGCAAGCACAACTTCCACTCCCAACATGTTCAGATCTTGAGCCAAGAATAGGCAGCCACTCTGTGGGTCTGGCTGGGAGTTTGGCCAGGGGAGGTGGCAGTCAGCACAGAGGGAGAAAGTCTTCCATACCAGTCTTCTATTTCCCCCCCTAAGTGGCTTGCTCCAATCTCTAGTAATTCTAGCCCAGCTCAAAAAATAAAACAGTGTGTGTGTACTGCACAAAAAAACTTCTGGAACTATTTTTTTCCCTTAAAGATACCTTAATATGATGGCAAAAAAGTGGGGTGTGTGTGTTTGTACTGATGGATTCAGTTTTATTGCAAAAGATCCAAGTTGTTCAGTGTGCTGCATCTCTAAAAGCATAGAACAGGGCTTTCCAAAGTTTTTCCTGCAGCGACACACCAACCGGCGTTGGTGTGTCGCCGTGGGAAAACCCGGAAGTGCGGCAGCGCGCAAAAACCCGGAAGCGCTGCTGCTGCTTTTGGGTTTTGCGCGCTGCAGTTGGTGTGTCGCCGCGGGAAAACCCGGAAGCGCTTATGATGATCAGCGCTTCCGGGTTGTGTGGCGACACACCAGACTGTGTGTGGCGACACACTTTTGTGTCGCCACACACAGTTTGGAAAGCTCTGGCATAGAACAATGATGCCATGTGATCCTGCCAATTTGAACCACATTTGAGTCAAAGTCACATAAATATTAAAAAACTGATGGATGGTTTTGATGCAAGGAACAATTCTCTTCTCTGAAGCTGACGAAAATGGATAGTATTGAAGCATTTCAGCCAGAATCTGCAATTTTGTGAAAACTTCATATGTAATACCCTTTCTAATTGCACCTTTGGAGAAACCCTCATGAAGCCTTGGATTGTGAGAAGGAATTTCAGAAAACAAGTCTACAGTCAACTGGCAACAGATGATATACCTGAGTATAACCAACTCCCAATATTTGGAAAAAAATTATTGCAATATTTTGCTATTTGTTTTGATGAATTGACTTTTGAATGAATTTATTCAACTATTTGTGCAATATGTAAAAAGAGAACATAGAAAAAGAAATGCTGTTTTCTCAAGCTTTGGATTCTATCACTAAAGCTCCCAATACTTTGAAACTCTAGTAACTGTTCAAAGCAAATTAGCTGAACAAGAAGAAATCAGCCAGAATTAGCACTGAAGAAGCTTGGGTAATGCTGGTTTCACAATCAGAATTTCTGGGGAAAAAAATAAAATGTAACAGTTATGAGCTATATTTCATCATTCACCATCAGGCATTTACTTCAAAAATTCTGCCCAGCTATCTGCCAGAAGGTTTGAGCTTTGTGATCAAGATTGGTTTGGCTCCTTGGCTGCTGTTTGTTTTATATTATATTGTTGTATTATTTTAAAATGTTATAAAAGATGGGCAGCTAATTGAAGAAAAAATATAGTTTATTATGTGATGTCAATCACCTTACTTTGTGAAGATCTGAAAGCAGATCATAAAGCAGTCCTATTCCACAATGAGGTTTGACAGTCAAAGGAACGGGCGTGGTGGCTCAGCGGGTAAGACGCCAGGCTTGTCGATTGGAAGATCGCAAGTGGAGTGA
The DNA here is from genome assembly GCA_023362775.1 of Charina bottae. Taxonomy (NCBI): domain Eukaryota; kingdom Metazoa; phylum Chordata; class Lepidosauria; order Squamata; family Charinaidae; genus Charina; species Charina bottae. Next base: position 37,174,113 of record JALMGJ010000006.1, on the reverse strand, counting down.
GCTCCCGCACTCGCCCCAGCTCTTGCCAACCTAGCAATTCGAAAGCATGCAAATGCAAGTAGATTAATAGGTACCACTTCGGTGGGTAGGTAACAGCGTTCCGCGCGCGTCATGCGGCCACATGACTGGAAGCGTCTTCGGACAACGCTGGCTCCTCGGCTAAAAAACAGAGATGAGCATCGGCCCCTAGAGTCGGACACGACTGCACAAATGTGCGGGGGGAACCTTTACTTTTTTTTTTTTTTAAAGAAAAATATATTTGAGGAATTTATAAACCTGAGGAAACTGAAGAAGAAGAAAATCTATCATGGAAAAGACTAATTGTATGAAACTTTCAAAAACTGCCATCATTGCTCCTTATGATATACTGCATACATTTATAGTGAACATCAGCTATGTATACACCAATTTGAAATTAAAAGGATCTCTTCTCTTCCTTGACATGAGGTTTCTCTTGGAAAGGTCCTTTGTCTTGTGCCTGACTGCCTGACTTGTATTTTTTACCTTCTCCCCTTGCAGAGGGGAGATAAAGTTAACAAGCGATCGCTTCCCTAACTGGTTTTCAGCGCAGCGCTTCCCTAAAAGGTGGTAGCCGCAGGTCAATTAGCACCCTTGGCCGGCTTGCGCTGCTATGTGAAATTGACGAAGACCCTGATCAGTTTCACCCCCAAAGGCTTTCTTGTGTTATTTGAAGTGGCTCCGGGTTGCAGTATGATTCCTTTCAACGCCAAGGCATCCCTTTCAATGTATATTCCCCCATTGTGTACTTGCTTACTTTCTTGTAATCTCTTCCTTTTCAATGAATGTAAATACAAACATAAATTATCCCAGAACGGAGGTGAGGATTCCAAAGGGCAGGGCAGGGGGGGGGGAGGGCTATTTTCCCAGCTTCCTGGTGAGTTGAGTTCCGGAACATGAACCTTCCCTTAGAGAGGAAGGGGATAGGGCTCACCCAGCTGTTTGGGGTCGTATCCTCCTGACGCTGTAAGTATTTAGGGGCGATTTCTCAATAAACATTTTTTGAGATTTATCACCTCCCTCTCTCGGTGGTCTTTGGTATCAGTCCTGCAAATTCTGAAGAGTCGACAGGCAGATTAACGGAAACATTCTTGAAAATGATCTCAGTGAAAAAATGAGATTCATCTAATCAGTCTGCAAGATGAATCCTGGTTGTAGTTGCCAGATACTGTGGCTGAAAATGTCATTTATGAGAATTTTACTACTGTTCAGCTTTTTCCATGAAAATCCAAAAGAAATGTTTGGAACTTAAGTTTGCTTCTGTTGCCAAATGTCTGTTACCAGACTTCCAGCAAGTGAAATGTGCAGAATCTTTAGTCACAACACCTTCCTCTGCTGCAGAAACAGGCAAACAGGATTTGGAGTCGATCATCCCATTTTTCTCATTATACTACTACTGAATTTTTTTAAAATTTGTTAAAAGTGACCAATTTCTCCAGGACCCAGAATTTGTTTGTGGCAACCGAGCAGCCTCAATGCTCACAGTGATGACAGCTGAAACAAATGATACAAATAAATAACTTAATATTGAAATAAAGCATTGTACATTTGGAAAAATGTTTTAGGCTTGCAGTATTTCTTTGCTTTTGAAATTTCAAATTAAAATACTGATGGAAGCAGGTTTGAGGGATTTAAGGTTTATCAAACAGGACCTGGTTTTGAAAGGGATCCGAAGCATGTGGACGGATTCAAGATGTAGTGTAAAGGCAGTTGGGGAATGTGACTACCTCGCTCTTTGTCCAGAATTTAGAAAGCTCCGCCGCCATCTCCGAAATGTTGTTTGTAGAGTTCTTGGTGATCTGCTGTAGTTAAGGAGCTGAACTGACATTTGTTTTCAACAGTTTCCGGGGACGGAGGGCGGGAAATTAGAAAAACGTGGGTTCTTATTTTCTACTCATATCCGAGAAGGATCAGAAACTCAGGAAGCGTCCTTGGGCAAGCTCAAGAACCGGCGGACTCCTGGACAATTGTGTTGAAATACGCCCCAAATTGACAAGAAACAATTCCTCTACCCAAGTCGTCATAAATCTCTATACAGTATACAGAATTTCCCCGTCCCATCCTCAAAATGGCGAGTCATACAATGGAAACAGTGTATATATATATATATGTGGCGAGAACCAGAGCTTCAAATAAGATAGGGGTACAGAACGATTACGTTTACAAAAAAATTACTTTTTCCCTGTCTTGTACTACAATTTAAGGTACACTCTGCAAGGGCAAATTGCATTCACTTGAGCGTCTCGCGATTTGTTTGACAAACGGGCTCAGCTCTTTCCGAGACGAAGCTGGCGGCTCTTAAAAGAGCCTTTGGGTGTCGTGTTTTTCCCGAGGTGGGCCGAAACGGGAGGGGCGCGGCCTTAGGCTCTCTCCCCGCGGATGCGCCGCGCCAGCTGAATGTCCTTCGGCATGATGGTCACTCTCTTCGCGTGAATCGCGCACAGGTTCGTGTCCTCGAACAGCCCCACCAGGTACGCTTCGCTCGCCTCCTGCAGCGCCATCACGGCCGAGCTCTGGAAGCGCAGGTCGGTCTTGAAGTCTTGGGCGATCTCGCGCACCAGCCGCTGGAAGGGCAGCTTGCGGATCAGCAGCTCGGTGGACTTCTGGTAGCGGCGGATCTCTCGCAGGGCGACGGTGCCCGGGCGGTAGCGGTGAGGCTTCTTCACGCCGCCGGTAGCAGGCGCGCTCTTCCGGGCAGCCTTGGTCGCCAGCTGCTTGCGGGGCGCCTTGCCGCCGGTCGACTTCCGAGCCGTCTGCTTTGTCCGGGCCATCTCCCTGCTCGCGCCAAACGAGGAACCGAGAACCCTTTAAAAGAACGATTGAGACGTTCGCGGCCTGATTTATAGGGAGTCCCCGTTTCTCTCTTGATTGGCTGGTACTAGGAAGGCGATTGCCATTGGAAAGATTCTGGATTTGAAAACGCGCGCTTTGGTTGGTGCCAGAAATGCCCCGCCCACCACTCCGGTGTGTTGTTTGTGTTATTTTTGCGACTTTTCCCAGCATCTTCGCCTCTAGTAACTGGGAGCGTCAGGATTTCGTGGTTGGCTACTCTTTGATACATAAGTGGCTGAAGTTTATTTTTGCTAAATGCGATTGTTGCTGCGATTAAATCTTCTATGGCAGGGGTGTGTGTGTGTGTGTGTGAGAGAGAGAGAGAGACACTTTGGAATTCTTCATGTTCATCATTTAAAAAAGTAAAAAATAGGAAAGTGTATAATTCAAAGTTTAAAGCCTCCTACTTAAATATCAACACTTTACATTTCTCCTACCTTTCACCCAATTGATTTGTTGGTGGTTTTCACTAGATATATTTCAGGAAAGGTAGTGGTATATGTAGCCCAAATTAAAGTATTTCAAGTTGGTTTTCTTTGCTCTGGAAGAGAGGGGGATCAAATATATCTGAATTCCAATCCTAATTACCTACTTGGGAGAACGCTGATCTTAATGGGATTTTTGAGTAGACATGCCTTGGATTCTCTGTAAAGATCGCAACCCTATGTACAAGTACTTGAGTATAAATTCCATTGAAGTCAATCAGCCAAGTAGCAAACAACAGCCCAATCAAGGAACTACCAAGGAGAGAACAACAACACAGGCAAGACAAGCCAGGGTATATAAACAGAGAGCAAGTTCCACTCCCTTTTCGCACTGAAGATGTTGCCTAGTCTGGCAATGAAACGTCTGCAAGAAATCAACAAGGCTCAGAGAGCACCAAGGACTCCACAAAATTCCATTGACTCCTAAATTCATGTCACTCCTGGCATGCACAGCATTTGCAGTCCCATGTACCCATTGCTTCTAAATGGGACGTGAAAGCACTTACATTTTGTTCAGCCTGTGTAAATTTACTTGGAAATGAATTTTATGACTTAGACTTTCACCCAAGTAACTAATTAGTAGGATGCAACTTTCAAGGCTATTTTGCACTCATATAAACACAGTGATGCTCAGCAATCGGAATATTTCAAATTAAGGGTTTGATGCTAAACTAATTTCAGAATAAATTCCTTTTAGAGCGAAGTGTTTTTTTCAGTCAGAATGCACTTATTTAGACTGAGGCATAAATCAGAAATTTGAATAAAGCTCTTTATGGCTTTTCTTCAAAAAAGAGCAAAAAATATTGTAGTCCTCTCTATATTTTTCCAGATGTAAATCCCATTGAACTCAGTAGAACTGAGGTCTCTTCAGAGTGGACGTGTATCTGATCTTGCTGTTTCCTCTGCTTGGATGAAATCTCAAAAGGAAAATCCTTTTAAATTTAATATTATTAAATATTAAAGCCAAGAATACTTAGCCATAGTCTTCCTAAACTGAGTTGTAAAAGGTCCTACTAAAATGGCCAATCTCTTATGTCACCTTTTTGCATTAAATACAGGATTAAGTTTGTAAATGTGAGAAGAGGGAGTTACACCATATATCTAAATTCCAATCTTGTCCATATTGATACATTATCGGATAGTTTTTCTTTGGAGATAGTGACTTGCTTAGGGCTTGCTTGATTTGCAATGGTGAATGCACTTTGTGGAAGTCTGTGTTACCTCAGTTTACTTGAAATCGATTTACAGTGAGGCTATTGTATTAAAACCCTCATACTGTGTCTCGCCTCAGAGATTACTATCCAAAGAAGTGATCTGCATAGGTTTCCCGAACATTTCTTAAAATGCATAGCTTTAATTTACAAAGAAAAACAAAACTTCCACTCTTGCAAGGTCTTCCCAGATCCTGCATTCGGGGGTTATGTGCTCTTTTAAAAAGTTTATGTTGCATTCTGCTTTTTCAAAAATTAAGCGAATAAAAAGCACACCTTCCTCTTTCCCCCCATTCTAAGATTTCTTTATTTGGTGGCATTTATTCTGTAAAATTTGCAATTTATTAACTCTAAAGAAACACAAACTGAGCGGTCGGAAGAGTCCCTTCAGCCTTGCAACAGGGCGGGTTCTGGAGCGGACCAATCACAAAGCAGCTCTGCTCTATAAATAAACAGCGGCTGACCTACTTGAGCTCACTTTTTGTGTTTGGAGATTTTTTTTATAGTTGCTTCTCTCGGCGATCATGTCTGAAACGGCGCCTGCTGTTGCGGTTACGGCCGCGGCTCCTGCTGTAGCTTCGAAGGCTCCGGCGAAGAAGGCGAAGAAAGCGGGAGCGGCGAAAGCGCGCAAGGCGTCGGGCCCCAGCGTCACGGAGCTGATCACCAAGGCGGTGGCCGCTTCCAAGGAGCGCAAAGGGGTGTCTCTGGCCGCCCTGAAGAAAGCGCTGGCCGCGGGGGGCTACGACGTGGAGAAGAACAACAGCCGCATCAAGCTGGGCCTGAAGAGCCTGGTGGGCAAAGGCACATTGGTGCACACCAAAGGGATCGGGGCTTCCGGCTCCTTCAAACTCGGCAAGAAATCGGGTGAAGGGAAGGAGAAGGCGCCCAAGAAAAAAGCCGCCAAGGCTAAGAAGCCGGTGGCCAAGAAGCCTGTGAGTGGCATCAAGAAGCCCAAAAAGCCAGCGGCGGCGGCGGCGGCCAAGAAGAGTCCGAAGAAGCCTAAAAAGCCCGCGGCGGCGGCTAGGAAGGCCGCGAAGAGCCCCAAGAAGGCCAAGCTGGTCAAGCCTAAGAAGGTCGCCAAAAGTCCGGCCAAAGCGAAGGCCGTGAAGCCCAAGACGGCCAAGCCCAAGCCCAAGCCCAAAGCGGCTAAAGCAAAGAAGGCGGCGCCCAGGAAGAAGTAAATCCAGACTTGGCCCGTGGTTGCTTTTCCAAAAACCCAAAGGCTCTTTTAAGAGCCACCCACAGAATCCAAAAGAGAGCTGACGTCCGCCCAATAAAACATGGTCCGAATCCTTTTATACCCCGGGACAAAGTCACAGCGCAGTGAGGCTTGCGTGGGACCCCGAACACTGGGCGTGGGCACCGTTATCTAGCATTTAGGGGTGTTGATGGGCAGCGATTGAGTTTCGAGGCAAGTATATTTAGGAATGGAGCTCTACAGGCGGGCGAGTCATTGCTTCTGAAAAGGCGGGGGGGGCGGGGGTAGCAGGTTTCTACTCTGTCTGGTGTTAGTAAGAAAAGCAACTGGGCAATAAATGCCACCTAGTTAAGTGGGCACTTCCTCATTAATAAGCGTGCAGAGGATCCGGCTTTCACTTGATGAAGGAATAGTTTTCAACTTTAAATAGTCCTATTTAGGGCATATCACGGGAAAGGGCGTTTACACCGAACGTTTGCTTTGTCTAAGGGCCATAAAGGTAAAGGTTCCCCCCGCACATTTGTGCAGTCGTGTCCGGTCCATACGTCCTGCCAAATGTACTGTTGCTGATACCACAACCCTTCCAGGTTTGCTTCGAATTCCTAAACACTTAAATGGACTGTCAACAAATGTGAATCATGGCTTTTTAATTTAAAAGCACATAAGAGGTGCTTGTATCAGGGAACAGAAAGGACGCGGCATAACTTTAAAAATGCTTCTGAGTGAAGGTTTGGTTCGCTCAGGTTGAATTACAAGTCTTTTTCTCCTATCAGAGGGAATGCGCCTATGATAGGTTCACACTAAGACATCGTCTGAGCAGCCAATAGCCACTCGATGTCAAGCAGTCCAATCGGTTGTAACTCTTTGCTCTATTATCCAATAGAAAACGAGAACCAGAACCCTGTTATTTGCATTAAAGCCGGTATAAAATAAAGCCGCACTTGCTTGCTTGTTGTTGGGAGATGTCTTGAGGCGTGTGGTGGCTGCAGCTAACCACATCGGTAGTAGTTCTGACACTTCTTCGCAAGTCCCTGCTCCTTTTCCCTCCGCCCGGCTACGGGGAAGAATGGAAAAAGGAGATGATGAACGAGATTAGAAGAGAAAGTTACTCTATCACTCTATAAAGTTTCGAAACCATCGTCAGCGGAGCGGGGAAAGCCCCCTTTCAGTTTATTGCAACCAATGTTTCGTTGTCCCTTTCTGAAAGCCAAAGTCCTAATAAGTGTTTGCTGTTGTGTCGCTGTTTGCTGTTGTGTCGCTGTATCTGAGGACACAAAGTTACTAAAAATAAAGGGTTTTTTTTAAAGACATCTCAATTAAATCCTTTATACTCATAACCGCATCGTGTCATAGCTAAATTTTCCAATGTCTACGAATTAAGAGCCTTTTTTCTCTTAGAAGAAATTACCAAATAAACTATATAAACGACTATTAATACTAAACTGGAGATTGAACACTTCGGATTTAATTTTTAGTTTTATAATTGAAATGAAACTGCACGTTCTCGACAGATACACATGCATAAATGGAACTGATGACCATTGAATATAATTGAGTATAAGGACTTTCTATCAGCAACAATTAGAATATTTGAAAAAACCCGCCTTGGTAATAATTGGTCGGATCTAGCCGGTTCCTCAACGCTTTTCAGTCAGAAGCTGCAAACGAACTGAAGAGGAGTCTTTAGATTTTATCTTCCGGCTTTTTAAAAATACTTGGGGAAAGCGTAGAATACCAATTTCTGAACAGTTTATTACACAAATGAATACGTATACAATAAAAATATTGTCTAAAGACTATCACCTGTATTACTTTCACTGCTGTCGGCGAACACGGTTACCCCTCTGAAAGTTTTGTGTAACAAGTTTTAGATTCCTCTGCCTGTTTTTTGTTTATCACAATATAATTTGTGAAAAAGCATTTGCTACATTAATAAAATTACGATATTCGTCAGAAAATTCTTAGATAAACTAAGGTTTTAAGAGTATCGGAGATCTCAGCCTGAGTGTAACTTAGATGCTTGGTATTTAAAAAAAAAAGCTTTGAAAATTAAATACATGTAACAAAACAACTAAGCCAATAAAAGCGGCAGTCCTATCTTAAATTATTGCGCGCGCTTTTAAATTATCCAATGGGGCTTTGGTTTCCTAGCTTCAGCCAATCAAAAATATGAATTCCTCCAATGGGAAGAGGTCTTTTCTTTAGCATCAGCCAATCAAAACTGCAAGGCGGTGTATAAATGCTGTCGCGCGAATTTAACCTTCAGTTTCTTCTTTTCCTTTTGAGGAGAGATGGCCCGGACAAAGCAGACGGCTCGGAAGTCGACCGGCGGCAAGGCGCCCCGCAAGCAGCTGGCGACCAAGGCTGCCCGGAAGAGCGCGCCTGCTACCGGCGGCGTGAAGAAGCCTCACCGCTACCGCCCGGGCACCGTCGCCCTGCGAGAGATCCGCCGCTACCAGAAGTCCACCGAGCTGCTGATCCGCAAGCTGCCCTTCCAGCGGCTGGTGCGCGAGATCGCCCAAGACTTCAAGACCGACCTGCGCTTCCAGAGCTCGGCCGTGATGGCGCTGCAGGAGGCGAGCGAAGCGTACCTGGTGGGGCTGTTCGAGGACACGAACCTGTGCGCGATTCACGCGAAGAGAGTGACCATCATGCCGAAGGACATTCAGCTGGCGCGGCGCATCCGCGGGGAGAGAGCCTAAGGCCGCGCCCCTCCCGTTTCGGCCCACCTCGGGAAAAACACGACACCCAAAGGCTCTTTTAAGAGCCGCCAGCTTCGTCTCGAAAGGAGCTGAAAGTCTTTTCATTCAGGCTATACTGTAAATGTTTTGAAAATCATAGGTAGTCTGCTATGTATGGGTACTATTATTTCTTTCGGTACTAAGTAGTGTAGCGAGTTTGGTGCAATGGATAAAGCATAAGGGGACCGTGAGTTCTAGTCCCGGCTTAGGCATGAAGCCAGCTGGGAGATCTTAGGCCAGTTACTCAGCCTTAGGAGGCAGGCAAGGGCAAACTGCTTACGAAAACGTCAAAACTGCAGGGACTTGTCCAGAAAATTGCCAGAAGTCAACAGTGACTTGAAGGCATGCAGGTGCACACACACAAGGTAGTGGCTACAGTATTCCTAAAACTGATTAACTACTGGGGTTGAGTTTGTCCACTTGGAAGCCACTGGTATTTTGGGTTTAGTTCTGAGTCCGTAGCTGAGCTACTTTAATTAGGAAGCTACTATATTTGGAATTTAAAACAGGACAAGCCGCCTTTAACTATTTCTCCCCTTACATTCTGAGGAGTCTATTCCTAATCCAAAATATGTTAAATAAAAGCTCAAAAATGCCCCCTCCCTTTTTTTTGTTCTGTTTATAATAGGCAAAGAGCTTCATTCTCCACTTCCCTGAATCACTTGCTTTCTTTTTCTGGGTTTTAGCAAAAGGCACCTTTTTTGCAGCAGCAACAGGAAAAATTTTTCCTGGGTGGTTGACTGTAATAAGATTAATTGAGAACAAGCTGTTCTCTTCCAGTTTCTTGAGCTGTTGTAGATTATTCCTAATGGATGCTATAGTTTTAGTTTAAAATGGTTGTAGTTTTGTGTTACTCCCACTGCCAATGGTTTGTGTGTCCCTCCCAATGTGTTTCTGCAAGACACAAGAATATTCTGGAGTATGTTTATAAACTGACAACGCAAATTTGGGGAAAAATTTGGTAAAGGGCAGGTCAAAGCTGCTGGCAACGGTCTCTATGTGCACGCGTATGAAGACTTAAGTAGGGTTGCACAGCTTGCAATTGTGTCATGGTGTTTTAATTTCTAAAATTAAAATTAATTAAAATTCCAGGCCCTGGTAAGCAGATCTTTGAGGGCCCTGATGTCTGGCTGCTGCTCCTTAATGCCAGGTCTGTGAACAATAAGGCTCCCCTCATCTGTGATTTACTCGCGGAGGAGGGGGCAGACCTGGCATGTATAACAGAGACCTGGCTGGGCCCACAAGGAGTGGTTGCCCTTTCGGAAATGTGTCCAGCCGGGTTTCGAGTGTGGCATCAGCCGAGACAACGGGGCAGGGGAGGAGGAGTGGCAGTTGTCATCCGAGAGTCTCTTACGGCCTCCAGGGGTGCTGCTCCACAAGTGACCGGCTGTGAGACCCTGTTTTTCAGGTTGGGTTCCCAAGCACAGTTGGGAGTGTTGCTACTGTACCAGCCTCCCTGCTGCGTAGCAACCTCCCTGCCCGAGCTGCTAGAGGCCATCTCGGGGTTGGCAGTGGAGTTCCCCAGACTCATGGTTTTGGAGGATTTCAATCTGCTGTCCCTGGGACGGGCCTCGGAAGCGGCTCGGGAGTTCATGGCTACCGTGGCAGCCATGGGCCTGTCTCAGATTATTCGGGACCCGACTCGGGACAGTGGTCTCACGCCAGACTTAGTTTTCTTGTCAGAGCAGTGGCAATGTGATCTGAGGGGAGAGTTAGATCTGTCCCCATTGTCATGGTCAAACCATGCCCTGGTGACCCTGAGGCTCTCTTGTGCTGCCCCACTCCGCAGGGAGGCTGGACCTATTAGATTGGTCCACCCCCGGCGACTTATGGACCCAATGAGGTTTCAGAGGGAGCTGGGGGTTATACCTGAAGATCTGCAACACGGTCCAGCGGAGGTCTTGGCCGCAGCCTGGAATAAAGAGGCGGCCGAGGCCTTGGACAGGATCGCACCTATAACCTCTTTTGCCTCGTTCGACCCGTCACTCCCCGTGGTTCACGGAGGAGTTGAGGGTTTTGAAGAGGGTTAAGAGACGTCTGGAGCGCCGCTGGAGGAAGACGAAGACTGAATCTGACCGGACACAATCTAGAGCCGCTATTAGGGCCTACCTTGTGGCGGTAAGAGCGGCGAAACATGATTATTTCTCCACTCTTATTGCGTCTGCAGAATGCCGCCCGACGGCCCTGTTTAAGATTACTAGATCCCTTTTGGGTTGGATGGACTTGGTGACCCATTTACAGGGCCGGTCGGAAGAGTTTATGGAGCATATGCAGGACAAAATCGCTCAGATACATTCCAAGTTAAACTCTAAGCGTGAGGCACAATCTGGGGAGATGCCAGAGGTACGTACTTACACTGTTATCTGGGAACAGTTTGATCCTGTTGGACCTAATGAAGTAGACAGGATCCTCCGGATTGTAAACGCCACCACATGCCATCTAGACCCGTGTCCCTCCTGGCTGGTTAAATCAGCCCGGGAGGTCACATGTGGTTGGGTCCAGGCGATTATTAATACATCTTTGGGAGAGGGGGTGTTTCCGGCGGTCTTTAAGGAGGCGTTGGTGCACCCCCCCCTCAAGAAGCCTTCCCTGGACCCCACTGTTTTGAACAACGTCCTGTCTCCCACCTTCCTTTTTTGGGAAAGGTGGTTGAGAAGGTGGTGGCGCTGCAACTCCAGAGGATTCTTGATGAAATGGATTATCTAGACCCCTTTCAGTCAGGTTTCAGGCCGGGATATGGGACAGAGACTGCATTGGTCACGCTTATGGATGATATCTGGCGGGAGCGAGATGGAGGGAGTGCATCCATTCTCGCTCTCTTGGACCTCTCAGCGGCTTTCGATACCGTCGACCACGGTATCCTTTTGGGACGGCTCAGGGAGTTGGGGGTGGGCGGCGTAGTTTTACGCTGGTTCGCCTCCTTCTTCCGGGACCGCTCCCAATCGGTGGTAATAGGAGAGGAGAGATCTGACCCTCGACCCCTCTTGTGTGGGGTGCCGCAGGGTTCGGTTCTCTCTCCTCTCCTATTTAACATCTACATGAAGCTGCTGGGCGAGATCATCTGTCACCACGGGATGAGGTATCACCAGTTGTGATGATACCCAGTTGTATATCTCCGTCCCGGGTGAAGTAAGTGTTGCAGTGGACACCCTATCCCAGTGCCTGGGGGCTGTAGGGGCCTGGATGGGGAACAACAGGCTTCAGCTGAACCCTGGTAAGACGGAGTGGCTGTGGATTGATGGCCTCTCGACTTCCAGGAAGTTGTCATCCTTAACTCTGGATGGGGTGGCACTGCTCTGTTCAGATTCAGTGCGAAACGTGGGGGTCCTCCTGGACTCACGACTCCTGCTCAAGGAGCAGGTGGCAGTCGTGGCCAGGAGGGCCTTTGCACAGCTTCGGGTCGTGCGCCAGTTGCGCCCCTTCCTGGATCAGGAGGCCCTCCGAACAGTCACTCATGCCCTTGTCATCTCCCATATAGATTACTGCAACGCGCTCTACATGGGGCTACCCTTGAAGAGTATCCGGAAGCTTCAGCTGGTACAGAATGCGGCTGCACGGGTAGTTCTGGGTGCTATAAGATCAGCACATGTAACACCGCTACTCTGTGAGCTACATTGGGTACCAGTTTGCTTCCGGGTCCAATTCAAGGTGTTGGTTATCACCTTTAAAGCCCTACATGGCATGGGGCCAGGGTACCTGAGGGACCGTCTTATCCCGACCACATCTACCCGCCCCACCCGATCATGCAGGGAGGGCATGCTTCGGACCCCATCAATAAAAGAATTCCATCTAGCGGGGTCCACGAGGCGTGCCTTCTCTGCGATAGCACCCGCCCTGTGGAATATCTTGCCCCCAGAGGTGAGACGGGCGCCCTCGCTCCTGGCCTTCAGGAAGTCTTTAAAGACCTGGTTCTGCCGCCTTGCTTGGAACGAAGGAAATAATAGTTTCTCCTGGGGGTGGTTGGCTTAGTAATACCCTCCTTTTAAGAACTTACCATCTTTGGATTTTTCTATTTATTATTATAGTGGATTTTAGATGTATAGGTTTTAATTGTTTTTATGATATTGTTGTAAACCGCCCAGTCTACTGTTGTAGAGATGGGCGGTGATAAATTCGAATAATAAATAATAAATAATAAATAAATGAAATGAAATGAAATGCTGGGCTTTTGAGAAGGGCAAAGCTTCCCACATGTCTCTGTAATGAAGTGAATACTGGTCAATGTTCCGATTATCCTATGATATGGAAGAGACCAGGTGTCAGCACCTGGTGTCCGTGGGCATTTACTAAGATCCTGATTCCTGATAGAGGTCATTTGGATACTGTACCTCGCTCTCCTGTAGCAAGTCACTAGCAACTCACCCACTCGCCACAGCTCTAGTGCAGGAGTTAATAATTGTGAAGCTGCTTCTGGCATACACACTGGTTCACCTGGTGTTTATTCATGTTCCAGGACTCTGCTTGGCATTAACAAGAAATGGATGTGCAATACAAATCAAAGTTTGCTTATCACACTCTCCCCTCAGTGCTTTGGGTTCTGTGTAACATTTTTTAAAGAAAAAAACTAGGTGTTTCCCAGTTCAGTTTTTTATATTCTTCCCTAAATTATCACTAGGGATTTGAGAAGAGTTCTGGGCAGGGAGCAGCTGGTTTTGGACGGTCTCTGTGTTTTAGATGTTTTGATCTGTATACAGAACTGGTTTGTTCTGGATATGAATCGAAACATGGCCCTGGGCAGAAGGGTGGGTGAGTGTAAGCGGAAAAGAGCCAGGCCTTGGGGACAGCTTGTGTGAACTCTGGCGGCAGCAGCTGAGGGGAAGGGAGGGAAGAGGCACTGGGGAGATTGGGGGTGGGGCTGGGGCTGGGCTGGGGGACATGGTTTGTCAGGACACCAGTGGTGGGAGGTGGAGGAGGGAGGGAAAATCCATGCAGAGCAATATGGGAGAGGGAACAGTGCACTACTGTAGGGTTGCTCTAGTAAAGGTAAAGGTACCCCCCGCACATTTGTGCAGTCGTGTCCGACTCTAGGGGCCGGTGCTCATCTCCGTTTGTTAGCCAAAGAGCCAGCGTTGTCCGAAGACGCTTCCACGGTCATGTGGCCGCATGACACGCGCGGAACGCTGTTACCTACCCACCGAAGTGGTACCTATTAATCTACTTGCATTTGCATGCTTTCGAATTGCTAGGTTGGCAAGAGCTGGAGCTAGTGCAGGAGCTCACTCTGCACGCAGGGCTAGGGATTCGAACCTCCGAACTTGCAATCTTCCGATCAACAAGCCTGGCGTCTTACCCGCTGAGCCACCACGCCCCTTAGGGTTGCTCTACTCACCCTTTAACTCTGAGATCCCTTTGGATTTGATTTTTGCCCAAACGTGGAACAACCAAAGTGATCCAGGCTTTGTTTCTGCCAAACCTCAGATGACTCAATGGTTTAGCCAAACTTCTAGAACGAGGAGGTTTAGTCTGGGCCTGAAAGAAACATGTTTTCTGTTCTATGCACACCTATAATGATCCCATCCCCAGCCCTTTCCCCACTTGCACCCTACTCCCATATACACATGATCCAGCATCATTTGTTCCCACTGTGTTGCCAAGGTGGTTGTCATCTCATCCCCAGCTTGTAAGTCCTCCTCAGCTGTAGTGGTGTCAAAACAGGGTTTTTCCTCTAAAGCTGATGGTACAAAAACCTGTTATGCTTTGGCGCCCATCACATCAGGGGTGAAGTCAGGTGACTAACTGCGAATGAGATCAGAGCCCGGCTCAGTGGCTGTTTCACGCTGAGGTGGGGGCGGCCCTTCCTCTCTGCTCAGGCTCATCTGCCACTTGGCTGTTGTCTCCTTCAAAAGACATGGAAGAATCTGGAAGTCAGCAATTGTTGCCTCTGTAAAGAAAAGGAAAGAAGGGGGCAGCAATGCTCAATAAAAATGATGTTTGTAGCTCAGCTCTGCTCCTTTAAAAAAACTTTTTCAACTCAAGTTATGACAGGATTGGGTAGAGGAGGAGGGGCACAGGAAGAAGCTTAGAGGTGATGGATAGGGTCTGCCCCTTTCCTTCTGCAGCACCATAACTGGGAAATGTTTTTCTTGTCAGATGGGGATGTGCAGAAGACGAAGGACAGCAAAGAAGGTGGACTCAACCAATGGCTTTATATGTGCTTCATATGCAGAATCAGGACAGCACCATTCAACAATGAGTAAAAAAAGACCCAACAGAGGCTTGATGGGCCTAGTAATGAGCACAGCAATTTTCTGCAAATTCAAGGATGGATAGATTGCATTTTAACTAAACAGTGGGGACCACTGAACACTTGCATCCCATATAAATTCTCATTTTTTTTTAGTACCTTCAGTTTTGATGTTAAATGTTAAAAAACTCCCCCCCCCCCAAGAACTGATTGATAAAAGGCTTGTTCTACCTTTTGGAAATGCCTCCAATACAGTATGCATTTTAAACTTATTACATGTATTTTCAGTTTTTCTTCCAAGAAGCTAAAGGAGGAATATATGATCTTTCCCCTATTTATCCTTGCAAACACTTTTATGAAGTAGGTTTAGGATATCATTGGTGTGAAGGCTTCCCCTCCCTGGTCATAGTCTGACAGTGCTAAACACATCATTAAAGCCTTAAGGGTTAACAATTGCACCAGGGAATAATTGGGGTGTTTATATTTTAGGGTAGGACCATTACTTAGAAGAATAATCCAAGTTTAGAAACAGAAGGATATTAGAAATTACCACCTTTTACTGTGAGATTTTTTTTATGCCCAAGCAATTAACCTTTTCTAATGATCCTTAAAAAATAAGGAGTTTTGTAACTTAACATCTAGTGCTCATATGATGTAACTTAATTTATCTTAGACAGTTAGTACCCAATTCATTACTTAAATGTGTTTTGCATCCTTTGATCATAGAACAAAGGGAACATGTGAGTTCTGCATTAGGATTTCAGACTGCAATCTGGGCAGCAATTCAAGATCAAGATAATTATTAAATTATGTTGATATTGTTACTTTATTAAATGGTATTAAATTATTCACACTTAAATCAGTTGAGTAAACAAAAAGAGAAATTAAACATACCCAGTCCAAATTTCTAAAGAGTGCTCTGAGATTTTTTTGAGGTGAGGGAGAATAATTCTTCAGCTATAAAAAGGTAAAGGTACCCCCCGCACATTTGTGCAGTCGTGTCCGACTCTAGGGGCCGGTGCTCATCTCCGTTTGTTAGCCAAAGAGCCAGCGTTGTCCGAAGACGCTTCCACGGTCATGTGGCCGCATGGCACGCGCGGAACGCTGTCTTCAGCTATAGACAGAGTTAAATTCTTCAGACCATTGAATAATTAATGGAGAATGGGTGTCCTTCCAGCCTTGCAGCATTAGCTTCTTGCAATCATAAGAGCATGTATCTGTTTTCACTGATCCTGATGATTATATGCCATCAAGTCATTGTTGACTTTTAGCAACCATATAGATAGATTTTCTCCATGATGATCCGTCCCTAACCTGATCCTTCAGCTCTTCCAATGGTGCACTCATCACTACTGTAACTGTGTCTATCCACCTTGCTGCTGGTTGTCCTCTTCTTCTCTTTCCTTCTACCTTTTCCAGCATTAGAGCCTTCTCCAGAGAGCTGGGTTGTCACATAATGTGTCCAAATTATTAAAGTAGGATAATTTGAACCTGGTCATCTGTGCCTCGAGTGAGAACTCTGGGTTGATTTGTTTGATGGTCCATTGGTTTGTTTTCTTGGCTGTCCACAATATTCTCAGGAGTCTTCTCCAACACCAAAGTTAAAAAGAGTCGATACTCTTCCTATTCACTGTCTTCCTGTTAATATCTAAGTCATTAGTATATAATTTAAAGAACATGAACATCTGCAAAAACCAATGAACCTTCCAGAACAACATTACTATGTGAAATAATATATGTCCAAAGGGAGCTGCTATTGTATACAACCACATCATAAGAACCAATATTGCATTTTGAACAGCCCATCTCCAACAATTAGCTGAAGTTTATTATTAGATTTTTATCCCACCTTTTTTATATATAACTCAAGGTGGTGAACATACTTAATAATCCTGCCTCCTATTCTCCCAACAACAACCACCCTTTGAGGTAGGTTGGGCTGAGAGAGAGTGACTGGCCCAAGGCCACCCAGCCGGCTTTGATGCCTAAGGTGGACTAGAACTCTCAGTCACCCGGTTTCTAGGCCAGCACCTTCACCACTAGACCAAACTGGTTCATGTCAATTTTTTCCATAAAGGAGAGTTAAGGTGTTGAGCCACAGTAACTTTTTCCTCTCTGTTCTTTCAGTCTTTTGTGTGGTGTATGAAGCATTTCCAGATTCTAAAAGTTCATCCTTTGCTACCTGTACTTATGGAACTGACTGCAGATTAAACTGCAAAATTAGCTGAATTTCAAGCACCTATATTTTGGTACCTTAGGAAGAACAGAACAAGGGACATATCTATGCAGAGAGCTGGTATGATGGATGCCCATTAATGTTTGCTATCCCATAAAAAAAAGGTAAAGGTAAAGGTCCCCCCCGCACATTTGTGCAGTTGTGTCTGACTCTAGAGGCCGGTGCTCATCTCCGTTTGTTAGCCGAAGAGCCAGCATTGTCCAAAGACGCTTCCACGGTCATGTGGCCGGCAACTTACTCTCTATTTCGGCAGACCCTGAACCCTGGGGCTTTTCTCCACCTGCACCTACTGTCAGCGTGAACATGCTCTGGCAACAACAGTTTTTCTGCCATGCTTACATGAAGTTCGTTTCATCCTCAGCTCATAAGTTGTCCTTAACTACTGATGGTAAAATAGTAGTTTCCCCTCCTATTTTCTCACCACCTAAGGAAAGTTGGATGACTGCAGTGACTCAAAAGAGGGGCAACAGAGCTTGCATGTCATGCCAGTATACTTTTCTGCGAACTCAAGATGAATGAATAGCACTTCAACTCAACAGTGGAAAAAGGCCCATAATGTTTCAGCTGAACAATGATCAGACTAAGTTACTCAGTGTTACCCAGTTCCTGACAATCTTTAAATGATTTCTGTATGGCTGGTAAAAGCAAGTATACTGTGATCCCCTGGGATAAACACTGTTTTCAAAAAGTAACTGTATTTTCTGACCTTGCCTTCCCAAGCAATCCTGACATTTTAGGAAATAAACTAGCTAAGAGCCAGTGTGGTATGGTGGTTGAAATGCTGGACTAGGAGTGGGGAAACCCAGGTTCTAATCCTCTCTTAGGCACGGAGGCCAGCTGATGCTCCCTCTCAGTCCTGATCAGTGCCAGCTCTGCTATAAGCCAGCTGAAAAACGAAACATCTTGTCGCATCAAGGCACAGCATAAAAGAAGAGGCCTGGAAACCAAGCAAAACAGAGAAGAAAATAAACTATCCAAGTTTCAGCTGTAGATGTAGAAAAGAACCCCTTCACTTCAGGTCACTAGTAGATATGTATATGAAATACTAAGTCATGCTTTCTATCTGGAATTTGCCGTTGCCACCATGTTCTGGCTATTCCTGTTCAGTCAATTACACCGTGGACCCATTACGTCTATCTTGAGAGATAAAATATGCTGCTCAAGAACTTTCTCACCGCTCAGAGTTTCCCAGCCAGCAGGTCTTGTGTGGGTGTCTTGGCTTTCAAAGTCTGAGGAACAGCCTGAGGAGAAAGAGGAAGGATTTTCTCTGAAATTAATGGATAAGGAAGAGAAAATCTCCTGACTGCTGCAAAAGAGACGTTGAAACGTCTGTGCAGCATTTGAAAAAGCAGGGAAAAGGAAACATGCTACGCAAAGCCGCACTTCTGGTTACCGTTGCTCTCCATTGGCTCGCAACACACGAACGTAAGTGGTAAAGTACCAATTACCTACTTTGCTGGACAACTTAGACTTTACTCCCAAATAATTTTGGTACATGAAACCCAGCAAAATTTATATGAATCCTGTTGGATTTAATGCCGCATTTAAGGCTGCCATCTGAGGCACAATAACTGAGAGTAAAATCCATTGAACCTGGTAAGATTTATGTGGAGGCTGGAAAATGAAATATATTGGTTCATGTGCCACATAGTTAAGGTATTGGATTGGGTGAGATCAAGCCAGAAATCAGTTAAGATGTATGTCTGTTTTGGATCTGAATGTATATATTTTTGAGTAATAACTGGGCCCATTTGGACTTTTCTGGTTTTGCAACTATGCTATTGGCTTAAAAAAAAGAAAGAATTCTGCCCATTTCTTCCTGCCATGCTTCTCTTTCCACTAACTGCCATCTGCTTTCTGGATTAGTAACTGTTGTTCTTTTTTCTAGGTGGTGTGGGCAGTGGGGCTATTGTAGAAGCTTCAATAATCCCAGTTGGAGGTAAATGTAAACTCTTGGTATTTATTTACACCTACATGCTTCCCTATCCTGTTTGTCTGAGGTACTATATTGTTATAATAGCAATACAGACAAAATCATGGATCTATTTTTTAAATGAACCTCTCCCTGTTTTTAACCTTCCTTTTGATTAGAAACCATCTGCCTGACCTTGGCTAATCTCAAAAAACTAAGGAAGATTGGCCTGGTTGTTTATGTTTATGTTTATGTTTATGTTTATGTTTATGTTTATGTTTATGTTATTTATATTTATTTATATTCACACACGACTATCAGAAAGTCCCAGGCCCCTAGGATAGCTGAGAAGTTAAAAACATCCCAATAGCCTGCAGGTTGCCCTTCCCTTTCCTCAATCATGGAAATATGTGTTATATGCCGTTTTGGATGGTGAACCATGGTTGGTAGCTTGTGTGAATCCAACCAATTATGGCTTGTAGAAGAAACTGATTAAGCAACCCATGACTAGTGAGGCTCAGCAAAGAACCTTTTCACACAGCTCAAGGTGAATAATCTCCGAATGGAAGACCTTTTTAAAAGATGCAATCTGCTGGGTGGCCTTTAGAGGTGTGGGGACTGCAGCTGTCAGAATTCCCCAGAAGGGCATATCTGAAAAGTCTGTAGTGAAGAGAGGGAGGGGTGGGAGGGGAGGTGTCCTTACCCACCCCCACTTGCCACAACCCTCCCTGGGATCCGTACTCTCACACCTCCATTACCTGGCTGTCAGGTGAGGCTATTCCGCCAGGTGAAAAAGCTCTGCCCAGGCCGCTTCCACCTTCTTGAATGGGGAAATGCTCTCCCTCACCTGGAGCCTGGATGGGGCACAAGAGAAAATGCCCCTTCACCAGCAATCAGCTTTTAAATGAAAGGCTCCAGTTTCCCCCTTTCAAACAAAGATACCAAGCCCAAGTGGTCTGGGAAAATTACTGGATTACAAACCAGTAATCCAAGAGTATCCAGGAAAATAAGGATTTTTATTCGAATACAAGCCACAAAGTAGGGATTTGAGAGAAAAGCTTAACTACAACAAACCATCCGAAGCTGAGATCTGCATTGCAAAGCTGGCAGCACTCAGTAATTTGTAAACAAACAAGGAGATAGACTGACAATTGGAGCAGATACTAAAATCAACTGGTAGCATTGAACAGTTTTTTTGTTTGTGTTTTAAAAAAGCACGCAACTAAATAAAAGTTACCTGTCAGCTTTACCTTGCTGGTTGCCTTTCTCCGAAAGTCTGAATCCTCAGGTCCCTGAATCCTACCCCATCACGGTCACTGGAAAAGACAATGACTCTTATTGGGGAATACTTAAAGCTTCCCCTCAACCCTCAGTTAGCTGCTCAAAACTAAGAGACCCCTTAATCTAGTGCAGGGTCCCAGGCTGGTAAGGGCATGATTAGATAATTTCCATGGAGGATAAGGTGCTAGTAACAACTGAGAACTAGCCTTACAACTTCCATCACCCTAACTAGTCATCAGATGATGCTAAGGGGTTATTTTCTGATCCATCAGATTTGTGTCTCATATTATTAGCTGCTCTCCTGTTTGCTTTTGCATTAAATAAATGTGCCCTTTTCTCCATTTCCCCTCCAGATCCTAATGTGGCGGTGGGAAAAATATCATCCCAGTCTAGCACATTTGAAGGAAAAGGGGAGTCGAGGAAGGCCATCGATGGATCCCTGGCAAATATCTACGCTAATGGAGACTGTACTCTGACAAAGAAGGATTTTGAGCCCTGGTGGATGGTAGATCTGATTTCAGCCTTTCAGGTATCTGCAGTAGTGATCACAAACAGAGGAGATTGTTGTGAGTCACGGATAAAAGGAGCTGAGATTCTGATTGGAGATTTGCCGCAGAAGGGAGGCACAATGAATCCCAGGTATTGGCACAATACTACATCGTCCTGCTCTTAAGTGTGTTTATGAGGAATACGTCTTACTGAAGGTGGGGCTATCCACTGAATCTTAGGTCCAAGCATTTCTTTGTGAGTAAACCCAGTGAAGAAGAAATTTTACTTTTGAGTAGATTAGTTAAAAATTATGTTGAGCTGAATGTTAATAAATCACAATGGTTTCTAGGGAGGTTAAGTATTTAGGAGCTGTGATAAATAATAGTTACTAATCAATGTTTGGTCAGTGCACTAGTGCATCTAAAATTTGAGCTAGTGAACTAGTGCATCTACAATAAAATGTACAGTAACTATTTTACAAGTCAATTGAAAGATTGCCTATGGGAGTTAGGATCAATACCATCAACATGGTTTATTCTACTAGCTCCAGAAGCAAAAGAGATTGCATAGTATAGTTTAATAAGGACCAGTATTTGGAGAATGGAGATCACTAGTGGCAGATATGGTTCCCTATCTGCTCTGAGAATCTTGTGGAAATCATTGGGTTCTCTTAGCATGAATGTTGTTAGGTAAAGGTAAAGGTTCCCCCTGCACATTTGTGCAGTCGTGTCTGACTCTAGGGGCCGGTGCTCATCTCCGTTTGTTAGCCGAAGAGCCAGCGTTGTCCGAAGACACTTCCACGGTCATGTGGCCGGCATGACGTGTGCGGAACACTGTTACCATCCCACCGAAGTGGTACCTATTTATCTACTTGCATTTGCATGCTTTCAAATTGCTAGCTTGGCAAGAGCTGGGGCGACTGCGGGAGCTCACTCCGTCATGCGGGGCTAGGGATTCGAACCTCCGAACTTGCGATTTTCCGATCGACAAGTCTGGCGTCTTACCCGCTGAGCCACCACGTCCATGAATGTTGATAGGGCTCACACATAACTCAGTGGCCCAGATTCCTGTTATGCTGTGCCAGTCTGCAGTTCATTAATGGTCTGGCTTCTCGGCAGGTGTGCTACGATCAACAGCATGGGACCTGGGGAAACAATGTCCTTTAACTGTGCACGTATGCAAGGGCAGTATGTGACCATCACAATCCCTGGGAGAAATGAATTTCTATCACTCTGTGAAGTGCAGGTGCTTGCACACCCATGGCTTCATATAGGTAAGTAGAAACTCTGTGAATACTATATGCACAGTAGGGAATAGATGATGTGTGGCTTATAATGTTCTGTGTTTATATCTACTGTATTTGATCAGTAGTGGGGATGTTTGCTTTACATCACACATCTAATGTAACAAAAAGCCTAAGATGCAGATATCTTTATCTGACAGCATTGAGGGTTGCCTGTTTTTGTCTGCCGTAACAGCTGCCTGTATGTTTAGATAAGCAAAGTGCGTTCTTGTGGTTATGGGATGATCAGCACAATAGCAAAATAATCAGACCAATAGAAAGATAATCCAGTTTTTCATGATATCTTTCACTTAATGGAAAAGGATGTGAAAGTTATACAGTTAATAAATATTCAGCTAGTGGAGGCTGTATTGCAACAGCAGGGGCTCAGTGGCCTGACGCCGTAACCCTTAGGTATCCTGAGATTGCACCACAGAAATTTAGCAGCAAAAATGGCTAATTTTTAGAGGTGCCTACTTCAATTTTTTAAAATTAAAATTTATTAAGATTTCAAGATAAAAAGATAAAAGCTAACCAGAAATGAAAAAAGTAACCAATTTTAAAAAAATTATTTTATTTTTTATAATAATTTTATTAAGTTTTACAATACATATTAAAAGTTAGAATAAAGAAAAGAAATAGAATAGAAATACAAAATAAGAAAAAAGATAAAGAAAAAGTGAAGTTAAGAAATAATAAACAAAGAAAGTATAGAAAATAGATGTCCTCCAATCTATCTTTGAACTTAAGGTACAATAATTAATTTTAAATGTTAGTCCTTCATATAATACACAGGAACTTTTCTTTGTCACATGCCTTTTGATTTCTATAATCCAATCTTCTGATCTTCATATGGGTTTCACCTTTCTTACTATCTCCCAATAATCCATCTTTGGCTTCCACTCTTTGAAGTAGTAATTAAGTGTTGAATGTTCATTAGTGCCTTTTTATCTCTTCCATAAAGTCCAATTAGTATAACAAATAAAAGCCTTATTTACTTCTAATAAACTACAATATATTCTATTCATATTATGATTATATATTCCATTAGTACATAACCTAACATAATACGTAACTTAATACATAATATATACTCAATGGCAAATTCGCAATATACACCATCTCATCATATCATTATCTTAAACAATAATCTATAATATCAACTTGTATTTGTGTTTAGCCTTATATCTTACATTTAGAATATCACTTATATTCAATGGCAAGTTCGCAAGTATACAATCCAAATCCATGTTTTCATTAAACTTATATCCCAATCATGATACTGAATCTTCTGTTTAGGTTATGCCAAGTTCATAATATGCAAAGTCAAGTTTACAATATACAGCCTGCTTTTTTCTATGTCTCATATAGAGTATCAGAGCAATTTGTATTTCACAGTATCTATCCAATTGCATACTCAGGTTTTCTCCCTGTCTCCACAACCATAACATTTTTATATCAAAATTGTAATGTATAGCCTTCCGAATGTTTTTCTGAGCCAATACATCCAAAATTCCCTCCTCCTGTTTCTCTTCTATTTTAAAAAATTTATGATGGGAATGGGGGACTTTTAGGAAGCAAACTACCTGCATTCCCATTTTAAATCCCTGCCCAGAAATCCTGAAAAATGACCTGAAATGCAATCATTTTGCACCTGAAAATCAGCAGCATGATTTGGGGCCATTTTTGTATTTTCAGCAGAGCTTTAAGAGTAGAAACAGAAAGAATGAATCCCAGAATTGCCCTGTCCCCATTCTCATTCTTAATTCATTCCAAATCATGAAAATGAAGGCTGAAAAGTGTCACCCCTGTCCCTTCCACTAATGTTACTGTGGTCTCCCCCAGATTGTGGTCCTAATCCTTCAGATATTGTCCACCCCTACTCTGTTGGCAGTACATTGTCTGGCTTCATAGTATGGCCATACCGTGACTGATTTTGCATGATTTAAAATGCTTCATGACCATGCTCCAACTCGCTTTCAGCTAGAGCCACTGCTTTTTCCACCAAAAATATAACTTAACTTGAATTTTCTTCAAAATTTGCCTGCCATGCCATGTACAGTATGTCAACAGGTAATGTATTGTGACAAACTGAAGGAAGATGGAGAAAATGATACGTTCTATCTATATTTGAGGGCAAACGGAAGATTTTTATCACTATAATTATCCTTTTTGTAGGCAAAGTGTTTTACTAGTTATTTTTATTTAGAAAGGAAGGTGTTTGATATTGTTTAATGATGTTTCTTTGTGATTGTGGAATTGATCTGATGACTTTTCTGAAGAGGATGCATTTGTAGTCCCCAACATCAACATGGCAGCCTATTGCCTACCTCTGGCCCAAAGTCTTCAGTCTTTTCAGAACTAGGCCCAGTTGAACCACTATTATTTCCTTTTCTGCCAGACAGTGGGCCCCAGTTGTGAATTCTGCTCCCAAAATAGAAGACTGTTATTAAGTGGAGCAGGGAGAATGCTGGAATCTATTTAAGTCCTACTGAATAAGGAAGACCAAGAAGCTTAGGGTTTGCATGATTGTAGCAATCCCGATAAAAATGTCATTATTCCTGAGGCTGCTGATCCTTTATCCTTGATCTACATGGGTTTGTCAGACATATTTCATTTGTCTTAAAACTAATTCTCATAAATTTTCTCATTTAGTTGTCATTTACTCCTGCCATCTTGTAGTTCTTTCTTGTTATGCAGGCCATGAAATTCTAAATTTGATTATATTAAGAACGGCTTATCCAGATAGCAAAATTGCCCAACCACACACAAAATGGTCAAGGCAAATTAATATTTTCTGAACTATAAGACTCACAAAATGCAAAGGCAATAAACAGTTGGGACAATGTACCAGCTCTTCCTGCGCTCCCATCTTCCAAGAGAACAATCACTCTTGCAAATCCAATCTAGTAAATTTCCCAAGGGAGAGAGAGATTCATTTGGTGGGAGAAGGTGACTTTTTCTGTGTCTACAGTACATCCACTTTCTTTCCAGGAACATCCCTCTTTCATTTCTCAGTATCTCAGATGCCGCAGTAGTGATACTGTCAGATCTTAAGGTGAACATGAATTTTCCATTCTTGAATATTAGAAACTCAGACATTTCATTTCTTGCAGTTCATGATGGAGGGAGGAGTCCTGTCCGAGACAGTGAAACTGATTCAGGTATGTGGGTAGTCATGCTGCAGGTTAGTTTATGCTTGTTTCTAACAGCCTTTGCAAGGGAACCCTTTAATATTCTAAAGGTTGTCCCTTTACTTTCTCTTGTTTTGTCTCTTCTTCCTCTACCTTTTATGGTGCCTTTTCTCAATACAGTTTTGGCTTGGGGAGAATAGTTATGTGTGTTGATCACCCACTTGTCATGTAGCCCAACTTTGCCCAAATGTATTCACATGTACAATTAGGGAAAGCATGTAGAGTAAGGCGAGATTGAATTCCTGAGGGGAGGCTATTCCAAAGTGTAGGAACGAGTTCTTCCCTACCTCTACTTTCTAAAAATGTGTGGAATTACAAGCTGGTTCTGAGATGTTCAAGTTGAGTTTCTTCAAGTGGGCCAAAACTGGGCAGAAAAGATAGTCCTGTAAGTACTCTGATACCAAGCCATATAGATCTTTAAAGGTAAAAAAATAGCACTTTGAATTACACTTGGAGCTAATAGAAACCAGTAGAGGGCACATGTGTAATGTGCTCATGTTAGTGAGTATCCATCAGCAACTGGGCTGATGTATTCTGGACCAATTCTGAGACCAAGCTTCTGAGTAGTCTTAAAAGATAATCTCATGTACTGCAATGCAGTAGTCCAAATGAGAGATGATAAGGATGTGAGTCACTGTCACAACATCCTGTCACTCCAGGTACAGCTGCAACTGACACACAAACTGAAGCTAGGCAACATCTCCCTGTCTATGACTTTCACATGTCCATCTAGCAATAGCTGTGACTCTAGGAAGACCCTTGTTCCTTCAGGGCAGTACCATCCCATCAAAAGGCAACACCTGAGACATTGAAGAACTTCAATGAACAAATAGTAGCTCCATCTTGCTTGGGTTGAATTTCAGCCTCTTTTATCCCATCAAGACCCTCACAGCCTACAGGCGTTGGGTCAAGATACTGACAGCATCTCCTGTCTAGCCTAGAGTGGTGATGTACAGATGGGTATCATCGGTTTATTGTTGATACCATACCTATAAAATATATAAGGGTTTTCATTACATATGCTAATTACTGAAGTACTGTATGTAAGATAAAGCTCTGTAATAACAAATAAGTAACAATGGTGATTTAATGTGCTTCTTGAGAGGTCATGATAATGTTCTCTCTTCTAGGTCTGCAAGACAGAGTTCTGAGTTTTCCCAGTGAATCAAAGGGCAGTTTTGTGGTCATATCCCCAATGCAACCTTTGAATCTGATGGAATTCACACTCTGTATGAGGGTTGCAGTAGAGTATTTGGGTGAACGCAAAATAATTCTCTTCTCCTACCATTCTCAAAGCGATGAACTGAGGATCTTGCGTGAAGCAATGGGCCACTTTGGTTTACATATGGGGGGTAAGAGTGTGATGTTTACCCTTCCTGATCTCAGCACTTTGGGGAGCCACATGTGTGTCACCTGGGAATCAGTATTTGGCCTTACAGCCTTTTGGATGAATGGAAAAAGTAGTATCCGAAAAGTGTATAATATGGGACACATTCTCCAATCAGGTGGCACAGCAATACTTGGACAGGATCAAGGTGCACAAAGTATGTCTGATCAGCAAAAGTGCCGTTTTGTGGGAGAAATAACAGATCTCTACATGTGGGATTATGTACTGAAATCGCGTGATATACAGAAAGTGTTCCAGGCCCATGAGTTTCCCAGAGGAAACATCTTTGACTGGAAAATATTGTCATATAAAATTATAGGTAATGTGATGGTATTGCCTAAGGTCTAATAACTCTGGTGCATATGCACATAAATATGTATGGAAACACTGTCCTATTGTGTTGGACAGCAAGCAAATAAGCAATATTGGTCTGAAATCTAAGATGTTGAAAGTGAGCATTTTGTTCTTAGTTTGTAACTATTCATGTTGAAAATCCTTGAATTAGCCCATTAAAAGATATTAAACAAAATTGTCTTATAAATAACAAGTTTGAAAAAGCATATTTTTCTTTTCTGTTCATTTGATATGGTCAGCCACAATATAAAAACTAGGATTATATAATCCTGTCCTTTTTTTTCTTGTAAAAGAAAGCAGGGGTTTAAATAAGTATCCTCCTATCTCTAATCTTCCCTTTGGAAAGTGGTGGGGCTGCTATTGCAGTCGGCTCTGGAGGAGAGAGATTATCTAGACCCCTGGCAGGGACATGGGCCTGGGATGGAAACTGCATTGCTCACGCTCACGGATGACCTTTGACAGGGCTTGGACAGAAGTGGCATGACCATCCCCATCCTCCTAGATCTCTTGGTGGATTTCAATATTCTCAAGCATACTATCCTTCTGGACCACTTGTGAGAGTTGGGAGTTGGAGGCATGGTGTTGCAATGTTTCTGCTCCTTCCTGAATGTGCAGGTCCAGGGTATGATTGTTGGGGGAGGAGAGGTTAGACCCCACTGGCACTTCATTATGGAGTGTCTCACGGTCCAGTCCTCTCCCCCGATCCTGTTCAATAACTAGGAGAGGTCATCTGCCAGTTTGAGATGACGTATTATCAATATACTAATGATACACATCTCCACCTGGGCCCATTGGGAGATGCAGCAGAAGAAATGTCCTCTTGTGTCTGAAGGCTGTCACAATTTGGATGAAGAAAAATAGCCTCAGACTCAACCCAAACATAACAAAATAGCTGTTGATTTAGAGGCTGGATGATTCCAGACTGTACCATCTTTGACTCTTGATGGGGCTGTGCTCCCCCAGAAAGAACAGGCTCACAAACAATCTGGGGGTCCTCCTGGACTCATGGCTCATGTTTGAAGAGTAAGTAGGGATTGTGGCCAAGATCCATCAGCCTCCTGAGGTAGGCCAGGTCAAGAAACAAACACTGCAGGGATTCCAGAAATGCTACTTGATTGTTGTCGAGTATATTACCAGAAGCTTGAAAGTCTGTCCAAAACCTTTGCTGCCTCTTTTTAAGGACAAAAAGGTCAAAGCAGGGCTGTTCTGAGACTCTTTTTCACACTTTTTGCTTTCCCAGGGCTGAGCAATCATTTCACCTCTTCCACCTCCTTCCCAAGGCCAGAGCTAAATTCCTCTAGTAAAAGGTAAAGGTTCCCCCGCACAGTCGTGTCTGACTCTAGGGGCCGGTGCTCATCTCCGTTTGTTAGTCGAAGAGCCAGCGTTGTCCGAAGACGCTTCCGAGGTCATGTGGCCAGCATGATGCACGTGGAACAGTGTTACCTTCCCACCAAAGTGGTACCTATTCATCTACTTGCATTTGCATGCTTTCGAATTGCTAGGTTGGCAAGAGCTGGGCTTTTACACAGCTTTGGTTGATGCACCAGTTGCAGCCTTACCTGGAATAGGATGCACTGAAGATGGTCACTTATGCCTACATCATCTCTCAATTAGATTACTGTATTGTGCTCTACATTGGGCTGCCCTTGAAGACCACCTGGAAACTTCAGATGGTCCAGAATGCAGTGACATGTGTACTTAGTGGTTGGCCTTGGTACTATCACATTACCCCTTTGCTGCGCAAACTGCATTAGTTACCAGTAGCTTTTTGAGTGCAATTCAAGGTGCTGGTTGCTACCTATAAACTCTATATAATTCTGTTAATGTAACCTTACAATAAAGATAGAGTTAGTACTCATAGTTGTGCTTCTTGTCTGGACTACCTCAAAGGGCTAACATCAATCTTGTAAGACTGAAAGTATTTCTCTCCCCTCTCCTTTTACTCTCTGGAAAACTAGGGAGGGTCCCTTCTGCAATGCTTCCCATGCCCCCCCTCCCTTCTGTGGACTGAGATATCTTTTATATTACAGTTGTCCTATGACAGTTGTCCAGTCTGCAGCTCTTCCTCCTGTCTCCCAAGGTCATTTCCACACACCATTACACAGTCTCCTTTGGTTTTCAGAACCCTGAAAAGTTGGGTATCATCCACAAACTTAGCCAGCTCACTGCTTACTCTTAAGCCAAGATCAGGTCTGAACATTAACAAGCCCTGGTCCCAACCCAGATCCACTTCTTACTTCCCTCCACTGAGAAATTGCTAATTCTTTCTTGCTTTTTGCTTTTCTGTATTTTAGCTAGTTAACAATTAATAAACGGATGAATCCTTTTATCTCATGTCCACTGTTTGCTCAAGATCCTTTGATGAGGAACGTTGTCTAAGGCTTTTTGAACATTTGAAAATTTGCAAGAGTGGATACAGTTGGTGCTTATATGCCATCTTGAAAGCTGGATGGCTCTCTGGCCCCTGGTGTATCCCAGGCAATCAAAAGCAGCATCCTCATGACACATATTTCCTTTCCAAAAGAAGCAGAACTCAAGTAAGCTGGAAAATCGGCTGAGATCATTCTTTATTTTCTGAAAGGATTCTGCCGGCTCAGTCACCTGCCTGGAAAGCAGTTGAAAGAGTCCCTTAAGATTAAAGTATGATGTCACCAGTTATTTCAAAAAGAGGAAGGGTAGAGTCCTCCCCTTGGGAAATGACCACATTTGATTAGAGTCAGGAATGGGTGTGTGTGTGTGTGTGTGTGTGTGTGTGTATAGATGTATTTTAGAAAAAAGTGTTCACTTATGACGGTGGTTTCCTGAGTCTCACATGAGCTGCACTTGTCTCCATAGCCAGTGTTCAGTGTCATATCCTTCTGAAGTCTCCGGGAGAAGGATGGTGTGTAGGGGGGCCAGGAAATGACAGATTTCTGGTCTGATGCAAAGCAATCCCACTGGAGCAAAGGGGTTGCGGAAAGTATAAATAAAACTGGTCCCAAAACAGCTTGAGAGTCATTCATGAGAACACTGGTCGGAAGAGAAAACGATGGTAGGTGGAATTATTACTTTTTTTTTTGGGTGTTTGAAAACTTTTGAACATTTTATTGCAGATACTCCTATCATTGATTTTTTAAAAACAATTTACTTTACCTAAAAAAGATGCTAACTTTTAACTCACTTAACACAATTTAATGAGACAAAGTCAGTGATTCTTCTTCTCCTTCTTCTTTTGTGCTTTCTAGTCATTGTTGACTCATGGTGACTGCCTGGACTAATTCCTGCAGTTTTCTTGGCCAGATTTTCAGAAGTGGTTTGCCATTGCCTGTTTGTTTGTTTGTTTATTTATTTATTTATTATTTATTTATTTTCCCGCCTTTATTATTTTTTATAAATAACTCAAGGCGGCTAATACTCCTAATACTCCTTCCTCCTCCTATTTTCCCCACAACAACAACCCTGTGAGGTGAGTTGGGCTGAGAGAGAGAGAGACTGGCCCAAGGTCACCCAGCCGGCTTCCATGCCTAAGGCGGGACTAGAACTCACAGTCTCCTGGTTTCTAGCCCGTTGCCTTAACCACTACCACACTGGCTCTCAATTATTATTGTACTTTCTTTTAAACTGTTATTCAAAGGTATCCAACAAATATTCTGCAATGTAATGATGGTTTGGCTACAGTTTACTATCTTGTCAGCCTGGCTGGGCAGACAAGGAATAATGGCATTTGGAAGAGGCTGAGTTGGGGAAGGCTAAGATAAACCATGGAGGTAAATAATACATGGGGATGTGCTGAGGAATATCTAAATGAGTTTTTTTTTAATCTTCTACCACAATGGAGAAAGCAGAAGAAAATTAAGCATGCAGATAGCAGAAACATAACAGGTTTCATTTTTAAAATATGGAATGCAAGGCATGATTATGGTAAGTTAAAGGCTTTTCTTTAATGCTTTGCAGTAGAGACCAGGAAGTTATAACAAAAATGAATTATTTCATAACTTGAGAATGGGTCATGATGCAGCGGAAATGTGTTTATCTAGGAAATCAATCAAGTACCTTTTAAGAATCATTAAATAGGCTGCAGCTAAAAAATATGTGTGGGATTTTAGGTAACAGGTAATACCTACTAAGCACTTGGGTGGTTAAGAGAATTGTTATAGAAGTTCCTACTAATGCTATACTTTGTACACTGGGTTACTATATTAAGTATTTGTGTAACTGTTTCTTCTTCTGATCCTTCTTATTTGGTGGATCTTAGGACCTTTCTTTCTCTATGTTGGTACTCTACAATCTGTTGAAATTATGCTTGGAGGGATGTGAAACATTACACTGAAATGCTATTTGCCCCAGTATGTATTAGATAGGCTTGTAAGGAAGAAGGGCAGGAGAGAGTTCCCTTATGTGTGAAATCAAAGACCAAAGGGCACTGAGAAAACCTTCAACCAGGGAAACATTTTTCGAAGAAAAAACCTTGAATATAGAATATTCACTGTTGCAGGAATAGGATGCCTTTATATTTATGTAATGACATATATTTGCAGCTTTTACTCAGAAGGTGTCAGAAAAATTAAGAGTTTTGGCTCTTCAGAATATTTATTAAAGCAGAATGGGCAATCTATGCCTCTCAAGACTGTTTTTCACCTAAAATCCTTTCCAATAGTGCTGCCAGATTTGAGTGGCATGATTTTTGAAAAATGCTGGTGCAGTTTCCTCCATTCTGAGGAAAACTGTATGTGTGACCCAAAATAATTTTGTCAGAGTTTTAGAAATTCAAAGAATGCCTATCCCCAAAGAGAAAATCCTTAATGTTCATATTCAAATAGCACCCCGCCTACTTTGTGACACTGTACTATCCACTGTAATCCTCAGTTAAAAAAGAAATGGCACATGGGACACAACCCCCTAAAGTTGCTTACCCTTAGCAGATTAAAGTACTTTATGATGCTGGACTTGGGAGGAAAGGTAAAGAGATTTTTTTTGAATTTTTGATGTTATGTTTTAATAGTGAAATATAGAAAGCGACAACACCAATTTTTTTAAAAAAGATAGTGATTATACAGTGAAGAAAGAAAATATAAATATAGTGGTTAAAATAAACTAAATGTGACAAAAAATAATTAACAGAAAAAAGTTCCGTATAACAACAGATTATGATAACAAATTAATTAAGTCCATAAGCTTATCATTAAACCTACACTGCATGGAGACAAAGTGCATCATCTTCTCAGTTTTAGAACACAGAGACCTTCAAAAACAAACTCATATTCTGAATCCATTTCTTAAAATCAAGAGAGTAAGTTTCTTTCCAATTACCTAAAATTATCCCTTAGTTGTGCCCCAGACTTGATAAAGCCAAAGCTCTTCATGAGATGACCAATTCCATACTTTAGGAATATAATTCAACATCACATTAAGATCCTTATCTATCATATTTCTTCCTTTGCAATTAAGTGCTGGGTCCCCATAATGTCACCTTCATTTTGTTCTTAGCCTATGAATGAGACTGATTTAAGTCAACCTTAGCCGTACTAGTGTTAAAATATATCCCCCCACCCCTTTATTACAATACTGTCCAAGGGCAGCCTCAAAGTTATTCTAAACGGTTAGACTTCTTCATCCATTACCTTTGAGGCAAGTGGGGTGACTGGCAGAGACTGGAAGACAGGTCAATAAAGGCAGCCTAGAGGCTGATACTGGGGGTAGCACAGTTCATGCCTGTATAGTTTTCTGCTGAGTCAAGGTTGGGTGGAGAGTACTATAACTCAATAGTGGGGGAAAGTCCTATGAGTGAAATAGAAAGCTGAAGTCTAAAATTTACTTTCACTTATGGATGTGTGTTTCTCTTCCTGATGGTTTACAAGGGAGTGCAGTAGTTACATGGCTCTCAAAGGATGCCACAGAAAACTTGTCCATGAAAATTTTCATGGGAAAGCTTGCCAAGCTTTTAGGAATTATTTCTAGAGGGGGTATGGCAAAAGGAAGAAAAAGTCTTGGAGCAATCAGGAGCCATGGGACAAAGGCTTGTATCTCACCTTTAAAAAGAAGGAGAGATACAGTTTTGTAGAATGGGTTAAAAGCACACTGCCAACTTGCTGCCCTCAAGATGAGTTAAGATGGCAACGCTCAGAATTCCTGGGCAAGACAAACTTTGTTCAGGGTTTCAGATGCATCTATATGTCTCTTGGTCAAAACATGAGAATGCCTTTCTTAGTGACCTTCTTCTCTTTTTTTTTTCCTGCCTTCCATCAAGATTATGGAGTATGGAATTTTCCCCTCCAGTTTTGATCCTACATGTCGCTTCCACAACACACTGCTGGACCAGCAAAACCGGCTATGCAACCACATCAAGAAACTCCGAGAGATCTTACAGAGACTCGGTAAACTGGGCAAATGTTCTCTCATTGCCCATCTAACGGGGAATTCTTTAAGTGCTGCAGGAGCCATTACGGCCATTGTGGGGCTGTCCTTGAGCCCTGCAACTCTAGGAGCCTCTCTCTTGGCTTCTGGGGTGGGCTTAGGTGTGGCAGCTGCAGGAGGGGCTGTTTCCCTGACTTCAGACCTTTCTTTGGTGCTCTGTAACTCCAAGGAGGTGAAAAGAGTAAAAAAGATCGCACTGACCTGTCACAGCCAGATGAAGGAAATTATGAACTGCTTGGAGTTCCTACACCGCAGTTGGAGCCCCACTGACCCTTTCTTATTGCAGGCTGAGAAAAATGCTTCTATTGCCCTGTATAATTCTGCCTGCTTTGTGGTGTTCTGCGGCCCTCATGGCTTCCTGGTCCCTGAGCACATGGAAGAGGTGACAAAAGTGAGCCATACCCTGCTTAAGGCAAAAATCCAGAAACTGGCAGAAAACCTAGAAGCCTGTGCAAGATGCATGGATGAAATCTGCAAGCTTTTAGAAAGCAGGAAAGCATGTCCTTGGAGGACGAAAGAATTAGCACGCTGACATGGGATCAGTGGTCAGAATGACTGCAGTAGCACCAAGTCTTCTCCTTGAAAAAAATGAAACTTGGGTATAAAAGCGCTAAATACTGGTACAGTTACTGTGGCTTACAATTAGGATTGTATGTACCCAGGAATTTCTCCAGGCATTCCCCAGGACTTGCAACTCTCTCAACCGTGCACCTGTATACCCTACTTTGTTTTTTGCTGATCAACACAACATGCAGAAATCATGGCTGCACCAGTTGTAGTCTATACTTTCAGCACATTTCAAGGGAAGCTGTTTGTCACATAGCACCATACTTGGGTTTTCTAAGGAGGAAAAGTTTCCCAGATGTCTGATTGAATGATAGCACAGTAGGCAAAAGTTTCCTTAATACATGGAATTTCAGTTAATGGTTCACAGTAGCAGGAAAAAATAGGTGGGAATAATTTTCAAACCTCTGATAGTAATTGTATTTGATGCTCACAATGTTCGGTATGACAGGGGTCATGATGGAACTTGCCAGCATAGACACAAATGCTTGGCAATTCCAAAACCCATTGAGACAGATAAGCAGGGCCTAAATACACCTGAACTTTTCCTTATGATGTTCTTGTAGCAGATGGGAATTTGCCTTGCAAGTGGGACTAGAACTGAATCATTTTTTTCTTTTATTTTGTTTCTTGACTTTACAATCTTTGCCTCATTTTTTTCTTGTCATAGCTATCTTTCATGTACTCTTTTCACAAATACTCAGGAATATAATGTATTTTTCTATTTATTTATATGGGGCAATATTATTGAACCCTTTATTTAAACAAATAAGAATATGTCAGCACAAGATGGAATCAAATATACTTCATTGTATCTGAGGCAACATCTTTAAACTGCTTGAAGTCATTCTCTTTGTCAACATTTTCATTCAAAAGACATGAAAAAAAAGGCAGAACAAACTGGGTTGCAAACCAAGATTTTTTCAAAACCCTGTTAGAATTTATCTGAAGAATTATTTTTAAGAGGTCATCTCCCTGTGCATTTATATTTAGAAACATCTTACTGGAAAGTGCAAAAATAATGTTATTTAACTTTATTTAGGAAAGCCTTTGTAGATTGAGTCTTTTTTTTTTGATAAATATTGTTCTATGTTCACTAATTTCCTTGTAAAAAATTGATGCTCCTCTTCACTTGAATTGATTAATCATTACAGATTTGTATCTGTAAAATACTGCTGAACAGAAGGCTGAGAAGAAGAAAAACTAAACCAAAGATGGGGG
The DNA here is from genome assembly GCA_023362775.1 of Charina bottae. NCBI lineage: Eukaryota > Metazoa > Chordata > Lepidosauria > Squamata > Charinaidae > Charina > Charina bottae. The sequence continues at coordinate 37,139,131 of JALMGJ010000006.1, read as the reverse complement.
GAAGCTTTCCTTAAAGATTTTTTCACAGTGGCAAAGCCAGTTAGCCAAGGTTTTTCTTTTCTTTTCTTTCACAGCATGCTGGGATCAAAAGATAACCGAGAAGCAGAGCTTTCTAAACTTTTCATGTTGGTGACACACTTTTTAGACATGCATCATTTTGCGACACAGTAATTCAGTTTTACTAGCAAACCGGAGGTTAAACTAACTAACTTATAAGAGATATGGACACATACATAAATTGTAATAGCGAAATGTATGGGGACACAACATATCTCATGAAAACAGAGTTCCCCTTTACAGCAGGGCAAGGCTTGGACAGAGCTCCCCTCTTACAGCAGGGCACAAGGCAGGCACTAGGACCTGCGCGGAATCTTGGCAGGGCTCGGAGGCAGCAGCAGCGAAGCGCTTGAGGCTCTGAGCGTCCGACTCAGAGGTTTCTCGTTACGTTCACGCGACACACCTACACACTGCAGCCGACACACTAACGTGTCACGACACAGTTTGGAAAGCTCTGCTGAGAAGGGTTGAGTTGCTACTTTGTAATTGGATTATGAACACGTTCCATGATCCTATTACGTCTGAAATTCATTTAACACACAACTAATTGTAAGATTCAGCTGTCTTGATGGAACAGCTAAGAATAACTTGGGACTGATTTGTGCACATGCGATAGCACTTCTCTTACACATCTATAAGCATTCATGCAAATAAGTAATTTTATAGTAACAGAGCTCCCAAATCTGGACAACAGTTAGGGTCATCTGAAGATTTGCAGCCCAGATCTGGTATATTACTACTACTACTACTACTACTACTAATAATAATAATAATAATAATAATAATAATAATAATACAAAAATATATCCCTGCAACTGGATGTCAGTGCTGTAAACTCTTTTTCCATGTGTTCCTGGAAATTATTCCCTGGGATGTGATAAATTGGGGACCAGACTCCCTAAAAAAATGGATGAGAAAAGAGGCAAAAATGTCCACAGGTGTGTTACAAGAATGTCAGAAGAATGAGAAAATGTTTGAGGTATATGAGTAAGCTTAGTTCTCAGTTTACAGAGCAGGTCTAGGTTTTACACGATTGAATGCTTCCTCCTGTCCCCACAAATAATAGCAAAAGGTGACAACATGACAAAGTTTCCCTGAAATGCCTGTCTTCTTCAGGCAAGGATTTTACTTTCCTATTGGGAGCATTCAGTCATATGTGTCCAAAGTGATACAGCTCGGACTTATCAATAGTGAGCACTAAGCCATAAGGCTGTCAAATCCGAAGATGATGCGATGCTTTTCATTTCTTCATGTATTAGTAAGGGGTAGGAGGAACCTGAGGATCTCAAGTTCTTTAAGTGATGGCAACAAAGGAATTTAAATGCATGAGAGCCTATGAATGTGGGTATAAGGTGTGTTTTGTAGAGACAGTATAGCAAATCTGACATATTCTTTGCCTTTCTGTTCTTTGTGGGAGAGGAAAATGTGACCATTATGAGCTCTGGGTTATCTCAGGCCTTTATAAAATCAAGGAACATATCCCACAGAATCCTAAGGCAATATAAAATACAGAACAAGTATGAAATAATTTTGTATCTGTATTTATATTAATTCTCCCCATTTCTTGAAACATTTACTTCAGAAACAGCAACTCCCTAAAAATCTTAATAGACAGCCAGTTTGGTGTAGTGGTTAAGGCACCAGGCTAGAAACTGGGAGACTGTGAGTTCTAGTCCTGCCTTAGGCACAAAGCCAGCTGGGTGACCTTGGGCCAGTCACTCTCTCTCAGCCCTAGGAAGGAGGCAATGACAAACCACTTCCAAAAAACCTTGCCAAGAAAACTGCAGGGACTTGTCCAGGCAGTCTCTGAGAATTGGATATGATTGAATGGATAAAATAAAAAAATCTTAATGGATTCAGAACACTTGGAAAAATAATTAAGATAATTGGTAATATTTTCATCTTCAAATATACAAATTCAGCAGGAATTATCAGTGAGTGTGGGATAAAGTCCCATATTCATAATATTATGATCCTAGTTCTTTTAATCTAAGCTCCCTTCTGTTCTTCTACACATCTTGTTCTGAGTACAGAGAGGAAATTATAAACTCAAAGTTTGTCCTTTTGTCCAAATGCATCATAATATGGTTTATTCAAACGACAGTTAATCAAATGAGATCCCAATTTTCTGACTGCAGTTTATGCAACTAATACTTTGCCACATACTAAACAGAAGCTTCTAATAGTAACACTACTACAGCTGAAATACAGGTCCAGAACACTGTGATCTGTGGGGGCTCTTAGGGCTAATAGATCTGAGTTGCAAAGCTCTAGATCAGGGCTTTCCAAAGTTTTTCCCACGGCGACACACCAACCAGCGTTGGTGTGTCGCCGTGAGAAAACCCGGAAGTGCGGCAGCGCGCAAAAACCCGGAAGCGCTGCTGCTGCTTTCGGGTTTTGCGCGCTGCAGTTGGTGTGTCGCTGCGGGAAAACCCGGAAGCGCTGATGATGATCAGCGCTTCCGGGTTGTGTGGCGACACACCAGACTGTGTGTGGCGACACACTTTTGTGTCGCGACACAGAGTTTGGAAAGCTCTGCTCTAGATGACTACTAGATAACAGCAGAGAGCTATTGTTTTCTGCATCTCTTTGCTGCTGTCTGGATTCTTGCAGCCCAGATCTCATGGCCCCAGGACTTCCAGATGACTGCCGAACAAGCAGCACTAAGGCACGTTTGTTAAACAAAATGCTGCATTGGCCAGCTGATTTAATTGGCAGCAGCCACACATGGTACTTTAGTGGCATACGCTTCGGAGGGAGGGAGATGGTTGTGATGGAATGCAGCCAATGATGGCACTAGAGAGGTTACCGCTTCACAGTAGATTTCACCGTCAATTAAAAGAGATTGGGAATGACCAGAACGGAGTGAATGTACTTATTTCTCTTCTGCGCTTTGGATTTCCAAACATCTGAAGACGAAACAGAGTGCTACTGAACAAGCAAACATGAACCAAAGGCCTGAGAAGGGAAACGTGTATCACTAACGTGTGATCTACGAACAAAGATATATTTCTGATGCTACAGTGTTGTATAGGACACTTAAACACTAGTATTACATGTTTCTGTGGATTACTGACATACATAAGGGATTCCAAAGTTATACGAAGGGCAGATCCATATGACAAGCAGTTTGCATACATTAACACTGTCATATAGAAATGCCTAAAGCAGGCCTAATGCAAATTTCTTGGAGGCCTAGACCAGGATAAGGAAGAAAAACTCAAAGGAAAGGTGGACACTATGGATTTTGGAAATATATGAAAATAGGAATTGACCAAGAACAAACAGAGAAACCCCAAAGAGATTATGTGAATGGAAAGGTTTGTTAAGAAAAATGGGAAACAGGAAAAAAATATGGATAATGCTGCATGAGTTTCCTTTTAGAATAATGACAACCCATGAATGGTTGGTGGATGTCTTGTCACTGTATATGTTGCCTCTTCAATTTTTGTTTTTTGCTTGCAAATATTGTTATCTGACAAGTGTAAACAATAGTTGGAGAAATGCAGCACAAATAAATGTATCATATTTATTGCTTATAAAGTGGTGAAGATATTATTTATAACTATGTAGCAACTGTGATGCTTGGACTCTCAGTTTACCAGTTACACACTGAAAGTTTGTTTGGATTTCCTGACACATTTCCTATTCTTATACAAGGAGAGGATGTGGCACAGTTGGAAGCCAGCAACTGATGATGTAAGTATGTCAGAGTTCTTGAGTGGTCCCGCACGTAGCTAGGATGGGTTCTTCCCCCTTCCCCCATTAACTGGGAAAGTAGTCATGCTGTGGATACACTTCCTGATACGTTTTTAGCCTATGTGAACTCCCTGCACAGCATATTTCCTGGTCACATGGGAGATCTGAGATTGGGAGTAGAGGGAATTGTCGAATAACACATGAAAGTAAGGTTTATAAATGAATAAAACACAATCTATAAGTAACTCTAATCTCTACTTGTAGGATAAAGTTCTAGAACCTCTGTATCTTATCCTGACCCTTAAAAAGTGCCATACAATCTCTGCTTAGGCAATAAAGAACAAAAATAAGAGGCTAAAACCGTCAGATCAGTTTTTCAGAGAAGTAACAGTAAAGGAGGCATATAAATAGTAAAAAGGAGAAAGAGATTTGTAAAAAAAAAAAAGCAGTCACGTTCAGATAAATCTATGACAACTTATGGTCACAAGGTGTATCAGCTTTATTAAATGTTGGCAAACTGAATGTACATTGTAAGCATATATGATAAACACACCTATATTATATTAGAATAAAAGTGCTTTGATATGAGTACTGCTTTCATAGCCTATCTTTTACTAGAGCTTGCAGGGAACACGGGAACCACTTTGGTGCAGTGGCCAGGGTGCTCGACTAGAAACCAGGAGACTGTGAGTTTTAGTCCTCCCTTAGGCATAAAAGCTGGCTGGATCACTTTGGGCCAGTTACTCCCTCGCAGCCCAACCCATTTCATAGGGTTGTTGTAGGGAAAACAGGAGGAGGGAGCATTATGTATATCACCTTGAATTGCACAAAATAAAGGCAGGATATAAATATAATAATAAATAAACATTCAGTGCTAAAGATGCTTACTTGGTGATTAAAGGTGCAGAAGAACTGCAGTGGGCTATAGTGTTGGAATATATGTCTATGAAGGTTCTCAGTCATCCAGGTGGAATTGTCTGTAGCTTGAATCATGTCAACTGGATTTCTATTTTCTCAGTGGAAACGTTTCGCTCCTTATCCAAGGAGCTTCTTCAGTCTGAGCAAAGTTGGTAAGGGAATCCTAAATATGTTTCTAGGTAGCTGTGTTCTAGGTGTAAGGTCACACAGCTACCTAGAAACATATTTAGGATTCCCTTACCAACTTTGCTCAGACTGAAGAAGCTCCTTGGATAAGGAGCGAAACGTTTCCACTGAGAAAATAGAAATCCAGTTGACATGATTCAAGCTACAGTGTTGGAATATAGTTTGGTGAGTTCAGGTGCAAAGGCCCTGTCAACTAGGAAGCTTTACCGAATGAACACAACAATATTAAAAGCAGTTTCTGGGGAAGGCTAATTGCTTTTTTATTATTATTATTATTATTATTATTATTATTTTATAAAAAGTAATTTTATTATTAAAAGAAAAAACAAACAAACAAACAAAGACATCAACAACATCAACAACATAAAAGTGAATAACAGAGTACATAACAAACTTAATAAACATACATTCAAAACTAAATAACCCTATATAACAAAATCCTTATAACAACACATCACGTGAAACAACTAATTTAAAACGACTTCCTGTTTCTTTCTTGAAGATAGCTTCTTACTTTTAGTTTTAATTTTTGCTATATTTCTATTGTATTCCTCTTTTTATTAATGTTTCTTTAATATATAAATATCTTAACTCTTATTTTATTTTAAACCTTTCATTTGTTCTTATATTCTAGTGCATATATTCTAATATATTCTTTTTATTATCTCTTCTAATATTTTTCCATTACAATAGTTTTATTTTATATTCTTTTTGCAAAAATTCTATAAATGGGTTCCATATAAGTTCATAATCTCCCAGATCTTTTTGTTTTATTAAAATTGTCAGTCTGTCCATCTGTGCAATTTCCATCGTTTTGATTATCCATTCTTCTATTGAGGGGGTAGCTTCTTCTTTCCAGTGTTTTGCGAAAATAATCCTCGCCGCTGTAGTCAAATGGTATAATAGTTTTTTTTGTTCCTTGTTCATCTTCATGTCCATAATTCCCAGTAAATAAGTTTCTGATTTTTTTTCCATATCCATTTTGAATATTTTACATATATTACCATGAATTTTGCCCCAGTATTTTTTGGTCTTTTGACATGTCCACCAAATGTGATAAAAAGTTCCCACATTTATTTTGCATTTCCAACATATGTTTGATCTTAAACATTTCATTTTATATAATCTCTCAGGAGGCAAATACCATCTAAATATCATTTTATAGTTGTTTTCTCTTAGACTGTTACTTAAAGAAAATTTAATATTTTTCGTCCAAATTCTTTGCCAGTCTTCGTATTTAATTTCTCTATTCAAATTTTCTTCCCACTTTGTCATATACTTTTTAATTTTTATATCTTTATTTTTCAATTCCAATAGTTTTTTATATAATTTGGATATTAAATGATCGTTCTCTTTCCATAATATACTGTCCCAATTTTCTGTTGTTTCCGTGAATTTGAACATCTTTTGGTCTAATTTAAATTGTTCTTTTAGTTGTAAATATTTAAACCAATAACACTCAAATCCTTCTCTTTCTAATTCCTCTCTCGTTTTAATTTCATAATTATTCCCATTAAATTTCAATAAGTTCTTATACCTTATCCATTTTTTATCTTTTGGAATTTCTATTTTGGCATTTGCCTCCTGAGGAGATATCCACAATGGTAATACCGGCAATAAATATTTTTTATATCTGTTCCAAATTCTTAAAATTGATTTCCTAATTCTATGATTCGTAAATGCCTTATTGCTTTTGCTTTTATTATAATACATATATCCGTGCCATCCGAATCTATTATCATGGCCCTCTAAATTTAATATATTCCAATTATCTAATTTTATCCAATCTTTTAGCCAGACCAAAACAGATGATTCATAGTATAATTTTAAATTTGGTAGTCCCAATCCTCCTCTTTCCTTTAAATCTTGTAGATATCTTAATTTTATTCTGGGTTTTTTCCCGTTCCATATAAATTTTGTGATATCTTTTTGCCATTTTGAAAATGTTTGATCTGTAATTTCTATAGGTATCGTTTGGAACAGGTATAAAATTTTGGGCAATATATTCATTTTTACTGTGGCAATCTTCCCTAACAATGATAGTTGTAAATTTTTCCACTTTTCTAAATCTTTTTTAATATCGTTCCATACTTTACTGTAGTTATTTTTAAATAAGTCTATGTTTTTACCTGTTATTTGTACTCCCAAATATTTGATTTGTTTAACATTTTGAAATCCAGTTTTTTCTTCCAATTTCATCTTATCCTCTTTCTTCATATTTAAATTTATCATTTTTGTCTTTTGCTTATTAATTTTAAAGCCTGCCAGTTCTCCAAATTCCTTTAATTTTTCATTTAAATTTTCTATTGAGTTCAATGGATTTTGAATTGTTATCACTAAGTCGTCCGCAAATGCTTTTAATTTGTATATTTCTCCTTTAATTTTTATTCCTTTGATATTATCGTCTTTTCTAATTTCTTCCAATATAGTTTCTAACACCAATATGAATATCAGTGGAGACATTGGACATCCCTGGCGTGTTCCCTTTTCTATATTTATTTCTTTTGTTTCTTCTTCATTCACTATTATATTGGCTTTTTGTACATTATAAATTTCTTTAATTGCATTTATAAAATTCTTTCCAAAATTTCTATATTCTAAAATTTTAAATATAAAATCCCATTTCACGTTATCAAAGGCTTTTTCTGCGTCCAAGAATAGTAACATTATCTGTTTTTCATTATGTACACTAGCATATTCTATTAAATTTATTACTGTTCTTATATTATATTTAATTTGTCTATTTGGTAGAAATCCGTTTTGGTCTCCATTTATCAAATTTTGTAAAAAAATTTTTTAGTCTTTCCGCCAATACAATAGTGAACAATTTGTAATCGTTATTTAATAGTGAAATTGGTCTATAATTTTGGCATTTTGTTGGATCTTGGTTTTCCTTTGGAATTAAGTTATTAAGTGGTTATGAATAGTAGTAGTAGTAGTAGTAATAATAATAATAATAATAATAATAATAATAATAATAGCAGCAGCAGCAGCAGCAGCAGCTGCACTTCCTCAGGGGTGCCCTGTGATTAGGCAGGGAAAGATAAATGATAAGTAGTAAGTAGATAAATGGGTACCACCTTAAGTGGGACAATATGCTGGCATCCTGTCGGGGAGTCGGCCACCGAACGGAAGATCTCTGGAATGGCGGCGGCAACGACGGATCCCGGAAAAAGCAGTTCATCTACAGGACATCAGCAGCCGGCTCCGACGCAAGGCATTGTGGGGCTTGTAGTCCAAGTAGCCACGGAAGAGTCGGTTCCCTTACCCCTTCCCTTAGCGCACAGTTTAAATTGTATATGTATGGAAAATGTATAATGAAATATATATATATGTATGTAAGCCGCTTAGAGTCCTCCGTTAGGGAGGGGATAGGCGGGGTATAAATATAATAAATAGATAAATAAATAAATAAATAAATAAATAAATTCATTGTGCTGGTGATGTTCTGGATCGCCCACTTCCAACATCCCCCCTCCCAATGGTGGGATTTAGGGTGACTTCCAGGTGAAACTTTGACCTTAAATAGCTATTTTATATTCATGTGACAATGTATTCTGGAAAGTTTCCATCACTTTCCAGTTCTGGCAAGTGACCAAGGTGATGGCTCTTTGAAAGGTCTGCAAAAACTGTGTACTGTTAGAAAAACAGAAATGCAACAACTAAATACGTAAAGTCTCTGCCTTATGCATGGCAGCCAGGACTATCCTCTTGTTTCGGCTTGGGATCAAAATGTTACTGCTCCTAAGAATTGGGAGTAAGTCCCAATAAATCCAGGTAGACTTGATAATTCAGAGTAAATATATTTAGAATTTAGACCTTTAGCAGCTTTAATCTTAAACTAAAGAATGCATATTTGGGCTTAGGACAACTTTCTGAAAAGTCTCAAACAGTTGTTCATTTTGGGGAAACAAAATTTTCTGCAATACCACTTCCTAATTTTCTACATCTGTTCTGGAAAATTCAAGACAATTTAAACATTGCAGCAACTTCATATACATGTATATAATTTTTAAAAGTCATCAGATTTTTTGAGTCAGAAGTTAGCGAGCAGTTTTGTTCCACTTTAGTTGACTGGACCTAATATAGGGCATGATTTAAAGGTCTGCTCCTCTGGATTTAGCTTTAGTTTTTTGTGTACCCTCATATACTGTACTAGAACGGATACCTGCAGTATCTGACAACTTCCAGAATAACTTTTTTCTCATCATCATTTAGCACACAGCTTTGCAAACTGTGTGTCGCGACACGTTAGTGTGTCGGCTGCAGTGTCTGGGTGTGTTGCGGCTGCTGCTGCCTCCGAGCCCTGTCAGGATTCCGCGCAGGTCCTAGTGCCTGCCTTGTGCCTTGCTGCCTCCAAACCTGCCCTGACAGGATTCCGCGCAGGTCCTAGTGCCTGCCTTGTGCCTTGCTGCCTCCAAACCTGCTGTGATTCCGCGCAGGTCCTAGTGCCTGCCTTGTGCCTTGCTGCTTCCAAACCTGCCCTGACAGGATTCCGCGCAGGTCCTAGTGCCTGCCTTGTGCCTTGCTGCCTCCAAACCTGCCCTGACAGGATTCCGCGCAGGTCCTAGTGCCTGCCTTGTGCCTTGCTGCCTCCAAACCTGCCCTGACAGGATTCCGCGCAGGTCCTAGTGCCTGCCTTGTGCCTTGCTGCCTCCAAACCTGCCCTGACAGGATTCCGCGCAGGTCCTAGTGCCTGCCTTGTGCCTTGCTGCCTCCAAACCTGCCCTGACAGGATTCCGCGCAGGTCCTAGTGCCTGCCTTGTGCCTTGCTGCCTCCAAACCTGCTGTGATTCCGCGCAGGTCCTAGTGCCTGCCTTGTGCCTTGCTGCCTCCAAACCTGCTGTGATTCCGCGCAGGTCCTAGTGCCTGCCTTGTGCCTTGCTGCCTCCAAACCTGCTGTGATTCCGCGCAGGTCCTAGTGCCTGCCTTGTGCCTTGCTGCTTCCAAACCTGCTGTGATTCCGCGCAAGTCCTAGTGCCTGCCTTGTGCCTTGCTGCCTCCAAACCTGCCCTGACAGGATTCCGCGCAGGTCCTAGTGCCTGCCTTGTGCCTTGCTGCCTCCAAACCTGCCCTGAAAGGATTCCGCGCAGGTCCTAGTGCCTGCCTTGTGCCTTGCTGCCTCCAAACCTGCTGTGATTTCGTGCAGGTCCCAGTGCCTGCCTTGTGCCTTGCTGCCTCCAAACCTGCTGTGATTCCGCGCAGGTCCTAGTGCCTGCCTTGTGCCTTGCTGCTTCCAAACCTGCTGTGATTCCGCGCAAGTCCTAGTGCCTGCCTTGTGCCTTGCTGCCTCCAAACCTGCCCTGACAGGATTCCGCGCAGGTCCTAGTGCCTGCCTTGTGCCTTGCTGCCTCCAAACCTGCCCTGACAGGATTCCGCGCAGGTCCTAGTGCCTGCCTTGTGCCTTGCTGCCTCCAAACCTGCTGTGATTCCGCGCAGGTCCTAGTGCCTGCCTTGTGCCTTGCTGCCTCCAAACCTGCTGTGATTCCGCGCAGGTCCTAGTGCCTGCCTTGTGCCTTGCTGCTTCCAAACCTGCTGTGATTCCGCGCAAGTCCTAGTGCCTGCCTTGTGCCTTGCTGCCTCCAAACCTGCTGTGATTCCGCGCAGGTCCTAGTGCCTGCCTTGTGCCTTGCTGCCTCCAAACCTGCCCTGACAGGATTCCGCGCAGGTCCTAGTGCCTGCCTTGTGCCTTGCTGCCTCCAAACCTGCCCTGACAGGATTCCGCGCAGGTCCTAGTGCCTGCCTTGTGCCTTGCTGCCTCCAAACCTGCTGTGATTCCGCGCAGGTCCTAGTGCCTGCCTTGTGCCTTGCTGCTTCCAAACCTGCTGTGATTCCGCGCAAGTCCTAGTGCCTGCCTTGTGCCTTGCTGCCTCCAAACCTGCCCTGACAGGATTCCGCGCAGGTCCTAGTGCCTGCCTTGTGCCTTGCTGCCTCCAAACCTGCCCTGAAAGGATTCCGCGCAGGTCCTAGTGCCTGCCTTGTGCCTTGCTGCCTCCAAACCTGCTGTGATTTCGTGCAGGTCCCAGTGCCTGCCTTGTGCCTTGCTGCCTCCAAACCTGCTGTGATTCCGCGCAGGTCCTAGTGCCTGCCTTGTGCCTTGCTGCTTCCAAACCTGCTGTGATTCCGCGCAAGTCCTAGTGCCTGCCTTGTGCCTTGCTGCCTCCAAACCTGCCCTGACAGGATTCCGCACAGGTCCTAGTGCCTGCCTTGTGCCTTGCTGCCTCCAAACCTGCTGTGATTCCGCGCAGGTCCTAGTGCCTGCCTTGTGCCTTGCTGCCTCCAAACCTGCCCTGACAGGATTCCGCGCAGGTTCTAGTGCCTGCCTTGTGCCCTGCTGTAAGAGTGTGTCACAAAATGATGCCCTGCTGTAAGAGTGTGTGGCGAAATGATGCATGTCTAAAAAGTGTGTCACCAACATGAAAAGTTTGGAAAGCTCTGATTTAGCATTACTTTTTCCTACTTAACTCACCAATAGGTGGCAGTATCTAGCCTTGGCCGATCACGGAAAAACTGAGCAGAGTTAGACCTGGGGTAAAACTTGGATAGGAGACCACCAGAAAATCACAAAACTGTAGGTCATATTGGGAAGTTGGGATACGTACAACCCACCTCTGGGCAGGTGCTAGGAAAGCTACAGGGACGTGTCGCCAAGAGTCAATTCGGCTTGAGGGAGCGTTTCCTTTTTCTTTTCTACTTAGCTCCACGCTCCACGCCTTCGCCACCTTCTCCTGGCGACGGTCTTTACGACCAGTGGCACCTCCCGTGGGAGCGTTGGACGACGGGAATGATTGGAAAAGAGAAGAAGATGAGTATTAGGGGTCTCTTTTTCTACATCGACAACTCCGGTTTCCATTCTACTATTTTTAAAAAAAACTAATCTAGACGACCCATATCTGAGCTCCAAAAATCCGGACGATCACCAGTGGCAGCAAAGAGTAGTAGAGTTTTCCGTATCTCTTTGCTGCTGTCTAGTGGTCGTCCGGATTTTTGCAGCCCGTAGGCGGTAGCCGTTTTCTAGAGCGAACCCAATTGTGACATCCCATGTAAATTCATGGGGAAATTCAGGATTTGCTAAACGTAGGAATTCTAAGGCTTGCTGCAAAGTAGGACACTCGCCCATCTTTGGGAAGAACGCTGTAATTCTCTTATCCATCGAAAGTCTTACTTCTGCGCTGGAGGCGAGTTGGGAAAAGCCGCAGCAAAACTGGAGACTAATCCAATGAGCCTTTCAACTGTTATCCAATAAAGCGAATGCGTTTGTCTTTCCGGACCAGGGGTCTCCGTGCGGCAATGTGTTCTCTCTCTATCCGGGGTGGGAGGGGCAAATGTAAGCATTTGGACTCCCACTCCCAAGATGCTTCGCGGTAATTCTGAGGTTAAAGGTGAAGTTGAAGATGGCGTCGACTGTGGAGCATGGGGCCGACGTGGGAGAGATCGCGGAAACTTTCAAACAACTGGTGAGAGGGTTTTCTCTTATTATCTTTATTATTTATTGTTTCTTTATCTTTCCCTCTCCCCCAGTGTCTGCTGTTTCTTCTATTTGCTTCCCCATTCATTTTGACCATCTGTTCGGCTTGAATGACTTGCTATCATATTTCGGTTTTCCTAGTGGTCTATTTTGCTGTTTCTTTTTTTTTCCTTAGCAAACAAACAAACTCTTATTATAATAACTTCTCCTTTTAGTGGCCCAACAGGGTCTTTGCTTTGCTTCAGATAAGCAGTTAAACCAGAATAGCTGTCTTTTTTTTTACTCGATCGTATGTGTGCTTATTTACCATATATATAGTAAACGAAGCAAAGAGACGAGGGCAGGGTAATACCAGTGCACAGGGTGGGGCACAACTTCATTTAATTTATGTCTCAGGTTGAAAGCGGGTGGTTTGGGTAATGTGGGGGAGTTAGTGTAACCCTGTTTGTAGGGTAAAGTTTGGTCTCACAGGATTCCCTTCTCCCCTTATGGGGGAGGAATCTGTAAAGATGGTCTGTCCTTGGCGACTTAAGGACGCTAATGGATTTGTTTTCTGAATGTTCTCTAAGATTTTCCAGAAGCTAGACTTGGTGATCGTATGGATGCCCATGTTGATCTGTGGAATAGGGAAACAAAACTAACCAGGACCCGGGTTTCTCCCTGTTTGTCTTAAGTGCTCTAGGTAGTAAAGTAAGCTAGAAGACCTTAGTGTGCAGGGATGTACACTTGATAAGCTTTACTGTATACATGCATACATGGCAGTGAAGCCTGCAAGGAAGGCTTACTTTGCTGTTGCATATTCAAGTAGCTGCCCAGCTGAACTCTTTAGGGCAGCCTTTCTCAACCTTTGACCCTGGAGGAACCCTTGAAACATTTTTCAGGCCTCGGGGAACCCCTGCACATTCAGGCTCAAATATAGGCCAGAAGTTACAAAATTATTATATTTGCTTCATGTGTAGGCCTGTATAGATGCATTAACAGTGTTCTTAAACTGAAAATAAAGAATGAAACTTGCCTCTTTAATGTGAAGTTGCCCAAATTTGAAATAATTTTTAAAATAAATCGTGATCTCCCAGGGAACCCCTAGTGACCTCTCACAGAACCCTAGGGTTCCACAGAACCCTGGTTGAGAAACCTGCTTTAGGATGATCAAGAGCTTATTATCATTTGCTCCAGAAATACCCTTATGAGGGCAAGATGGTTGAGAGAGTGGTGGTTACGCAGTTGCAGATATCCTGAGAGGACTGGTTACATCATCTCTTTTTAGTCTGGTTTCTGGCCTGGTTTTGAGACAAATTCAGTCGTAGTAGCCCTCCAGGACAGAGACAGAGGAAATGAGACTGTTGATCTTGCTTGATCTTTTGGCAGCTTTTGATACTTTTAATTATGGTATCGTCCTGGAGTTCCTTCATGAGTTAAGAGTTATAGGGTTATAGTAGTTCCACTTTTAGTTGTAGGAAGAGTCTTAGAGAGTAGTAATAGGTAGCCGTGCCCCTGAACCCTGACAGCTATGCTGTGGAGTGATGGAGAGTGCTTTACTAGTACTTTTAAACATCTAGATGTGGGCTAATTGTCACCAATATTCTGGTGGTATTGAAGTCGTATTCATCATTACATTTCAATCAGATGAGGCTGTGCATGTTCTAAAACAGTGTCTCTTTGTGAACCACATGAAACCTTGTGGAATGCATCAGGATGAGGAAGGAGAAAGAAGGTGGGTCAAAACTGAATGTGGGAAAATCCAAAGTAAACATTTTTCTGTTATGATCCTAAACCTCTTTCCTACCACTGCCGCTATTCACACCTTAAAAGTTTTAGAACTCTTTAGAGCTATTTAGCCACTGGGTCCAACCGCCTGCTTACTGCAGGAATCCGAATTAAAGCATCCAAGACAGATGGCTTTTTAATTTCTTCCTGAATACATCCAGTGAAGAGAAGCCACTGCCTCTCCAGGTAATTGGCTCCAATGTCAAACTGTTCATGGTGTTAAGAAGTTTTTTTCCCCTGAGATTCAGTTGGACTTTAACTTGAGTCCATTGTTTCATATCCTCCATTCTGGAACAAAAGAGGATGTGTCTTACATTTTTATGCCACATCCTTTTCAAATACTTGAAAAGTGCTGTCATAATCCCCTTCAGTGTTCCGTACTCAAGACTAAGCATGTTTAGCTCCTTCAGTCTCTCCTCACAGAACTGAGTTTTAATCTCCTGATCAACCTTGTTTGACTTTCTCTGAACCTATTCTCTTTTTGAGAATACTTCCTAAAATTGGTTCCCAGAACTAGATTTATTACTACTCAAGGTGGGGTCTGACCAAAGCAGAATACAGTGGAATGGTTATTTCCCACAAATTGGAAGGTATGACTTTGCTGCATCTGCCTTTTCTGCAACCACATGATTCTGCTGGCTCATGTTCAATTTGCAAACTCCTGTTCCAAGACCAAGTATCATCACCAAGTATCACAGTATCAAATATCACAAGTATCACCAAGCCAGGTATTTCCCATCTTGTGCCTGTGATCTTTGTTTCCTAAGAGAAGAACATTGCATTTCTTTTGTAAAATTTAATTATCTTATTTTCTGCCAATCTGTAATTTATCAAAATTGTGTTGAATTCTATTTCTGTCTTCTAGGGTATTAGCCATCCTATTCAGTTTTGTGGAATTGGATCTAATAAGCATTGTCTCTTCTTCATCCAAGTCATTAATACAAATATTGACAGGTAGAGGATTTGGGACTGAACCTTGTGGCAGTCTTGGCAACCATGTGGCCAATTTGGTGAGGAACTATTAATGGGCACTCTCTGAGTATAATTTTCAAAGACAGATATGTACTGATTTAATTGGCATGCCATCTAATACTTAACTAGCTTGCTAATCAGCATGTCATGGCATACTTCGTCAAATGCTTTGCTGTAGTCAAGATACATTATGTCTGCAATATTCCTACAGTCTATTAAGGTTGATATAAAGGTAGTCTGGCAAGATTTGTTCTTTACAAATCCATGCTGACTTCCAGTAAATGTGATGACTCCAACTTCAATGCCCCAATAAACACTTCTTGATGCAATTCATTGAAATGCAGAATAAGCTTTATTCAAGATACATGCAAATTGAAACACTTCTAAAGATCTGAATGCCGGATTCGCACCAAACAGCCCTAACTTAACTCTCCCCCTGCGTGCCAATTTCCCAGCATCTATGATGTCAATGTCCAGAACTTTCCCTCTCCGTTCCCAAGCCTCCAACTCCTGCAGGTGGCTGACCTTGACGCTGCATTCCACAGTCTCTGAAGAAACCCACAACACTTGGCACACTTGCCCCCTCCCTCCAGTTCACACACTTATACTAACTCTACACCCCTAATGGCAGGATTCAACTATGAACCCTGACAGTAAATTCCGTGGTTTTCAAGGTGCTTACAGATTGATATTTTTATGGTCTGCTCTAGGTTCTTTGAAGATAATGATGTCAGGTTGACCAGTCTTTAGTTTTAGTCCATTTTTGAATATAGGGACATCTTTTGTTCCAGTCAGCTAGCATTTTACCAGTTTTCTAGTTTTTCTCAGATTATCAGCTAGTTCCTTCACTATTCTAGGATGCAATTCCTCTTGTCCTGATGTTTTATTTTAAATTCAGTCAAAATAAAGAAATATTTCTTGACCATGTTTCTGTCTCAATCTTTGGTCCTGCCCTTTCATAATTTCCTGATGGAACATGGTACTTTGGAGAAGACTAAACCAAAATAGAAGTTTTTGAATAGCTCTGTCTTTTCTTTGTTATTTGTTAGTATTTTTATGTCTTCATTGAGCAGCTAGTATACTGATTCTTCCTTTCCCTTTTATTTTGAATGTACCCAAATAAGCCCTTTTCGTTATTCTCATCTTTTGCTAAACACAGTTCCTTCTGAGATTTTGTTTTCCTGGCATGAGCTATACAATTCCAGGCTACTGGTCTATATTCTTCTTTTGTGACCTGGACCTGATCCTTTTCCAATTTTCTAGATGTGTGTTTTTTGTTTTCAGATCTTTGCTGAGTTTATGTAAACATATTGGCTTCTGCTGTTCTCCATTTTTTCCTCCTCACAACTGTTTGGAATTGTGTTTTTAGTGTTTCCTTCTTTAGGAATTCACACTCATCTTGAAGTACTTTTCCCAGTTCTGTAAAAATAGTTAAGGTAAGGTAAATAGTGAAGGTAAGGTAAATTCATTTGGATTTTGGGGCAGGAATAGATATTTTTCACAAACAAAGCAACTGTATATGTACCTTTTGAACAAATTCAGTTGCTATTTTCCAGTCATGGGACTCAACACACCAGGTCATACTTGCCTAAACTAAGAGTTTAAACCTATCTTATTTATTTCATAAACATTAGTGAATAGACACTGAAGGCTATGAACTTCGCTGTAATGTTCTTTTTGATTTTTCATTGAGTGATTTAAGAGTACCACTTCATTAATATTTCCTCATTTTACATTTCAGAAGTCTTAAGTCGTTTAGAGTTTTTGCTTCTTCCCACCCAAGAATTCAGTTTAAGCCCTCCTAATCAACCTATATTGCAACCTCTGGGCTTTGTTGAGTAGGAGCATGTGACTAGGGGTTTCAACCCTTTCTTCCCCCTTTTGGAAGACAGACCAATCTCAAAAGAGATAAACAGAAACACTTTTTTTTAAGTAAAAGAAAAGTTATGTAAAAGTGTTTACTGTACCTTTTTTTTACAAAACTGATGCAGTGTTTGAGGCAATCACAAGATGGCACTGATTTGCTACATTTAATGAGCTTGGGCAGGATCTTAGAAGAGAGTCTGCTGCTAGACCTTACAGCATTTTAGTTCACAAGAAGTTAATACTGTAAAGAGAAAATTATCTTCTTGGATCCAGCCTGACAGAGGGAAAAAAAAAGGTTGAGGATTAACAGAATTTTCTTTAGAGAATGTAAACCCACAAGATAAAAAGGCTAAAAAAAAGAAAAAAAATCTAACACCCTTTTTTCGCTGGGCTTGTTTACGGATTCTTAGGACACAAATGGATTCCTGATGCATAAGTCCTCTTTTTGCTTTCTTGGATTTTTTGAGCTTCTGGCAGATTCCAACCTTTAATCAGAGGAACAGTGTTAGTTTTTTCCCCCTTTTTCTAGCCCCAGTACTCAGCTTCTCCCTTTATTCTCAAAGAATTGAAACTTTTCTTTCATCTGCTGAGGAGGAGGGGCCAGGAGAATTCTGATTCTGTAGGACAGGGCTTTCCAAAGTGCTGCTGCTGGCGACATGCCAGTGGCAGTGCGGCGTGCCGCGGTGGCGACACACGAGGCCGTGCGGCGGCGCGCGTGCGCGGCGGCGACACAGGAAGTCGTGCAGCGGCGCGCGCATGGTGGCGGCGCAGGGGGCGTGCGGCGGCATGCGCACGGCGGCAGCGCGGGGGGCGGGGGGCGGCACACGTGCGCATGGCGGCGCGGGGGGGCGTGCGGCGGCACCGCCGCTTCCGGGTGGTGTGGCGACACACCACGCTGTGTGTGGCGACACACTTTTGTGTGGCGACACACAGTTTGGAAAGCTCTGCTGTAGGAGATCCAAAACATGAATTTGTCACTTGTAGATTCAGTATCTGAGATGAGTGAATATTCTCTGTCTGGCATGGGGACTACCAGTCTGGAGTATGTGAATGCAAGCTGGCTTTGGAGCAATCCCATTTTGCAGTGTGTCTTTTTCTTCAGAGTCTGTTTCATCTGCAAGGGCCTGAGAGCATTTCTGGTTTCCACTGGGGCAGAAGAATTTTGCATTCTGGTTGTTACTCTTATCCTGTGGGCTTGCTTCTCTCTCTCTTTTTGTTACACAGAGTTGCTTTCTTTGAACTGATAAATTCTTGTGCTTTCTCACCTGCTGAAGTGTGGCCATTTGCTCCTCTATCTCTTTGACATTTTCTCCAACAGTGCTACTAAGCTCTCTCAAGGTGGGAGGAGACAAGACGCCAGGCCCCGCATGACGGAGTGAGCTCCCGCACTAGCCCCAGCTCTTGCCAACCTAGCAATTCGAAAGCATGCAAATGCAAGTAGATGAATAGGTACCACTTCGGTGGGAAGGTAACAGCGTTCCACGCGCGTCATGCAGCCGCATGACAGTGGAAGCGTCTTCGGACAACGCTGGCTCTTCGGCTAACAAACGGAGATGAGCACCGGCCCCTAGAGTCGGACACGACTGCACAACTGTGTGTGGGGGGAACCTTTACCTTTACCAACAGTGCTACTAAGCTCCCTCAAGGTGGGAGGAGACCTTGTGGTGAGTGGTTCCCAGACACAGGAAGTTATTTTCTGTGAGATTGCACTTCCTCAGAAAGAATAAATATATAGCTGCGGGTACTGTTAAATCATTGCTGTCACTGGAAGACCAAGTGACTTCTGTGGCCAGTGCTTATTGGCAGCTTTGGTTGGTATACCAACTACACATTTTTCTCAGGAGGAATACCTTAGCAATTAAATAATTAATTATTTAATATTTAAATAATATTTTAATATTATTACAAATAACAATATATATATATATATATATATATATATATATTAAAAAACTGCATTAGCTGCCAGTAAGCTTCTAAAGCCAAGGTTTTGCTTATGACCTAAAAGGCCCTGAACAATTTGGGGCAAGGATGGACAGCCTTTGTAATTTCAGGCTTGGTCCATTTCTTCCTTCGTTGGAGGAGGTCCTCTTGCATGTGCCTAGAACTGCAAGATGCCATTACGCTTGCCTGTTGGTGAGCTTTCCCTGTGATAAGAACTTTACTCTGGAATGCTTTCTCTCCTGAAATTCACGAGACACCTATTGTTACCTACGGTAGGAACCTGTTGAAGATCTGTATCTTCACCCAAGCCTTCTCTGTATGAAAGTTAGATAAGTCCGTTTTTCCTTTCCTTTATTACTATATGTTTCGGTCCATTTTATATTATATTTTGTATTCTTTAAATTGGCTTTCGGATGCTTTTGTATAGGAGGAACTATAAACATACATTAATAAAAAATTTACAGTTGTCCTATGCTTTACAATTTTCAGTTTTCTGGAAATTAAGGAAAAAGAAAAATGCTATAGGCTGTATTGAATAATGAAGACTGTGCCCTCTTCTGCTTCTTTTCCTTCTTTTCCTTTGAAATAACAGGGAGTGACAGATGTACTGTGTGAAGCATGCAGTCAGTTAGGATGGAAGACGCCAACAAAGATCCAAGTAGAAGCTATTCCAGTTGCACTCCAAGGTGAGTTTGATTCTGGGACCTGCAATTTAAGGAAAAGGAGAGAGTATGCAGTACGGATAGATTTCATGTGTTATTCAGAGCAATGTAATTACCAGGGGTCTGCATTTCCAACTCTGTGAACTAGGCTAAATTTTAAATTTACTTATTTATGGGACCCTGCCACCCCCCCCCCCATTATTTAGTAACCCTGAATTAATGGAAGGATAAATATAATTTTTAAAGTTTCCTTTGATATATGACAGAAGAGCCAAATTCTTCAGTAAGTGAAAAAGAACAGTCTTACTTCTGGTGCTCTGTTTGCACCCTTACTCATCTAATATTTTCTGAAAATGATTTCCATAATTACCTTTGGTTCTATCCATCTGTACTACTGTGTTGCATTCCCCCCCCCCCGCCCCCCGGCATTGAATATGACACAATTCTTTTCTCACAGGTCGGGACATCATTGGCTTAGCAGAGACAGGATCTGGAAAAACGGGGGCTTTTGCTTTGCCCATCCTTCAGGCATTATTAGAAACTCCCCAGCGCTTCTTTGCTCTGGTACTCACACCCACCCGGGAGTTAGCCTTTCAGATCTCTGAACAGTTTGAGGCTCTTGGATCTTCCATTGGTGTCCAGAGTGGTAAGCGGTGTGGCTATAAGACTTAAGCTTAAGAGAATGAGTAGGTGCAAAAGCATGTCCTTTTTAAAAAAGTTTATGCTAGATTTAAGAAATGCATAATATTCTAGCTGCCAAGTATGAACTTTGGTATGTCTCCACCAGTTTTTAAATGAATCCACAAAAATGACTAGTCCCCATTTTTTTTTATTAACCTACATGTTTATGCTGGCTTCAGAGAAGGCCTCTGTTTTGTAGCCTTTTGACAGATTATGAAAAAATATTGGCTTTCTTAATCCCTGGAAAAAATGGCTTGTTTTCTTCTGCATCTGTCATGGAAACTACAGGCTGTTGATGGAGTAACAGAATAAACTGTTCCAAATCTACCAGCCTTCTTACTCCTCTGCATTGGATCACTGGTTGTTTAGGGCTTTCAGGAAAATTGCTAATAGAAGGCTGATCTGATAAAGCTAAAAGTTTGGCAAAACCATTAAAAAAGGACTTGGAAAAAGTGGAAGATGGGATTGCACTGTTTCCAAATTGTTACTTTTCCTGTGTATGATCATGCAAATTAAATGTGTTAAATGTGGCTGTTTTTTTCAATTCCATAATCTGGTGCTGTTTTTTCAGCTTCAAGTTCATTATTTTCCTTGGGTATATTCTTGTGCATGTGTAGCTTCTCTAAAAATGTATAATGATAAGTTGGCTTGGGAGGAGCTTTGCATGATACTGCATGCAATTCAAAACAGAAAATTTGCTGCCTGAACTAAATGCTGGTAAGTACTCCACAATGCGTATGTAAGGTTGTTGCTGTTACAGCATCTCCGGGACATAGATGTGGAGGTACCCATAATGCTATTTCCATTCTGGCTATACAGTGTTATGCAAATACAGAAAAAGATTAAAATGGTGAGCAAAAGTAATTAAAGGCAAAGTTAGAAAAGAGAAAAGCAAAGATTACCTATACTTTATACCAACAATATTCATTATACTTCTCCATATCGTTCAATCCTTGCAAACCATCCTTTCCTTGTTTCCATCATCCAAATATTTATTTAATTTTTATCCCACCTTTATTATTTTTATAAATAACTCAAGGTGGCGAACATACAGTACCTAATACTCCTCCCTCCTCCTATTTTCCCCACAACAACAACCCTGTGAGGTGAGTTGGGCTGAGAGACAGTGACTGGCCCAAAGTCACCCAGCTGGCTTTCATGCCTAAGGCAGGACTAGAACTCTCAGTCTCCTGGTTTCTAGCCCATTGTCTTAACCACTAGACCAGGGCTTTCCAAAGTGCCACCGCTGGCGACACACCAGCTGCGGCGGTGGCGTGCACGGCGGCGGCACGGGGTGTGTGCGGTGGCGCGCGCACGGCGGCAGCACGGGGGGGCGTGTGGCGGTGGTGCGGGGGGCGTGTGGCGGTGCGCGTGTGCACGGCGGCGGCAGCCTCCGCTAAAACGCGGAAGCACTGATCCCGCGCCGCTGCTGCTGCCGCCGTGTACGCACGCGCCGCCACTTCCGGGTGGTGTGGCGACACACTTTTGTGTGGCGACACACAGTTTGGAAAGCTCTGCACTAGACCAAACTGGCTCTATATGCTTCATACATCACCTTTTTTTTCTTTAAATTTCTCACCTCTCGTCAGTTCTATTCAACCATGATTTTCTTGGATTTCCTCCTCCTCTTGACCTATTCACTCTTCCTTCAAATTCTTGTTTTGCTATTTGATCATCATTCATTTCCTGTGTATCACCAATCCATGTCAACATACCTTTTCATTCTGACACAATATGTGTATTGAATTCTCATTCATTCTTGAGCTTATCTCTGCTTGTTTTACCACTCAGTGCTTCTTAAATATGCCATTCCTACTGTTCTTGTACACAGCATTTTAGTGTATTTTGACAAATAATTCAATGTGATATATTGCAAATATTGCAGTACATTTCTACCAGTATTTGCATATCTTAACATTTCTTCATTCATTTTTCCATCTTTACTAAACATTCTACCAAGATACACAGATTCATCTATTTGTTCTAGATTTTTTTAATGATATACATATAATTTGTTATTTGCTCTGTTTTCCTGTCGAACACACAAGTCTGTACTTCCCATTGCATCATAATGTCTGTCTGTGAAGTCCTTGGTGCTCTCTGAGCCTTGTTGTTTTCTTGCAGACGTTTCATTGCCAGACTAGGCTACATCTTCAGTGTGAAAAGGAAGTGGGACTTGCTCTCTGTTTATATACCCTGGCTTGTTCTGACTGTGTTGGTGGGGGTGTTGTACTCTCCTTGGTAGTTCCTTGGTTGGGCTGTTGTTTGCTGCTTGGTTGATTGACTGAGTTAATAGTTCCTTGATTAGGGTATATTGTGCTGTTTGATTGTTCCTCTGGTGCTAATCCTGGTGTTAATCTTTGCATATCTGGGTGATGATTGCTGGCAAGGAGGTGTTCTGGTCTTCTGGCTTTTCTATTGTCTCTTATGAATGGTATGTAAATGTTTATCTCTATGTGTTTGTTGATGGCTGCTTTGTCTGAGTGCCAAGCTTCCAGGAATGTGTCTAATGTTCACTGCAAATTATTTGGATTTTCAGCAGACAATATAGCAGATACATACTTATTCACATCCTTGAGTATGTGACTATTGGGGTAGGGGTTGAATAGAGTTGTGGTTGACTTGCTGAAGTGGCCATTATTTAATTTTTCTTTTCTTTCCTAAGCTGTTATTGTTGGAGGAATTGACATGATGTCCCAATCTCTGGCCCTAGCCAAGAAGCCCCATGTAATAATTGGTAAGGAACTAGCCTACAATGAACCGCCCAGAGTCTACTACGGTAGAGATGGGCAGTGATAAATTTGACTAATAAATAAATAAATAAATAAATGAAATCTTATGAAAATGGTGAGATACTGAAAAAGGGTTAGGAGAGATGTAATTGACCATCTCCTGCACCCACAATTCTTCCCATCTCTTGCCTTGCCAGTTTAATGCTCCCTGAGTCCAATTAACTAGTTACTGGTCTTGTAGTTTAAAACAGTAGCAATTGGGAGAACATATCTGACACAATGACTTGTAACATCCTTTTGGGTGCTGTGTTTGCTTTGAGTCTCTAGTTGTTAATTCCTCTAATTCATTATATTCCACTTTGATAAATTAATTTCCCTGTGAACAACAGTAACTGATATATGCTGTTTGGATAGCATTGCTTCATCAAATTTATCATTTAGCTTTAGAATGAATAGATTAGCTACCTTGCCTGTTCTCTTGCCTATGAGACCAACTCTTTTAAAATATACTCCTGATTTAGGGAAAGTCCCTGTGTTGCTGGGATTCAATTAGCCATGTCATTTCAGACCTATATAGGACTCTGGCTCGATCCATACTCCTCAGAATATGTTTTGCAAGGCTTTTTGGCAGAGGGAAGCAATTGTCCTTTGAGAGCTGACAAATATGAGTGGGTTGAAGTTAAATGACAGCAGTACTCCATATACTCAGCCCAGTCTCTTCTCTCTATACTTAACTGAGCAAAATTATTTTGGCTGTTAACCATTTACAACACTCTTTCTCCTGGTAGCTACACCTGGTCGCCTTATTGATCATCTTGAGAATACAAAAGGTTTCAATCTTAGAGCTCTGAAATTCCTAGTTATGGATGAAGCTGATCGGATCCTCAACATGGATTTTGAAACAGAGGTGAGATGCGCCCACCCCTGCCATTTTGAATGGTTCCTGATACTGAATGCATATCCTATATTGTCTTGGTCGCTTAGAGCGAGCTGCTTGGGAAATAAGTTTATTAAGTTCCTGTGGATATGACCCTTCCCAGTGCATCCTTGCTAAACTGGATCTTCTGACAGGATGTTTTCTGGTTGCTAAACTCATCACTCCTTGCTGAGTAGTGGTGGAATGACTTGACTTAAACAGAAGGTTCTTGCTCTGTGGCTTCCATCAGGCGTACCTGGTGTAGGTTTGCATGCATACATGCACATTAATCAGTGTTCTATTTTGCATTTCAACATTTGCTCTCTCTCTTCACAGGTAGATAAGATCCTGAAAGTAATTCCCAGAGATAGGAAGACATTCCTCTTTTCTGCTACAATGACTAAAAAGGTGTGAGGCAGCTTGACACTTTGCATTTGTTTAGTGGAGTCGGGCAGAATTGAGAGGTAGAGCTATAGTAGAATTATTGTCTGAAAATTTAAATTTAATCCTCAGGTGCAAAAACTCCAGCGTGCAGCCCTTAAAGACCCTGTTAAATGTGCAGTGTCATCGAAGTATCAGACAGTTGAAAAACTTCAGCAATACTATATTTTTATTCCTTCCAAGTTCAAGGTAATTTATTTTTCCCTCTTGTTTTGGACTTTCTCGACTACTTGGCATCTTTTTAAATTTGTTCCCCTTTCCCTGTCGTATTTCCTGATTTAAGTTCCTTTTCTGATACTCTTAGGATAGTTATCTCGTGTATATTCTGAATGAACTTGCTGGCAACTCATTCATGATATTCTGCAGTACATGCAACAATACTCAGAGGACGGCGCTCTTGCTTCGAAATTTGGGCTTTACTGCTATTCCCCTCCATGGACAGATGAGCCAGGTACAGGTTGACATGGTTGCAAGACAATTTCTAGATTACTATATGAGATAAATATATTGTAATAGCAAATAAATATGTATGCATGTTTTTCTTTCAATATTTTTTTTGCCCACATATGTGATTGTGTGTGGCATATCAGAAAATTGTGATTAATAAATAGTGAAAGCTTTCAAACCTTCCACTTTGCCGTGCTAAATGAGGTGAAAAAGCATAAGTGCATGCTAACTTGCTCTTTTGTCTCTCTAGAATAAACGATTAGGGTCACTGAACAAATTCAAGGCTAAAGCACGTTCCATCTTGTTGGCTACTGATGTTGCAAGTAGAGGCCTTGACATCCCCCATGTTGATGTAGTGATGAACTTTGACATTCCTACCCATTCCAAGGTGAGTTGTAAAAGATGTTAGCTGAGGTATGACTCTGCTGCCTAGAATTTCAAAGATGTTGTCATGGAATTTGAAACTGAGTTTGCCCACCCAGTAAGAACTTCTTGTGAAGGCTTGCTGTGTGAGGTCTGGGGGACATGAACCAGACAGCAGGGCTTTTCTCTTGTGGCCCCCATCTTATGGTATTATCTGCCCTCGCAAGTTCCTGTAGTTCCTTCTCTCTTGGCATTTTGTAAGGTCATTGGAACAACTCTGTTCTACTGTGCCTTTAATCCTACTTGATTGTTTAGGGACATTCATCTTGGAGGTGGATTTAATGTTGTTTTTCATGTTTCTATTCTTTTATCTTTATTTAATTTTTATCCCGCCTTTATTATTTTTTATAAATAACTCAAGGTGGCGAACATACCTAATACTCCTTCCTCCTCCTATTTTCCCCACAGTATTTTCCCCTGTGAGGTGAGTTGGGCTGAGGGAGACTGACTGGCCCAAAGTCACCCAGCCGGCTTTCATGCCTCAGGCGGGACTAGAACTCTCAGTCTCCTGGTTTATAGCCCGTTGCCTTAACCACTAAACCAAACTGGCTCTCTTTGTACATTTTGTACCCTTTGTACACTGCTCAGAGTTTGTGGATTGGGGTGAATTACAAAAGATCTGTAAAATAAATAGACCAGAAGGAATGGGCAACTCGGCCCTATTCTTCCATGATTACAAAGATTATGGAGTTGTGAAGCACTGAGTGATACTAAAGCTCAGAAGGATAAAAGGTATGTCAGCAAGAGGTTGAGTGAAAGAGAGAGTTACAGGGATAGGGAATTAGCATTATAGATATGGCGCAGTGATGGTGGGTTGATGGGACTTCACCACTTTTGGTGATGGCAGCAGCTCCAGAATGGATCTTTCTTGTTGGAATCTCAAGTGACAGCAGTGGCCAGATATGCCTTTACCATTTTGTACTGAGCACCTGCTTTTTGAGTTGTGCATATTCCTTCTTCGGGAGTTGGCTTGTTTTCCTCCTTACCAGCTTTCAGAAACCTGGTGAAGGGACATCTCTTTTTAAGAGTTCTTCTCTGAGCTGGCTTCCTTTATCTGGAGAACTGTCTGTTTTAATAGTTGATGTTTGTGATACAAAACTTTTGTTTTGGGGACATTTATTTTAGTGGCTCTCCTGTGACCACCATTTTGTTCCGTTACTTATTCTGGATTCCTTTCAGGATTACATTCATCGAGTAGGGAGAACAGCTCGAGCTGGACGATCTGGTAAATCAATCACCTTTGTGACACAGTAAGTTACGTTTCTGTGCTACTCCAGCTGTACCACCACCAGCATTTCTGTATTCCAATGCAGTGATTCCTAGCTACAGGGTCTTGGGGACCACAGAGTTATTTCAGGGCCCCCGCAATATGCACTAAACATGGGGAAAAAACATACCCTCCCCTGCACAGTTGGAAGGAGATTTGAGGGAACAGCACCTGAGTTGGGGTCATTCCTCCTTCCTTCCGGTGCCAGATTTCCCTCCCCCCCCCGGCATACATAACGTAAGCATAGCTTTTCCTAACATTAATAATGTTTAAACATTAATAATAATTAATAAACTCCCTGCATTATGCCTGGCTACAATCTCTATAAACTGCCCACAAATTGGAGGGTGAAGCTGTGCTCCTGAATGCTTTTACTGAGGAATACACTTGGATGAGCACATAGCCTGCCTAGTATTTGCATGGAGAATCTTCCAGAAAGCCCATGGTTTATGGTATTATTTGTTCTGTCCTTATATAACACTGATGTCTAGAATAGTTTTGGCTGCGTGTTGAAACTCAGGGGGCCCCTTAGGGGCTCTGTTGTACTTTTTCTGTATAGTGGAGAAAGTGCTGTTTTTTAAAAAACAAAGATTGAGAGGAAGAAATAGTAAAATGAATCAATAGTGTAAAAACATTGCTGAGTTCATTGCTTTTGACACTCATGTCAACTAATTGACGGAATTAATTAAGATGAGATTCTTCAGGGAAATCCTTTCTTCTCTTCCAGGTATGACGTGGAGCTCTTCCAGCGCATCGAGCACCTGATTGGCAAAAAGCTGCCAGCCTTTCCCACCCAAGAAGAGGAGGTCATGATGTTGACCGAACGTGTGGCTGAAGCCCAGAGATTTGCTCGCATGGTAGGCTGTTTTAAAGCTGGGTCTGGGCTTGTTTTATGTAGAAATGTGGCTGTTGCACCCATGATTGTGAGAATAATATTAGGGTTTAAACAACCTCAAGTATATTGCTTGGGCAGTCAAATTCCGAACCGGGCTGTTTACTTCAAGAGGTTGAGATGCTCTTGTATTCTTGCATGAAGAGCTGTATTGCATACCCTCATTATTGTGTCTTTTTTATTTTTCTTCAAAATTAAAACATAATCCCATTAACTCAGGGACAACTCTAAAGGGGTCTATTGCTTTTGCTGCCACTACCAAACCCCTTTTCCTAATTTGGAAATTATTTTGTTTTTCACCTCCATTTTTCATATAGATCTGGAATGTGGGGAAGATACAGAACAGCACGATCACTTTGTTAATATTTAAATGAGGAGTATCTGAATACAAATTCACATGCCAAAAGCAATGTTTGTTTAATATTTTCAGTGCTCTTTATCTTCTTGATTGTCTCAGTGATTGATTTCCTTAGAGGTCTTGTGATACTGCCCTCCTGTTTTCTTTGCAGGAATTGCGGCAACAAGGGGAAAAGAAGAAACGCTCCCGAGAAGAGACAAATGATGATGATGATGCAGAAGGAGCGTTGGGAGTCAGGAACAAAGTTGCTGGTGGAAAAAAGAAGAAATGGAAAGTTGAGAAATAAATACCATCAGACTGTATTTCTCCATATTTTTATGCAGTTTGGAATCTTGGAGTCATCAGTCCAACATCATTATCAGAATGACTTTCAAGGGCTGTTATGGAGAGCATCTCAGCAAATTTAGCAGTCCATCTTCATGGATATAATCTAGAAATGATTCTCCTTGCAAGCTTGGGAAACCTCTCTTAACATTAGAGGAGTCTTTTTATTCTCTAGCAGCAGTTGTTTGGTATTCCTTTGAAGAAAGCAGGAGAGAACAGCTTCCATATATTCTTACTCGACAGTGGAATTTGGAATATGACAAGCTTTTCAGTCTGCTGCCACCCAAGTTACAGTGATTGATTTTTACAGCCCATATTTTATTTAATAAGATAATTTGCAAAAACATTGGGGGGGGGAGAGAAGAAAACTAATGTATTGTAATGTTCAAGATGTGTCAGCAAATATCAGACTGTAATGAGATTCTTGAACTGTAAAAGGAAGGACTTGATAGGGAGGAGGAGAATTTTAAAAAAGTCTGCTAAAATCAGTATTTGCTTATTCAGATAATTGTTGTGCTACAGTTGCAACTTCTAAGTTTCCTTTCTCAGGTTATCTGACATTCAGCCGTCTTTATTTGCCTCAGTCTATTATGAATACATCTGTAGACTTTGCAGTATAGTAACCTCACCATACAGCCTTTATAGCAGTGTTTTTCAACCTTGGGAACTTTAAGATGTGTGGACCTCAACTCCCAGAATTCTCCATGGCTGGCTGGAGAATTTTGGGAGTTGAAGTCCACACATCTTAAAGTTATCAAGGTTGAGAAACACTGCTTTATAGTAAAGAAGTTCCATAAGCTGATGGGTTTTTCTTCTTCTTCAGGTCATTCCTGAAGCAATTCTACCTGACAGCCAACACTAAGAGGCACTCTTGCACATAAGATCTATGTGAACCAGAGGGAATGGTCTGTAACAGATTGGTTGCTCATAAAGCAAACACCCAAAGCCATGCTCAGAGATTAGAATGGGAGAGCATTGTTGCAAGTTTGAAATCATCATCTGTCCTGTTGCTTCCACTGTGGCTCATTTCCTGCAGGTGACTCAAGCATAGCATATAATCAGATAACTGATTGATTCATTGGAATTTGAAGGCATTCCTCTAAAATCCCTTGTTGAGAACATAGCTTCAGCCCTC
Organism: Charina bottae; assembly: GCA_023362775.1. Lineage (NCBI taxonomy): Eukaryota > Metazoa > Chordata > Lepidosauria > Squamata > Charinaidae > Charina > Charina bottae. The sequence continues at coordinate 37,109,976 of JALMGJ010000006.1, read as the reverse complement.
GGAACTGTGTTTTACCTGTGTTGTGAGGGGCAATAGCCACCCAATGGGGGGATCCCGGAGATATAATGAATAACCGATGCCAGGACTACAGTAACATGCAAAACTTTATAAAGTAGGAGGAGCAACATACTTACATAGGGGAGCTCTCATCCGAATCAGCCACGACAGACAGTGGCAGGAGAGGCACTTCGTCACAACATGTCTGTCCCTGTGGGTTCTTTAACATCCAGGTTTAAAGTCCTGGGCTCCCCTTCCCATCTGGTGCCAGGATGTCATAAGATTGACATTTGTGTATTCATATCAGGAATAGTTTCTGGGTGGGAATGGGAGGTACTTCCTGTTCCCCAAGCTGCCTGCAACAAATCTATTCATGGGAAAGGGAAGCTAGTTACGGGATCAAGGGGAACGAAGGGTTAATTACACTGCCAGCAAGAATGGAAAGGCTATTTGCTTAGGAAAGGAGAGGCCACAGGCTCCTTATTCTCCTGAGCCTGGCAGCCAGGAGGCAGCCAGACGTCCTTGGAAGAAGCAGCAGCAGGAAGAGACTAGCTTGGCTAGTAAAACAATTATGGCTCTGGTCAGCCTTGCAGAATAATTTCCACAACAATCTGATATTTTCATTTACCATGCATTTTTGATCCAGGACATTTTACAGTAATAGATTATGAAATTTAAATGTTTACATTTTTGCTGCTATCACAAAGCTTATGAGAGGGAGAGAGGTCTGTATATAGCAAAGATTTGTGTGTTACTTACGCCATATCCTAATGGGCACTACTTTCCAACCTGGGAATAAACAGCCATTTATAATTACAGGGAAAAAATAATGGTCATAACAAAGCAAAATTTCTCCACTCGCAGTAGAATCAGTTGCTTATTTCATACATATGCCGATGGGGTTTGGTGGAGGCTGAGTGGGAAACAAATCCTGGGTTTGGGGTGGAGAATTTTTTCAAAACAGCCACATATATAGATTCAGTATGTGGCTGTTTTGGGAAAAAACTATGTGGGGAATTAGAATTTAATCATACTTTGCATCTCCAAAAGCATATTATAGAGCCAGAAAAGTTGCAGAAGAGGACAACCAAAATGCTAAAGCATCTTCAGCAACGTCCCTTTGAGAAAATTTGGTGATGTTTTTGACTATAGCTGAGGAAAAAAAAAGGTGAAGAAAGGGTTGTATGAAAACATGCATGGTATGGAGATGTTTTCCTCACAACATCAGAGCTCAGGATCATTTAGAAAAGTGTGTGGAGGAAGAATGTGAACTGACAAGCACCCTTCATAGAGTTCTTTCTGCAAGTATGTCTGCAAGGCATTATAGCTGAGAATTGAAATGGCTCTAAAGGACATGGGTCTCACCTGCTGTGAATCTCTCCTATCAGTAACTCATAGGAGCTAAATCAGAGCTTTCCAAACTTTTCATGTTGGTGACACACTTTTTAGACATGCATCATTTCACGACACACTCTTACAACGGCATTTCGCGACACACTCTTACAGCAGGGCACAAGGCAGGCATTAGGACCTGCGTGGAATCACAGCAGGTTTGGAGGCAGCAGGGCACAAGGCAGGCACTAGGACCTGCGCGGAATCACAGCAGGTTTGGAGGCAGCAGCAGCCGTGACACCCAGGCACTGCAGCCAACACACTAACATGTTGCGACACAGTTTGGAAAGCTCTGAGCTAAATGGTTACCATCAGTATCATGAATACTATACCTCCCAGTGCCAGTTACAGGGAAATATAACTTATTTATTCACAGAATTTCTAAGTCCAAATTCACCAGACCCGGTGGCTCACAGAATATGCAAAAATCTACATGTGATCTAAAATACCACAAACAATGAAATCCATACACATCAAATAAGGGTAAAAAAAAGGGTTAATTAAAACCTAATGAAAGCCAGTTAAAATAGCATCAGCTGTACAAAATAAAAATGCCCTAAATGCATGGCAGAAGAGCACCATTTAAGCCATGGGCTCCCGCAGGCATTGTTGAAGGCAAAGGGATGGGATGGTGGAAGAGTAAAATGAGAGGTAACCAGCAGTGAATTATAGACAGTGTTTGGTAAAAAAAACAGTTGGATGTGATGTAGTCTTGCGCTGATGAGATGATGGTTCATAAAAGGTAAAGGTTCCCCCTGCACATTTGTGCAGTTGTGTCTGACTCTAGGGGCCGGTACTCATCTCTGTTTGTTAGCCGAAGAGCCAGAGTTGTCCGAAGATGCTTCCACAGTCATGTGGCCGCATGACGCGCACGGAACGCTGTTACCTTCCCACCGAAGTGGTGGTACCTATTTATCTACTTGCATTTGCATGCTTTCGAATTGCTAGGTTGGCAAGAGCTGGGGCGAGTGCGGGAGCTCACTCCGTCACGGGCTAGGGATTGTTCATACATCCTACCAAATGATAAGATGTGCTATTTGAGATGACTCCTGATATAACAACCTAGCTATTATGGCTTATTCAATTTTTTTAAAAAAATATAGATTCAATGTGAAGATTTGACTCTAGGAATAGTGTATGTTTGCTTTTTAATCTGTGGGAAATAGACAGGCTTCATACTAAGACAGGATTTTTAGACAAGATTGGTTGCCACAAAATGCTAAATAAGTCATCATGGAAGGGTAACATACAATGGCTTTGTGGTTTTATGTGAACCAGGCCATTGCTAAGTCATGTAATAAATTTTATTTCAGTTGGTTTGTGCCAAATCAGTGGTATCTGCATTGATGGAGGATGACCAGCTTGAGGAAATTGAAGTAAAATTCCCTGAGGGCGAGAATGTGCTTTGAATGCTACCACTTAACAGTACTTTCTTCTGTAGAAAAGTCTGATCTTAATACTCAGAGCAATCTTTCTTTCAGCAATAAAATTTGGGACAGCTATTTACATACCTGGAGTAAGAATTCTTTGCCCATCCATTGCAAATCACCCAGGGATCTACCAGTAATTTATGCTTCCCATATCTGATATGTTAGATGTTTACCTGTCTTTCAAGAACATGTATTTATTTAGAAACCTACATGGCCACCTATCTTATGCAAGATAATCCTGGGCAGCTGACAATAATATTAAATAAAAACAAAATGCTGCTCTTCCTGTGCAACATGCAGTTAAAAAGACAGTATTTTCAAAGCTCAAGTGGCTCTTAAAATGCTCAGAGGAAACCCTTGTCCATGCTGTTTTGCTAGGTGAAGCTTTGTAGAAGCTCTAAAATTTCATAAAGAAGAAAACCATCTCTTTTTTTTATATGACCCAGTGTACTTTGACCAACTGAATGGATTTATTTCTTCCCTTCCTTCCTCATGTCTTATCTTTAAATGTGTGTCCTCCTAGGCTGTTTTGACATACAACTAACTATACAAATTGAGCACTTGAAAACCACATGTTACACCCACATTCTTAACAGTGGCCCCACCTGCTAAAGGTATGTGCATTTTTTTTGACTAAAAATATTTCTTTTCTCCTGCCTCCAGTTTCAGTGCTAAGAATTTGTTCATGTGAACAAGTCACAGGACAGTCAACAAGTCTAAAGAGTCTTAAAAGACTTCTAGACAGACTAATAAATATGGGTACGAAGAGGTTCACATTAGTATCTGCATATAGGAGATTTCTGTTCTGAGAATTCCAGCAAATGTTGAAGGGGAAAAAAAAGATTCTATAGAGGAAATAATTTAGGAGGGGTTTTTTGAAGATTTTTTATCCCACCTTTATTATTTTTATAAATAAGTCAGGGAACATACCAATACTCCTTCCTCCTCCTGTTTTCCCCACAACAACAACCTTGTGAGGTGAGTTGACCAAACTGGCTGGGGAATTCTGGGAGCTGAAGTCCACACATCTGAAAGCTGCCAAGATGTCGATGAAGGTTCTCAGTCATCCAGGTGGAACAGTCTGTGGCTTGAATCATGTCAACGTTTCTACTGAGAAAATAGAAATCCAGTTGACATGATTCAAGCCACAGAAAGCTGCCAAGGTTGAGAAAAACTAATCCAGACAGATGGATGCCTAGCCTCTGTATGAGCATGTCCAGTGAAGGGAGCCTACCATCTTTCTAGGTAATTGGCTCTTCAGTGAAGCTCTGCTCACTCTTAAGGGATTTTTCTCCTAATGACATTTCTATACAGTCCTTTTACAAAACTCACTTTGTTTTTGTCCTCCTTCCTCTCCGTCCCTTTTCTTTATATATCTTGATCAGGGGCATCTGCGGGATATGGTAAAAAGGTAAAGGTTCCCCCCGCACATTTGTGCAGTTGTGTCCGACTCTAGGGGCCGGTGCTCATCTCCGTTTGTTAGCCGAAGAGCCAGCGTTGTCCGAAGACGCTTCCATGGTCGTGTGGCCGGCATGACGCATGCGGAACGCTGTTACCATCCCACGGAAGTGGTACCTATTAATCTACTTGCATTTGCATGCTTTCAAATTGCTAGGTTGGCAAGAGCTGGGGCGAGTGCGGGAGCTCACTCCATCACGCGGCGCTCGGGTCTCGAACCACCGAAGTTGCGACCTTCTAATTGACAAGCCTGGTGTCTTACCCGGTGAGCCACCACGCCCCTACTAGGGTTATGTGTATGTATCAAAAAAAAGTCAAGATGGTGGCACACCTATGTGATTGAAGCCCTGTCTCTTTTTAAAAAGCCCCTCCAATGCCCCTGGTCTCTAGTTTCAGTTTGTAATTCTTAGGGTTATGTCTTTCTTCCTTCTGATATTTGTAAGCTGGTCTGCAAGCCTTTTCATGGGAAGAGTGGGGCAAAAGTGTGTTAAATAAACAACTGCTGTCCAAGTACTCCTGCATAATTATAATGTAACACGGAGGATACCTAGCCTGGGGGGTAGAGTTGATCTCCCACCAATCACCCGATTTGCTTTCAAACCCAGCTTCCCTAACAGTAAGGAACCACCCATAACTTCACAGAATGTGGAGTAGTTTATTAAATGAACTTATTTGGTTTGACCTTTTCCTCTTCAGTGTAGGATTTAATTTGTGCCTGGACAGACTCAGATTTGGATAATACATCTGCTTTCAGTACCATGGCTCAATCATGTAATAAATGAGGGGTGTGAATGTTTATCTGGACTGAAGGCTGTTTGGCATTTGAGTGGTGTGCCAGGACTTCACTTGAAAAAATGAGGAGGGGCAGGACAAACATTAAAATTGATTTGATGAGATTTATCTTTAAATTGAATTAAAATTCAATATATTGACTGTGATTACTGTCCTGCCATTAAACAATTATAATTTGGAGTTTTAGAGGTCTCTGCAGGCTACACTCAAGGCTTCTGTGGCCCCAGGTGGCCCTGGCATCTCAGATGTCCTTCTGTCATAGAGGAAGTTGCAAAGGCCACTTCCCTTGCCACGGCTGAATGACAGAAAGAAAGGTTAGGAGAGCTTTTAGAGAACAGCAAAAGTGTTGAGCACCAAAAATTCTAGTAGGGTGTGAAAAAAAGCCGCACTGATTTTTTTTAAAGGAGTAAGGGTGATTCGGAATATTGCTCCTTCTGTTTATGCCAGTATCATGGAAACATTCCCAGCATGTCTTCTACTCAGCTGAACTGTTCTTATAATCAACTCCTTTTCTTTCTCAGCATTATTCTTCTGTATGTCTCTATAATTATTCCTAGCTTTTCAAACATATTCAGTAATTACTTTTGCTAAATGCCATGTGTACACTGCTTACTGATATGTTTTTTTTTTTTAAAAAAAGGGTAAGATTAATTTTCAGCCCCTTTCTGCCTTTGTTCCTAGCTCCAAATTGTCAGCTTGATTAAACTAGCAAGCAGTCCACTTGATTAAACCAGATGGTTTTGCTCCAGTGATTTCAACAAGGCTTGATAAGTTTTAAAAATAACCAGACCAGTTTGGCTGATCTGTGACTTGGTGTGTGAATAGAAGGCTTTTTCCACAAATATTCTGCCTGGAGTGCCAAGGTGGGCATACTTAATTCTGGCTCATAAGCCCTGAAAATCCTCACAATCCTACTTTCTGAGTTGATAGTCCCTTCTCTTAGGAAAGGGTAGTGGGATAGGGAGGGAAGTACGAACAAAGGGCTGACTGTGAAGCTCTTGTTTTTCAAAAGATCAGTTTCAGAAGATGCCAGATATGGCCCTCTTAAGATTCCATTTCATTGCAAACTGCCTGTTAGCCATCTGACCTGGCAGCAGAGCTGTAGTGGAGAGAGACTGTATCACTTTGCCAAGATTTTTAGGCTATTCTTTATCTACACAGCTATGCGAGCTCTGATAAAGATTCCTTGGTTTCTCTGAAGCTGTTCTTGCATTCCACTTGATGCTGTTCTGAGAGTTGGCAGAATATCCCTGAAGCCCTGCCAGGAGGTGGTGCCTTGAGATGGCTACAGGGATTGATTAAGCAGAGGTGATCAGCCTGTGCCCTGTTTATTAGACTGTGAGCTGTTGAGTAACCGTCATAGGATCTGCTGTTGTATTAGTGTCATTATTATTTATCCAGACAGTAGGGTGTTGTATTAGAGTTCCTGTTTATCATTGACATTTTAATGTTTATATTATTATATAGACACTTACTGTTTATATTGCTTATACAATTGTTGTAAGCCCACCATGAATCAGAATGCAATTGGTGGAATAAACAGTAAATAGAAAGATGGATGGATGGATGCTGCAAACAGTGCCTCCAAGGGATGCCCCCTAACTTTTAAAATTACAAAATAAATTCCAAAATATATTTGTTAAGCCTATGATTGTTTAAACATAGGGTTTTGAGATTAAAATAAGTCCCCACCCTGTTCCTCAAAGCTGAAAAACATAGCCCTGGCTGTTCTGACAATGCCATCACAGTCAATGCCATGCTCAGTTGCCTGGCTCTGGTTTAAAGAATAAGCTTGTTCCCTAAAGTTTTGCAGTTAAATGTAGGGCTGGCATTTGACCAGTCAAACAAAGCAGCGTGGCCAATTGGACAAGAAGAAAGAAGGATCTAAAAATATAAGTTTAGGGCAAAGCTTTCACAACTCTGCTGAAGCAAGGAAACCAGGGAACAAAACACTGAAACTGGAAAATGAAGAGTACTTAGAAAGTTACCAAGAAAACCAGCTGCTGCTTTCCATCCTAAGCTGTCTTAAGCCCTTTTGAGTAGATGGTCTGAAGCACTTCCTTCCAATCTAGTGAGAGCCATACAGGAGATGATAGGTGGATAGATGGACACACACTTGTTTGTAAGATGCTGCAGAACTCTTCAGGGCTTTTGCTGCAGGCACCTGTTGTGGCACTCCTTTTGCAAACTGTATGGCATGAGGCTGGGCAAACCACATGGCATGTCCAAATGTGTTCAGAGGAGCCTGGGTTTGTGTGAACTGGGTTTGTTTTTGTGTCTTTTTCAGTGGGCTGTATTGCTCCTAAATATTTGTCAATAAAACAAAACTTGAAATAATCCTGCCTGTGTTGATCTTAGCACATAGTCTCAGTTATTTTAATTTTTTTAAAAAACAACAGCAAAATAGTTTTGTTGTTTATTCGTTCAGTCGCTTCCGACTCTTCGTGACTTCATGGACCAGCCCACGCCAGAGCTTCCTGTCGGCCGTCGCCACCCCCAGCTCCCCCACGGTCGAGTCCGTCACCTCCAGAATATCATCCATCCATCTTGCCCTTGGTCGGCCCCTCTTCCTTTTGCCTTCCACTTTCCCTAGCATCAGCATCTTCTCCAGGGTATCCTGCCTTCTCATTATGTGGCCAAAGTACTTCAGTTTTGCCTTTAATATCATTCCCTCAAGTGAGCAGTCTGGTTTTATTTCCTGGAGTATGGACTGGTTTGATCTTCTTTCAGTCCAAGGCACTCTCAGAATTTTCCTCCAGCACCACAGTTCAAAAGCATCTATCTTCCTTCGCTCAGCCTTCCTTATGGTCCAGCTCCAACAGCCATAGGTTACTATGGGGAATACCATTGCTTTAACTATGCGGACCTTGGTTGTCAGTGTGATGTCTTTGCTCTTAACTATTTTATTGAGATTTGTCATTGCTCTCCTCCCAAGAAGTAGACGTCTTCTGATTTCCTGGCTGCAGTCAGCGTCTGCAGTAATCTTTGCATCTAGAAATACAAAGTCTGTCGCTGCCTCCACGTTTTCTCCCTCTATTTGCCAGTTATCAATCAATCTGGTTGCCATAATCTTGGTTTTTTTTGGATTTAACTGCAACCCAGCTTTTGCAGTTTCTTCTTTCACCTTTGTCATAAGGCTCCTCAGCTCCTCCTCACTTTCAGCCATCAAAGTGGTATCATCTGCATATCTGAGATTGTTAATGTTTCTTCCAGCGATTTTAATTCCAGCCTTGGATTCATCAAGCCCAGCACATTTATTTATTTTATTTCATTATTTAAATTTGTATCACCGCCCATCTCCTCCATACCTGGGGACTCTGGGCGGTTCACAACAATAAGTTAAAATTATAAAATTACAGCAACAATAATTTACATATAAAATCCAAACAGAAAGATGTTAATAATAAGGCGGGTTTCATGGCACCAGCCACTCCCAAGAGGAACTATTGGCATTCCCATCCCAAGCAAGGCGGCATAACCAGGTCTTCAAGTCTTTCCGGAAGATCGGGAGTGAAGAAACTCGCCTCAGCTCCAGGGGCAAGATATTCCAAAGGGCGGGGGCTACTGCAGAGAAGGCACGCCTCCTGGATCCCGCTAGATGGAACTCTTTTGCCGATGGGATCCGTAGCATGCCCTCTCTGCATGACCGAGTGAGGCGGGTCGATGTTCCGGGGATGAGACGGTCCCTCAGGTAACCTGGTCCCATGCCATGTAGGGCTTTAAAGGTGATAACCAACACCTTGAATTGGACCCGGAAGCAAACTGGTACCCAATGCAGCTCGCGCAGCAGAGGTGTTACATGGGCTGATCTTACAGCACCCATAACTGTCCACGTGGCTGCATTCTGGACCAGCTGAAGTTTCCAGATACTCTTCAAGGGTAGCCCCATGTAGAGCGCATTGCAGTAGTCTATATGGGAGATGACAAGGGCATGAGTGACTGTTCGGACATTGCATGATGTGTTCTGCGTACAGGTTGAATAGGTAGGGTGAGAGTATACAGCCCTGCCGTACTCCTTTCCCAATCTTAAACCAGTCCATTGTTCCGTGGTCAGTTCTTACCATTGCTACTTGGTCGTTATACAGATTCCTCAGGAGGCAGACACGATGACTTGGTATCCCCATACCACCAAGAACTTGCCACAATTTGTTATGATCCACACAGTCAAAGGCTTTAGAATAGTCAATAAAACAGAAATAGATGTTTTTCTGAAACTCCCTGGCTTTCTCCATTATCCAGCGGATATTGGCAATTTGGTCTCTAGTTCCTCTGCCTTTTCTAAATCCAGCTTGTACATCTGGCAATTCTCGCTCCATGAATTGCTGGAGTCTACCTTGCAGGATCTTGAGCATTATCTTACTGGCATGTGAAATAAGTGCCAAAGTTCGATAGTTTGAACATTCTTTAGTGTTTCCCTTTTTTGGTATGGGGATGTAAGTTGATTTTTTCCAACCTATGGCCATTCTTGTGTTTTCCAAATTTGCTGGCAATAGTTGGGACCATGAAACTCCATATCACAGCTATAATGTGCAATTACAACCATTCTGAAAACTGCTATGTGGAGGCCTGTAGCTTGAATCATGTCAACTGGATTTCTATTTTCTTAGTGGAAACGTTTCACTCCTTATCCAAGGAGCTTCTTCAGTCTGAGTAAAGTTAGTAAGGGAATCCTTAAATATGTTTCTAGGCTGGCTGTGTGACCTTGCACCTGGGGCTAGGTCATGGTTATTTTGAGATGTTTGTTTCTAAGTCCCTTTATCATCTAAAGGAGGATCGTTAAGATTACCCTGCTGCTGTTGAGCTTGTGAAATGGTCTTAATCTTCCTAGGCACAGAAGACAAAGCAGGAAGGAAGATAGGGGAAAGGTTATGCCTGAGGCCCCCACCTCTATTCAAGGAAGGATTTTCCAAGTTGGCATGAATGGATTCCTTGACCCCTCTCTCAAACCACCTATCTTCTCTGTCTAAAATGTGAACATTAATGTCCTCAAATGAGTGTCCTTTTTCCTTTAGATGAAGATAAACTGCTGACTCTGGTCCTGTGGTGTTACTTCTCCTGTGTTGGGCCATCCTCCTGTACAAAGGTTGTTTGGTTTCTCCAATGTAGAGTTCAGAGCACTCCTCACTGCACTGGACTGCATACACTACATTGCTTTCCTTGTGTTTTGGAGTTTGATCTTTGGGGTGTACAAGCCTCTGTCTCAGTGTGTTGGTGGGTTTGAAATATACAGGTATGTGGTGTTTGCCAAATATCCGTTTTATCTTTTCAGACACGCCAGCCATGTAAGGAATGACCAGGTTCTTCCGTTTACTCTGAGTCTCAGCCCTATCTGTCGCTGTTTTAGGTCTGGTAGACTTAGATTTAGTGAAGGCCCAATTTGGATATCCACAGGCCTGCAGAGCTGTTCTCAGATGCTGCTTTTCATTCTTTTTGGAATCCATGGAGGTGGGGATGGTTTCTGCTCTGTGTGACAATGTCCTGATGACTCCTAGTTTGTGCTGCAGTGGATGGTGGGAGTCAAACATCAGGTATTGATCTGTGTGTGTGGGTTTCCTGTAGATCCCTATTTCTAGCTTGCCACCGGTCCCAATGAGGACTTCACAGTCTAGGAATGCCAGTCTGTTGTCCTTGGTGTCTTCTCTGGTGAAGCTAATGTTGGCATCTATAGTGTTTATATGGTCCGTGAAGGCCTGTACTTCCTGGGCCTTGATTTTGACCCAGGTGTCATCCACATACCTAAACCAGTGGGTGGGCACCGTTCCCTGGAATGTGTTGAGTGCTTTCTTCTCCACTTCTTCCATGTATAAATTGGCCACAATGGGTGACACAGGAGAACCCATGGCACAGCCGTGTTTTTGTCTGTAAAAGTCACCTCTGTATGTGAAATAAGTGGTGTTAAGACACAGGTCCAGAAGATGGCAGATCTGGTTTGGGTTGAGATGGCTTCTCCTTTCCAGGGTGCTGTCCTCTTCTAGTCTCTTCCTGACAGCGGATAGAGCATGAGTGGTGGGGATGCTGGTGAAAAGGGAGGACACATCAAAGGAGACCATAGTTTCATCTGTATCCAGTTTCAGGATCTTTGCTTTGGAAACAAATTCTTCCGAATTATGGATGTGGTGTTCAGAGTGTCCAACTAGAGGTGCTAGTATGGTAGAGAGGTGTTTGGCAATGTTGTATGTTACCGAATTGATGCTGCTGACTATGGGTCGGAGGGGTGTTCCTTCCTTGTGGATCTTAGGAAGTCCGTAGATGCAGGGGATGGCTTCTCCAGGATACAGACGGTGGTAGGTAATCCTATCGATGGAGCCATCATGTTCCAATTGTTTCAAACTGTCTATTGCCTTTTTCTTGTAATTGTTGGTGGGGTCTCTTTTCAGTTTTTCATATGTATGGTGATCCTCCAAAAGTGAGGTAATTTTATTGTGGTAGTCTGCAGTGTTTAGAACCACTGTACATCTTCCTTTGTCAGCAGGTAAAATGGTGATTGTTTCATCTTTGCTGAGGGCTGTCAGGGCTCTCCTCTCTTGGACGGTAAGGTTGGGGGGAGGAGGTTGAGCACTGGACAGAGCTGCAGATATTTTAAGCCGGAGTTGTTCTGCTTCTTCAAAAGGTAGGTGGTTGTTGTGGATGGCAGATTCTGTGGCTGTAATGAGCTCCACAACCGGAACTTGCTTGGGAGTGATGGCAAAATTAAGACCTTTGGCTAGGACATCTCTCTCTGGTTGGGTAAGTTCTCTGTCTGAGAGATTTTTCACCCACATGTTCTTTTTGTCCTCTGTGGTCCTGTTGTTGTTGTTCCTCCCAGCGGTTTCTCCAGTTCCTTGTTTCTGCTTGCTGCGAGAAAGAAGAATGTCAAATTTCTTAGTTTGCCTCTCCTTTGTCTTGTGATGCTGGGCCAGCTGTACTTTATTGCCAAGCTGAATAACTCTATCCAGGATTGGGTCAGGAAGGGTGGCTGTGAAAACCTTCACCAGGAACTCACATGTTCACGTCATCTTTATACAGCTTCACCAATATACTTGTTAAGATGCTGCTGTGAGACAGACCTGACAAGACCCTGACTGCTGTGGGTGCTTTTTTCTACAGGTTCCATTTCATAAAAGCAGGAAGTATCTCTTATTAAGGCAAATCTGCATGGTAGCCAAAGCTGCTTCTCTGCCCTGCTGCTTCCAGCTATTCCTAAAGCCAACTTTAACCAATCTCTGAAATGGTTAAACTCCAGCCACCAGAGGTCCTGATTGGTCACCTGCCCACCTGTCCATTCTTAGCTTGTGGGCCATACAAAAACAGCCATCAGGCCAGATTTGGCCCATGGGCCATAGTTTGCCCACCCCTGGTCTAAATCATTGTTTGTTTCTGCATAATTTATTACAGAACTCATAATTGGCTGAATTCACATAAAAGAAAATTATAAACTATGGTTTACAAACAACAAAGGGCCAGGTTCCTTCAACTTGCTAAGCCACAAACAAAAGGATCAACTTAGTTTTGCATATTATATGAACCCAGTCAAAAACTGCTTAGTCTTTTGTTCAGATAAAAGGCAGGAAGAGTGAGATCGAAAGCATGTTGTGCTGGGTAAGGTTGATTCTGGCCTTTGGAAAAATGCCCTGCAACTGAAAAGTTCAAAAAGGTCCCTGTGCAGCATCTTCTCCATGGAGCAGTAGGAAACAGTTGATTAAATGGTTAATTCTGCAGCTTGGATAAATTTTCTGTAACAGTTTATTTATTTATTTATTTATTTATGTTTCAATTTATATACCGCTCCATCTCCCCGCAAGGGAACTCTGGGCGGTTTACAAAACACAAAAATTAAAATCCGACAATTAAAACAACCCAATAAAACACTCTAATATATTAAAATTAAATATAAAAATCCAAGATGCGGTGGTATGATGTTTGGATGTTTAAAAGGGCCCTATGGCACCAGCCATCCCCAAGAGGAACTGTTCCCCCCCTCCCCCCACGCAAGGCGGCAGAACCAGGTCTTTAAGTTCTTTCTGAAGGCTGGGAGCGATGAGGCCTGCCTCACCTCCGGGGGTAGCATATTCCAAAGGGTGGGCGCCGTTATCGAGAAGGCACCCTTTGTTGATATTATGGTGGCACAGATCCACACTGAGGTAGTGAGTCATTAGGTACATTTTGGTGTATGTGATACTGCTGCCCTGTGACAGTTTCTATATAAAAAGGCTGCTTTAACTCATGTCCATGTGTTCGTTGTGTAATCTAGCTCAGGTTGAAGGAAGTACTTTGCTACCTTTCTCTAGGCCACTGTCTACTCTGGAAAAGTGGGATGTACATACTTTAACTAATCATCTAAGCACCCCACCCCCGATAAATATTTCATTTTTTTCCTGAATATTTTCCCTACAATCTGTAACACCTAATGCAACCCGCTGTATTTCTGAAGAGACTAGGAAGGGCACTTCATCATAAAGCTGAACACAATGTCTGCCTCTGGCAACAAGTGCTGGAATTCGAGAAATAGTGGTGAGAAGCTGGAAAGAGAGCTCCATGTGCCAAGAGACTTGTCCTCTGCCCCTGTACTAATGTTCTGGGCTCACGTTTAGTAGAAGTAGGCTCACCATATGTCCCGTTTTGAAGGGGACAGTCCTGTTTTCTAAACAATTCCTGACCGTCTCATCGTTTTCAGAAAAATATCCATTTTGTCCCGTTTTTGAAAGTTCCCGCGGTGAAGCGTGCCCGCGTGTGCCCACACGCATCCACGCACGCTCCCACACACGCGCCCACTTTGTCCGGCGAGCCGTGGGTATGTTAGGGTCCTGTTTTCCTCTCAAGGAAATATGGTCAGCCATATTGCATTGAAGACATGGCCTGATAGCAACTTTTGAGAAAGGTTTAACTGCCAATCCACTTAGCTTTTATATGTAGAATCTTTGACTGATTGACTGATTGATTACTTCAAATTATATGGTCTTCTACTCAACACATGAGACTGGGTGGCTAACAATCAATTTTAAAAGGTAACCATAAATAAGCAGAACCACTTTAAAAACACACATCATGCTCAGGGTGAGTCAGAAACAATCATGACACCAAGACAGGCTCACCCAACAGCCTGGCCCACTGCCTGGGAGAAAAATCAGACATTCAGTGCCTTGTGAAAGGCCAACAGTGTTTGGGCCATCTGGATCCGAGTGGGTATGCTGTTCTATAGGGCAGGTGCTGTGACAGAGAAAGAATGCTAACTGGATCCTATTAGATAACATTTTTGATAGCACAACGCCCACTCTCAGATCTTTGGGATGGACAGAAATAATTGGAAATAGGTGGTCCTGTAAATAACACTGTCATGAAGGGCTTTATGGGTGATAACCAGCACCTTGAAGTGCAGCCAGAAGCCCACTGGGAGCCACTGCAGTTCACAAAGTTAAGGTGTTAAATGGGTGTGCCAAAGCACTCCTTTAACCATGTGTGCTGTTGCATTCTGGACCAGCTGTAGTTTCTGAGTGGTCTTCAAGGGCAGCCCCATGTCAAGCACATTGCAATAACCCAGGTGGGAAATGATCAAAGAATGAGTGACCATGAGTCTCTTGGTCTAGGAACAGGTGTAGGTGGTTCACCAGATGGATCTGGGCAAAGCAAGAGCCAAGAGCCTTGGAAGACTCCCATAGCTCTGTCTGGAGAGTGCTACTTCATTCAGAATCAAAGATGGTAAGTCCCTGGATCTGGAGGCTCCCAGGACTCATAGCCACTTGATCTTGCTAGGGTTGAGCCTGAGCCTGTTCCGCTCCATCCAGACCATCACAGCCTCCACACACTAAGAAAGAACCTTGACGGTGTTGCTTGGTTGGCCCAGGGTATAGATGCATAATTGTTCTTTGCCTTCAGGCAACAAAATGCCTTAGGATAGTACTGAGCAGGCATGCAATTTGATAGTCAGCCATAGAAGAACAATGTCAAAAATAGACTCAGGTGTGTCTTCTGAAAATGGCAGATGAAGTTCCCGCTTCGCTATTCCAGTTTGGTTCTTGTCAAATATTACTTGTGTTTTGAATTGGGTTTCCCACTCTCCTATGAGACGTTGACTAGGATTATTTGACACTTCAAGAAAAATACCAGTTTTACAATATTTTCTGGGAGATGATTTGGTTGATGAGTGATTTGAACTAGATTAGCAGCTCCAAAAAAGACACCTTTTTACCTCCCTAAGCTCTTGATATGTCTGTCATCTTGAACTGTTCACTGTCATGCATCTTCAGGAACTCATCATTTCTAGCTGAGCCACTTGTCAAAAGAAACATAGCAATTAGAGATCTGTGACAGTGATCATAAATCACTATCTGCCAGTCATTTCTCATTGGTTTTAATGAATGTGCAACAGCCTTCCAGCTGATGTTAATCACTACAACTAGCGGTTGATCTAATTGTCAGGAAACTGAGAAATCTCATTGTTGGCACACAAATGTGAAATTATTTCCTTTCCCCAACCTTTAGCTGCTGAATTATCCTTTGAAGAGAAAAAGAGATGCTGGAGTCACCAAAGAATTCAGTTAGCAACGCTGCAATCATCAGAAAGGCAAATTGAATAGTGGTTAAAAACAGCTATATCAGGAAGGGAATAGAACATCCAGTCCAAATATTACAGCATGAGGTACCCCTGTGCCAACCAGCTATGCCCTGTGTTGAAGTACCCATTCTATTTCTCTTCTCCCTTGTTTTTCTTTCTTCCTCCCAGCCAGCAACATGTGCTTACCGAGTGTGTCTGCACGTGTCTGTGTGTGGTGTATGTGACCACCCTCTGTTCTGCATTCGGTTTCCCTTGAGTCTATTGATATTTCTTATAAGTGTTGATAGAACGGATTTGATTGGGTTAGGTTTCACAATTGGAGAATAAGTTCATTGTCAGCATACTGGATAGAAGAAACAATACAGAAAACAGAATGATGCCTTCATGGTACAACTGAGATCGTGACTACTTCTGAACTTGGTTCTGGGTACACAGTGACTCACACACACACACACACACACACACACACACTAAATTGAAATTATAAACCTTGATATGCTGAACAAATGACCATGGATAATCTGGTTGACCTGTTAAATCATACTGAAATTTAGAATCAAATCAATTCAAGTTATATGTTAGGAATTTGTTGAATTGGAACAGATGCACTTAATTTTTTTCTCCTAGCTGCCAAGGACCATTATGAGCACAAATGGTATTTTCACAAATGTTTTAAATTTTATTTTTTTAGGTTTGTTAAGTCTATTTAATAGTTTTATACAGCTTTTAAAGTCTGCTTTTATTAGAAAATTGGTATTACATTAAGCTTTGGTGGTTTGCCTTCAGATGTCTGTGGGGTGATCTCCAAGGGCTCTCAGAGACAAAGAAAGTGGTTTGGGGGCTGCACGAGATTATGGTCAATGTATTGCCCACCCTGGATTAGAATCTGAATAGGGACATTTGGATCTTGGCAGGGACCTTAATATTTCACAGAGGAGGATTTCTGAATGGTATAATAGGATTTTCTACAGAAAACAAGAAATTTAGAACCCTCCAATTGGAAGCTGTGGTAAAAATGGAGAATTTGTTTTATTTTAAAATATAACTTGTATAGTGTTGTGAGCATTTACAAAGAAACCTGATTAACTTTTTCCCTTTGGCATACAACTAAGCCAGCACTGGTCACCTGAAGAGTAGATACACACTCTGTCTCCCCTCCCTCCCCCCTCCCTCCCCCTCCCTCATACACCACACACACACACGTGCAGACACACTTGGGTGCAAGTTTGATATCCCAGAAGGCATGGGGTGCTGCTTTATAGGACAGTCAGCCCTATCTTCATTTCTGACTCCTTTGCAACATGCTATTTGTATTGAGTTAGCCAGAGACAGTGAATATGCTGCTCTTTTTCACACTGCAGCAAGTTGTCAGTTACACATTCATTAATTTCTCCCCTGCAGCCATTGCTTGTTCCCCTACGCTTTTGCTTCTGTTTATCAAACAAGGGGAGGAATGCGCCTCCTCACTGCTGCTTCTCCGTAGGCAGTCAGTGAAGGAGCCAGTGAATATGATGCCAACCCTGATACGAAGGCTGCCCTTTTATATGGTTCAGCTTCTGTGCCTGGGGGTTTTCATATTCAAGGAAGGAAGAAAGGAAGATCCTTAACTTAGCTTTTGTCCACAAACCTGGTTGGTTTTCTTTTTCCCCTTAGCTTGACTTTAAAGCATGATAACATAAAAGCAAGGATGAAGCAACATACAGTATTCTATGCCCAATCAAATAAATAATGTAATGGCTTACATGGTGGCTTCATTCTCAGAACATGGTAGGGCCCTGGCTAGATTTCCCATAATGGGCAACTGATTTAGTCTCATCTAAAGGCATATTGAATGATGTACACTATTTCGTCATAGAACCATAAAGGTAAAGGTTCCCCCTGCACATTTGTGCAGTTGAGTCCGACTCTAGGGGCCGGTGCTCATCTCCGTTTCTTAGCCGAAGAGCCAGCGTTGTCCGAAGATGCTTCCACGGTCATGTGGCCGGCATGACGCGCGGGGAACGCTGTTACCTACCCACCGAAGTGGTACCTATTTATCTACTTGCATTTGCATACTTTCAAATTGCTAGGTTGGCAAGATCTGGAGCTAGTGCAGGAGCTCACTCCATCACTGCGGGGCTAGGGATTCGAACCTCTGAACTTGCGATCTTCCGATCGACAAGCCTGGCGTCTTACCCGCTGAGCCACCATAGACTCATAAAATAGCAGAATTTAAATAATTTAATTTAAGAATTTAAATAAAATAGACTCATAGAACCATAAACTCATAAAATTTCAGAATTGTAGTTTGGAATAGTCACTTCTCAGTGCAAAAATCCAAATTACAGTAGAGCATTCCCAACAAATGTCTATTACATAGCTTTCCAAACTGTGTGTCGCAACACTTTAGTGTGTCGCAACACACAGCTTAGTGTGTCGCAAAGCGGCGGCGAGGGCGTGCATGGTGGCAGCGGTGGTGTGCATGGCGGCGGCAGTGACGATGGCAGCGGCGCGCCATCAGCACTTCCGCGTTTTAGCAAGGCTGCCGCCGCCGCTGCCACCATCTACACCGCTGCCGTGCGCACCCCCACACTGCCGCCATGCATGCCCCCGCTCTGCCGCCGCTGCCGCCGTTGGTGTGTTGCCAATGGTGGCAGTTTGGAAAGCACTGGTCTATTAAGCCTCTTCTTAAACATACCCAGTGAAAGGGAGCCCATCACTTATCTCAGTGATGGGTCCCCCTGCCTATCTGTCCTTACCATGAGGAGGTTTTTCCTAATTGTGCCCTCTTGCAATGTTATGCCATAACCTGCATGGTCGTCTTCTGTGCTCCACTTCCCTTAGCCCGACAACGCTGCTACTCTGAATTCAAGGGCAGCAGCAATCTACTGACCAATTATGTTAGTGTCTTAATTTTTATGAGTAAAGTTATACCATTTAAATGCCCATGTAGGTTGGTTATCTTTGCAATTTCTTATACTTCTTAATGTATTTATTGATTGTTTTTAAAACCCTATTGTATGCCGCCTAGAGTCGCTTTGAAAAGTGAGATGGGCGGCTAATAAATTGAGTAAATAAACAAATAAATAAATAATCACTAGGGGCATGAAAGCACTGAGATGGAGAAGGATTTCCTGAAGGACCTGTCCCTAGTATATCATAATACTCTTGTACTTTCTGAGAATAAACCTTCCTATATTTACAAAGTTAGAATGGACAGAATTATCTAATTGCCAAGGGAGATCCTGATTCTTTTATAGGAACCTGCAGATTTAGTAATACTGAAACACTGAGAGAATATATCCCATATTTTTGGTTGAACTTTTCGTCCTGGAACTGTTGGAACTACTGGTCTTCCCCAAACTGCTCAGAGATTACAACAGATAAGTGCAGAGCAAACAAGGTTATCTCCTGCTGGCTCCTGAAGAAGTACTAAAAAGAGTCACTGACCTTGATGAGGATTTGTCAGGATGTTCATGTGACTGTATTCTATTCCAGAGTTCGTCTGCTTAGATCGGTGCTTCTTAACCTTGGCAACTTCAAGCTGTATGGACTTCAACTCCCGGAATTCCCCAGCCAGCATGGTTGGCTGGGGAATTCTGGGAGTTGAAGTCCACACAGCTTGAAGTTGCCAAGGTTATGAAATACTGGCTTAGATTATTGTATAATAGAAGAAGGTGAATACCATCCACCTTTCTGTAAAGGAAGTACCAGTGAAATTGCACTTGGTTAATTGCAGGGCCAAACTAGGTACAGGAGAGTGCTAGAGCTCAATAGGAAAACACATGTTTTAAACACATGCCTAGCATGCAAATGGTTCCAAGTTCAATTCCTGGCATCTCCAAGTAGAAATAGAAAACCTCCCTACTGACATTGTGTCACTTCTTGACAACCACTTTCAGCTAATGGACCAATGATTTGACTTGATTTAAGGCAACTTCTTATGTACCTATATCTGTCCCTATCTGTACTGATATCAAATAATAGAAACCAAGGTTGAGTACTTTTTAAAATAAAACAGTCTTCTCCATCCCTGTTCCTGTAGCTTACCTGTTGTAGTTGTTGCTGTTCCTCTTTCAGGCTCCAACATTGGAAGTGATCTGTAAATAATAAAAAAGAGGAGAAATGTCCTGAAAGGGCAAAGTGGCAGGTGGTGGTAGTGTAAAAATGAGGGCTCTGTATCTTTTTATGTGTGCTTTTTATGCATATGGAGCAGACACATATAAAGAAAAATATAACTGAAACCACTACTTTTAGTTAAGTCTTCATTTTAGCGGAATACCCATTTTCCAAACATCATTTAATATTTTTAAATCCAATCAAATTCTTTTTTTTTTATTGAATTTTATTAAGTTTTACAATACATAATAAAGGTTAGAATAGAAAAAAGAAATAGAAGCAGAAATACAAAATAAGAAAAAGATAAAGAAAAAGTGAAGTCAAGAAATAATAAGCAAAGAAAATATAGAAAATAGATGTCCTCCAATCTATCTTTGAACTTAAAGTACAATAATTGATTTTAAATGTTAGTCCTTCATACAGTATACAGGAATTTTTCTTTGTCATATGTCTTTTGATTTCTTTAATCCAATCTTCTAATCTTCATATAGGTTTCACCTTTCTTACTGTCTCCCAATAATCCATCTTTGGCTTCCACTCCTTGAAGTAGTAGTTAAATGTTGAATGTTCATTACTACATATTTATATCTTCAATAAAGTCCAATTAGTATAACAAATAAAAGCCTTATTTACTTCTAATAAACTACAATATATTCTATTCATATTATGACTCATAACCTAACATATTATGTAACTTAATACATAATTTAGCAATTCTTATAATGTTCATACATATATGTTTCTACAACTCACTGTGCATAACAAACACTCTCTTCCAACAACCTAAAAGACGACTTTATACATGGACTTCACCAGATGGTCGACACCGAAATCAGATTGACTACATCCTTTGCAGCCAAAGGTGGCGGACATCTATACAGTCGGTAAAAACAAGACCTGGAGCTGACTGTAGTTCAGATCACGAACTTCTTATTGCAAAATTTAGAATCAGACTAAAGAGAATAGGGAAGACCCACAGATCAGTTAGATATGAGCTCACTAATATTCCTAAGGAATATGCAGTGGAGGTGAAGAATAGATTTAAGGGACTAGATTTAGTAGATAGGGTCCCAGAAGAACTATGGACAGAAGTTCGCAACATTGTTCAGGAGGCGGCAACAAAAAACGTCCCAAAGAAAAAGAAAACCAAGAAGGCAAGATGGCTGTCTGCTGAAACACTGGAAGTAGTCCAAGAAAGAAGGAAAGCAAAAGGCAATAGTGATAGGGGGAGATATGCCCAATTAAATGCAAAATTCCAGAGGTTAGCCAGAAGAGATAAGGAATTATTTTTAAACAAGCAATGTGCGGAAGTGGAAGAAGACAATAGGATAGGAAGGACAAGAGACCTCTTCCAGAAAATTAGAAACATCGGAGGTAAATTCCAGACAAAAATGGGTATGATCAGAAACAAAGATGGTAAGGACCTAACAGAAGCAGAAGAGATCAAGAAAAGGTGGCAAGAATATACGGAAGATCTGTATAGGAAGGATAATAATATTGGAGATAGCTTTGACGGTGTGGTCAGTGAGTTAGAGCCAGACATCCTGAAGAGTGAGGTTGAATGGGCCTTAAGAAGCATTGCTAATAACAAGGCAGCAGGAGACGACGGTATCCCAGCTGAACTGTTTAAAATCTTGCAAGATGATGCTGTCAAGGTGCTGCATGCCATATGCCAGCAAATTTGGAAAACACAAGAATGGCCATCAGATTGGAAAAAATCAACTTATATCCCCATACCAAAAAAGGGAAGCACTAAAGAATGTTCAAACTATCGAACAGTGGCACTTATTTCACATGCCAGTAAGGTAATGCTCAAGATCTTGCAAGGTAGACTCCAGCAATTCATGGAGCAAGAATTGCCAGATGTACAAGCTGGGTTTAGAAAAGGCAGAGGAACTAGAGACCAAATTGCCAATATCCGCTGGATAATGGAGAAAGCCAGGGAATTTCAGAAAAACATCTATTTCTGTTTTATTGACTATTCTAAAGCCTTTGACTGTGTGGATCATAACAAATTGTGGCAAGTTCTTGGTGGTATGGGGATACCACGTCATCTTGTCTGCCTCCTGAGGAATCTGTATAACGACCAAGTAGCAACAGTAAGAACAGAGCACGGAACAACGGACTGGTTTAAGATCGGGAAAGGAGTACGGCAGGGTTGTATACTCTCACCCTACCTATTCAACCTGTACGCAGAACACATCATGCGACATGCTGGGCTTGAGGAATCCAAGGCTGGAGTTAAAATCGCTGGAAGAAACATTAACAATCTCAGATATGCAGATGATACCACTTTGATGGCTGAAAGCGAGGAGGAGTTGAGGAGCCTTATGACGAAGGTGAAAGAAGAAAGTGCAAAAGCTGGGCTGCAGTTAAACCTCAAAAAAACCAAGATTATGGCAACGAGCTTGATTGATGACTGGCAAATAGAGGGAGAAAAAGTGGAGGCAGTGACAGACTTTGTATTTCTAGGCGCAAAGATTACTGCAGACGCTGACTGCAGCCAGGAAATCAGAAGACGTCTACTTCTTGGGAGGAGAGCAATGGCAAATCTTGATAAAATAGTTAAGAGCAGAGACATCACACTGACAACAAAGGTCCGCATAGTTAAAGCAATGGTATTCCCTGTAGTAACCTATGGCTGCGAGAGCTGGACCATAAGGAAGGCTGAGCAAAGGAAGATAGATGCTTTTGAACTGTGGTGTTGGAGGAAAATTCTGAGAGTGCCTTGGACTGCAAGAAGATCAAACCAGTCCATACTCCAGGAAATCAAGCCAGACTGCTCACTTGAGGGAATGATATTAAAGGCAAAACTGAAGTACTTTGGCCACATAATGAGAAGACAGTATACCCTGGAGAAGAAGCTGATGCTAGGAAAAGTGGAAGGCAAAAGGAAGAGGGGCCGACCAAGGGCAAGATGGATGGATGGTATTCTGGAGGTGACGGACTCAACCATTGGGGAGCTGGGGATGGTGACGGCCGACAGAAAGCTCTGGCGTGGACTGGTCCATGAAGTCACGAAGAGTCGGAAACGACTGAACGAATAAACAACAAAATCTCCATAAAAAAGGAATTCTTATATCTCAATTATCCATCTATAATTTCCATTCCTTGTAGTAGTGTCCATTTAAACTAAATGCATAATCTATCATATCACTTAACCTAATACCTAATATATCAATTCTTATAATATTCATACAGTACATATTGATATATATCATCCTGTAGTAACCATCATTCTAATTCCATCTCATCTCATCATATCATTATCTTCTCATAAATATATCTCTAAGGAAAACAATATTCTATAATATCAACTTATATTTGTATTTAGCGTCTTACATTTAGAATATCACTTTTTATATATCCATACAATTTCTCATAACAATTCAAGTCCATATTTTCATTAGCCTTTATATCCATACGGTTTCTCATATCTTCTGTTTAGGTTATACCAAAATCACAATACACTATTGGCAAATTCGCAATATACAGCCTGCTCTTTTCTATATCTCATATAGAATATCAGAGCAACCTTCTCTCCCTTTCCACGTATTTCACAACATCCATCCAACTGTACACCCATATTTTCACTCTGTCTCCACTGCCACAACATATCTATACCAAGATTATAGTGTATAGCCTTCAGAATGTTCTTCTGAACTAATATACTCAAAATTCCCTCCTTCTGTTTCTCCTGCACTTCAAAAGCATTTTTCTTTTGTGTTTCCGTTTCCGTTCTCTGCTCTTTCTCTCTGTTTTGCAGAGTTACGAACAGCAATTCCAACGATCTTTGAATATTTGAAAGAGCCTCAGTAATCTCTCTTCTGAACTCCTGAGGTACTAATTGGAAAGCCATTTTTCCTGTGTCCTTCAAATTAAAATAACAACCCTTCTAGTCAAAACAATAGTCATGTAATCTATCCATGGAATACTACCAGCAGGATCTATTAAGCAAAACGTTGTTTTTCTTTTTTTTTTTAAAGTTAAAAGAAAAAAGAGAGTTCCAATAATCCAAAATACAGGAGAGAATAATATTTTAAACAGTTTATAGAAGGAGAAATAAAAAATATATTCCAAGTGAAACAGAATCCAACCAGGGAGAATGTAGAAAAAGAAGAAAAGAAAAAAACATGTTACCCTGTGTTTTTATTCTTCAAACTACGAGCTTTCGTTCTTCAAGCTGCAAGCTGCTTAATCCAAACAAAGAGTTTCTCAAAAAATGAATAGTCATTTAGTTTATCAAGCGAAGAATTACAAACAGAGTCTCTTAAATCCCTCTAATACAAAAGAAAAGTAAAAAAAAAATGCAGACGTTTCATTATGTTGCAAATATAGAGTCCATCAAGCTTCCACCAGAATCAGTCAAAACAAAGAAAGCACAAAACCAGCCAACATTTTAAAACAAAGTCCAAAAAATAGATCTTAAATATCAAAAAAGTTTCTAATCTAAAAAAAATAATTTCCTAAAGTGATCTAAAAGCGGCTGTACGCTCTTGTGTCTCTTCAAAGAGACTTGTTTTCCCTGCGAGAGCAAGATATCTTCTCGGCCATTTCCCTTGCACTTACCTTGTTTTCTCCGTGGTGGAAACTACAGAGAAAAAACAAGGGTAGGCAATTCCAATGGCCCCCCGAGTAATCTTCTGGTCTCCCCTTCTTCAGGGGAAAAAAACTTCAGTGGTCCACAACTTCTGCAATCCATTGCAAGCAAGGAAAATTCAGCCAGTTCCCAGCACTCTGAGAAATTCGACTGGTCGAGCTGGCAGCCAAGCCTGGAGTCAAATCCAATCAAATTCAAAGGAAAAAAAAAATCTAAAGTATCCCTGAAGTCTAATAAAGAAAAAGAACATTCATTTTTATTGTTTTCACATTAATTATGGATTGTTTTTGTCATACATTAAGTGATATAAGGATTCCACCAGGATTGAGACGTGGCTATATTTACATGGCTATAAACTACATGTACAAGGGGCGTGGTGGCTCAGCGGGTAAGACGCCAGGCTTGTCGATCGGAAGATCGCAAGTTCGGAGGTTCGAATCCCTAGCCCCCGTGTGACAGAGTGAGCTCCTGCACTAGCTCCAGCTCTTGCCAACCTAGCAATTCGAAAGCATGCAAATGCAAGTAGATTAATAGGTACCACTTCGGTGGGATAGTAACAGCGTTCCATGTGCGTCATGCCGGCCACATGACCGTGGAAGCGTCTTCGGACAACGCTGGCTCTTTGGCTAACAAACGGAGATGAGCACCGGCCCCTAGAGTCGGACACGACTGCACAAATGTGTGGGGGAAACCTTTACCTTTTTTACCTTAAACTACATGTTATATTAACCCCCTCCCCCTCTATTCTTGATATGTTTTAATAGCTTTCTGTGTTAATTTCTAGAGGCTGCTGCCTGAGAGCCCACAGTACCTGATGTACCTTTTTCCAATTTGGTACCCAAAAATAGCTGGTAATTCTGGCTCAGATATCTGGAATGGATCAGTCTGGGGTGGATGGTGTAGTGAATTTATATATATTTCTGTCTCAAATGCTGAATGTCACCATTATGGGAATGAAAGTAAAACTAAAGAAAACATGAAACATGAAAAAAAAACTTTTCTTCAGTGTGGAATGGGTTGTCACAGAAAGAAACAAAAAATTGCCCATGTTCTTGGGTTCTTAGAACCCATTAGAATACTGTAAGTGCTTGACACAACACTTCAGGAAATACTTTGTTATATTAGAAGGCACCTTCTCTCTCCACTCCATCTTACACAATTAATTAATTGTACTAAGAGAAAGTCATTTTTAGCGGCTTCTTAATGTTGGATTTTTGGAAAAATTATTTTTCTGAGTGTACGATGGACATTTATCAGTAATAATTGTTGAAACTTTGCAATTAGATCAATACTTTCATGCAGGGCCGCAACTAGTGGGAGCAAGTGGGGCATGTGCCCCGGGCGCTGCGCTGGGGGGTGCGCCAAAATGACAAAATAACCCATGGGGTGGGCGCGGAATCCATGTTTGCCCCGGGTGACACAGACCCTAGTTCCATCCCTGCTTTCACGATCAAATCTGCAGTAAATCAGGTGATTTTCATCACACAGGACAGCCTTCCCTAACCTGGTATTATGAGGCATTTGGTTGTATTTTCACCTGGAGGTGGGCAGCAGTTAAGTTTTTCCCCCCTGCTTCCTCAGAGCAGAAGAAACATCTATGTAGAGCAGGGCTTTCCAAAGTTTTCTCGTGGCGACACACCAACCGTCATTGGTGTGTCGCCGCGGGAAAGCCCAGAAGCGCTGATGATGATCAGTGCTTCCGGGTTGTGTGGCGACACACCAGACTGTGTGTGGCGACACACTTTTGTGTCGCGACACACCGTTTGGAAAGCTCTGATGTAGAGCTTCAGGAGCTTGAATATTCTGTTGGAACAAAACCCCCACAAAATCATTAAAGAACTATATGTGTGTCCACCACAGAAATATCTTGCCTTGCACTCTCTTAGGATTGCTTGTCTCTGTCTGACCATCGAAACTGTATATAACGTTGCCATTTCTGCCAGTTTGCAAATGATGGGTACCCACCCTTTATATTATGCCGTTGGTCAATAGATTGCTTGGCCAAGTCCTATAATAGCAGGAACCAGATTGTTTTTCTGGTGATTCCTCTTCATAAAAAAAGTTAAGTACAAAGGGCACCTAGCCCTGCCTGAAGAAGGCGGGGACTGCATCCGTGGCCCTCGGCAGGCAACACATATAGTGTACAGCCTTTTCCTAGGACAGAAGATAAATGTTAATTGGTGTGAACAGTCTGTTGCCCACTCAGAATTTGTACCTAAAGAAAAATTTCATACCCTTGAAAAATGAAGAGAAAATTTGGTTAAGATTTGCTATAATGACCTCAAGAAATTGAAAGTAAAATAGTCAGACTTCAAGGCAGAGGTTTGTCAGCCCTTCAAGGTAGGCCAGGTCAAGAAACAGGCATGGCAGGTATTCCAGGAATATTCTTTGTTGTAACAAGGTAGATAACAATCTTGAAAGCCTGTCCAAGTTTCCATCTTATACCAATCAAAATCAAGCCAGGGTTATTTTGATTTTCTTTCTCACACTTTCTTTTTTCTTAGGACTGAGCAATCTTTTCTCAAGGTTCTTCCCTTAATGGCTCACTTATTCCTTCCCTGTTCCCAAAGTCAGATTTAACTTCCTATGTATGGTTTGAGGACTATCCTATGTAGAAGTTCTGACACGATAAGACACATAAGCATAGCATTACAATGTATATAAGTTAAGGAATCTTGATGGTAGTGGGGAAGATGAGAGACATTCACACCGGATTGATTTGCTGACAGCTTTTAAAATGTTGATGGCTATGCTGTGTTCCTTGGAAAAGCTGTTCATCTTTCAAAGGCATCCCAGAGGGTGAAATGAACGGGTCCAACATACTTTGGACCTTAGTTACAAATCATGAAAATATGTGACCAGGGGAGATGGAAGGGACTGGGAGGGAAGAGGAAGACAGAATAAGAAGGAACAGGAAAGTGGAAAAATAGAAAATGGGTTGCCTCTATGGAACTATATTATGGTGGGAGTGGGAGTAATGGGATTCAAGAACCGAGGAAAGGAATGAAATAAGAATCCTAGAATAGTCCATACAGTAAGCAGCAGAAAAAGAAGTTTCTCTGAACTTTTCAGATTTATGATTTTTTTCTTTCATACTAGCAGGAGGAAACTCTGGGCAACAAAAGCAGAGGGGGACATGGAGGCCTCACCTTCAGTTTATATCTCTATCCTTCAGCATAAAATTTAATGATTTATTTGGTGTTCATTCGTTGAAAGGAGTGGTTCCGCAGTGTAAACATGTGGTAAAGAAGCAGTGATGGGGGTATCAAAAGAGTTACAAGTTCCCGTCAACCAGAGGAAAGGTGAAAGAAGGGCACTTTGAAAAGGTGATATGTCTAACTGCCCAGAGAACACAACATATACAAGTCTATGTAAGTTTTGCTAAAATCTAAATTTGGTTTTCTTCCTCCCTTAAATTCCTACTAAAAAAAAATAAAAAGGGTGTTTCCTTAATGTCATTAAGGCATGTCTTATAAATAACTTAGCAGCAGAAATGAAATGGGCATATTTGGTCACCAGCCAGTTGGCCCCAAACCCCTACTTTAGTTGGATACATTCCAAAGGGATGAACAGAGTCACTCCCCACATAGTGAAACCAGCCTTGCGTAACTTGCACTCCACCAAGCTGTGTGCAACTGGCAGTTACAGCCTCTCACCTTCCCTCTGTTCAACAAGAGGAGTCTTGAGCCCTTCTGGGCCCCCTTCTGTGATTGCTGAGCTGTGTTGTCTTTGGAAACGCATCAAATAAAGTCTATTTTCTCTCTTATTCTCACCTCTCAGTTTACATCATTGCAGAGATCAATGTGCAAATTTATTTCTCAATTATTCAAGACATGCCATTATTTTGGAATGTATTAGTTGCTATTCTTAGTAAGTCATTTTCCTATGAATTCAGTCCAGATAATTTGAGACACCTCATACGTATGTACATATTCATCATGCTATTCGCTTTTGGTAAACAAAGTAATGCAGAGCACCTCAATTTAACTTCTTTTGCAGTGGTGACTTGCTACTGCATTTAGTCCCTCCTTACATCATTTACTAAGCATTCCATTTAATGACATGCATGCTTTACTTCCAGTCAGCCTTGATAGTCACCTAAAACGTTCCATGATTCAAGTCTGTTCACTTTATTACACACACACACACACACACACACACACACACACACACACACACCATCTCTCACATTTATACCTTTCCCAATTACTTACTAAAGAACTAAAATCAGGTTTGCATGCCCAGCATAAAGCTCCAATGTACTCCCCAAATTTTTCTCATGGTCACTTCTTGTATCTGTTCAGTCAAACTCTGCCAGACACCTGCCTGGGCACATTTAACAAACCAAGACCCCTTTCAGTTTGCATTCACTTTTGCTACTTTCCCTTTGCATAGAGCGGTTTCTTAACCTTGGCAACTTGAAGATGTGTGGGCTCCCAGAATTCCCCAGCCAACATGGGGAGTTGAAGTCCACACATCTTCAAGTTGCCAAGGTTGAGAAACACCGGTATAGAGGAACAATAACAACATTCTTCCAATTGTCAGCACAGATACAGTCTTTGGACACTCATTAAAAAAGTCACACAGACACTCTGTAAGCAGACTGTAATTTCACATTTCTTACACTATCTACACCTGCAATCTTACCAGTTTTCAACATTCTCACAGCATTTATGACTTCCTTTTCATCATTCCCTTTCTTGGATACCAACATTTATGACATTCATTTCAGTTCTACTCTTTCAAATATCACTATCATTCCTATACAGATCTCTGAAATACCCCTTCCAATATTCTCATACTTCCATTTCACCCAAGTAATTTAATAACTCTTATTTTTAACTTCATCTGTTGTGATGGAAATTCCTTATTTAGCTGTCTTCACCCACTTCCAAAATATTTTTAAATGTTCATCAAAATTACTCTGCACTTTCTCTGCTTTTCTTAACTGTTCATTCCTCTCTGAAGCTATATTTTTCTTTCCATATTTATATTATACAGTACATTTCTCTTATCTTCATTTTTTGCAGCAATCATTCTCTGATATGCATTCTTTTCTCTTTTAACCCCATAAATCCTTTTTCAGTCTTCTCATTAACACCCACTTTCCATTCATTCTATTGAGGAATCAATTTATCCTTTAATATTTGTTCATTCAACTCATAGTTTCTCTTCCTCCAGGCATTTCACGTTCACTCTAGTTTCTTTTATTTCTTCCCCTTTCTTCCATAACTATTTCCCCCAAAGGTCCACTCCTAACATTACCAAAAATGGTCTGCTCCACATTCAGAACGTCTCATCGCCTTACTATCCCTCACTAATTCTCTCAATCTTTCAAAAGTCATGAAACCATCAGTCATGTCAATCAGATTTATATTCATTCTTTTGCCATGGGTACACTGACATGCTTAAGCTATGCATTTGAAAGAAACAGACCTTTTTCTAAGCAGACACTTAGCAGTCACCATTCTGATTTATTCTCCTTTCATTCAATCAGTTCCACCTCATCTCATTCCCGCCCATCCATTCATGTCATCTAACCTTTTGCCACAGATCGTGTTCATTTGGAGCACTGTGCAGTTTTTTTTCCAGACTCATCTCTAGTTCTTAACTATGACCAACCCTCCTTTCAGGTATGTGCACAACAAATTAGATGACACCAATTCATATTTTATGACCTACATTTTATCTCTTTCTTTCATAATTAAAGCTACCTTACATTTAAGTACATGGAAGTGTACTACTTAACTGTACTCAGCAAAGTCAGACCACCTTCATTCAGTTCTATTACAAGCTTCTCCTTTCTCTTAATTTCACAGAAATATACAGTAAATTAAAAAACAATTTGTTTTTCTTACACCCATTTCATTAGTTAATTCATGCTCTTTACCATTTATTCTTCTTACATTCCAAGTCGTACCCTTTCATATGCCATGGTAGATATGGGCCCATAGATATCAACCTCTGCTCCCCATCGTGTTTTTGTTCAATTAAGACTTTCACATAACATTTTTAATAGCATAGAGAAAGTATAAATAAAGTTACCAGCCTTGATCATACCTGTGTCACATGCAGCATCCCCTGCTAACTATAAAGTCAATAATGGTCAGGTTGTTTGGGATTTTTTGGCCAGTATGCCACAACTGCAACTGCAACCCAAACTCAGTTTTACCCCAAACATGCTTATGCTACCCTATGCAAGCTAGGTTCTCTAATCTAGAGACTACCTTGTAAGACAACATATTGCTGCCTGCATCCCACCAACTAGGAGGAATATACAGTGTACTGACATACACATAAGGTATGCAGCAAGCTTTTTGCTTTTTTAATAGCATGTGGGAGCAGCCCTAATCAAGTTGGGACCACAGAGAATAGGAAAGCGATTTAACGTTTCTCCTGCATTATTGCTGCTGATGAGGAAATATGCCTTTGGTAAGTATCTAGAGCAAAGCTTTCCAAACTGTGGGTCGGGACACGTTAGTGTGTCGGCTGCAGTGTCTGGGTGTGTCGCGGCTGCTGCTGCCTCCAAACCTGCCCTGCCAGGATTCCGTGCAGGTCCAAGTGCCTGCCTTGTGCCCTGCTGTAAGAGTGTGTCACAAAATAATGCATGTCTAAAAAGTGTGTCACCAACATGAAAAGTTTGGAAAGCTCTGCGTTAGTGTGTCGGCTGCAGTGTCTGGGTGTGTCACGGCTGCTGCTGCTGCCTCCAAACTGGCTGTGATTCCGTGCAGGTCCTAGTGCCTGTCTTGTGCCCTGCTGTAAGAGAGTGTCGCAAAATGATGCCCTGCTGTAAGGGTGTGTCGCAAAATGATGCCCTGCTGTAAGAGTGTGTCGCAAAATGATGCATGTCTAAAAAGTGTGTCACCAACATGAAAAGTTTGGAAAGCTCTGCTCTAGAGCAAGGGTTGTGCATCTGTTGAAAAGCTTTCAGACTTTAGGTTGTCTTTGCTGAGTTCAGCTTGATTTCTGGTGGCTTTATGAACATGTCCATGTAGTTCTTGGCATTAGTATGGAGGATTTGCCATTACTTTCTTCTAGGATGTTTTCCAACTTCCCAGTCTAGCCCAAAACTTTAATATTACTTAATTTAGCAATCAATAATTTTAAGAATAAATACCTGCAATACTAAAAAACATTAATAATTTGATTATAGTATAAAAATACAATATTAAGAACTTAATAAGGTTGGTTAAGTCACAGATCTGTTCTAATTATAACCCATTTTTTAATCAAATGTCACTATTTACTTTTAAGAACTTTATCAGCTATGCTCTTCACCAAACCCAGAGTTTACAGGAAAATAATATTTGTCATTCAATTTATTGTCCTAATTGTATTTAAATAACAAAGCTAGTCCATGGTGATGGTGGAAAATCTCAGTTAGGCAATACTTTTATTAGAAACAATAAAAATACACTAAAGGGATGTGTAAGCTTACCTAATGTACTCTACCTGGGGTTGTCTTTGAAGACCTCCAGAAGCTGCAATTGGTCCAGAATGTGGTAGGCTCTTATTATGCCCATGTGACACCTCTACTCTGCAAGCTGCACTGGCTCCTAATAGAACTCTGGGTGCAATTCAAGTTGCTGGTTATGTTCTATAAAGACCTACATGGTGTTAAGACTGGGTTGTTTGTGACACTGCCTACTCCCAAATGTACCTGTCCCTCATGCTCTGATAGGGAGGGCATATTTGGGTCCCTTCCTCGGAACTTTAGGAAGGCGGTTAGGACTTGGCTCTTTCCCTGGGCCTTTGGGCTACAGTAAGTAGAATCCCCAATCTTAAGAGTCATAGAAGATTCAGCCGTCCACCATTTACTGTTTATTTGCTTATTATTATTATTATTATTATTATTATTATTATTTATCATATTTAAACCCCGCCTATCCCCTCCCTATCGGAGGACTCTAGGCGGCTTACAGCATTGAAATTCATATATTATACAATTCATATATTAAACAATGTTATTTAACCGCGCACTAAGGGCAGGGGTAAGGGAACCAGCTCTTCTTCCGTAGGCATTGGACTACATGTCCCAGGATACCTCACTTCTGAGTCAGCTGCTGACGTCCTGGATGTTGTCGATCGGGATCCGTCATCCTCCGCCGCCATTCACGGGATTCATGAGGTCTTTTTCTTCGTTCCAAGGGCGACCCCTGACAGGACGCCAGCAAATTGACCCACTTTAAGGTGGTACCCATTTATCTACTCGTATTAGCTTTCGAACTGTTGGGTTGACAGAAGCTGGGGCAAGTGGCGAGAGCTCACCTCGCCACGCGGGGATTCGAACTGCCGACCATTAGACCGGCAGTCTTTATAGCTCAGCGGTTTAACCCACTGAGCTAACCGCACCCCTTTTAATGATATGTTTGTTTTGTACTGTTGGCCTAGTTTTCCTTTTGCATGCTGCTCAGAGTAACATTGTCTGGGTGGCCATATAAATGCAATAAACAAACAAATAAATAAATAAATAAATAAACATTCTTCTGATTGAGTGGACATGTATTTAACTGTAAGTTTGTGGCTTCAGTAAATTCTCTATTTGAACTTGTTCTGTGACAGTTTCTTCCCCTGAGACAAAAACTGCCAGATCGTGTGAATTCAATAGCCTCATTTTCAGACATTATCAATTTACTTGAAAATAGATGTTTTTCACATGATATGCCATGCTAATCATATTTAGCAATGCAAGGAAGATAAAGAAATGAAAGTGACAAACTGTTGTAAATTCATCTGGGAGATTCAAGCATGCTCTGTACGACCATGCTTTCTGCTGGGCCCTTGGGAGATCTTCAGCGATAGATTTACCAGCAGTTCTAATCAACTTCTAGTTTGTCATTCTAGCAAGCAATTCCCATGCTGCTTGAGACTGGCATTTCCACAACCACCCCTGCTTTTATGACGTCTACTGCAGTTGTCTGGATGATTGCCACAAACTGGGTCCTCAAGGTTCAGATAGGCTGCTCTTCAGGGGCTAGAGGGCTATAGGTGTTTTTTTTTTTTTGTTTATTATTTATCACTGCAATTTATATGCCACTGATTTCCAAAAAGGTTCTAAGCGTCTTATAAATAATACGAAAATAAAATAAAAATAATGATAAGAAAAACATAGTGACATTAGCACCGATAACAACAATAAACCTTCCTGTCCATTAACACAAAGGAAAACAATTCTAACCACACACACACACACACAAAAACTGCAGGGAGGGGACCCACCTTACTACTGTATCAATCCCCCCAAGCTTTCTAGAACAACCAGTGTCTTAGCAGCTTAGTTAGATTATACATCTTCCCTTGAAATATCATAAGACCTGAGTAGGTACTCAGATTAGGAAGAGATTATTATTATAAATCTATAACCAAACTCCATCTAATCAAAAGTTAGCTAGATTGCAAAACCTTCTAATAACCCGTAGATGAAAAAATGCCAAACGTAAAACCATTGATTTTCCTCTATTTTGTACTCTGAGAGAGAACTGGGAAAGGACATGTGCTCTAACAATAACAAAATGCCTTTTGCAAATCAGATAGAGCCTGTGTCAAAAACCTAGAATTACAAATGTAAAGACCTGCATTCTAAGGCGAGATTTCACACAAGGCCCTGCTTCTGACACAATAATGTATCATGAATTTCACAGCCTGTCTTGGGGACCACATGCCCTTTCCACATTGTCACAGAATGTTCAACAGCATACACAGCTGTGCTGATTTTGACCATGATAAGTAAAGTATTCCAATGCAGAGTATAGAAGTATCTGTGGACATACAGTACATCCTCTGTATATTTTCTCTTAGGTGATCTGGAGGGCTAAACAAGCAATCTACCTGTAGAAGAAAAGCAAGAACCTAAACCCCAGATTTGTTTAGGGAAACAAGACCAGGAAATTTCTGAAAACTTTCAAGTATGACATTATGTCGATGAAGGTTCTCAGTCATCCAGGTGGAACAGTCTGTAGCTTGAATCATGTCAACTGGATTTCTATTTTCTCAGTGGAAACGTTTCGCTAGGTCATGGTTATTTGAGATGTTTATTTCTAAGTCCCTTTATCATCCAAAGGAGGATCATTAAGATTACCATGCTGCTGTTGAGCTTGTGAAATGGTCTTAATCTTCCTAGGCACAGAAGACAAAACATCTCAAATAACCATGACCTAGCCCCAGGTGCAAGGTCACACAGCCACCCTAGAAACATATTTAAGGATTCCCTTACTAACTTTGCTCAGACTGAAGAAGCTTCTTGGATAAGGAGCGAAACATTTCCACTGAGAAAAAAGAAATCCAGTTGACATGATTCAAGCTACAGACTGTTCCACCTGGATGACTGAGAACCTTCATCGACATATTGCCATACATTTTGGGGAAGTAACCCTGAAGTTGGTAAGGAAATTCGAGAAGACAGCAAGAAAGGTGGCAGACTATAGAAACCACCTACGTTTCAACCTCAGATGCAGACAACAGAGACTCATCCTGAAAAGCCTATGCCTGCAATCCACGGTGAAGGGTCACAGAGCAGACCAGATCCTGCAGAAGGCACAAAGACATCTTCTAAATGAAAGAATAAGGCAAGTCCACTTCACCATTGATGCCCTGCAGTACAATTTTGAAAACCTTCACCAGGAACTCACAGCCACCCTTCCTGACCCAGTCCTGGATAGAGTTATTCAGCTTGGCAATAAAGTACAGCTGGCCCAGCATCACAAGGTCAAGGAGAGGCAAACTAAGAAATTTGACATTTCTTCTGATCTTCTTTCTCGCAGCAAGCAGAAACAAGGAACTGGAGAAACCGCTGGGAGGAACAACAACAACAGGACCACAGAGGACAAAAAGAACATGTGGGTGAAAAATCTCTCAGACAGAGAACTCACCCAACCAGAGAGAGATGTCCTAGCCAAAGGTCTTAATTTTGCCATCACTCCCAAGCAAGTTCCGGTTGTGGAGCTCATTACAGCCACAGAATCGGCCATCCACAACAACCATCTACCTTTTGAGGAAGCGGAACAACTCCGGCTTAAAATATCTGCAGCTCTGTCCAATGCTCAACCTCCTCCCCACAACCTTACCGTCCAAGAGAGGAGAGCCCTGACAGCCCTCAGCAAAGATGAAACCATCACCATTTTACCTGCAGACAAAGGAAGGTGTACAGTGGTTCTAAACTCTGCAGACTACCCCAATAAAATTACCTCACTTTTGGAGGATCACCATACATATGAAAAACTGAAAAGAGACCCCACCAACAATTACAAGAAAAAGGTAATGGACAGTTTGAAACAATTGGAACATGATGGCTCCATCGATAGGATTACCTACCACCGTCTGTATCCTGGAGAAGCCATCCCCTGCATCTACGGACTCCCTAAGATCCACAAGGAAGGAACACCCCTCCGACCCATAGTCAGCAGCATTAATTCGGTAACATACAACATTGCCAAACACCTCTCTACCATACTAGCACCTCTAGTTGGACACTCTGAACACCACATCCATAATTCGGAAGAATTTGTTTCCAAAGCAAAGATCCTGAAACTGGATACAGATGAAACTATGGTCTCCTTCGATGTGTCCTCCCTTTTCACCAGCATCCCCACCACTCATGCTCTATCTGCTGTCAGGAAGAGACTAGAAGAGGACAGCACCCTTGAAAGGAGAAACCATCTCAACCCAAACCAGATCTGCCATCTTCTGGACCTGTGTCTTAACACCACTTATTTCTCATACAGAGGTGACTTTTACAGACAAAAACACGGCTGTGCCATGGGTTCCCCTGTGTCACCCATTGTGGCCAATTTATACATGGAAGAAGTGGAGAAGAAAGCACTCAACACATTCCAGGGAATGGTGCCCACCCACTGGTTCAGGTATGTGGATGACACCTGGGTCAAAATCAAGGCCCAGGAAGTACAGGCCTTCACGGACCATATAAACACCATAGATGCCAACATTAGGTTCACCAGAGAAGACACCAAGGACAACAGACTGGCATTCCTAGACTGTGAAGTCCTCATTGGGACCGGTGGCAAGCTAGAAATAGGGATCTACAGGAAACCCACACACACAGATCAATATCTGATGTTTGACTCCCACCATCCACTGCAGCACAAACTAGGAGTCATCAGGACATTGTCACACAGAGCAGAAACCATCCCCACCTCCATGAATTCCAAAAAGAATGAAAATCAGCACCTGAGAACAGCTCTGAAGGCCTGTGGATATCCAAATTGGGCCTTCACTAAATCTAAGTCTACCAGACCTAAAACAGTGACAGATAGGGCTGAGACTCAGAGTAAACGGAAGAACCTGGTCATTCCTTACATGGCTGGCGTGACTGAAAAGATAAAATGGATATTTGGCAAACACCACATACCTGTATATTTCAAACCCACCAACACACTGAAACAGAGGCTTGTACACCCCAAAGATCAAACTCCAAAACACAAGAAAAGCAATGTAGTGTATGCAATCCAGTGCAGTGAGGAGTGCTCTGAACTCTACATTGGAGAAACCAAACCACCTTTGTACAGGAGGATGGCCCAACACAGGAGAAGTAACACCACAGGACCAGAGTCAGCAGTTTATCTTCATCTAAAGGAAAAAGGACACTCATTTGAGGACATTAATGTTCACATTTTAGACAGAGAAGATAGGTGGTTTGAGAGAGGGGTCAAGGAGTCCATTTATACCAACTTGGAAAATCCTTCCTTGAATAGAGGTGGGGGCCTCAGGCACAATCTTTCCCCTATTTTCCTTCCTGCTTTGTCTTCTGTGCCTAGGAAGATTAAGACCATTTCACAAGCTCAACAGCAGCATGGTAATCTTAACGATCCTCCTTTGGATGATAAAGGGACTTTGAAATAAACATCTCAAATAACCATGACCTAGCCCCAGGTGCAAGGTCACACAGCCACCCTAGAAACATATTTAAGGATTCCCTTACTAACTTTGCTCAGACTGAAGAAGCTTCTTGGATAAGGAGCGAAACGTTTCCACTGAGAAAATAGAAATCCAGTTGACATGATTCAAGCTACAGACTTTCAAGTATGACCAACTTCTGCTCCAAGACTACAGAGTACAATGGAGAAAGTAGGAACCTATTACACTTGGTCATTTTTGTAAACAAAAAATGTACAGAAAAGTACTATCTAGGGCTGGGGGTTTCCTTGTCCCACACCCTCTAGGTTTCTCAAGGCCTAGGTTGTACAAATTATTGGCTGACTGGATAAATGGCAATAGAGTCTGTTGAGAGGTGAGCCAGTCAAAGTTTCCTTCCCCACCCAGCCATCGGACTGACTATCCAGTTGACGTCAGAAATTTGACTTCATCTCCTGGCACTAGAATGTTATATTTATATCAGCACCAAGAGTAGTGGAACTGGAATAGGCGTGCCCAACTCCCTTATCCCCCCCTTTTTTCTCTGTTTGCTTTTAAAGCTTCCCAAGAGAGTGTGAGAGCAATTCTGTGCTTGTCCACGCAGGGAGACAAAAGCAGCAAGAGCAGAGATTATTTTTCAAGTGGGCAGAGCAGGCATTTTCCTCTGCTGTTGAAGACAACTCTTCTTCTCCTCTGAATCAGAACACAGTCAAGGTAAAGCGATGCCAAAGCTATCATTATGGGAGTACTGGGGCACAAACTTGGTTAACAGGAACAATAAGGTGGATCTCTCTCAACATTGCCAAAGAAATGTTATGTATTGTCGAAGGCTTTCACGGCCGGAGTTCAATGGCTGTTGTGGGTCTTCCGGGCTGTGTGGCCGTGTTCTGGAAGTTGTGGTTCCTAACGTTTCGCCAGCATCTGTGGCCAGCATCTTCAGAGGGCAGGAGCACAGATAGAAGCAGATAGAAGCAGACAGAGATTTTGCTTCTATCTGTGCTCCTGCCCTCTGAAGATGCTGGCCACAGATGCTGGCGAAACGTTAGGAACCACAACTTCCAGAACACGGCCACACAGCCCAGAAGACCCACAACAGCCAAATGTTGTTATGTTGCCACCTTTACCTGATATGCCTGATTTAATAGAGGAATATATATTATTCCTCTATTGAATATTAGGATATTTAATATTCCTTAAATATTAGGATCAGTAAAGTTTTTAAGAACTTTCCAGATTTCAGCTTCTGAAAACCATCTTAGACTACTGTAAGGATTAATGGATAGGACAGAGTTTTGTTCTAGGGAGAGGCAGGGATTCAATCCAGGCTCAACATGAGGTTTTCTGTGGATGATATTTAATCAGTTACAACATTCTCTGTTTTACCTTGAGTTTATATGATTATTGGGAAGGTAAAATACCCTATTTTTCAGAAACATTTCACTGCGTAGCTTGGATGAAGAGAAGAAAGGAAAGGGGAGGAGATCTTTTCCAATGGAGAAATCTTTATATTTGTATAATTTTGTAGCATTCATTGAAGCTTGGGTCTTTCACAGTCATTTTATTTGTTTATGTTTATCATTTTTCTATCTTTTCTAAATAAATATACACAAAATGAATTACAAGAAAAAGAATCACATCTGGGAACACAGCTAGGCATGATGTAGCATCAGTCTCAAGTCAGGAGGTGTTCAGAGTAACACCTATTTGGGGAGGTCTACACTTGCCAAAAGGTTTCAAGCAAAACTCTACATGGCTTGGGTGCTTGATACCTTTGGAACTACCTTCTCCAGGTAGAATGCTACACAATCTGGCAAGGAAAAGATGCTGCAGGTACCTTCCCCTAGAAAGATTGAAGGGGGGGGGGGACCCAGAAAATGGCATTCTTAGTGGCAGCCTGCTCTCTGTGAACAGCTTCCCCTAGGAGGTTAGGCTGCCCCACTCCCTTTCTTTCATCCTTTAGGAAGCAGGAAAAGACCTCCCACAAGACTTTTGAAGAGTGAATTTTATGGAAGACATCAGATTCTCCCCCCAACCCCTGCCCACCCAAGATTAAGATTTAATGTTTCAAATGTTTTAGATTTTACAGATTTTTTAATGTATCATTGTAAGCCACCTTCAGTCATTCAAAGACTGAAGTCATTCATAATAAATAAGAGACTCTGTTGCCATCTAGTGGCCATCAGGATTTTTATAGCTCAGATCTTGAGGGTGGGGGAGCTGGCAAGTTTAAAGTATAGCCACTGATTTGCTTCTGTTAACCAATTTGCACTCTACCAATTTAAGGCAGAGATTAAACCACACTCTTTTTAAAAAAATGGGGGTAAAAAAGAACCATAGTCTGTGGATTGATAATGTGGTATTAATATTAGAAGGTTGGGCTATGATTTTGGAGAGGATTTGTGTGTTAGGGGATTGGGTTATAGTATTGTTATGAATATTAACTTTCTTAGATCACTTAGGCTTGTGCTACAGTGGGAAATCACATCTCCATTTGTCAGTGGGTTGCTGCTGAAATTCAGATGGGGTTAAAAAAAAAATCAAGATGGCAGCCATCACCGTGTGATCAAAGCCCCACCCAAGGTCACACGCA
The DNA here is from genome assembly GCA_023362775.1 of Charina bottae. Taxonomy (NCBI): domain Eukaryota; kingdom Metazoa; phylum Chordata; class Lepidosauria; order Squamata; family Charinaidae; genus Charina; species Charina bottae. The sequence goes on along the minus strand of JALMGJ010000006.1, from coordinate 37,070,221 downwards.
GTCGTGCCTGCCTTTTTGATATTTTTGACCTCCCCCACAGGGGCATCTGAATAACAAAAATGGCAGGTGCAACCAGGTAATCAAAGCCCTGTTCCTTTTTATACGTTTATTGCATGCATCTCATGCATGTAAAAAAGGGTGGGGCTTTGATCACTTAGTCACACCTGCATTTTTGTTATTCATCCGCCCTGGATATCCCTGCCTCTGCAGACATCCTTGTTTATAGGGGCTGCTGCTCCTGCTTCAAAAAAGAGGAGGTTATCATTTATAGCAAAGCCATGGTGTATGATGGATAGGTTTATTCTTAAATTACAGAGAGCCTTGCAGTGTTTTCCTGCCACTTCTTCTGCTATGCAGAAAAAGATGGGCTACTGTATGTATACAGTGCCTTTTTATTGCAGTAAGGGCCTTTCATTCAATCCTAAAGGAGATCAACCCTGACTGCTCATTGGAAGGACAGATACTGAAGCTGAAGCTCAAATACTTTGGCCACCTAATGCGAAGAGAGGACTCACTGGAAAAGACCCTGATGCTGGGAAAGACTGAAGGCAAAAGGAGAAGGGGACGGCAGAGGATGAGATGGTTAGATAGCATCACCGATGTAATGAACATGAATTTGAGTAAACTCCGGGAGGCAGTGGAGGACAGGAAGGCCTGGCGTGCTGTGGTCCATGGGGTCACGAAGAGTCGGACACGACTAAACGACTGAACAACAACAACAAAGGGCCTTTCATATGGATCACTCCTAAATCTCAGCTTAATTGGCTCATCTCCATCCCATTGTTGGATACAGGTGTTGCACCCCAGCGCTGCTCCCAGTCAGAACAGATAACGCTGGGCTAAGCAAACCAGTGATCTAGCTTGGGATAAGGTCACATCATATTTACATGTGAATTAAATACGAATTTTATCTGTATGAATTATTTGATTCATTTTACAGTTAAATGCCTGACCATTTAACTTGTCCTGTTTTTTAACATATGTTTATAATCCCAAATTTGTCTTATTTCCCACAGGTCTTCTTTTAAGATAAGCCACCTGAAGTGCCATGTCTACTACTGCACCCCCCCCAGGCTGTGGCAACATACACAATGACTACTATTTCCTCTGTAATACCAATATTTATTGGGGGATTATTCTGGAAGCTCTGGCAGCAGCTGGCATAATTGTCACAGCCATCCTCATCCTTGTGCTGCTGCTTCTTACCTGTAAAGCCCAAGACAATGCAAAACGCAGCCTGATCCCAATCCAGTTCTTCTTCCTCTTAGGCACTCTAGGAATTTTTGGCCTCACATTTGCCTTTATCATCAGGCTCAATGAGCAAACTGCTCCCACGCGTTTCTTCCTTTTTGGGGTCCTCTTTGCCCTCTGCTTTGCCTGCCTTCTGGCCCATGCGTTGGATCTCATCAAGTTGGTGAGAGGAAGAAGTCCATTTTCAGCACCAGTGTTGCTGATTATGGTCCTTGGTTTGACTGTTGTACAAGTGATTATAGCCATACAATATGTAGCAGTCAATATCACAGCCTTGAAGGAACTGCACCATGAGATGAGTACGGAAAGACGAAGAGACTTTGTTTTAATTCTCATCTATGTGTTTTTCCTGATGGCTCTCCTCTGCATAGTTTCCATGTTTGTGTTTTGTGGATCATATAAGAGGTGGAAGAGGCATGGTGTCCACATACTCCTCACAGCCTTGGTCTCCATAGGCATTTGGGTGGCATGGATTTCTATCCTGATGCTAGGCATCAGTGGTTTAGGGGAACCATCAGTTTGGAATGATCCTCTCATTGGTGTTGCTCTGATAGTAAATGGCTGGGCTTTCCTGATTCTGTATGCAGTACCTGAACTCTGTGTCCTTACTGCTCCACGGAAACCTGGCGACTATCCTCTGGAGAATAATATTTGCCAGCCAAAGGGCATGAAAAAAGCACATGGAATAGAAAATCAAGCTTATGATCAGGAAGGCAACGCACAAGGTAAGAAAACAACTACTATATCCCAATGAAAACCAAAGCCAGCTAGCTGAAAGGAAATGCCTCAAGCAAAAGATTCATAATATTATTCAAAAGCTAACATTACTGATAAATAACAAATAAATTGATTAATCATTTAGCATTAGATCAACTACTGGATGTATTAATAATATTTAAGTACATACAACACCTGAGGCCTTTATTCTGCAGAGAATTGATTTAAGATGATGATAATGATGATGATGATGATGATGATGATGATGATGATAAAAACAATAATATAATAGACTAAGCATATGTACCTTGATTCATCAAACAAATTGCTTGATAACCTATTGCATAAAGAAATAACTAGAAAGACACCATTGCTTAACAGAAGAAAATACCATTTTTACTATTTTTATTATACAACAAAAGCCACATTAAAATTGTATGCAAGGTTTCATCAATTAAAACTTATGATTACTGATTAACCAGCCAGTTTTAATTGAACAATTCATTAACTGAAATATGCAACTTTATTAAAAACTTCTCTGATAAAGCAATCTGCAACCACAATTAATATTGATTTAATTAAAACTTTATTTGTTGAACTGTCAGATCCTATCAGTTTGAAAGGGTTTAGCTGAACCTTTTGTTGGTATAAAAAGATAAATCTGTGGTAGATACTGTGACTTTGTCTAAATATTTCATTTGCTTAAAGAGGTTAGGATATCTGAAATTGTTCAGGAACATCAGGTACAAGGACTTTCTAGTTTTTGCAAGGATCCTTTGCAAGGATTACTCACTCCCCTTATTTCAATGCAACACAAGAATATCTTATGAATCGCATACTCACAACATGAGTTGGACTAAATGAAGATTTTAGATTTACTGTATATGCAAGCCCTGCCTCCAGACTTCCCATGGACCTGTCTACTCTTAGAGCACTTCCATCCAACCATCACTATTTACTATTCCTGCTATCAAATCCTCATAGTTGCACTCAAAAACAACATTCCAGCCTGCAATATGCCCCCAACCTCTTCATCATCTCACCCCATTTGATTTGCAGCAAGAAAGGGGGTGAAAAGGGCACTTTCCACATTAGTTGGAAAGCACTGGGAGTTGGGGGTGGGTTGATGGTATGGCACTGTGGGGAAGGGAGGGGATTCCCAGGAGCTGGGAGGTGGCATATCACTCATTTTGCCAAGTGGTCGTACATTCTTTACAACTGTCTGTAGCTTGAATCATGTCAACTGGATTTCTATTTTCTCAGTGGAAACGTTTCGCTCCTTATCCAAGGAGCTTCTTCAGTCTGAGCAAAGTTAGTAAGGGAATCCTTAAATATATTTAAGGATTTAAATATTTAAGGATTCCCTTACTAACTTTGCTCAGACTGAAGAAGCTCCTTGGATAAGGAGCGAAACGTTTCCACTGAGAAAATAGAAATCCAGTTGACATGATTCAAGCTACAGACTGTTCCACCTGGATGACTGAGAACCTTCATCGACATATTCTTTACAACTCTAAGAATAGGTGCCAAAAATATACAATGGGAACATAAAATCACCTTTCCCAACCTAGTGACCTCCAGATGTGTTGAGACTGCACATTTCAAAAGTACTGGGAATTGGGCATCCACAGCAACTGTCACTGGCTTCAAAATTACAGATGTGACCCTTTTTATATGACTGGAATGTGTGCAATGGATGTTTAAAAGGGGTGGGGCCTTGATGACTCGGTCGTGCCTGTCATTTTGAAGCCAGTGACCATCATTGTGGATGCCCCTGCTGGGAATTCTGAAACTGCAGTCCCAATACATTATTTTTATTTATTTGTTTGTTTGTTTATTTAAATTTATTAGCCACCTAACTTCAGTGGACATGTGGAGGGTGGCAGGTTGGGGAAGGCTGGTATAAGTATTCATGCCACAGATTGCTCTTTTGAGCTAAACTAAATCTATTTACTTATACTCATTCTGAAGCTCATTGCCTTTTCTCCTCTTTGCATCTCTTTTGTAGTTCCAGAAGAAAATACTGGCTCATATGTCCCTTATTCAACTCATTTTCAACTGAAGGTAAATGAAACAACTTTCCTTTCATTAGGGAAATAAGGCTCTATAATATAAACTCATCAATCAAGTGCTGTAGAAGGAAATTTTAACATGTTTAAAAAGTTAGACATCTGGATAAAGGGACCTGATATTCATATAATGATTTATTAGTTAATAAGCTGCTTTTGATAAATGATAATGTTTTTGTGCAGATGGAAAGAACAGTTTCCTGGGCAGGAAAAAGTAAAGTGCTTGTAAAATGTTTTAAAGTGCTTGTAAAATGCTTGATATAATTTGATGCTGGGCCCTACTACAAGTGATTTTGATTAGGATTGCGATATCAAATATTGCCCTAAGGCAGAGCTTTCCAAACTGTGTGTGGCGACACAAAAGTGTGTCGCCACACACAGTGTGGTGTGTCGCCACACCACCCGGAAGCGGCGGCGCGCGTGTGCACGGTGGCAGCGGCAGCTGCTGCCGCCACCGCCGTGCACGCGTGCGCCACCGCACGCCCCCCCGCGCCGCCGCCGTGCACGCCCACGCCGCCGCACGCCTCCCCGTGCCGCCACCGTGCGTGCGCGCGCCGCCACACGCTCTCCTGTGTCGCCGCGCTCGCACGCACCGCCGCCGCTGCACCGCCGCTCGTGTGTCGCCAGCGACGGCGCTTTGGAAAGCCCTGCCCTAAGGTGAATAGTGTGATTTCAGAGAGAGAGATGATATTTTTTCTAATTACCTTTCCTTATATCTAGGGCTATCAGGCAGAGTTAGGCTACAAAAATCTAGATAACCATTAGATGGCAGCTTAGTGTTGCTGTATCTTTCGGTCATCCAGATGTTTAGATGCCTAGATCTGGCAATCCTACCTATACCTGCCTTTGTAGAGCTTTGTAGTAATTTATCAAGCTCAGCATCAAAGTACCAGCTAATTAACGATTGCAGGGCAAGCAGTTTGTTGGTGCTATGGAGGCTACAGAAGGCAACCAAAACCAAGTTAGGAAAAAGGCACTGAGACCTTTTCAATTCTCCATTGGAGTGGGGCTGGTGGAGAAAGGTCACTGGGCAAATGATATATAGTAAGTGTCATTTCTTAGCATACCTGAACAGTCATTAAGGATGTTCTTGGGCCTGCTATGCATTTCTCTTTGGTTTAGGGATATGTTATATGGGGGGCGTGATGGCTCAGTGGTTAAGATGCCAGGCTTGTTGATCGGAAGGTCGGCGGTTCAAAACCTGAGCGCCGCGTGACGGAGTGAGCTCCTGCACTTGCCCCAGCTCTTGCCAACCTAGCAATTCGAAAGCATGCAAATGCAAGTAGATAAATAGGTACCATTTCAGTGGGATGGTAACAGCATTCCACGCGTGTCATGCATGGAACGTGACCATGGAAGTGTCTTCGGGCAGCGCTGGCTCTTTGGCTAAGAAATGGAGATGGGCACCGCCTCCTAGAGTCGGACACGACTGTGCAGGGGAAACCTTTACCTTTTACCTTATATAAGCTAGCCATCTAATACACACTATTCTCCATTTGACCAGTTCAAGATTAAATGTCTAAACTCTGGCTTTTCTTCTTGATGTTTAATGAGATAGTAGCCACTGCCACTCTGCCTTTGTAACAGCAAGGTCCACTCTTCATAGGTTACTCAGGATCCTCTCCTCAAGGAGCATACAAGTGAACTAATAAGAGTCTGCCTCTCTTGGGATAGATGTTACTTTATAATTTCAAAATTACAATTATTTTCCTTTTTCAGGACCTTGAGCCCCAGCAAGAGTTCTCCATCCCACGCCCTAAAACACGGCCCAGTCCATACCAAGGGTATTCTGGAGGGAAAGGTATCAAGTAACAGCATCACAGTGAAGAGGGAGAAGCAATGCAGAGTTGACTGAGGTGTTGGTTCATCAGTGCTTCAGTTTTGCTAAATCAGGGACATGGCTCACATTGCAGTGGATGAAGGAAGATAGTTTTCATTTTCTTCTTTTCTTCTGTGCTCAGCACACATAGCACTTTATACCTCTGTAAATAAATTCAGTAATGAACCTCTTTTGCTTTTTTCACATCTTTTCCCCTCACACAGTTATAACTGCCCTCCATCATATCTTTACTAGCTGGGCCTTCACCATTGATCCACATGTGGGGAGGGGAGGCTTGAAGTGGGATTCTTCCTCTATGTTTATTGGTCCCCTGCATAATTTTGAATCCCTCTTTGCATGAGTTCCAAATCATTGTCTATGCATGGGGAGCTTAGACCCTGTTTTGGACTTTTCTCACCATGATGGATGGGGAGGCAGCAAAGCTGGTGAGGAAGGACTGTTTTGCTTTTTTCACATCTTTTCCCCTCACACAGTTATAACTGCCCTCCATCATATCTTTACTAGCTGGGCCTTCACCATTGATCCACATGTGGGGAGGGGAGGCTTGAAGTGGGATTCTTCCTCTATGTTTATTGGTCCCCTGCATAATTTTGAATCCCTCTTTGCATGAGTTCCAAATCATTGTCTATGCATGGGGAGCTTAGACCCTGTTTTGGACTTTTCTCACCACAATGGATGGGGAGGCAGCAAAGCTGGTGAGGAAGGACTGTTCTTCCCATCACACTATAGTAATTACATATGGGCTGATCACCTCATGAAGATGATGATGTCTCTGGGATCCATCAAGATTTCTTTCCCCCAACCATTTGTCTGAGCTCAATTTCCCTCAGCAGAGAGATTTCTCCCAGTCACAGGGCCTGCTGAACATAGCAGAAGCAGAGAACTCGCTGACCATTACTGTCAGAATTAACTATATTTTCTTATTTATTTTGCTTTGTAAAGCACTGAAATTGGCAGGAAGATCATCGTGATGTTTAGAATACCATTTCTTGATTTCCTCCCATCTGTACAAAGGGGGGCTGGTCAGGCAGTCATAAAAAGAGTGTGATAGGCTTCAGTTTAAGTCTGATTTATAGTTTCCCACTATGTATAGTAATGGGAACTATTCATTTGCACCACCACTCTTAGCCTATACTGCCTGGGGATGAAGGGAGATGACACATCTGGAAGGTAATAGACTGGGGAAACCTGCAACAATGAATGAGGTAGGTAAACCTAGGCTGCAAGAATTGGTGAAATCATTGCAATGGAAGCAATGAGGCCTGCAGTATGTCATTTCTGAGAATAAACCTTATTACATATAATAAGACTTTGCCAACATTTATGAAAAAGTGCACCGGATACACTATAACTAGAGAAGAATACCAAATAATAAGAACCTTAAAAAGCAATTTAAATTTTAGAGAGAAACAGAAGAAAGAAAATGTTGGCTCAAGGCAATGACACCAAAATATCTTATGTTGCTTTACTGTTACAAGAAAGTCAGGTGGGTGTTTACATTTTCCCACTGAAATCAATGGAAAATACAAGTATATGGCATTGTGTATTTTGCCCCTAAACCTGTGGGAAAGCAGTGTTGGGGGTTTGCTTATATGCTTTTGTCTGTATTATGTAATATTTATTTGTATAGTTCTTATATTACCTTGAACATAGGTCCACATGTAATAAATAATTATGTATATTGTATGTGTTTGTAGCCGGTCCTTCTGTTAATTCCTTTTCATGAGATACGGTATACCAATCAGATGTACTCTGTGCACTTGTGATGCACAGAGAGTCCATCACAAGGCCATTAGCATATTTTAGAACAAAACCACCCACATTATTAAAGATTATCATCCATGGAGCAACTTTGCCTGACCTGAATTTTTCAGCTTGCCAAGAAAAATATCTGGATGATCTTGCTGAAAGCTTTGCTGAAATGAAAATAGTACATCCTTGACCATAGCATTCCCTTAATCCACTAGCTTAGTATCTCTAAAAAGAAAAAAGGGCAAAAAAGAGGAAGGATACAAAGGTAGTTTGACATGACTTGTTCTTGAGTACCATAGAATCATAGCCACCATAGGAGACACCTAGCCCCCCGCTTCGTGCAGATATCCAAACCAAAGCATCAGTGCGAGATGGCTGTCCTTCCTCTGCTTAAACATACTGGACTATCAGCCCTGATCTGGAGACATCAAGGTATGGCACATACATTGTTTGTTGTAACTCTAACAACAGTGGTGCAATTTTCTGAAGAAATTAGTAAAACAATACTTCCATTTTATCTTTATCTCTATTAAAGAAATAACTAAAAAGTCAGTCCTGCCCACTCCAGTAATCTCACTGACTCACCCACCGTACCTCCTATGAGGCATGCAGCTCCTGGCTATGGAGAGGTTGCCGGCCCCTGGTTTATCGGGTACATTTTCCCTAGTACTCCTTTGGGCACTTCAGGGTATGTTTAAGGCATTTCCTCTGAAGACTGCAGACAAAAAAAGGCAGATTGCTCTCAGGCGTTAAGCTCAGAGGTTTCTTTCAGCAAGTCACTCTCATCTAGAACTAAGCACCCTATAAATTGGCTTAGCTGCACTGAGATCGCTTTTGGTTCAGTAAAAATAAACCGATAAATGTGTGTACCCAAAGTGATGCCCCTTTAAAGATCAGAAGGCTTATTTCTGAGTAAACATATTTAGCTAGCTAAGCTGGAAGCCTGCAGTGATCATCTGTTGGCAGACCTTGCTACAAATGCCACTGCAAGTTGCTTTGGGGATTGAGGCAGCTAATAAAACTGATTAAATCAATCAATCAATCAATCAATATCCAAGTTCATTTTCTCTTCCTTCTTTACTTGCATTTGGTTTTCCCTCTTTGCTCCCAGTCTCCAGGACCACCACCACCTTGCCCTCCATATGGCTTTCCCAGCTTCTCTTTTCATTCATTCCCTGTACCTTTGCCACTTTTTGGGGGTCTTCCACAGGTCGTCTTGCTTTCCATGAAGAGTGGAAAGGAATGGCCTTTCTTTTCCCTCATCCTCAAACTCAACATATTGCTGGGTGGTGACCAAAAGAAGCTAATGCTTGTTTGTTTTTTTACTATGGTGATGGCAGGAAGTCTTGCATTATGCAACAAATATTTACACCACTTCTATTTTAAAGCAGATGAATGCGAAGCACACTTTTTTTCCTGCCAAGCCAAAATATTTGATAGTGTTTGGCCAGATAATACTAATGGACAAATCAAATCATCTAGACTGGAATCTTCAAGCAATTTCGACAATTTTAAGTTGATAATGGGTTTGTGCCAGGTTCTGTCTCTGACAGGATTTAATCATAATTCTCACCTTGGCATGATAAAACTCTCAGGAGAAACTGTCTGGAACTCCAACCCATATACACCACTTTTTGTACGGATAGTTTTGTGTGAGAAAGTGTTGCATGACTGCAAGGCATGAACCAATTTTGACAAAATCGGGTGAGAAGATGAGTGCGATGTCTTTGGTAATGCAAATAAATGTTACCATGTTGGCTAGGCCAGTGGTAGAGTTCTTGCTCTGGAAGCACCAACAGGGAGGAGGCCCAGCAGCTGGCAGTGCCAAGCCGCTCTTGGATTGATTGTGAAAAGCTAAGCAGTAAAGCTGTGCAAGGCGTTCGAAAGAGGAGCTTCCCAGAATGGGCGAGCCTGAGAGAAGCTTGTCTGTAGCTTGAATCATGTCAACTGGATTTCAATTTTCTCAGTGGAAACGTTTCGCTCCTTATCCAAGGAGCTTCTTCAGTCTGAGCAAAGTTAGTAAGGGAATCCTTAAATATGTTTCTAGGTGGCTGTGTGACCTTGCACCTGGGGCTAGGTCATGGTTATTTTGAGATGTTATTTCTAAGTCCCTTTATCATCTAAAGGAGGATCGTTAAGATCACCATGCTGCTGTTGAGCTTGTGAAATGGTCTTAATCTTCCTAGGCACAGAAGACAAAGCAGGGAGGAAAATAGGGGAAAGATTGTGCCTGAGGCCCCCACCTCTATTCAAGGAAGGATTTTCCAAGTTGGCATAAATGGGTTCCTTGACCCCTCTCTCAAACCACCTATCTTCTCTGTCTAAAATGTGAATCTGAGAGAATCTGAGAGAAGCTTCCTCCTCAAGAGCCAAAGGAGCCCCATCCTTTCGAAAACAAACCCGGAGGCTTCAAAAGCTGTCCCTGCCTGTCTCCACATGAGGCTGTATGCACAGACAGCCCTTGTACTGGGACTGCAGGTGAAATGAAGCGGCTGGGCACACATGCACACAGACCGACCGACCCAGGGGAAGCATGAGAAACAGCCACGCAAGCTTTCCAGAGAACGCGGCTGGGAATTTTAAAAAAAGGAAAAAGGAAAAAGCCCCTAGTGGCACCAAGGATTTAATCTGTTTCTAAATAAGTATGTTGTGTATTTGGAATAACATATCTGGGTAGAAGATTTAAACCTACTGTATATGGTAGTCTTGATCTAGACTGCTCATTGAAGTTCAGTATATATTGAAATTTGTCTGTTGAATAAGATTATTTATTTTTAAGTTGAGAAACTTTGAATGAAGAAAGTAAAACCTTCCAGCTCTCTCTTTGTGTTTGTTTGTCAAAAGGATACTTCTGCATGAAAAAGAAGTATAGTGTAATGGCAACCAATTACAAATACCTTGGACTCTTATCTTACAAGAACGTAGACCACCAGTTCCATATAACACTCTTCACTGATTATTATTAGCCACCTAATCTAATCCTTACATCTAAGGCCTGTTGATACTTCAAGTGCTGCCCTGTTAGTTACTCCATGTGTTCAGTAGTAGGAGCCATTGCAAATCTTGGTCTCAGTTTTTGATGCATCTCCTGAGGGGAGAGAGCTGTTTTCCTGCAGGGGGGTTGAAGCAGAAGGCTGCCCTTTTCATCTTGCCATCAGAATCACAGGAGGAGTCCAGAGAATTATCTACATCAGTGTTTCTCAACCTCCACAACTTTAAGATGTGTGGACTTCAACTCCCAGAATTCAGGGTCTACTCTGGGAGTTGAAGTCCACACATCTTAAAGTTGTGGAGGTTGAGAAACACTGATTTACATTATCCCCAAGACCTGAGGGAACCTCATGGAACCGAGTGAAGAATGCCCTCCTCAACCGGCAGATAGTCACTTTTGTCTGTGAACGGGCAGGGCACATTTGCCCCAGGTAGTTGTTAGTTCAGAAATGTGGCACTTTGGATTATTTAGTTTTTAAATTTATCATATGATTTTGTCCCCCACCTCAGTCCAGAGGGATTCCAGGTGATTTTCAGATCATACAAGCCATGTAGGAGGAGAGCCCTGTTAGTCTATGGTGGCAAAAAAATCAGAGTCTAGTAGCACCTTTTTTGACTAACAAATTTTATTAAAAGGCATAAGCTCTCATGAGATGCAGCTTTATTATTAAAATCTGTTAATCAGAAAAGCTACTACCAGAGTCCTTCTGAGTTTTTACAAGCCATGTGTGTCATGCAACACACCACTTTTCCCCTGGCAGATACCACACGGTGACAAAACAGGCATTATTTAAATAAAAACTGAAAGGCTACACATTTTAAAAGTTTTTTTTTGGGAAGAATTGTTAGGTGGAGTAAACCAGTGTTCCAAGTGAGGCAGGGCACTTACTGTCCCCACCCTTCCGGTAGATCTGAGAAGCCGAAAGTGATTCCATGGCCTGGACTTCATAGCCTTGAGGGGTGGTACTTTTTTGGGAAGCCATTGCTAGAGAACAAGCACAAGCTTGTTGTAGAATGAATACACACACACACACACACACGAGCATCTTTAATATAACTTAATAGTAAAAAAAGAAAAAAGGCACTGTTATGTGCAACATCAGCTCCATTTCTCAGCAAGTTTATGTCAGCCCAGAATTGAGTTTGGGCCTCTTTGCTGCTGCTGCTGCTGTCATCTACTGCCCTTAGTCAGTGTTTGGGGGGCTCTGAGCAGACACTCAGGACCCCTGATTTTCAGGGCCTTGTCTGTATTACTCCAGCTCCATTCCCCAGCATCTCCAGCCAAGGACTCTCACACAGAAGGACTGGGGGAGATTTCCATCTGAGACCTTGGAAATCAGCGTTAGCTTCCACATCATTTTCAAAGCAGTTTAACTTCTCTTGACCCCAAAAGGCAAGGAATCACTGAGGACACAAGCTAGTCAACAAGGGGCAACAAGGGAGTGTCAAAAGTGTCATCCACTCACTGTGTTCTCCTGAGGTTAGTTTCAGCCAAGGAGTAACAAAATTTTTCTCACCCTCCACTCCATTCAAAAGTATATTATAAATGGGTAGTGCCTACTCCATCCATGTTTTTCAGTACATGAATCTGTTGCATTTGTTTGCAGAAGGAAGGAAGGAAAAGAGGAAAGGTTGCTTTGATGGGAAGCTATGTAAGGAAAAATAAAGTATTAAAAAAGAAAAGAAAAGAAAAAGAGAATGGAAATCCTTCAAAGTTTTCTGTAATGCTGCATTCCTCTGGTGCCTTTCAAAGCTTGTGAGTTATAAAGGTGAAATAATAATATGTTGGCAATTTTGCAACCAGGTATTTTTCCCACAACACTGTATGCAAAGAAGCAGGGATACAAAAAACCACATCAGCTGTGGTTTCAGATAAACCAGAGTCACATCCAAAATAAAGTGACCCGGCTCTAAAAAACAAATGATGTTGTGAGATCTGTGAGCAAAGATTGGTGGGCAAGTGCCCCTAGAAGAACTACATTCCTTGCTCTCATGAATTAAAAAACCATTGCCATTTCAAAAAAGCAACGTATCAAGCAGCACTTGTACTGTGAACTTTAAATGGCATTTCATTCTTAATGCCACACCAACTCTGCATTTTGGTTTGGTTCTGAATTTGTTAAATTCAAAGTTCATGCCAAATATTAATTTAATCATTGTCAACTGCTCCCAAAAGTCACTACCTGCTGCAGTAATAATGCTCATTTCATATCCTGGTTGATGACACCTGGCTCATAAAGATCTGTCATTGTCCTCGTGCATGTTTTCAGTGCCTTAATAAGTGTTCCTATTTGAAAACAGGTGGCTCCTATTAAACCTGCCACCTCCTGATAATTGAACAGGTGATATCTGAATAAATACTGATTCCTGAGGGGTGCAAATGGATGTTAGGGGAAGGTTTGTGGATACATGTTTCCTTTGCACTTTTGCAAGTGGCCACTTGATGTCACCCTTGCATCACAACCCTCTTTGGTTTGCCTGACAGTAGTTCTGACTGGATCCTGAGAGTATGAAAGTCACTCTCATGCAGCTTCCTTCAATTTTTTTCTTATGCAGTTTTTGTATCTGATACAGACACAGGAAGATACCAATAGGGCTTTGATGATGCTTACAATGAAATAGACTGCTTCTGAAAATGGGAACTAGATAGATACGTTCAGGTGATCAGAGCTCTGGAGCTTGTCTCTGTGGTAATAGGAGGCTTTTATTCCTTGTAATGGCCTCAGAGAAGAGAAAAGTGGGACCTGATAAGACCCAGATAAGCAAAAATAATATATATGTTAAGTTTTGAAATAAAAATTCTGATCATGAGTATTCTGTGTATAAATGAGCAGTCCTTAAAACCCTTGTTCTATGGAAAATATTAATGTAGGAATTCTGGGATGGTAGTACCAGAACTCCACACAGCTTCTTATTAGTATGTAGCAGAGTAGAAGCGTTCCCATAAACTTGCACAAGGCTTAATCAGTTCAAAGCACAAAATAAACACACTTCACACATTAATGTAAAGTTACATAAAAAGAGTTATTTTACTGTAACTCACAGTTCCTTAGTAGAAACGGTCCATGCGTGTGAGCAATTGGTTCTGACGTGACCCACATGCTTCCTTAATGTGGATGGAAGTATGAGAAACGTGGGCGCCATAGCTGGCCCATCCTCCTTGGTAGGAGATCCGAGCAGAAAGGAGAAAGTGTCAGAGGGAGCGCGCGGAGATGGAGCGGCCTGCCTCTCTCCTAGGCACCAGTGATCCACATACTATGCAGTAAATAGACTCCAAACAGAAGTTATATCAAATATCCTATTTACTTTATATACATACGTATTTACAGATCACTTCCACAGGTAACAAAATGATACACCATCAACGATACAGCATTCACGAGGTAAAATGGGAATAATGGGAAATGAGAATGTCTCTGCATATATAGTGAACCTGACCAATCACATTATAGGTCACTATCGTTATTCACCACACCCAACCTAACTCTAAGCACCTGTTGAATGAGTCACACATGACACATCATTCCTACAACAATGGCTGCTAATTGGGTGACTGTGCAGAATATTTCACCTTTTACCTAGAAATCAAGCCTCTCTGTATAATTTATATCTAGAAGTAAATTCCTGGGTTTATCAAACCCTAACAGAAAGAGAAGGGAACAGGAAACAGGAAACCGGGATTCAGCCCCTCCCACACAAAGCAAGTAATATTAGGTTACAGCAGAGGCCGCCTCCTCCTTCAAGCTTGTGTGAGACGTGCTTGGTTGAAACCCGATATCTCTAACAGATAAGACCCAGATAAGCAAAAATAATATAAATGTTAAGTTTTGAAATAAAAATTCTGATCATCAGTATTCTGTGTATAAATGAGCAGTCCTTAAAACACTTGTTCTATGGAAAATATTAATTTCATCTTTAATGTAGGCATTACTTAAAGCATGTCTATGAAGGTTCTCAGTCATCCAGGTGGAACAGTCTGTGGCTTGAATCATGTCAACTGGATTTCTATTTTCTTAGTGGAAACGTTTCACTCCTTATCCAAGGAGCTTCTTCAGGACTGAAGAAGCTCCTTGGATAAGGAGTGAAACGTTTCCACTAAGAAAATAGAAATCCAGTTGACATGATTCAAGCCACATACTTAAAGCATGCTTATATAAAGAAGCCTTCCCCATTGCTCAGTTGAAGTCCTCCTCACTCATCCCTGAGTCAGCAGAAAACCATACTGGCATGAAATATGTTGACTCCATTGCTGATCCCTATCTTGCCTCTACTGCCTTAGTTTGAAGTCACTGCAGTCACATGACTGCCCTCCAAAGTAATGGATGGAAAGCCTAATATATTGTACACACCCACGCTGAGGCTGCCCTTGGACAGTATCAGAACAAGAGAAGGAGGGAATATTGCTTTAACACTGATGCACTTAAGGATAACTGAAACTTTCCTACAGGCTGGTGAAAAGATGAAGTCAACATCATGGGGACATGGCAGAAAAGAAGATGTTTCCAGGAAATGCTTGTAGAGTGATAGGTGGAGATGGAGAAAGGTTCAAGAACAAAGGTCTCAGAATTAATCCATGTGCAAAATCAGACTACTTTTCTCTCTCTTCCTCTGATGTAAGTATAAGAATGTTTAAGAAAGGATTTGAGTTCAGGTTACCAATATGTGGTGACTTTACCTAGGGAGACATCTAACACAGAGTCAGCCCCACCTTTGGCATGTTTTTAAATTGTTATCATCCAAGTTGATAGGAAACCATTTCCTCTTTTGAAAAAAAATCAAGAAATATTCAGTGAAACTCTCGCAGGAGTGTTTGTGTTTGGATTCTTGGACCTGTCTGAGTTACGAGGTAGCCAAGGAATGGGAATGAATGTTCTGTCTTTAACTGTACAATCCCTTCCCTCGCGGTCTGAAGCTTTCGCACCTCTCTGTGGTTCAGTTAAAGGCCAGCAAAGATATTATGAAGCAGTACTTTCCATGACCCTTTTTTGAATTAGGAAATGTCCACAGCCAAGAGATGTCACAGGTGCCAAGCAAATAAAGCAACATAGCACCCTCAGTCGCCCCAAAACAACAAAAAACCTCAAAACACCACCTCCAAATTGTAAGTTCTTAACAAGAATGAAGCAGAAAAACAAAACCTTCTTTCACAAAAGATGGCCATGATAGTGGGGGGAAAAGTCTTTCTAGGAATTGGAGAACTATATTTGGGCCTACCACAAGATGAAAGGATAGAATTAAGGACACTCAAATTGTTACTTGGTTTACAGACACAAACAGGTTACTCTGGAGTCAGAATTGCACAACTAGGTGATGAAAACCAGAATAATGTCAAAGGAACGTAGTGGAAAATGTTTGGAAGATGTTTTATTTTATTTATTTATTTATTTAATTTATATGACCGCCCATCTCCCCCCAACGGGGAACTCTGGGAGGTTAATGTTAATAAATTCTGATTTAAAAAATGCCATCTGAATTTAAGGTAAAGCTGGGTGCCACATGCATAGATCAGAGAGACAGGAACTGACAAATAAAAGAACAGCAGTCTTTTTCAACCCCCTTCTTCCAAATTTTGCTCATATTGAAGAATTGCTCGACACGGCTTCCAAGCATGCCATCATATCTTGCTAGAGTGCTGAACTTACCTTTGTCTGAGGGATGAGGAAGCGTGGCTTGAATTCAAGGCTCACTAAAGACCAAGACATTACCCCCTCCCCAAAATAAAAAAGCTATGAGAGGTCAGAAAACAAATTATACCGAAACAATTGACTGTAGAATTAATGCACCTTTCCAAGCTGATATCCTTTCTTTCCATAAGTTTTATTGAATTTTAAAATACATATTAAGAGCTAATACAAAAAAAAGAAATAGAAATACAAAGTAAGAAAAAAGAAAAGAAAAAGTGAAGTCAAAAAATAACAAACAAAGAAAATATAGAAAATAGATGTCCTCCAATTTATCCTTGAACTTTAAGTACAACAATTAACTTTAAATGTTAGTCCTTCATACAATACACAGAAACTTTTCTTTGTCATATACCCTATGATTTCTATAATCCAATCTTCTATTCTTCATATAGGTTTCGCCTTTCTTGATATCTTCCAACAATCCATCTCTGGTTTCTACTCCTTGGAATAGTAATCAAATGTTCATTGTTGCATCAATTAAATGTTTTCCATTTGCTCTTTCCATTTTTACATCTATATTTATATCTTCAATAAAGTCCAATTAGTATAACAAATAAAGGCCTTATCTACGTCTAATAAAATACAGTATATTCTGTTCATATTATGACTATATATTCCATTAATATATAATCTAACATATTACATAACATAATACATAATATAGCAAAAATACAAAACCTAACATAACATATAACCTAATACATACAACATATTCTTGTAATAACCTACATTCTAATTCCATCTCATCATCTCATTGTCTTCTCATAAATGTATCTCCAGAAAGAGTAATATATAATATCAACATATTTATATTTATAATCTTGTATCTTACACTTAAAATATCATGTTTTTATGCATCTATACAGTTTCCCATATCTGCGCTTACTCTGTGTACAATACCAAATCCGCATTTTCATTAACCTTGCATTCCAAATCAATATCAATAAATCTCCTGTTTAGGTTATGCCAATATCACAATATGCAACTTGTTTATTTCTATAACTCATGTGGGATGTCAAAATGTTTATTTTGCCATATCTATCAATTTGCATATTAAAATCTTCCTGTCTCAGCTGCCACAATGTATTTATGCCCAAACGTTTAATAGACCACTTCCTGTAAAACATCATAATCTTCTTCTGTACCAATACATTCAAAGTCCTCTTTCCCTGTTTCTCTACTGGTTCGAAAGGTCTTTCCTCTGTTTCTAAATCTGTCCCTTGTATCTTCTGTTCCTGAGCCACCAAAACTATTAATATACGTTCTATGGATTTCTTAATTTGCAAAAATTTTTTGCTGGTTTCTTCCTTAAAATCCTGAAGTGCTGTGAGAAATGCCATTCCACCTACACCCCCGCCTGATTGTATTTGTTGTTCAAACCGTAATCAGCTGCCGTAGCCAAAACAAAGAATTTTCTCAGGGAGCAGGGAACAGCTGTTCTATTATTTATCAATAATGTCTATTTCTTTAAGTGAGAAAAGCTTTTAAAGTAAAAGATGAAAAATTCCACAGAGCAGTATTTCAAACAGTTTGTAAAAGGAAAGATGAAAATATATTCCAAATGAAAGATAGTCCTTTCTAAAAAAAAGTAGAAAAAGAAAAAAAAAAAAGGTAAAGAGGCACACATTCTCTATACTTTATTCTTTATTCTTCTTTATTCTTCAGGCTGCAAGCTGCTTAACCCAAACAAACAATTTCTCAAAAGTCAGTTAGTTTGTCGAGTGAGAAATACCAACAAAGTCTCTTAAGTCCCAATTTCTCTGATACAAAAGAAAGGCAGAAAAATACAAACTTGTTCACTATGTTGCCAAAATAAAATCTATCAAACTTCCACCAAAATTAATTATAGCAAAGAAAACACAAAATTAGCCAACATTTTGAACGAAGTCCAAAGATAAATTTTAGATAATAAAAATGTACTAATCTAAAAAAGAAAACTAATGTAAAGTGATCTAAAAGCTGGCTGTCACTCTTGTGTCTCCCGAGAGACTTACGTTCTCTGCAGAGCTAGGATCCTCCTTCGGCCATTCCACTGCATTCACCCCTGTTCTTCTCCGCGGTGGAAACAACAAAGAAAAACAGGAGTGGGCAATTACAATGGCTCTGTGAGCAATCTTCTGGTTCCCCCTTCTCCAGGGGGAAACTTCAGTGGTCTGTAGACCCCTGCAAACAAGATAGAAAGTTAGCCAGGTCTCAGAGCTCAGAGCTCTGAGAAACTCTGACTTGTCGAGCTGCCAGCCAGGCTTGGAGTGTTCAAGCTGATATCCTTTCAATTCTCAGAGTTGTGTTCAGAAAATATACAAAATAGGGAGAAGCATCTCTCTCCCCATAGCACCCACACCTGGCTGAAAGTATTTCTGAATAGTCTGAAAGTGAAGCAAGGCAATCATTTTATTTTGGCAGGGAGACTCTGTCTGTGCCCTATGCTTCCAAAGTTTGACATGTGCTATCCTGGTAGACTTAAGTCAAGGATAAGCAAGCTTTTGGTGGCCAGGAGCTACAGTCAACATCTGTGGAGGGCAAAAGGTTGCAGTGGGTAAAAATATGTGATGTTGGAAGCATCCCAGTATCCACAGAAGTGGGGTTTTTTGCCTAGTTTTGCTGTGGTGATAGTGGTTGGAGGTTGGATTTTTCTGTGTTTCAGATACTGTATATAGCATTGTTTTTGAATGCTTCTGCTCTAAAATAGTGGGAAATTCCATTAGTTAATTTTGGACAAAGAGGGTTCTAGGAATAACCAAAAATAGAAAAATCATGTTGGAATGGCACACGTACCTGAGGCTGCAGATTGTTCTAGTACTGATTTAAACAAAAGACAGCAGCCTCTTTGATGATTACTGTGTATATCTAGCAAGAATTTAAATTAAAAGACGCTTGCTCCTTGGGAGGAAAGCTATGGCAAACCTAGACAGCATATTAAAAAGCAGAGACATCACCTTGCCGACAAAGGTCCGTATAATTAAAGCTATGGTTTTCCCGGTAGTAATGTATGGCTGTGAGAGTTGGACCATAAGGAAGGCTGAGCGCCGAAGAATTGATGCTTTCGAACTGTGGTGCTGGAGAAGATTCTTAAGAGTCCCTTGGACTGCAAGGAGATCAAATCAGTCAATCCTAAAGGAAATCAACCCTGACTGCTCATTGCAAGGACAGATACTGAAGCTGAAGCTCAAATACTTTGGCCACCTAATGCGAAGAGAGGACTCACTGGAAAAGACCCTGATGCTGGGAAAGACTGAAGGCAAAAGGAGAAGGGGATGGCAGAGGATGAGATGGTTAGATAGCATCACCGATGTAACGAACGTGAATTTGAGTAAACTCCGGGAGGCAGTGGAGGACAGGAAGGCCTGGCGTGCTATGGTCCATGAGGTCACGAAGAGTTGGACACGACTTAACGACTGAACAACAACAACCATCTCGCAATTGTGACTCTGGGAGGCTAGCTTAAAATAAAATTCAAAATACCAAATATACAACAATATAATAAAGACATATAATAAAAACATATAATGGCACCTGAGGACAACACCAGTCAACAATAAATTAGCAAAACCTCACAGGCTGAACTAACCTCCCAACCCTCATGCTTGGAGAAACATCCAGGTTTCCAAAGCTTTCTGAAAAACTAGTAGGGTGGAGGCCAACTTAATCCTGTGGGTATGGTGTTCCACAGAACAGGTGCTGTGACAGAAAAAGCCAGTTTCCTGAGTCCCATCAGGTAACACTGCTCAATGCATAGGACCCAAAGCATGCCCCTCCTGTTGGATCTAATGAGATGAATAGAAACAATAGGAGAAAGGTGGTCATGTAAATAACTCAGCCCCATGCTGTGAAGGGTCTTATGGGTGACAACCAGCACCTTGAATGGTACCCAGAAGCATGCTGGGACCCAGTGCAGGTTGCAGGGCAGAGATGTAACATAGCTGCCCATGCTACCACATTCTGGATCAATGGTAGTTTCTAGATGTTCTTCAAGATCCAATTGTATGATTGGAGAAGCATGGTAGATTACCAGGGTCTGCCTTTGAGGAGGTCAGGAAATGGGCCTACATACTCTTTTTTCTCCCTCCCTAACCTACAAGAAGGAAAAATAACTGTTCCTGCATAATACTTTTGCATGCTGCATAGTGTTAAAACAAGTTACAAATTTATACAAGAAGAAAAAGGGTTTTTAGTAGGCTTCTACCTCTTTCCCAAAGACCTTAAGGAGAAAAATAAAGGTGCTGACAGGAACCTGGAGATGTAGAGGCTGTGAGTTAGATTGTTTTTATCGCTTTCCTAAAATTTCTCTCCAATACATACCATAAAGAAAGCCTTTCTCCTCAGAACTTCTTCAGCCATAAGCAGCCTTAAGCAGAATCACAGGCAGTGGTATCTTATGGACTTACTTTCAGAATAAGAATGGACTCTGGAATTAGCTTCATAATTTTAGTCAAAACATATGCATGAGAATATTATTAGACTATGTTGGCCCCAACTTGGCTAGAAGCAGCTCCCATCTGTGGGGAGTGAAATATCTTCCTCATTCCTCAAATGGATCATTCCACCTGCTTTTGAGCCCCGTCATTTGGCATGCCACTTCTGAGCAGCACACTAATCTGGGTGGCCCAGATGGCTATGGAGAAGAGAAGTATAACAAAAATGTGTGTCCTGTGCCCCTTCCAGCCTTTGCATGGTCTGCAGAAGGTGAGCCTTATTGAATATCTCTCAACTATTTTTAAACATGAAAATCCTGAATTATTGCCTGAACCTCTGACTTATCTCTGATGTTGTTCTAGGTGGTAAGTGATGCTTTAGTGAACAGAGGCTGAGAATTCTAAACAAAACAGTTTAGAAAAAAGTTAATTCTGTAGCACTCAATCTTTTCTATTTTGACAAATGTAATAAGCCTCCCTCAATAGGACTTCAAGTGACAAAAATCAAAATAAGCTCTATTATTATTATTATTATTATTATTATTATTATTATTATTAGTTTTTATGTTCTTAATATTTTTATATAACTTTTAACTGTTGTTAGCTGCCCAGAGCCATATATTTGAGATCGGTGGCCATATAAATTGAATTAATAAAATATAAATAAATAAAGATTATTCTTGCTTCAGTAGCTGGAGACCAGGAACACACTCCCAAGGAAGCTAAAAATCAATGACAGTACATCTGTTCTACTTCCACCAGCCATCTGGCCACTGGAAATAAACTCTTGGGCTCAACAATCAGTTAATGCCAATTTTTTTACCACAGGGTAGTCAGCTTAATGTGTTAGACAGGCTTAGATAAAGCTAACAAAAGATGCTACTGAAATATAACTTCTAATATGAAAAGGGGAATTATTAAACTAACCAGATTTATGATTTAAATTATATTAAAATAAAATCTAGTGTGGCCCTATTCTAAAATATCACATAACCTCTGGATTTTGTTCTTTTTAATTTTTTTTATTGAAAAATTCCATTAAAAAATGTGTGTGCACCTATGCATACATACATGCACATAGAATTCATATGTGAACAGCTCAAGTTATAGAAATGCAATATATTTTCTTTTCTAAAACAGCCTAATTGCAGTGCAATCCTACACATGACAATTTAGAAACAAGAATGATGCAACGTCCCCCCAAGAGTATATAATCCCAGCAGGGTCACCCAGGTTACGAAGGTCATCCCAGCTGCCTAGATAAAGCAAGCAGGCACCGATATTGGACAGCACCGATATAGGAAGATGCTGAAAGTGGAAGACCACTTTAGTGTCAATGGCAAAGGCATCATTTCATACTGTCTGGGGGAAGGCAATGGCAAAGCCCTCCTGTATTTACTCTCTTCATTTATCCCCACAACCACCACCTTGTGACATAGGCTGGGCTGAGAGAAAATGACTAGCTCAAAGTCATCCAGTGAGTTCTCAGGACTAAAGGTCAAAGCTGGGTTTCTCCAGTTCTAGTCCAACAGGTTAGCCCTGTACCAAACCCCCTCTCAGTGGAATTTGGAAGCCTTAATTATGTTGATACAGCCTAAAATCACATTGGTTTTTTTAGCTGCCATGCCATACTCAGCTTGTGTTGAAATCCAATATTTTTTCATGTGTGCTATTGCTAAGCCAAATATCCCCTATTTTTTTTTTAATCCGTTCAGTCGTGTCTGATTCTCGAAGACTACCTGGACAAGTCCCTGTAGTTTTCTTGGCAAGGTTTTTCAGAAGTGGTTTGCCATTGCTCCCTTCCTAGGACTGAGAGAGAGTGACTACCCCAAGGTCATCCAGCTGGCTTTGTGCCTAAGGCGGGACTAGAATTCATGGTCTCCCGGTTTCTAGCCTGATGCCTTAACCACTACACCAAACTGGCTCTATCCCCTATTTGTATGTATGTATGTATTTGACTTTCCTATGTGAAGAACTGCATATTACATTGATTCTGTTACTTTCAGCCCATTTCACTCTGAATTTTATTGGTGTCTTCTAGCTATTGTATTTGGTTTCTTTCATACAAGCTGCTCATTGAAGATAACAAAGAGGGAACAGGAAGCAAAGCCAAGGCAACTCTTATTTTGGCTCACTTTTCTCTAGGAAGAGCATATATGTTCTTCCAGGTAGTTGTGAAGAACTGTCTGAAGCAGCAGGATGCCATCTTGAGCTGGTAGAAATATAATCAGGGAATTCCTACTGATTTGGAATAAATTCAGATCTTCATGCCAGATAGACTGCATGTTAGAATATTGAGGGAATATGATGATGGGTTGTTCTGAAGCTCACTCTGTCTCTCAATCAATCTGAGAAACCAAGCAACCCTATCTTCAAGAAGGGAGGAAAGGGGGACCCTGGGAGTGACAGACAAACCAAATTGCTTTTCTGTGATAAGAATTCAAGCTCATTTTATTTCCCATACTCTGAGCATCGCTTTATAGACAGTGGCCATGAACTTTATAAGTCAGTATTTTTTCTGATTTTTTCACTAAGTGATTTAATAGGCCCCAAGTATGCTCTCATGCTCTCATTATTCTTGAAGTACACAAGTCATCAAAGTTCTTATTTCTATGTTTCAATCTTCAGTCCCCACTGGATTTAATTCAAAAGATACCTCTTCTGGTTGTCTTTTTCATCCACTGAATGCGTTCCTCTGATTCTCTTTCCAATGGAGAATTGCCTCCTCTGACCCCTTCCCTTGTAGAGTTGCCGTCTTGTTACCTGTGTTATAGAATGATTATATAGTTTCAATATATCTCATATACCTTGTGTCATCTATTTGTGTGAAGATGTGAAAGGGCATGAATGAAAGATGTAACACATGGGACCCATGCAAAGCAGGCCATTCAGGCACAAGGGTTTGTTTCAGTTAATTTCTACTTATGAAGCAAATGGAAAAATGCCAGAATAAAGACTTCTAAAAAGACTCAACAAGGATGGTCCTCAAAGCATGAGGCAATGAGCTGGCTGAGTGACCTTGGGCCAGTCACTCTCTCTCAGCCTAACTCACCTCACAGGGTTGTTGTTGTGGGAAAAATAGGAGGAGGAAGGAGTATTAGGTATGTTAGCCGCCTTGAGTTATTTATAAAAAACAATAAAGGTGGGATAAAAAAATAATTAAATAAATAAATAAATTCTCAAAACATGAGGCAGTTCTCAAGGCAAGAGATGGCCCCCATGTGAACTGAACGAGGCGATGGCACTTAAGAATCAAGCTGGGACTGGCCAAGCCTTGTCAGAACATGTAAAGGTGGATAAGAACTGTAGTCCTTCACAGATATCACACCGAATAAGACACCATGCAAGATCTGAGTTCTTCTCAGCTTGACTTTGAGTTGGGTGGGGAGATACAGTATGTATGGGTGTGTACGTATGAATAAAGCTTTTAGTTCAGAAATGAACAATAAAAGTTGTAGAACTGCATTTGTTTCCATGTGTCCCATGTCTCTAGAAAAAGAACAATTCTTAACCAAATAAGAGCTGAAGGTGTTATAAAGACACTCTTTATGACTCTCCATATGAGAATAGTGCCTCCTTTATTTGATCTAATAAATCATCTTCTCTTACAAGCTGCGTGTAAGAGAAGCCATTTGCTGTTCCAATCCTTTTTCTTTTATCAATGCTACAAGTTTGCACTTGTCAGAGATATATAGCATGATGTTTTCAGGCAAGGGTGCCTTAAGCATTTCAGGTCACCATGGCAGAATCACACCTATCCATCTTCACTTCTGTTTCTTAAAGCATCACTAACAGGAATAATTTATTTCTCCTTGTTCCCTCCTCAAGCTTTCAGAGTAGCTATTTACTATTTACTGTAAGTCTCTTCCTCATGGCCAAGTTAAAGCAGAAAACTATACCAGTATCAAGTTCTGTCTCCCTGCTCTTCCTGCTACCCGTTGCAAGAGAAATCGGGGGGAGAAGAAATCAGGTCGGCAGTTGAAGTGGGAAGAAAAGGAGGGGAGCCGTATTTTCACTCTTTGGCCAGAGCCGTGTCTCTCCAGGTGCAGGCTGCTTGCAGGGGAAGGGGCTCTGCTGCCTGCGCATCCCCCTTGCAGGAGTGCTGCAGCACTGAAGCTGCAGGAGGGGCTGCTGTCCTGTGGTAGGGGGAGTACTGTTAAATTGGTGACGCAGCAAGATGACATGTTTCCAGTAGTTGTCTGGAAGCCCGCTGGACACATGCTTTGGTTCTGCATGCAGGGGGCAGGCAGCTGTGTCATATGGTAGGGCCTCCATAGGCAGCACTTCTGTGATAAGGCAGATCTTCCAGGGGGGAAGTGGGTCATCTTTGTGCTGGGAGAACTGGCACCCCCCTTTTTTTCTATATATCACCTGGACATTGCAGTAAACATTTCAAGACCACAATGTGTGGTTATCATGGCAATATGGAGACTTTGAGCATCCCTCTAAAACAGCCTTGGCCTGGAACTTGATATTAAGCAGAGTGATTTGACCCAGCCCCTTCAAGACCACTTCCATTTGCTCAGTTAGGGAACCTGTTAGAATGCAGTCTGGTTGGACCAGTAGATGCACTGATTAGAAATGGGCTACAGTTCAAACAGCTGTAATGGGTTATTGGAGAGGGAGAATGGATCCTCATGGACTAGAGGAGCCCTAATTCCCTCCCCAATTATTGTATATTGCTCTTATTTATTTATTTATTTATTTATTTATTTATTTATTTATTTATTTTCTATCCCGCTTTTATTATTTTATATAAATAATTCAAGGCGGCTAACATACCTAATACAGGTAGATTGCCACTCTACCTGGGCACAGAGATTTCGCTTCTGTCTGTGCTCCTGCCCTCTGAAGATGCTGGCCACAGATGCTGGCGAAACGTTAGGAACCACAACTTTCAGAACACGGCCACACAGCCCGGAAGACCCACAACAGCCATACCTAATACTCTTTCCTCCTCCTAATTTCCCCACAACAACAACCCTGTGAGGTGAGTTGGGCTGAGAGAGTGTGACTGGCCCAAGGTCACCCAGCCGGCTTTCATGCCTAAGGCGGGACTAGAACTCACAGACTTCTGGTTTCTAGCCCGTTGCCTTAACCCAGAGCTTTCCAAACTGTGTCGCGACACAAAAGTGTGTCGCCACACATAGTCTGGTGTGTCGCCACACAACCCGGAAGCGCTGATCATCATCAGCACTTCCGGGTTTTCCCGTGGTGACACACCAATGGCAGCGCGCAAAAACTGAAAGCGGCAGCAGCGCTTCCGGGTTTTTGAGCGCTGCCGCAACGGTTGGTGTGTCGCCACGGGAAAACTTTGGAAAGCCCTGCCTTAACCACTAGACCAAGCCCCGCCCCCCAAACACCTGAGTCTTTCATCTCATCCAGTACAAAATGAAAGAGAATGAGAGTACACATTGTATGCATACATCATGGCCACTAGCCTTACTCATGATTCTTTTCACAGTTAAGCTTGATACATTTTCTTTTCTTTTCTTTCTTTCTTTATGAAACTGCACTGACCTAGTTTTGTAGGTATTATTGAACAGTTAATTATACCTTTATTATATAACATTATAATCTGGAGAAGAGATTTCAAATGTCTACTGTAGGTTGGTTAGAAAGCAACTCCCATTACCAAGCTTGCTGGTAAGAGAATTTAAAAATTCTTCTTCACTTAAAGCTGTAGAATGAACAGGGTCCACCTTGCAGAAAAAGAAGTCACAGGTTTAAATATGCCACAATTTTCTCCATTTACATAGGATTATAGTTCAGTTTCCTAGAACTTGCCCCCCCCCCCCCGCCCCAAAGTATTTTTGGTACCCCAGTCTAGTCAGCTTTGCAAAACATGTTATTTTGTTTTAAATGAGGATATTCCTGTAAAGTGCATTTTGGTACACCATTCACACTAAAAAGAAAAGAGTTTCAGACTGGTAATATGGAGAGGATCATTCTCAATAATTAACTAGAACAAGGGTCGGAAATGGCGGCTCGCGAGCCAGATGCTGCTCTTTGGCCCCTTGAGTGTGGCTATTCCACAGCTGAACTCACCCCCACCCCTTCCACGTGATTGGCCCCTGCCCGCAAACCCCGCCCCCTGGCTCTCGCACTGAGCGAGGCCCGGCGCGGCAGGGAGGCGCTGCTGGCCCGGGACGCGGCGCTGTTGGAGGCGGCGCAGGAGCGGCTGCAGGGGCTGCTGCGGCTGGAGATGGCGCTGCTCCGCGGCATCCAGGTGCTGGGCGAGGGCGCGGGCCCGGGACACGAGCGGCAGGGCGGCACAGGGCGGCGCAGGGCAAAGAGCCGCCTGCTCTCCCCTTGGCCGCCTCCGGTCCGAGCCTGGCTCGGCTCCCCCGGCCGCCGCAGGGCTCGGGTTAGCGGGGGGAGAGGACGCCGAACGGCGGGGTGGGGGGATTGATGGGGCGGGAGGGTGCACCCGGAGGGCCTCCCGCGGCCGCTTCTCCAAGGCGGGTTGCAGAGTGCGCGCTGCGCCCACGGGAACGCCTGGTCCCTCTGCTCCCTCCAGCTCCGCCACCAGCCCCAGCAGCACCGCCCGCCCCGTCCTGCTGCCCGGCAAACCTCCGCCGGCTCCGTCCCGCCGCCGCCACCGCCCCCCGCCCCGGCCAGGCCCCCTGCGCCACCCTGCCGCTCACGTCCAGGGCCTGCGCCCTCGCCCAGCACCTGGATGCCGTGGAGCAGCGCCATCTCCAGCCGCAGCAGCCCCTGAAGCCGCTCCTGCGCTGCCTCCGACAGCGCCGCATCCCGGGCCAGCAGCGCCTCCCTGCCGCGCCGGGCCTTGCAGAGACGGGCCTGAAGGGGCGCAGAGGCCGGAGAGGGAGCCCCTCCGTCTCCCCTTCTCTCCCTGCCTCGCCCGCCCGCAGGGAAGGAGGCGCGGGTCCCGCCCGGTGAAGAGGGTGCAGCCTTCCGCTCTCCCGCACCCCAGGTTTTGAGCCGGGCAGAGCGGAGAAGTTGCCCGCGGCAGCCGCTCTAGGAGCCGGCCAACCTCCGCCGCTGGTTCCCAGCACTTCCCCTTGGATGGGGAGTTCCCTCCCGCCGCCCCCCTCAGAGAGACGGGCCTGAAGGGGTGCAGAGGCCGGAGAGGGAGCCCCTCCGTCTACCCTTCTCTCCCTGCCTCGCCCGCCCGCAGGGAAGGAGGCGCGGGTCCCGCCCGGTGGAGAGGGCGCAGCCTTCCGCTCTGCCTGGGAACGCCGTGGCGCCCAGCAGAGCCCTCTGCACATGCTCCGTGATGCTCCCTCCTTCCCGCCGCCTCTCCTGAGCTGAGCTCCGCAGCCGAGCCTGGGCATGCGTGCGGGAGGAAAGCCGCCATCAAGGGCTTCCTTGCCGAGTTAGTCCACCGCCTGCAGGGAGGGAGGCGGGGGGGACAGGGCTGGGCACTGGGGCGGGGGCAGGGGCCGCGGACGGCAGGCCAAAGGGAGATGCCAGGGCGACTGTAGTGACCGGAGGCGGCCAAGGGGAGAGCAGGCGGCTCTTCGCCCTCGGCGCGCCGTGGGGCCAGACGAGCCTCCGGCTGCTGCTTCTTGCGCCCGTGGCCTCTTTGCTGCCGCCGCCGCCCGCCTCGCCTCTGCCTCTCTCCGCTTCCACCTCGCTTGCTGGAACGTATTGAAGGGGAGGAAAAGGAAACATCAAGATCAACCAGGAGCTTTGCGGAGAAGCGGAGAGCGGCAGAGGCGAGGCGGCCTCCGGCTGCTGCTTCCTGCGCCCGTGGCCTCTTTGCTGCCGCCGCCGCCCGCCTCGCCTCTGCCGCTCTCCGCTTCTCCACAAAGCTCCTGGTTGATCTTAATGTTTCCTTTTCCTCCCCTTCAATATGTTCCAGCAAGCAAGGTGGAAGCAGAGAGCGGCAGAGGCGAGGTGGGCAGCGGCGGCAGCAGAGGCCATGGGCGCAGGAAGCAGCAGCCGGAGGCCGCCTCGCCTCTGCCGCTCTCCGCTTCCACCTCGCTTGCTGGAACATATTGAAGGGGAGGAAAAGGAAACATCAAGATCAACCAGGAGCTTTGCGGAGAAGCGGAGAGCGGCAGAGGCGAGGCGGCCTCCGGAGCAAAGCTCCTGGTTGATCTTGATGTTTCCTTTTCCTCCCCTTCAATACGTTCCAGCAAGCGAGGTGGAAGCGGAGAGCGGCAGAGGCGAGGCGGCCTCCGGCTGCTGCTTCCTGCGCCTGTGGCCTCCGGCTGCTGCTTCCTGCGCCCGTGGCCTCTGCTGCCGCCGCTGCCCGCGGAGTAGCCATAGCTGGGCGGCGAGGAAGAGGACGCCGCCACCTCCTCCTCCGCCGGCGGGAGGGAAGGAGGAGCGGCTGCCCGCCTCCCTCCGCCCGCCCTGAGGGGACCCACCCGGCGGCGGCGGCGGCTCCCCTGAAGCGCGCCGCTTGTCATCGCCGCCACCCGCCTCGTTTCCCGCCCCCCATCATTTCCTTGGCCCGACGCGGGCGGGCGGAAGCGTTCTGGGGGGGAGACAACATGGAGGCAGAAGCGGCAGCCCCGCCCGCGCCGAGTGGCGGTAGCACGGCCCCGCCGCCACCCTTTCTCTCCGGCTCGGATCCCGGGAAGGCAGCGGGGGGCCTCGCGGAGGGAGGCAAGCAGGCAGGCAAGCGGGCGGGTGGGGCGGGTGGGCGGCCCGGACCTCCGCCGCCGGACCCGCCCCCCTCGGCGCACGCCCTCCCACCCGCCCCAATAAGCCACGTGATTGGCTCCCGCCCGCAAACCCCGCCCCTTCCACACGATTGGCTCCCGCCCGCAAACCCAGCCCCCTTCCACGTGATTGGCCCCCGCCCGCAAACCCCGCCCCCTGGCTCTCGAGCATTTCAAAATGTGCACGAGCATGTCAAAATGGCTCCCGGCATAAAAAGTTTGCCGACCCCTGAACTAGAATATTCAAAAGAAATTCAGATTCTTTTTTACCATGTTAAGAATTAATGGAATATCAATTTCAAATACTTATTTTTATTTATTTATTTATTTTCTATCTCGCCTTTATTATTTTTATAAATAACTCAAGGCGGCGAACATATCTAATACTCCTTCCTCCTCCTATTTGTCTTTTCTTGCTTTTTGTATTTGTTGACTGGCTAATTGCTGTAATGAACTGAAATTGAATAGAATATGTTACATTTCACCAGTATAATACATTTAATTACACTATAGTGCAATGTAATACACTAAACTACTCTGTATTACAGTGTAAAATACAACATTATGCTACATTTCAATTTAACAGACTACATTATAGTATTTGAATACTGATATACACAAAATGGAATAATAGTTATAAATCAAATAGATATTTAACATAAGCTGCTTTCCTCAAGTAGAAGAGGCTCCAGGCATTAGAAAACAAGAATTCAGCAATACGAATGTAATAGATTCTATTTTGAAATAAGTAGAATAGTTATGACTGGCCTAACAAAAACGGTTAGCGTGCACCCTTTTCTAGCATGCATATTCGGGAAACATGGAGTGCCTAAATGTGCCATGTTTCATCTATTTCTATCAAGGACACTGCTGTTCCCAATGTTCCCAATGCAATAAATTAGGGATGTGAACAGTTTTATAGTAGGTGCTATACATCTCTGGTTACTTATAGTCTTGTTAACACTGATGTGTTTTAGATAGAGGTATTTGAAATGCTTATTTTGAAGGATAAGCAGTTTTACTGATAATCCTATTGCAAGAGATAAATTGCTGTGACTTTGCCTACAGTCAGGTTGCTATCCAGCAACAGGACCTGGCCCAGGCTGTCTTCTGTTGCCCTTTAGTCCAATGATTGTGAATTAACATGAGAAGAGCATATTGCTGGGCTAGCTATTCACAGGAGAGTCATCTCTGAACAACACAGTGTTGAAAAATGTGAAGGTAACTACCTTTCAATTTGATTGGAAAATGCACAGAAGCCCTTTTCTGGTGTATTTAATTCTGCTTCCCAAATGCTTCCTTTATCCAGTATTATGAAAGGTCACCAGTTGATTGATGATACAGTGGGTCTAAGAAAATATTTCACAAGTGGGCAAAAATCAATTCTCCAGCCCCATCCTAACTCTGTCTTCTCAGAAAAGCAGTTAATTTTGATCCTAATTGTTCAGAAGTGCTTGATTAACGACTGTTTTTAATTGCTAATGCAACACCAGCATCTTGTCCCAGTAGACCAGGGGAGATGATTTCAACGCTGCATATCAAGCCTGGAATGTGAGAAAAGTCTACTTCCCCTAGGATCCCTGGAGAAACTAGGGGCAGGCACAGGGAAGGAACTGCTAAAACAGTGTTTCTCAACCTTGGCAACTTTAAGATGTGTAGACTTCAACTCGCAGAATTCCCCAGCCAGCATGTGCTAAAATATTAAGCATTTATTTATTTATTTATTTATTTATTTATTTATTTATTTATCGATTTCTATTACCGCTCCATCTCCCCCGAAGGGGACTCTGGGCGGTTTAAAAAATATAACAGTTAAAATAAATATAATTTATAAATATAAATAAATATAAAACCATACAAATCTACAGTCATCAAAATTACTAATAAATTAAATATAAAATCTAGGAGGCGATAAGATGGTATTTTAAAAGGGCTCTATGGCACCAGCCATCCCCAGGAGGAGCTGTTCCCGTTCCCCTCCCAAGCAAGGCGGAAGAACCAGGTCTTTAAGTTCTTCCGGGAGGTCAGGAGTGACGGAGCCTGCCTTATCTCTGGGCGCAGAATGTTCCAAAGGGCAGGTGCCACTGCCGAGAAGGCCCGCCTTCTGGACCCCGCCAAGTGAAACTCCCTTAACGACGGGGTCCGCAGTATGCCCCCTCTGCATAATCGAGTGGGAAGGTTTGAAGTTATGGGGATGAGACGGTCCCTCAGGTAACCTGGTCCCATGCCATGTAGGGCTTTAAAGGTCATAACCAACACCTTGAATTGGACCCGGAAGCATACTGGCACCCAGTGCAGCTGTCGCAGCAGAGGTGTCACATGTGCTGATCTTGGGGCACCAATAACTGCTTGTGCAGCTGCATTCTGGACCAGTTGAAGCTTCCGGATACTCTTCAGGGGTAGCCCCATGTACAGCACATTGCAGTAGTCTATATGGGAGATGACCAGGGCATGAGTGACTGTACGGAGGGACTCCTGATCCAGGAAATGGTGTAACTGGCACACGCAAAGGCCCTTCTGGCCATGACTGCCACCTGCTCTTCCTATCTCCCTATTGTAACCACACTGATCCAAGCAAGTATGTTTTACAAGCTTATCTGCATAGATTCAAAGTCCTTGCCCTCCTTTATTTAGGATTTTAAAAAACCAACCAGCACCACTTGATAAATAAACCCCAAAGTGGTAGGGCAAGCTGCAGTGTCCCTGGCAAGGCTGTTGTTATTTGCAGAAAAGCTGTGCAAAGTTTGTCTGGCAAAAGCAAGGGCTTGTTTTAAAAGTGAATCCTAGTAGACCACCATCTTTCAATCACAAACTCCTTTGCTAATTAGCTGATAATTAGCAAAGGAGCTTGAGCAAATTTAGACCTAGTCTTTCATCTTTACAGGAAGGAAAGTTAAGCAAGTAGGAAAAATTATGCTGGACTAGCCCAAGGGTTCTTGTAGTTCAACCCTTCTAAACTGGTATTTTCCAGTTGTGTTGGGATTGCCATTCTAGAAGGACAATTCTGGGAATTGTCATTTTAACACAATTATAGGTCACAGGTTGGGAAAGGCTAGTTTAGTTCAATATCCTTTTTCTGATAAAAGTCCACAAGAATATACCAGCATTAACAACTATTCCTTACTAGTTGTTTTCTAACATAGGGTGTTAAGAGGATACTGTTACATTAATATGGAAATGCCTTTTAGCTATTTTAACTGATCAAGCTCATAGCAGATGGGTTCTGTTGCTCAACCTATCTCAAATAAATGGATGTGGGTAGTGACTTGGTATCTAAAATGTTGAGAAAAGAAGTACATTTTTTAAAACCCACACGTATAATTTGTAAATTTCTGTCCTGTTCTACTCTGTAATATAAAGGCTTTGCTTAGCTTTTCCTACTCATAAAAATGTTTCACCTCCTTTCTAATAATTTTAGCTGTTCTTTTCTGCATTTTCCCCCCAGCTAGATGATTGCAACTGTTATTTTCCAGCTGGATTGTTTTCCAGCTGGGTGATTTCAACTGTTCACAATATTATTCATGCACACGTGCATGCGCACACACACACCCAGACACACAATGTGTTTGTTGCATATTCACAAAGATATTTTTGGAGTGCTCAGCCATTTTTTGAATATTCTTAATAATTTGATGTGATCTACAAACTTGGCTGTTCTTCCTTGAACTCTAGTCATTTATGCATACATGAAACAGCAGATTCTGGTACAGATTGCTGGGGGATTTTAAACCTTTCCCATACTGTATGAATTAGTATTATTGCTTCATTGATGGTTCCAAATATGACTTTTATTGTGCAATTCCCTAATTCATTCATGGAATTTTATAAGCCCAAGATATATTCATCCATTTGTAAACCTTTGTTTTTCTGCCACATTTGCCATCTTCTTTCTCTTCAGAGAAAATCTGTTAAGGAAGAAAAGGTAGAATTGGTTAACCAGGTTTTTCCTTTGCTAGTGCTTTGGAGCTGTGTGGCTGGATACTTAACTGTCCTCTAATCAGGAGTTAGCAGATAAGAGATGGTTGTTTCATGCTCCTTTAAGGCAAACATTTTTAGTAAGATGTGGAATCAAAAGCTCTTCTTGGAAGTCTAAGAATAACAGAAACTGGTATATCTTTTTCTGGCTGGATATTATATAGTGTAATTCTTTAAAAATGGTCTTCAACAGTTGCAAGGGATATGTTGTGATACACTGAGTCCATCAGAGAGGGCAGGGCCAAATTTTTCAACCCATGTTTTGGCTTTTCTAAAAATGAAATTGCCACATTAAATCTAGTAAAAACTTAACACTCTTATTTTGTCTTTAAAAACCCCAAATCACAAAGCTGAATTCCAGTGGTATGATCTTGGGAGGGAAGGGGCGAAATTCTCTGGAGGCCACAGAAAAAGGAGTCTCTCCACATGCAGCCAGTGGGTTGATCATCTCTGAAATAGATCATGGGTACTAGGCCATCTTATTTTGGTGATGCTCAAATAATCTTAAAATAGTAAGACAGTGCTGCTTATTTTTCACCATGAAGTCCTGTTCTAATATTTACGTGACATAGTTTAGTGAGTGGAATGATACAAACTTTGAAATAGAGAATTATCAGAATCTTTATTAAGCTAATGCTCCTGGTTTTATATATGGGGAACAGCATGATAGTTGCAATAGTATTAATCAAACATATATTTGTGATGTAGTGAAGTCCAAGGAAAATGGCCAAAGAAACCAGTACCAAAGAGAAGGAACTTCTGCCAGGGCATGGAGTGTCTGCTAATATGTTGGGAATATGCTATGTGCTAGAATTTCCTAGTGCAAAAATTGAGATAATGTAACCCATAGTACTGACAGTGAGAAATATGAATTTTCTGTTACTCCAGGGGATACTGTGATGGCCAGCTTTGACTCAGAAGAATCTGAGTTGGAGGAAGTTGCTCAAGGTGCCCCAGACCAACACCAGCCTCAGGGGGAGCCTAGCAATCAGGCACATGAGGCTGACATGGCCAGGGAGCATCTGAGACAGTTGCAGGCAGCTGGAGAGGAGGGGCTGGGTCCAGGACACCTCCTCCCAGCCCTAGAGCACATAGGGCTGAGTGCAGAGCAGAAGGGAGGAGATCTGGGAGGCCTCTGGCAAGGCAAGGGCATTCCTACCCTGGATGGCCCACATGTGGTGCAAGGTCCATTTAAGAGCCATTGCTGCCCAGCAGTTCTCCATTGGGAACAAGTGGTCTGTTTGGTGGAACTCTGCGCATCTCCTTAACCTTCTATTGGTTCACTCTTGCTGTATAAAGTACTGGGAAGTTTCAGCTAAGTTCTAGCCTGATGAGGGAGCCTGACAAGAGCTGAACTATTGAAACAAACCTGAGGATGCATGACTACGTTAATGCAAGGTGTGCCTCAGAATGTTGCACTGGGCAAGAGGATGTATACATAATTCTGTCATTTAGGAACTATAACATTAAATTAGTTCATTAAAAATGATCTTTATTTTGTTTGTTTTTTACATGTATATGACAGATTATAGCAGAGCTTTCCAAACTGTGTGTCGCGACACAAAAGTGTGTCGCCACACACAGCGTGGTGTGTCGCCACACCACCCGGAAGCGGCGGCGCGCGCGGGCCGCCGCACGCCCCCCCCGCGCCGCCACCGTGCACGCGCGCGCCGCCGCACGCCCCCCCGCGCCGTCGCCGTGCACGCACGCGCCGCCGCTGCCGCTGGTGTGTCGCCAGCGGCAGCACTTTGAAAAGCCCTGGATTATAGGAATATACAGAATTTGAACTGTTGGGTTCTTGGTGCTCTCTGAAGGGAAGAAACAAGGAACCATCACGTAGGAAGCCACACCCCCACCAAGACTGCAAGGCAAGCTACTATACGTATATAAAGAGTCAGCAACCCCCCTTCTCCCTTGCACTGATGATGTTACGTAGCCTGGTAATGAAACATCTGCAAGAAAACAACCAAGCTCAGAGAGTACCAAGCACCCAACAGTTCAACACTGAGCTACAGATATTCTCTTCTATTAGAATATGAGCTCTATGCTTTGGGCTAATCATTCAAAAGATGGAAGGATCCATTTAAACCAGATAAACCAGAAATATATTATTTTGCAAGGGAAATGCATGGTAAATGCTAATTAACTTGATCAAACAGTGCTACTAAGCTTCATTGTTTTTTTAAAAAAAAGTATAATTAAATGGTAATCTTCAAACTTAAAAAAAAAAGGACGAGTGAAACACAAAACTATGCACCAAAAATTCCTTCAGCTGGAGGACTGCTGCCAATTTGCATACTGTAATTTAGGTTATGAATGAAATTTACATTTAAATAATATGAACATGACATCAGGAAGACAAGCTACTCATATTACAGAGGTCAGAAAGTTTAAGGCAGGTTAACAACCACAAGAAAAAAAATCAGGCAGATGTTGAGACCACTCTGCTTTGCAGAGCACTCACCTATTTCTTCTGTCAAGATATTTAAATCTTATAATGCTGTCTTTGAAAAATACAGCAACATGCAAGCCTCCTGCATATCAGTCTTGCACTGTATCACACATCCAAGAAATGGAAAGTACACCAGAATAATTCAGCAAGACTGTGTGATACAAATCAGTGTGCAAGAATCAAGCACCCAGTGCCCTAAATCAGAACGACTTGGATAATTAGCAAATCAAAGATCCATTTGACCCAGCATTCTGTTTATAACTGCAGCAAGACAGTTAACTTTCATGCTTACAAGCAGGACATTACAAGCCCTCCCATCTTTTGTTCCCAAGAGTTATCCTTTTTCTCAGTTGAAAAGTTCCATTTATTTTTGCTTAATCTAGCCCTTCCAGCCTGGAGCTGGAGTGAAATGTTTTGTGTTTCCCTAAACCCAAGTATCTGCTCTCTAGGATGATGCTCCTATTTCTGTTATAAGCACTGCAACACGCAGCAGAAAGCTTGTCAGCCGCAAGCACACTTTTAAATGGAACACGTGATTGTATAACCTCAGATTTTGTTTCTTTTAATAATTTTTGACAGCTAAACTATTAATCTTTCCAACTAATTTATACTTATGATGGAGGCAATTATACCCTTAGAAATATAAAAGCATTTTGTAAAAAATGGATACTTAATAACAGTTCTGAAATGCATATTTAGATAAGTAATTGCATAGTTATTCAGATGCTGACAAGCCTTGGCAAAAGAAACTGGGTGTTTTGTGGGTTGAAATTCATGCACCTATGTAATAAATATTCCCTTGTCCTGCTGCAGTGGCATCAAGGAGGTGTAAAACAAAATCACAATTCTGAGAAGCATGGCCAGAAACAAACCAGAGGGGTGTTGGTCACCAGAATTCCACTAAGGAACAAGGCAAACAGATACATTTGGAATACAAGGGTATTCCAAGAACAGTCCAGGGGTTATTAGGAGTAGGAGCAGGGGTAGAAACTGACCTACCAGATGTGCTTCTCTGTTGGCCCTGAACATTCCTTCACCTGTTTTCCTTGAGCCTGAGTGTTGCTTCATTCTCAACCTCTGAATCAGGCATTGTCCCAAACCTGGAAGAGCAGCTTTTGATGGATTTGGGCTGTTGGCTTCAAACCTGAGCTAACTGAAGTTGGTCACTGTCCAGAGCAATTGAGTCTGAA
Organism: Charina bottae; assembly: GCA_023362775.1. Lineage (NCBI taxonomy): Eukaryota > Metazoa > Chordata > Lepidosauria > Squamata > Charinaidae > Charina > Charina bottae. Next base: position 37,033,252 of record JALMGJ010000006.1, on the reverse strand, counting down.
TAGCCTCAAGAAACTTCATCTTCTGATGAAGACCCTTGCCAGTGGAGGCATGGCATTTATTTATATTCTTTAACGTATGGTAAGAATTGAGGAAAGAGGGATTTGTTCTGAGATTCTCCATCCCTCATTCATTAGAAGGGAGAGAAATGAACATAATTTAGAGAAGGATCATTCATAGAACACAAACAGAAATGTGTGTGCATGCTACACATCTTCAATCATACCAGGTACACACATAATCCCCCTCCAAAAAACATTCAAAGTATATTTTTTAATTTGTTACCTTTGTTAAAATTGAGATTTCATTAAAAAAACTGCACAAACCAAAGATGCATCAAACAAGTGATATAATTATGTGCATTAGAAAACAGAAATGATGCTACATGATGTGGCAAAAATAGGGAGATGTGAATGAAAAAGTAGCAGAAGATGAAAAGTTTCTTACTTCTGTAAGTCATTAATACTAATTCCTTTACTCCCTTGATCAATCTTCTGAACCTGGCATCATCCTCCAGTAATGCTGGGAAGCTGCAGTTCCACCATATCTGGAGAAGAGTGCCAGGCTGGGGAAGGCTGATCTAGATACGCTCCACAAAATCCTGATGCAGAAAAAGTCCACAGAGTTACAGCAACGTAAGGCCGTTTGAGACATCAGTAACCTGCTCAATTATGTTACCCTAGTATTTCTGTTGTCAAGCAATTATCAGACCCAGGGAAGGATCAGAGTTCTATGACAGAACATTTGCTATGCATTCAGAAAGCATCAGGTTTTCTGGCATATTCAAGTCAGATTGAAAACCTGTCTGAATTTCTGGAATGCTGTTAGACAGATTAGCAGTCAGACTTACTCAAAAACAGGCTCCTACATGTTATCATTTCCCAATAATGAAAACATCAGCAGCAACTGAGGAACTGCCTTTTTCAGCTTCTTCTCTCGTGCTCTTTATCATCTGGGGAAGCCACTAGGCGGCCTCAGCAAGAAACATTTTTTGACTTGGTTTCTCTTACCCTGCCAAGTTATCAATACTTTGGGTGACTTGCCTTTGAAGTCAGTTGTGAAGAATTTCTTTTTGGGAAGCCTTTTTCAATTGGATGTAGCTTTATTTTCAGATGTGTTTCCATCTGATCCTGATAAAATACTTTATTGCTCCTTATTGTGATGACATTGGTATTTAATGTTGATTTTTTGAGAGGTTTAGAAAGTAGGCTATAAATCACCAAATAAGTAAATTTTTTGGCTGGGAAATAGGAATGCTTGCCTTGTTGAGAGCAGTTATTGTGCATGTTGTGCTGTGCAGGTACTGGTTGTGCTACCCACAGGTATGGTTTAATGTGGGACTTTGGGGCAGATGTCCAAGGCCCCACCACTTATCCAGTATATCTACAAATCATATTCTTTGTCTCAATGGAGCTCTGAACAAGTAATTTTCAGTTTTCTGTTCATTTATTTCTGCACTGTATTCCCTTCCAAATGTAACTGCACACTTTTTTTGTGTGTGCCTTCGAGTTAGTGTTGACTCCTGGTCAACACACTGCATCATGTTAAAAAGTTGTATCTCAGGAACAAGAGTACGTTCCCTTCCCTAGAGTGAAGGTACCTCCCTTATAAAGGCTTTAAAAAGGAGGTACTTTATTCCTTGGTCATCCGTACATCCCCATAATATCCAATGCCAGTCCTTCCTATGACTGCTACACCTGGAGATGGTAGCTACTGTCAGGACTGTAGCAGGTCATATTCAGGCTAGGTAAAAGGTAAAGGTTCCCCCCGCACATTTGTGCAGTCGTGTCCGACTCTAGGGGCCGGTGCTCAACTCCGTTTGTTAGCCGAAGAGCCAGCGTTGTCCGAAGACGCTTCCACGGTCATGTGGCCGCATGACGCGCGCGGAACGCTGTTACCTACCCACCGAAGTGGTACCTATTCATCTACTTGCATTTGCATGCTTTTGAATTGCTAGGTCGGCAAGAGCTGGAGCTAGTGCGGGAGCTCACTCCGCACGCAGGGCTAGGGATTCGAACCTCCGAACTTACGATCTTCTGATCGACAAGCCTGGCGTCTTACCCGCTGAGCCACCACGCCCCTCATATTCAGGCTAGCACAGACCAAATTGAACTGTAACATTGAAAATAACTATTTTAAGTTTAAAGAGAAGTTGTTTAGGAGGATTGTGAACTGCCCAGTCGGGGTATCATCAATTGCTGTTGTTGACAACTATCTGTCATGGGCATCTCAGGGGACGAATGAGGACATGTGCATGATGATGTCATCAAATGTCATGATGCAAGTATGTAGTTGCATGACTATGTTATTGTGGTTTGTTACAGATATTGCTGCCACCTATGGTAATTACATGAACTAAGGGGAAAAATTACTAGTGTAGAGTTTAGTTTGGGTGTTTTTTAAGGTTTGGGTTAAGGAGAAGTGACAGAAAAGAGATAACCTGGATTTATTTGAATTAATATTTGGTCTTCTCACAATTCAATAATTGGTCTGTTCACTTGTTCTGGTGCCATACAAAATATTTCTTATGGTTCACTCAGTGCAGTTTAAAAATATTGTTCTTTGTAGAATGCACTTTATTCTTCCTATTCTGTGGAGGACAGAACCCATGTCAAGAAATTTAATTTATGTCTTATGAAATAAATGGCAAATACAAAAGAATTTTATGAACAATATGCTCATTAAAAATAAAAAGAAATGCTGGGTGAATTTCAAAAACAAGCCATCTGCTTTCCATGGCATCTGTAGATATTTTCCTATAGTTCTTCCAAGAAATTGGGACAGCTTTTGCATTTTTATTTTGCTCACTTTTTCAACAGCCAAACTTCATTGCGCCGCCCATAGGGTTTCATGGGGGGATCATAACCATTGCAAAAATAGAAGTCTTTGTGGAAAGTTGCCTCATTTCCTAAGGCAGAAGTTAGCTTGGCTGCATAATTCACATAGTCTGCTTCTTTTGCATAGCCTCCAAACTGCCTATGAAGAAGAAAAAAAAATCACAGCTCAAGTCATGTGTGAATGAAGCCCAGGGAGACGAATCTGAAAATGAATGTATCAGAGACGACAGTAGTTGTATTTGACAGGAAAAATGAGTGAATGATTGAAAGTTATATGCAAATTGAGAAAAAATTAGAGCAAGCAGATTAATTTGTGTACCTTAGTAAATTTTTTTTACTGAAGATGAAAACGTGCATGTGCAAATGCTGGTAGAAAGATTGTGGGTAGTAGGTAGACTTTGCAAGGAATGAACATTTCTTGAAAGAAGCAAAAGTGATTGTGTATAAGAGCATGCTTTGGGGCACTTTGTTATATGGAAGGTAGGTATATCAGGAGAATCAAAAAAGTTGGCTGAAGTGAGAATGGAGTACTTAAGAAATGAGTGGGTTATAACAAGAAGAGTTAAGATCAGGAATTAATGGGTGCTGAATGTATGTAAGTTGAATGTATGTAGGTTGTGAATGACCAACACAAAATGAATATTTAGAGGTGGTATGGTCATACAGATGGAATGAGTAAGGACTGAATCAGAAAACAAATATACGAAGGAAGAATGAATAGATTGAGAGGAAGGCCAAGAATACTGTGGTTGGATAGGATTGATAAGATCCCGAAAAAGAGAATTGTGAGAAGTTGGAAGAAAAAAATCCAAAGCATTAATCAGTGTAGGAATGTGGTGGAAACAAGGAGGATAAAAACTTATACAGATATATACTAAGTTGCTTGGTGTAGGCCAGATTTAATTATACAGTGAAACCCAGGTAGAGTGACCTGGGCACAGAGATTTCGCTTCTGTCTGTGCTCCTGCCCTCTGAAGATGCTGGCCACAGATGCTGGCGAAACGTTAGGAACCACAACTTCCAGAACACGGCCACACAGCCCGGAAGACCCACAACAGCCATTGAACTCCGGCCGTGAAAGCCTTCGACAATACATTAAGGAAAGTTAATTGCAGCCATGGACGAATCTACTGAGTCCTTCACTCACAACTTGTTTAAAGACACTTACATAGAATAAACAGCCATTTCTTCCCTTTCTTCAACCCGGATGCTCTCATCGGTCGGTGAAGGGGGGTTGTTCTGGAACTGGCTTGGAATCCGTAGCAGGACTTTCACTTTGTGCTGCAATGACCCGTCCTCTGCAGGAAACACTGTGCTGCACACTGGAGCCATCATCCCCATGCCAGCTCCTTAGAGTAAACATAAATAATTAGTTCTGCTTTACTGAGAAACAAAATGATGTTCACCTGTAAAGATGTTTTTAAGTGTTGCAAATATACAGCTGGGTTATAAAGAGAGCCATGAAAAGAGTACCTCACCTTGATTATTGCTTCCTCCAACATATTTAAGAAGCTTCAGCACTGCTTCACGTAAGGCCTCGTCAAAGGGCTTTCCTGTGAGCTCAACAGTGGCAAACTTCCCACCTTCATATGTCCTTTCCTCATAGGCTACCTCATCCTAGCATCACAAGAGATTAAAAAAAAGACTAATTGATGCAATTGCTGTAAATATTCTTAAGAAAAGGGCAGCTTATTTCAACAAGCAATATATCATGTAGGTTGGCTACTGACCTGAGGACTAGAAAACCCTTCAAGAAAGATAATGAATCATCCACATATAGGTTTACTATTCAAAGTGTAGATTTGAAAAATAAAGCCCATTTAGCCTTTAACCCAACTCTAACCATAACACCATTCTCCATGTGAATTATTGAATGGTCAGAGAGTAAGACAGGCAATAACCAGCCAGGAAGTCTGTTCTAGCCTGATTCCCACCCCCTGCCCCAAGGCTCTTGCCACCAACTATCCAATGGGTGGTATAAAGTGCTGTAATAATTGCAGTATGAATATTTATAGAACCTAAATGTAAACAAATTAAAGAACGAGATAAGTACATGCAATAAGCAAATGCTAATATTAAGCAAACAGGAAAACTACATCTTCACAAAACAACACCCACCAAGAAGTAGAGAACTGGCCTCAATCACTCTAAGACTGAACTCAGGGAATAAGGGTCAGGAACTTTGTATATAACTGAGAAACAAAAGGGAGATATTCATTCGCATGTGCAGGGATAGTCAGAAGTTTGCAAAAATACCTCCTAACTGTATAGAAAGAAAATCTGTAGCAGTACTCCTGTCTCCATTACAAGCCAATGAGGAACACGCGTGCTTATTTGCCACAACACAGTTAATTGAAAAAAAAATGTAAAAAATGGGACAGATGTGGAATTGAGTATCTGAGATTTGACTGTTTTTCTTTATTTGCATATGCACATACAGATCTCCTTTATGAAAATATTTATTATTTCAGTTGTCCTTTTTATTCACTCTGATATTGTTTGTGAAAAAAGGTGCTGGAAGCTGTATTCAAAATCCCAATGAGGCCATTCTACTTTGCAAGGAGAATAACCCTGCAGGTGACTCATTCAGGCAAGTCATAGCAAGGGCTCCCCTTTTCCCCAAACAGGCAGCCAATACACAAATCCCCAGATGCCTGAGCAAACGGACAGGGGAATCCACAATTATTTTAAATGCAAGCAGCTACACCAGGGATGATCCACAGCTCCTCCCTTTGGGCCAGAGAGCACAAAAGCTTTGGCATTTGGGTATCCTGGCTGGAGGCGGAAGGGGAATTGTGTCTAAGCAAAATCCTCCGCCCCTCCTCCTCTGTTTGAGAAACCTTTGCTTTGGGATGAAGAGGAGAGACAGCTAGGAGTTGAGAAAGGACTCTCTGGAGGAGACCAAGGAGGAAGAAGACCTCCGAAAGATATAAGCAAGATAGAGAATGGAAATAGCTACATGGCCTCACTGAGCTAGTTTACAGGAGAAGCAGAGAGAGAACCAGAGCTCAGGCAGAACTATGGCAGGGGTGAAGGTGAACTTGTCTGAGACTAGAGGTGAGGGCAGCTGTGACCTCCGCTCTTCCAGGGGCATAGCAAAGGCGGATAAAGTGGGCTTGGTGGGGTCCCTGGTCATAGCAGAGCTCTACGGGTTCCAGGTTTCCTCCCTGGCATTTCCAGACCACACTATGAAAGAAAAATTCCTGTCTGAAACCAGGATGCACCTTTCCTTATCACGGATGACTTCACACAACATGGTAAACCACACTGCAATTTGTTTATGGCTTAGCAAATATGTGTCAAGCTTTGGGGCTTGTAAACCATGGCTTATGGCCTAAATTGTGTATAAACCTGGTCATTCTAATTTGTCCAACATATAACGACTAAAAGAAACCACAGCTTAGTGCATTGTATGAACGCAGTGGATAACAATGAGTTATACAAATCAATGGACTTTCTTTGCTTCTGTGGTATTATATCATTATTAGTTTAAATCTTTCAAATAAAGGGATTTGCCTTCTTTGCAACTGCCACTGAACATTCATTCATTCATTCATTCATTCATTCATTCATTCATTCATTTATTTATTGAACTGTCTTCAATAGATTACCAACCAGAAATGCAATCACAAAGAATGCCAAAGTAATTACAGCCAATTGAAACCTGGCCTATTATATTATGTTATGTTATGTTATGTTATATATATATTATTATTATTATTATTATTATATTTTAATTATATTATTATTATTAATATCGTTATAACTTTTTAAAAATATGCTAAGTAGCCTTGAAGATTATCTATTTTTATTTGCTTTTATTATTTAAATGCCATGTGTAACCAATACAGTATTGATTGGTTTGCCAGCAGCTGCTCTCTAAGCATACTGTAGTTGTCATTGTTCCAGAAAAACACAGCTGAAATGGTAGCCTTTGACAAAAAAGCCTTTTAGGCTCAGTCTCATGAGACATTTTCCTGGGGAGAACTGAGAATCTGTTAAGCCACTGAAAGAAGAATGGAGAAAGAAGACAGACAAATCTTAAGAACTACACTGCTTTGAAGCTGGTGGGTATTCTGGAATGACATAGAAATCATGGGAATAAACAACCCTTCTCTCACTGTTTCACAATAGCGGCCTGTTACAGTTGTGTATTGTGTCTGGGGCTTTGTTTCATTTTAGCAACTTGTATCAAACCAGTCATTATTGTAAACCATGGCTTTGATCTGGTAGTGTAGGAATCTAGCCAAATCATAGTTCAGTGAGATATGTGAACCCAAACAGTGAGCCAGTGTGGTTTACTGGCAAACCTGCTAAGTTTGTATGCAGGGACTATTTGAAGTTCACTAAGTTGTATTATTATTATTATTATTTTAATTAATTAATTAATTAATTTTTATCCCTTTATTATTTTTATAAATAACTGAAGGCGGCGAACATACCTAATACTCCTTCCTCCTCCTATTTTCCCCACAACAACAACCCTGTGAGGTGGGCTGGGCTGAGAGAGTGTGACTGGCCCAAGGTCACCCAGCCGGCTTTCATGCCCAAGGCGGGACTAGAACTCACAGCCTCCTGGTTTGCCATTGGCTCCTTCCAAGGGCTGAGACAGGGACTGGCCCAAGGTCACCCAGCCGGCTTTCATGCCTAAGGCGGGACTAGAACTCACAGCCTCCTGGTTTCTAGCCCAGCACCTTAACCACTGGACCAAGCTGGCTCTCCATTATTACTTGCAGAGTAACCTAAGACATGACATTGAACTCTGATGGATCAGATCTAAAGTCCATCCAGCCCAGAACACAGTTTCCTGCCATGGCCAATCCGACAAACCCAACTGGAAAAGCCAACAAGTGCTTACTTCTCTGTAGCTCAACAATGAGCGACCTGCACTATGTTTATTGGTGACTGGAAACCCCTTATGGACTTTTTGTGTAAAAAAGAAAAAAATGAACTTATGATTTATGGTTTTGATGATTAAAGGATAGATTATAGAAAGAAGAGAGTCACAATGTAATTTTAGAGAGAGGTCAATTTATAATTGTACTTAAAACTGCTGTAAAGAAGATTGTAAGCCACCTCTTTCTAACTTTTTTCTTTCTTTTCTATTTTTCTGCTACTCTTTTTCTTTTTGCACCTTTAGTTTTTTCTTTCATTTTTTCCTTTTCTGCTCTATTTTAGTTTGTATTAGTCTTATTCTTGTGTTTAAAATTTTCGGTAACATTATATATTTAAAAAAAATGACGAGGGACCTGCAGTCTGCATGCAACCCTTGGAGCTCATAAGCTTGTACTGTGAAACTTTGGCAACAACGTTTTTTCAGCAGCACAATTTTGGGCCATTCTTTAACAGCGGCTGAAAACAGTTTGTATTAAGCCTTAAGTAGGGCTGAACGTTTTTACCCTGTCCCTGTGAACCCTTAAATAAAACAAATAACAGAGAGAGAGAGACATTGAAGTGTGCCTGTGAAAAGACTGCTCAGCCCTGCTGCAGCTTCTTTCCTGAAGCAGGTCACGTTGGCTCTGGCACAACAGGTGGGAGGAACACAGCTGGAAACAGTATCATGTAATTATAAGCCCAGAATCATGGACAGGGGAAGGCTCACCGCTCCTCACCCAGGCACCCCTTTTGCTCCTACGAGAAGGCTCACAACTCCATGCAATTAGGGCAGATTTTCAGTACACACACGGAACTCCTGTTCCATTTCATTCTCATCTATTTTACAGGTCTATTTTGGGCAATAAACAAACCATTCTAAACTTCTTAGGGAAAGGTGGGATACAAATGTGACAACTATACGGTAGATTTAGAACACTCACATTAATGCCGAGTACTAGGAGAAAACACGACCAGCTGTGAAACAGCAGGTGATTTGCCTTCTTCCTTTCACAGAAAGAAAATGTAAGATTCTGACTAGCATCTACACCAGGGCTTTCCAAAGTTTTCCCGCGGTGTGTTGCTGCGGGAAAACCCGTAAATGCCACTGTTGCGGCAGCACGCAAAACCCCGGAAGCGCTGCTGCCACTTTTGATTTTTGCGCGCCGCCGTTGGTGTGTCGCCGCGGGAAAACCCGGAAGCGCTGATGATGATCAGCACTTCCGGGTTGTGTGGCGACACACCAGACTGTGTGTGGCGACACACTTTTGTGTCGCGACACACAGTTTGGAAAGCTGTGATCTACACTGCTTGTTTTCGTATCACATGCCTGTCAGTGCAAGGAATGGGTTGTGCATGTATTATTCTTCAGTCTGTAATTAATCTCATGCAAGAAAGATAATGTGTCTGTATATTATCTGCTCAATTGTGTCCGATTCTCAGAGACTGCCTAGAGAAATCCCTGCAGTTTTCTTAGCAAGGTTTTTTGGAAGTGGTTTGCCACTGCCTCCTTCCTAGGACTGAGAGGGAGTGACTGGCCCAAGGTCACCCAGCTGGCTTTGTGCCTAAGACAGGACAAGAGCTCATGGTCTTCAAGTTTCTAGCCTGATGCATTAACCCAGGGGTCCCCAACCTTTTTGGTACCAGGGACAGGTTCCGTGGAAGACAATTTTTCCATGGACCAGGGGGCAGGGTTTGCAGGTGGGAGCCAATCGTGCGGATGGGGGGTGGGGTTTGTGAGCGGGAGCCAATCATGCAGACTGGGGGCGGGGTTTGCAGGCGGGAGCCAATCACGTGGATGGGGCGGGGTTTGCAAGCGGGGGCCAATCGGGTCTCGCACTCCTCGGCCCACCTCTCTGCCCTTCTTTGCTGCACGCTGATAGGTGGAGGTGTTTCCTCTTCAGGGTCCCCACCAATCAGCTGCTCCGTCTCCGTCTTTGCACCTTCCCAGCTTCTTCCTGCTACCGGTTGTTCTTCCTCCGACTCATGGCGGCAGGGACAGGCTCGTTCCTGAAACCACCGCTCACCTCCTGCTGTGCGGCCCACTTCTTAACAGGCTGCAGCCCACTACACCACTACACCAAACTGGTGTGTGTGTGTGTGTGTAGAATAGTTGCAGCCATAAGCCTACAACTGGGAGCTAGAAAGGATTTAAGATCCTTTGGATTTAAGATTAAATCCCTTGGATTTAAGATCCTTTGGATATAAAGGATTTAAGATCCTATGGATGTAAAGGATTTAAGATCCTATGGATATAAAGGATTTAAGATCCTATGAATATAAAGGATTTAAGATCCTATAAAAGATTTAAGATCCAATCTCTGTTGGCCTTTATGGAATAGTTTCCCCCAGATGACAGTAGCACTCTCCCTTTTGATTTTTCAGAAATTGTTAAAAGAGTTGGTCCTTTGGGGACCAAGGACAGTGATTAATATGCTATCCTGGGATGAGATACGACCTTGGTAATTGGATTATTGTATTTATTGTGATATTTTTCCACTTTTAAATGATATGTATTTGTATTGGTTACTTATGATTCTAGATGATGATGATGCTATTTACTGCAGATCTTTCAATTCTGTTTGTTCCAATAGAAGAGAATATATTTAGCTCAGGGTTGAACTATGACGTCCTTGGTGCTCTCTGAGCTTGGCTGTTTGCTTGCAGACGTTTCAATACCTGACTAGGTAACATCATCAGTGGTAATGAGTGTGGGGTTTGCTCCCTGTTTATATACAGTAGCTTGCCCTGCCAGTGTTGGTGGGGGTGTGGTTTTCTCCTTGGAAGCTTACTTACTTACTTATTTATTTATCTTCTATCCCACCTTTATTATTTTTATAAATAACTCAAGGCAGCAAACATACCTAATACTCCTTCTTCTTCCTATTTCCCCCACAACAGCAACCCTGTGAGGTGAGTTGGGCTGAGAATGAGTGACCGGCCCAAGGTCACCCAGCCGGCTTTCATGCCTAAGGCGGGACTAGAGACTCAAGAGTTTCCTGCTTTCTAGCCCAACCAATAGACCAAACTGGCTTGATTAGGGTATTGTTTTCTGCTTGAATGTTTGTCAACCAATCTCAGTGAGCACCAAGGACTCCACAATTCTGTTTGTTTGATTGAGGTGGCATAGAAGCCCAAGTATAAATTTTAAATAAATAAATAAATAGCGCTATCTCCAGCCAACATGACCCTGCAGATCAGAGATGATAGCTCTCTTCAAAACATTTGGATGGTGTCAGACTGAGTTTGACTGAATTAGGGGGTAGAACAACATTTCTCCTTAATGGGCAGCAATAGCAAGCATTGCCCATTCTAGCAATCACTCGGTTATTGTACTGGGTTTATGCAGCCTGTTAAACTACCGCTTGCTTAATCACCGCTTGCTTAATAATTTGGTTAAGCCACAATTGACTGGGATTGCACCACACACCACACGACAATGCGGATGAATGAAGCCCCCAGGTGCCCATTTCTTCCAGGCCCTCGCTCTGGGACGTTCCACTTCCTTGTCCAGTAGAGTAGGTGACCAAGACGATTCCTCTGGCCCTGGGCAGACCCCGCCCTCTTTCCTACCTTCTCCCCCTTGTTCAGGACTCGGCAGGGCCAAACCTCCGCTGTCCCAAAAAGGGAATTTCTGATCATCCCAAACATGATGAACGGCTGGGAGGGATAATCCGCTCCGCAGGAACCAGCGCTCCTCGGCCGACTGCGTTTCTCGCGTTTCCGCGCAGCGAGGCAGAGAGAGCGCGGCCCTCAGCTCCGCCCTTCCAGCGCTCAGCAGCTGCAGGCCCCGGCTAGGGAAGGGCAAAGAGGGAAGGGCAGCGAGCAGCAGCGGTTGGATCAGCCGGTCTGGGCCAGAGCACGAACAGCGCAGTCGCCCGTTTCGCTGTTCCCGCAGAGACACGGGGGTTGTGCTAGCTGCTAGGCAAAAGAGGAGGAAGACATTTTAGCAGGATTGTTGTTTGTTGTTGAGAGGAGGAGAAGGAAAGCTTTACTCCTGTGCCGCTACCAGCAATTCGAAGGGCAGAAATAAAAGCAGCGAAGCTTTTAATAAGTGGTAGGAGAAGTTTCCTGCTCGGTGGAATGAACTTTTTAAAAAAAGTTACTTGCGAAACAAGAGCACCTGTAGTGTTAGAAAGTGGTAACACGCAACAGCGTGGGGATGGGTAGCTACGAATTTATTTTGCTGCAGCCATGTAATCAGGTGTTGAAGCCAGACCGCTCTAGCGCCAGTGGCTTCTTATGATATATGACTGTTCCGTGTGATACATAGGTAGGTGTATTTTAAAACGGGCCTGCTGGTTTAGCTCAAAAGCATCGTTTTTTGTTCTGTCACTTCTTAAAGATAAAATAAGTAGTTTCCATTGCTGAAAATGCTCCCAGATGATCCCTTCCCTTCTGTACCTCTCATCAGCATGGAAGTCAACTGCTTGACAGACCAGAAATGTAAATAGAATTTATTGTCATAGTTTCCCCTTAAGAATATAAACAGAACTTTGGTCCAAGACAGTTGTTTCTCTGGCAGGTAACTTAATACAGTGTACATCAGCTAACCTTGACCCTCTAAATATATTGCACTACAATTCCTATTATCTCCAGCCAGTATTGTTGGGTGTGATGGGAACTGTAGTTGAAGGGCACCAGGCTGGGGTAAACTGGCTTATGTTGTGATTCTGCAGAGTATCAGCCTGGATAGGAGCTGGAGATGCCAAGGGCTGAAACTCGGATTTCCTGCAGTTCTTATTCTATTTTTTTAATCTCTTTAATCATGTCTGATTCTTGGAGACTGCCTGGACAAGTCCCTGAAGTTTTCTTGGCAAGGTTTTTCAGAAGCGGTTTGCCATTGCCTCTTTCCTAGGGCTGAGAGAGAGTGACTGGCCCAAGGTCACCCAGCAGGCTTTGTGCCTAAGGTGGGACTAGAACTCCCGGTTGCCTGGTTTCTAGCCTGGTGCCTTAACCACACCAAACTGGCTCTCTCTTCCATATTACTTGTGTCATTTTATAATGGATAAAGTATCAAGGAAGTAGCTATAATCATTAATTATGCCACTGAGTTTACCAAAACTTATACTTAGACCTTAAAACATAAATCTGATTCCAATATTTTCTTCTAAAGCCTGTTTTTTTTTCAACAAAGGGACAAGAAAAGAGTTTAAAGCAATTTGGTCAATTTGGGGGGCAAATTTTTTGGAGTTGTATTATTTATGATACAATTTCCCAGGCCTTTTTGTTCATGTTGTCAGCTCTGTTATAGGTGTGTGTGTGTGTGTGTGTGTGTGTGTGTGTTAGTGTGTATATCAGTGTATTCTTTTAATTAACTGAAAATAATACAGCAGGTACAATATGTACATAAAGTCAGTGACACCAGCCGCCTAAGGCAGCTGACAGAAGTTTAGGATTTGCTTACTTTGAGCATAAAACATACTCAGTGTTATGTCAGGTTGGATTACACAGCGGTATCAAGAGTGATGGAGCAGGCAGTGGATGTAGCTGCATGTCAAGCAACAGAAGGGAAGTTTAATTGCATCACTCAAGCAGGCTGTTGTACTAATGGGCCCTTCACTTGCATATTAATTAGATAACAGGATGACAATTGCACATTCTCACTGAAAAACACCAGGTTGTGATGAAGAAAAAGTAGGTGGAACAAACTTTCACAGCTATGCACTATAAAATGAGGGCTAATCAAGGACAAAGGAGTGGAAGCATGCTTGCTTTTTTAAAAAAATAATAATTAAATATATGTGGGTCACTCTATTTTGGAGAGGGTTTGGAGTGGAAAATATCACCAGTACAGATTCATAAGAGCTACAATGTCTGTTCTGTAGGGCAAGACAAAACACTTATTTTTGAAATTAAAAGCTAATCATTCTTAAGAAATGTGATCTTCTCTAGAAAAGAGAAAATTGCCTGAATTACTTGAAGCCGCTCACCAGTCCTTGGCTAGCTCATGAATAGTCTCAAGCAATGATTAAAGCAGCTGTGCAAAACTTAAGAGTTTCCATATGGGCTGATATCCTTCAGATCTAAATTCTGAATCAAGTAAATTTAAATACGACGCTGAAGATATCTCCAGAGAAATAGAATGAGCAGAGTCCATTTAAAGTTTTAAATATGTTTTAAGCTTCTGATGATTGACTATAAAACAGATTCTCCAAACAGCAGCAGGTGGAGACACTGTTGTTCACATGCTCCTGAATGAGCCCTGGGGAAATGGGTCTGTGCAGATCTTCAGTGGGGTGTCTTGATTCAATAAAGTTTTAATCATTCACACAAATCTTGAAATCTCAGCTGCTAGCTGAGGAGCGTGGCTCTATCTACTTGCTGATCATCTGATCAGTGAATCAGCCGCAACTATGAGCTCCCTCCTCAGACATATGTTCAACAAACAAAACTATACTCCTTCAGCCAGAAAACCAGACAGTCCCACACAATCAGCCAAACATTCCTCCCCAAGGTTCAGCAGATCAGCTTCACAACTGTCCGGTTCCCTTGCAAAACTCTCCTGCCTTCTTTTTGCTGCTGCTGCTGCTGCTCTTCACAGCAACCAACTGTCTATTCTCTTTCTAAAGAATGCTGACATTTAGAATTGTTTTTTTAACCTGAATCTCAAAGCAAATCAGTAATCTTGAAAATTGAATTGAACTCCGACACATCCAAATTTTGAATCTGGATTGGATCAGGGCTGATAGGCATATCTTATATGTACTGAAAACTCTTCAGTGGGAAAGGAGGCCTCTTGAGAATTCACAGGCTACATGGGCCAGCCATGTAGATTTCTGATTTGCCACTGGAGATTTCTGTTTATGTTCTATAGACATGGGACTTAGCAGGATTGAATTTAGCTAGATATGAAGGCATAGTGTTGAAAACAACAGTTGAAGAAGGAAGGAAGGATTATTTTTCAAATAACAAGAAATCACATGTTACAAAGCACTCGTGAGTAGAAGCATCTTCAGTGAATCAGCATTGAACCTATGCCCTTTTAGCCAGTCTTTTATTGTGTGGTTTCCTAAGAATCTCAGGAACGGCTAGTCTCCTTCCTTCATGAAAAATAAACTAATCCCTCTGAGCTCGCCTCCGTGCATGTGTCCTCTTCACTGGCAGCCTTTGCAGCTGGAGGTTACTAAGCTGCTGACTCCTCCTGGCCTTGTAGCGGATAGGAAGCAGTGCCCTGCTCATGATGCGGAGCCTCTCGTTCAGCTCTGCCAATCTTGTCTTTACTGAATTCACTTGTTTCAGGAGATTATCAATTGCTTCTGAAGCAGGCCGGAGGCTGCAGATTAGAAAAAGGGTCATGAGGTGCTGTACAGATTAGCGTTCAACTTAAACTGTAGCAATCGGCTGACAAGCAATGGCATACGGTGACAAAGTGTAGGTCACAAGTTATGATAAAGTGTCAACATGGTAAGGGCAGCCTTCCCCAACCTGGGACTCTTGAGATATGGCGGACTGCAATTTCTGCCATTCCTAGCCAGCATGGCACTTTGACATTTTAGATATGGAGATGTAATCCAACACCTCTGGATTACTTGTCGGTTTTTGATAGGAAAAACATCCAAGCCTTCTGCTGGTTAGGTTAACCATACTTCCTTCTTCTGAGGTCCACCAAAGCTCACACTGGCTGGGTCCTTTGATTTGCACCCAATTGACATCTTTACCACTGAGAAAGCAAGAGAATCTTCTGAAAGGCAGGACACATTGTACATTAAACTAACTTTAAAAGGCAATTATTTCAAAAATTACAGGTTAATATACAACCATATAAAAAGGTAAAGGTTCCCCCCGCACATTTGTGCAGTCGTGTCCGACTCTAGGGGCCGGTGCTCATCTCCGTTTGTTAGCCAAAGAGCCAGCGTTGTCCGAAGACGCTTCCACGGTCATGTGGCCGCATGACGCGCGCGGAACGCTGTTACCTACCCACCAAAGTGGTACCTATTCATCTTGCATTTGCATGCTTTCAAATACAACCATATACTAGTCTACAAAATCTTTTGATACTGAAGCACAAAACAAAACTGACAGAAGATGAAATCCCTAAATAATACTGTTTATATGAGTATGCATGACACCTGATGTTTTACACTGTCCATGACATTTTACAGAGTAGCCTACAATTCAAATTCAGCAGTAAAGATGTCTAAACTACCAACAATGCAAAATATTTCAACATAGCAGAGATATGTCATGTTAGAAGCTCATGATGATAAAATGGAAGGAGCACATTCTTCTCCTTCATATGATTAATATTAATCATCTGAATCAAGTATACATTCTAGAAATAGTAATAACTGATAGAGGATTATTTGAATGTTGAAGTGCTTCATTCATGCTATCTCAGCAACCCTTACACTTAGCTTATTATATAGACTAATAGTATTTTAATTGTCATTCTTTTGATATTTGTTTTAAAGAACAAGCAAAAAGAAAAGAACATTATGTCAATATTTTCCTAAGGGTCATAATTTGCTTGAATTCTGTAGTGTCTGATAAAGAAATTTTTTTACAGTGCAATTCCATTTGTGTTTATATAAGTGCCTGCCTACTGATTTCAACCAGCCCAGCTAATTGTATATTCAGTGCCTGTGTGCATGAGCATGTGAGAGAGAGAGAGAGGGAGGGAGGGAGGGAGGGAGGGAGGGAGGGGGAGAAGTGAGAGAGAGAGGGAGAGGGAGAAACTCGTGCTGAATGCATTTCTAATCTTTGGAAAATGGATTAGGATAGGCATTTTATTATGTGTTTAGCATGACATTTAAAATCCTTTAGAGGCTCCTGTACACTTAACTACCACTTTGCATTCACTTTAAGAGCATATTTTACACAGGGGAGCATTTCATGCTTACAACTGGCACCATAAATGTTTCATAATA
This sequence comes from Charina bottae, assembly GCA_023362775.1. Taxonomy (NCBI): domain Eukaryota; kingdom Metazoa; phylum Chordata; class Lepidosauria; order Squamata; family Charinaidae; genus Charina; species Charina bottae. The sequence goes on along the minus strand of JALMGJ010000006.1, from coordinate 37,016,675 downwards.
TAAGCAAATAGCACTCATCTTTTCCAACGTTAAAAATTCCATTTTTGTTATTTAAAAAGAGTTAAGTTCAATAATTTATTTGCTCTAAATGGAAACCAATCCTCCTCCTTCCCCCTCATATAACCTACATCCCATTTTACCTACCCCACTCCAATATCTCTGTTTCTATTTCTCTCAGCATTTTTGTGCAGCTACTCAGCGGGTAAGACGCCAGGCTTGTCGATCGGAAGATCGCAAGTTCGGAGGTTCGAATCCCTAGCCCCGCGTGACGGAGTGAGCTCCCGCACTAGCCCCAGCTCTTGCCAACCTAGCAATTTGAAAGCATGCAAATGCAAGTAGATTAATAGGTACCACTTCGGTGGGATGGTAACAGCGTTCCGCGTGTGTCATGCTGGCCACATGATCCTGGAAGCGTCTTTGGACAACGGTGGCTCTTCGGCTAACAAACGGAGATGAGCACCAGCCCCTAGAGTCGGACACGACTGCACAAATGTGCGGGGGGAACCTTTACCTTTACTCTTGAATTATGAACAGAAATGTCTTGCTTTCTGGTGGATGGACCCCCCTTACCTCCTGATCTTTACAGGTCTAATTCATTTGTTAAGCTGAAGCATCACTATCCAAGCCATCTTAGAGTTATCTATAGGAGATGCAGCCTGATCCTTCCTGCATTTACTCAGAAGTCAGTGTGATGAGTTCAAAAGAACTGTCTTGTTCCCTCAGCCCTGTGCCTATTCTCTTGTAAGCAAATCTTACAGATGTCAGTGTAATTCTAAATACCATATTACAGATTTCTATAATAGCATTGTATTTGTTATTTTTTATTACAAGGAAACACACACATACATAGACACGCTAACTACAGAGTATTGTGGTTCCAACAAAGGAAACAATATTAAAGACTGAAACTCATTTTGTCCTCATGGAGGTACATATAAGTGAAATGTGTCACAAGTAAGTGGAATGTGATGTCCGGCACAGAAACAAAAATCCTAACTTCTCCTACACTGAGGAGCCTCTGAGAGCCTCTGACAGCCAATGGCAAGAAAAGGCTGGAGCTGCAGTTCGGCAGCAACTGGTGGACCACAGGATCCCCACATCTACTTTATTTATTTATTTAATATTTATCCTTCCTTTATTATTTTTATAAATAACTCAAGGCAGCGAACATACCTAATACTCCTCCCTCCTCCTGTTTTCCCCACAACAACAACTCTGTGAGGTGAGTTGGGCTGAGAGAGAGTGACTGTCCCAAGGTCACCCAGCCGGCTTTCATGCCTAAGGCGGGACTAGAACTCTCAGTCTCCTGGTTTCTAGGCCAGCACCTTAACTACTAGACCCCCAGAAGGACAGATTTTACAGAAAGATGAACTGCCACCCTCTTATTCTTACCTAGATAGTTCTGGCAGCAGGGTGTCAGGGTGACTCAGCAAAGAGAACTTTATTTGCCAAAAGATGCTGTTCCCCCACTTCTCCAACAGGCGTGTGATGCTCTTGGTGCCTTGAATGTTGACGTTGTCCGCTACAGTACCAGAATTGACACAACAGTGCAGGAAAAAAAGACTCAGAAACAAAATAGTTTTCTTACCAGCTATCAATTCACAGCTGCCTTTATGGATTAAAGAACAGCTGTAAATAGTGTAGTCCAGTGTTTCTCAACCTTGGCAACTTTAAGACATGTGGACTTCAACACCCAGAATTCCTCAGCAGCATGGCTGGCTGGGGAATTCTGGGAGTTGAAGTTACATATCTTAAAGTTGCCAAGGTTAAGAAACATTGCTCTAAAGCACAGCTTTCCAAACTGTGTGTCGCGACACTTTAGTGTGTCGCAACACACAGTCTGGTGTGTCGCCACACAACCCGGAAGTGGCAGCGGGGGTGTGCACGGCCGCCATGCACATGCGCGCCCCCCGCACCGCCACCGTGCACGCCCCCGCCCCCGCGTGTGCCGCCGCCGCCGTTGGTGTGTCAACGGCGGTACTTTAGAAAGCACTGCTCTAAAGAATTCACAAACACAGATGGCTCTATATTGATACAAATATGAACGTTTTTGTAAAATACTGAATGACTCCTCTATAATCTAAGTACAGGAAGCTAACCTACAAACAAATGCAAGATGAAAATGCTACCCATATATCTCTGGGATTATAACAATATAACAATATAATACATAGTAACAATATAATATAACCTCTAAATTGAATCAGCTTTCCAAACCATATAACCAGGTCACATAAAACAGATCAATCCATTTGAATTTATCTGCCAATTTAATGGCCTTTTCCCCTGCACAGAAAGGCTTTTCCCAGATCAAATCAACCAGACTGGATCAACTTGATTGAACAATCCAATTCAGTGATCCATAATTCAAGTGAGATTTGACCTGATTTGTACACCTCACAGGGTTGTTGTTGTGGGAAAATAGGAGGAGGAAGGAGTATTAGGTGTGTTCGCTGCCTTGAGTTATTTATAAAAATAATAAAGGTGGGATAGAAATAAAATAAAATAAAATAAAATAAAATAAAATAAAATAAAATAAAATAAAATAAAATAATAATAATAATAAAATAAAATAAAATAAAATAAAATAAAATAAAATAAAATAAAATAAAATAAAATAAAATAAAATAAAATAAATAAATATAGGGGTCGGCAGAGAGAGGCACACATATAGCCTTTCAAAACTTTCCACCAAATGTGGGTGGTCAATTTCTCCAAACTTCTCCAGGGGAAATAATAAATCTCCAACAATTTCTCAAGAGCATGTCTCATGCTCACTGGACCGCAATGAAATAAATTATTTCATTATAATTGGAAATGAAGGGAAGCTGATTGCAGACTCTGGAAAGACAATCGTACAATGAATGCCAGGGTATTTACTCACTCTGTGGGCCCCTCATCAAATAAGTGCAAAAAAACTACATCAGCAATGAGCATTTCTCCAAAATGCTCCTTTGAAATAATCTGTAGATCAAGTTTTCTTTTATCAAATTGAAATAGATGGGGGGAAGGATCCAAAAAATTTCTCTTCACAGCACTACTTTAATGCTGTGTTGAAAGTTCTCATAGGATAATTTATTTATTTAATTGATGTATTTAATTTTTATCCTGCCTTTATTATTTTTTTATAAATAACTCAAGGCGGCGAACATACCTAATACTCCTTCCTCCTCCTATTTTCCCCACAACAACAACCCTGTGAGGTGAGTTGGGCTGAGAGAGAGTGACTGGCCCAAGGTCACCCAGCCGGCTTTCATGCCTCAGGCGGGACTAGAACTCTCAGTCTCCTGGTTTCTAGCCCTGCACCTTAACCACTAGACCAAACTGGCTCTCAATAACACTTAAGCCACTGCCGCAGCATTTTTTTCCTTAAACAGTTGTCTTTCCTCAATAGATTACCATTCCTCTTCTGGGATATCACATATCCCCAGTATCCTGCAACTGGACAAAATAAAGTATTATTCCAGTTTGTGTTGTCAGTGCAATTATTACTGGGATGTATTTTCACTATTTAGTATTTTAGGTGCAATCCACCATATTCATTTGAGTTCAAGCCCCACTGAATAGTTCCTTCTGAGTAAAATACTGGATAGGTTTGCAAAGTTAGACATTCCCATCCAAAGTCAGGCATTCCCATCCATGCTTATGTAGCACTTTTGACAGTATCTAATTAAGACTTTGGTTCTCTTCCATTTCTATTCTTTGAAATATGTGGACTCCTCATCTCCAGCAATGAAGCACAGAAGGTTCCCCTACCTTCTTAAAAAGCTTTAAACCCAAGAAGAGTTGTCTCCATAGAAACCCTATCTCACTGGATCAGCTCTTTTCCACCTCTTTTATGCAGACATTGAGACAGCAGTGCTGGAACATACTGGAGCACTAAAGATAAAAACTTAAGTGTTGGGGAAAGGCTAAAAGAAAAAAAAACCACCCATTTTTCTGTAGTCCCAGCTTCTGATTACCTCACTTAACTTACCCTATCTCTATATGCATTCATAGTTCCTACCTTTCCAAGAATCAGCCTAACAACAACAGTAAGTATAAAAAAGTTAGCACTGCATATCAAAATATCATTCAAGCATAATATTGCACTAAATTTTAAACTGGAATTTAAACTCAACAAAAGAGAGTGCATGAAGGTTTTCCCTTGCACAGTCGTGTCCGACTCTAGGGGCTGGTGCTCATCTCCGTTTCTTAGCCGAAGAGCCAGCGCTGTCCGAAGATGCTTCCACGGTCATGTGGCCAGCATGACGCACGCGGAACGCTGTTACCATCCCACCGAAGTGGTACCTATTTATCTACTTGCATTTGCATGTAGTGACATGGCTGGCTGGAGAATTCTGGGAGTTGAAGTCCACACATCTTAAAGTTGCCAAGGTTGAGAAACACTGCTTTAAAGGGTTAAACAGGCAAAGACAGATAGGTTTCCACCCTCAAGAATGTGACTCATCTAATGTTCCACAACTGCTGCTTTCTTGCCTTACTTGCACCACTTACCTCCGTCTCTGTAGTCCCACTCCTGAATCTGATCCAGAAAGTCCTCCTTACAAAGGCTGCTGGGCAGAGAGTGGAAGAAGAGGAGAAGTGGGAGAGCACTTATGATGGGCTTGGTCAGAGCTTTCATCTTCTAGGTCAAGAAAATATAATCGAGTTCTGAGTTTCCTTTTTAAAAAAAGAAAGAAAGAAAGAAAGAAAGAAAGAAAGAAAGAAAAAGAGAAAGAGAAAGAGAAAGAGAAAGAGAAGAAGGAAGGAAGGAAGGAAGGAAGGAAGGAAGGAAGGAAGGAAGGAAGGAAGGAAAGAAAAGAAAGCTATTCAAAGAAGCAGAAATAACACAATATACAGTCCTTGCTAGGCTACTGTATACAGTTATATTCAACAGATGAGGAATTATATTTCTGGATATTTTTTGCCTTTGGAAAACTGGTGAGTTGTAGAGATGGTACATTAAGGAGAGAAAGAATGAAACTCCCCTAAAATTTGCTACATGATGCCAGATGTAATTTTCCCCAGCCCCATAATTTTGCCGAGATTTGGTGAAATTTGATCTTACTGGATCAAGGTCATTAGACGATTGTCATATTAGTAACACAGCAACCCCATTTGTTCTGTTAGTAAAAAGGTAAAGGTTCTCCCCGCACATTTGTGCAGTCGTGTCCGACTCTAGGGGTTGGTGCTCATCTCCGTTTCTTAGCCGAAGAGCCAGTGTTGTCCGAAGACGCTTCCACGGTCATGTGGCCGGCATGACGTGCGCGGAACGCTGTTACCATCCCACCGAAGTGGTACCTATTTATCTACTTGCATTTGCATGCTTTCGAATTGATAGGTTGGCAAGAGCTGGGGCGAGTGCGGGAGCTCACTCCGTCACGCGGGGCTAGGGATTCGAACCTCTGAACTTGCGATCTTCCGATCGACAAGCCTGGTGTCTTACCCGCTGAGCCACCATGACCCGTTTGTTCTGTTAGTCCTCACAAATATGGCTCTAAATGTGTGTGAGGCTCAAATTAGACTCAATTCATTTTATTCGATTTCGTATGGCCATCCACTCCAGAAGACTGCTAGGTTGTTGGCAACATCCTTTTTTACTGAAAATATTTGGTTAAAAATAGGAAAATTATACTTTCCATTTAAAATAAAAGTTGGCTAAATAAATATTTGTTTATGATGTAAATAAATAATTTTATTGTAACAAATATACTTCAGAAGGAAAGTTCAGCATTTACTTCGGAGCAGATACTGCCACATTTCATATTATTTTGGAACTATATAAATTCTAACTATCAAGTTAAAAAGTCCTATTTTATTGTTATGATATGAATGTTTCTAGAATAATGTATTGTAACTACAATAAATGATGTAGTTATTTAGATTCAGTTCATCAGAGGGGAAGTTTGTTTTAAAATTTCTTAGTCCTTCCATTTCAGATGCTGATGGTAAATTCAATAAGGAAGTTCCTTATATCACTATTTTTTTGCCAACACTGCTTGGAATTTTGCTGGACAGCTCCATTTCAGTGGATTTCCATGCTCTAACTGCTGGTCTCCTATGCCTCTCTTTGTGATGTCATAAATGGAGCCATACTCAACTATCTGAAGAAGACTAGGTGGGAGAAAATAAGAAGATACTCTGAGCAATAATAAATCTATTGTACCAACACCTGCTGTCGGAAAGTCAAATACTGTACATTTTTTAAAAAAAGTCTCCAGTCTTAAATTATGGACAGTAAAGAAGGAAAATAGCATATTAATCTAAATACAATTACCTAATCAGGTATGATGGCATATTAGAATCAATAGGAATTGAAAGTGTGTTGTTACAAAGAAATTGGGGAGGGAGATTGGTCTCACAAGGCCCTGAAAATACAACATGTGGGATTTTTGTTTGAATTTTTACTGTTTACGTTTTATAGAATCTACAGTCAAGAAGGTTGGATTTTTTTCAGATATGAGGGAGTTTATTTCTGCCTTTTATATCCTCAGTGAAGAAAGATCCGAGTTACTTGATCTCATAGGACTGAGTCAGTAAAGGGATGGGAGCTGTTAGATTGCCTCCGCTTTCATATATTTGACCGAGATTTGTGCTGCAATTTCAGCCTTTTGATATAGCAGACTTGGGTCTGTCTCTGCTGGGAGAAAATGATCAGGCATTTTCATTACCATTTTAATATAAGAAGGAGTAGCTATTTATTTAGAAAGGAGAATTTTTAATTATTAATAAGAATTTGCTGAGGAAGTCACTAAGGATAATATTAGTGAAATATAGTACAACAGATACATTAAGAAATGTATCTTCAGCAGCTTGTAGAGGACCAGTGAGCCTGTCTGTATTTCATGTGACAGAGATGTTCACAAATTTAATAAGAAAGTAACATGGAAGTAGAGGACAACATCTTTATACAAATGTATATTTAAAAAACCAACTGTACAATCCTTTGCATATTTACTCAGAAGAATGAGCTCAAGGAAGGGAAAATAAAGATAAGAGATAAATTAAGATGCTAATTGTATATCTTTAGCTAGGATAGTCGGAAACCTTTTATATATATTACTTCTTATATATGGATATCTTTTTTTTTTGAATTTAAGTGCATAAATAACAATATGTAATAACAATATATAACAATAACATAACAAGATCTGTAGTATTTTATGTATTTAAATTTATTATTTTGTATGTTGATCCTTATGTATGTATGTATGTATGTTTTTGTAGAACATTTTAATGAATAAAGAGTTTATAAAAAAAGAAGAATGAGTTCACACTATGTTCAGTGGGGCTTACTCTCTAGTAATTGTGATTTAGGATTGTTCTGTGCATTTTGTTGCTCTTTTGAATAAGCTGTTCCTTCTGCTTTGTTTCTCTACAATTAATGTTACAATTAATCTTTCTCCCATCTTTCTCCCGGCTCTGTCTTCTGTGCCTAGGAAGATTAAGACCATTTCACAAGCTCAACAGCAGCATGGTGATCTTAACGATCCTCCTTTAGATAATAAAAGGACTTAAAATAACATCTCAATATAATCATGCCCCCAGGTGTAAGGTCACACAGCTACCTAGAAACATATTTAGGATTCCCTTACCAACTTTGCTCAGACTGAAGAAGCTCCTTGGATAAGGAGCGAAACGTTTCCACTGAGAAAATAGAAATCCAGTTGACATGATTCAAACTACAGACAATTCCACCTGGATGACTGAGAACCTTCATAGACATATGTTTTGGTGCTGATTCCACTTGCTTTTTTGTGAATGCAATCCACAAAACACTACACAAAAGCAGAACAGCCCTTGCCATGAAAAAGTGTTGCACGCTCCTCTTGTATAATGTCACCACCAACAATTTTTGGGCAATCCATAGTGTGTAGCCAATATGGAATATTTATTTCAGAAATCATAGTACCTGCCTGCACTTAATCTGCCTAAAAGTCAGACATTAGAATCAAAGATACATTGCATACTTAAGCACATGTCAGTAACCAAATTTCCTAAACCTTTTTGAACCTACTGTCCCTTAATTACTTCTCTCCTGTAATTAGTTTTTGTAAATTTGAAACATGAGTATACAGTATGCTAAAGGCTGGGGAGAAGAGGATGCTAGTGTCGATGGCAAAATGTCACAATATCAAATTATTCATTTTTTAAATGAATTTCAAAAATGTGAAACTTCCACCATGCACTTGTGGGATGGGGAAGCATGAAATAAATTATAATGTTCCATTGAGCATTAAATCTTCTTAAACCGTAGCTGAACTCCCCAAGCCCCTTCTCAGCTTCTACTGATTTTTGATACATAACTTAAAATTAAACCTAGTGGGTTTAGGGGTGGATAAAATAGGGATAATAGGTGAAGGGAATCAACTGATCATAAATACAGAAGAGTTTTTACTTTTAATATTCCCACATTTGGTTTGACCACACCCATTTTACCCTTCCTCACCCACATGAGGCCCCTGACACATTCCACAAGACCCTTAACCCAAAACAGGCTGTCCACTCTTCTGTGTTTAAATAAGAGGGTTCATCTTTTAAAATATGTTCTTAATTATAATATTAGTGGTGGTTACCTGATAGCTAGAAATGAATATAAGAGAACAGTGTGTTTTTCAATTTGGAGATGTGCTCACCTTTATTCATATTTGAGCCAGTTCCCAATAATTCCTGAGTATACAGAAGAGAGCCTATGATGATTTCTAGGTCATTAGGTAATGACAATCATACTTAATTGGAAGGATAATTTAAGTTTTTCAAAGCTTACCATAAGCAATTGACATATGAATTCTACATGAAATATCTACTTTTTCCATTTCTCACATGACAACTTAGCTAATAATGATATAAACCTTGAGAATTATTGCCAGTAATCCTGAGCGCACTGGGTTTTTTTTTAATCCTCTGCAATTTAACAACAAATTAGCACAACTGCTTACTGACTGTTAGAAGCCCTCATTGTAGCAATCATCAGATATCCATAGTAATGCAAAATGGGCCACAACTCATCTCCTGGAACCTACATGAACACAACTAACCATCTAGCTGTTTTTGGCACCAATACAGCTTGCCATTGTCATCTTCTGGGATGTTTTTCTAACTTTTCAGTGTAACCTAAAGTCTGGGGATTTCTTCATATTTTATTATATACCGTATTTTCCGGCGTATAAGACGACTGGGCGTATAAGACGACCCCCAACTTTTCCAGTTAAAATATAGAGTTTGGGATATACTCGCCGTATAAGACTACCCCTCTTCAAAACCTGCAGCTTGCTCCGCCCCGGGGTGGAAAATATCCACGCCAATCAGCTGTGTGGTGGGGAAGCGGAGTAGAAAGTAAAAAACTGCAGGGAGAAAACAGGGAAGCGGAGTAGAAAGCGAATACCGTAGTAATGCGAAGCGCAGCAGCGCGGGGTGTGTGTGTGAAGGAGAATATTGGGGGGAGGGGGGAGAAAGCTTTAACGATTTAAAGAAAGCTTTAATTACCTGGGCAAGGCAGAGGGGTGAAGAATACATTTCCAAGCTTTAGCGGAACAAACCATGAAGGAGGAGGAGGAGGAGGAGGAGGAGGAGGAGGAGGAGGAGGAGGAGGAGGGTGATGGGGGGAAGTTTGAAAAAGCAGATCCAAGCGCAAAAGTTACTGAGTGAGTACTGAGCAACTCCACTTCCCCCGCACAGCTGATCCCCACGGCACAGCTGATCAGCGCCGAGATTTTCCACCCGGGCCCTCCCCCACCCCAATACATCTCCAAGCTTTAGCAGAACAAACCATGAAGGAGGAGGAGGAAGAGGGTGGTGGTGATGATGGGGGGAGGTTTGAAAAAGCAGATCCAAGCGCAAAAGTTACTGAGTCATTTCGGCCTCCCTCCCTCTCGCTCTCTTTCCCTGGTGATGGATCAGTGGGGGGGGGGGGTCCCACCCTCCGCTCCCTCCCTCCCTTGCCGTTTCCTCCCTTCCCTCCCGACCCCCCCCCCCCGCGGCACTGATCCATCACCAGGGAAAGAGAGCGAGAGGGAGGGAGGGTAAATATGCCCTTTACTGCAGTGCCCCACCTATTGATCTGCCCTTCTTACAGAGTTTGGTCAACTCAGAAGTTGGCAAAATTGTTCATGGGGCAAGACATTTGCCATGAGTGATAATGAAGACTCATTCTTAAAAAATGATTTATGTTTCATCTCACAGAGTCTACTCTTGTGGCATTACTTAGAGATCAGGAAATCAAGTGAGTCAAATGTTAACCACCTGCTGTAAAATGGCAAACACAGGTCATTTGAGTTTTTCAAAAGGCAGGAAATGGAAATGGGCAGAAATGAAAGTGCTTAATCAGAAATCCTTTCCCTTTGTAATAGAAAGTCACAGACCCTTCACCATTAGTTCCATCTTTGCACAGAAAAGTGTAATGCTAACTGTAAGCACTGTGCACCAGTTGTGCCTGTACCTGGAAAAATCATATGTTATGCCCCAATCCAGGGTGGCCAACATGGGGCAATTCCCAACCCATTTTTATCAACTGGAGCCTAACTGGATTATGCTGCTGAAAGTCAGTGGCACAGTTTCCTATATTAAAAAAAGAAACCCCCCCATTTCAAACCATAAAAAGCGAGAGAGAAGAACCATCTAGATCAGTGTTTCTCAAGCTTGGTAATTTTAAGATGTGTGGACTTCAGCTCCCAGAATTCCCCAGCCAGCCAGCCAACCAGCCAACTGCTTACTGACTGTTCTGGGGAATTCTGGGAGTTGAAGTCACACATCTTAAAGCTGCCAAGTTTGAGAAACACTGATGTAGATGCAGCATATCTCAAGGGAGTTTCCTTCCAAACATATGCCCATCATCAACTGATGCCCCCCTCTTTAACCAACCAACCAACCAACCAACCAACCAACCAACCAACCAACCAACCAACATTTAAATTGTCTCTATTTCAAATTCAGATGCAATCGGCAAGTCGGTAAGTCTTCTGATGGCAAGCATGAGTCATAAGCCCGCCTGACTCCTTGGTTTGCAAAGGTATGAGGATCAGGGACCAAAATGGCCCTATTCTGTGGGATGGGGATATCCTCTATCTCCTTTTTTGGATGTTTCATCAACATGTTTCTAATAAAAATACATTAATATTTTGTAAATATATTGCCAAATTGTGTATAACTGTGCTATATCGTCCGCAAGCTGTCACCCACAGTCTGAAGTCAACTCCTGCAAAACACACCTTGCCCAAAAATTCAACTTCAGGCAATTTTTACTGCAAAGCTTGGAGCACCATCATTTCCTTTTTTTTCTATAATTTTTATTGAAGATTTTTATTACAATAGTAAAAGCAAATACAAACTAAACTCAGTGAAGTAGAAATAGAAAGAAAGAATAAGAAGTGCAAAGAAAGAAAAAAGAGAAAAGAGAAAGAGAAGAAATGTTTAAAGGCGTTACTTCCGATCTTCATCACAAACTTCACCCCCTATAAGGTTACAAACAAATATCTCTTCTTCCCATAACCCATCCCTTATCTATATGCAAATCCATAAATCATCAACTTTTCAGTCCTGGTGTCAGCAAAAAGTCCGTAAAGGGTTTTCAGAGCTTTATAGAAACATGTCTTATTTTAGCCTTGGTCAAACAAACCAACTTTATCTTCCTTTTACTTCTGACAAACTTGATCTTAAATTCATTCAAACATTGTCATAGGATTTGGTCTCTCTTCCATTTTTCTTTTTCCTATCCCAAAGGCTTCTTCAAGGCTTTAGCAAACTTCTTTTGTAAATCCCATAAAAAGTCAATCTCTTGGTTTGTCATTTGAATTTCCACTTTGATTTTCAAAGCTTTAACCAACTTTTTTTATATGTCCAGTAGAAAGTCCTTATCCAGGTCATTCTCTTGGCTTGTCATTTGTGTTTCCACTTTAGCTGCCTTCTCTGTCTTATAATCCACACTTTTTTTTTTTATTATCCAGTGTTTCTGGTTCTAATATTTCTGGATTAGGCAAAATTTGATTCACATCTGTCATTCCTTCATTAACATCTTTTGGACATAGTTTATCCATAGAAGCAGACATCATTGCTGACATTGCTGACATTGTAGCTACTCATTTCTGCCCCCATTCTTTGAAAACTTCCTGGAGTATTTCAAATGTTATAACATTTTGTGTCACTTTGTAAATCGCCATACTAACCAAAAACCAAAGGCAAGTTTACATTTTCCTTTCCCTTTTCTGCCTGGAGTCTTTAGTTCCCTCTAGTGTCCAATTTGTGAAATCATAAAGTCTTAAATCTCTGTAATGCAGAGCTTTCCAAACTGTGTGTCGCGACACATTAGTGTGTCGGCTGCAGTGTCTGGGTGTGTCGTGGCTGCTGCTGCCTCCGAGCCCTGGCAGAATTCCACGCAGGTCCTAGTGCCTGCCTTGTGCCTTGCTGCCTCCAAACCTGCCCTGCCAGGATTCCGCGCAGGTCCTAGTGCCTGCCTTGTGCCTTGCTGCCTCCAAACCTGCTGTGATTCCACGCAGGTCCTAGTGCCTGCCTTGTGCCCCGCTGTTAAGAGTGTGTCGCGAAATGATGCATGTCTAAAAAGTGTGTCACCAACATGAAAAATTTGGAAAGCTGTGCTGTAATGACTTAAGATAGACAAAAAAATTTGGTTCCCACAAAAAGCTCTGTTTATTTTATATAATTATTTCCAAAATCTTACAGTAAAAGTCTCAATATTCCAAATTTGTCTGGACCCTTAAGACCCTTAATTTGTTTATAACTTTCTTAGATCAAAGTCTTAATTTTTTTGCCCATTATTTCCAATTTTTAAAATTCTTAAACTTATGATTAATTTTTCTTTTGTTGAAGAATGAAGGTAAACTCGCCAGCTGGCTTTTCAGACTTGCTGTTCTGAAGGCCTCTAATATCTTTAAGATAGTTAAATAGGCAATTTCTGAAAGTGATTAGAAAGTGAGGTTAGCAAACCCAGTGTCCTTTAAAAAGCTCCGCCATGGTTGTGAGCATGATGGCTGATCCCTTTATCTCCTGGCGCTCAAACCCATGGGAGAGTGCTCTCCTGTGGTCTCCTCATGAGGAGCAGCCATCCGGAGCACATGTGGGTAATCTCCTGTCCCCTCCTTGTCTGAAGAGGTTCCAAAGAACCGGTCTACTTGCCGATTCTTCGGTCTTTGCTGCAGTCATCTCCGCTTTTTTGGAGAAGTGTTTAGTTCGACATGCCTCACCTGGAAGTCTGGGCACCATCATCTCCAGAGGCCTTCCCCTCATCTTAGTGAGAATATTTTCTCCTTTGCAGTGAGCAACTGAACTAGCAGTTTCTTGCTCCAAAAGTATGAATGCTCTGGAAGGTCTCTTAACCAGCATGGTATTCAAAATCAGCAAAAGCAGATGAAGTCTTGCGGACTGATTGAAATGTGAATAGATGCAGACATATGACAAGAATTGCTCAACCGCAATAGATACATGAACTGCTTGTTTCACAAAGAATAATTTTACATAGCAAGCAAACAAGCAAAATATCCATGTTTCACAGAATTAACCAACATTATTGCAGCCTGAAATTATTCTTTGCGAAACAAGCAGTTCATGTATCTATTGCAGTTGAGCAATTCTTGTTGTCTGACTTTTTAAAAAACAATTGTTGAGATGACAGACTTCTTTTCAGTTCCACTAATTTGTCTTTACAACAAATTCCTTGATAACGCTTTGAATTTGGCAGCATGTTTTTCCATATAATGCCTTTTCAAATTGTAGTCTTTGAAAACTGACACATTTTCTCTACAAATTAAGCATAGTGCCTTAGTATTTGTCTCGACAAAAAGTACTCATCTGTCCATTTTTCGTTGAATACTCTTCCTTCATCCGCGATTTTTCTTTTTTTCTTTTCTTTTTTGGGTTCTGTTTTCTGTCGAAACGATGTTGAAGCCATGCTGGTATAAATTTATTTAGGAATAGTTTTTTTTAAAGAAATAACACAACAAGCCCATCATAAATCGTTAGGCAGGCAAATAAACAAAGCAAAGTTTAATAATCAAATAAGAAAACTTACATATCTACTTAATAATAACAATAAATGCCTGTCATCACAGAACACATGTAGGTAGGTTGAAATATTATATATAACGCCAAGTCGCCACAAGTTGACGTGTGTAGTAGGGGGCGGCGGTGTTAGCACTGCACTGCCCCCTCCCCTACACAGCATTCTGTTGTTTCTACCTATGCAGTCCGCGCTCAAGCACCACGCACTCAAGTCACGAAAAAAATAGCAAAATAATGTTAAAAGTTTATGATTTTTTGGGGCCGCATTGCTAGCTGTTCAGGGTCGCATGCGGCCCGTGGGCCGTGGGTTGGACACGCCTGCAATAGTGGAAGGTGCCACTGTTGGTGTTGACTTCTCTTAGGCATCTTATCATCACTCTGAAGGCTCCCTGGCTGCCCATATATCCCATTCTGAGCAAGCCTTGATATCTTTCTTTGGGATTCAATGGACATGTGAGGACCCAGGGAGGTAGCAGACCAACGGAAAGATGACTGAAGAATAAAAGGGTTTCCCTCTCCCTCTCCCTCTCTCTCCCTCTCTCTCTCTGTGTGTATGAGTCTTGTGACTGAATGAGTGCTGCACTCCCACACTTCCAGCCATGAGAATTTCATCAGCATTCTCTTCTCCTTCAAATAAATTGTAAAGGCAAATTCTCTTTCATCAAATTGAAGGATAAATAATAGGGGAAAAGCCGTGCATTAGTTTTAATTAATATTAGTTATTGAGGTCTATCTGATGGAAAGATGGGATAAACACTTTAATTAGATATATATGGATGCTTATTCTGCCCTCATATACAGCCAGAAATAATCAGTCAGAAATAATTGACATCAGTTGTCTATCTTTTTCAGCATGGATCTGGGCTCTCTAAAATACTCCCTAAAGGAGTTTGCAGTTACTCTTCCCTTATTTCTGTTTTTCTAATTTCTCTGCTCACAAGCTACTACTTTAGTTATTTTCTGTTTTATCCCATGTGATAAAAAAGCAATTCCTGATTCATCTTCCAACATGTATCTGAATTATAGGTAAAGGTAAAGGTTTTCCCCTGCACAGTTGTGTCCGACTCTAGGGGCCGGTGCTCATCTCCGTTTGTTAGCTGAAGAGCCAGCGCTGTCCAAAGATGCTTCCACGGTCATGTGGCCGGCATGACAAGTACAGACCGCTGTTACCATCCCACCGAAGTGGTACCTATTTATCTACTTGCATTTGCATGCTTTCAAATTGCTAGGTTGGCAAGAGCTGGGGCGAGTGCGGGAGCTCACTCCATCATGTTGCGCTCGGGTCTCGAATCTCTGACCTTCCAATCGACAAGCCTGGCGTCTTAACCATTGAGCCATCGCATCCCCTTATCTGAATTATACTTGCAGATAACCTGGATTTTAGGGTGTCATGGGCAGTCAGTTCCATCTTCACATTCTTCTCCAATCACCTTTCCTTGTTGGCTTTCAACATTTGCTCCCCAAGACACTACATTTGCAATAAGTATTAATCTTCTGTATGAAAGATAAACACATCTAACAAGGAGATGATATTGTGTGCATTTGACTAAAATCCTGCAGCAAGAAGATATGCTGAGTCCCCTCCCTCAGTTTCAGCCTCCTGCACAATTCTGCAGCTGCAGATATTCAAGGTTATTAGGTCCCACTGCCAAGTATGAATTTGTTTCTGAGAGGCCACTATCTTCTCTAGCTTGATGAGAACATCCTGCACTTAATATATATTTGTGATTGAGCTCTGCTTTTATTGCCATTGGTTGTGCTTATTGAAGAGAAAAAAATTCTCAGGAAAATGTGATAGTGTCATGGAAAAGAGCTACATACCTTTAACAAGATTTTGACTTACTCAGCTAAGTACACTATATTCTGATATTGTTGATGTTCAAAATATGACTGTTTAACACCTGTCTACCCATTTTCTTTTTGGGCAGATCCAATGAAAATCTTTCTACAGGAATTTGGAGATGAGTGATCAGATCTATCACTGAAAATAGCATTCGCAATTGCTTTTGCTGCTAAAGCACCAACCATTCTTACCATGCCTGTACTGTTAAAATTCCTTACAGCCTATTCAGATATGTCGATGAATTCTATTCATCCTATTCTATTCATCCTGAATTCTATTCAGCCTATTTAGAATATTCTCATTCAGAACAACTGCATAAAATTCTGCATGAACAAGAACCAATCCTTACAAATTTACAGTTTTACTGATAGTATTAGATACAATACAATTATAGATGTATATCTTATCACCTGATTGCATATTTATTTATTTAATTTTTATCCCGCCTTTATTATTTTATAAATAACTCAAGGTGGCAAACATACCTAATACTCCTTCCTCCTCCTATTTTCCCCACAACAACCCTGTGAGGTGAGTTGGGCTGAGAGAGAGTGACTGGCCCAAGGTCACCCAGCCGGCTTTCATGCCTAAGGCGGGACTAGAACTCGCAGACTCCTGGTTTCTAGCCCAGCACCTTAACCACTAGACCAGGGCTTTCCAAAGTTTTCCCGCAGCGACACACCAACCACCGTTGGTGTGTCGCTGCGGGAAAACCCGGAAGTGCCACCATTGCGGCAGCGCGCAAAAACCCGGAAGTGCTGCTGCCGCTTTCAGTTTTTGCGCGCCGCCGTTGGTGTGTCACCGCGGGAAAACCCGGAAGCACTGATGATGATCAGCGCTTCTGGGTTGTGTGGTGACACACCAGACTGTGTGTGGTGACACACTTTTATGTTGCGACACACAGTTTGGAAAGCTCTGCACTAGACCAAACAAAAATTTATCATTGATAAAGTATTTATTTATCAAATTTCATCACCACCCATCTCCCTCGAAAGAGGGACTCTGGGAGGTTTACAGTAAAGCTAAAAAGAGATTAAGATACGATAAAAACAAGATATCTTAAAAAATATACATATACATATACATATACATATACATATACATATACATATACATATACATATACATATACATATAAAATAGCATCTGGGATGGCAATATTAAAAGTTCTGATTTAAATTCATAAGTACATGGGAACCACTTTAAGGCACTAGCCACTCCCAGGATTGACTACTCCCCTTCCTGCCCCAAGCGAGATGGCAGAGCCAGGTATTATGTTTATGTACTTAATTTAGTTGCAGTGAGTACAAAATACAATGGTGCCTTTTAGTTTTCCTGCTATATTCATTGTTTCTTTGGCTACAATCCTATGCACATTTATCTAGAAATGAATGTTAATTGATAGTTGCCTTTCATTATAAATGCTTTTATTTTTAGATTTGGAAAATGGACTTTTTACATGCAATGAAGAAAAACAGAGAGGTAAATTAAATAAATTAAAGTTAAATACATAAAATAAATTCTGGTAAACATAAGAAGCAGTAAGATCCAGACAGATTCAACTCTGCCCATAGCTTCTACAACTTATGTATTATTGAGTACATATTGATAAGCAATAAGTTGCTCTGGAAGAAATAAATAAGTGGCTGCAATGAGTTAAACTTTGTGATTGTTCTCCTACAGTCATGTCCCAACAGATAGATATTTTATAACCTAAATAAGCAGTCTATATATGTCCAGAATCTAAACACTTATGTACACAACATCTATGCAGAGATTCTCTCTCTCCCTCTCTCCAAGCACTTGAGCTACTGCCACACTTGTAAAGAAGCACATACACTATCACATTTGCACAACTAGCCTCGTTCAGAGAACTCGTATAATGATTACATGTCACATAATGCCCATTACATATTGGACATACTGTATATATTATTCCTGGCAAAGGAAAGCATGATATTATATGTAAAAGTTACCTGGACTTATAGGACAATGCTCTCAAGAAGTCTGTTTCCTCTTCTCCTCTCTCGCAGACACCCTTCTATCCTCAGCTGGTAAGTGACGTATCCTGTTACATACTACTGTACTCCTTATTCCACACATTTCCCCAAGCTGTGTTCAGAGCTTCTTCCAACTTCTCCTTTCTCAGCCTCCCACCTCATCCATTCAAGCTGAACATCTCTATGAACAACGTAACATTCCCCAGTACAGGGGAATAGTAGAGAACTGCAAATATCACTAACTGGCACTTTCCAAAGCTGCTTCTATCTAGCACTACCTTCTGATTCATCTTTCCACTTCCCATTATATCCTCACAATCATTTGGCAACCACAATACGTAATGATGTAACCCCACTTGCCTTCCACAGTAGTTTCTACTACTCTGTTGTTTTCCTTTGTGGAAGACAGAATTTCTAGCCAGCCATGAATCTGTTCCCCAGGATGATCCTGCTGTTTGCCAAATTAATTCTTCGTTGATTACTTCATTCAGGATACATTATGCCAAATTGTTTTTTTTTTTTGTCAAAATAAATAAGGAAAGTAAGGGTGTTTCTGTTTTTTGCTTCTTTTTTTGGTCATGTATTCCCTTACTCTCAAAGTTCCTGGACTGTCAAACTAAACAAAACCAGACTTACTCAATGGTTTCATAACAGCACAATCCTAAACATGTTTACTTAGGATTAAGTACTATGGAGCTCAATGAAACTGCAGTGAAAGAACTTCCAAAGGAATATGTGGTATGACAAGAAGCACTTTTAGTGGCCGAGCCTCTGTGTTCTTGTTCATCTTTCAAAAGTGAACTGGCAATTAAGAGGTTCCATAGAATAAGTCCTACATACAGTATCAGTCCTTTATTTATCAGTCCTTCAAGGTAGCCAAGGTTAGGAGAACAGATGGGGTGATCTTGAGCTTTTTCTTCACATGAAAAAGTTCTGGGCTCCAGGAAAAATCCTGTCAAGCCCCCCAGAAAGCGTGCGTTGCCAGCTCTGCCCGTAGATCCCATGGACACAGCTGCTCAGTCGGTCATGTTCCCACAGGACCCATGTTCCCACTGTCTTGCAGCCAGAGAATCGCAGTGTTCACGACGATCTGGTAAGGGACGACGGGAGGCGGGGGACGCCATCATTTCCTAGCCGCGTTTGCAGCCTTAAAGGGACAGTAGGTCGAGCCATCCATTTCTAAATCACCCAGTTTATATATTTTTTAAGTTTACGTACCCCAAGAGAGGCTTTCTACATCAAGAAGAAGTGGACCCTCTTGGTGCTTATTGTTATTTCTGGATTAAATGTTTTAATTTTTTTTTTTAAATTTTTGGCTTGTTTTCCCGTTTAAAGAACAAGGATGACTGAGAATAATTGCTTTCCTGTCATTATTTTTGTACTGAATTTGAAGGACTGAGTATTTTCCTACACGCTGGACTTGTGGTTTTGAATCCTCAGCTTTCTGTTTACTTTCTTTGGGACCTGCTTGTCAGTGCACTTTCCCTTGCCAATTTCATTTGGATCTTTTCTATTAACCCATAAACTCCCAGCTGCGCTAGTCGAGTATCTAGTGGGCACCATAATCTACTGCCTGAAAAATGGAGGATTTTAACGAGATTCTTTCAGAGCTCCATTGTGAGCTTAAGCAGACTTTCAAAGAGACTCTCTCAGAGTGCCGTCAAGCTATTCCGCAGAATATTTGGGACATTGGGGAGGAAATTATTCTAAAGTGTGTCATCTGGCTGAAGATGTTATGGAGGAAGATGGAGATTTTGGTAAAGATGGTGTTTTTACTGACAGTGAAATCGAAGTAACGCCAGGCAAAGATTACATTTTGATGTTGAAAGGGTTAAAACGATAATCTGAGCTGCAGACTACACAGAAATTTGTTTTTCTGGGAGATTGTTATGGCTTTCTGGGGAAACGTTATGGGAGAGAAGAGGACTTGCTTTGTGGGAGTTTTGAGAAGGCTGAATTTATAAGGGGGGCAGTTGGGCTGTTTGAGTCCTGTATGAAAAATGCCTTGTTTGTAAAATGGAAATATGTAAATATTTTGACATATTTCGAAGTGGGGTAAAAATTTAAGAATGCTTAATTGGATTGATAATGAGGTTTTTGTGATTTTATGTCTTTTTAATGATTTGGATTAAGATTTACTCGATTTTTAAGATTTATAAGGTATAATAATAATTGCTTGATTTTAGATTTAATAAGGTTAAGATTGTAGTAGTATTATCAATTATGAAAAAAATTTAAGAAAATAAATGCTTGGTTTTAGGTTTAATAGGGTAAAGATTGTTGTAGTATTATTAATTATAACAGTAGATAATTTATATGTTTTTATAATTTGATTTTTATTATAGTAGACAGAAATATATAGAATAGTGTTAGGAAGGAAATAATTGAATAAAGGTTGTGTTTAGGGGAGGGAACCTGGTTTAGACATTTATTTATTTATTTATTTATTTATTTTTCAATTTCTATTACCAATTTCTATCATCTCCCCCGAAGGGGACTCTGGGCAGTTTACAAAATATAACAGTTAAAATAAATATAAAACCATACAAATATACAATCATCAGAAAATACTAATAAATTAAATATAAAATCCATGAGGCGATAAGATGTTTGCATGATGGTACATCTGACAATTTATTTTGTGAGTTAGGAGTATAGGTGATGTAAAAATTGAAGCAGGAGAGAAATAGCACCTACCTGATCTTATGCTGAGTGAGGAACTATGCATTCTGCAAGTGCTCCAAATTCAGCTCTGCCCTCACCTGCACAAGATGGTGGCTCCCTCTCAAAAAATCCCCTCATTTCATTGTTGAGATGTGGCCGTAATCATCGGCAACTCTTTGATGAAGAACGAATCATTCCCTTCAGCTGGGAGAAGATTAGGTGAGGTAAGAGGGCCTTCTCTCCTTCCACTGAAGCCTGGGGGAGAACAGCTCCCAAAGCAGAGTTCACGGTATCAATTTGCAAAACAAATGGGGATCTGGATGTCTGAATAGTGGCTTGGATGAGGTTTTGTTGGTGGCTTGGTGTTTTGCTCTAGAGTAGGTATTTAAATCGTCATCCTTAGTTAAAGCTTGTGTGTACTGCCAAATCAGGGACGACACTTCTATAAAAACTGGCAACATCCAGAACATTTTGGAGATTTTTAACATTTCTAGACGCCTGCATGTAAGTATGGAATGAACTTTTATAGGATCCATCTGCACACTGTTTATAGAGATCTGATACCCCAAATAGTCTGAGAAAGATAAAAAGCCCATTTTCCCAACTTGGCGTACTGTTTGTTTTCACGTAGGTGCTGTATCAAATTCCTGACATGAATTGTATGTAGAGAAGGGTCATCTGAAAAAAATCTGAATGTCATTGAGATAAATTACTACATAATTGTCCCAAATATCAGAGAATATCTCATTCATGAATCTGGAGAATATGGCAGGGCAGGCAAATACACCACAGGGCATTAGTGTGCATTCAAATTTGCCATATCAGCTGTCAAAAGCTGTTAAGTATTCATGCCCCTCTTTCATCCAAATGAAATGGTAAGCTCCTCCAATTTAATAAAAATGCATGCTTTCTGAGGTGATCCAGCAGGTCTGAAATAAGAAGCAATGGGTAGTGGATAATGGGCCCCAATAGTCAAAGAGTTTAGAAGCCTATAATCATGGACAGGTCTCAAAGAAAAATAAGCTTTCTTTTAATAAAAAATAAGGCTGCAGATGCAAGAGGGAAAGAAAGGTGAATTAATCCTTTCTTCAGATTGTGATACACAAATTATTTTAAAGTGGCTAATTTCTGAGTAGGCGTGGAATATTGTCTTTTGGCTGGGATCTGGGCTCCAAGTATTAAATTGATGGTACAGTATAGTCAAATGCCTGATTAGGAGATAAGGTAACTGCTTCCTCTTCCCCCAAAACATCATCAAAATCTTCATGATCTGCAAAATCTGCATGAAAAATCTTTTTGATAAGAAAGGAGCTTCAGGCAGCAGTACAGGAGAGAGGAAAGGAAAAGAGCTGGATACCTGCAAATGGTGCTGTTGACCACTCACTCAATTTCAGAGATATTTCTGGAATTCTTCACAATAATTTTGGGATTTTATACCGTGAATCCTTTTGTATCATCCACAAACTTGGCCAACTCACTGTTTACCCTTAAGTCAAGATCTGCTGGATAGGTGTATTGATTGCTTAATAACAGCTCAATGTCAGCCCCACTAGGTAGACCAGACCATGAAATCAACTCACCGGGAAGGCTAAAGCTACTGTTATTGAGATTGGCTAAAATAAGAGACTCTTGCGAGTCTGATTGTGCTGTACCTCCTCCTCCTTATAGTTCAGTGAATTAGGAAAGCATCTACCCAAGCCACTCTCAAATCTTCTCTCTTTGTCTGGACTTCTAGCCCCTTGACACACATCACACCCATTCCCTCCTCAACACACATACCCAGGTGCAAGACCCCTGTGTCCTAAGCAGAAATGCTGGAAGAACAGAGAAGACCCAGGACTTTCCCTTTCATTCTAACAACCTGTTTTATATTTCTGAGTTCCTGCTGCCATTTGGCAGAGTGGGAACCAGATGACCTTAATCAGAATTGCTGAAAGGAAAGAGAAAACCACATGACTTCCCTGGTTTTCCCAACAACCTTGCTTCAGGCAGCTGGGTTCACACTGCCATTTGGTAGACACATTTGGCTGTTAGGAACCAGCCATTATCACTCTGGAGACTTTCCCCAATGCAATCAATCTTTCCAATAGCTCACAATTGAACTGATGGATGAGGTTCTGTGGTGGGCTTCGGAAGGAAGCAGTCTCTGACAGCCACAAGTAGCCCGAGGAACTAGTATTAAAAAAAGGAAAATATGAGATCAGAACTGCATTAAAAGCAGATTCCAAAGCCATGATTGTCAAGATGCATTCCCCTGCTTAACGGGAAACAACAATTCTTGCTGCCAAAACAAAAACCAAGAAAAACAAACAGTTTTAAAAGAAGTCCAAATAATAATCTATATCAAATGGGTTTCTTACAGTTGTTTTCATTTCAGAAGGGCAAACACAGTGCAGTTTTCTTCATCACCATTCAGCAAAATGAAATTCCTGGAAACATCTAAAACCTGAACAAGTAAGATAAGGAACACTTAATAAAGCTGTGATGGCAGAAGGTTTCACACTGAACAGCAATTCCTATGTTTCTAAGATTTACCCATGTGAAACATTTGTTGTTAAGGAGGTATGGATTTTGAAATAGCATTGGCCAGAGGCATGACTGAAAACATGGAAAAGAATAATTACCAGTAGTGTTTAAATAGCTTCATTACCCTGTATGTTTTTATTTCAGTGAACAAATATTTGCGAGATCCTGCAATATTAATGCCATAATTTTGATGTTATCTAATATATCTTGGGCAATGTGCTACAAACCCATAGCTTTTTCACAAATTAAAGAACATAAGGATCTTGTCTTGGGACATAATCCCCAAATCATTAGCCAGCTGGCAAAATTCTCAGACTGCAGAAATGCTTTATTTCTCAAGATTGGATAGACTTTTCAAGGTTCTTTTGAACAGAGTTCTCTACGCTGGGAAAATTGGGAAACAATTACTCTATCTTTTGCAAATAAAAAGGTGGAAAAATCCTTTGATGTCCAATTTTTCTACGCTTCATTCATTCGATATAATTTATGGAGAATAATATACAATATCCACACACTCTAGATTCTGTTGTTTGGAACCTATCACTATACTGAGGCACTGAAGCCAGAGAAAACTGTTTCATGTCAGCTTTGCTGGAACAAAATAAGAACTCCAGGAAACAATCAAAGAGCAAAATGGTCAAATTTGGAATCAACATTTGAAAAAAATCATTCCTATGTCACCTTAAAAATGCAGAGATAGTAAGTCTTGTGATATTTTAATAATCAACAAATGAATTATGATACAGACTTTTCTGTATAAGGAAAGATCTAGGAAGAATTTGTAATAAAAGTAAACATCCCAAGAGCATTTACTTAGAAATAGGTTTCACAATATTCTGTACACTTTAACAAGGGCAGTTTACATAGGATAGCTTGCTTTATTTATTTTACTACTTCAGTTTGACTGACTACTTGATATATGCAACTCTGGATGGCTAACAGTTCATTAGAAAAAAAACCCTATAATACAATTAAAACAATATACTATGCTGGACGATTCATAAATATACATTACCAAATATAGGCTCACCCAACAGCCTAGATGTTCCCCCTAGCCTGGGGGGGGAGAACAGGTTTTCACCCCCTTATGAAAGGTCAGCAGGGTCAGGGCCATCTGAATCTTAGGGGATAGGCTGTTCCATAGAGCAAGAGTTGTGACAGAGAAGGCCTGCTTCCTGGGTCCCATCAGATGACATTGTTTGATAGAAGGGACCCAGAGCATACCCCCCCTGTCAGATCTCATGGGACAGGCTGAACTAATCAGAGATTGGCAGTCCTGCGGATAACTGGGCCCTGTGTCATGAAGGGCTTTATAGGTAATAACCATCATTTTGAGTTCCACTTGGAAGCCCATAGGGAGCCAGTGTAGCTTACAAAGTAGAGTTATTACATGAATATACCAAGGCACATTCGTAACTACCTACACTGCTGCATTCTGCAGCTTCTGAGTGGTTTTTAAGGGGCATCCCCATGTGCATTGCAATAATCCAGATGGAAAGTGACCAAAGCAGACGTGACATGGATCAAAAACACAGGTGGACAAACTAATGATCCCAAGTATTCTGTCCATTCCTTGGGACCAGCAGGCTCAAACTTCTCCCAAATAACTGGGCAAAGCCATGCTCCAGTCAATTCCAGCAGACATGCACAGGTGGAGTCCAGGTAAGAGTAGATCTGAGCAACTTTATCTGTCAGATGCCTTGAATATTCATCACAAGGGCCCTGAAGGTTTCTTCTGTACTTCCAGGGGAGGCATAACGAACTGAAGACATCTCCGCGAAAGTGAAGCTGATGACTGCAGCAAAGATCAAAGAACCGGTGAGTAGACCGGTTCTTCAGAACCTCTCCAGATAAGGAGAGGATGGGAGATCACCCACACGTGCTCCGAATGGCTGCTCCTTGTGACTGCAGGAACAACCTCAGGAACAACTTCAACCTTCCTCTGAAACCTAATAGGGTCCAGTAGGTGCCTGGGGTGGACTGACTGAAGAAGTCCTAGCTACCTAGGGGGTGACGGGTGGCTGCCATGAAGAGGTCCAAAGCAATCATAAAGTGATCTGCCTATGACAAAAGACAAACAGACATATTTTTCAGCTCCAGATCATGTCACCACTGCCTGAGACAAAAATCAGATCAAATGTACGACCCTCACAGTGCATCGGGCCCTCAGTGATTTCGGTCAGGTCCATAGTTGCTATGGTGGGCATGCAGACCTGATCTCTTCAGACTCCATACTGAGAGAAGGCAGGTTGAAATCTCTCAGAGCCATAATTCTAAGTAACTCCATCACCAGCCCAGCAATAGAGTTAAGCAGCTTTGTCAGGGAAGATGCTATGCAGCAAAGAAGTGGTATAGCAGCAGCAGCAGCAGCAATCCCACCTGATCTCTATTTCACAGACAGGGTCTCACATCTGTTTATCTGCAGAGCAGCACCCCTGATGTGTCCACACATCTTAAAGTTGCCAAGGTTGAGAAACATGCTGTAGAGGTTCCTAGCTGGAGCCAAAGTCCACCTTGGCTGCAAATCAAAATTGTGTTGAATATAGTGGCATTAATGTTTATATAGCTGGACTACAAATATTGATGGTGCTATTTATAGAACCAAAAATGTTGGTGCCAAGAAGAGATGCACCACAATTCCTCAAGGGAAAGGACGAAGCAACGAATTCCAGTCACAGAAAAACATCCTGAGCCTCAGTGTAAGTGGAAACGCTAACGGAGCATCCTGACTGCAAAGCTCGTTTTCTTTCTCCGGCCCTTGGACGACTGCCGGCTAGGGACCAATGCACTTGAAAGGCGCTTCCTTTGAAGACGCCTGCTAATGGTCCTACTGTCCCCCACGTCTGAAAGACAAGCAATCTTTCCAGCCCGCTGCCCCCCCCCCCCATTAAAATACAACTCCCGTCAGCTCCCCAAATGGGAACTATAGTCCCCGTATATCACGGGGAGAGGCGTTCTATTTGGCCTGGCTCTTTCTGCCGGGAAGCAGGATAAAATAATCAGACCGTGAAAGAAAGAGCAAAACACTAGTTGCCGACTCTCGTCTCTTCCAATGCCTGCCAATTGTCTTTTCCGACGGAAGGGAACCTGCAAACTGAAATCCTTTAATTGCTAACTCTGATCTAATTAGAATTACTGGGGGGAGGGGGGAGGGGGAGTCCTGGCGCTAAACTATGCGTCAACCCAGTATTAATTATCTCCCAGAAGTCCCAGTTCCAATATTAGTAAAGTTTGGCCGCATCTCTTTAGTGCCCGAGCCGGAAAGGATACTGTAAAGAACTGGTACACAGCTTTTTAGGGTAAGCTGAAGCGAATCGCTTGGATCATGTCATACGATCCAGCTACTTAGAACAACAAAATACCTTACGCTGACCCCTTAAGGCGCTCTCAGCTGTAAAATATATACAATTGCAAAGCAAATTACAAACGCAGACTTTCGGCTGTGTTCCCATCTACGTAATTTTCGTGCAAGCATACTAAAGATCATTAACACCTTAATTCTGCCTCTCTGCAAAACTACACTTCCCAGGAGGCAGAAGAGCTGGGCGCATGCGCGTTTCCGGTCGCCAGCATGGCTACGGTGCTGTCACGGGCGCTGAAGCTGCCAGGTAGGGGTCTTGACTTAGCGCGCCAAACGCGGGTAGGAAATGCGGGGGCGGGGGATAAGGATGACATATCTGGAGTATGCAGGGCTGGGGCGTTTTAGAACCAGATTTCTTAGTCCGGGACCGGGAGAGCATCCGGGTCCCATTTGGAGAAGAGACCGACCAACCTCCTCTCCGCGTATATCCGGGTCCCAGCAGGTGCCCCTTATCTCTAACCATGAAAGAGCGAAAAAAAGAGAGACGGATGGATTGAATGAATAAGGGTTATTATAGGGGGTCAGGTGGAGAGGCGAGTGAGATAAACCTTGGCTATCTTTGTTAAGCTTTTGTGGATGCATAATAACGGTGCACAGATGACCCAGTTCTTTTGCGGGGAGGAAGGCTTAAGCGTTGCTGACCTGGATGGCAGAAGAAACTGAGGCAGTGCCGGTCCCAGGGAAAGTGATGGGGCGAAGCTTTGAGATGGGGGAGGGAATAAGGGTTGTTTTGCTGCTGCAAAGGAGATGGAAAATAGGTCTGCCCGTTTGTGCAATCTTTGTTCCTCAGAACAATTTGGATCAAAGTATTGCTATCCAGCATTTTTGTCAATATTGACATTTCACTGTGAATAACTTGTTTTGGAAGTTGAGAAGTTATTTGAGAACCCGATAGACAGTGTAATGAGAGCTGGATACTTTCTGACTATGACATTATGTGGCAATCACCTTCAATTTCATTCATGGAATTTTCAAGGGGTTTAAATAGTGCTTTTTGTTTGTTTGGAATACTTTGTTTTTCTACTACTACTTCTGCTTTGTTTCTTAGAAGAAAAGGGGGAAAAAGCAGAGTAGATAGAATAATTGTACAATCTTTATTTATTGGAAGTGGCAGCAGCTGTCCATTTGGAATCTGTCCAGCAGTTAGTGAAAGTGCTGGGTGGATTGTGGTTGATTTAACTCTTGTGAGCGTTTGTCATCTCTTTAAACTTCAGGAGATGTACCTGTAATTAAGAAAGTCTTATTTTAAGCTTTTCATGGTTGAGTCAGGTTGCATATTAAGCTGTGTGCCAAGGCCAATCAATAATAAATGTCTTCCTACAGCTTGGCATATGTTGCCCAGGATTTTCCATTGGGCCAGTCACAAGACTTAACCTGCTTGTCTTTTTTTTTTTTTTTGCATTTTAATAGGTCTAAAGGCTGTAGCCTTGCCTAAAGATGCACAGAAAAATATTTTGAGAGAATTAAACAATGAGCTGTGCTCTCTCCTCCTTAGTAAACTGGGATATTCTGGAAAATTAATTGAAAAATTCCAGTTAAATGCAGATTGAACAGGTGCATTAAGGCACATAAATTGATTTGGGGAGTTAGAGCCAGAGACATTCCAGACAAAAATGAGAGAGTACACGTAAGAAGCTGACTTTTTCTTTTGAATATTAACATCTTGCTGTTAGCTAAAAATTTGGAATACAGTATTCTTCTAACTTGTCATTTGTAACTAAGGAAAGAAAACCAAGTGTCCTGTAGCAATGTAAAGAGGGCCAGTTTGGTGCAGCAGTTAAAGGCATTAGGCTAGAAACTGAGAGACTGAGTTCTGGTCCTGCCTTAGGCATGAAGCCAGCTGGGTCACCTTGGGCCAGTCACTCTCTCTCAGCCCTAGGAAGAAGGCAGTGGCAAACCACTTCTGAAATCATGCCAAGAAAACTGCAGGGACTTGTCTAGGCAGTTGTCAGGAGTTAAGGCTGACTTGAAAAAAACAAAAAACAAAACCCACAAATGTAAGTTGAAGAAGAGAAAGCCTTGTCATCTATTATGCTGGAATTGGACTAATAAGCTGGTTGGCTCCAGATTCTGCTTTTCCTTTCTCTTGTTTGCTCTGGCTGGGATCTACAAATTCCCAGAAAGGGAGAACCCTGGAGAATTGAGGAACTGCACTCCTGATTGGGAATTCTCTCAGCTGCTGAGCCACGCAATAGGAAACCTTGTTCATTAGGAAAGAAGCCACGTGTTCCCTTTTTTTTCAGCATTTTTTCCTCCTTTCTATCAAATACAGCCTTCTCTCCCTAGTTCTTAGCTTTTTTTTTCCTCATGGAAGTTAACTAATACAATCATGCAGTGTCTGTCCCATATTTTCCCTTCCCCCCCCCCAGGCACTGAAAGTATTTAGCTCCAGTTAAGTTTGTTGACATTGTAAAATGTATTTTTAAATTATTGTTGCTATTTTAAAATCTGCAGTAGATAAACGGCATAAAATTAAAAAACAAAAACAAATAGTAGGGGTCCATAACGTTTTCAGGGCAGTGGAAATGTGACAGTTCCATGGCTGCCACATAAGTAAGTTACAAAACATTCATGTATCAGAAAGCAAAGTAGGGAGGCTGCTCATGCCACAATATCTCAGTCCTCAGGTAACGTTAATCCTTCTTGGTAATAAGATGATGTCTGAAGAAGGACCTTCGTTTTGCAATAGGTTAACTTCTCACTTAATTTTGTTTTAGTTAAAAGGATATTTAAACATAACTTCAGATGAAGCATGGAGCCTGGTGGGCCACTGAGTGCCACTGAGCACACTGGCACACATAGATGCTGTTTTTGGGATCCAGGCTTTATAAATTATTTTTGTGTGGGTTTGTCAATTTTGCACTGCCTATCCAAAGCAGGCAAGAGAAACTGACAATTTAGTCATTTGGTGAAATTGACATTATGATTGTGTGAGTGTGTGAGATCTTTTTAAAAAGTATTACAGTAAGAGAAGGCATAATGCTTCTTGCTGCAGTAAATCACGTTAGATGTTGTTCACGGAACTTTAAAGGGTGATCTCAAGCATATTTATTGAGAAGTAAATCACATTGTAATGCTTACTTCCAGGTAAGTATGCATTGGATTGCACTGATAATAGTTGCTTAATATTCTTCTCTATTTGCGCTATGGTGTCAAAATGATTTGTTAATCTCTTTTGTATTTTGAACACTGGTATTTCTCCAGGAAAACTGAAAAGTACTGAACAACAACAAAAATTGCTTTGATAAGTTTATAGTCCTAGGTTGCGGGCTATAAAATCAAAGGGGTTGAAATTATCATGGCGTCTTCATTGGACATGAGGGGAAAAAGCTTATTCTAGTGTGATTCTTCATAATCAGCCAAGTACAGTGGTAAAATGAAATAAATCTAGTGATCAAAGAAAATTGTTTGAGATGTTGTTTCATTATATAAACAAAATTATCATCTTTTTTCACTAACTAATCAGTTTAGACAATTAGACAAGAAAATTAGACAATTTTTAATTATTGTGCTTTGAAAGCAGGTCAGAATTTTTTTTTAACTGCTTGACCAAAAAGTTGGTTAAGAGGACAGAACTTTAGCATGCATAGGTTAACTATGAAGGAACAAGATAGTAGCTTCACAGAAAATTGTTTCTCATTATAGAAATGAAGGCATTAAAAGAAATTAGGTAAATCCCATATCCTTTTTTTCTTAGAAAACTCTGCCTGTATTGAAATTTTGAAATATAGATAGGCCTTTTCTTCTGTCCAACAGTGTCATCTCCATGCAGTAAGCAGGTCCACTGCCTTATCTAATGAATTGCCTCCCTTTCTTTTAGACCATTTTTAGAGGGTCTGAAAATGCCACAGATTCATTAATTACCCCTGTCTATCAACCATGGTTAATTTTCACTTTCCATTCTACCTTCTCAGGTAAGAAGAGTCCAGACCTTGGGGAATATGACCCTCTCACTCAAGCTGACAGTGATGAGAGCGAAGATGACCTGGTCCTCAATTTGCAGAAGAATGGTGGAGTTAAAAATGGGAAAAGTCCCTTAGGGGAAGTGCAGGATATAGACTCAGATGTGGAAGCTGGGATAGCCAAGCAGCATCTCTCAGAGGTTATGACAGAAGAGTACCCAAGTGAAATGACCAATAGTTTGGAGCAGAAGACAGCCAGTTCCTTGATGCCTTATTTGCGCACAGCCATCTTTTTACTCACTGTGGTTATCTCCATGATCCTTGTGCTGGTGTGTGCTTTCCTCATTCCTTGTCCACCAAGAGACATGCATAATACTTGGGTTCACAACCTAGGTCAAGTGGCAGGTAAGAAACTTCTGGAAACACAACATCTGCCTTAGATTATGAAATGTATACCTAGCAGGAAAGATATTGAGAGTTTTGGTGAAAATTATAGATAGCTTTAAGTTATTACTTGTCCACCATCCATAATAGAAGATGCCTACAGGTTGAAATATCAATCGAGAGTGAGTAGAAGATGGAGAAGCAAAATATTGGATCAGTAGATGAAGTGGAACTTTCTGCACTTTTTCCCACTCATGTTCTACAAAGCTATACCAGATAGCCAATATGATGTAATGGTTAGACTGTCACAGTACATCTAAGAAGGTTCAGGTAAAATTGCCACTCCATGGAACTTATGGATGAGTATATCTAATCAAATTACGGTGTACCGTAATCTATCTCACAAGGTTGTTGAAAGGATAACAATAAGTGCAGGGATAATGCCCAAAGTTCTTGGAGGAAAGGCAGGACATACACTTAATTCAAGGCTTGCCCAAACTTTAAGGCTTGTAGACGTTAAAACTTGCAAATGTGGGTTCTACCAAAAATGAATGCCAGAAGGGAAGGGAATAATCTCAATCTGTGTTGTGAGGGGCTGGCTAACTCCCCAAAACAAATAATCGCACACAAAACTCTATAAAAAGAGATTGGATCAAAACCCAAGCATTCATCTTCCAAACACAGAGACACATACACACAAATAGATATAAAACCCACAACACCTCCCCAAAACCATAACTCCCTGATATAAAATATATCTAGTTATATTTTATTTGTACCATATGGAAAGTTTTATTTCAATTTAATAAAAGCTATCTTAGGTTATGCCCAATTAAGCAATTGTATTATCGTCTCAAATTCCGCAAACAAAACATGTTAAAGCTTATTTTTAAACCAGTTACACAATCATACCTATGTTTATACACAGCCCGGAAAACCCACAACAACCATACCTATGTTTGTTAAATTCTGTGGTAGTTACATTATTCAAATATTTTCTTTGATTTTGAGTTATACATATTGGACTAAATGTTCTATCCAACTGAACATCAGTATCTTTTAATTGCTAGATGATTAATGTGAATGTGTGTAACTTTTGAGTCGTACATGGGAATGTTAACTGAATTTGACCTTTGGACAGAGAAATAAAACTGGCGGCTTAAATGTAAACTATTCTACCATTCCAGGAAACAAAACAGTTATCCTTATTTTTTAATTTGCTTAATTTGTTTCACTACCTATTTTTGTAGCTGGAGATGCCATTTTTAAATGCTATTTTTGATATCTTTCGGTCTCCTTGTTTCCCACTTCAGAATTGGTATAACTACTTTGATATTTAGTATAGTACCCTTATCTGCAAGGATCTATTATGTTCTAGAGTGAAGAGCAGGTATTTGTAGTATCTTGAAACCACAGCATGATAGGAAGTAATCCTCAAAATAGCTTTACTTCGGTAACTGATCTTTGACTGCTATTGCTTAGATTCCAATTTTAAGTTACTTTGGGCTAGTCCTGACATCAGTTTTTTTCCACTTTTTTCCTCATATTGAAATGTTGTAGACATTACATACTGTACTTGGATTTTAGGTTACCTGAACTCTCCCTTACATTTGTAGTAATACATGGTAGTAGTGATGTTGAGTTTCAGGATGGGGCCCCAAAATGTGTTAAAGCCCTCTCAGGAATGTAGCTGTGTGAGAGGTTAGCTCAAGCGAATTGATTAAAATGGCCAGTTAGTATGGCTGGGCTAAGCTACAGAAAGTAGTGAGATCCCATCTACCACAAGTTTTTTATGATAGCTGTACCAGTAGCCATCCTAAACCGGCTTAGGGTAGATGGGAAGTACATTCTAGAAAAGTAACTTATTCCACTTTATTCTTCAGATGGAGTGCTGTTTCCACCAGAACTTTTTGATGTAAATAGTGATGGTCTTCCTGATGTCTTGCTCTCCTTCACAGCTCTGAAAAATGCTAGCGTATTGGGTAAGTATGTAGATCCTAATAGCTAATTTCAGAACTGAGAGCACAACTAAATTGTAGCATGCTAGCAACCCACAAACCCAACCTTCTCTCTAACTCCCTTGCCAGCAAGGTACATGGACACAATTTCTCCATATCTGGATGACAGCTTTTAAACAAAGTATTTAGAGCTGAGCTTTCCAAACTTTTCATGTTGGTGACACACTTTTTAGACATGCATCATTTCGCGACACACTCTTACAGCAGGGCACAAGGCAGGCACTAGGACCTGCGCAGAATCACAGCAGGTTTGGAGGCAGCCAGGCACAAGGCAGGCACTAGGACCTGCGCAGAATCCTGGCAGGGCTCGGAGGCAGCAGCATCCGGGACACACCCAGACACTGCAGCCGACACACTAACGTGTCCCGACACACAGTTTGGAAAGCTCTGATTTAGAGTCTTTGATGTCTTACTGCACAGTCACTTGCTTTAAAAGGGAAGAGGAAAGCAAACACATACACTGTAGCCTCACACCCTGTATGGTCATTGTCCACAGTGTAGTCCAAATTGTCTCTTTTGTTCCTGAGAAATGCACACACAAAGAGCTGCATGTGGTCCCCAAGATTTAGTATCGCTGCCAGGTCTTCCTAAACTTCTGCCACTTTTTGATACATACTGCATGAAGTAGGGTAGGAGAACTGGAGATGATAGAGGTAGAATGGATCTAAGTTATGAAAAAGTTAGATTGGATATTAGAAAGATAGGTACATCCCTGCCTGAATCATTTTGCAGAATCTGTATGTGGCTCTCAACCCCCAAAAGCTTGTGCACCTCTGACAGATTAGCAGGGGAGACTCACTGGGACTTTGGGGGAGAAAAGGATTACCCAAATGTAACAAGAGGCTCTAACACTTTGAGGAACTGCTATAACCTTTGCAGCTTTATAGTTCAGAAAAAAAAGGTGGTAGGCTATTTAAAATTGTGTAAATTCCCTACCCTATAGATTATTATTTGCGTACATTTTTCTGTTGTCTCACTTATGATTCACAAATGGTTTCCCCAAATAGTCCACATCACATGTCTATGAAGGTTCTCAGTCATCCAGGTGGAATTGTCTGTAGCTTGAATCATGTCAACTGGATTTCTATTTTCTCAGTGGAAACGTTTCGCTCCTTATCCAAGGAGCTTCTTCAGTCTGAGCAAAGTTAGTAAGGGAATCCTTAAATATGTTTCTAGGTGGCTGTGTGACCTTGCACCTGGGGCTAGGTCATGGTTATTTTGAGATGTTATTTCTAAGTCCCTTTATCATCCAAAGGAGGATCGTTAAGATTACCATGCTGCTGTTGAGCTTGCGAAATGGTCTTAATCTTCCTAGGCACAGAAGACAAAGCAGGGAGGAAGACGGGGGAAAGGTTGTGCCTGAGGCCCCCACCTCTATTCAAGGAAGGATTTTCCAAGTTGGCATAAATGGATTCCTTGACCCCTCTCTCAAACCACCTATCTTCTCTGTCTAAAATGTGAACATTAATGTCCTCAAATGAGTGTCCTTTTTCCTTTAGATGAAGATAAACTGCTGACTCTGGTCCTGTGGTGTTACTTCTCCTGTGTTGGGCCATCCTCCTGTACAAAGGTTGTTTGGTTTCTCCAATGTAGAGTTCAGAGCACTCCTCACTGCACTGGATTGCATACACTACATTGCTTTCCTTGTGTTTTGGAGTTTGATCTTTGGGGTGTACAAGCCTCTGTCTCAGTGTGTTGGTGGGTTTGAAATATACAGGTATGTGGTGTTTGCCAAATATCCTTTTTATCTTTTCAGACACGCCAGCCATGTAAGGAATGACCAGGTTCTTCCGTTTACTCTGAGTCTCAGCCCTATCTGTCGCTGTTTTAGGTCTGGTAGATTTAGATTTAGTGAAGGCCCAATTTGGATATCCACAGGCCTTCAGAGCTGTTCTCAGGTGCTGATTTTCATTCTTTTTGGAATCCATGGAGGTGGGGATGGTTTCTGCTCTGTGTGACAATGTCCTGATGACTCCTAGTTTGTGCTGCAGTGGATGGTGGGAGTCAAACATCAGATATTGATCTGTGTGTGTGGGTTTCCTGTAGATCCCTCTAGGAATCTAGTCTGTTGTCCTTGGTGTCTTCTCTGGTGAACCTAATGTTGGCATCTATAGTGTTTAGAAATAGGGATCTGTGTGTTTGGGTTTCCTGTAGATCCCTATTTCTAAACGTGTCTGAAAAGATAAAAAGGATATTTGGCAAACACCACATACCTGTATATTTCAAACCCACCAACACACTGAGACAGAGGCTTGTACACCCCAAAGATCAAACTCCAAAACACAAGGAAAGCAATGTAGTGTATGCAATCCAGTGCAGTGAGGAGTGCTCTGAACTCTACATTGGAGAAACCAAACAACCTTTGTACAGGAGGATGGCCCAACACAGGAGAAGTAACACCACAGGACCAGAGTCAGCAGTTTATCTTCATCTAAAGGAAAAAGGACACTCATTTGAGGACATTAATGTTCACATTTTAGACAGAGAAGATAGGTGGTTTGAGAGAGGGGTCAAGGAATCCATTTGTGCCAACTTGGAAAATCCTTCCTTGAATAGAGGTGGGGGCCTCAGGCACAATCTTTCCCCTATTTTCCTTCCTGCTTTGTCTTCTGTGCCTAGGAAGATTAAGACCATTTCGCAAGCTCAACAGCAGCATGGTAATCTTAACGATCCTCCTTTGGATGATAAAGGGACTTAGAAATAACATCTCAAAATAACCATGACCTAGCCCCAGGTGCAAGGTCACACAGCCACCTAGAAACATATTTAAGGATTCCCTTACTAACTTTGCTCAGACTGAAGAAGCTCCTTGGATAAGGAGCGAAACGTTTCCACTGAGAAAATAGAAATCCAGTTGACATGATTCAAGCTACAGTCCACATCACATGGTGTACTTCCAAATTGTAGGCTGCTAGTGCTATGTTGTGTTGTTTCTGTAGAGCTATGAAAGACAGTGTCTTAATGGATAGAGGAACTGATACCAAACCCTGGGAACTCGGAAATGGAAGACAGCACTGTCAGGATCTTATTCCAATCAGTTTGGTAAATTTTTGAGGAATGAGGCTGGCCAATACAGGCAACATCTTTGTAATTTGGAACAGGGGAGAATGGAGTGATGAATAACAGACTAAGCCATTTTACTAAAGGAAACAGCTCCCTTCTTGTACTTGCCTTATGTTAGCTTGGTGTGGTACTTAGTAATTCAAGGGTCACTTTTGTGTAGCTTGTAAAGCAGGGACATGCATGAATTTTAGAACAGATGGGGAGAAAAGGGTTTCCATTTCAGGCCTTTGCGTCACTTGAAGAAGGAAAGATGGGTGGAGGGTGAAATAGAGCAATGAATGCAGGTTCTATCTACAATGGGGCCCACTGTCCACTAGTCTTATTTCCCAAGTTCCTGCATAAGGTCTAGATGCAAGTCTTTGAATGGAGGGTTGTATATATGTTTAGCTGAATATTCTCACTTCAGATCTTATTCCTAATGTGTTGTGGGTGCACCTGGTAGGAGAATAGCAGAATGGTGATTTGGAAGCAGGTCCCAAATTTGGCCCATCTCTTTCTCCATGCATTTTTTGGACATGTGAAGTACTGGATGGAAGGGAGAGCAACTACAAAGGAACACTCTGAATCCAAAGAGAAAGAAGTGAAATGTGTGTATAATTGCATTTAAATTACAGTTGTCTGAATACAGAGGCCAGAAGTTGGAGACATCAGGCTGGGGAAGGCTGCTGCAGAAAATGGATTTTACCTTGTGCTAAGAAATGGCTTGCTTTACCACTCTAGGTTGGATAAACTACAATTGGTTGGGTTCACATATTGTACTACAATATAGGCACACAGGTTTTTTCCATCGAGACATTTTTGGCCACTGAGCTTGAAGGGGCTAAAGCAAGGGGTAGCGCAAGGAAAAAAAAACTAGATTGATTTAATTTCATTTATATTTAGATGAAATTAATTGTAATTGATACAAGTACTCTCCAGTAATGTATTTCCTCTTTGTAACTTTCCTCTTTGGACACATTAAAAATTCCAATTTGGTAACAACTTTGAAGATTTCTGAGGATTACACCCAAGACTTTTGGCCTCAAGTTGTAGATCTTTGCACTATGCCTCAAGACATGATTTACAGTCCATAGTGTTAGATTCAGATGGCATGGTAATTGGGGTAGCGGAAAGCATGTGCATGGAACATTTTGTGCTCCCCTTTAGATCTTGAGTCAGAAATATTGAATCTCTATTTTGTTTATGTGATTCTTCCATATGATGCATGTTTAGACACTCATAACATATATGGTTGAACATGAGTTTGGGTAAACTCTGGGAGACAGTAGAGGACAGGAAGGCCTGGTGTGCTATGGTACATGAGGTCACGAAGAGTCGGACACGACTGAACATTACAGGACTGATTTCTGAGGAAAAGGTTTAGGATTAGGCTGTTACATGGACATTAGGGTTGAATCAATCAGTTGAATTAATTAGTTTACTGGGCTGTGTTGCAATGTATACTTTACTTCCCAAGTAGCCTTGGAAAAATTTGAAAGCAGCAGAAAACTCCACAGCAGTTTCCCCCTTTTCATTACAGAAAGATCAATTTATCTCTTTTATGTGTGTTCTCAGGTGTCTCCACGCCATGGGTAACTATAATGGCACTTTCGGGTATGAACGGCAGCATCTTATGGTCCAGTCATGTTAAAGAAGAGATTCTGAGTGTGCAATGTAAGAATTTGGACTCTGTATTCTCAGCAGAGCCTGTCTGCCTTGTTACTGGGACCTCTACATTCCTCAGTCTTTTGAGTGCCTCATCAGGTAAGTTGAGCTGGTGCAGCTAATAATGCACACTGTTGAAAATGAGGAGTTTGAGGCTTCTGTTGGGAATGGCGGACTGAACGGCTGTGTCCGCTGGTTCAGCGGGTGGAGCGGACAGCACGGTAACTTTTTTCGGGCTCAGGCAGGTTTTCCTGAAGCCCGGAAACATTCTCCGGATCAAGGAGAATACCTGCAATCATCCCATCTGTCCTCCAGACGGCTGCTTGCAGCCAGAAGATTGTAAACAGCATTTTGCATTTTTTAAAATTCTTTGAACTTTTGGAATTCATTTTCCTTCCAAAGGAAATTCCAAAGATTGAGACTAAAACAATTATCTTCCTGTTATTATTTTTGTGGTAAATTTGAAGATACCAGCATTTTCCTACACGTTGAATTGGCTGATTTGAACCTTCACCTTTCTGTTCACTTTCTCTTGACTGTCTGCTATCTCTCACTTTATGTAAACACATTCCAGAATTCCTTCATATCTTTGACTGTCGCTGCTTAAATTCTTAGGGGGCGCCATAATCTACTGCATGAGACATGGAGGATTTCAAACAGATTCTTTCTGACCTTCACCGGGATTTTAAACAGATTTTTTTCTGACTTCTATCGGGCTTTTATGCAAGATATCCAGGATATAGTGGAAAATATGAGATAAAAAATGTGCCATCAGGTTGGGATGTGGTGGATGAAATTGAGGAACTTAAGAGTAGGCTGACCATATGTCCTGTTTTGAATGGGACAGTCCTGTTTTTTTAAACATTTCCGGACCGTCCCGTCGTTTTAATATAAAAGTCAATTTTGTCCTGTTTTTTAAAAAAACCTGTCCCTGCTGCCAGCCGGAATCGAGAGCCGGAAGTAGCTGGAGTGGCACGAAAGAGCCAGAGCAGCTGATTGGAGGGAACCTGGAAGAGGAATCGCCTCCGCCTATCAGCACGCGGCAAAGGAGGTGGGAGTTGGAGGAAACCTGGAAGAGGAATCGCCTCCGCCTATCAGCGCATGGCAAAGGAGGTGGGAGAGGCGGGCCGAGCAGTGCGATAGGCGGAGGCAATTCCTCTTCCGGGTTCCCTCCAATCAGCTGCTCTGGCTCTTTCGCGCCGCTCCAGCTACTTCCAGCTTTCAGTTCCTCTTGTCCCATTTTTGTCTCAAGGAAATATGGTCATCCTACTTAAGAGTGATAGAAATTTTTTCAAGACTGAGATTTTTATCGAGATGCTGGATGAAGATTGGATAATGGAGTTGGAGAAATCTAAGGGAGAGAATGATCTGCAAGCCATTAGTAAAATTGATCTCCTGGTAGAATGCTATGAATCTTTGAGGGGGGCAGTTGGGCTGTCTGATTTTTTCAAGAGGAAAGCTCTGTGCATGTTGTGGGGATATGTAACTCCTTTGGTTTATTTTGAAGTGGGATAAGGGTTGAAGAATGTTCATCTGGTTTTCTTTATTCCCTTTCAAAGATATGGAATTACTGTT
Source organism: Charina bottae (assembly GCA_023362775.1). Taxonomy (NCBI): domain Eukaryota; kingdom Metazoa; phylum Chordata; class Lepidosauria; order Squamata; family Charinaidae; genus Charina; species Charina bottae. The sequence goes on along the minus strand of JALMGJ010000006.1, from coordinate 36,977,703 downwards.
TTGAATTGTTTCTGGTTTTTTGGGTTTATTAAGATTGGGATTATTAAAATTGTTGTATTAAGTATAATAGCAGACAACTTATGTGCTTTTTAATTTGATTCTTATTATAGTAGACATAAATGCATAGAATAGTGGTAGGAAGGGAATTAAATATGTTTTATCTTTTGAAGGGGAGAAAGAAGTTTAGGAGGTTTACATGAACTTTTTTTCCTTTATTTTAATATAAGGGGGAGGAGTAACTGTACTTAGCAATTTTTATTATGTGTTAAAGTGGAATGACTTATAGAAATAATGTGGTGTTTTGGTTTAATATAGAGTAAGAGATTGATTATGGAAATTTTCGTATATCCTTGCTGTTAAAAATTGGAAGCCACATCTTTTTGTAAATCTGAAAAAATTGCTCTTGTGTTTTTACACTTTTTTAGTTCTTTTTTCTTTCTTTGTAGTTTTCTTTGTAGTTTTTATTCTTTTCTTCAAACTTAATACAATTTACTACAAAAAAAAAGAAAATGAGTTTGTTAGCACCTTTTCTGACTAACAAATTTTATTAGAAGGAATATGATTCCCTGTTGGACAGCTTCTTTGGTTTCTATCACCTGATCTCTTAGATGAGAGGTGTCAAGGGTCTGCTCTGCCACTGAATTGTCAACCTTCATTCTTCAGGGTTAACCTTATGGATTACTTTTAAAATGTAATCTTCAATGATGGACACAAAAAGGCTTGATAACTTCACTCTAAGACATGCTTTTGGAGTCAGGCATGTTATTATTGAGTAGGCTGACCATATTTCAGGATGGCAAAATGGGACGGGGTCTTATGTAATATTCCATATTCATGAAAAAGACAGGGTTCCCCAACCCCAGGTCCGCGTGATTGGCTCCCGCCTGCAAACCCTGCCCCCCCGGTCCGCGCAATTGGCTCCCGCCTGCAAACCCTGCCCCCCTGGTCCGCGCTCCGGCTCGGATCCTCCTCCTGCGCCATTCCTGCCGGGTTTGCAAAACGGGACAAAATTGAGATTTTTATGAAAACAATGGGACGGTTGAAAAATGCTAAAAAAAAGGGACTGTCCCATTCAAAATGGGACATATGGTCAGCCTATTATTGAGAGATTTGTAAAGTTCCAAATATTTTGCAGGTCAAGCGTGTTTTTCTCTCCCCCCACCCCCCAAAAAGATGTAGAAAAAAAGATTACAGTGCTGTGGACAGAGGTTTAGTTCCCTTTATATAGGAAAGCCTGTATCTAAGGTACCTTAATGAGCAGCTCTCTGATACTTCTCACTGTACAGTCAGGAACTTGGGATGGGAGGTTTTTACCTTGTTTCCCATCAAGACAAGGAGGAAGACATGGTAGTAGTGACTGGATAGGTGAGCAAGAAGGGTGGATCAAAATTTGCCAGTAGGCTGAAGCTATGCATTATTATTAGAAACAGGTGTTTTATAGTGCTGTGGACATTATTTCCATATTGCAGCTTGCTACAACCTAGCACTCTGTAGATCAGTGTTTCTCAACCTTGGGAACTTTAAGATGGGTGGACTTCAACTCCCAGAATTCCATGGCCAGCAGCAAGTCCACCCATCTTAAAGTTCCCAAGGTTGAGAAACACTGTTCTAGATGCATGAAGACTGCACATTCCCAATTTCCCAGGAAGCATGGTCAAATCAATGAGGACTGGGAATTTTGGGAGTTCTTTTTTCATATAGCTTTCTATTTATTTTTTCTCAGCATGTTTGTTTATTTTAGTAGAGATTTATAAAACACAAGTAGAAAAGCAGAAGAAAGGTAAGAAAAACAAAAAAGGAAAAAAAGAAAAGAGATTTATAAGCAATATAAAATTAAATAAAAAATTGAAATGTCATTAGATTAATGGTATATACTGTATTAAATTATCATATATCAATTTAAGATTTCAGAACAATTTAATTTATTCAATTTGGGCACTGACTCAAAATGGACTCTGGGTGGTATACAATAAAACAAACAGAATAAAAATAAAATACAATAATTATGAAAAACATAAAAAAGAAATAAACAAGAACTGATGGTGGATCAGGCTAACCACACCCACATACAATCTGGCAGTATAGCCAGCATAATATGAATCATATGTCAGAATGAAAAGCTAACAAAAGTTTCTGCCTAATCTAAAAATTGTATCCTTATTTCATGAATCAAGAAAAAACTAATATATTAAAATCTTATGTTAAGAGAAACCTAAACTTTGGTTGTGGTACATACTCATATGCAGAACTGTTTAACTGTTAAGTTAAATTTTACATCAGGTTTATTTTTCAGTTACGAGGTTATTTTTGACATTTATGCGTACTCACACAGCTTAGTTTGCCATTTTTCTATAGAGGCAATTATATATCAGAGAATTGAGTCTTTAAAAATTGTTTCATTTTGTAATAAATCATCTTTCAGAACTGTTGGGCTTTGCAACATTGTCACCAAATATGAAAAAAAAGGAACCAAGATAGAGGTTCCCAAATTTTTCAGTTTATGGTACCTCTAGCCGTTCCCAAACTGCCCATTAGCACTAAGGGTTCTGTTTGTTAAGTAATAAAATAAACTGTAGCACTCCTGTGGGTTTGCTGCGGCAGCCCTGGAGCACTGTGGTGCATGATTTGCGAACTGTGGATCTGACCTGATTATCGCATTTCCAACATTTTTTAGAAAATAAATAATTGGTGTTGCAATCCTAACACACCTGGAAAGTTCTAGGTTGAGTATCTGATAGATGTGACCAGCTTTTGGTTGAAGTTTATCTGTTCAACTGCCACCTCCCCCTGCCCCCCCACCAATCAAGCCTCCTGTAGACCTTAGCCAGTTTGTAAGCTGCTGTCTTGCTGATACAGATTTTATTGTATATCATCCTTTAGGGAAGCCAGTTTGGACCTTTGATTCCTCCCACTTTCCTAATGAAATCTTGGCTGCTCCAGCTGTTATTATACCTGATGTGGATGGAGATCGGGTCAGCGATTTGGTGGTCTTGACCATTGGAAAAACACAGGTAGGGTACATTTCCCAAGCCTGTGGCAGGAAGGAGGAAGTTCTGAACACACTATTTTCTTATAGCTTATTCCAGCCTTTCCCAACTGGGTGTCCAAGATATTTAGAGGGCACCAGATTAGGCAGGACTAGAATAAGTGCCTAATGAATAGTCTTCCACAATGTGCCAGCCTTCTTTTCTGAAGCAGAAAAATGTAAAAAGTACTTCTGTTAATTGGGAAACTGATGTAATAAGCTATGCTCAACACTCCCCATACCAATCAGATAGATTGGCTAAATAAGGATCTTGATAACCTTTAACAGGATGCAGCTAGAAAAACAAAAGCATTTTTCATTAAATTTGCTTGGATGTGCATTGGTTAGAGTGAGATTGGACTTCCATCTTCACATTCCCTGTACCTTTTTTTCTTATGTAGCCAGAGTTAAGCTTTATCCTGGTATCTGGTAAAACTGGAAATCCTGTGGGAGGACCTGTGAAGTACAGTATCAATAGAAGTGGAAAACCGATTGGTCCACAGACTTATATCACCAGCCATGGAGCAGTCTACATCCTGTTTGGCTTTGGTAAAATGTCCAGTTGCTTTCTTATTCTTATTTAAACCACATTGAGATTAGACAAAGAGAGTTTGACCCATAAACTCTGGCAGCATCACCTTGGTCCTGATGACGAGAGTTTCATGGACTTCACCTTCAGGATTTTTATTTGTTTAATTTATAAACTGCCAAAATCATATGAAACATAGCGATTTACATTCCGAAAAGATACCTAGTTGGCATAGTGGTGAAAAATGGAGTCACTATGGGCATGACTTTTCTGTAAAGGCTGACCATATCCAGTATCATTTTACAAGTAACCAACCCCTTTTATTTAACATATACTGTATAAGCGGCACTGTATCTATCCCTTAGAAAGGTACTAATTCCTTTCATATAAAAAAGTGGATTAAAAATATAATAATTTGGACAATCTGTTACATAATTACCACGGCAAAGAGTCTTTAGGAGTATTTTATAAGTGCTAGAAATGTGTCTTGAAACTTGTATTGATTTGTAGTGCAGAAGCAGGTCATGTGTTCCACTAAGTGAGTCCAGGGTTTGCCATGTATTTTCTGGGGCAGCATGAAGACTAGATGTAAAGGATTCTAAGGGAACAATCCACTGTAAAGACTCCAAGATCCACTGAACAGAAATCTGGTTCTTGTACAACAGCTAGAATTTTTGGCTGTGTACATATAAAGGTCCTTCAAGTGGATTGGATGTCCCTACTGCAACCTGAATGCCTTTAGCTTTCCAGCTCCTGTCTGATTTCACACCTGCTTTATCAAAACACAACAGAATTTTAGACTTTGCACTTCCTTTCTATCTAGGTCGGGTCTATGCAGTTGCTTTACGGGATATCTTTGCTCAGGCCAGAAATCATGATAATTTCCCCCCAGTGCTGCAGCAAGAAGAACCAGAGTGGGAGAAACACAGATCAGTCAATTTTTTAGAGTTCATTGATATTTACAGGTGGGACACTCTGTTTTCTCTACAGTGCAGTTTGTGAATCACTGAATCTTAATTCTGTGTGAAATGCATGAATCTTCAGCTGGAAAAAGATTCAAGAAATGAGCATGATGATATACTGTAGTTTTTTTAAATGTTGCAATTGCTCAAATGAGTGTTTTTCCTTTCATTGTGTAGACCATTGAGGTTGACTGTCAAACTGTCTTTATTGTTGTGATCCAAGTCCATTATACATATAAAACTAAGACCAAACGAAAACTGCAATTGGGCAAGACCAGTGCAGAGTGCTAAAAGCACTAAGCACTAAAAGTGAACAATGTAAAACTATACAAAACAGAACAAGTAAAAAACAGCAAAAAAACCCAACAACTAAGAACATAAAAACCTGAGCCATAAAATAGCTGAAATTAGTCCTAAATCTAGTGGTGGTAACTAATAAACAGTAAGAACTATCTAATTTGAAAATGGAGATTAACATTTAAAGGTTAAAAATTAGAGTTAAAAGGTTGGGGGATAGGAATTGCTGTTTCAGATTAAACTACTTAAAATATTTATGAGCCTGGGCACAAACATATCTGTAACACCAGCAGAGTGGTTGTGCATGCAGATATGTACTGTATGTATGTATGGGAGGGAGTGAAGTTGGGAAAAGTAGCTGCAGCCAGGCAGAAATGCTTCTCACCCCATTTCCTTCATCCATCCATTCATTAACTCACAAGCATCCAAGCTGGTGTACCAGCTGCCTGTGATAATTGAGCCACGCCCTGGCATTTTCAAGGAGATGTCCAGAGGCAGCCTCACCCCATCCAGGCTCTTTGCTTACAAAAGCAAATGCTAAGACAGAGCGGGGAGGTGGGTGTGCGGGAGAAAAGGAGATAGGAAAACAGGTGAGGAAGCAGGAGGCGAGGTCTGGAGATTGACAGCTATTACAGGCAGGCAGGAGGACTATCAGTCAACTGCCAGGACCATAAGCTACGGTAAGCAGCATGTCCTGGTGGTTAAGGAGAATGCTTAAGAACAGAGCTTGAGCTTGGCCTGGAGCTCAGCAGCAGCAACACCTTTTGCAGCACCTCATCCCAACTAGTGCTAGAACGTTTGGAAAAAGGCAAAGGTTGTATGCTACTTTATAGACTTTGAGACTTTTGTTTGTACTGAGTATTAAAAGACTGAGTATGAAGGACTGAGTATTAAAGACGTATTTATGTGGCAACAGCAACTTGCAAGTCCTAGAACGCTGGAGTTGACCCAGAGCAATCCCCTGTTGTTGGGGAAGGTGTGTGATGCAATAAGGCATTGTGTACAGATTTGCTATGCTGTGGCGTGTCCAGTCCTTGGAAAGCGAAGAACCCTCACAGTATACATAATGCCATTCCAGGTCCTGGATAAGTATGTAGGGCTGTGAAGCCTAGGACTCTATTGACATCCTGAAGTTGGCACAGAATTAACTCCAGGCTGCATGGATGCAAATAATGGTGTGCTTAGGCCTGACTTGAGAGGGGTGTGGTGGCTCAGCGGGTAAGATGCCAGGCTTGTCGATCGGAAGATTGCAAGTTCGGAGGTTCGAATCCCTAGAGTGAGCTCCCGCACTAGCTCCAGCTCTTGCCAACCTAACAATTTGAAAGCATGCAAAAGCAAGTAGATAAATAGGTATCACTTCCGTGGGTAGGTAACAGCGTTCCGCGCGTGTCATGCGGCCACATGACCGTGGAAGCGTCTTCGGACAACGCTGGCTCTTCGGCTAACAAACGGAGATGAGCACCGGCCCCTAGAGTCGGACACGACTGCACAAATGTGCGGGGGGAACCTTTACCTTTTTTTCAGGCCTGACTTAGAATCTGTCAGGGTCTGCCGTGTTCGCTATGCTGCTGCACAGAATTTTGCAGTGCGGTATGTAATGGCAGGGAGGTTGACTGTCATGCAGCACTGAACATTTGACATGCTGCCTCTTTGTTTTCTCTAGAGGAGCAGACCTGGGGCCTCAGGCACACATAGCCTTTGACAGCTTTGAATGCAGCCCTCAGAACCCTCCCAAAAGTGATTGCTGAATTCTAATGTGTAACCTGGCAGAAGGGAACATCATTAAAGACATGGGCTGCAATCATATTCATTGCTTTTAGTTAGTTTAATCTAATCTAATGAAATTAAATCAATTTGGATTTTTCCTTTTAGGCCTGTTTTCTGGGGGGGAAAAAACATATCCAAAAATTTGCATACTCTCGATTTATTCCTTAGCAAAGTGCAGGACTGTTGCCAAACCCTACCCCAAACAGAATTATATTGGAATTAGTTTTTGTTCCTTCTGTTCAAATTATGCTCTAATATTTCAGGGAGGCTTCCTGAAGTCTGAAGTGTTTCTTGCAAACTTCCAGCAATGCACCAGTTGTTTAGATGTTGCCCCAGACTATTTACAGAACCTTCTCCTTTATATCAATTTAACAAGCAATCCAAACCTTGGTTTGATAGAGAGTTTGTCTCAGCAGTTACCTGCATTCGGTAACCCTAGCTTACAAGAATGCTTGCACAGTAACAACTCTCCTTCACATGAAACCTTTGTTCTATTAAAAAAGGGTTATAAAAGGTTGCATAAATGCCTTTGGCTCAGGTGCGCTCTCTCAGCCTGACATACCCAGCACGATTGTTGTGAGGATAAAACTAGGGGACCACAAGGACAGAAAAATGACAACACATGCCCAGTGATATGTCTATGAAGGTTCTCAGTCATCCAGGTGGAACAGTCTGTGGCTTGAATCATGTCAACTGGATTTCTATTTTCTTAGTGGAAACGTTTCACTCCTTATCCAAGGAGCTTCTTCAGTCTGAAGAAGCTCCTTGGATAAGGAGTGAAACGTTTCCACTAAGAAAATAGAAATCCAGTTGACATGATTCAAGCCACAGAATGCCCAGTGATGTCACAATATAAACCCCACCCTTATGTACTTGTGTTCCAATATTGGATCCAAGTACTGTATGTCAGTTGCAAGATTTGCATTGTGTGCTATGATACACATTTTGTCACTTGCCCCTTCTGCAGATGCCTTGCCTCCGGATATGCTGCCTTGAACTTTCAAGGAGAAATTGTTCTTTTTATTCACCTGATTTTGTTGACCAATATGCTGATATTTGTAGTGTTATGGATACTTTGTGCTTACCTGCATATGCACTCTTTAAAGAATCCTTCATGCACTGCAGAAGGGATTGTGTCAATTGTAGACTTGAGTACTGTTTGAACAAAAAATATTAGCAAAGAATCCATGTGTGGAATTATCCAGGCCAAAAGTTATAAATATATGAAGTGTAACAGTGTAAATTGGGGCTAACTGAAATTCATTGGGGCAGATAGATTTTTGACTGGGAGAAGATTTCAAGTGACAAATTTTTTTCCAGAAATCTTCTGAGAAATTGTGTTTTTCATCCAGCAAATCTTTTTAACTTCCCTTATTTTTTTCTATTTGCTTTGAATGTTGGCTGATACAAAAGTTGATGGTAGCCCTATTTCTAGAATATGTATTATTCAGACAAAGCACCCAGAAACTATAGTAGGGATGTGGTTGAGGAACTCTTTAGAAACTGCTCTGAGCCTTATTCAATCTGTATATAATCTGTATGTAATATAATAATAATAATATGTATTATTCAGACAAAGCACCCAGAAACTATAGTAGGGATGTGGTTGAGGAACTCTTTAGAAACTGCTCTGAGCCTTATTCAATCTGGTTTCATCAGCAAGTACCTTAAAATAACATCCAGCTGGATGACAGCACTTACCCAGCCTTGGCTAATCTTGAAAAGCTAAGCTGAGTCAGACCTGGATAATATTTGAACGAGAGACCACCAGAAAGTTCTAGGCTTATACAGTAGACTGGGAAGTTGAAAAAACACATTGGAATTAAAAATGGGAAACCTGTTCTGTACTGCTGCCAAGTTAACAATGTGTCCATGCCCCGGCGGGCAGTGGGAATCAAGCTGTCCTGGAAGGATAATTTACATTACTGTACTTCGTTACCTCTTGTTTGTTCTCTGTATCCTGCAGTGGTGGTGTTGCATTCCTGCAGGCAGTGAAATCTCCTGGTAGCAACTGCAGTGACCTTCTGATTACCACCGAACACGGTTTGACTTTACTGCGCGGTCAGGATTTGGAACAGCGTTGGAATCTAGAACAGCCGGATATTAACAGGTTGCTGGGTTTTGGAGGGGGGGGAGTGTGGCTACTTCTGCTTCTCCTGTTGAGCTTTTGTGTAATGGCAGATTGGTGGAGAACAGTTCTTGTTAGTGTTGATCTATAGGCGCTTACTCTCAGCTGTGGAATGTTTTTCTCTTAAATCAGCTTTCCTGAACCTGGTTAGACTGGCTAGCAATTGTGGGAGTTGGAATTCAGTGCATCTCCTGAGTCACCAGGTTGGGGCAAGGTGACCTAAATATTTGTGAAGAGCCATTGGAGAACATTTCTGAGCAACTGAAAACAGATATATTCATCTGAACATTCGATGGCTGTTTTTTAAAATTATTCCAATAGCATAAAATAAGAAAAGAAGTAGAGGAAAATAAGTAAAAAAGTAAGGGAAAATAATTACTGAGATCAACATTAACAGCTGTAAGCATTATGGAAGCAGGGAACACATTCTATTTTTGGCTAGTCAGTTATTCACTTACCTGCCACATTCTTGCTAGCAGCCCCGTATTAATGGAAGTTTCTCCTTTCATAAGTCTGGTTTGGCCTCTTGTCGCCTTCAAGGGAGCAATGAATATATTCCCCCTTTTTAGTTGTCTGGCTTGTTTTAGTTATTCCCCTGATGCTGGATGAACAGGTAAATCTTCAGTTTATGCCAAAAGCTTACTAGTGGCATCAGCCCTAACTAGATGAGAAATGATATAACACACATTTTAAACAAGCTACCTATGACTACGATAGTATTTATGACCCTGCAATTGAAACAAGTAGCTTTGTATTACTGGCAGCATTGAAAGAGGTTTTGGTTTGAAGTTGCCCAAGTCCAAAGTTGTGGTGTACTTGTGCGGGGGCTCGGGCAATCCTATCCATGTTAAAAGGATGCATGGAAGGGTCATGAGACTTTGAAGGCTAGCTGTTCTTATATTAGTACATACACAAGACTCATCCCCATGCACTACACTGAATAGGGGCATGATGGACATAAAGGACTTAAAGCTTCAGTGAAGTGGAAACCTAGCTGAATCAGATTCTACTCGAGTGAGGAGAAAATGCTACTAGGAAATTTCAGGATATGGCTAGGGCCCAGAACCAATTCTAATTTTTCTTTTGATCTTCCTCTGACTTAACAACTATTGGTCTCCTGGCTAGGAGAGCAGATTCAGTGGACAAACAGTCTGATTTCTTTTGACAAAGCCTGGGCTTGTAGGAATGCAGATGTGCTCCAATGAAAGAAAAGTTACTTCTCCATGCATAACACTTTTCAGTCTGACTGCTTTCTTCATTTTTGCAGCCAGCCTTGCCCAGGGTACTTCAATGATGATCAAACTTTGGACTTCATGCTTCAGGCACAGCATGGAAACATCTCTAGAAAGGTGCATTCACTGCTTTCTTAGAGTACAATCCTGTGCATTCTATTCAGGCAGGTAGCTCCAAAGTAAGTGTTTATAGCAGTTTTCCTCAACCCAATGCTGGTTGGAAATTCTGGAAGTTGTGGTCCAATATATCTGGAGGGCATCAGATTGGGAAAGATTGGCGTAGCTGCCCAATGTGCACCTGACATTGGATCCATTGTGTCGAGCAGTATCACTTGAATTCTAATTCAAGGTAAGCCAGGTGGTCCACCCCTGGTAATTTGGATTTTAATTCCTACAAGTTGTGGTAATGAACCTTAAGGTTAGTGGCAGCATATTGTGTAATCCATGCCATTTAAATGTGTCTGTTGATACAGCCATGACCTTCCCCCTAAGCAGTGGCTGCAAGAAGTTGACTACAAATGTCATGTGATCTTTCATTCCTGAGAGTGAAGGGCCAAGCTAGACATTAAAGACATCTTGGCATTTAATGTGCATCTCTTAAGAATGGTAATTAAAGGGACCACAACAGATATGGAAAGGGTGTTTAATCCTTTCTTTCTGTTCTGCAATCCTAATGAAAACTCTTTTTAAGTTTAGCCCTTTTTACCCTAGTTTACTACGTGCAGGAAACTTTATATATAGAGAGCAGGGGTGGGCAACGTCAGGCCCACGGGCCGTATACGGCCTGTGGGGCTCCCACCTGCAAACCCTGCCCCTTCCACGCGATTGGCTCCTGCCCACAAACCCCGCCCCCAGTGCTTGTGATTGGCTCCCGCCCGCAAACTCTGGCCCCTAGTCCGCGGAAATCCCAGAAACCCCGCCCCCGCCCCCCCGGTCCCCGGTTATAAATATCCAAATGGCCCTTGGCAGAAAAAAGGTTCCCCACCCCTGATATAGAGAGATAGTCACCTGAAGTTTGGATAGCTTGGAGCTTAGCTGCCTTATTTGCAATAATGCCCAGAAAAAGCTCTTGATTCTACTTCTCCCCCCTCCCCACTAAAGTTTTATCTTGCTAATTCTGGGTTTCTCTGTTTTCAGATGCTGGTGGTGGATGGTAAGTCAGGGCTGCCAGTTTGGAGCTATGAGTTGCCGTATCACATGAGAAAATCAGATGTGCTGTCAGTGCTGACTTTGGACCAAAAATCTGTCTTTCTTTTCTGGGCTAATGAGAAGCAATCTCTCTTCAAAAGTTTGGTGAGTGTGGAATTCTTCAGTTTGGAGGGGGCTGTTTGCCCTGAAGCCTCACACTCTAATTCTTTATGCTGGGGAACAAACTGTAGTTATGTCAGGGCATAACAAACATTTTGCCCATTTTATCTTCCTTTTCTGGTTTTTACGTGTTTCCAGGACTTTGAAACAATATTTTGGGGAAAACGTTATTTCTATTTCTGTGAATGTTTTCCTGGTCTATTTCTTTATTTAAACACACACGTCTGTCTGTCTGTCTGTCTGTCTTCAGCCTGAATCAAAGGGTCCTTCACTGAAAATTATGGACCATAATCTACCATGCTGTGTAGATTGGGTTGGTAGATAGAGGGTTTTTAAAATTTTCCTGCCTAGGGCTGAGAGACTGGCCCAAAATCACCCAGCCAACTTTAGTGCCTACAGGAAGACTAGATCCTTGGGTCTCCCTGCTTCTAGCCTAGTACCTTAATCATTACATCCTTCTCTCTCTCTCTCTCTTTCTCCCCCACCCCCCACACAAGTACCTCTACATTTTAAGAACAACTTCCTTTGGCAACATGCATCAGCCTAGTGCAGTATAGCAGCTGTTGATGCAAAACCCAGAGCATTATGCATTTAAAAGCAGTTTGAGATAAAAGTACAGTATTTAAAAGCCAGTAAGGATGTGTGTGTGTGCATCTCTTCCTAGGAAAGGAATTCTTCTATTTCTCTTGTACCAGCCTATATGAAAGGTCTTAATAGCAGGTCCACAAGCAGGGCCAGAGTAATCTAGATATAAGTAAAGGTAAAGGTTCCCCCCGCACATTTGTGCAGTCGTGTCTGACTCTAGGGGCCGGTGCTCATCTCCGTTTGTTAGCCGAAGAGCCAGCGTTGTCTGAAGATGCTTCCACGGTCATGTGGCCACATGACACGCGTGGAAAGCTGTTACCTACCCACCGAAGTGGTACCTATTCATCTACTTGCATTTGCATGCTTTCGAATTGCTAGGTTGGCAAGAGCTGGAGCTAGTGCGGGAGATCACTCTGTCACGCAGGGCTAGGGATTCGAACCTCCGAACTTGCAATCTTCCGATTGACAAGCCTGGCGTCTTACCCACTGAGCCACCACGCCCCTCATCTAGATATAGGCAATCCTTAAATATACTGGTCTCAGATTATGAGATTATCAGAATCTTAAAATGGATTTGGAAGCAAATTCCAGTTCTAAGTAGGCAAGCTATTAATTCCCATGTATCCTAGTTAGCAAAGCCACTGGCAAGAAATTATGGAAGCTACAGTCCAAACCATCTGAAAACATCCCATTGAAATCTCAGACCAGCTATCTTGGAAAGGGTTATTATTACTTTTCCATATCTGGAATGTTGATTATTTTTCAAATGCTAGCCAGTTCTATAAAACGTATAAAATCAAAATGGCCTTGAGCTGGACCTGTTTGTCAGATCACACATGTTGGAAGATGTAGCCATATTTGTTTTGAACCTGGGTTCCACCTGGCATGCTATGGAATCACTGCTGCCCTAGATATAAAAGAAGCTAGGGAACCCACCTTACATTTTAGGTGAATTCTTTCACAAATACAGGAGTGTGCAAGTCTTTGGAAACAACAGTATTCCTGCTTTCATCTGCCTTTTAATAAAGGGGCTTATTACTCTGTCAGTGAGCAGTAGCTGTAATATATATGACTGCAATGCAGCTTTGACCAACTTGAGATAATCTTCGTGCCAAGCTTGCGTAAACAATCTTTATTCAGCTCAGCCAAGCTACACACAGTAAAAGAGAAGGCATAACATTGACCAGACCCGTAATGCTCTCTGATAAATCCACACAGACATTACATATATAAGGAACGGAATAAAATATATATTTAATAAATTTAAAGGGCTAGCACAGTAGTAGAGAAACTCAGTTATGCTGGTCCTCATATGTTACCCTTGTGTTTCTCTCTGCTCTTCATAATGACTCTTCTTCTCCCTGTCTTTGCTTTTCCTCCACTTATAACACATGATCACTAGAATACCTGTAAGGAGAAGAAAACTGTAGAAGGTTAAAAAGCAACCTTTTCTAATTCTTGTTTTCGTTTTAGTTTCCTTCATATCACACAATTGTTGCTACCACTGTTAACTGCCATGAGGCAATGCAAACAAACATATAAAATGCAGTCCTGATTCTGCATTAACCTATGGACTTGGGCAAACCACTGCCTTCCCCCCCTTCTTCTGGAAGAAAAAAAATAAAAATAAAAAAAGCTGACTCTCAAGAATTTCCTCAAGGAATAATGAGAATCATAGTGATTTAATTTGGGAGCAATGTTGAGGTTAGTGGAGGAGGCAGCAAGATGAAATAGTGATAACTGACATGCATACACAGGCTGGTTTTACGGGGAATTTGAAGATGGTAATAACAAATTGTTCATTTAGTGACTGCTGTTTTACCATTAGAAGCTCTTCTCCCCTCTCTGATCCAAGTTGCTTTAGTCCCTTTTTATTACAATAGGCAATCTTGTGCTCTCCAGATCTTTTGCGGTGTAGCCGTCATCACCCTTTACCATTGGCCATGCTGGCTGGGGCTAGGGAAATTGGCCTAAAATGTCTACTTTAATTCCATTGAAATGAGTGGGATGAATTAAGCAGGGGCCCTTTGTGACTGCTACTGTTGCTGCTGCTGTTTTAGGAACCCAGGCCAAGGATTCACCATCTTTATCTTCTTCATCCTACTTTCCCTTCAGTCCTTTTGGACCTGAGTAATACGACAGACCCAGTGATTGCTTCATCCAGTGAGTATGCAAGGGAAAATGGAAAAGGAAAAGCCAAGTATGCTTAAATAAACACTGAAAGCTATCCTAGCTTGTGATGGCTAATAAACGGCTCAATTCCCTTTTTTGCTAGGCTGCTTGTAGTGCTTAAGCCTCTTAGTTAAATATTGATCTTTCCTTCCAAAGCACAAAGCACCTCATTATTTGCATATTTTCATTAAATTGGCCTAGGCCATCAAGGATCTAAAATACAGAAGGTGTGTTTTTCTTGGCGTCTTAAAATTCTTCTAATGAAATTGGTTGCATCTTTTGTTTATGGGTGTTAAATGTTTTGTTGCAATTACAATTTCTGCTGTTGTAAACGTGCTAAGATTTCAGAATTATTTGTTTTTGCTTGTTTGCAATTGTGCAACCAGAAATGCTATATGCGATTGTAACCTTGTATCAATTCTGCAGAGCCATTTGCATTCATAGCGGTTTCGGACCACTGATCACTGCGCGTAGCTTTTAGCTATAACTAGAAGCCAAACCTGAATTCATTTAAGAACAGCTAATAGAAATTAGCCTTATGCATCTGAACGTGATTTATTGTTTAGTACTCATTGTTTGTTTGTTCCCCTTTGCATCTGTTAGTTGGAATAAATGATCTTCAAAAAGATGCCTTTTATATTACCGTGACAACGAGTCCCACTTCTGAACACCAGCCCGGGGTTCTGTCAGTTAGTAAGCTCCGCCTGCGGTGGGCCTTGATGACACAGAGCCGGGACGTCCCTCTGAAAGACACAGATCCCAAAATCAATCATGGGGAACTGAGGCGGATTCTTTCCAGGATCAAATTTGTTGATTTTGCTCAGAAGGTGAGATTCTTTGGGGGTTAAAAATGTGCATGTAGGAGGGAGGAGAATTAACTTGGCTGTTCTGTTGAAGAGGAAGCAAAATTGATGTTCTGGTAAACTGCAGAATAAAAAAGTTGGGAAAATGTAAAGCTACATGGTTTCTCTGTTTTGACCTGGGCAGATTGGCCTTGATCATGCTCTGATTCTACAGTGGCTCACTTACATTATCTGGAGAATGCTTAAGTGAGGCCTCAAGTAAACCATTGCAGATTAAAGTTTAATGTTTTAATTTGTCCCCCTCCCCACGTACAGAAGTTAACTCTCTTAACTCAGAATGTGCCATAGTAGCTAAAGTTAGGCAATGTGGATTTTTATGTCTTTTATTTTGATTGCTTTCTGTAAAAATACAGATGGGAATGGAGTGCAAAATCTCAGATAGGCGAACAGCTTCCATTTTCACCTTTAAAAACTCCTTGAGGGGGAGATGGGCAGTGATAAAAATCTGATAAATAAAAAAATAAAAAAGATGGGCCCAAATTGCTCCCCCTACAATTTAGTATTGTGCTTTTGGGGTCAAAAAGTGAAAATAAGAGTCAGATTGGACAGAGACATTTGGGAGGTGAATGAATCCTGTATCCACTGGTCACCTGATCAACTCCTCAATTCCATAAAAAAAAGACCAACAATTTTCAGTGACATCAAAGCTGCTATGTGGGGATGTGGTTGAGACTCCCTGGCTAATTGCCTTTATCCCTTCCACAGAGCATTTGCATATATTACAAGATTGCTAGAATCTCTGAAAGGAAGTCTGTTTCTTCAAAAAAAAAGAAAAAAGTAGACAAACTCAGTTAAATGGAAATTGCTTTCTTCTCTTAATTCAGATTGAAGTTCCAAATATGGTTAGTGGTATTCTCTGGCAAGAGCAGGCTCATTCTGGTAGTCTGTTGTGATCTTTGGTGCAGGAGAACTGCATGTGTCCCAGGCAGGTTCAAAGACATTTATGTAGTTCATGTATTATGTGCCCATTATGTGTTTGCTTGGTGTTTAACACAATATGTGAATTCAAATTACTGCAATTTGTGTATTATGGTTTATAGATTAGCCTGATGTGAGAACCTAGCTAATTATAAATTATTCCAGAAACCATGTTTAACTAAAATCTTGGTTCTGACTGCTCTGGCTGACTTGATATGGTTGGTGTTTCACCTTCCCTTCTCCCCTGCACCCAACATGCTGTTGCTGTTAATTTTGCCTTGCATAAATTCCGATCCAGAAGCCAGACCTGGTATATCTGACACTTTCTCTTCTTCTTTTCCCTACCTCAGTTCTAGCCATGTATCTCAGGTGTTCTGAGTGACAAAAAAAATATGGAGCTCAATATCTACAACCAAGCAGTCAGACTTCATGACAACTTCAGTTAATGAAGAATGGGGACCAAAACCCCCGATGTTTTAGCACTGGGGAAGCCGAACTGTTCA
This sequence comes from Charina bottae, assembly GCA_023362775.1. Classification (NCBI taxonomy): domain Eukaryota; kingdom Metazoa; phylum Chordata; class Lepidosauria; order Squamata; family Charinaidae; genus Charina; species Charina bottae. Next base: position 36,961,414 of record JALMGJ010000006.1, on the reverse strand, counting down.
TGCTCAAGTATCCTGATTTGAAGGAAAGCTGCTTGTCCCTTTGTTTGCTATTACATGTCTGCATACTTCTTTCCAGGTGGATTGAATGTGTGTATTTAAACAGGGATATTGGGGTATGTGTGTATAAATAGACTGTCATCTTAATTTATGAAGTATTATCAGGAAGTTCCTATTTATATTGTAGAAGTATTTAAGCTCCTATTTATATTGTAGAGATATTTCAGTGTACTCTGCCTTTTGCCACTATTTCCTTCACTCTGAGTTCCTTCAGCATTTTTACCTCCTTTTGTTTTAGGGTTACTCTTTTTTCCCATTCAGTTATTCCTATCTTCCATGTCCCAATCCATAATCCACAGTGAATGATGTTATGTGTTCTAGTGCTGCTTGACTGCATGCATGCATGCATTCATTTATTCATTCAGAGCCAGATGGGATTTATTGCTACTGAAAGTTAGGCCAGTGACCATCAGATGTCCCAAATGAGTCTAGAATCAGCCTATCCAAGTTATAGGGGAGTTCTGTATAACCAATGGATAAGATGTTTGTTGCAATGCTCTTGTATATAGACTATATAAATAGTGATCAGGTGTACTCAAGGAAACAGCATGATAGATGCATTTGGTGTTAGTATTACACAAGCTTTGGTATTACCTCCTAAAATAGAACTTGCCTATCATTAAATATGGTGATGATGGTTGTACCATCTTCTCATAATTTTTGCTTTGAAATGTTAAAAAAACCCAATTGAAAAAGCAATTGAAGCTTTTTCATAAGAACCCGAGAGCCCTAATGGATAAGACTGAAGTTCTGTTTAATCTAGCCTCCTATTCTGGCTGAACATATGCCTTTAGGAAACCCACGAGCTATTTCCTGCCCATTTCCCCAACAGCTGTTTCCAATACACATTTTTGTGACTCCATTGCTTACATTCCTCCTTTATGAGAACTCTCAATTTATTCCCGGATCAGGTATGGATCAGGGCTATTGCCTTGGCAATGTAAGTCGAAGTTTCTCATAGTGGATTGAATTCAAGATCTGTGCATAGCCCCTTTCAAATGTGTTTCTTCATCGGCTTTTATCCTCACAGTAATCCTGAGGCAGTGCCTCACTCTACTGCTCCCTTTTTATTTGTATATGTTGGAAAGGAGCTTGGCTAAATGTTAGCACAATTTATAGCACGTGTCTTCCTCACTGCCACCTCCTGGGCCTGTTCTGTTTTTTCAAATAAGCTTAAACATGTAAGACAGTATTCCCTAACTTGGTACCGCCAGCTATGTTGGACTGCAACTCCCATAACTCTCAGTTTAAGGCCCTGCTGCATAGGAGTAGCAGTCTAACACAACCATAATATGTGTGTCGTAAATGTTTTGAGTGTGTTCCCATGGCTGCTTCACATGGCAGTTTGATGTATCCAAAAGGCACCAAGTTGGGGAAAGTGGTATCTACATTGCTTCCAGAGTTTCTGTAACGGGGAACAATCTTATGTTGCTCAACCCTTGTTGGCAAATTCTGAAAACTACTTGAAATGATGACGTGAAGCCTGTGTTTCTCCTTTTAGCTCAGATTTGATTTATGCCATTTGGTGCTTCTGAGCCTTCTGTGATTGTTTTTACCCCCTGTATCCCCTCTGCACTTTAAAGAAAAGGCTTGTCTGTATGTTGTTTCAAACTATAAACCTTAACAGAAGAAATAAATATGTACAGCATATCTCTGTGTCAGCTGAGTTTTCTGGCTTCTCTGAACCAATTGAAGGTGGGTCTCGAAAAGAATAAAATTAGAGTCCTTGGGCTGTCAGCAGATAAAAGTGCCATGGGAAACTGCTGTGGGAATACGCTCATACCATCTGTGATCATATACAGCCTTCTGCCTAGAACAGAACACATAGGAAACCTTTCTTTTTGTCTCTGGGGTGAAATCAGATTTATGGAATATTGATAGTTTAGCCGTAACACTCTGGCCCTTTGGTTAATCATAAAGCTATTCTTCCTAATAAGGCTTGAAAGTTTGTATATGTGGACATACATTCTTTAAATCCCAATAAAGTTAGACAAAGTGTGGGACATATGGAGTGAAGACAGAGAGAAGCTAGATGTACCATTTAGTAAAATAAATCCATACTATTCAGTCATTATGCATCTTATGTGAGAAAAGTCCAGGTTGTCTGGGATAAAATGTCAGTGCCAATCAGTACATGAGTCTCACCAACTTCATGTTATTTTGTGCAGTTAGCAAGTCCTGAAGCTGTTTTGCTCTAGAATGAAATGGAGACATCTTTACAGACCAGTATATTACCTAATCACCTGCATTTGTGATGGGATTTTATAAATGCTGGATTCTCCCTCCATTAAGTAAATGACACGAGAGGGAAACTTGGACTTTAAAAATTCACATTTCTCCCAGTGCTGTCTGAATAGAGCACCCTGTGCCTATTATCAGTGAAAAGCTGTGGCCAGCCAGCATAGTCTAGCTTTTCCAAGCCAGATCTTCCCATATGTAAAGTTAAAGTGCTCCTTACTAGTTGGCCCAAAATTCAGCCCCTGTTGTCTCTGGTGGAGCATTCATTGTCTTGCCTCCTGTGGCTCTTGGCAGATGAAAACGACGACAAGGCTGTCAGCTGAAAAAAGCTTGCCTGCTCTGAAATATATGGAAGTTCTGCTTGGGGTATATTGGCTGTACCTTTAAGGAACCTGTACGAGAACACTGCCCCAACACACAGCTGACCTTGGCGTATTCCCCAAAGCTAAACAGGAACAGATCTCCTTAGTGCTTAGTTGAGAGATCACCAGGAAATAGGCTAGACTGGGAAGTTAAAACAGAAAACCATTCTGGAAACAGTTTCCATATCACTGCCATATTTCAAATGCCATTTTGAGGTAGAATCCTGGATTCCGTTTGCTGCTTGTATGGCCACGCCTGCCTGAGTGAGACTTTTGGTGGTTTCTTCTGCCTGGGGGAAAGAGCATGGGAAAGTGTTACTGCCTGAGCTGTTTTGCTTTGGTGTTCAAAGGTCCTATTTTTATCAAAAAACGAGGACAACAAAAACAACAGCCCCAAAAGCAAGCTGTTTCTTATCTTACCTGTGAATGCTGACCTAAAAGCAGAACCCTTGGGGCATGGAAGGCTGAGTCAGTGTTTCCAGACAAACTAGAAGTAGATTATTTTGTTTTCCATGAATGTTAATTAATGCTTATACCACATTCCTGGTTTATTGCCAGTGTCACTGGAATGATATTCATCCTCCTGACGGTGTGGTGGGGCAGGGTTAGGGCTGTGAGCCATCATGTTTTATTATTGATTTGCCCTTTTATCATTCACTGCATTTTCACAAAGCAGACCACCCACGGAGTTCGATAATGCTCTGAATGGGGTCTTGGAGGAGCTGGTCTGTGGTGGGATCTCCTGCTTTGGCCCCCAGAAGTAAATGAACAACAAGAAGAACAGCAACAATGAAATGAAGTAAAACAAAATAATTACTCTGGTAAGAAGGCCAGTTTGGTCTAGTGGTTAAGGCAACGGGCTAGAAACCAGGAGACTGAGAGTTCTAGTCCCACCTTAGGCATGAAAGCCGGCTGGGTGACCTTGGGCCAGTCCCTGTCTCTCAGCCCTAGGAAGGAGCCAATGGGAAACCAGGAGACTGAGAGTTCTAGTCCCACCTTAGAAATGAAAGCCGGCTGGGTAACCTTGGGCCAGTCCCTCTCTCTCAGCCCAACTCACCTCACAGGGTGGTTGTTGTGGGGAAAATAGGAGGAGGAAGGAGTATTAGGTATGTTCGCTGCCTTGAGTTATTTATAAAAATAATAAAGGCGGTATAGAAAATAAATAAATAAAACAAACAAACAAACAAATAAATAAAAGGCTGCCCACCCAAGGAGTGATTTCACAAGAGAGGGGAGGGAAGAAAGTCCTAAGAGTAGACGGAGTCACTTCTTGCCCATGCTGCTTGCTGTGTCTTCTCTGTTCCTAGGCTGGGTTGGAAGAGCAGTTCCATGTGTTGAGACCCCCCCAAAAAAAAACTTGGAAAGGGGACAGGGGGAGGCTCTGCTGCTAGAATGGGGGGGTTGTCTTTCTCCGGGGATTAGTAATCACATACTGTTTTTTAAAAAGTTCAGTGTGATGGAAATATCGATCTCTACTTCTCATGGAAAAGATCAATATTCCCTCTGCAACTTCAAGCTGCTGCTCTGTGCTGCTCTCTGAGAAATGCCGCAATGAAGCTAAGCAGGAAAGGGGCTACAATAGGAGTCTTCTGGAGCCGTTGAGGGCAAATATTTCTTGCCGCAGTGAGGCTAAGCACATGCCCAGTCCGGAAAGGGGCTTCAGTATAAGTCTTCTGGAACTGTTAAGGGCAAATATTTCTAGGCTTATTTACCACTGGGAATACTGACCCGCCTTCAGTCTTCCATGTGATCAATATTCCCATGTCCAAAGCAGTATAAGAAGGAAAATACCACTTGATGACCTAAAGGCAATTTCAGGCTGCCTTAGCAGTGGGCCAGCAATAGGATGGAAGTGACGCTGCATCCTCTACAAAGAATTAATGGGATGTCTTCATGCCCATTTATTCATTCATTCATTCATTCATTCATTCATTCATTCATTCATTCATTCAGGCTGAGCGAAGGAAGATAGATGCTTTTGAACTATGGTGTTGGAGGAAAATTCTGAGAGTCCCTTGGACTGCAAGAAGATCAAACCAGTCCATACTCCAGGAAATAAAGCCAGACTGCTCACTTGAGGGAATGATATTAAAGGCAAAACTGAAGTACTTTGGCCACATAATGAGAAGACAGGATACCCTGGAGAAGAAGCTGATGCTAGGGAAAGTGGAAGGCAAAAGGAAGAGGGGCCGACCAAGGGCAAGATGGACGGATGATATTCTGGAGGTGACGGACTCGATCTTGGGGGAGCTGGGGGTGATGACGGCCGACAGGAAGCTCTGGCGTGGGCTGGTCCATGAAGTCACGAAGAGTCGGAAGCGACTGAACGAATAAACAACCTCATGCCCCAGAGGCAGGTCATGGGGATGAGCCCTTTGATTTACATTAATATATTCTAAACATAAATATACATTCCAAATCAATGAAGCAGAATATCTTATACCTCCCCTTTCAATCACATTTTAATATATAAATGTCTATTAAATCCCCTCTCATAAACAGGGTTGTACGAAGAATTCAAAGAGCCCCCTGCTTAAATAATTGCGGGAGCTATGTCCCCTGGAAATCTCAGCTGCTTAAAAGGTTATGTCCTCATGGACATGTTTAACTTTGCTGGCAGATGCAATAGAAGGGTTGTCCCCACATATATACAGTACATATGCAGACAAACCAGAAAAGCCTTCAAAGCATCCTGTGGTGGAATGTCTGAGCCCATAGGGGAGGTTATAGGTCTCTAACCTCTCCCAGAAGCCCTCTCAGCCTTCATACCTTGGACCTACCTCCTGCTTTAGGTTAGCAGTTTGGCAGTTCTTCCTGCCACCGCTTACAGTACCTTCCGGGGACACATCACCTGGTGTCTGCCCCATAACCCAGTGTGTGTGTGTGAGAGAGAGAGCTGTCACCACCTGTACAGTCTTTCTGGTGATTAAAAAATTCTAAAAGCAAAGAATGATATGATTTCTATAGTACCACCTCCTGGTCATATGGTATTGAGGCGTGTGACTGTAGGGTTCAACCCTTCTCCCCACATTCTGTGGGAGATGGTCCAATCTCACAAGAGACAAATAAAACCACTTTTTAACTTTAACTATGAAAATGCAAATATTCAATGTGTAAAAAGGGGAAATATAGAGCTGTTACAGGAGAACAGCATCTTGATTTAAAAAAGAAAAAGCACCAGAAAATGTAATTCTCCAAGTAGATTACAAGGTGGAAGTAGTCTGCTCCAAGTAGGATTTCTCCAACCCAAAATCCCAGTTAAGAGACTGGGATTTCCCTATTTCCACTTTCCTAATTTATACAGAGTGTGACAACCTGTGTTCAGCATGGCTTCCTCCTGCTGTTCATGCATCAACACAGAAACCCAAACAAACCCTTTGTGCTAGTCAGTTGATAAGCTGGAAGCAGAGTAGAGTGGTTTCTCATAGAAAGTGTTCTCATGGAGAAAGAGTCTTAAGTTACCAGAAGAAATCTCGGAAGGGGACCTGTAAGCAAAACTGGGAGAAGGAAGTTATTCACTGGCAACTGTTATGAGCTTGCACAGCTCTGAAGGCTGAGGATCTTTGTTCTTAATAAATTACAATGTGGACTGGCAAACCTGAGTTGGATTGAGCAGTGCTTGGAATGCTGGAGGTTTGTTAGTTGGAGAGTAAGCTGAAGCCTAATAAGTGGAAAGAGGCATGATCTGGAGAATGGTGCAAAAGAAAAAGCAGGGGGGGGGGCACCATGAGACTTGTCTATCCAATGCAGATAGTGGGGACTGAAGAGGACAAAAGATAAAACATTTACTAGTCCCCCCCCCAAAAAAAAGCAGGCTACCAGCCTCACTCATAGAGAGAAAATTATCTTTATCTATAAGTCCTTCCTTAACTCTAAATAAAGAAGTTAGTAGGGTCAAGAAATGTAACAATGCACATATACTGTATATTAAACCAATATTATTATAGAGTGTGTATATCCAAGCATAATATCAAATAGAAAAATTTTTTAGTCACTGTGGAACTTGTAATTACCAATGGCCACTTATATCTGGAAATAGGTAAGATCAGGGGTGACTTGTGGAATGCAGTGTTCTGGCTGTAAATTATGCTTGTAAAGCTTAGCTGGGAAATCCAACCTAGACTCTGTTTATTTGTTTAATGAGGGTGAAAAATTCTGAAATGGTGTTTTGCACTGAGTTTCTATCAAATCCTGAGAACCCATAGAAAAGCCCCAAGCACACAGAGAATTAAAAAATCATAGCATACACACACAAAAATCATAATGTAAACTCCTTGCTAGACTTTCTACCTATTTCTATAGGAATAAAAGACTCTTACAAAGACTCTTACAAAGAGATGTTTGATTTTTACATTATTTGGACTTCCCTGGAGATTCCTGGATATGCCAGACGTGAATCAGAGATTGTTTGAGGAAATGGTGCAATCCACCTGTCTTCCAGCCTCCATCCAGCAACTTCTGCGTTGCTTTAAAATGAACTTTTTTTTTTTAACTCCAGAAGAAGCTTGGGTTGGGGAATCTCTTTGTCTGTATGTGACAAACAGCATCTCTCCCTCAGGAAAATGTTGATTCTTCAGGCTTCTTCTTCAGATGATGATGATGATGATTTAATTTTATCCCACCTTTAATCTATTGGAAATGTACAGGTTTGGCTGGCTGGCAAGGGAACTACGTTCACAACACGACTACATGCAGGCTTTCCAGGGGATAAAACTGCCACAGTGCTTCAAAGAGGTTGGCTTGTGAAGCACTCCTTCAAATGCTTTCTGCAGTCCTAATCCTGGACAATATTGTTTTCTGTGTCTGCTATATTTGCAGCAAATTAAACAGGTCACCTACTGTGATTTTATGAATTTTGTATCTATAGCAATCATAAATATGGCTGGCTTGCATGGCCAGGTAAAGCTGATAAGAGTTCTGCCAATTTCCCGTTCTAGCCCAAGAGGAAGGAAGAACAGTAACTGATGGTACTTCCTTTTTTACCCACTGATCCATTGGGGGACACAGGAGATGGGAAGACCCCACCCTTTCCCCAGTAGGGGTGGGAGGGTTAAAGCTGCAGGAAATCCATAATGGAAGGCAGTGGTAAGCAAGGTCTGGACAGAACAACAATATCACTATATCAAAGCAGAGGATAGTGCTGAAATCCAGAAAGGGATTTCTTAAGGCAGCAACGTTTTCAGCTGGTGTATGCCCAGGAGTCAAGCAGCTTAAAGGCTGTAGTGCAGAAAAGCCCCTAAATTGGACAGGAAATTGGGCTTTAAAATTTCATACATTTAAAAGCATCTGACTATAGCAGTTGAAATGCCCAATCTGAAGATATTATTGTTGTGCACAGAAGTGTTATACACAATAAAGACACATTTCTGTTTAAAAGATCTTATCTCCTTTGCAAGCTAGAGTAAGTAGTCCTGCAGTGCAGGATCACTGGTGTGGGATATTGAACAACCCAAGCGTGCAACCCATATCAAAATGTAGCAGAACTCAATTTGATTAAAGAGATTATTATATATTAGTAACATTTCTTATTGAGATTCACACATGCTTTCTCATACAATAGAGGCCTTCTTTCAGAATATGATAGATTTCTTAAGAGGTCAGAACTTTGGTGATGTAACTGCAGCCTCAATAAATCATTCCTGGAGCTGGTCAGTTTAGCTCTAGAATACTTCCTGCTGTTTTCGTATCGCAGGTCTTTAGTAACTTTTTAAATTCTTTAGCTTACAGAGAACTAGCCATTCTCTGAGACTTGAGTGTTCCTGGTATCTCCTTGGCAGCCTAGAGTCTTCCCATCAGTTCTGATGTTCAGCTTTCCAGCTGACTCATTTCTCTACGCAGTTTCTTTGTTGGCCATAACTTTTCTTTACTATTCTGGGAATAGGGGACCATGGTTCACTTTAGGCCAAGTTCCACAATTCTCTCTTAGTCTTTCCATTAGGACACATCGCACAAAATTATTTTGTTTTGAGAATAAAGGACCATGATTAACATTATGCTTGGCCCCATATATTTGTTTTACTCTTTCCAAGAGGAACTATGGTTAATATTAGCCCAGGCCCTCTTCAGATAGGAGCAATGGGTAACTTTATGCCAGATCCCACAAGTTTCCTTTATTCTTTCTGGGAATATCTGGTGTTAGCTATAATTATCTAGGCCACACAGATTTTCTTCACTTTTTCTGGGGATAATGGGCCATGGTAATACCCAAGTAATGTTACTCTTTGTTGGAATTACACCAGGCTTTGCAAATTTCTTTATACTTTGTACGAATAAGAGATGTGGCTAACATTTATCTGGAAGCTACAAGTTTGCTTTACTCTTTTAGAAATGTAGGTCATGGCTAACACCATGCCTCTGTGAGTCTTCTACCTATACTTTCCCAGCCAATTTATATTATTGTTTCTAGTTGTCCCTGGACTTTGGACAGAAGGTCTGATTCCCAGGCCCAATCTGCTTCTACAACCCTTCACTGCACCACACCATGTTCCATATTTCTCACAGCTAGCACCTCTGAATATCTCCTGCTGGCCTCTCCCCTGTTCTATCTCCCACCTTTCCACTTCCCTCTCCTCTAAGTGGAGCTTTCTAACTTGTTCATTTAAACATCCTGAATGTGGTATCAGAACAAGCAAAAATGTCCCCAGTCAGGGAGATGGAACTGAAGTAGGAAAGGGCATTGCTATTAAATGGTAGAAAGAAAAGCATAAGACAGGTGAGTTTGGTTGAGGAAGCAGCAATGGCAATGTGTAACCATCACCCTGTTCTTACCACTGTGACCATTCTGCTACAGAGAGAGGCTAACCAGCTTCTCTGGATGTTCTGGTCTTTTCCATTGTGTCCTTTGCCACCACCACCACCACATCAGATGTTGTTGTCATCAGGATAGACTCAGCAGGGGCCAAGATTTATTTATTTATTAAACATATATGTATGCTGTCACAATCAAAAACAACTCAATGACTCACATAGGAAAAAAAAGTGCAACATAAAACAGCCTCATACAAAAATAAAAACACAACACTACAAGAATAGAAAGAAGATGAAAGATGGCAACATCAGATCAAATCAGGGGAAGGCTCTTAAGACCAGCAAAGAGGGAACCGGCCTCTTCACAAGGAGGCTATTCCACAATATTGGCGCTACAACAAAAAGGCAGAGCCTCCTTGCCTCAGCTCCCCGAATCTCCCATAAGCATGAGATTTGCAGCACTTTCTTCCTACTAGATCTAATTGGTTGAACCAAAGTTGGCTGTAAAAGGTGATCCTGAAGGTATTTGGGTGCCAAGCCATGAAGGGCTTTATAGGTCAAGACCAGCACCTTAAATTGGGCCTGGAAACCAACTGGTAACCAACTGGTGACCAATGCAAGGTCCACAAAACCAGTGTTATGTGCTTTCAATGTCAAGAGCCTGAAAATGTGCAGGCTGCTGCATTTTGAACCAACTGCAGTTTCTGAATATTCTTTAAGTGCACCCCAAGGTAAAGCACATTACAGTGTGCTTTACTACACTATTACTAGACAGGTCATAATAAGGGCATGAGTTACTGTTGCCCCAGCCAAGGAACAACTGGCAGACCAATGGGAGTTGGCTGTAGGCCTGTCTGGCCATGGCTTCCACCTGCTGATCTAGAAGCAGCCTTGAGCCCAGAAGAAACCCCCAAGTCATGAACCTGCTCCTTGATGAGTAGTGCTTGCCCATCAAAGAGTAACTCTGGGAGCAACAGAGGACCCCGAAGTATCAGCAGCAACTCCAACATGACAGGGTTCAACTTCAGTCTGTTCTTTCCCATCTGGACCCTAATAACCTCCAGGCACCAGGGTAGTGATGTAAAAGTGGGTATCATCAGCATATTGATGATACTGTATCCTGAACCATTGAATGACCCTTTTAGTGGCTTCATATAGACATTAAAAAGATGGGGAGACAAGACTGACCCCTGCAACACCACAAGTCAGGGGCCACTGGGTCAACCTCCCCCAACAACACAGACTGGAATTGCTTGTTAAGGAAGGAGCAGAACCCTGCCCACCTCCTTGAAGGTCACAGATCAAAAGGAGTACCAGATAACAGCAAGAGGATGCCCCAGTCACCACCAAAACCACTGTCAGCGTGGAGTCAAGGCTACAGCAAATCCAGACTTCATTGGCAAAATGCTGTGCAAATCGGTGACAGCAGCTGGGTGGGAGATGATTCAGGTGACTTGTCCTAAGCAGGAAATGGAGAATCTGATGTTTCTGAGCTACAATCCCTGGCATCATTTATCATTCCTGGCCATACTGGCTGGTATTGCTAGGAACTGTAATTCAGCAAATCTCTGGCAATTGATAGATTCCCTGACATTACTATGGAATTCACAAATCACTGATAAGAAATCCTGAACTGAAAAAAGCAGGTAACTTCTTCAGCAATGTATTTATTTATTTAATTAATTTTATCCCGCCTTTATTATTTTTATAAATAACTCAAGGTGGTGAATATACCTCATACTCCTTCCTCCTCCTCTTTTCCCCACAACAGCAACCCTGTGAGGTGAGTTGGGCTGAGAGAGAGTGACTGGCCCAAAGTCACCCAGCCGGCTTTCATGCCTAAGGCGGGACTAGAACTCTCAGACTCTTGGATTCTAGGCCAGCACCTTCACTACACCAAACTGGCTCTGTACAATATACAATACAGTATACAATATACAGTACAATAGAATATACAATATACAATACACAATACAGAGGAATGTATAAGCATCAGGCTTGTCATATCCTTGAGATGCCTGGAACCCTGGAAAAAAACATTATCTAGATCCTGGGTATGGTACTAAGAGCACATCACTTTTGTGGACAATCTGTGGCAAGGCTGGGACAGTGGAACTACAACTGATCTTGCTAAACATCTTGGTGGCTTTTAATACTATTGATCATGGTATCTAATGGACTACCTTCAAGGAGTGGGAGTGGGAAGCACTATTTTGCAGTGGATTTTCTCTTTCCTGAAAGGGAGGTTCTAGTCAGTGATAGTGGGAGGGGAGTGGACATGTTCCTAGGCTTCTCCATTAGAGGGTGCAACACTATTCAGCATTACTTCCTTTCCTATTAAAATCTATATGAAGCCGCTGGGTGAATCCATCAACATGTTGTCAGGTATTATCAGTCTGCAGATAATACTCTCTTGTACCTCTCAGCCCCTCCAGCAAAGGAGATCGTTACCTTGTCGTGGTGCTGGAGCTTGAGCACCTCAATGAAACCATGAGCTAAACCGTGAAGGGACACCCAAAATGGGAAGGTCGTGGCAGAGAGGTCAGACTAAATACGATCCCTGGGGAAGGTAATGGCAACCCACCCCAGTATTCTTGCCATGAAAACTAAATGGATCAGTACAACCAAAGATATGTCGGTATACCATCGGAAGATGGGACTCCCAGGTCGGAAGATGGTCAAAATGCTACTGGGGAGGAACAGAGGATACGTTCAACTAGCCCCAGATGTGATGACGCAGCTAGCTCAAAGCCGAAAGGACGGCTAGCGGCCGACGGTGCTGGTGGTGAACGACGAATCCGATGTTCTAAAGATCAACACACCATAGGAACCTGGAATGTAAGATCTATGAGCCAGGGCAAATTGGATGTGGTTATTGGTGAGATGTCAAGATTAAATATAGACATTTTAGGTGTCAGTGAACTGAAATGGACTGGAATGGGCCACTTCACATCAGATGACCACCAGATCTACTACTGTGGACAAGAGGACCACAGAAGAAATGGAGTAGCCTTCATAATTAATAATAAAGTGGCTAAAGCAGTGCTTGGATACAATCCAAAAAACGATAGAATGATCTCAATTCGAATTCAGGGTAAGCCATTTAACATCACAGTGATCCAAATATACGCCCCAACCACAGATGCTGAAGAAGCAGAAGTAGATCAGTTCTATGAGGATCTGCAGCACCTACTAGATAATACACCAAAAAGAGATGTTATTTTCATTACAGGAGACTGGAATGCTAAGGTGGGTAGTCAGACGACACCTGGAATTACAGGCAAGCATGGTCTGGGAGAACAAAATGAAGCAGGACATAGGCTGATAGAATTTTGCCAAGACAACTCACTGTGCATAACAAACACTCTCTTCCAACAACCTAAAAGACGACTTTATACATGGACTTCACCAGATGGTCGACACCGAAATCAGATTGACTACATCCTTTGCAGCCAAAGGTGGCGGACCTCTATACAGTCAGTAAAAACAAGACCTGGAGCTGACTGTAGTTCAGATCACGAACTTCTTATTGCAAAATTTAGAATCAGACTAAAGAGAATAGGGAAGACCCACAGATCAGTTAGATATGAGCTCACTAATATTCCTAAGGAATATGCAGTGGAGGTGAAGAATAGATTTAAGGGACTAGATTTAGTAGATAGGGTCCCAGAAGAACTATGGACAGAAGTTCGCAACATTGTTCAGGAGGCGGCAACAAAAAACGTCCCAAAGAAAAAGAAAACCAAGAAGGCAAAATGGCTGTCTGCTGAAACACTGGAAGTAGCCCAAGAAAGAAGGAAAGCAAAAGGCAACAGTGATAGGGGGAGATATGCCCAATTAAATGCAAAATTCCAGAGGTTAGCCAGAAGAGATAAGGAATTATTTTTAAACAAGCAATGTGCGGAAGTGGAAGAAGACAATAGAATAGGAAGGACAAGAGACCTCTTCCAGAAAATTAGAAACATTGGAGGTAAATTCCAGGCAAAAATGGGTATGATCAAAAACAAAGATGGTAAGGACCTAACAGAAGCAGAAGAGATCAAGAAAAGGTGGCAAGAATATACGGAAGATCTGTATAGGAAGGATAATAATATTGGAGATAGCTTTGACGGTGTGGTCAGTGAGTTAGAGCCAGACATCCTGAAGAGTGAGGTTGAATGGGCCTTAAGAAGCATTGCTAATAACAAGGCAGCAGGAGACGATGGTATCCCAGCTGAACTGTTTAAAATCTTGCAAGATGATGCTGTCAAGGTGATGGATGCCATATGCCAGCAAATTTGGAAAACACAAGAATGGCCATCAGATTGGAAAAAATCAACTTATATCCCCATACCAAAAAAGGGAAGCACTAAAGAATGTTCAAACTATCGAACAGTGGCACTTATTTCACATGCCAGTAAGGTAATGCTCAAGATCTTGCAAGGTAGACTCCAGCAATTCATGGAGCGAGAATTGCCAGATGTACAAGCTGGGTTTAGAAAAGGCAGAGGAACTAGAGACCAAATTGCCAATATCCGCTGGATAATGGAGAAAGCCAGGGAATTTCAGAAAAACATCTATTTCTGTTTTATTGACTATTCTAAAGCCTTTGACTGTGTGGATCATAACAAATTGTGGCAAGTTCTTGGTGGTATGGGGATACCAAGTCATCTTGTCTGCCTCCTGAGGAATCTGTATAACGACCAAGTAGCAACGGTAAGAACAGAGCACGGAACAACGGACTGGTTTAAGATTGGGAAAGGAGTACGGCAGGGTTGTATACTCTCACCCTACCTATTCAACCTGTACGCAGAACACATCATGCGACATGCTGGGCTTGAGGAATCCAAGGCTGGAGTTAAAATCGCTGGAAGAAACATTAACAATCTCAGATATGCAGATGATACCACTTTGATGGCTGAAAGCGAGGAGGAGTTGAGGAGCCTTATGACGAAGGTGAAAGAAGAAAGTGCAAAAGCTGGGTTGCAGTTAAACCTCAAAAAAACCAAGATTATGGCAACCAGCTTGATTGATGACTGGCAAATAGAGGGAGAAAAAGTGGAGGCAGTGACAGACTTTGTATTTCTAGGTGCAAAGATTACTGCAGACGCTGACTGCAGCCAGGAAATCAGAAGACGTCTACTTCTTGGGAGGAGAGCAATGGCAAATCTTGATAAAATAGTTAAGAGCAGAGACATCACACTGACAACAAAGGTCCGCATAGTTAAAGCAATGGTATTCCCTGTAGTAACCTATGGCTGTGAGAGCTGGACCATAAGGAAGGCTGAGCGAAGGAAGATAGATGCTTTTGAACTGTGGTGTTGGAGGAAAATTCTGAGAGTGCCTTGGACTGCAAGAAGATCAAACCAGTCCATACTCCAGGAAATCAAGCCAGACTGCTCACTTGAGGGAATGATATTAAAGGCAAAACTGAAGTACTTTGGCCACATAATGAGAAGACAGGATACCCTGGAGAAGAAGCTGATGCTAGGGAAAGTGGAAGGCGAAAGGAAGAGGGGCCGACCAAGGGCAAGATGGATGGATGGTATTCTGGAGGTGACGGACTCAACCATTGGGGAACTGGGGATGGTGACGGCCGACAGAAAGCTCTGGCGTGGGCTGGTCCATGAAGTCACGAAGAGTCGGAAACGACTGAACGAATAAACAACAACACCTCTCAGCCCTGTGTAAAACAGGAGACGTGGTAGGAGACTTATCCTGGTTCCTGTTAGGGTTTGGATGGGGATAAACAGGCTCAGATTTAACCACAGCAAGAAGGAATGTTATAGGTTTGGAAGCCTTGAGATACAAGACATATTCCACCTTTGGCCCTAGATAGGGTTGCACTGCCTTGTTTGTAATTTGGGGATTCATAATTTGGGGGTCCTTTTCGATTTACAGCTTCTGATTGAAGAGCAAGTGGCACCTGTGGCTAGGAGGGGCCTTTGCACATTTTCATTTAGTGCCGGGCTTTCCAAACTTTTCCCATTGGCGACACACCAATGGTGGTGCATGAAAACCTGGAAGCGCTGTGGTGGCGGCGGCGTGCAAAACCAGGAAGTGTTGCAGCGTCGGCAGCGCACAAAACCTGGAAGTGCCGCTATCGTGGCGGCGCGCGGAAACCTGTGCTATTTACAGGCTTTTCTGGATTGGGGCACCCTGCTCATATTCACCATGCCTTAGTTATCTCTCATTTGGACTATTGCAATGTACTCCACAATGCCCTTGAAGACCACCTGGGAGCTTCAATTTGTCCAGAATGCAGTGGCTCATCTAGCAGTGGAAAGCTGTCTGTTTTGGAGAGACTTGGGATAGACTGGTGATGAGGGGGACCCCTCTTGCTATGGATTGGATGTTGTAACTGTCCCTCAGGGTATACATAGTTGTTTTCTTTCTGTTCAGCTTATAATGGTTATTTTTTTTTCTGTTATAAGGTGCTTTTGGCCTTGTTGGGTTGAGTGGCATATAAACTGTAGCAAACAAACAAACAAACAAACAAACATAAAACTTACCTGGGTTACTTGAATAGATGTGGAAGGAAACTCCATGCTGTATTAGCAAGATAGTAAAGCACATCCCTCTGTTCAACAGGTACATCTGTAGCTACTATATCCAACCTGATTGTTCAGTCCTATATACACATACTTTCAAACAAAGAAACAAATGAAATATATGTCCTCAAGGAGACTCCTGGAAGTTTTATCAGGATTCAGGTTAAAATTTCCTTACTCAGACACTACTCATACCTTCTATGATGTTCAAAACAAGGCTGGCTAACTTTTTTTTTACAGTTTTATGCACGGAAACTAAGTTAGGATAGGATACTTTTAATTGCAATTGTTAAAAGTGAGAACAGAAGAAACCAGGAATCTCAGTATCAAAAATGTAACCCAGCATACTACACCACTAGAAGATCTCCAGTGGAAAAAAAGCCAAATAATACACAATGTTGCTGCAGAATTGCACCTATCCCCAAAGAGTGCCTGGTCCAAAATCAGTAATGGCCATTCCCCAATTAATCTAACCTCAGCATGAATGTGCCCTGGCAATTTCTTTGTCATGTCTCCATGATCTTCCCCTCAACCTATGTGTAAGATAGCCTTAAGTCATCCTTAGCTGTGCTGGTGTTAAAAGGTAACAGCAGCCAGGGCAGTTTTATGATATGTCACATGGGACACCCTTACACCACCTATACTATTGGTGATAGTAGTCAGAAGACTGTAGTGGCAGAATTATCCCAGGGCCTATGGGTGCTTCAGAGTGGTGCATGCATGACTCCCAGTCACTGAGCAGAGAGTTGGGGGGGTGCCTGGGGCACGCATATGGTACAGCCAAAAAAGACAAGATGGTGACCATGATGGAGTGGTCAAAGTTCTGCGCATTTTTAATGTGTGTCATACATAAAACACATAAAAACAAATGGAGCTTCTATCTCACTGTCGTTGCCGACATCTTGACTTTTTTAACAATTCCCTGCAGATATTCCTGGGAGACGTTAGTTATTGAAGGAGACCTACTTTTCTGCTTTCAGGAGAGTGCTGTTTTTCCAAAATCCTAAATCTCAGCAAGCTGCTTAACAGCTGATCAGGGGGCTAGCAGAGATCCAAGTTTTCAAAATGCCAAACCTCTACAACTCCCTAGTTGCTTGGCTGTTTTGCTTAATTAAAATCAAGGAGGGGGGGGGAGGGGATGATTTATTAAGGGTTCCACTCCTCTCTCTAAATCAGCACTAATTAATATCACACAAGGGAGATTGTTCAAGTCAATCTGCCAAGATGTTGCATTCATCAGAGGGACTTAAAAGGCCATTTGCTCCAATTCTTTCAACTGTCAGCCTGGGTGTCCTTTACAGCAAACATCACAAGAAGTTAAACAGATTTGTTCGCAGTAAGATTTAAAGAGTGCCTAATTGACACACAGTGAAGTTGCACAAAGAAATCAGATTTCAGATGTCAAACCTTGCCCCATCCCTGTGTTATTGTATGGCAGATGTTTCCTGTCAGCTGGTAATGTTGAGAAGCAGGGATGGGTAGCAAAGCCAGAAGGGGTCAACCAATGGCTTTGTTAACACACCCTGCGGACCCTCAATCTGCGCTGCATCATGTGGCTGCCAGCCAGAACAGAGGCTCTAGAGGCAGCTTAGGAATTGGCAATGGGGATCACAGATTTCATGCCAGGATATTTTCTGCCAACTTCAGGATAGTAGATAGTATTTCAACTCAGCAGTGAGAAAAGGTCCAAGATTTTTATGTCTGCCTCTCTGGCAGAGGTGAATGTTCAATGAAGCCATGGCATTTCTCATATACAGTAGAAGAGACCATAACGATCAAATGTCTCTAAAAGTACAGGAAGGAAATGTCAGTTCTTATACAATAAGTTGGATTATATCTGCCATCCCTCCTAGCCAATGTAGAGGTATATTACAGTTAACACTCTTTAACATTTCTTTTTTTAAAAAATATTTTATTAGAATTTTTCAGTTCAATAAAAGTATAAGAAAAAAAGAATATAGAAAAGAAAAAAAGAAAAGAAAAAGAAAGAAAGAAAGAAAGAAAGAAAGAAAGAAAACAGAATTATGATTTCTGCCCTTCTTTCTATTGAATAATTGCCATCTTATTCTTTCCCCTTCTTCTTTGACCCTTCTACTGTGGGTATCAACATTTCTTCAGTGACTTATCTTTTCCCATTTTTTAAGCAAACATGCATGTATTTATTTTGTGTAAACATGTATATTCTGCCCTTCCCAAGCTTAAAAGTAATTTCAGTTCATTTCACTTTGTCCATAGATTATAGGAGAAATGCAAAGATAGAATGGTTTGAGTAGATAAATCCCAGCTTCCTAGCACCTTATGTTTCCTGTTGAGGGGGATCAGGATATATTAGTAATCTTGTGGCTGCACCCACTGAGAACCTGGCAGGACAACAGGTGCTGCTGGCAGTATCCCAGCTGGAGATGGATGGGATAAAGCCCTGAAATGATGCATTATTCCAGGGCCAGGGAGGATCTGGCTTTGGATCCAAAGCCACCCCTTTCCCCTAGAGGGGCCCAATTGAGACATGTAAACACTAGCCTACAACTGACCTTGCTAATGGTCTCCTCCCACCTTTACCAACTGTTTTCAGTGGTAGAAGAATTAAAGTATAAAGATCCTCCAGGTCAACTTCCTGCACTTTCACTGAAAGCAAGGTGAAACAATAGGGTTTGGGATACGGTAATAGGTGCTGTACAAACCTCACCTAGGCTTGTTTGGTTAATTAGTTCCATTTCAATCCTATTAAAAGCAATATGAAATGTTTAAAGTAAAGTAAAAGTTTCCCCTGCACAGTCGTGTCTGACTCTAGGGGCCCGTGCTCATCTCCATTTCTTAGCCGAAGAGCCAGCATTGTCCGAAGACGCTTCCGTGGTCATGTGGCTGGCATGACAAGCACGGAACGCTGTTACCTTCCCACCGAAGTGGTACCTATTTGTCTGCTTGCATTTGCATGCTTTCGAATTGCTAGGTTGGCAAGAGCTGGGGTGAGTGCGGGAGTTCACTCCGTCACGCAGGGCTAGGATCTCGAACCTCCGAACTTGCGACCTTCCGATTGACAAGCCCGGCATCTTAACCTCTGAGCCATCGTGCCCCTGGCTTAATTTCCATTTATTTCAATTCTCAGTGAGAATTGTATCATTTATATTGGTTGCAAGCCTACATTCTCATAAAAGTGATGATGACATTAAAATGTCAAAACTTGTACCATGACATCTTTGTGCAAATGATTCAGTTATATAATTTGCATCTGACATAAGTACTAAGGGACATTGTTTGCATCATGACATTGTGATGAATGTTTCAACAGCACACCCCCACCCTGTGGACAGTAACAACAAATGACAGTTTAAGGACTAATAAATTAATTATAAGCATCTTGTGCAAGGACTACCGTCTACCTTATAAATGACAAGCCCAAGGGCACCCAGTAAATTTCATGACAGCGTTGGAATTTGAACATAGGGTCTCCCTGGTCTTAGCACTCCCCTGTGTGTTTATCGCAGTCTGACTCTCAAATGCTTCCAAAATTCATTATGATGGTGGAACATACTGTTATCTAAACTCTAAGAGCTGAAAAGTTCTGGAGTGAGCTTTGACCCTGGTTTGATTTCTTTTGGAAGGTGATGAATTGTGACATTTTGTCATATTTAAATTTATACCAAATATGTAAGTGCTACTGTTTAAACAGTCCAACTGTCAGTGTTCATTGTTCTCACAAATGATCTCCAGGAACAGTCAACCAGCATTTATTAATGGACAGAGATCAGTACCAAGCTGTCTGTCACTTTCTTAATATTTTCCAACCTGCAGTGTATTTTTTTCATAAATAGTCATAAATGGGGGGAGAGTAAGGCATGTCCTCACTGTCAAATATTTCCTAGGTATTTATTTTATTTTCTCTGAGAAACAAAGGGAGGAGAGAAGGAAACAAGGCCTCTTTGACAGGATAAATAAAGAGGTCTTCAGCTTGACATCTGGCTCATTCATCCTCCTCTTGTGCAACAGTCCCCAGTTTTACTTGCACAATCTCTCTCTCTCTCTCTCTCTCTCTCTCTCTCTCTCTCTGTCTGTCTGTCTGTCTGTCTGTCTGTCTGTCTGTCAGTAAGCCATGAGGATTGAAAGAACAGTTTGGAGAGAAAAGCTGGAGAATCAAGAATAGTGCTACTGTACATCTTTCTGCCTGGAAGTTCTTAAAAATCGTAAGAGCCACCTCAACTTTGGATTATGACTGACTAGACAAATCCAAAGATGTTACATAGATATTGTCTTTTTCTTAGTGGTGGTTAATATCTCCCTCCCCAGAGCTGGCAGGGAAGGGTGGTGATGATGGATGGATGATGCACCAATGGCCCACTTTTCCATGACGGATGGTAAAGTTATTGGCAACCTAATGCACATGGCATACTGCCGATTTGCAGACCCCATTGGCTTTGAGTAGATAACAAGAGACCCTGCTATTGATAAAATTACCACTTCTTCTGTTTCAAGGACTGGCTGGGGAATTCTGGGAGTTGAGGTCTGCACATCTTAAGGCTGCTGAACTGCCCTAAGGGGTCATGGCCCATTTGCAAGGGGATGATAGGATGCCTAAGCCTCTGAAAAACTAAAGGTGCTTATTTTTAGCTTGCTTTTAATCAGTCTTTTAAAACATTTGCAGTGTTGCAACAAGAATTTGGATTGTTTAAAACTGTTGAATGGCACTATATCCAGTTAAAACATGTTTTGACTATACAGTTTGATCTGGATGCATAAACAGCATTTGTAATTCCTATTTTGTTAGAATTAATGGAAAGAGCTTTCACTGTTTCTAAAAGTATAGTTTCTTTTTATAGACAGTTGAAGCATATTGCTAAGGTAGATACTGGTAATTTACAAGAAAAATGGAAAAAAGTTGGACTATTTTTTTTAAAAAAATCAATGGGTTAATGTGTTAAAGAGTGTTAAATACCTTTCTATCTTAACATGTGCTTAATCCAACAAAGATTCTCGTAAAAGAGAAGGAGTGTACTGGACTCCTCAGACGATGTTTAGTAAAGGCTGGATTTCATTCCCAAAATGTTCGAAGCGCAAAATGGTGGAAAGGACATCGATAACAACAACAACAACAATTCTTTATTATGGTCACAGACCAGAATGATAAATGCAATACATTAAAATACATTAAAATACATTTAAAATACATTAAAATACAAAATACATTAAATGAAATGAGCGAAGCTTAATAATATATTTGCAATTGGTAGAGTCGTCAATGGGCACTCCAAGTCTGCCTTAATTTGCAGACTGTATAGCAAAAATTAGCTACATTCAGGGAGACTAAATCATTCTGATCAGTTAGCAACAGTTGGCCATAAAAGGGATCAGAATTTCCTGGATATTTATCAAATGAGGAGTTATTAAGTGGGTTTGTGAGTCCTTATAATATATACAGTATAATAGGACATGTGCTATAGTTTCAATAGCCCCTTGTCCACAGGGGCACAATCTCAGCTTGTACGGAACTTTTTTGGATCGGCCCTCCAAAACTGCTGTGGGGAGAGCATTACAGCGTGCCAAAGTTAATGCTCTCCGAAATTTGGAGACAGTTATGAGAGTTAGGTATCTCGCTGGCTTATAATAAAAAACTTGATTGCCCAGAAAAATGTTTTTAGGCAAAGCAGTCTGATCCTGCTGAATTTCCAGGTCTTTGATATGCTGCTTAAATTCATTAAGTGCACGCTCATAACCCATCATTAAGAAAGCCTCACTAGAAAAGCCGAGATGTTGTATTTTTTGTAGGATTGGACATCGATACATATATGTTGGGTCTACTCCATTGTGGCTGCTTTTTGGTTCAATATTAATACCGCCCAGAGTTCCCCGTTGGGGGAGATGGGCGGTCATATAAATAAAATAAATAAATAAATAAATAAATAAAATAAATAAAATAAATAAATAAATAAATAAATAAATAAATAAATAAATAAATAAATATGTTAATATGGTGTTGGAGAGAGAAATATAATTCAAAGATTTAAGATGCTAATTGGAATTTAATGGCTTACGAAAATCCATGGATTCAGATCTGGATTATAGCTAAACTATTAGCCTTACTTCAGTGAAAACTCTCCCTCACATTTGATTTTAAAGTTTGGATTGTTAACTCTCCATCTATGAATTTGTTTGGTATTGATATAGGGGAAGATTTGACCAATATTTCTCATTCATGTATTTTATTATGTGTGTCTGTGTGCTGTTTCTGTGTTTCTTTATTTCTGTTCCAGTTATGCTGTAGTCTCTTTTTCTTTATTATAAACAATAAGAAATAATTTGAAAAGTACCCATTTTGCATATTAAAACTCTGCCCTAGAAAAGTGAGGAAAGGTTAAAATGGATGGTGGCAGTTACTTATCCCAACAGTAGGTGTCAATCTTTCCTCACAATCTCTTCTTTTGGATACAGAATGAAGGGTCGGGGGGGGGGGGGGGGAACCCTTATACTCCTAGTTTAGAAAATCTCTGTCTCAGGTACGCCTGACATTTCTTTCCATATTTTAATTAAAGAAAAAAAAAAGTGCTCATATTATTAGGCTGACCATACGTCCCGTTTTGAACGGGACAGTCCCGTTTTTTTAGCATTTTTCAACCGTCCTGTCGTTTCCTAAAAATCTCAATTTTGTCCCATTTTTCAAACCCGGTGGGAATGACGCGGAAGGAGGATCCAAGCCAGAGCGCGGACTGGGGGGCGGGGTTTGCAGGCGGGAACCAATCGCGTGGACCGGGGGCGGGGTTTGCAGGCAGGAGCCAATCACACGGACCGGGGGTGGGGACCCCTGTCTTTTTCATGAATACGGAATATTACATAAGACCCCGTCCTGTTTTGCCATCCTGAAATATGGTCAGCCTACATACTATTTTTTTCTTTGACTGTTTTTTGTTCTTCATGTCACCCCAGTACAGAATTTTCTTAGAATTTCATTCTAGAATTTTATACAGTAACATCAAGGAAATAAAGTTCTGTTATATTGTCTAATTGGGTCTGTAGTGAACAGGTTTATACAGTTCTACCTGTTTACGCTTCACCCATTTTTAAAGCCTTCATGGTATTTGATTTTCTCAATTTTCTTTTGGCAAGAAAATTGTTTTCAGATGATTGGGCCTACACCTTGCCTCACCCAATTCCTTTTAGTTTTGTCTCATGTTACTTTGCAGTTTATGAAATTTATCCTTTCCAAAATGATCCCTTGACATGTGAATATATAGATTCAAATACACTGTTTATCCCTTTTCATGGACAACAATGCAAATAATGGATATACCTTGATAATATCTTTTTACATGAGAAATAGGGCAGGAAATTGCAGAACAAAAGGTTAACATCCAAAGGCTACTTTTTTTAACAGAATCATTTTTAAGCACAGTGATATCTTATGACCTTTAAAACTTCATGTCTACTAGTTTGAATGGGGATCTTCCTATTCTCATGATCTTCAATAGTAGATAAATATTTGAACTGGGAAGTTGTTGATATTAATGAAAGTGATAATAAAAGAACTAAATATTTACAGTGCCGTAAGTATTTGCAGCACCAATGTTAATACTGGAGTCTGGGTTTGTATTGCCTTTATCACATCTAAAAAGCCTGCTCACATGGCTGTTGCTACAGCTAATTCTTTGGTTCCCCATACTGTACTTTTTGAACAATTATCCCTAACCTCCTAATGTTTTGGCACTACAACTCCCATAATTACTCTCATTCTGGGAGTTGTAGTTGAAACACATTTGGTGAGCATTTAAGCTTTAAGCTGCCTCAGGGAAAGGCTGGAAATGAGATGAAGGCACCATCATGAGGCCACGGCAGAAAAAAGCAGTTACTGGTGAATGTCTGCGTTGTGGTTAATGGGGCAGAAGAGCTGAGTGAGGGGATCTATGGCTTCCTTCAGGCCACCTGGTGAATGCCACAATGAAGGGGGATTATAACAAGCAATTTTGCTAGCTCATTTGCCAGCCACACCGTCTTCTAACATAGTATGTTAGGTAAACCAGAAAGATGTTATCCAGCTAGCTGAAAAGAACTTTTGATCTCAGGAATTTTAAAGTACATGGAGGATAAAGATAATTAGTCTTCCCTTATCAGTTTGCTTTGTTTGTACTGACATACACCAGGGTGCTCTTAACAGGAAAATACCTTTCTTAAAAAATGTTTTTCCTTTTTTTTTTTTGAATTGTGGCAGGGAGTAAAATGGTTGGCGCTAACAAAAAAATCAGTTGTAGAGAAATGGGTCATGTGCTTCCAGTTATATATGGAAGCAAAAGCAAAAGAAACTTACCACTCTAAAACTTCAGATTGATAGCCCTCAGTGAGGATGATGTTCCCCCCTTTCCCCATTTTGTCCCCTTAGACCAGAGGTTCTCAAACTGTGGATTGGTAGCATATGGTACCAATATGGTAGCATAGAGAGCCAGTTTGGTCTAGTGGTTAAGGCAACGGGTTAGAAACCAGGAGTCTGAGAGTTCTAGTCCCGCCTTAGGCATGAAAGCCAGCTAGGTGACCTTGGGCCAGTCTCTCTCTCTCAGCCCAACTCACCTCACAGGGTTGTTGTGGGGAAAATGGGAGGAGGAAGGAGTATTAGGTATGTTCACCGCCTTGAGTTATTTATAAAAATGATAAAGGCGGGCTAAAAATAAAATAAAATAAATAATAAAATAAAATAAAATAAAATAAAATAAAATAAAATAAAATAAAATAAATAATAAAATAAAATAAAATAAAATAAAATAATAAAATAAAATAAAATAATAAAATAAAATAAAATAAAATAAAATAAAATAAAATAAAATAAAATAAATATGGAGGGGGCGTGTCACACTTGTTCCCATATTGCCTGGATGCTGGTGGCCTTCTTCAAGCCACTGATGCTGAGCCAGACTGTGTGGGATCCAGGCGGATCCAGGTGCCAAGGTTCCCCTTCAGTGGCTCTTGCATTCACAACAACAAATACTGCAACAATCTTAGCCCATTCCTGAGCACCACCCAAGATGATCAAGCTAGATCAAGGTGCTCTTGCCTAATTTTGAGCCTCTTCATTTGACGGCCTTAAAATCCACATCATCAGCATCATAATCATCATCTCCTCACCTTTTTTCTATTCCAAGGGTGGATCTTTCTGGGGGTTGTTAGGCTGGTCCTGGCAGTGTTCCTTGTCTGCTCCAGACAATCCAAGTCTGTGTCTCTTCTAATTCTTGCAAAAGGGTGATAGGGAGTGGAAGTGGCAGCAGGAGACCAGTTCAACTGATTCTCAGGAGAAAATTGGAGCTATTGCAGGAACAGTTGGAACAAAAGCTATTGGAGGCCTTAGGATTGAGTTCTGAAAGAGTTTCAGTTTTGGTGTACTATTCTGGCTTGTCCAGGTTGAGCTGGAACCTTATCAGAATGTAGTCTAACAGTTTTATTTGGCATGTGTGAGTGTGTTACTAACCTCATTATTTTATGTGATATGATGTTAGCCCTTTGAGGTAGTCCGGACAAGAAGCACAACCAGGAGCATCAGCACTATCTTTATTGTAAGGTAAACAGAATCTTGCAAGACTGAAAGTATTTCTCCCCTCCTCTCTTTTTAGTCTCCGGAAAACTACAGAGGGTTCTTTCTGAAATGCTTCCCATATTTTTCCACCACCTGTGGACTGAGTTGCCTGTTATCAGGCCGTTGTCTAGGCTGCAGGTCTTCCTCCTGTCTCCCAAGGTCATTCCCACATACCATCACACATGGCAACATAAAGCTTGAGAACAACCAGAAGATAGAGTCCAAATCAGAAATTTACCAAGAACAAGGGAAAGACAAGGTGCTGATGCTCCTGGTTTCCTTGAACATGTGTTTCAGTAACATTCATTGTGAATGTGTTCTTCTTCTGGTTATGTTGGACTGCAACTCCCATAACCCTCAGTTAGGATGGACTTTGATCATACTGACTAGGGACTACAGAAATTGAAATCCAATACATCTAGAGGATATCAAGTTCACACAGACTGAACAATGCTGATAGCAATTGTTGGCTATCCAGACAGCTCTGGTTAAATTCTCTTAGGGATGACAAACTGCAGGTTAAAACTGATCTATGGTGCTTAATGTCTCAGTAATACAAAAATGAGATAACATTACTTCTCAGCAAAACAGAATCATGATGACATTCACTCTATCTACGATTAGATATTTTGAGAGCAGTTTATTGGTAGTTTTTAGTCTGAGCAAAGAAGCAAATCAGATTCTAAGGGCCCTGCAGAGTTAAAGACATTTAATAGATGTTCTCCCAAGGAATTTGTAGGAGCTGTAGCTCTTAGAGGTGGTATGGAGTAAAGGGTTTGGGGGAACGCCAGAGTCTCTCAGGATAAATATTTACCAGTTACAATTCCCATGATTTTTTTTATTAAAGCTTAATTAATTTTTTCAAAGTATACTTAAAATACAAAATATAGAATATAGAACAGACAGAATACAAGACTAAAAAGAAACAAGAAAAACTAAAACAGTGCAGAAATAGATAGAAAAACATTAAAATATGATTGACTTCCGACCTTCTTCAACACAGATATAAAAACATATTTTAAAAAATTAATCTCTTATTATTAATTAAACATTTAGTAACATTATTTCTCTAAAATCAAACCATTTAATCATCAAAACCCAAAATCAGAACTTCATTTTTTTCAGATATAAGCAAATAGTCCAAAAGCGGTTTCCAAGTAGAAACAAATCCAGTCATGGTATTTTCTCTTATCAGTGCTGTCAATTTAGCCATTAGCACCAGTTCCATTAATTTAACCATCCATTCTTCTGTTGGGGGAATTTGTGTATCCTTCCACTTTGAGCATATAAAAGTCTTGCTGCTGTTATCATATGTAAGAATGGAGTCCCATGCTGCTTCGCAAACTGTTGATCCATCAAACCCAAGAGAAACAGCTCCGGTTTCATTTGTATATCCACTTTGAGAATCTTTTGAATAATAATACATATTTGATTCCAGAATTTCTTAGCTTTTCCACAAGTCCACAATAAATAATAGAAAGTTCCTTCACCCTGTAAACATTTCCAACAAACATTTGATACCCATTGTACATTTTTGACAACTTATCAGATGTTAAATAACAGCGGTACATCGTTTTGTAAAAATTCTCCTTCAAGTTGTAATTCAAAGTAAATCTCAAACATTTGTTCCACATATACTCCCATTGTTCAAGCATATTATTATACCCAAAATTCTTAGCCCATTTAATCATACAATCTTTAACATATTCATCTTCTAAGTTCTGTTGCAATATTTTATACATTTTCTTAATAGGATGTTTATCATTTGTACAAAGTTCCATTTCAAATTGTGCTTTTTCAGTAACAAAAGTATATACCTTCTTGTCCAAATTAAACCATTCTGACAGTTGTGCAAAAGTAAACCAGTGACAAGCATGATTTCCAGTTCTAATTATTCCCTTGTTTTAAGTTTAGGTACACCTTCCTCAAAATTTAACAAATCTTCATATCTCAACCAGCTTGGTTTGCCTGCCATCTCTCTTCTGAAAAAAGCTTCTTGAGGAGACAACCACATAGGTACATTAGGAGACAATATTGATTTATATTTGTTCGAAACCCTCAATATGGCACGCCTAACAAAATGGTTTTTAAAATCTTTATTAGCTTTAGCTTTATCATACCACAAGTAGGCGTGCCACCCAAATCTGAGATCATGTCCTTCTAATTCCAATAATTTCTTGTCCTTCAAAATCATCCAATCCTTCATCCAAAGCAGACAACAGGCAGCAAAGTACAATTTCAAATCATGTAAACCTAAACCTCCTCGTTCTTTGGCATCTTGTAACAATGTATACTTAATTCTTGGTTTTTTCCCTTGCCAGATGAACTTAGAGATATCTTTCTGCCATTGTTTAAACAGTAGATCTGTTGTCAAAATCGGTATTGTCTGGAACAAAAACAACATTCTAGGCAAAACATTCATCTTAATCAGAGATATCCGACCCATCATTGACAATTGTAATTTTTCCCACCTTAAAAAGTCTTTTTTTACATCATTCCAAAGTTTAACATAATTGTTCTGAAACAACACACAATTCATATTTGATAATGTCACCCCCAAATATCTGACCTTCTTTTCAATTTTAAAACCAGTCTTACCCATCAACATTTCTTTATTGTTTGTACTCATTCTTGATCAACATCTTTGTTTTTTGTTTATTTACTTTAAGGCCAGCTAATGACCCAAATTCCTTCAATTTCTTCATCAGGTGTTCAGCAACATTCAAGGGATCCTGTAATATCAAAACTAAGTAATCAGCAAAGGCCCTCAATTTGAAGACCTCTTTCTTCAAACCCTTTATTTGATCATGTTATCTAATGTCTAATTCCCATGATGTTTTGAATGACATCATAATAATGTATTGTTAAAATAAAAATGAACATTTTTCTATAAACATTGATAATTGCAGAAAGATGAGTCCTGTGACTAGCATTCTTGGACCATCATAGTTCCTCTTGACAATATCTCAGTTACTTGAAGTTTTGCCAGATATGCTGTGGTCATTAAAGATGACCTATGATCAAATCTTCACTTGGCCAAAAAGCTCACCTGGTGAAGTTAATTATTATCCACGCAACCTAGCCTTCCACTTGGAGTTTATTATAATAAAATGAAGAGACATCCCAAAGGCCAAGGTGGGATATACAGTAAATGCCATAATAAAAGGTGCTTAGGTATTGCATCACAGTTTTCAAATTGAGAGCTTTCCCCCAGAAACCTCAAACTCAGGAACTACAGATTATTTATTATTTATTTTATTTGTTAGAATTGTTTGTATGTAGTCTACTTGAGCAATTTTAATTTTAAAGGGTTTTAAAGAGTTGTGCAAGATCATCTTTTTTAACCCCAAATCAGGGGTAGGTTATCTAAATTAGGCAACAACTAGTTCCTGATTACATGTTTTCTGATTAGCAACCATCATGGTTAGGAAAGGATGCCTTTTGAAGGGACCTATAAATAGAAATGGTAGCAGCCATTTTGTTTAAATAGACTTGTGTTTTATATAAGATCTGTGTGGCATGGATGCAAACTCCACTTGAAACATTCCTGATGCTACATAAATGACTGAGGGATAGTATTTAATGGTAAAATTGTCTCACACAAACAACAATATTTTTCCTACCCATCTTAACATGACACAATGCTTGCCACAGATCTCGTGGTCAGGGAGCTGTTGCACAGCATCCAGTTCCAGATCTCTGTAACTCTGCCAATTTTGTGAAGTTTGTCTTCCCAAAAAGAACACGTAAGGAGTTAAGGAGTCCGCAGATATATGGGCAATCAGTCTACTTTCACATTTCACTTAATGTGATCTATTCAACAAAGACAAGCTAGCACCTGACTGCATATCAGCTGACTCCGAACAGTCACTCATGCTCTTGTCATCTCCCATGTAGATTATTGCAATGCGCTCTACATGGGGCTACCCTTGAAGACTATCCAGAAGCTTCAGCTGGTGCAGAATGCGGCCGCGCGAGCAATCTTGGGTGCACCAAAATCTGCACATATAACACCTTTGCTCTGCGAGCTGCATTGGTGCCGGTTTGCTTCCGGGTACAATTCAAGGTGTTGGTTATTACCTTTAAAGCCCTACATGGCATGGGGCCAGAATACCTGAAGGACCGTCTTATCCCCATTTTATCGACCCGCCCCACCAGGTCATTCAGAGAGGGCCTGCTACGAACCCCATCAATCAAAGAATGTCATTTGATGGGGTCTAGGAGGCGGGCCTTCTCTGTGATGGCACCCACACTGTGGAACATCTTGCCCCCAGAGTTGAGACAGATCTCCTCCCTCCCGACCTTTAGGAAAGAGCTGAAGACCTGGTTCTGCCGCCTGGCATGGGAAGGAGGAAAGGATAGCTCCTCATGGGGGTGGCTAACTCCTTAACTTTATAATGTCCTTCGTTTTAATTCCATCCATCTGGATTTAGAATTATTTATTATTCTATTTATTGTATAATGATGTTTTATATTTTGTTTTAACCATTTTATTGTAAACCGCCCAGAGTTCCCCATTGGGGGAGATGGGCGGTTATATAAATTTAATTAAATTGAAATTGAAATATCAGAGAAACCCTTCCTAAAACAGCCTTCCCCAAGCTGGTGCCTTTCTGACATGTTGGACATTATTTCTCATAAACCCTCAGATTTCCAAAACTCTGCTCTATGGAATAATCTGATGCCCCTCCTGGGGAAACCAGAATCACTTGGCCTTCTGTGCTCTGAGCAAACTGGCATATACATAATCACACAACATATTTATTTTCTGGTTGAGGTATTTGCTCATGATGGAATAATAAATGTTCTCTCCATTTAAATATTTAAAACCACATTAATCTAAGAAGCATTCTGATCTACAGTATGTCTCTTCTTTTAATCTCTGTGATTTTAAATATTTTTGTTCGTTGCCCATGAAGTGGCTTGTTATATGGGACAACGGGTATCTCAAAAACTTTGGAATCAGATCCTTCAATGTCCAACACAACTTTGTACCTTAAATGTAAATCTGATGTAGAATTTAATTCAAATTGGAAATCATTCCTGGACTATATCTTAATTCATGGATTTGTACATCATTCAAAATTTGAGTTTTTCTATGTACAGAGTTGATATTTTAATGTTATGGGATATTTAAAACAGAACAGAATCTCAGCTTGGACTCAACCTGTTGTGGCTTATAATTTTATTTGGTGATTTACATTGTATTAACCATGGTTCTTCATATTTATCTTTGCTTAAAGTTTAATAGTGATTTTAGTCATTAAAAGGAATATATTAACTCATTCATCATAATTAACTAATGATATACCAGAAATCTATAGCCACCTTGACATTTTTAGATCCCTTGTTCACTAATTTGTATTTTACTCTTTCATTCTTTTTATCTGTTTTCTATTTGTGTTTATACATTTTCTCTAATTTTTTTTTATAAAATTAAGAAAGTGGAATCAGAAACATTTTCTGGATTACATTGCTAATTGGCAAAGAAAAAAACTTGCTCTGCCTGTTCTTGTGCCTTTAGCATGAGACATTTCAACATTTTTTTCTACAAATTATCATTTAGGAGTATGATTCACCCTGTGAACATTTTTATTGGCTTTCAAAATGCATTGCCCCTTAGTCTTTCAAGATTTGTCTGAGAGAGCATTTGGAATATTTACATGGTGAAACAAAATGGGTGCTTGTTGATTTACACTGCTCTTCTGGAGTTCTGTGGTGAGGAAGTCAGCAAAACAGATGTTCCCTGTTTAGCCATTAGGTGGGAGTGAATGTCTAAAGAAACAATTGAAAATAAGCATCAATTGAGGACACAGTTCCATGCACACTTATCTGGGATTAAGGTTTATAGAAGGTCTGAGTCTTGACAAACAATCAAAAGATAACTGATGCTAATTTCCTGAGTTATTAGAAGACTCTGGTCAGAGCTCAAAACTCTGAATAACAGACATGTGTTGATATAATATACTTGGTTATTTTGGGTGAGAGAAGGAGGGAAGAATGTAGCTGATAGAATAAAACAAGACTGGATTATCTAGATTGCCAGATGATTACTACTGGTTCTCCTAACCTATCCTACACAGTTTCAAGCAGAAGAGTTCATTTTGGCCTATTTTGTCAAGTTTAAACATGATTCTTGTCACTTAACTTTTGGTAGGGCTCCTTTGAGTTTAAAAGACTATACCTGATGCTGTTGGCCTTCTGAAAGAAATACTTGACTCTGCAAAGAAAAGCTCTATGTATGACTGTGGCTTGAATCATGTCAACTGGATTTCTATTTTCTCAGTGGAAACGTTTCGCTCCTTATCCAAGGAGCTTCTTCAGTCCTTGGATAAGGAATGAAATGTTTCTACTGAGAAAATAGAAATCCAGTTGACATGATTCAAGCCACAGACTGTTCCACCTGGATGACTGAGAACCTTCATCAACATATCTCTATGTATGACAGTAACAGTTGTGGAGGTTATCGTGTATGATGACCTACACCTGGGATAAGCATGAGGAAAGGCACAGACGTACAAAGGAGCAGGCAAACTAAAGCCTCCAGATGACCCTGGAGAGAAAAGAGACAGATTACAGAAAGCAGACTGCTGCCTTTTCTTTGGTGTAAAGGGAGGCAGCATATGGGCACAATAAATACCATTGTTTATGGTACATGGTGTTAGTATCTGTCATTAGGGTGGGTTAGAGTCCTGTTAGTAGAGAAGAATGTAGAGGTGCTGGGATAGCCATAGTAAGGTAATCCCACATATTATCAGGCATTACATTCTGGGCTCTACATGTCATAGTAGGATTTAGATTGCTTTCTATATCATTCCTATGTAACATTTCTGAGGTATACGACCCATAACCTTGCTTAGTTCAGGGCTCTTTGGCATTCTTTTGGCTAAGAGCCTAGTGATCACTGAAATTGTGTGTGCCAATAAAAGATACAGTACTTTGTTGCATCTATCTCCAAATGCTTTGGTTCCATATTTAAAGTGGGCATTTTCCCCACAACACAGTGAAGAATATGGTGGCTGAACATTATAAGAATGACTTGGTGAGATATATCACCAAAAAGGAGCAGCTAAGATCCTCTGATGTTTTTTTTTCCTGTCCACATCAATGGATCTGAGAGATCTTGGATGAACCAATCCGGTTTCATTTGCTTAGGTAAACAAAGAGAAAACCCTCAGCCAAGAGAGGATGAAACTTGATCTCTCCTGGTGGAGGCTTGCATTGCAACTGTGGCAGCAAGACATTTTGAGAAGGGGCTGTCAGAAATAAAATTAAAGTGAATCCAGAGGGATGGCTATGATGCAGCAAAAGCAGTGATGACTGATATGGCTCTTTAAAGATTAAATCTTTATGATGGTATAAATCAGGAGCTCTAGGAAATGGTATGCATTTACTGTACGTATACGCATAGGGGTGGGGCAACTTTGGAGGGCTGGGAGCTATATCCAGTTCATTATGCATGCCCTCACTTTTTAGCTGATCAACAATGCTGGGAGGTTGTAACAGTTTCCAAAGACATTGCTGTTAGAGTCTTGTAATACCCTTAAAGATGAACCAATTTATGACACAGTAGTATAAACTTTGGTGAACTGCAACCCATCAGACCTCTCTGATGAAATGGACCATAATCCATGAAAGCTGGTGCCTCCTTAGATGTGTGGGTGAGCAGCAAAATATAAGGCTCCTTGTTATAAAAGAGAATGTGGAGAATGAAGGCAGTATGGAAGTATAGCAAAAGAAGGGAGGAAATAAGGAGAAGCTGCAGATTGCAGTCAGGATGTCCATCCCTTTGGCAACGCTCAGGCCTTGGGGACAGGGTGTTTGTAGAGCCTCCTTTTTGTTTTGTTTTGGTCTGGTCTGCTTTAGTTTTGTTTTGATATTTATTTATTTATCAAATTTCTATGACCGCCCATCTCCCCCTCAAGGAGGGACTTGTGGGATATTGCTGGCTTTTGGAGTTCCAGGCGCAGATTAATCCAAACAACGTGTTTTAAGGCTAACAATATCTTTATTGGTAGCATAAGGCAATAATGGATGTATAGTGCATTATTGCAAAAAGGAAAAAACAAAGCATACGCAGAGTTCCATCAGATGTGAGGAAAGAAAAATCATGGTCTATGCAAAGACCAGGCGTAGTTACAGTTCAGAAACAAAGTACATGGCAGCATGTAGATAGCAGTCAAAAAGAAACATAGAATGAGTGAGTGAGTGAGTACCCATAGTTCATAGCTGAATTATACACATGTTTCAGCATTCTTTTTTTAACAAATTTTATTAGATTTTAATTTTACATAGATAAAAGTTTGAAACAGAAAAGAAAATGGAAATACAAATCAAGAAAAAAGAAAAGATAAAAAAGTGTAGTAAAGGAAAAAAGAAAAAAAGATAAAGCTGAAACAGAATTTGGTCAACTTCCGATTTGTATCTGGTCATGGTATTTTAAAAATTTTATCTTACATGCTAGGTCTATATATAATATTAAAGAATATTTCTTGTCTATTACATCAATATATATATATTTTAATCTTCAAATCCCCATATAAGCTTTGCCCCTCCCGCATCTTGTAAATAGTCAGTTAATGGTTTCCACTCTTTAAGGAAATAATTATTTGGATTTTCTTTTAATAAACATGTCAGTTTATCATTCTCTGCCATATCCATCAATTTTAACATCCAATCTTGTATTGTAGGCGATATCTGGTTTTTCCAATTTTGTGCAAAAATAAGTCTTGCTGCTGTAATCATGTATTGCATAATCCTTGTAAATTGCTTCCCAGGTTGTCCATCAATTATTCCCAGTAAGAAAAATTCCGGTTTAAATGGAACTCGAATTTGTAATATATTTTGCATCAATGCATGTATTTGAGTCCAAAATTTCTTTGGTGTTTCAGCATTCTGATTGGCTTAAATGTGGGCTAGGCCATTTTTCAGTTTAACAATGTAGTAACAGTTGTACTTACTACAAATCGCCATGAGATGGCGGTGTTGCGCATTGTCTTCCCTTCAGGACACTGTTCCCATGAGATAAGGTATTTCTGGGCTGTTATCACTTTGTTTTGGCTAGCGAAAGTCACACCTGGTATTTACTGGTAGAATGTTATGGGAAACTGCTTACAGCAGAGGGAATGGAAAAATCCCAATTTACAAGCTAGAAATTCACAGTGAAGGAATCCATTCGCTTCAATCCTACATAGAATAACTTTAACACCCCTTCCGAATGGTTTCCAGAACGGTTTTGGGGAGTGAAAACTGTCATTTTACAAGCACACAGAGACACAAATGATTTTATTTCAAACACATTCGCTCTAGTCCCAATCTTGTAACCATGGCAGCATGTTTTTCAAAAGGTAGAGCTTTCGTGAATATATCTGCCACATTCAGTTCAGAAGGACAATATTCTAACTGGATAAATCCTTCCTGAATTGCATGTCTTACATTTTTGAACTTCACATCGACATATTTTCTCCGGCCTCTTACATTCTCAGAGAGAGCAAGCGCAATGCATGATTGTGAGTCTTCATAGATTGTAAACGGTGATTTGATGTTTACGGTAAGATCTTGAAATAGTTGTTTACACCAATGTAGCTCATTTACTGCCTCACTGAGGGCGCTATACTCTGCCTCGCAGGTTGACACGGCAATTGCATTTTGATTTCTTGCCCGCCAAGCAACGGCTGTATTGGCAAACAAGCAAAGAAAACCGCTCACAGATTTCCTGCCTCCCTCTTCTGCAAAAGAGCTGTCAACATAGATCACAGGCATTTCAGCTTTAGTAGCTGATACTTTAAGACAAAAATCAGCTGTGCCTTTAAGGTAACATAGGACCCTTTTTAACCCTTGCCAATCTCTCATAGACGGTTTGGCAATCTTACGACTGAGTACTCCAACTGAGTAAGCTAAGTCAGGGCGTGTCCATTGTGTTAAGTGTGGCAAGCTTCCTACAGCAGAGTGATACAATTCAGGTTGAGGACAAGGTTCCTCACATGTGTCACCCTTTAGGAAATCAAGAGTCATTGGTGTTCTGGTAGGTTTTGCATTTGACATCTCAAGTTGACTCAACAATTGATCAATTTTCCTCTTCTGACTCAGATAGAATTCACCACTCTGAGCTCTAGTGACTTCAACACCTAGATAGTATTTCAGTTCACCTAGGTCTTTTAACTGAAAGTACTGTCTTAGCTGTGTGGCAAACTCTTGTACAAGGTGCAAAGAACCAGTTGCTAGGCAAAAATCATCAACATACGTTAGCAACACTGTGTAGCTACTTCCAGAACCTCTTATGTACACACAAGGATCAGCAACTGACTTCTTAAACCTTAGCTCCGTCAAAGCTGAATCTAAGCACTGATGCCAACAGCGACCAGCCTGCTTTAATCCATAAAGCGCCTTGCGTAGTCTGTACACTTTCTGGGAATTGTCACAAGCATAGCCAGGAGCCTGCTTCATGTACACTGTTTCAGGGAGCTCTGCATTCAAATATGCTGTGTCAACATCAAAATGATGGACAACAAGTTCACGCTGTGCAGCCAGAGAAAGTACCATACGTAAAGACTCTGGTCTAGCTGTGGGTGCATATGTGAGATCATAGTTCAAAAACCTCTCTTGTGAAAATCCCTGAGCAACAAGCCTGGCTTTGTACTGCACTGTATTATCAGGAAGAAGCTTCTTTCTGAAAACCCATCTGGAACCAACAGCTTTCTGGGATGGGGGCAAGTCAGTGACTTCAAACACCTTTTGACTCACTAATGCCTCAAACTCCTTACCCATCGCCGTGTTCCACTTCTCCTGCTCTTCAACAGGCAGAAGCAACACCTCCTGGAAAGACTGAGGTTCACAGGTAATCTGACACACTCTCACCTGCTGAATCACAAACCTGTCAGGCTTCACACCCTTTGTGGAACGTGCAGACCTACAAGGAATGACCACTGCCTCTTCCTCATCACTGTCCTCTGTCTTTTCACTACCTGATTCCCCCTTCAGGTCCTGAACCTGCTCAGGTGAAATTTCCTCTTCCTTCACCTGAGAGGACCTTCTCACCACACTAGGAGACAGGGCACCAGAAGGCAGCTGGACTGGTTGTTGTCCAGCCACAGGAGCATGGACAGTTGGCTGTACACTAGATTGCAACAATACCTCTGAACTAGCATTCAACCTATCCCAACCAGTAGGGTGCTCAAAATTAGCACTTCTGGAGACTACCACACGACCATAGCCTGCAGAAAAACGGTAACCCTTAGATCTTGATGAATAACCAACAAACCTTAAGCGTTGTGCTTTTGGCTGGTTCTTCCTTCGCTGAGACTTAGGGATGTGAACATACGCAAATGTTCCAAAAACATGCAGGTGCTTCAGCGAAGGGCGCTTGCCAAACAAAAGGAAGTAAGGAACTTCATTTACAGCTGAATTCCACACCCTGTTGGTTAGATACACTGCAGTCATGGTAGCTTCACCCCAAAAACGGGCTGGCACCTGAGCATCTAACATCAGGCTATTTCTAATGGTATTAACAACACCAATCTTCCTCTCAGCTATTCCATTCTCAGAAGGAACACCAACATTGGCAAGTCTATGGGAGATTCCTTTCCTACGAAGCCAATTCTGGAACTCATGACTTAGGAACTCTCCTCCACAATCCGATTGAAACTGACCTACTTGATAACCATAGTTTCTCTCCACCATTGCAACAAACTCCTTAAAGCGAGCAAAGGCTTC
This sequence comes from Charina bottae, assembly GCA_023362775.1. Taxonomy (NCBI): domain Eukaryota; kingdom Metazoa; phylum Chordata; class Lepidosauria; order Squamata; family Charinaidae; genus Charina; species Charina bottae. Next base: position 36,924,224 of record JALMGJ010000006.1, on the reverse strand, counting down.
CGCTTTAGATTTGAGCAAATAACAAAACGTAAAGCGAGTATGGTCATCCACCAGAAGAAACATGAAACGTGCCCCTCCTTCACTAGGAGCATTGGGGCCGGCTAGGTCTCCATGAACCAACTGAAAAGGCCTAGTTGACACCCTGTCACTTTTCCTAGCAACAGGCGCAGCCTTAATCTTAGATTGTTTGCACACAGTACAATCAAGAAAGTCATCACACTTTTTAGATCCTAGTTCAGGATACACCTTGGCCATTCGGGACAAACTTCCCCACCCGGGATGTCCCAGAACTCTGTGATAATAGTGAATGCATTTGTTATGTGGGGGAACATTGGAAATACAATTTCCTGACACAATCCCCTGTTTAGGAAGCATTTCATACAATTGATTCACTAACCTCCCCCTAGCACATTCAATTCCATCTTTTTCAATAGAACATCCAGTACCCTTGAACACAACAGTATATCCAGACTTCACCAGGGCTGGAACGCTAAGGAGGGAAAAGTCAAGTGTAGGAACACACAACACATTTTGTACACTTATCCCCAAACAAGGAATGTATACTTCACCCTGAAAAGACACATCAGCCATGGATCCATCAGCTAGAGCAACTTGTTGGATTTTAGGCTTGCTTTTTGTTAACAGCAACTGTTCATTGTTTACAATGATTTGGCTACAAGCCGAGTCCAAGAGCCAAGTCTCTGGAGATCGTTTACTCACAGCCGTGAGCAAAGCAGACACTTGGGTACGTTGTCTAGGCGGTTGTTTCCCCTTCTTTCGCACGAACCTCTTTCCACTGGCACTACCGGCTGGGCGAGGTAGCTGGGGACAATCTTTCATGAAGTGTTGACTCGAGTTGCACCGGTAGCATCTTCTTACAGCACATGCAGCCTCAAACGCTGTGCAGAAGCCTCAGGAACAGCAATAGATGGCTTACCCTGCATCTTCTCCAGGTCACGAGCTTGCTGGATTTCTTGCAGCCGATTTGTAAGATAATCCACAGTAAGGTCTTGGGGCCTCAACGTCTGAGTTGCCTCGATGAGCATGTCAAAGCTCTTGTCCAAGCTTGACAGGATGACACACGCTCTCTGGGTATCAGGGACCACAACATCCCGCTCCTCAAGTTCAAGAAACAAAGTCTTGAGTTTATGGAGGTGGGTCATCACGTTTCCACCGGGCTGCAGCTTCAGGTTGTAAAGCTGACGTGATAGACCAACAATGGCAGCTGAAGTTTGCTTGGAATAAAGGGCTTTGAGAGCCTCCCAACATGCACGTGCAGTGTCTAGATTGCTGATATGCAGTAGCTGCGATGATTCCAGTCCCAGAATCAAATTGCCATAAGCACGATCCAAACACAACTGCACTTCGTCAGTAACGGGACCAGGTGGAGGTGCGTCTTTCACATACTTCCACAAACCTTCTTTTAGGAAGAAAGACTTGATCTTCACACACCATGTCCGATAGTTTGTGCCATTCAAACGCTCAAAAGGCAGACTAGTTAGCCCTGCAGCAGCCATGCTGACCACTCAAAGAAAAACACGTTTACTCCAAAATGCAGCCTCAAAAACAAACCCCCTTGTTACACCCAGATCCAGCGCAGCGAACAGCAGACCATCCAGACTGGGCAATCCATAACCTGTGGGATGTTGCTGGCTTTTGGGGTTCCAGGCGCAGATTAATCCAAACAATGTGTTTTAAGGCTAACAATATCTTTATTGGTAGCATAAGGCAATAATGGATGTATAGTGCATTATTGCAAAAAGGAAAAAACAAAGCATACGCAGAGTTCCATCAGATGTGAGGAAAGAAAAATCATGGTCTATGCAAAGACCAGGCGTAGTTACAGTTCAGAAACAAAGTACATGGCAGCATGTAGATAGCAGTCAAAAAGAAGCATAGAATGAGTGAGTGAGTGAGTACCCATAGTTCATAGCTGAATTATACACATGTTTCAGCATTCTGATTGGCTTAAATGTGGGCTAGGCCATTTTTCAGCTTAACAATGTAGTAACAGTTGTACTTACTACAAATCGCCATGAGATGGCGGTGTTGCGCATTGTCTTCCCTTCGGGACACTGTTCCCATGAGATAAGGTATTTCTGGGCTGTTATCGCTTTGTTTTGGCTAGCGAAAGTCACACCTGGTATTTACTGGTAGAATGTTATGGGAAACTGCTTACAGCAGAGGGAATGGAAAAATCCCAATTTACAAGCTAGAAATTCACAGTGAAGGAATCCATTCGCTTGAATCCTACATAGAATAACTTTAACAGGACTCTGGGCAGTTCACAACATAACATCAATAAAATACAATAAAAACAACAATAAAAATATAAATACAATATTCTGCTCTTCTGGTTGGTTGTATTCTTTTCTCTGTTGGTTTTTAGTTGTAAGCTGCCCAGAGTCATTTGGGAGTCAGGTGGCCTAAAAATGTAATAAAAATAAATAAACTCTTGTCCATATATCTATGGGTTGTAAACCTAGGAATAACGTAAAAGCAAGTACAATAAAGTCATTGTATCCAACATATCTCAAAGGTGGCTATATGAAGGGCAAAGAGTGGAATAATAGCAGCAGGACCCACCCTTGTCTCATATATGTTCAGGACAGAATTGTCAACTGGTTAAACCATTTTGTTTGGTTGGTGGCCTTTTGGGTATGCAGAGACCAGCAAGAGAAAAAAAATTGTTGGATAAGAGGCCCACCTGGACAGAATCTTGTTTCCCACCATGGCCAGCTAAATATCATTGTAAAGCCATGGACATCATGACACAAATGATGCAACATACACAGTTGTATCAGATTTATTTATTGATTGATTAGATGTACAGTGTATGTCTGCAACTCTGGGCAGACATGATGTAAGTAATCAATGGTGTCATCTGCATGATGATATCGTGACAACGTGTCACCATTTTGATGTCCTCATGACTTGTTTTGAATGGCACTGTACAAAGCCAAAAAGCACGTAGTATGGAGCAATACCTGTTAATTGTTGCAGCTCAACATACAGTTAAAGGGGCAGATTCAAAAGTAAGCTACTCTAGATCATGATAGGATTTGTGCCTTTAAATAGTGGAGAAAACCAGACATTCTATGGGTGAAACTTGGCTTATCAGATAGATGGAAGTGTTGAAGAGCTGCTGCATGTCATGCAGTGCTCAGATGACCAGAAACTAAGCTGTAATTCTATAAATTGATTATCTGCCATCCAGAGGCCATCTTTGGATCCAGTCTATCTGGACAATTTTTGTTCACGTCTCCAACCTTCCCCTTATAGGATTCAGACTGGGGTATAGCTCAGAGATGGCTTTGATTGTGCTTGTCGATGACCTGCGATGAGCTTGGGGTGGTGTGTCCATCCTGGCTCTCCTTGATCTCTCAGCGGCCTTCGATACCATCAACCATGGTATCCTTCTGGACTGGCTGAGGGGGTTGGGAGTGGACGGTGTCGTTTTGTGGTGGTTCTCCTCCTCCCTCCGAGGCTGATTCCAGTCAGTGTTGGTGGGAGGAGAGTGGTCAAGCCCTAGGCCCTTGCTTTAGGGGGTGCCTCAGGTCTCTACTTTTTCCACCCTCCTTTTTAATATCTATATGAAGCCACTGGGGGAGGTCATCTGTTGGTTAAGGTATCATCAACATGTGGATGATATCCAGTTATATATCTCTGTCTCCACCCAGACACTTGAAGGTGTTGAGGTGCTTTCCCAGCATCTGGAGGCTGTGAGGGTCTGGTTGGGGAAGAATAGGCTGTGGCTCAACCCTGCCAAGACTGAGTGGTTATAGGTTTTATAGGCCCAGATCCAGGAGCTGGAGGGTTTCCATCTTTGGTTCTGGATGGGGTGGCACTACCCAGTTCAGACTTGGTGCGCAATCTGAGGGTTCTCCTGAATTTACAGCTTTTGTTTGAAGACCAGATAGCAGGTGTGGCTGGAGCAGGGAGCTTTGCACAATTGCATCTTATGCACCAATTGTGCCCATCGCTGGACTGGGGCCCCCAGATAATGGTCCCTTGTGCCTTAGTCACCTCCCAACTCTGCTCAGCTTTAGGAAAGCTGTTTTATATTGTATATATGTTAATGTTATGTGGTTTTTTTAAAATTTATTGTTTGTGTTTTGTTGTTATATACCACCCAGAGTCACACTGTTTGAGTTAAGCAGCCTTATAAATCTAGTTACTAAAAAAAGAAATAAAATCAAGTCAGCACTGACTCTTAGTGACCACATTGATAGACTCTCTCCAGAATAATCTGTGCCCAACCTGGACCTCCATGTCTTCCAGCATGAATCCAGCATGAATCACCATTGTTATTGAGTCCATCCACCTTGCTGCTGATTGTCCTCTTCTTCTCCTCTTTCCTGCCACCTTTCCCAGCACGATAGACTTTTCAAGAGAGCTGGTCTTCACATAAAATGTCTAAAATATGATAATTTGAGTCTGTCATTTATGACCGAGAACTCTGGATTACTCTGTTCTATTATCCATTTGTTTGTTTTCTTGGCTATCTGTGGTATTCTCAGGAATCTTCTTCAACACCAAATTTCAAAACACTCAATATTCTTTCTATCCTGCTTCTTAAACTTTTGCTTCCATAGAATGTCATAGGGAAAACCATGGCCAGCATAATTTTGTTCTTTGTAGATATAGACATGTCATAGTATCTGAATATTGTAGGTATAATCACACCCTGGCATCTGAATATTGTCCACCAAGTGCTATTCTATGGTGTATTTCTTGATTGGTGGTTCCTTTACTGTTGATAGTCAATTCTAAAAGAGAGGAGATATATACTATATATCTTCCCTGTCAATTTTAAGGCTGGTTCTTGTACCTGTTGTCATTAGTTTGGTCTTTATAGTTAATCTAGTCCCACTGTGCCTCTTGATTTTCATTAGTAGAGATTACTGATTATTTGCATTTTTAGCTTTCAAGTAGTGTGTAGAGTGAGAGGTTCTGGGATTTCCACTCTCCTAAGGATATTCCATAGCTAGACATGGTTGATGAAGTCACAAGCCTGTCTATAATCAATGAAGCACATATTGGTTTATTTTTGGTATTCTTTTGGTATTCTTTGGCTTCCTCAATTATCCATTGTGTATCAGCAATAATATCTCTTCAGCCTTTTCTAAATCCAGCTTGAACATCTGGCATCTCCCTTTCCACATAGAACTCCAATCTGCATTGGATGATCCTAAGCATTATTTTGCTAGAATGTGAAATTAAGGATATTAGATGATAGTTTGCACTCTCTGTTAAGTCTTCTTTCTTTGATATTGGTATGTAGACTGGCCTTTTCCAATTTCTTGGCCACTGTGTTATTCTCCACATTTATTAGCATTGTTTGGTAAAAAATCTTTACTGATTCTTCTTCTGTTGCTTGCCCTATTTCTATTCCATCAGTTTCTGTAGCCTTCTGACTAATGACCAGATGATCTAATTTCATCTTCTAGTACTAGAGTTTCTTATAAATAGGGAATATCTTTTAAGACATCTTGGATGCTGACATCTCTACTGTACAGAATTTCAGTATACTCCTTCCATCTTTGTTTGATCTGTTTTAAACCAATTAATATCTATCCATTGAAAACTTTTAGCATACCAAATTGGAACCACCTTCTGAGGTTGGAGATCTTTTGGAAGACTTCCCTTGTTTTTCCATGTCTGTTTCCACCATTGATGTCTTTACAGATGCTGTTATAATATTGCTTCTTGTCTCTTCTAACAGATCGCTGAAATTTGTGAAGTTCCTTTCTGTGATTTTTGTCCTTCTTGGCTTTGGCTTCTCTTCTCTTCTTGGCAATTTCCATGGTTTGTTCTGACATCCAGTTTGCTTTTGTCTGTTTCTTGATCTGTGGCTGTCTTTTTTCACATTCCTCCATAACAACATCTTTGATTTCATGCCATAGTTCCTCTAGTTTCCTAACAATGCAGTTCAGGACTTCAAAGCAATTCCTGATGTTCTCCTTGAAAGTGGTGGGTATACAGTGTGCTCATGATCATATAAAGGAAACTGGTTGGCTTTGTATTTTTGCTTTAGCTTGACTTGGAACTTGCACATGAGCATTAATGATCTGTTCTACAGTCAACCCCAGTCCCCCTTTTGCTGCTATTACTGAACTAGTTTGCTATACCTCCCCCAGAAGTCTTGTTATTCATATATTTTTAAAGACACACATGTATATTTAGCAAGTACAGTTTTTTTAAAGGGTCTGGATTTCTTCACAGTACAGTATTTTTTATATTCTACAAATGCCTGTGAAGCCTATATGGGGCCCAATATCATTCTTGGAAAATGATGGTGCTAGAGGCTTATGCTTTCTTTTTCAGTACACCAGCTCTCTGTTTATTTTCTTATTAAGAGCCTAAAAAGGTGGGGCAGTGATCCTGGTAAACACCAGTGAAAATATCTGCAGGCAAACATGTGCCCACATTGCCTCTTCTTAGAGAAAAGAGGAAGGATTCGCTTTCTCTATTGTGGCCTTCCTCAACCTAGTGCCTTCCAGATGTGCTGGCCTAGAAAGGCTGCCTGGAAGTTCCGAGGGCACACTTCAAAACATCCAAGAGATGTCACATGGAGGCTTCAAACATTGGGATCCTTCCCCTAAAGCACATACTAACTTTCTTCAAGGTTGCTGCAGGAGAATAAATTGTTAATTTCCTCCTACTTGCCTGATACAATCCCAATAATTACTAGCCTTCTCAGCTGATCTCACCTGCCTTTGAGAAAGCCTATGTGTTAATGGCAAAGTCACCCTTGAAGTTATATCTAGTTCTACCTTCACCAGTTCGAAGCACATTTGTTGCCCTTTGCAATCAGTGAGGGTTCCTTCTGATCTCCTTTTTTAAAAAGGAAGCAACCTGGCCTTTTGCACTGAGTTACTGACAGTGTAAATACAATGAGCCCTGGAAAGCACAATGTAGGGGTTTTTTTTTTTTTTGGTCAAGCGCTATAGAAAACTTTGGTAGCAGCAGTGGCAGAGCTGAATTTTATTTACATGATCAAGGTCCTGTTTCATGCACTCTATAATACCCTCAGGGATAATTGCAACATGCTATTTCCTCTAAGGCAATGGCTCGCATGCTTGTCTGCTTGTTTCTAGAGAAAATGATTTCATTTTTCTCCTATTTCTCGCCAGCTATTTGCTCATGCTTGGAAACGAAAAAGGCTTTGAAATGTCGGCTTCACTTCAGAAAACCATTTTTTCTTGCTTTCTTAATGGATTCCATGACTTCAGTCATTATGGGACCATAGGCTATCATGTTTCTGAGATGATAGGAGTCTCGGGGCTTCTATCTTTGGCAAAGAAAGATCATGGCATGCTTTAAGGGCACTTGGTTTGGAAATTAGGACAACAGCAGAACATCAGAAATTACATTTGGCTAGCAGACCAATGGCTACTAATCATAACGGGTATGAATTATCTCAAGATCAGAGGAAGCATAAATATCTGTTGCTATGGGATATGTGTGGGAGGAGGCATTAAACTCTTGACTTGTTTTGGTGTGGGATTCCCCCAAGCAACTGACTGGCTGCTGTGGGAAGAAGGATACTGGAAAAGATGAGCCCTTGGCTTCTCTTATGTTCTTAAGATAATAACTATTGCTAGCTGTTTCTTCCCCAGCAGTGATCAGCATCTGGCAATCTGAGAATTCCACCCGTGAACATGGCTTTGTTTATGATGCATTTGAGGAATTATGTACAGCCTTTTCCTGCCCTGCCATGTGCAACCAGCTGGCAAGACGAGCAGGGCTGTCCCAAGACAGGGTGAAGGACAAGATGGTACCCTTCCTTTTTGATAGCTCTTTACATTGAACCTCATTTCAACATTGAGAATAGATCTGAATGTGAGGACATCAAGCTTCCTTTTAGGATGCCCAGGGTGGGTTTTATAGCACACAAGTCTATCCTCTGATTTAATTCATTCATTCCTATACATCCAGAGTCAAAACATTACTCCCAGCAGTTGACACCTTTAAAACAAAGCAAGATTAAAATAGAATATAATATTAATAAAATAAAAAGAATATCACAGTATTAATGCAAGGCACTAAAGTGCAATGGTGATTCTTCATTCCTCAAATGCCCTCTGAAAGATTGTGGAGTTAAGTCACTTTTGGAAGACTAACAACAAGGGTGCGAGCCTAACTTCCAGAGGGAGAGGATTTCATAAAGTGGGGGACGCAACCGAAAAACATTCCCTGCGAGCCCTGGCCCCTCTGGTCTCATAGATTTTGGGTACCATTAACAGATCCTGGTGTGAAATGATGTGTGGCTTAGAAAGAATGATTTAGTGGGGAATTGCCACTGCTATGTTCTCACAGAGCACAGCCTTCGCCACTCTCTTGAAGCTTCTACCTCATTCTGCTTAATTGTATGGCTGCCCTGAAGAAGACGGTCTTTGAGAGATAAGGAAGAGCCACTCTTAATTTCAATGCAATCACGAAACGTGCTCAATCAGTGCAGAGTGGACCCTCCATCTCTCTTGTCCACAGCTCAGAGGAGAAGCAGGGAAATAACAAAGCACACTATCACTGAGGCTGCTGCAGCTGACTAGCCTGAAAATGGACTGGTGCACAGGGCCTTTGAGAACAATCATCCAAGAGAGCGAGAATGAATATTTGCAACCAAGCTCGTATTCATCAGATTTCATGGGTTCATTTGTCAAACAAGCCAGTACTCTGGGCTTATTTGTAAACCTGAAAAATGCACTTTTCCCCCAGCTGCAATTTGAAACTGCACTGATGTCTCTTCACCACACCATGTGATAATTGCCACTTCATTTCAAGTGCTCTCTACCCCTCTTACCTTGAACTAACCTATCCATCTGAAGAGATTTCCATGCACTCACATGTATCTGTGCACATTAATCAATGGCTCTTTCTTTGTATTTTTTTCAAGCTCCAAGCTTGCCATGTAACACAGTGTTCCTGATGCAGTCATTATTTCTTTGCATTTCCTTGCCACAAGAAAGTTTCCAAAAGGAAATGCCTTCTTTCTTTGCTGTTCCAGGCCCATGTCATTTTTGAGTTAGGAGCACCAGAGAAAAGGAAACAGGGACTAGTGGGAATTATTGTGCATAGTTCATATTTGCATAATAAGCAATTGCAGAGCTACTTCCCCCTGTATTTAGCACTGCTAAAGTGGGCTCCAAAGCAGAGCTCCTCATGATGGCAGAAAATTCTTGCTTTAATTTCTTCCATGCAAGCTGAAATTGTTTCTTTGGCTCCCTGAAGTTCCCATATCCTCCAAGAGAAGAGACTGCATTTTTATGAGGGCAAAGGACAAGAACTTGGATGTATTTCAACTCTTGATGTTTAAATTTCCTTTGAGGAATGAAAGGGTGGGATCTAGTTTGATCACTACTAGAACCCCAAAATCTGGCAACCAGAGCCAGGTGCTAAATAAAGGCAACAGAATGCATCTGGCAAATAAGAGGTAATATTAGATGTTCCTGAACAAGACAGAGCAGATGACATGGAATGCACCCATGTCTGACAAACAGCTCATCAGCACAATGTTTTGCTTATCAATTATGACTATTTGAGTGCATTCTCAAGAACTCCAAAGGTTGAAGGAATTGGGGAACAATAGTTTTGTACATTTCACATCATTTGCAAACAGAGTTAAGAGTAGTTAAAAGTATACTGGAAGGAAAGGAAGGGCCGAGTGGGTGAGAATCCAGTAGCCACTTCTTGGCATAGAGTCATATGAGCTTCTCAGGTTTTCAGTTTGGCTTTGAAGCCTCCAAAATTAGTCAAAGTGTCCTTGAAAAAGTCAGAGGTACTAACTTTATGCAGAGATCTTTTGCAATTAATATCAAATATTCACATCATATGGTCTAGATTGTTCTTCCAATCATTGTGCAAATAGTCATGTAGACAATGACCAAGATGAGATAAGCAGGGATGCACAACACGTGACTTTCCAGATGTTTTAGAGTTTCAACTCTTCTCAGCTTTGAGGAGTTGCATCTGAAAGTCCACCCACTGGAACAACTTAAAACAATCTGAGTGATAGATTCCTGCTTTGGCACCTGTGTCCCAATTGCACATCTGCAAAAGTTTTCTGCAAAAGTTTGAAGACTATGCTAAACTGTTGAAACAGTGTACTGAGATGGGCTTTGGAGGGCAAGTCTGCACATCTCAAACAAAACATCAGAATTGTACTTTGTTCACGTACGAAGCTCTTGTTCTCTCTTTCTTTGTCTACTCAGATATGAGAGACAGAACATGGCAACTATTCAGAATATGTCTAATGTGGCTGCCTCACATTGTTTCCTGATGATATAGCTGCCCTTGATTTACAGCCAAATATTCCATTCCCTCATAAAGCAGCACAAAGTTGTACCTGCTACCTAAAGGAATCCTTCCCATTGGTGAGCATCAAGCTAAAGCATTAAACTGTGCCAATGATAAATCCCAGAGGTTTAAATCTAGCACAGAAAACCTGGAATTTATTGTACCACCATTTATCTATGGAACACCTAGGACTGTTCTTTCATTCTGAGTATTAATAGGCAGGAAGATCCAAAGCAGGATAAATGTTGCTAAAATATGTTATTCTCTTGTGCAAGCAGTCCAGGTATTTACCTCTGCCCTACCCAGAGCTTCCTCTTTATTAATCTCAACAGAAACACACCCTAGTGACCCCTGGAGCAAGTGAGGAATGCCAGAGTAGATTAACAACAGGACTGAAGTGGCAACCATGCGTGTAATCCTCAAAGGAACATACAACTGTTTCTTTATGTTGTGTGGAAAGTGCAGAGAAACCAATGCTGAAGGTGAAGTTGTCTGCTCAGCATAAGCTATTGAAATCTGAAGTGAAAACGGCACCAGGGTTTCTAACTACAGAGAGGACTTTATGAGAGCAGATATTGAAGAAGATTGAAAAAAAAGTGCCTCTTTCACTTTGAGTGACACAACATAGCTTTGACAATAAAGCGGATGAAGATTAGAGCAGGAGGTAGGGATTGGTAACATTGGGCCCTGCCAAGCCTGTTTTTTATTAGGGGACAAATTACTGACCTCAGAAGCTCCCTCTTCTTGTCTCTTGCATCTCCTTCCCTGAGTCCCCACAGCTATCTTCTGGGAGAAACCTTAAAAACCAATGGGGATGAGCAGATGAAATAGTGCCAGTCATTTCCATTCCTACTCAGGAGTGTGATGGGAATTAACTGGAGGCAAAGAAGAAATTGATGCATAAGGGCAGGTAGAGGGAGAAAGCCCTACTAAGTTCCCAGGAAGTTCTATTGACAGAGGTTGTGCTAGCTTGAGCATTCTAGCAGACATGTTCTTCCTCAATGCATATAAGGAGCTGGGACAGTAGAAAAGGAAACGGAAAAGGTGGGTCTCATTTTTAATTGGCCAAACAATAACTCTTCTGCCTGTTAGTCTATATTAGGTTTAAAAACAGAAACTCATCCACTTTCTAAGCTGAGAATCGGAGTCTTCCCAGCATATACAGGCTGAGAAAGGCATTTTTTAAAAAAGTCCAGACATAAGATTTTGTGAAAGATTCCTTTCACATGCACATGCACAACATAGACTAGGGTGTCACTGGATGTACACTATCCTGATTTAGCTGTCATTGTGATAATGTGGATAACAAGTGGTAGCCCCAGATGGTCATATGGCCTTTTCAGAAGACCCTCAATAAGCATTACAGTGCAGTGTGGGCATTCACATCTAGATACACGTGCTTTCAATCTTGGACACTGAAATAGTTTTCTTAAGTTCTGAGGGAACTATTTCTAAGGTAATTCCCTTACTATTAAGGAAACCAACTCCTTTCCTATCTTTCCACAACTGATTTCCAAGAGGTCTTTCTAATGCAAAGTACCAAACTAGTCAACATAATTGTAATTCATGTCCCCTAAACATCAGGTTATAAAATTCATTTTGGTGGTACAGGATGGGCACCCTCATCTCCGGGGAGAATCCAGGGACAGGCTCCTGGCACTTGGATTAGCCACAGGGTTTCCTTTCCTCCTCTTTCTGGGACACCACTGAGTATCACAGCAGCGGATGCAGGTATATGAAGAAGGCGTGAGTTTCGTCAAGCACTTTTCTTCCATCACAGTGGATTACAAAATCAGTATTCTTATTACATAAAATAGTAAGCTCACTGAGTGTGCTTATTTCCTTGTGTCTGGACTAAGTGCAATGGCAGTCATGCAACAAGCAATTGCATAGATTAAAAAAAAACATAAGAGACATGAGGGCCCAATTCAGATCAGGCTTTAGTGCTCCCCCCAAACCTGCACTGCACTTCTAATCAAAACTAGAGAGGAGGGTCTACTTGGTGTTTGGCATTCATTTTCATCTGAATATGTATGTACTTTATGTATATATGTATTTATGTATTCAACTTGGACACCGCCTGAGTCCAATCAATTCTGGGCTCCTCACAGCGTGAAAATGAAAACAGCAAGATAATCTTCCTTGCATTGCATGGCTTCCAGGTTCAATCTGGGAATACCACAGGAGCAAAGGATTATAGAGCCCCTCTCACATCCTGATCTGGAACCCACCCTGCCATCCTGCAGTTTTCTATGGGTTATTTCTTAACAGCTATTCATGAGGTTGCTTGAAAGTATCTGTCTACCTTGATCTTGATTTATTTTCTGAAAAGATTTGCAAAACATATTTATGCCAAGTACATTTTTCAAGCACTGAAATTTAACTTGGCCTCTGCAGATTACAGCTTTAGTATGAAAAGGGAAGCTAAGATAATCTTATCTCCTCCAAGGCAAAAGAATGGTGGTAACTTTGTTTCCTCCACCCAGGTTTATCTGTAAGAGTACTTTTCTTGCATAAAGTTCAAATAACTTGCAACAAAAGTGCAAGAATATAAACTACTAGTTTACAATTTATCACACCCATGTTGGCAAGGTACAGTAAGGTGCAGGCAATGGGTGCAGTTTCAAGTAGGGTGGAGATTCAATCTCACAGAACTAGTGTTTGTCTAAATGTGATATGGGACACTCCTGTATATCTCCAGGAGTACCTACCCATGTGATATGATACGGAAATCAGATGTCCTGGTTTTCCAAGAATTTCCTTTATTTAATTTCCTTTAATTGACCTTTGTTCCAAAGAGTATAAGACAGACTTAGTCAATAGGATACCCTAAGATGTGTTGATTTATTTCTTTGTTTGTTCAATTTATACTCTGCCATTCTACTCCATTGGGTACCTCAGAATTCACAGCTAACCCAGCCAGCAATATTGGCAACTTGGAATTATAGGAATTTAATGCCAGACTGGGGAAGATTGATAAAAGATATAGTAGATTCCAACACTCTCACCCCCAAATATTATTCAGACCACACATCAGAAGAAATGCCACGATCTTTGGGTGTTTCTAGGCAAATGGCTTCTAGTACAACTGTGCAAAAGACACTTTGCAACCATTCTGTCTTTTTCTAATTTTATTTATTTATTTATTTAATTTATTCATATAGCTGATAAAATGGATTTAATGGCGTTTTCCTTTAGTTTCTTTTTGGAAAGAAAATGATGAAAGAAATAGGAAACCTAAAAAGGCTTAACAGGGGAAAATGCATACAGCACCAACCACTAAATGAATGAAGTAAAAAAAAAACCCTGCATCACAAAAAAACCCTCTAGTTAGAGAACACCCATAATTTTTCTACATTTAATGCAGCATCTTGTAGGTAATGAATAGTTTTAAAAAAAATTATGTACAGAGACATACACTCATGATAACAGGAATTGTCTTCATGTTGAAGAATTGAACTTGATCATTTTATTAATCTGAAGAATATTCCAAAAATGTTTCGAACTCAGAATGCAATATTTTGTATAGTATATATAGAATGTATACTACTATCCACACAGATGCAAAATGATTGAACATGCCCCTCAGATTGGAGAGGTCCATTTTGAGTTTTTCAAAGGATTAGTCAGTGCAAAATAATAATAAGAGAATAATTATTATAATAATAGAATAGAATAGATAATAATATATCAATTAATTAATTATTAATTATTAATTATTAATTAATTAATTAATTATTAATTATTATTAATATATCTAATAATAATAGATAATAGTGATATTATTATACGCCCCAAATATACGCCCCAACCACAGATGCTGAAGAAGCAGAAGTAGATCAGTTCTATGAGGATCTGCAGCACCTACTAGATAATACACCAAAAAGAGATGTTATTTTCATTACAGGAGACTGGAATGCTAAGGTGGGTAGTCAGACGACACCTGGAATTACAGGCAAGCATGGTCTGGGAGAACAAAATGAAGCAGGACATAGGCTGATAGAATTTTGCCAAGACAACTCACTGTGCATAACAAACACTCTCTTCCAACAACCTAAAAGACGACTTTATACATGGACTTCACCAGATGGTCGACACCGAAATCAGATTGACTACATCCTTTGCAGCCAAAGGTGGCGGACATCTATACAGTCGGTAAAAACAAGACCTGGAGCTGACTGTAGTTCAGATCACGAACTTCTTATTGCAAAATTTAGAATCAGACTAAAGAGAATAGGGAAGACCCACAGATCAGTTAGATATGAGCTCACTAATATTCCTAAGGAATATGCAGTGGAGGTGAAGAATAGATTTAAGGGACTAGATTTAGTAGATAGGGTCCCAGAAGAACTATGGACAGAAGTTCGCAACATTGTTCAGGAGGCGGCAACAAAAAACGTCCCAAAGAAAAAGAAAACCAAGAAGGCAAGATGGCTGTCTGCTGAAAATCTGGAAGTAGCCCAAGAAAGAAGGAAAGCAAAAGGCAACAGTGATAGGGGGAGATATGCCCAATTAAATGCAAAATTCCAGAGGTTAGCCAGAAGAGATAAGGAATTATTTTTAAACAAGCAATGTGCGTAAGTGGAAGAAGACAATAGAATAGGAAGGACAAGAGACCTCTTCCAGAAAATTAGAAACATCGGAGGTAAATTCCAGGCAAAAATGGGTATGATCAAAAACAAAGATGGTAAGGACCTAACAGAAGCAGAAGAGATCAAGAAAAGGTGGCAAGAATACACGGAAGATCTGTATAGGAAGGATAATAATATTGGAGATAGCTTTGACGGTGTGGTCAGTGAGTTAGAGCCAGACATCCTGAAGAGTGAGGTTGAATGGGCCTTAAGAAGCATTGCTAATAACAAGGCAGCAGGAGACGATGGTATCCCAGCTGAACTGTTTAAAATCTTGCAAGATGATGCTGTCAAGGTGATGCATGCCATATGCCAGCAAATTTGGAAAACACAAGAATGGCCATCAGATTGGAAAAAATCAACTTATATCCCCATACCAAAAAAGGGAAGCACTAAAGAATGTTCAAACTATCGAACAGTGGCACTTATTTCACATGCCAGTAAGGTAATGCTCAAGATCTTGCAAGGTAGACTCCAGCAATTCATGGAGCGAGAATTGCCAGATGTACAAGCTGGGTTTAGAAAAGGCAGAGGAACTAGAGACCAAATTGCCAATATCCGCTGGATAATGGAGAAAACCAGGGAATTTCAGAAAAACATCTATTTCTGTTTTATTGACTATTCTAAAGCCTTTGACTGTGTGGATCATAACAAATTGTGGCAAGTTCTTGGTGGTATGGGGATACCAAGTCATCTTGTCTGCCTCCTGAGGAATCTGTATAACGACCAAGTAGCAACGGTAAGAACAGAGCACGGAACAACGGACTGGTTTAAGATTGGGAAAGGAGTACGGCAGGGTTGTATACTCTCACCCTACCTATTCAACCTGTACGCAGAACACATTATGCGACATGCTGGGCTTGAGGAATCCAAGGCTGGAGTTAAAATCGCTGGAAGAAACATTAACAATCTCAGATATGCAGATGATACCACTTTGATGGCTGAAAGCGAGGAGGAGTTGAGGAGCCTTATGACGAAGGTGAAAGAAGAAAGTGCAAAATCTGGGTTGCAGCTAAACCTCAAAAAAACCAAGATTATGGCAACGAGCTTGATTGATGACTGGCAAATAGAGGGAGAAAAAGTGGAGGCAGTGACAGACTTTGTATTTCTAGGCGCAAAGATTACTGCAGACGCTGACTGCAGCCAGGAAATCAGAAGACGTCTACTTCTTGGGAGGAGAGCAATGGCAAATCTTGATAAAATAGTTAAGAGCAGAGACATCACACTGACAACAAAGGTCCGCATAGTTAAAGCAATGGTATTCCCTGTAGTAACCTATGGCTGCGAGAGCTGGACCATAAGGAAGGCTGAGTGAAGGAAGATAGATGCTTTTGAACTGTGGTGTTGGAGGAAAATTCTGAGAGTGCCTTGGACTGCAAGAAGATCAAACCAGTCCATACTCCAGGAAATCAAGCCAGACTGGTCACTTGAGGGAATGATATTAAAGGCAAAACTGAAGTACTTTGGCCACATAATGAGAAGACAGGATACCCTGGAGAAGAAGCTGATGCTAGGGAAAGTGGAAGGCCAAAGGAAGAGGGGCCGACCAAGGGCAAGATGGATGGATGGTATTCTGGAGGTGACGGACTCAACCATTGGGGAGCTGGGGATGGTGACGGCCGACAGAAAGCTCTGGCGTGGACTGGTCCATGAAGTCACGAAGAGTCGGAAACGACTGAACGAATAAACAACAAAAGAATAGATAATAGAATAGGAAGGACAAGAGACCTCTTCCAGAAAATTAGAAACATCGGAGGTAAATTCCAGGCAAAAATGGGTATGATCAAAAACAAAGATGGCAAGGACCTAACAGAAGCAGAAGAGATCAAGAAAAGGTGGCAAGAATATACAGAAGATCTGTATAGGAAGGATAATAATATCAGGGATAGCTTTGACGGTGTGGTCAGTGAGTTAGAGCCAGACATCCTGAAGAGTGAGGTTGAATGGGCCTTAAGAAGCATTGCTAATAAGGCAGCAGGAGATGACGGTATCCCAGCTGAACTGTTTAAAATCTTGCAAGATGATACTATCAAGGTGATGCATGCCATTTGTCAGCAAATTTGGAAAACACAAGAATGGCCATCAGATTGGAAAAAATCAACTTATATCCCCATACCAAAAAAGGGAAGCACTAAAGAATGTTCAAACTATTGAACAGTGGCACTTATTTCACATGCCAGTAAGGTAATGCTCAAGATCTTGCAAGGTAGACTCCAGCAATTCATGGAGCGAGAATTGCCAGATGTACAAGCTGGGTTTAGAAAAGGCAGAGGAACTAGAGACCAAATCGCCAATATCTGCTGGATAATGGAGAAAGCCAGGGAGTTTCAGAAAAACATCTATTTCTGTTTTATTGACTATTCTGAAGCCTTTGACTGTGTGGATTATAACACATTGTGGCAAGTTCTTGGTGGTATGGGGATACCAAGTCATCTTGTCTGCCTCCTGCGGAATCTGTATAACGACCAAGTAGCAACAGTAAGAACAGATCACGGAACAATGGACTGGTTTAAGATTGGGAAAGGAGTACGGCAGGGCTGTATACTCTCACCCTACCTATTCAACCTGTATGCAGAACACATCATGCGACGTGCTGGGCTTGATGAATCCAAGGCTGGAGTTAAAATCACTGGAAGAAACATTAACAATCTCAGATATGCAGATGATACCACTTTGATGGCTGAAAGCGAGGAGGAGCTGAGGAGCCTTATGACGAAGGTGAAAGAAGAAACTGCAAAAGCTGGGTTGCAGTTAAATCTCAAAAAAACCAAGATTATGGCAACCAGCTTGATTGATAACTGGCAAATAGAGGGAGAAAAAGTGGAGGCAGTGACAGACTTTGTATTTCTAGGTGCAAAGATTACTGCAGATGCTGACTGCAGCCAGGAAATCAGAAGACGTCTACTTCTTGGGAGGAGAGCAATGACAAATCTTGAAAAAATAGTCAAGAGCAGAGACATCACGCTGACAACAAAGGTCCGCATAGTTAAAGCAATGGTATTCCCCATAGTAACCTATGGCTGCGAGAGCTGGACCGTAAGGAAGGCTGAGCAAAGGAAGATAGATGCTTTTGAACTGTGGTGTTGGAGGAGAATTCTGAGAGTGCCTTGGACTGCAAGAAGATCAAACCAGTCCATACTCCTGGAAATGAAGCCAGACTGCTCACTTGAGGGAATGATATTAAAGGCAAAACTGAAGTACTTTGGCCACATAATGAGAAGACAGGATACCCTGGAGAAGAAGCTGATGCTAGGGAAAGTGGAAGGCAAAAGGAAGAGGGGTCGACCAAGGGTAAGATGGATGGATGATATTCCGGAGGTGACGGACTCGACCGTGGGGAGCTGGGGATGGTGACGGCCAACAGGAAGCTCTGGCGTGGGCTGGTCCATGAAGTCACGGAGAGTCGGAAGCGACTGAAAGAATAAACAAAAGTCAGTGCTTGCTTAACTCTTAAAAGATACTACATTTCTTTTTGCTGAAATTTAATGATGTGAGGAATGCCTTTCTACCTTTGGAAGATCATTGCTCTGTCCAGCTCCTTTCCTTTCCTTTCTTTTCCTTTCCTTTCCTTTCCTTTCCTTTCCTTTCCTTTCCTTTCCTTTCCTTTCCTTTCCTTTCCTTTCCTTTCCTTTCCTTTCCTTTCCTTCTTTTGAATAGTTTAACAAAAATAACAATTTCTAGTGTGAAAATTGACCATTTAGTTAGTATTCAGGCATTATAGCTCTTTTTGGAAAGAAATCATGCCAGCTCAGTCATTTGACTGGAAAATGAGCATAGCAAGAAAGCAAACAATTATCCCATATTGTGGTTGATTTTCTTTCCTGCTGTAACTTTGTTTCACATCTGAGATGTCCAGTGCACATGGCCCACAATCTGGAAGAACCACTTTTGCTCTTTCAGGTTGCTGCTTTAATGATCTTAAGACTGTTTCCCTCATTATGCTTCCCTCTTTGCCTTGCTGCAGTGTGTGGAGAAGCAGTCAGATGTTAACCCGCATTCTTCTTTCCAATATGCAGCAGTTAAGCACATGACAAGTTTCCAGACCCTCTGCCAGATGCACATCTTAAGAGAATCTCATTTCAGCATTATGTAACTGATGTATATCTTTCTGAGTGTATGGGTGGGGATAGGGTAATGCAAGGCAGAAGGGTCTTTTGGAATAAAATTAAATAAAACAAAAAGTGATCTATGAAGTGATGTATGGATGTGGTGGAAGGAAAGATGGCTTGCAGCATAGTAAATCTATGGAAATACATAGTGGAACATAAACTAGATTTTTCAATATTCCCTTTCTAATTTTTTAAATCTCATGCCTTTAATTTCTTTGCACTACTATTTCTTACTCCTTTTCTATACTTTGCATAGTGTTATGTTTCCTGAAAGGGAATAGTGTGATGGGTATGAATATAGTTACAAACCTTGGGCCAGTTAAAATGTTGCCCAGTCTCCTTGCAAACATGATAACCTACACATTTGTACCCATGGAAATGAAATACTGTACATAAGATATATACAAGCAGATGGAAAAATATATGCAATGCATACTCCCAAGGCCTACCTTCTGCTCCCAGACCGAATTTCTTTAAGTAGTCAATCCTGCCATTGGGCCCCCATTCTACTATTTATTTATATGTATGATTTTATCACACCTCGTTCTGGAGGCACTTTAGGCAGTTTACAGATATTTAAAAACATAATATAAAGAACAATAGTGAAACAATAATAAATTACAACAATAAATCATTAAAAATTAAAAATGCCATTAATACATTAACTAATGTAGGTGCCAAGGCTTCACAACTAACCCCCGTAGGTCCTCTAGAAGAACCAGGTTTTTACCAGTTTCCAGAAGGCCATGAGAGTGGGGGCCACCCTTCCTTCTGGGGGCAGGCTGTTCCATTAGGAGAGGAGAGCTTCCACAGAGAATGCCTGCACTGGGCCTCCTCCTGACACACCTCCTGGCAGGTGGAACCCTCCCTGGATGTGTGGGTTAGGTGGTAGAAACTACCTGGGAGGGCAGTCAGCTGCCCAGGCCTTGAACCATATAGAATTTTAGGTATAGTCACCAGCACCTTGAATTGCACTTGAAAATATATTGATAACTGGTGCAGCTCCCACAGCAAGTAATGTGACAGTATTGTGGTTGTCCAGTAAGCATGCAGGCCGTTCCATTCTGCACCAGCTGAAGTTTCTGGGTGGTCTTTAAAGACAACCCATGCTGAGCTAATTACAGTAATCTAACTGAAAGATGGCAAGGACATGAATGACCATCCAGAGGGTGTCTTGTTTACACCTTCTCCTTAAGTAGGAGCCAAGAATCCAGGAGCCAAGAATCCCCAAGTTGTGAGCCTTCTTTCTCTGGAAAGTATAGCCTCATCAAGAGTCAAAGTTGGTACAACCCTAGAACCGATAGGTTTCTTAATTAAAAGCACCTCTATCTTGCTTGGATTGAATCTGAGCATGTTTTTCTCTATCCAGCCTCTATCCAGCCTCTGTCCTTACAGTCTTCAGGCACCGAATCAAAGCTTCCACTGCATCACTGCATCTGGTGTACAGATGTCATCACCATATAGATGCTACCTTACCCTAAAGAAATGGCTAACCTCTCCCAATGGCTTCATGTATGTCAGCCCTTCGAGGTAGTCTGGACAGGAAACCAAAACTGTGAGTACTACTACTACCTTTATTACAGTAACAGAGTCTTGCAAGTCTGAAAGCACTTCCACCCTCCCCTGCCTTTACTTTCCAGAGAACGTAGGGCGAGGGTCCCTTCTGAGATGCTTTCTCCACCCCCATCCCTCCTTTGGACTCAGATATCATTTATCAGACCTTTGTCTAGGCTGCAGCTCTTTCTACTGTCTCCTAAGGTTATTCTCACAGCCCATTACATGTAGATGTTAAATGGGACAGAGAAAAAACTGAGCCCTGGGGCATCCCGCTAATGGAGCACCTGTAGGTCTCCCCTCTCTCCCCCACTTGGACCAATTCTCTCAGGTAAGAGCAGAACCACCATAAAATAGCGCCTTCAATGCCCAATGCTCACAAAGAGACCAGGAGGATACTGTACATGGTTGACAGTATTAAAAGCTGCAAAGAGATCTAGGAGGACAAGAATGGTCACATTCTTTCCCTCCAAGTCTACCACAGGTCATCCCTGAGAGCAATCAGTATGGTTTCTGTCCTATGTCCCCCATCTGAAATCAAACTGTCATGGGTCTAGATAATTACTATTGTCTAGAGCAGTGCTTTCCAAACTGCCGCTGTTGGTGATACACCAATGGCGGCGGTGGCAGCAGCGGCACCGGGGGTGCGCATGGCAGCGGTGCGGGGGGGGGGGGTGAGCAGCGGCATGCACAGCAGTGGCAGCAGTGGTGGCAGCGGTGGCGGCCTCGTGTTTTCTGCTAAAACGCGGAAGCGCTGATGGCGCGCCGCTGCCGTCGCCACTGCCGTCGTCGCCGCTTCCACCGCCGCCACACACCCACCTGCCGCCGCTTCCGGGTTGTGTTGCGACACACTAAACTGTGTGTTGCAACACACTAAAGTGTCGCAACACACAGTTTGGAAAGCTCTGGTCTAGAGCTCTCTAAAATTATAGCCCCACGACATTCTCAACAACCTTTCCTAAAACTACATGCACTTCACTTATTATCCAATGCAAATACTTCCTGAACCAGGGTAAATTAGTAGATTTAGGGTAAATTAGTTGTATTTAGTTCCTCTTGAAATCAATGGAACATAAGTCATGAGCAACAAACTGACCTTTAATGCAATTAAATTGTGGGTTGGACCTGATGACCTTTAAAGTACCTTCCAACTCACATGTTACATATCTGGATCCACTCTGACTGTTATACCAGTTGCTCATCCTATAAATTGATGTCACACATCTGTTTAAATCTTTAAGGGACCCTGTTTGGAGTGGCCATGTTGAAGTTTCTGAACAAAAGTTAATCTGTCTCCCTTAGAAATCCATAGGTCTAAACTGAGGACATTTCAAATAAAAAAAATAGTTAAGAATATTTTGAATGAAAGCTTTTGAAACAAATGTTACTTTGTCAAGTAGTTAAAGCAGCCTGGCCAATATTGTGCAGTAGTTAAGTATTGGGTTTGGCAATATAATTGCACCTCCTGCTTTCAGTTTTTAATTGAAAGATTTCTCCATTATGTGAACTCTTTTATTCTATATCCTCCTCTGAGATACTCACTTGGTATTGTTGTTCTAGTGCTGGGACAACACTTCTAATTTACTACGGCATTTATTTTAATTTTTCGTAACGTTATATCTGCTGCTTTTATTGTTATTTTCATGTGATGTTTGTAAGCTGCTTTTACAAAATGGTTTTACACTGAAGACAAGGTTGTAGTTTATAATATCCATATCTGTATTACATAATAAAAGATACTGTTGAAATTATTTTGACCCTCTTCTCATTACCACTTACACTGGGATCTGTCAGCCCTTCAATGCACATACAAAAACAAGCAGAGCTTCAATCACATTTCATGGCCGCCTCTGACACTTTTTGACCACACCCAGTGGACACATCTGACCAAACCAGCTTTGATTATTCATCATTAGATTCTCAAGGAATGCTAGCAATTCACACCACTGGCTATTTATCAGTTAATCAGCATCCTTAAGATATCCCCACTCCCTTCATCTGGCTAACTGCAGATAGAGACAGACATGCCCTTATTTTGAAATAGTGAGGTCTGAGTTAATACTAATGATCCTTAGTGTCTCACATCTGTAGAGAAATCTTTCCAGGATAAATTTATCTTCTAACATTGCAGTCGCATCCAGTTCAGTTGCTCTTATTCCAAGGAGAGTAGATACAGGATTGTAGCCAATTTCTACAATAGTTACTGGCTTTGTTTGGTTTAACACATGTACTTCATATAAAGAAAAAGAGACACAGCCATCTCCCACTAAAAAGACATTTCTTTTCTATGGTCCCAGTTTCACCATGTAGGGATGCATTTCAGCTATTGAACCAATACAGAGAATTTACACCTTGCAGGATGATCCTGCGCATACCTGATGATGATATTCCCCTGTATGAGATTTGCATATGTAAAAGCAATCTAAAGAAACTCTACTAGACTCAACTATTAAATAAGTTAGGATTCAGTAAAGGAACTCTGACTCCAAAAATTCCCTAGATAATGACCTCAGCAGGTCTTCTGCTCCTTGTTTGTACTATGCATGAGTTTGATCTGAATGCATTGGTTTTATGGCAGCTCTGTCCCCCCCCCCCTCCCCATTGCCCAAGTTTTTTTTTAATGAGTCACAGCGTTCAAAAGGTTCATTTGGACAGGCATACCATAGATTGGATTTCAAAGGGAGAAACATCCAAATAAATTCTTCAAATATAAATGACCTCCAGATGTGAACATTTCCTCCTCCCAATCCAGATTTGGAACAGGGGATGCCGGGAGTGTTTCTCTGTAGTGGAAGGTGCAAATATCTGGACAGACACTAGACACCAGCCATGAGTTAGGGTTTTCTGTATCTCTTTGCTGCCTTCTGTAATATGAGGAAAATTTCTGCCTTCTGTAATATGAGGAAGAGAGCCAGTTTGGTCTAGTGGTTAAGGCAACGGGCTAGAAACCAGGAGGCTGTGAGTTCTAGTCCAGCCTTAGGCATGAAAGCTGGCTGGGTGACCTTGGGCCAGTCCCTGTCTCTCAGCCCTAGGAAGGAGCCAATGGGAAACCAGGAGACTGAGAGTTCTAGTCCCACCTTAGAAATGAAAGCTGGCTGGGTGACCTTGGGCCAGTCACTCTCTCTCAGCCCAACTCAACTCACAGGGTTGTTGTTGGGAAAATAGGAGGAGGAAGGAGTATTAGGTATGTTCGTCGCCTTGAGTTATTTATAAAAATAATAAAGGCGGGATAAAAATTAAATAAATAAATAAAATAAAAGTTAACCTTCACTGCAATTGGGGGGAAGGGGGAAGAGACACAGAATCAACGATGAGATGCTGTGGAAAAAAATGAACTATTTGGAACATTTCAGAATATTCCCCCTCTCTCCCCTCTCTTCTACAAAATCAGGGCATATGATTCAGTCTTACATTCTGAAATTTCTCCTGGGATATCTGACAAAGAGACAGAAAGCCAACAATCACTGCAGAGCTGTAATTATGTTTGGCAGCAACTGCTGTGTTCATCATGCATTTTTTAAAATGAATTTTCTGGTTTAACTAACATCAAATAGATATTGCATATGTTTTTACTGATTCTATTTATTTACTAAAAAAGTTAAGCTGCCCAGTAGCCAAAGCTCTCTCTGGGCAGTTTCAATAAAACACACTAAAAATACAGTTTGAATAAAAACATATACAATAAAGTTAAATCAAATGCAAACTAAAGCACCATATAAACTAGGAAGGGGCAAGTCATTAAAAATCTAAAGCAATATAAATTAAAATACAATTACTGTAAAATACAAATATACTGTATATATGAAGTTTATAACTTCCGGAAGTTATGAAATATGTAACTTCCGGCAAGATAGCGGTGAGAGTGGGTTGGTGGTGTAAACGCGGGCTGTTTGAACATTTGTTATGGAGGCTATTTTGGAGTTGTGGAAGATTTGCTGGCTGGCTGGTGGTAGAGGGACCTACCTGCCTTTCCTGGGCTGGCTTTGGTGGAGAACTGGACTGCCTTGAATTGGATCCGGAGCCGCGTTGGAGACAGTCTCTGTCTTGGACAGATGGTTTGGAGGGGGTGGAGCAGTGTGTCTTCCTGGCTCCCACGGACTTACATCTACAGTGGGAGTTTTGTGACAGCCACTGGGGAGGAGGTTCGCCAGAGTAAATTTGCCGCTATTTTTCCACCTGTGGGTGGCAACCTGGCTGCTGGCATCAGAGGCATTGCTGTTGGAGGCTCCGGAGGCTTTGACAGGGGTGGTGGTAGCGCTCTGCCAGCTGGTGATGGCCAGAGACGGTGTCATCCTGTTGTGGGCAATGATAAAGCTGCCCAGCCGCGTTTTTGCTATGCTTGTGATAGCAGCAGTGTGATAGACCGACTTGTGCTGGGAACAGACGGCGCAGCACAGTGTTTCCCATGGTCTCCGTATCAAGAGGCTGCCCATGACATTATCTAGGACTCTGAAGACTGTCTGGTATCACCTTTGGGGGAATCGGATGGTTGGGATCAGATGAGCTGGGAGGGGTTAGCAGCAGTGGAAGGCTGGTGCCAGAAGGCTGTTGTGGCCTCCCCCCTCTTGAGGAGGCCATTTTATCTCTGGTTCTAAGCCATGTCCTGAATGGTGGGGGGTTCCTTATGATAGAGGTTGACTACCCTTCTTGTGGGTGACAGCCATGGGGGGATTGGTGGGTGTGGGTGGTGCATGGATTGGAGGGCAACCCCTAGCCAGCTGGTGAGAGTGGCTGGTAGGGGAGAATGTTGTTGGTAGGTTGGAGAAGGGAGGGGTTTCATCTGAGTCCCTATGGTGCTGAGAACATGAGCTAAAGTGCCTGGAAGACTCAGTTCCCTCCTCTCTTAGGATGAATGAATGTGGGGAGGGGATGTGGGGTTCCCCTTTTTTTGGGAACTGGAGGGCATGGGTTGGGGTATGGGGAGGTCTCGGGGGGGTCGTGGTTGGGGCAGAATATTGTGGTGATGGGTATGGGAAGGTATGGTGAGAGGCCGGGGGCAGGCCATGCTTGGGGAACAAGGGCCTGGTGCCTCATACTGGTCTCATGTTCTGGCCTCCGGATCTCAACTCCAGATTCGGAAGGCCCTAAAACCCAAAGCCTTGCTTGGGTTGAGTGCTAATACTGGTTGGAATCCCCTGGAAGCAATGAGATCATGGGAGGTCAATAGACCTGTAGGAATTGCCTGTCTCCTGCATCTGGGACTTGGGACAAAGGTGAGGGCTTATCATTCATGTGTCTCTTATGCCCAACTGACATCAGGTGCAATCCTTCTCTTTTCCCAGATCAGAGAAGGTTCAGAGTCTGTGACAACCGAAGATTTTATCTAGCTATCAAAGCCAGTCAAACTGTGTAGCACGTAAGGACTCTTCCCTATCTGGGTCATCTTTAATGCTATGATTAAGTATAGGACTTTTTCATGCAAAATGTATTTTGTACCATTGAATGAATGAATGATATACCCCTGTTTTGAGTTTACTATGGTCACCATCACTATAGAGTATACTAAAGTTGGGATAATAATTTATTCCAGGCTATGGTATGAATTGAATTTGGTTTGCAACATTAGGGATATATGATGCTACACAAATGTACATTATTTATTTAATTGGGAGTGGGAGAATTAATAACCTGTTCATGAAACTTCATTATAAAATTTTATTTTATTTTTATTGAAGTTATGAATGACAAGTAGAGAGAAGAGTTGTATTACTTGAAATGTCAGTAGGAACTCCTCCTCTTAGGCCCAGAAGCAAATGTGAAAGCATCTCAGGTATGCAATTACTATAGGTGTTCCTGATCTATGCATTTCTCCCACACCCAAACCTTCTTTCCAGCCCATTCCTCCTCTCATCTGTGCGCACAGGCTTCAGTCAACAGAAAGGTTAGTCATCTCCATGGTGGAATAGCTGTTACACTTACAGAGGGAACCACAAGTAATGCAAACACATTAACCAAAGTAATAAATTGACAGATTAATCCACTCAGCATGGGAAACTGCCCAATATGCCTCCATCCTCCCATTTCTCAGCCTTCCTTTTACTCCTGAAGATTATCAGGGCATAATATAGAAACAGCAGTAGAAAACATAACTTACAAAGCTACCATTCTGCATACCTCTTTAGGGAACAGCAGCTCTCTCAGCCACCTCATTACAGCCAGCTGGCCTACAGTCCTGTTCTTCTCTTGCTTATCCATCTGTTTTCTGCAGATACTGTTCCTCTGCGTCTAGGTCCTGATAAAATCTGCCCTGATCCTACTTTCTCCTTCTTTCCAGGCTCTCTATATCAGTTGCTCCTTCTGCTCCTCCTCCTTTCTGTTCCTCTTCCACTCAACATGTAGTTTGCCTCTCTTTATCCCATCTTCTTGACTTACCTTCTTTCTTTTATAGCTGACAGCTCCTTTTGAGTCTTCTAGAAACCCTTTGCCCAGATTCTTGGCATCCTTTGCAGAGATTCCAAGTGCCTATTGTTTCTTGGACAGTTTGCAATGTCTTTAGACCACTGCTATCCTGTCAGTGATGGAAATTGTATTCTCCCAAACAGAATTGCTAGCTTCATAATCTTCTTTACATATGGGGCATTCCAGCCCAGAACCGACATGTCCTTCTATTATATGATTTGTTGTGAGGGCTTGAATCTGTTCATTGTCTGCAGGAGGTGGCCCAGTGTTTTCTAACTGCTTGAATAGCTGAGTAATAATGGCATCCAAGCCATTGACACCGCAAGCATAGTCTATGGGATATGAATGCAAGAGTCTAACATATTGTGTGAACTTAGCTAATAGTTATTCTGTTAATTGTAGTAAAACAAACAATGGCTTAGTAAGTTGTCTGAATAGTATTCTTCTTTCTGAGCCATGTTGCTGTTTCCCTCCTTGTTATGTGCTTCTAACCCCATTTTAAAACATTCAAATTTCTGTTAAATTTGCAGCCCTTGGGAATATGTCTTTGTCTATTACTTTCAACACTGTGCCATGTGAGTAGGTTGTCTGACATAGTTGTTTCACATCAAAAAACAAATTCTGAGAAATTCTTCCTTTGGTTCAGAATCTGCTTCAGCTTTCTATTAATTCAGGTATGAGGAGCCAAAGATCCTTCAGAAGACCTGTGAGAGACATGCATCTTTCAAAAAGCTACCCTAGAGTCATATTTATGTATTAATAGGGGAACACATTTTAATTCATGCAAGAAACTTTAGTTGATTAGCTCTACCAACTGAGACATTAAAGCCTCCAGCTAGAATTATCATCCTATATTCTGTAGTGCCTTATAATATCTTTATCTTATGATAAATTTATGGCTTGCATCATTTAAATGTTCAGAAACTACAGAAGAAAACCTTATTGTGCAAACATCTACTTTTATAATAGGTCTCTCCTTTTCCAAGTTCCAAACTCTCCTCCTCCTAAAATATCTGTTTCACATTATTTTCCCCAGTTAAAACTGCTTGCATATTTCTATGCTGAATCTCAAACAATCATTTCCTGCCCATATGGTCATAAAATAGAGTGACAATATAGTGCAAAAAAGCAAGAAAAGAAAATTGTATACAAATGAAGACGAGGAAAAGATGCTCTAATCCTCAATATATTGGCCATGATTGTGCACAATTCTACTTTATAGACGTACTGTGTATATATAGAGAGAAATCTGAAGTATATTTTTCTGGCAGCAACTCCTAGATCATGTTTAAAATTGGCTGAAATAACTCTCCTGCCCCCCTTTAATGCTAGTAGAAAGAGGCAGAATAATATAGTATAGTAGTGAACTGTGAATATGAGTTGGGGGTAATGTTGATAATAGCCATGAAATCTGAGGCCAGCCTCTCTTTCTTAGTCTCCCTCCCCACCCATCTGCAATTAAGTCAGTAATACAGGCCTGTAAGGTTTCTACCAGAGGACTTACTGTATATGCGAAGTGCTGTGACTATCCTATTTTCATTTTTTAAGAAAAGAGTGTTCCTCTCTTTTAAACTCTCTTTCCAAGAAACTTCACAGACAATGAAATGGTGCTTTCTTCTATTGTGTTCTAAAACAGTGGGCAGCATCTTGGTTTTTGAAGACTTTTTTACTCACTTGAAAGTTTCATTCCTTGCTAGTCAAAAGGATGGCTTCATTATATGCTGGTCACAAAGCTCCATCCAGCATATGATGCTGGCAAGTGAAAAACCAACCCAGGGAAGTATAACGCATTCTGCGCCATTTAAGGCTGAACAACGTACGTAGTTCTGCTACATTGATCTGTCTACTTTTGGACTGAGATGTTATATCTGGCAATTTTTTCCTGCACTTTTTACAATTAAAAATCTGTAGAAAAAAGTCACCAGGCTGGCTCTAGCAAGCAGACAGAAAATGTGCTTATTTTGAAAATATGTGAAGTGGCTATGGCTTTTCTTTCATCTTTCATTATTATTATTAGTAGTATTACTGTTATTTAAAAAAACCCCAAATGTTCTTATAGTATACCAGGTTCTTTGCAAGCTAGAAGATTTTCTTTCTTAGTTGCTTCTTGGAATGGTTTTGTGATCATGCGGTATCATGGTGTCACATGGCCATTTCAAGAAACATTAACTCTTCAAAGAGTGGTACTGCCATGAACAAACAAACAAACAAACAAACAAACCTTTAAGTTAAAGAAAGGTGGGAAAGAACCCAGCTATCTCATATATTTTAGAAAATACAATCCCTGTCTGCTTTACTGGGGATTTTCTTTTTCTGGGGAAGGATGAATACTAGCTAGACTTTGTGCCACCTGATAAAATTTGGAATGAAATATTCATAGTTGCTCCCAGCAGGATATGTAGTGGATTTTATTCCTGCTCTCATGGTTATAATGCCAGCTCCACTGATTTATAACCTTTCCCTAACTGGGTGCTTTCCAGGTGTGTTGGAGTACAACTGCCATAACCCCTTGGTGCATCCAGAGGCACCAAACTTGGACAGCTGGCTTAAAAGCATCTCTTTTCCACATCTGTCAGTATTGCATGTGTTTGTTCATTAATAAATCTGTTCTGCTGATGTCCTAAATTAATATACAAAATGTTATGAAAAATATCTGCAAAAAAGTTTTTGTCTAAATAAATTTTGAAATATACCCGTTGGTTTTATTGATAAAATAAATCATCTATAAACATGTATATGTCTATTAATAGGTAGACATATTTTCTCCACATGCATACATTTATAAAAATAAGTATTTATAAGTATCAGGACATTTTGCTCTCATGTTTGCAAAGATCTGATTCTTTCAAGTTTGCCAATAAATGCCCAGCTTAAGTCAATAAGCTAATATGTACATTATAGAGTGGACTTTCTGTGTTGGGAAGTCTGTGACTGTTGTGTAATTCCAATACTCAGAATCAACTCCTGTACATAGTCTTCTTTAATTCTAAGTGCATATCTTTTGCACCAATTCTAGTTGATGAATCTCAGGGTTTTAATTAAAAACAGAAAATTCTCCATGTTTAAAATCTGCTTGCACTGATCTACACTGATTAGGAACCCTGCAGGGGTTTAGACAGGGAATTTCCTCAGGCATTGCCAAGGATAGCACCTAGGATCTTCTCAGCATGCAGAGTGTGTACTCTGACATGGAGCCACCATCCTTTATTTGAGCAGCACACCAAAATAAATACAATTCTCTTGACTGTTTCTATTACTTGTGAAAAAGATTGAAAGATTATTCAGCCTTCTCTCACCCAGCAATACATGACATCAATGATACTAATCTACTTGGCATGTGTGTTTTGACTGGATGACAGTTTACATACTTTCATGAAACCATGTATGAATGAAGAAAGACTGGTAGGCTCAGCATCTCTCTAAAATTCATGTCTTTTTAAATTTTTAGAAGGAGTTTTATTTGTCCAGTGTGTAATGGTTGATAAAATGTCAAGCCCAAATTTTTAGAATGTAAAAATTAGATTTCTAAATTATGAGATGAAATGATACCCTTGAAGATTATTTTTAGTTATACACTATATTTGAGTTCTTTTATTCTCTGGCCACGGTCTACCTATTAGACTAAATGTTTTCCAAGAACACTGAAACTGTCTTCTTATGAAAATGATTAGGCCAGAGCTTTCCAAACTTTTCATGTTGGTGACACACTTTTTAGACATGCATCATTTCGCAACACACTCTTACAGCAGGGCACAAGGCAGGCACTAGGACCTGCGCAGAATCCTGGCAGGGCAGGTTTGGAGGCAGCAGCAGCCGCGACACACCCAGACACTGCAGCCGACACACTAACGTGTCCCGACACACAGTTTGGAAAGCTCTGGATTAGGCATTCAAATAAGAGTTGGGATGACCAGTAGTGAAGGATGATGGAAGCTATAGTCCAATAACATTTGGAAGATCAGCCATTAAAACTGCCTCTTCTAAAGGCAAACCATTGTGTGTCTTGAATTAGTTCCTCTTGAAGCTGCAAATGAACTGCTCCAGTTTTCTAGCTATAGAAAGCCCAGGGGATGATAATTATGGGCTCTGTGTTCAGGTTAGTGAAAAAGGTAAGTAAATAATGGGTTAGAACTATATATCAGTTACTTTTAATTAATGTTTTAGAAATCTCTGGGAAAGGGGTTAGCATGATATTGTTATTAACAAACAGCAGGAAAAGATTATATGTTGTCTCTGTATCTCTTTTTCTTGCATGGGAAAGATGAATTTTTTGAAAAATTACTCCCCCCCCCAATAGATGAGAAAGTGGGTGGCATTCACCTATGGACCTTCAGAAAAGCACCTGGATTATATTTTTTAAAGGCCATCGTGTGGAATAGTAACAACAAAATAAGAAAAATAGAAGAATGTAAGCTGTTTTGTGTGCTGTTTTGTGTGCTCTGGTGGCATCTCTTTAAAATGATAAATGCAGGTGGTACTAAGTAGGGCCTTGACACTGTCTGTCAGTGTCAGGGCCAATCCACGTGAGGGGGGCCTGGTCCCTTCACATATATAGACCCGAGTATTTCATTGTCAGCAATGGGTAGGAGACTTTATGTACCTATTAGAACTGAATATAAAGAAAGCTGTCCCATCTGAACAGAGCCAATACCCTACAGGTTATTTTGGCTGAAGGGCAAGTTCAATTTCATCCTTACCTGAGTCCCTGACAGATAAAGGGAGCTGGCTCCAATCTTGGCATGGGCTT
Organism: Charina bottae; assembly: GCA_023362775.1. NCBI lineage: Eukaryota > Metazoa > Chordata > Lepidosauria > Squamata > Charinaidae > Charina > Charina bottae. The sequence continues at coordinate 36,892,485 of JALMGJ010000006.1, read as the reverse complement.
GATCTGCGTGAGCTGCTTTAGGTAAGCATTTGGTTTAAATGTTTGAAAGGCATCTGGTCTACATGGTTTTCATGGTGGAAAAAGAATAATCAAGAGTCTAAACTGAGGGCAGTTCAGAAGCATGCCCAATGTTGTCCAACACCCTAACAAACCAACAAAGCAGAAAGAATGTGTGCAGATCCACACTGGAAGTAGTGTTGAAGTACAACTAGGTATTACAGAGGTGCACAGAAAACTCAGGAGCATTACCTATGAATTGGATCAAGTTTGTCATAGAGTAGATGGAGATGTCTGATATCCCACTGATTGCAACTGATCTATGTATGACTAAGTCTGAGTTTGATCAGCCAGAGCCATCTGAGGCGTTGGGTGACCTAGAAATATGACAATTCATTTAATTTACAATTTAATTTAATTTAATTTAACACTTAATTTAATTTATTAATGTAATGACAAATTAAATTTAAATGTTATACATATGCATGCAACTAACAACCTCAGCTCCTGAACTCAAGTTTCCATTTATTCCTGTTGCATGCTTAAAGCTACCTTAGATACTTCTTCCTTCTGCCATTTGTGTACAGTATGCTTTATTGATTCCAATTTGTCTTACCTGTTTCCAAAGCTCACAAGTAATGATGTACAAAATGGTTTGCATTCAAACCTGTTCAAATTCAAAGTGCCCCATTTTGAGTATGAAACAGTTGTTTTGCATAAGAAACAGGCTGCTTTAATAACATTGAAAATGTTCTGAGCATGAACCATTTCAAATGATTGAAACATCTCATTTTGAGTGTGAAACAAGGGTTTTTCATTTGAAGTGCCCCTTCTTGAGGGTAAATCAACTATTTCACACTCAAACTGGGGTATTTCAAATTTAAAACAGTTCATATTTTAACCGGTAATTCAAGATATTGTCCGCCACCTATGAAGTCCTTTATGGCATAGGGCCTGGTTATCTGGGGGACCACCTATCTCCAATTGTTTCTGCTGCCCGATACATTCAGGCAGAGTGGGTGCACTCCAGATCTCTTCAATTAAAAGTTGCCATCTTGTGGGACAGAGGAAGCATGCCGTCTCTGTGGTGACCCCTGCCCTCTGGAACAGCATCCCCCCAGAGATATGGATGGTGCCCACTCTCCTAGAGTTCCAGAAAGCTCTTAAGACCTGGCTCCGTTCCCAGGAACAGGGTTAATGTGGTTGTTATATATTGGTATGGCCCTGTTGTGTTTTTGTACAGTTTGTTGTTCTACTTGTTTTAGTCCAGGCTGCTTGTTTATGTGGGTTTTAAATATTTCAATTGTTTAACTGTTTTTTGGATTTTGTAAGCCGCCCAGAGCGTTCTGGAGTGGGTGGCCATACTAATGAAATGAAATGAAATTTTTGAAATTTTTTTGTAGCTGTATTCAAAATCCTGGCTGGACACACAGCCAGATTGAATGAAAACAGAATTTGCTGTATGATCAAGGCAAAATTTCCAGATCTAAGAATCAGAATGGCAGAATTTGACCATGGCACAGTAGATTAGCAGGGAGATCCTCTAGGCCAGCATTTCTCAACCTTGGCAACATTTAAGACAGGGCTTTCCAAAGTTTTCCCGTGGTGACACACCAACCACCGTTGGTGTGTCGCCGCGGGAAAACCTGGAAGTGCCGCTGTTGCGGCAGCGTGCAAAAACCTGGAAGCGCTGCTGCCGCTTTCAGGTTTTTGCGTGCCACGGTTGGTGTGTCGCCGCGGGAAAACCCGGAAGCGCTGATGATGATCAGCGCTTCCGGGTTGTGTGGCGACACACCAGACTGTGTGTGGTGACACACTTTTGTGTCGCGACACACAGTTTGGAAAGCTCTGTTTTAAGATGTGTGGACTTCAACTCCCAGTATTCCCCAGCCAGCATGGCTGGCTAATTGGGGGAGGAACATGCTTTGAGAAAAGAAACCTCTCAGAATCCTACTGAATGTGGACAGTTTGCCAAATACCTCTGTGCAGGTTGACCAGTGATTCTGTCATGGTAGACCTCAGACAGAAGATCAGTTACTAGGGCTGTGCAAACAGATGAGCAGGGGTGTAAACATAGCATCTCTGCAACTCCTTAGACCAAATACATATTTTCCCAAGACTGAGGGCAGCTATAGAGGGCAGTTGCAGTAACCTGGGAAATAATACAACTGCTTATTTATTTATTTATTTATTTATTTATTTATTTATTATTTCAATTTATTCCCCGCCCATCTCCCATGGAAGGGACTCTGGGCGGGCTACAATAATCAAAATTTAAAAACCATACAAAATAGAAGATATCTAAAAAATATAAAAAATAAATAAAATCCAAGATGGATTGGGGACCATAGCACAGATCGTACTGCTACGGGGCCAGCCAACCCCAGGAGGCACTACCGCCTCTGTCGTCCCAGGCCAGGTGGCAGAGCCAGGTCTTAAGGGCCTTCCGAAAGGCCAGGAGTGAAGGGGCCAGTCTCACCTCCGGGGGCAAGATATTCCATAAGGCGGGCGCTATCGCAGAGAAGGCACGCCTCCTGGACCCCGCTAGATGGAATTCTCTTGTTGAGGGGGTCCGAAGCATGCCCTCCCTGCATGCACGGGTGGGGCGGGCCGATGTTATCGGGACGAGACGGTCCCTCAGGTACCCTGGCCCTATGCCATGTAGGGCTTTAAAGGTAATCACCAACACCTTGAATTGGACCCAGAAGCAAACTGGCAGCCAATGCAGCTCCCGTAGCAGAGGTGTTACATGTGCCGATCTCATGGCACCCATAACTGCTCGCGCCGCCGCATTCTGTACCAGCTGAAGCTTCCGGATACTCTTCAAGGGTAGCCCCATGTAGAGCGCTTAGAGCTGTTTATAACTGCTTAGAGTTGTTAATATTCATACCTTTGCACACTCCAAAATACCTTTTTGCTTTCAAATCTGAAATGCTGCACTTATATTTACAGTGCACAGAAATGATATAGATATGATGGTAAACCTACTTTTAGCTTGGAAAGAACGAGTCATTTGTGTGTGTGTGTGTGTGGGGGGGGGGAAATGTAACACATTCCACACTACAAAACTGGAACACTCTCTCCCCATCCCATGAAACCTCTTATATGTAGCCCTGCTGGTTTATGCATGAAAAATTCAATTCATCATAATGTTCTGAAGGACATCACATGTTTCTGTAAAATGGCATGGATATCACATGGGTATCTTCAGATCTTGTGCTTGCTTTATACCCAGTAATAAAACAGTACTTCAACTTCCAGTGATGAGCCTCCTTTCCTAAAAGCCTTTGTGTTTCACTCTTTCTGGACTTCTGTAAAGAAGAGTTGACTGTTTGCAGCAGTTCCGAAGACTCACCAGACAGTTACTGAACGCTTTCTCTCTTTAGCTGCTATTTCTCCATTTCTAAAGCAAGACCAGGAGGACGCAATTTTCATAGAAAATATAGAGGGCAGCAGGAAGCAGAGATTTGGTCTTTCTTCAAGCCCCTCATTTTCCCATCCCAATTCCACCCTTTCCCAGACCCACATTTCCTTCAGAGTAGGTGCTGAGGGAGATTGAGAGAGGTGGTAAGGGAACAATAAAGAGTCCTTTTCCTCTCTGCTATTCTCTGGGAATTATGATTTCCAGACCCTGCTCAGCAAAAGGAATGTAATGGCCAGGATCTGATGATATGTGATGAAAAAGAGATAGAACACGTCATTTTACCATGCATATGAACTCAGATCTCTTTCCCCCTCATTTATGTCGCTGTGATGAATATCTAAGACAGAGGATGCCGTATCGGGGAACGATGTGCTTCAGCAGGTGTCTTGCAGTTTCAATTGCGGTAGCATGTCGACAAGGGAAGGCTTCAATCCAGTGTGTAAGTTGGTCTCTGCAAACAAGTACATGTTCAAAGCCATTTGCCTTAGGTAATTGAATATAGTCTAGCTGTAATTTTTCAAAAGGTCTTTGGGCCCAGGGTCTCCCTCCCTTATGGATCTTTTGTCTTGAGGAAGCATTGTTAGCTTGGCAAGTGAGACATGTTCGTGCTACTTTTTCAGCTTCCATGTAAACCCCAGGCGCATACCATACCCATCGCACGATATCCACAATGGCCTGGTCCCACAGTGGCCCTTTGAATCTGTTGACAAAGAAGGTGTAACAAACATCTACGGGCTAAGGGTCTTCCATCCGGTACCCTCCAGAATCCATCAGAAAAAGTTGCCTCATAGTTTGCCTGCCACTGTTCCACCTCCCCCCCCTCAACGAAATTGTCGTACGGAAGAGACAATTGAAGATGAAACTCTGCAGCTGTGACAGAGAGAGATAGAGGCTGCAGGGCGGCCCATTTCGCTGTAGCATCGGTGAAAGCATTCCCCTTTGTAACCAGGGAGACACCCTGTTGATGTGCATCTGGGGTGCCAAAATGTTAGAAGTAAATTTTATCTTACCAGGTTTGTTCCTGAGCCGGGAGTAAAGAAACTGACAAATTGCATGAAGTTAGGAGTTTATTCACCCAAGAGCAAAAGCAATGACAGCAAGCTGTTAGGTGGGCGGCCGCGCAGGACCCCCTTCCTACAGCACATTATATAGATTCCATTCAACTCCTCCTTTAGAAGACCACCCCTTACTCAGTTACCCATACTCCACCTTACCCTCATTCCATATTAGGAATTTCCTTCCATCCTTGCTAGGGCCCCTTGACCGTTATTAAACAATATATTTCCCCTGGAGAAGCTATCCTTGGAAAGTACACTTTATCTTTCTATGGGCACAGCTATCTATCAAGGCCTGCTAGAAAGGAAGGGTAAGAAAGTTAACAAAACTCTTCAAGGAAATACAAAATGCTTTCAGAGCCATAATACAAGTGCAAATGTTTCTAATATATGAATATGAAATATATTTGTATTTATATATACAGAAATGTAAGAATATGTTTACAATCCAACAGTACAATGAGCCATACAGCATTCAGGCAAATATATATTAGTGTAACAAGCTGTAACTTGAGTGGCCAGTTACCCTGTACGTGAAGGGCACAGCTTGTATTTTCTGCAATTATATTGATTTTCCTGTCAAATAGCTTGTATTCTTGTATCCATGCTGCCATTTATTGCTTCCTGTATCTCAGAGTTAAATAATGAGGACAGGTTTAACATAGTGTGAACACATCTACTTGGTAACTTGGGGAAGAGAGAGTTGAAAAGTTGATCGCTTTCAACTAGTGTCTAATCCAGAGCTTTCCAAACTGTGTGTCGCGACACAAAAGTGTGTCGCCACACACAGTCTGGTGTGTCGCCACACAACCCAGAAGTGCTGATCATCATCAGCGCTTCCGGGTTTTCCTGCGGCGACACACCAACGGTGGTGCGCAAAAACCGAAAGCGGCAGCAGCGCTTCCGGGTTTTTGCGCGCTGCCACAACGGCGGCACTTCCAGGTTTTCCCGCGGCGACACACCAACAGCGGTTGGTGTGTCGCCGCAGGAAAACTTTGGAAAGCCCTGGTCTAATCAATTAGAAGCTAATCAAATTAAACAAAGTTAATTAAGGGTTTGCATACATTTATCTGCCTAAGGTTTAAACTAATTCTAGGAACAATTGATCGCTCTGCATAGGAATTTCTACTGTTAAAGTATGACCTAATCAAACTTTCAGGAAGAGACAGAAAAGCCTTCCTTCCTTCCTTCCTTCCTTCCTTCCTTCCTTCCTTCCTTCCTTCCTTCCTTCCTTCCATCCATCCATCCATCCATCCATCCATCCATCCATCCATCATTGTTATTAGAGAAGTTTTCAAAAGGATAAAAACAATAAAAATTTTGAATTGAAGAGAAGAAGAATTTTTTGTTGTTCAGTCATTTAGTCGTGTCCGACTCTTCGTGACCTCATGGACCATAGCACGCCAGGCCTTCCTGTCCTCCACTGTCTTTCGGAGTTTACTCAAATTCATGTTCATTATGAAGAATAGAGACAAGTAATAAGAAAGTGAAAAAGAAATAAAGTAAAAGAAATAGAAAAGAAAGAAAAAGAAAAAAGTAATAAAGAAGTGACTTCCGATCTTCTTAACAGCACATTTTTATTTTACCCCCTCTCTCTAAGGTTACATCATAATTTCCTGCTTTATTTATTTATTTATTTTCAATTTCCACAGCTGCCCATCTCAGACAAGTGACTGGGTGGTGAACAATCATAAAATCAATTAAACACAATACAGAAATATATATAGCAGCCGAGAAAAATTATAACCATAGATGTCAATATAACCAGGAAATGGGGCCCTTAACACACTTGGGGCCCCAGGCCTGGGAACATAACCAGGTCTTCAAGGCCTTATGAAAGGCCAACAGGGTCAGGGCCATCCTAATCTCTGGAGGGAGAATGTTCCAGAGGGCAGGCGCCACAGCAGAAAAGGCACGTCTCCTGGTCTCCACCAGCCAACATTCCTTGGCTGATGGGACCCTTAGCATGCCCACCTGCCAGACCAAATAGGGTAGAAACAATTGGGAGAAGACGATCTTTCAGGTAACCCAGTCCCAATCCATGAAGGGCTTTAAACGTGACAACCAGCACGTTGAATTGCATCCGGAAACACACGGGCAACCAATGCAGCTTGCACAGTAGTGGTGTTACATGTGTCGAATATCTGACACCATTTACTACCTGTGCAGCTGCATTCTGCCCCAGCTGAAGCTTCTGAATGCTCTTCAGGGTCAGCCCCGTGTAGAGCACATTGAAGTAATCCAGACAAGGGGTCACAAGGGCATGAGTGACTGTGAGCAAAGCCTCCCAGTCCAGGAATGGGCACAACTGGCACACAACCCAAAGGTGTACAAAGGCCCTCCTAGCCACGGCTGCCATCTGCTCTTCTAGTAGGGGCTGTGAATCCAAGAGGACCCCCAGAGTGCACACCAGGTCCATCTGGGGCAGTGCCACCCCATCCAGGACCAAAGGTGGAGAAACCTTGTCACCAGATGGCCCAAATACCCGAAGCCTCTCAGTCTTGCTTGGCTTGAGTTGAAGCCCATTGCACCCCATCCAGGCCCCTACAGCCTCCAGGTTCTGGGACAGGACATCCACGGCATCACTCAGGTGGCCTGGGGTAGAGATATAAAGCTTGGTATCATCAGCATATTGATGATACTTCACCCGAAACCATTGGATCACCTCACCCAGCTGCCTCATGTACTGTAGATGTTAAGTAAGCGAGGAGAGAGGACCGAGCCCTGGGACACTCCACAAAGGACCCCTCCCCCCTCTATCAACATTGCCTGGAACCAACCGCGGAGGAAGGAGGAAAGCCAGCACAACACAGTGCCACCCACCCCCAACTCCTGAAGCCGGTCCAGAAGAATACCATGAACAATAATCTACCTTTCCATAATCTACCCTTTCTAATAATCAAATCCATAAATCACCAGATTTTTTTTTCAGCAAAAGCTTTATGGCTTATTTCTTAAGCATGACTTTGTCATCCTAAAAATGGCATTTTCCCCTCCAAAATATGGACTGCATTGTAACAACCATCTGATGGACAAGTGATAATCAGTGATGGACACTGGATCGTCCTTGCTGATTCCTTTATCTTCCAGTTCAGTTCTGAATACTGCCTCAAGGGTGCTAAAATACTTCTACCCAAGGTCAGTTCATCCCAGAAGATGATCTGTGAAGACAGAGTCGAAAGTGAGAGATCTTCAATTTGTTGTGGTCACTGTTCCTATAGAATGGCAAGGGACCAGAGTTAGACATCCATTAGTAAGATATTATTATTAGACAGTTGTGCAGGCTGAGTGGAATGATTGGGAATGACTATGCTAAGAGTTATTAGTGGATCCTGAACTGCCCATCCTAATTCGTCTCAAATTTTAGGATGGACATTTGAGGGTCCAGTAACAACACTTAGGATATTCACCAGCATTAATGAGGTATGACATCTAAAATAATTGTAAAGTATAAGGAACCCTTCATTTATGAACAATTGTGGCTTTATGAAGCTGAGTTGGATGCTTACATAGCTGTTTTGGGAGTCCTATTGCCCTTTGCCCCAAGCTACAAAATGTCCTTGGCTAATCCTCATGCCACATCACAGAAAAACCTCCTGAAGGTCCCAGTTCAGTTTGAGTCACTTTACAAGCACTGTTTGCTATTGCTGCTGTAATTATTATCATTTTGTTTATATCCCAGAGAGTACTCAAGGTGGCTTCATAGGATCTTACTCAACTTTGTAAAGACGAAAAGGTGAATCAATACAAAGGCAGCTTGGTTGTTTTGGGGATCTGGAATTCTATCTGTTTGATGTTGATATGAATCCTTTTGTGCCTTTCTGTCCATGTGGCCCTCATGGAGATAAACAATTTTTTTAAAATGACAAACATAAATTAAACATAAACAATGGAATCCAATGACTTCTCATTTGAGAATTCCAGTCATAGCCTTTGGAAAGAGTGGATATTGGCATATGATTGTATTTTGTCTCAGGTACAGTGATTTCTTTTATTTGTATCCCACCTTTCCTCTAGAAGCTCAAGGCATCATGGGGAGTATCCCTCCTCCATTTTTCTCTACAACAACAACCTGGGGGAGTAGGTTGGATTGAGAGATAGTAATTGGTTCAAAGTTACCCAGTGAGTTTTCATGGCTGCAAGTGGACTAGAATTTAGGCTTCCTTTCTCATAGTCCAGCACTTTAACCATTACACCACATTGACATATTTCTTCTCCATCCCTACAACAGGGTCCATGCCCACATATCTCATGCCCTAGTACTCATCTTTCCTGCAGGTTGATATGGCTTGGTCCCCTGCAATTTCTCTAGAAATGGTATGTGCTCTCCCACCGGGCAGGTTTTATGATTGGACGTCAACAGCAAATGAAGATGTAGCAGTGACAGTGGGAAGAAAGAAGTGAGCTCACTCCTGGAGATGGATTCTCAAAACGTCTTGCCTAAGGTCCCAAATCTGGAGCCAGGAGGGAACAATTATGGCCCATGGTTTGGGTGGCAGACATCAATCCACCAAATCAGTGCTTTGTGTAAGCATACGCGTTCTGAAATTGAAGATATGAGCTGGTGTCACAGTGTTCTCACAGAACTCTAGGATGGGCACACCCAGAAATTGGATAATCATCTGATAACTTGACATTCCAATACGCCAAAGTTCACCACATTCCAACCCCCCCCCAGTGCTGTTTTCTATGAATGGCCAACATTCTCCACACTGTGGCCAAGGAGGGTGGTGTTGGAGCATGACTCATGAGACTATCACCACCCTCTGTACCCAGCAATTGTTTCTCTATTTTTGTGTACTGGATTTCCTTGGCATTATTGCAACATTTGTAGTTGTTAGTGTTTGTTTATCTATTATTTTTGGCAACAAGGATTCTTTTTACCCTTTAAGCAGACAGAGCTCAAGTCTTTGTTCCTTGTTTTATTACTCATCAGGCTGGAAGTCTCCCTGTTTTTATACAGTCTTCTCTCACGGCTGCTTTTGCTGCACTGAGTCATGTAGAAAAAGAGACTTCGCAATTGCAGGTTCCCGCCCAGCAGCTACTGGCTCAGATCCAAGAAAACAGGGTGGAGTGGATTAATTTTTTTCTCCTTCTCCCTGTAAAGGGAGTCTGATTCATTGAAACTTCTCAAACACAGTCCAAGGACACCACCCAACTGAACATCCCAATACAACAGCTGGGAAAACTTATAACCCCACCAGCTGGGACACTCCCTACACTGCACCTCTGGGTTTCAAGGCAGCAGCAGCAGGACAATCGGGCAGAAGCTCTCTTCACAGAGGACCCTTCACCAAGGTAAGTCTGCTTTCCAACATCTCTGGCTGCCCGTTCCTGCTCTCTCTTTGTGAGCTCCCAGCTTTTGCGTTGAGCTAGGAGCACGCTGGCTTGCTTTCCATCCACATGCCTGCTTGGGGTTTCAGTGGATTTTTAAGTTAGTATTGTTCAAGCATACATTTCAGCAGCTCCACTTCTAGCAGGCATCCCAGAGAGAAGAAAAGACAGTAGCAGAGGCTAATATTCCTTGCCAAAATTAAAGCCTACATGTGGAGAAGAGACAGCCTAAGGTGCAAGTGTGGCAGAGAGCTAGGGAGTTCCACATTCCTTTATTATGAAACTTTTGCATTTGCAAATTTCTCTTGTGAGGAAAACACAACTTGTAGCGAAATCTGAACCGGAGGCAGCAGAAACTGCCACAATGAAGAATCCAATTAATTTCTCCTGGGAAAGGTCCATTTCCTTTAACACAGGAATACAGAAAAAAGAGGTTGTGGACTGCAACATGATTTTGATAGGTCTCAGCAGTTCTCGTGATTAGACAGCTTGGTTTTATTAATACATCTGCTATGGCATTGGGTTTTTTCCCCAGGAAAGAAATTTTACTTTGAGTAAGAAAATTCCCAGTGTGAGGATGATGTTAAAGATGACTGTCAGTGATTTAAGAAATTAAATAAGATCAATATGGAATTGTGGGGAGGAGATGCACCTAGATTTGAGTGGTTTTATTGATTACAAAATAGTTTTGGAGAGGTGGACCTATAGATTGACATACTCTCTGATTGCTAGTAATTTCTCTTAGTTGTTTTCTCTAGGAATGACCCATGCCTTAATTGCTTTGGGTTTAGATTACCAACCTAATGTTCTATACAGGAGGCTTTGGAAAACATCTGTAAACTTAGCAAGTTAGAAACACTGCTGTCTGTGCACTTTCCAAATCATATTACAATTGGTCTTAGATCAACTGCACTGGCTTCCAGTTTGTTTCCAGTCTTAAATTAAGGAAGTGCTGGATATAATCTATAAAGGCATAAAATATAACTGAGAACTAGAATATCTGACAGATGACTTTCTCCCAAATGAATCTTTCTCCTAATTGGCACTCATCATCAGAAGTCTCACCAGTGGATTATATCTATAGGCAGTTGAGACAGGAGCTTCTTCAGAGTAATACTTATGTAGGGTCTATAGCAACTATGCTCTTCTTTATAATAAAGAACTATATACAGTTCTTATGTAAGAACTCTATGCAGGCTGTAATGCATTAGTAATTATGTAATGACCAAATACATTTTTACGAATACTGTTCACAGCTACTGTTACTTTATTATTATGTGTTATTCATTTTACTTAGTTTTATTACTTATTTTCTTCTGATATTTCATACCCTTAGCTGCACATTGGGCAGAACAGCCCAATCAAATCAACAAATATGTCATTTAGATTTAAATTTAAGATTATTTAATTGGCATTATAGCTGCATTATTTGAATGTAGATTGTGCCATACATATACTGTATGTGATGTGATGATATAATGCAGATGCTATTATAGCTGTAAGCAATTTGCTTTCAACTCAGCTTGATACTTTCCTTGCCAAGTATCAACTTTAAAGAACAGTGTTTAATTAATGCTATTCACTGATCAACATGTAGGCAGTTAAGCAATATGAAACTTCTATTAATTCAGTAATAGCACAGATCAAGAATCTCCAATTGAGATTAGATGTTACTTTGCAGAAATGTCTCAATAGACACTGCTTTGTTTTTTGCCCTGAAGACAGCCATGTTCCAAGGGTGGTTGGAACAAAAAAGCATTTCTAAGACTGCATTAGTCTATTGAAAATGTACTTTCCCCCTTAATAATAGCATATGTGTGGGTGTACATACACACATGGATTAAAGAGGCTTAGATACTGTTCTTGATGGAACATAATTTTCCCTAGGTGTGGCCCATTTCAGTATGTTTCCAATGAGGTGATGGTTCTTTCTGTGAGTATGCAATAAAGTGGATAAAACTACTGAAGTGAATGAACTCCACCTGATTTGGATAAAGAACATATTCATTTCCTCTTATAGCAATGACACTAGTCTTATTTTGTGTTCCCTTCAGTAATCCCATCCAAACTTTCTTCTAGTTCTTAGTCTTTGCTTCTGGAGTCCATTTATGTTGTTAGAAAAGATGCCTGGGAGAAGTTGAAATGGGTGAACTCCAGGATTATGGAGCCCACACTGAAATGCAGTTTGCTTCCAGATAAGATGGTGGTGCAGAATCATGACATAAAAGACCTTTTGAAACTTCTCCAGTAATGACCTACCATCTCCTACCAAATCACAATATTAGCAGCTGCTTATTGACAAGACTGATATTATGATATCAACTGCATTAATATTTCATTCACACAGTTGATAAGCATGTCTCCATTTTTTCAAGTGTTCATTCCGCAGACTGCAGAATGCAAGTCTCTTTGAAAGCCTTTTCACACCTGATCCTCTCATATACATATGTGAATCTGCACTAATGGGCTATTCAAACCCTAAAAGTCTTTTTTTTTCCCCAAGCGAATGTGTATGAATTTAGATTATCTATATTACTGATATGGGGCATCATGTGAAAATACCTTATTTATTAAAAATGGGACTAATGTAGTTTCTGTAGAAAAGCTTCCTGCTCTCCCACCTAATTTCCTGCTCCTTTTCATTTTGGTGCCTATTTTAAAAAGGAATACCAGATGGACTTATTGGCTAGGAGAAATTCTCAACAGCAAGGATTCTTTTTTAAAACAAAGTTGGATCACGAGTTAAACAGTTTATGTCACAGCGCCCATGATCACTAGTTTGTGTGCTGCTCATGAGGGCCCTGGTGGCTGATGCTTCACAATAATAGAAAGCATGAGATTGAACTAACAGTCATGCCAGAAAGTTTCAGATGACTCAAATCTATGAAGTTGTGGGGAGAGAAGAAGATTCTTGCTCAAGGAAAATCATATGGCAGGGAGTGGGACAAATGCACATCCTAGAATGCTGCTAATTAGACACAGCACTGCTGGATCAGGCAACGTATTCAGCTTATCCAGTATCCAGTTTCCAATAGTGCCCAGCTATACAAATATGGGGTGGGTACAACCTGGGCAGGAAGGTAACAGCTTCTGCTAAACGTTCTCTCCACTATCTGGTGTGTAGAAGTGTATTTCCTCTGAAAACAGAGGATCAATTTAGCTATCATAGCAAATGGCTACTGATTTGAATGAACCATATTGAGAAGAGGGTGGCAACTGTTTCTGAACCTGGTGTCACTGTGCAACCTCATATGAGGGCCAGGGTGCTGCCCCAAAAGTTAACATTTTGAAAAATCCACTTTCCAGGGTAAGTTGCTGGTCCCTGTGGATGCTTAGATGCTGATTCCCAACCATGAGCTCTTCTACCACCCTGTCTGATGAGCTTTAGGCTTTTCAGTGGCTAATTAAAAAAACAACGACCACCAATATTTATGGTTATGGCATTTGGTCCTGTGCTGCTGTTATTGTTAGTTATATCTTTACCATTATTTTAACTGATTTATTCTCTCAAGCAGCTGTAAAATATCAGCTGTAAACTGGGGCATAGTATACTCTCACACACATGCACACTGTAATCAACCACACTGGTCCAGGGTAGGTTGGTAGATAGATATGCTTCCACTTCCCAGGCTAGGGCTGAGTGAAAGTGACTGGCTCAAAGTTATCCACCGACCTCCTGTGCCTAAAGGAGGACTACAACCTGGTCTCCCCACTCCTAGGTTATGGCTATGTTCCATAACCTTCAATGAAAATGCCTTCATAGTGCAGTGGATTGATTTGACTACCTACCTACCTGCCTGCCTATCTTTGGCTGTTTAATTTGACCCCACCTGACTCATGAAAAGATGCTGTTAGTCTGAACTGGAGAATAGGCTACCATTTGAAGCCATAAAAAAAAGCCAATACATTTAAAAGAAATGAAAGAATTCTAAGCCCACTTTGAGGGCTCCAGGAGGAGATACCATGAATATAAAATTTGGTTAAGTGGGCAGAAGAAGGCTGAGTAGAAAAAAATGACTGTTCAAAATAGTTATGTGTGTAACTATTTAGGGATAGTTATGGGACTTATGCTTTGATTAATATACTTAGTAACACCAGTCAGCTCAAGCCTTTGGCTGGGTAGATTTCCTGATTCTTTCTAGAACAGGGAATCACCTGATCACAGTCCTTCTGTAAGGGAGAATGTCTGTGTCTCACAGTTTGGTTGAAGCAGTTTATAACTTCTGTTTGAGGAGGTGCGTTTTTCTAGATTGATCTGTGCCCCAGGAACCATAATGGTGCCAGGCTTTATACTTCTGAATCCATATCTTCAGCCTCTTCCATAATTGACAGCTATTTGGGTTCCTTTTTCCAAGAACCAGCTATGCGTTCATTGAACAGAAAGACCCCTGGAAAAAGAAGTGACCCATTTTAGTCTAGTCCAGCATATGTGAGAACCCAATGGCTGCTTCTGGCCTTCTTTTAAGCCCAGGGGTGCCTGTGAACCGCATAGGCACCTTCAGTGCAGCTTCAGAGTTCCTCTAAAATTCACCAACAAATTGCAATTCTTAGGTGGCTGAAGTGGAAAATGACGATATGCACAGTGAGTAATCATGATATCTGCATTTAATTAGCTTAATGTTAATTGATTTGAAACTGGAATTTAATTAAACCAAATGTCTTATTTGCATTGGTTCTGCCTGGTCCTTTGTCCTGACTTCCCCCACCTTTTTGTGCCCAGTCCCCACCATGCCTTTTTAAGGCTAAATTAGACCTTTGGCCCTCAAAATGCAGCACACAGTCAAAGAATTCAGATTCAAGTGTTTGGGACTATTTCTTTACTTTCTAGAGATGATTCAAAGAGACAGAGCAAAAGCCTTCTTCTGCCATCATTAACAAAGCAAAAGGGAACATGCAAGATCTCAAAAACACCTTTAAGGAAGGGGCTTTATCTTCCCTAGAATGTGCAGTTCGATATGCAGAGGACAAGGGAATTTGGTGGGCTGCTCCACTCAGCTCCTGTATTCACATAATACAGCAAACCACTCTTAGTTGCAGAATATTTTGTATTTGCATGTTTTCCTTGGTTTTTTTGAAAAAGGTTAGTGGATTGTTTACAGCTTAAAGCAGAAATAGAGAGGACAGACATGTTCAATGTGGCATCTCCTTCTAAACAGGAGGGGCTCCTCTGTTGAGGCCAAGCCACGTCATGTACAATGTCTCAAGACCCAGTGAGCATTCTGAAGCTTTCCATCTAATATAACAGAAGGCTTTTATTCAATCTCAAATGGGATAAATAGCCTTTCTTTTAAGTGCTGGGCAGTGAGAATTCAGTGGTGTCTCTTTTCTCATAATGCCTTTGGGTTCTGGAGTGGTTTTTAAAAAGCAAAGAAGGCACAGCTGATGTTTCAGGAAGAGTTTTTGTTTTTGTTTAAAAAGTTAAAAAGGAGTTTGAAATAAAACAATGTAGCCTTACAGATTAGGCCACCATATCTGGATGACCACTAGATGACAGCAAAGAGATAAGGAAAATGCCAATACTTTGCTGCAATTTAGTTGTCTGGATTCTTGCAGCCCAGATACGGTAGCCATACAGTTTAGCACTCTACCATTTCGCAAAGCACTGTACCCCAGCTATACTTTTCCAAATGTGCTGTTGGTTATAGCTCAGGAAGAAAATCTGTCAGAACATCACCCCAGTTCTGCTTTCAATATTCTTGTGCTGGAGGGAAAAATAAAACGTTCAAGTGGGTTTCGACTGTGGTCCTATGGTTTGTGATGAGAAAGAAGAATAATCTGATGGCTGATATTTTGGAGACTAAAACCAAGGTTATTTTCATCCCTGAGACTTACATTGGTTTAGTTTTAAGTAGAAAATGGCATGATGTGGCCATGCTGTGTCATAGTTTATGGCTACATCTGTGGATGCTTTGGATCTTGCAATCTCAGATGACCACTCCTTGTTCTCCCCCATTCAACATCCTTATTGTAATATACTTAGGAATTCTCCAGGGTGTTTACATGAATTACAGGTAGACACACCTTTTGATAAAAGAGAACAGAAGGTAGAAACATTTTTCCATCTTAGAAATGCAGATTAGAGTCTGTTTGGGAAGAGTTACAAATGAAATGTTGGAGTTCAATGTCCATGTGTATGATATCAATGGGATGTGTCTCTCTTAAAAGTGAGGTGGGAAATCCAAATAAAAGGGAGGTGGAATTAAAGTAAATTCAGTAGAAGCAAAACCAAGAAGAGAGAAAAAAAGTATTATTTGCACAAGCAGCAAAATTGGATCTTTTGTAATGGAAGTTGTTACCATAAGCACATATTGATAGTATGTGCATTAGCTAATTTTGAACTCTCTAACACTCCTTTATACACCCAAATCAGCCTCCTGAACTTACAAGTACTTCCTTCTTTTCAGTATATATTTAGGGTAGAATAAAGATTTCACGTTTGTATTGAAAATAGTACTGGATGGTGTGGTTGTTCTGGATAAATTAGGATGTTGCTTTGTACCAATAATTATTTTAGCCCAGGGTCCAGCAAAGTCTTTCCAGTTCTGTCTTCATTGGGACTGAAACTGATACTTTCCACAGTAGCCTCGACTACTCCCCTCTTCCCAGCAAAGATGCAAAATGCACACCTGCAAAACGCACCATGATGCTGACCAGACAGGGAAAAACAGCGTTGGGCAACCCTGTCTTCAGCATTTTAATTCCACATTTGTTCTTGCAAAAAGCAGTTGAAGGGCTTTCAGCTTTTTGACTATGCCTTTAAAACTGCTTGATATTCAGCAATTAGCAGTAGTTTTCCTGACATGACTAGAAATATTGCCACTTGCTATTTACTGCAGATCAACTCATTAAATCAAGCTCAGCTGCAGGCAGTGAAGACTCCAAGGAAACTAAGCAGGAGTGTGTTGGGGTGGGGGGTGGGGGGAAGGGGTTGGTGGGTTTATTGGTAAATAATCCCTCTCCTTTTTTTTCATGCTTGATATACATATACAGTACATAGGCCAGGCTCTTGACTAATAAAGGATACATTAATGTGAAATTACCAGCGTATGAACTAGTAAAGGTGAGATTGGCCCCAACCCTGCTGGCTTTCCAGAAGGCCTTCAAAATTTGGATGTGCCATCAGGCTTGGGGACCCCATGGAAGTGTGGAGCCCATTAAGTGGTTGCACTGTGTAGAGGTTTAGACTGCACTGTCCCCTGTCTTTTTGTTATTGTAGTTTTTAACTGTAGTTTTTAACTGTTGGTTTTAATGGTTGAATTTTGTGATCATTAGTTTGTGTTTTAATTGTGTACAGCGCCCAGAGACACATGCAAGTGATATGGGCAGCCATAGAAATTCAGTAAATAAATTCAATAAATAAATAAATAAATAAATAAATAAATAAATAAAGTCTGCAGAACTAGTCTAATTGTGTTTGATCAAACTTTTGAAAACTTGGTAGATCTTGGTAGATCTCCATGGTAGTCTTATGTGGCATTTCTAATAAACCACTAGGTAATTCCTTGCAACCTTTGAAAATCTACTTATATTTTTATGTGTTTTTTCTACATCGGCATGCCTGAGAAAAAAATATTGGTTTTCAGTTGGCAAAACATACATGTTTTGTTTCACTTCCAGAGGTGGGATGATTACTGTACATGTAAATACTTGTATCAGGACTAAAGCCAAGAATCACGTTGCCTGTTTCAGCATGAACTTTCTTCTGGCTGTAAGAGATTACATGCACTTTCCAATTCTAAGTGGAACCAACCTTATTATCTCCTAGCATCCAGAAAACTCATATAAGAAGAATTTAAAGCAGGGCAAAACCATTCCCTCTGAGAAGCACTAAGAGTTCTGGGTTTACCCAGTGGTAAATTCCTTTGCTTCATTCACGTTATTCAGCACTGATTGCAACAGCTATGCTAGTTATTATAATTGTTGTATTACACGTGTTGGGATTGGATCTGAGAGAAAGTGGCTTGCCTAAGGCTACCCAGGTGAATTCATGGTTGTAGTCAATTGTGAAAACAAAACTGTTAGATCAAATAAATGTTCTCCATTGAAGCAATTCCATCCTTACTTTCCCATTTCCTCAACAAAGAAAATCTTTTCATTTTTTTTATTAAATCATGGAAGAGATACCTTGAGTACCACTTTTAATTTTTCCAGCTTATGAAAAGATATGTTAATGCAGTTTGAAAGAATGCCTAGAAAAGGTGCAATCCATGTGTAGTTTGATCAAACAAAAACCTACAGAGTTTAGGGGTGATTTTTGGACAGCCTGACCACTGTCAATGATTTTCTAAGCTCCATTGTCATTAATATCCTAAGTTTCTGCTATAACTTACAGTGAGACAGAACCGAAGCACTGACCCATTGAGTATTTCACAGAAGTTGTATAATAATTCCTAAACAAACAGTCACTTGTGTTCTATTTCCTCATCTTTTGGGTAATGTTTGAAAGCCACAGTCGTATAAAAACACTTATTCCATTAGTACAACCAGTATCAACTTCCTGATTTGTTTATTTATATATTAGGTTTATATGCTGTTCCAATCAGAATTGACACTGAACAGTTTACAGACCTAATACACTGTAGCTGGATTAAAATAATAACAATATTATGAATAATAATATCACCACCATAAATACTCCACGCTCTCAGGCATCAACCCAAATCCAAATACTCCCCTACAGGAAGGGACAATTTTACCACCAGACCCAGAAGACTCACTGAAAAAGCCAGGTCTTGATTGCTTTTTAAAAGGCCAAGAGGGTTGGGGCTAATCTGACTTCCAGGAAATGCTGTTCCAGAAAAGGAGGGCAGCCCCCAACATGGCCTGACACCCCCCTCCCCATGCTCCCTGCAGATGGTACTCCCTATGGCAGTGTTTTTCAAACCTTAGCAACTTTAGGACATGTGGACTCCAACTCCCAGAATTGCCCAGCAAGGATGGCTGGCTGGGGAATTTTGGGAGTTGAAGTCCACACATCTTAAAGTCACTGAGGTTGAGAAACACTGCCCTATGGGCTGGAACCCAGAAGGAACCTTTGCTTCCAGATCTTAACAGATGAACAGAAGCAATTGGGACTAAGGCCTGTTCTGGTCTGGAGCAGAAATCGGAAACAATGGCCTTCTAGATGTAGCCGAACTTCAACTACCAAAAGCTCCACCAAGCATGGGAAAATTAAAACTTATCATATGAAGGCCACAGTTTCCCAACCCCTTATGTAGCATGATTATTATCAGAGTTGCCATTATATATGAGTTTCCACATGCTACAAAAGTAACATGAAATCATACTTTTGCATAGCCTGGATTTTCTGTGGCACACACAAACTACAATGGGACACAAATGCAAAGTCATACATCTGAACTCTGTAGGAATTGTCAGGAAAACAGTGGTTGTTTAGAAAGAAGCTCACCTGTCCCTTTCAAAGCAGGAGTAGTTAACCTGCAGCTCCAGGTCTGTAAATTACCAGGTCTGTAAGTAAAAAACAGAATTTTTGCAATTCTGAGAGCCTCCTCTATAATTGCTGAAAGCTGATAGCATAGTTTCTTGCCATTGTTTCAACCGAAAATGCAAGAAAACTGTAGTGCGATCCCTAAAGTAGGCATATCATAAAAGAACCCTTCAAACTCCCCTAAATTAAATCCATCCTCATGTGTGATACTATCTGTTCACTTTGTGTCTCTTAGTGGCCCCCTCCCCATATTAAGTGTGACTTTTGTTCACCAAAAGTTTGCCCACCCATGCCACAAAATTCTCTCACAAAAAAGAGCAACCCTCCCTAATACAGTATTTCTCAACCTTGTCAACTTTAAGATGTGTGGACTTCAACTCCCAGAATTCTGGGAATTGAAGTCCACACATCTTAAAGTTGCCAAGGTTGAGAAACCCTGCCCTAAAAAGTATCAGATCCTGTTCCATACCTGTAAGATAAAACTCCAATCCTACAACCTGGCCTAGTGTTTCATGCTTTTTTCCTCTCTGATTTCCTTCCTTCCTTCCTTCCTTCCTTCCTTCCTTCCTTCCTTCCTTCCTTCCTTCCTTCCTTCCTTCCTTCCTTCCCCTGAGAAAGTGTCAAGGGCTCTTAAGACTTTGGCCATATGTAAACCAGAGGAAAGCCAGAATTCAGCAGAAGCTTGTGGAAAAGCACTGGATGTAAATGGTGCATCAACTTAATTCTTTCCTGATCCATAAAAATGCAGGAGGACATTTTATGCTTTGAAAGTCAGGAGGAAAGATCTCTGTGTGGCTTTCATTCATCACAGCCCCCCTTTTTTGTTCCCGGCTTCTACCCTTCCTTCTTTCCTGCACGTCTGGAGTAAAAGTGGGTGGGTCCAAAGAGATACAGTAGTTTCCTCCCATGGTTGCTCTTGGCTGCCTTCCAGCCTCAGGCAGCTGCCTGGATCCCTCCCTTCTGGAGACTCTCACAGGGCCTAATGCTCCACGGTTGTCACTTTCTGAGCAAATGTCAGCTGCACTTGCTAGTCTTCAGGACACTCACCCTTTCTCCAAATGAATCACGGCAACCAGGAAAGCAAGATGTTGCTCATGTTTTCCATCCCTCTCACCACCTCAAGTGAGAGCAGTTATTCTTTCCAGGATGCTTTTCTGAGCATTGCCTGATGCTGTCCAGGCTTGCTCACTGAGGGTTTCCACTGCTCAGTTAGTTCATGGGCTTTCCTTCATCAAAACCTCTCCTAAAAACTAGCCAACACATGTTCAGTTGGCTTAGCGGCATATCCCATCACCATATGCTTCATTATGTGTGTGTTTGTGTACTCCTGGACAGTTGGTATACCCTCAGGCTGTTATATGTAAACACTGAGTATATATTTGAATCTTTTTATTTACTTCTTATAAATCAAATGTCCTAAAACTTGTATGCACAAATATGTATATCCACCTTCCATTTGCCTTTCCTTTGAAAGACTCAACTTGCCAAGTCAGGATGAAGTGTCAAAACAGAATGTACAGACTGCCTGTAATAGCCCATATGATTGTGGCTTTTCAGATGGGAGCAGAATAAGAGGATCAGATCTGGCCACAGCCTGATGGAGTTGTGATTTGACTTCACTGCATTCTGCCTTTTGGATCAACACTTCCTGTAACATAGCAAGTTGCAGAAATGGGGATAGAACTGGTGATTTCTAAAATGAGTTAATGGATTGCATGAAATGTTCATATTAGATCATCATAGGATAATGATTTTCTCCATCATATATTCTAGACTCAATTCATGATTTATTTATTTGTGGTGACTGATAAAACTGGTTAGTTACTGCTCATATAAGGAAGAATAGAATGTGATTACAGGTAGTCCTTGCTTAACAACCTGTCAGGCCCAGCCCAAGAATGACAAAGAATCAGTCCATTCAAACTTTAGTTCTTTATTTGCTCACACCGTATAGACAGAATCTTGCCAGACTAAAGCTACTCTACCTAACCTAAGGGGAAATAACCTGGGAGAGCTCTAGGGCGAGGCTATTCTGAACCTCTTCATTTTCCCACCATTGCTTCCCAGACCATTGCTTCCTCCTCTTATCACTACCACCTCCTTGGGATGTGCTCCCTCCTTCCCGAGAACCAACGGCACCACCGAAATCCACCACATGACCACAGTTGGGACTGGAATTTCGGTTGCTAAGTGAAGTGGTCATTAAGCGAATCCAACCCGATTTTATGACCTTTTTTGTGGTGGTCGTTAAACGAATCACGTGGTTCCCCATTGATTTTGCTTGCCAGAAGCTGGCTGGGAAGGTTGAAAATGGCAATCACGTGACCATGGGATGCTACAACGGTCATAAATGCGAACCGGTTGCCAAGTGCCCAAATTGTGATCATGTGACAGCAGGGATGCTGCAATGGCCAAAAGTGTGAGGACCGGTCATAAGTCAGTTTTTTCAGCGCTGTTGTAAGTCTGAACCATCACTAAGTGAATGGTTGTTAAGCGAGGACTACCTGTAATGCTCAGGTCAGAAGATGTGTTTATTTGTTTGCAATTATTTGTATGCTGCCTGTTCAGTCTTTATACAAAGTCAGGCTACACGTCCAACTAGCCTAGTATTCTTCCTTCTTGCTAGCACTAGCATTCCAGGGACAGAGGTAGACAGTCTTCTCTCATCATCTGCTATCTGTTTCTTCTGTGCCTGGAGATCCCAGAATTTGGAACCTCCTGCATGCTAATCAGGTTCTTCTGTCACTCTGCTGTACCTTTCCATGGAGAACATGTTAATATGAATATACTTTCCTCCAAAACCAAGTAAATATGAGAATCCATAAGTTGTAGTGTTGAGTTACTGGAACCTGCTTTAGTGCCCGGGTAGCATATGTAGAAATGCTATTTCCTCTGACACATGATGACAACAGACATACTCTAACTTCTTTACAGTACTTTCCCTTTCAGGGAGATGGTTGGCTTTGTATGGCTTAAATGAGCCAAGACTCCCAAATGCACTTAGCCTGATTTTGAGATGAATGGCATATTTTACTGAGGGCGGCACTCAGCACTTGACGTATCACAAATCTTACCATGTATTTGCTCTAGCTTTTGATTCATCACTTTAATTTCCAAATGTCCTAGTACTTGATTTAAACCACTATTTGCTCTATTACTCATCCTTTTGACAAGGAGCTAACTTTTGGCCAATGATAATCACATTTGTGAGGGAGGCAGAAGCAAGTGCCAAAGGAAGGGGTTTCCTGACAGGAAGTGCCTGTCACCTCCATCTCTTCTCTATGAATTACAAAACTGTAGAGGCCTGCAGTTAGCATGCAACATACAACCTGCACGTCAACTTCTCTGCCAGATCCTGACTACATAATCCCTTCCTTCCTTCCTTCCTTCCTTCCTTCCTTCCTTCCTTCCTTCCTTCCTTCCTTCCTTCCTTCCTTTCCTCTTTTACTGCCATGCCTCTTTTCTCTTCCTCACCATCACTTCTTTCTATCTATGTATTATCGGTGTAACAGGGGCATTCACAGTAGCATACCAAGGGTGGGGTAGTTGGAGCAGCCCACCCCGAGGGCAGGCAATAAGGGAATGCTGCTGAAGATGAGGAAGAGACCATCTGGAGGGTAGGTGGCAGGTATGGAGTCGGGTCACTGCTGCTCAAAGCCAGTGGTGCTTCTGGGACCTTGCAGCGCGATTTGGAAAGTGAAGGCAGCTGCTCTGGGTGTCCAACAGGCTAGAATATGCCACGGGGTATTCAGAAAGCTGCCCACTGGGAGAAGAATGGGTGAGAAGAAGCTGTAGAGGAACAATCTTGCAGCTAACCACATTTGGGTGGGAAGCATCACCCAGATTGCCCAGAGACCAGTACATTTCCTTCTATCACCATGAGATTTGGAAATCTCCAGTTTGCTTCTTCTCACAATACAATAGAACCAGGAAGGGCAACTTTTGGAATTTTGAGAGCATGTCCCTGGAGGGCTTACCCACCAGAACATGGATAGCATTTTGTGTGCGGCTAGTCAGAAATCAGTTATGTACTGCAAGGCAAACCAATGAGTTTGTTTCCTGCCAGCCCCTGTTTATATTTCCCCTTTTATGTGTTTGTGGGGGTGGGTAAAGTGGAATAAAGTGAGGTAAAGGGAAAGAGATGAAGAATAATTTAAAACAAACCATTGGGTTAGAGCCACACACACACACACACACACACACCTTAATTTTTCTAAGAATGCTTCTATGCCCCAAGGGAACCCTTCAGTCGCTTCTGACTCTTCGTGACTTCATGGACCAGCCCACACCAGAGCTTCCTGTCGGCCGTCACCATCCCCAGCTCCCCCACGGTCGAGTCCGTCACCTCCAGAATATCATCCATCCATCTTGCCCTTGGTCGGCCCCTCTTCCTTTGGCCTTCCACTTTCCCTAGCATCAGCATATTCTCCAGGGTATCCTGTCTTCTCATTATGTGGCCAAAGTACTTCAGTTTTGCCTTTAATATCATTCCCTCAAGTGAGCAGTCTGGCTTGATTTCCTGGAGTATGGACTGGTTTGATCTTCTTGCAGTCCAAGGCACTCTCAGAATTTTCCTCCGACACCACAGTTCAAAAGCATCTATCTTCCTTCGCTCAGCCTTCCTTATGGTCCAGCTCTCACAGCCAAAGGTTACTACGGGGAATACCATTGCTTTAACTATGTGGACCTTTGTTGTCAGTGTGATGTCTCTGCTCTTAACTATTTTATCAAGATTTGTCATTGCTCTCCTCCCAGGAAGTAGACGTTTTCTGATTTCCTGGCTGCAGTCAGCGTCTGCAGTAATCTTTGCGCCTAGAAATACAAAGTCTGTCACTGCCTCTATGTTTTCTCCCTCTATTTGCCAGTTATCAATCAAGATGGTTGCCCTAATCTTGGTCTTTTGAGGTTTAACTGCAACCCAGCTTTTGCAGTTTCTTCTTTCACCTTCGTCATAAGGCTCCTCAGCTCCTCCTCGCTTTAAGCCATCAAAGTGGTATCATCTGCACATCTGAGATTGTTAATGTTTCTTCCAGCGATTTTAACTCCAGCCTTGGATTCCTCAAGCCCAGCACGCTGCATGATGTGTTCTGCATACAGGTTGAATAGGTAGGGTGAGAGTATACAACCCTGCCATACTCCTTTCCCAATCTTAAACCAGTCCGTTGTTCCGTGGTCTGTTCTTACCATTGCTACTTGGTCGTTTTACAGATTCCTCAGGAGGCAGACAAGATGACTTGGTATCCCCATACCACCAAGAACTTGCCACAATGTGTTATGATCCACACAGTCAAAGGCTTTAGAATAGTCAATAAAACAGAAATAGATGTTTTTCTGAAACTTCCTGGCTTTCTCCATTATCCAGTGGATATTGGCGATTTGGTCTCGAGTTCCTCTGTCACTGTGATGTTAAATGGCTTTACTTGAATTCGAATTGAGATCATTCTATCATTTTTTGGATTGTATCCAAGCACTGCTTTAGCCACTTTATTATTAAATATGAAGGCTACTCCATTTCTTCTGTGGTCCTCTTGTCCACATCTGGTGGTCATCTGATGTGAAGTGGCCCATTCCAGTCCATTTCAGTTCACTGATACCCAAAATGTCTATATTAAATCTTGACATCTCACCAATAACCACATCCAATTTGCCCTGGCTCAAAGATCTTACATTCCAGGTTCCTATGGTGTGTTGATCTTTAGAACAAATGATTCGTCATTCACCACCAGCACCGTTGGCCACTAGCTGTCCTTTTGGCTTTGAGCTCGCTGCTTCATCACATCTGGGGCTAGTTGAACGTATCCTCTGTTCCTCCCCAGTAGCATTTTGACCATCTTCCGACCTGGGAATCCCATCTTCTGATGGTATACTGACATATTTCTGGTTGTACTGATCCATTTAGTTTTCACGGCAAGAATACTGGGGTGGGTTGCCATTACCTTCCCCAGGGATCATATTTAGTCTGACCTTTCTGCCATGACCTGTATATATACACATACACATACGCATACGCATACGCATACACACATACACACATACACACACATACATACACACATACACACTATATATATATATATATATATATATATATACACACACACACACACACACACACACACACACATACATACACACATACACACACACACATATACACACACACACACACACACATTCTCTATGAACTACATCTTACTCCGTGGTTTTCATTGATCAGGTGTGCTGCAAACTAGTGCGGACACTTTTGTCTGAATGGTGGTGAAGAGCATTTTTTTCCCAGGTAAGCTGATTTTTTTTCTTCCTTCCACTGAGACACTTCTTTGGCACATATAATTATGCTTCTAAGAGGAATCCCTGACTGTGAGCAACTGCCAAAATGATGGCTGTTTTGAGCTCTGCAAATACTCCCACCCCTTCTGCACCCATGCCTCTTTCAGAGTTTTATAAATACCTCAGTCTCCTTGAAGCCTTTCATTGCTACCAGAAAGACAGGGATGAGTTTTGTCAGCTCTGAGGTTTAACCCTTTCTCCTGCAATTATTTTCTCTAGCTCGTGATCTGTGGCAATCCTGAAGCCTGACACCTTGCATATCATGAAATATTGCTGTGGCAGGCCATCACCTGCTCACTTGATAGTACAGTGGGAGACAGGGTTTTCTTATATTATTATTTTGTCTCTTCAGGGGCATGGAAAACTTTTTTATGTTTCCCTGGGTGAAAGAAGCAAATAGCAAAGGCAAGTTATTGTCTGTATTGTGGGCATTTTGTTCTTTTAAAAAGTCCTGCCTCATGGTAGGTGGAGTTGAACATTATCAGGCCTTCATTAGATTAAATTCTGTCCTCATCCAGGATTCTTTCCATATATGTAATCAAAATACAAATTACACGTAAATGTCTATAATTTAATAAAGGATTGACTTTCTTTTGGGGTAGGGGAGATTTTGAAAATATATTAAGGAAAAATGCTCTAGTTCTATAAAATTAGAAGTATCACACAGCTCACAGAGTTGATTGGGAAGGAAGAGTGGAATGGAGGGTACTCACATAAATATCTGAAGAACAGCTATATCTATTCATTACTTTAGTACAGTGGTTTTCAAACTTGGAAACTTTAAGATGTGTGGACTTCAACTCCCAGAATTCCCCAGCCAGCATGCTGGGAAGTTGAAGTCCACACATCTTAAAGTTCCAAGTTTGAAAAACACTGCTTTAGTACCAATAGTAAGTATATAATGAGCAAAGATATCTGATCTCAATGGAGGAACTCCAAATTGGACATAAAGGGGTGAACTCATTAGGAAAGTAAAACTTTCCATCACAAACTTACACTGAAGTTTCTTCAGTGTAAATGTAGTTAAAGGCAGAGATGGGAATATTTCAAAATTATGGAATCTACTTTGCTTTGTATTGGAGCCCCAAGATCTACCAAACCATAGCCTGGTACAAACAACATATGCTTAAAATTAAAAGAATTCTGAGTCCAAAAAACTGTTTTGAATACCAGAATTTACTGGAGCTCACAGCAAATTCCATTGCTGATTATCCCAAGCTTTATTCATGTCAGCAGTATAATTTAGGGCATGAGGCAGATTGGTTTGTTTCTACTATTGTTAAGCAGCTGGGAGCAAGATATCCTTACAGATCTACTGCAAATCACATCTGCTGATAAATTCTGATCTATATATTCTGTCCATACCTGGTTTAGGAAATACTTCAGTAACTTTTTTATTTTATTTTATTATTTTATTTATTTTATTTTATTTTATTTTATTTTATTATTTTATTTTATTATTTTATTTTATTATTTTATTTTATTTTATTTTATTTTATTTATTTTATTTATTTTATTATTTTATTATTTTATTTTATTTTATTTATTAGGATTTATCCCCGCCCATCTCTACCATGGCAGACTCTGGGCGGTTTACAACCAGAATATAAAAGATAAAACCTAGACATTTAAAACTACTATAAAAATAAAAAAATAAAAATCCAAAAGATGGTCTGTTCTTAAAAGGAGGAAACCACTAAGCCAACCACCCCCAGGAGGAACTATCCTTTCCTTCACTCCAGGCAAGGTGGCAGAGCCAGGTCTTCAAGGACTTCCTAAAGGCTAGGAGCGAGGGTGCCAGTCTCACTTCAGGGGGCAAGTTATCCCACAGGGCGGGTGCTATTGCAGAGAAGGCACGCCTCCTGGACCCCGCTAGATGGAATTCTTTTAATGAAGGGATCCGAAGCATGCCCTCCCTGCATGATCGGGTGGGGCGGGTGGATATGGTTGGGACAAGACGGTCCCTCAGATACCCTGGTCCCATGCCATGTAGGGCTTTAAAGGTGATAACCAACACCTTGAATTGGATCCGGAAGCAAACTGGTACCCAATGCAGCTCACGGAGTAGCGGTGTTACATGTGCTGATCTCATAGCACCCAGAACTACCCGTGCAGCCGCATTCTGGATCAGCTGAAGCTTCCGGATACTCTTCAAGGGTAGCCCCATGTAGAGCGCATTACAATAATCTATATGGGAGGTGACAAGGGCATGGGTGACTGTTTGGAGGGCCTCCTGATCCAGGAAGGGGTGCAACTGGCGCACCACACGAAGCTGTGCAAAGGCCCTCCTGGCCACGACTGCCACCGGCTCCTCGAGCAGGAGTCGTGAGTCCAGGAGGACCCCCAAGTCTCATACTGAATCTGAACGGGGTAGTGCCACCCCATCCAGAGTTAAAGATGACAACTTCCTGGAAATTGAGAGGCCATCAATCCACAGCCACTCCGTCTTACCAGGGTTCAGCTGAAGCCTGTTGTGCCCCATCCAGGCCCCTACAGCCTCCAGACACTGAGAAAGGGTGTCAACTGCAACACTTACTTCACCCGGGATGGAGATGTACAACTGGGTATCATCAGCGTACTGGTGATACCTCATCCCATGGTGATGGATGATCTTGCCCAGCAGCTGCATATAGATGTTAAATAGGAGAGGAGAGAGAACTGAACCCTGTGGCACCCCACACAAGAGGGGCCGAGGGTCAGATCTCTCCTATTACCACCGATTGGGAACGGTCCTGGAGAAAGGAGGCGAACCAGCGTAAAACAACGCCGCCCACCCCAAATTCCCTGAGCCGCCCCAAAAGGATACCGTGGTCAACGGTATCGAAAGCCGCTGAGAGGTCCAAGAGAGCGAGAATGGATGCACTCCCTCCATCTCGCTCCCGCCAAAGATCATCCATAAGCGCGACCAATGCAGTCTCTGTTCCATATTCTGGCCTGAAACCTGACTGAAAGGGGTCTAGATAATCCGTTTCATCCAGAATCCTCTGGAGTTGCAGCGCCACCACCTTCTCAACCACCTTTCCCAAAAAGGGAAGGTGGGAGACAGGACGAAAATTGTTTAAAACAGTAGGGTCCAGGGAAGGCTTCTTGAGGAGGGGGTGCACCAACGCCTTCTTGAAGACCGTCGGAAACACCCCCTCCCCCAAAGATGTATTAATCATCACCTGGACCCAACCACATGTGACCTCCCAGGCTGATTTAACCAGCCAGGAGGGACACGGGTCTAGATGGCATGTGGTGGCGTTTACAATCCAGAGGATCCTGTCTACTTCATCAGGCCCAACAGGGTCAAACTGTTCCCAGATAACAGGGTAAGCACGTTCCTCTGGCATCTCCCCAGATCTTGTCTCACGCTTGGAGTCCAACTTGGAATGAATCTGAGCGATTTTGTCCTGCAGATGTTCAACAAACTCTTCCGACCGGCCCTGTAAATGGGTCACCAAATCTGTCTGACCCAAAAGAGATCTAGTAATCTTAAAAAGGCCCGTCGGACTCAATAAGAGCGGAGAAATAATCACGTTTCGCCGCTCTTACCGTCACAAGGTAGGCCCTAACAGCGGCTCTAGATTGTGTCCGTTCAGATTCAGTCTTGGTCTTCCTCCAGCGGCGCTCCAGACGTCTCTTAACCCTCTTCAACACCCTCAACTCCTCCGTGAACCACGGGGAGTGACGGGTCGAACGAGGTAAGAGAGGTCGCATAGGCGCGATCCTGTCCAAGGCCCCGGCCGCCTTTATTCCAGGCTGCGGCCAGGACCTCCGCTGGACCGTGCTGCAGATCTTCAGGTATAACCCCAAGCTCCCTCTGAAACCACATTGGGTCCATAAGTCGCCAGGGGTGGACCAATCTAATAGGTCCCGCCTCCCTGTGGAGTGGGGCAGCACATGAGATCCTCAAGGTCACCAGGGCTTGATCTGACCATGACAATGGGGACAGATGTAACTCTCCCCTCAGATCACATTGCCACTGCTCTGACAAGAAAACCAAGTCTGGCATGAGACCACTGTCTCGAGTCGGGTCCCGAATAATCTGCGACAGGCCCATGGCTGCCATGGTAGTCATGAACTCCCGAGCCGCCTCTGAGGCCCGTCCCAGGGACGGCAGATTGAAATCCCCCAGAACCATAAGTCTGGGGAACTCCACTGCCAACCCCGAGATGGCCTCTAGCAGCTCAGGCAGAGAGGTTGCTACGCAGCAGGGAGGCTGGTACAGTAGCAACACTCCCAACTGTGCTTGGGAACCCAACCTGAAAAACAGGGTCTCACAGCCGGACACTTGTGGAGCAGCGCCCCTGGAGGCCGTAAGAGACTCTCGGATGACAACTGCCACCCCGCCTCCCCTGCCCCGTTGTCTAGGCTGATGCCACACTTGAAACCCGGCTGGACACATTTCTGAAAGGGCAACCCCTCCTTCTGGGCCCAGCCAGGTCTCTGTTATACATGCCAGGTCTGTCCCCTCCTCCGTGAGTATGTCACAGATGAGGGGAGCCTTATTGTTCACAGACCTGGCATTAAGGAGCAGCAGCCGGACATCAGGGCCCTCAAAGTTCTGCTTACCAGGGCCTGGGTATGAGCTTGGAGGGCCGGAACGCACCACCGGTAACAAACACTGGGGGCACCTTCCCCAATGATGGCCTGCCCTCCAGCTCCCGTCATACCGTCCCTTACCCGTCACCAGCTCGATCAAATTCCCCGCCCCGCAGCCCCCAGAGTCTCCTGGCTCAGACACCTCCACTCCTGAGTCCCCGGAAAGCCTGGGTTTGGGCAAAGGTCCCCTTCTCCATACATCCATCCTCTCACCCCAATCTCTCCTTGGTAAATGGCAGGGCCCCCAGTGCACCAGCTCATGCTCTCGGCGCTGGTAAGCCCCAACCACCCCACACAGCTCACCCACTCTCACTGTTCCCTCCTGTGGCCTCTCTCACTAGCCACAGCAAGGGACTCAAACACTCCTACCTACCCTGCCTCTCACTCAAGGGTAGGTACTCTCTCATAACTCATACAGTCTTAGTCCCCCCCTCGCCACTCTCACTTACGAGGGGGGCACCACACTCACACCAAGGGACCTCACAGCCTTCTGCCGCCCTAATAAACTGGGGGTGGTCGATCCTCCACTTTATCCGCCCAGCAGAACAGGTGTTAAATTCGGTGTTAAAATTATATAAATAATATAAAGTCCGCGATGACCCAAAACTACGGGTTTGTTCTTCCAACCCATTCCTCACAGAACCCCAGAGTCCAAAAAGGTCTGAGTCTGGCTCCCCCATCTAGTCATCAAGGAATGACTAGATATCGCTCTTCTGTACTAGAGGATATAATTTATTCCTTTTTCTTCTGTCTGCCCTTTCTATCTGAGCATGGAAAATGTGAAACTTGCTAAGACTTTAAAAAGTTTGAATTTCCAAGTGTTCCCTGAAGTGTGTTATCAAACACTCTTTATTAGGAAATAGACAAATGTAAGCAAATATTATGTAGGGAAAATGTATAGTCCCTTGTTGAAATATGAGGTTATTCCTGAAGTTTAAAAAAATCAAATTAATCAACAGATGACTAGGGCAGTGTTTTTCAACCTTAGCAATGTGTGGACTTCAACTCCCAGAATTCCCCAGCTGCCAGCTAGCTGGAGAATTCTTGAAGTTGAAGTCCACACATCTTAAAGTTGCCAAGTTGAGAAACCCTGGACTAGGGCATAGCAATTCCACTAGCCTCATGTTCCTGATGCCCTCCCACGCTGAGGTGCAGCAAATGGCTAGCCAGAACTGGGCCTTCTCAGTGGTAGCCCCTGCCTTTGGAATAGTCTTTCCAATGAGGTATGCCTGGTGCCATCTTGATTCTCTCTTCTGTGTCAGATGTACCAGGAGTGGTAGAGTAGAAATGTTCCTCAATAAATAAAGGCAAACTAGATAGCTACAGGAAAGTTTTACATCACAGGGATAAATAACAGACAAGATGCAAAGGTGTTTCTTGTCATATATTCCCTTATCTGGGAGTAGGCTCCATTCAAGAGTTCTTCTCAGTGGGCATATGTAGGAGTTGACTGTTAGCAATTCTTTTTAGAAAGGAAAAATGCCATCAGGCCCATGATTATGCTTTCACCGAATCAATATTGATGGTTTGTGATACTGAATATAATTTTCTCTAGAAAGTAAACTGCATTAAACATGTTGTTGTTGTTCAGTCGTTTAGTCGTGTCCGACTCTTCATGACCTCATGGACCATAGCACGCCAGGCCTTCCTGTCCTCCACTGTCACCCGGAGTTTACTCAAATTCATGTTCATTCCATCGGTGATGCTATCTAACCATCTCATCCTCTGCCGTCCCCTTCTCCTTTTGCCTTCAGTCTTTCCCAGCATGGCATCCCATAATTAAATATAGATCTCCCACCACTGATCTCACTATTGGAATTCACAGATTAGGGGACGGATTTAAGCCATAACTATTGAGGAACAGAACTATCAGTTAAGTTAATCAACAACTTCCTTGCCCTGAAGAACCACCATTTTGGGATAAGTACCTCTTGGCTGGATGGCTTTGGGCTTCTGGGCATAACATTTATAAGAGGAAAAGACTTTACCTGCAGTTATCAACTGAAAATGCATGTTTATAATGTTGTCTCCTGGGTACAAAGATGACTATTGCTATCACTGTAAGCCTCCCACTTACTACCCTGTACTGGAGAAAGGAAAGATAATGGAGAAATAAGGCCAAAGCAACAGCAGGACAACGCAGGATGGAAGTGTAGCTAGTATTCCACATGTGAGACCAGAATATTTCAGAAAGTGATTCAGGAAAAAAAAAGGCTTCGAAGATACAGTATATTCAGCACAGAACAAAACCAATCATGTCTAGGCTAAAGCACAACAAAATATGTCATTTTTGTCTCTTGTTTCTATAATCTTGAGTGTTCTGTTTGGTTACTTGCCGATTTTGATGGAGGACAACTAGTGAAGGAATGATGAAGTTGGATAGACCTAGCAAAAAAGGGTGAAGTTGTATCATCTTGTTCCAAAACAGGCCAAATACATTTTAAAAGCTGTTCTCTCATGCATGCAAGCCTGCAATTAGATGAAGAAGAGGGAATGGGGGAGGTAGAATACATGAGTAACACGTGTGATTCTGTAAATCTCTGTGGTTAAGGTTTCCATGACACACATTATTAAAGGAAATTTGTGTTATTATATATTTTATTATTACAACTACTCTGTTTCTAACCTTTGAGGGTTTCTTTCTGATCACAGTCACAGTGTCCTTTGACAACAAAAACAGCATCAATACAGTTTTCTTCTCCACTTATTAAAGCTGCTTTCTTAACCATCTGTATCTGGGAATTAACCCCACTGGAAACAATTGGGCTTATTTCTGAAGAACAAGCACAGAGCTGCAGAGCTAGCAAATCAGAATGGAGATCAAAATTTGTCATTATCTGGGTGATTTGCGGCAGGAACCTAACATCATGTAAGAGGTTTGGTCCATCCAACCTAACGTTGTCTGGTGGTAGTTCTCCATGGTTCCACATGAGAATCTTTCCCAGCCCTGCTAGGAAATAGCAGGAATTGTATCTGGGACCTTCGGTAGGCAAAACAAGTTGTCTACCACTGAGTAGATCAGCAGGAGTTTCTGACTCCCAATTGTTAGAGAAATAGGGGCAACAAAAGTTCTATTTGTCTGAGTTACAAAGGAGGTATGGGCAGCTAATATTTGTTTCCTAAAGTTGCATGTTTATTTTAAATCTCTGTCCTGAGTTGTGCCGTGGTAATTGTTTGTCTCTTTGCCGCAGTGATACTCACCTGTAAAGTTTTGGCATTAATATACTTCCTTGACCAGGTCTTTCTGTAGTTTCACTTGCCTGTTTCAGAGTTTTGTGTTCATGTTACTTATCAAGATGGATACTTGTACTTGCCTGTTTATTTTTCTCTCAGTGTATAGCTCATGTGATCCAGTTGCAAATTTGCTCCACCCCTAAAGGGATTATTTTGCAAGTGTCTCCACAATCCCAGCCTCTAAGTTGCAGCTGTTTCTAGTCTGAGGGCAATTACGCACTGCAGCCTAAACTGCTAGTCTCCCATGCCACTCCCAGCTGTTTCTTAAGCCAGAAATTCCAATAAGTGCTCCTTATTGAATTGCAGTCCCATAAAGTAGTAGGGAGCTTATTTCATTCTGGGGGTTATGTGGTAGCACATCTGGAGATCCTCTGTTTGTGGGTGTGGCAGAGATACATAGCTGTGAGGTAGACCAAAAGTTAAGGGTTGCCAGAGATGGAGGAAAGTGCTACTGTAGTATCTGGGAACAGGAAGCATATGTATACATATCCTCTTATTAAAAGAAGCCCTGAGACCAGAGATTCCGACACTGCCGTGGAGGATCCAGCATTTGCTTCTATATTACTGCAGCATCACAGATGACTAAGATGTTGAGCTTTTCCCACTTCCTAACAAAAACAGTCAGCAGCACCACTAAGAAATCCCACAGATAATCACTAGTTGTTCAGTCAGGAAAGAATGGGAACATGAATCAACTTAATTACAAATAAATGACAGCTTTCTTCAGAAATGTACTGAGACAGACTTATTGTATTAAAAAGGCTTGGGTGGGTCCCACATTACAAAGCCTGGATTGTTCTTGTGCAGAAAACTCCACAGTAACATCATTGATCTCTCTCCTCCAACAATAGGTCTTCCTAAATGTCACTGCATCCAGCCTGACAGTAGCCTAGCACGTTGCTCATGTGGATGCCAGCCATAGCTCTGGTACAGTGAATAGAAAGCTTGCCATCTAGAGATAACCAATTCAGGCTGCGAGCGGGGAGACTGCATGCTAGAGTGTTCCCATAGGTGCAGAAAAGTAGCATCTCCTAATGCAGTAGCAAGGGTGGTAATGGACACTTATCTCTGGGATCATATTGCAGCTACCTTGCATGGGCTGCCAATTTGTTGCTGACTGCCTTTAAAGCCCTCGTAGGTGGTTCTGATATCTGAAACCTACCCTCCTGGGTTACCTGATACCTGTTTCACCCTGAGTCCTTCTGAAGACCAGGTGGAGAAGGCTGAGATTGCAACAAGAGTGAAGGCCTTCATGGAACTGGTCATCCGTTCTGTGGAACACTTTGCCTCATGAAGTCCAAATAACTTTTTCTTTAGGTACTTTCCATTGGTAAGGAAAGATACTTTTATTCTGGCAGGTTTTTGTCTTGCTGAATTGATGCTTTATCTGAATGATCTAATGCCATTCAGTCCCTAATTACATCAGTACCTATGCTTTATCAAATGCTCATTTTGGGCTTTTCAGTATGGCAAACCCCACTATATATGTGTCAGTAGGACAAGATATGAGAGCCAGTTTGGTGTAGTGGTTAAGGC
Source organism: Charina bottae (assembly GCA_023362775.1). NCBI lineage: Eukaryota > Metazoa > Chordata > Lepidosauria > Squamata > Charinaidae > Charina > Charina bottae. Next base: position 36,857,543 of record JALMGJ010000006.1, on the reverse strand, counting down.
ACCAGGCTAGAAACCGGGTGGTATCTGTCTGATGGGCATTGCTTTGCTCAGAGCAAAACCATGGATCTTTTCTTACCCCTATTTTATGTACAGAGATACCAAAGCATTATATGAACTTAGGTAAGCAAGGAAATATTTAGATGAGACAAACAGAACCTTCAAATCACGTGCCTGACGACTCTCCGCTATCAGAGGTGTGCAACCTTTTTCCTGGCAAGGCTGTCCTGGCCCTTTGAACAGTGTGCTTGGGACTGCATTGCAAAAAATTGTGGGTGAAGTCAGGGCAAAACTTAAGTACAGATAATATATAACTATGTGATAATTTGTAATGCGTAACTCACTAGCCATGCAGCAAATAATGTTTCCCTTCTGTCACTTTAACAGTTACAATTTGGTAAAACTTTTAAAGTCCTTAGGAACTATTCTCAGGACATCCAAAAGCCACACGTGTGACTTGTGCTTCAGATCATGCACCTCTGCTTAACCACCTAATACCTGAGAGGCCTTACATCATGCATAAACCAATATTTTTGCTTGCAAATTATTATTCGGTACCCTTGTGTGTCATACCGTAGACTACTGAACTTGCATATCTGGATTGGCAGGTCATTGTCTCTATGGCAGAGCTTTCCAAACTTTTCACGTTGATGACACACTTTTTAGACATGCATCATTTTGCAACACAGTAATTCAGTTTTACTAGCAAACCGGAGGTTAAACTAACTAACGTACAAGAGATATGGACATATACATAAGCTGTAATAGCGAAATGTATGGGGACACAACATATCTCATGAAAACAGAGTTCCCCTTTACAGCAGGGCAAGGCTTGGACAGAGCTCCCCTCTTACAGCAGGGCACAAGGCAGGCACTAGGACCTGCGCGGAATCACAGCAGGTTTGGAGGCAGCAGGGCACAAGGCAGGCACTAGGACCTGCGCGGAATCCTGGCAGGGCTCAGAGGCAGCAGCAGCGAGGCGCTTGAGACTCTGAGCATCCGACTCAGAGGTTTCTCGTTACATTCGCGCGACACACCTACACACTGCAGCCGACACACTAATGTGTCGTGACACACAGTTTGGAAAGCTCTGCTCTATGGGGTGGAACAGAGCTCTTAAAATCAGTAAGCTCTGAGGCAGCATATACAAGGACATATTGCTTTCTCCAAAGACCCTGGATGTATAGACTAGGCCAGGAGAGAAGCCCCATTCACTAAAGAGCTCAGTGGGAGACCTTGGGCCTGGAAATCTCTTGCTGAGCATGTGGGATACTAGTGAAAATGAAAGCAGGTGGAGGAGTCCCTCCCAGGATTCTCCTGAGTTCCTTGGAGTACTTCTTGTGGTACTTTTTTTCTTGTGTATGCCTGTGCTGTCTTGCTTAAAACGGGCTAGGGCAGTGTTCTCAACCTCAGCAACTTTAAGATGTGTGGACTTCAACTCCCAGCATGCTGGCTGGGGAATTCTGGGAGTTGAAGTCCACACATCTTAAAGTTGCTAAGGTTGGGAAACACTGGTCCAGAGGGAGCAGGGCAGAGCAAAAGCCGGTGAATGCAAAGCCAAAGAGGCAGAGCAAAGTTTGAAAACTGGGTGAGGTCTGAAATTAGAACAAGGCCTGATGATACCACACACATCCACTCTGCTGTAAAAGGAGGATGGGAAAAAAGTAATAAATAGTAAGGAAATGGGATTTAAACAAAAATAAATGTAATGAATGTATACATTTTCTTAGACTTATTTATGTATTCAAGCTCCTTTTCCAAACACACAATTTTTAGATACTTTAATGTCCTGAAAAATTTGTTTTGGTACTCAAGAGTGCTTCACTAACATCTCAAAGTAATTAAACTGAAGATTTGCTAGTATTTGCAGATCTACCTCACTGATCAGATTTTTTAGAATATGTCCTTCATTGCCTGCATGTGTAGAATTAGTGTTGAACCATGCTCTTACATTCAGTGCTTGTCCTTAGATTAACCTATATCTGTTTCTTCCCCAAAGACTTCTCTGCATTTGAGACCATTCCTGAAGTGAGGAGCCAAGATGTTGGTGCTACTGGCTGGAATTTTTGTGGTCCATATTGCCACTGTCACCATGCTCTTTGTCTCCACCATTTCTAACGTAAGTAGCAAAACCTTCCCAATGTTACTGTTCTGCAGTAGTAGCAACAATAAGCTGTTGGATCTCTTCCAACTTGGTGCAGACCCATGGTGAGCAATGCTTTTCCTGACTGTGTTTTGGGGCATCTGATAGTTGTAGGTACCATGGGAGTGACAGGATGAAAATATAAGGGTGGGTGATCTGGAATTTTCAATCCTGTTTCTATTTTTAAACCGGGGCAGGGGAAGAGATAAGGAGTTGAGCAGTTTTGCAAAAGAAAAGTGTGTGAGTCTTATTGGAGGCTCTGCACGTGCAGTTTACTTGTTACTTGGTTATAAAACAGCAAAAATCCTATCACTATAATTGGGGAGGCGAGGGGTGGTGTCCAGGGGCTACAGTATAAAAGAGCTAGGGACCTCATTGGGCCATATGCTCTAGGCTGCCAGTCGCTTCATTTTCAAACTGAGTTCAATACACTCTCCTAAATGCAGGATCATCTAGAGTGTTGGACTTCAACTTCCCCTTCCCTCCTGCCTACGAATTCTGGGCCGTGCAGACTGATTTCAGACATCGCACTAAACTATGGTTCATTTAGCTACATTTGATTAAATAAACAACAATTGGCTGGGTTTGCACAGCACTAAGCCTTTAACCATGGTGTGCAAACTGCAATGCCTGTGGTCACACAAGGCATGTTAAGACAAAACCAAACAAACCACATTATGGTTTTGTGTGTTGTATGGACCATCAGAACTGACTGTATCTGGAGAGTGCCAGACCTGGGGAAGACTGGTCACTACATTCTTGAGTCACACACCCTTAAAAGCCAGTTCTTCAACCATATATTTGTGCTGATCTACCTTCCAAAAACAAATGACCTCCAGAAAAAAAATCAGAAAACTCTTCTAGTTTGTGTATATGGATTAAGGGTTCTAAATCTGGTTGTTGAAAATTACAACAGAAGTAACGCCCTAAGGCCCTGGCGTATTCCCTGCTTATTAACTGAAACAAAGCAGCAATTCAAGACAGCCTAAAGGTGTGAAATGGAGATCTTTCCACACTCTTATCCTGATCCTGAAAACACCTGGACCCACCCCACTCAGAAACAAGTCGAGTGAGTGGAGTTAGGACATACTAGTTACAAGATGCTTTGCTCTCCCACCTGCCAGACAGTCTGTTGTATAATTACAAGGTCTTTCCCGGCTTGTCTGCTTTTGGAATCATGAAACATTCTCATGAGCTCCTTGACAAAAGCCAAACCCGGTGGAGAGAGAGGGATATCATTTGGCAGGATTCTTGGTTTAGATGACAGATCTAGCTTGGTTTCTTCCTGTCCATACTGAAACACCGTGTACTGTGTCACTCTCAAGATTACAGGTTTCTGTGACTGAACAAGTGCAAATCAGCAGAGACAAGAGCACAATAATACTTAGGAACAAAGGGTGTGTTTTACACATTTGTGTATTGTCCTTTTTAGAACTAAATTAATAAAATTGGTTGAATTAATACAAAGAAAACCAGTCTATTAACAATGTTCTCTTAAATAGCTAGTTATATATATTTCATCAGCCATCCACAGTCTGATGTTTTCCAGATGTGTTGAATGCTAAAATCATTAAAATGGGTTCTACCACAGCATTAACATTAGCACCGACTGGCGTGTGCTAGTATCTGTCTTTCTCCGTTCAAAAATATACACAAAACTTCCTGTTTACGAGAACTAAGTGGATATTCAAATATAAAGTGAAAACAGATTTAACTCTTCCTCTCATACTTTAACTTTTATTTCACCCATTCCCTATCAAACTCTGACAAACAGAGTAGCACCATCCATTTCAAATATTATTATAGAAATGACTTTTCTGCATTAAAAAAAAAGCAGTAACGAAAGCAACAGTATGGTCAATTAACTTGTTTAGATTAACTGAACTATTTTAGAAACTTCAGTTTATGACTGATTAGTTCTGCTTGCACACATATACTTAGGCTGACCATATTTCCTTGAGACAAAAATGGGACATTGGGATGGCAAAACGGGACGGGGTCTTACGTAATATTCCGTATTCATGAAAAAGACAGGGGTCCCGCCTCCTGGTCTGCGCGATTGGCTCCCGCCTGTAAACCCTGCCCCCCGGTCCACTCTCCTCTCCGCCTTCCTTTGCCGCACGCTGATAGGCGGGAGGGCTTCCTCTTCTGGGCTACCTCCAATCGGTTCGGATCCTCCTTCCACACCATTCCTGCTGGGTTTAAAAAACAGGACAAAATTGAGATTTTTATCAAAACGACGGGACGGTTGAAAAATGCTAAAAAAACGGGACTGTCCTGTTCAGAACGGGACATATGGTCAGCGTACATACACTATTAATACTATACTGTATTCACTATAGTGAATCTGGATAATCTATCTTTCATTTGACTGTGTCGTATACCAGTTTCACTTGGCCTGTGTGATAATTAAAAACCAATAAGATTAAGCTTCTACCTGCTGGCCAGATTCAGTACTTGATGTTGTCTGATTAAGTTTTTGCTGCATCCTGCACCAAGCAAGAGGTTGAACTAGATGACCTCTGAGGTGCCTTCCAACTCTGTAATTCTGTGATTCTATGACTGGGGATTACAGGAAGCAAGGTTCAGGTATGTAAGGCTATGTAAAGAGGGATAAGAAATCTTCTTGGAGGCTCTGGAGCATGAGATAAAGCAATACCTTGTGGCAGGAAAAAAAATCCAACCATTTTGCAAGACCCCACATAAAGCAATCTTCTCCAATCTGTTCCTTCCACACTCCCAGAATGTGGAGCCTGAAGGCTTTGTTCCTACAGCATCAAATAAATCAGTCAGGATCCTGATGATGTCAGGACTGGATCATCGCACACCATTTTCTTCTATGCAGTATTTCTTCAAATGATTCAGTTACACCATTCCAGGAAATGGTGCAGATAAGGCATTTTTAGTGTAAAAAGGATAGGCAAAACTTTTGGCATTTATTTATGCCTTTATTATAAGGCAAGCACCACCATGCCTCCCTCCCTCTTGCAAATTCTGAAAGGAATTTTTTCATTCCATGCAAAAGAGACAGACCCCCACCTCACCCCTTTGTCAGGAAGCAAAGAACTTCACAAAAGTAGGCTTGAGATAACCCACCCATTCAATTCCATACTACTCAATATTCTGGTCCTCATTGTATATAAGAACAAAATTTATATTCATTTTAAGATTTATTTGTTTAGTTGATTTGCTATTATAATTGACAAAAGGAAAGAGGTCCAAAAAAATGTCAAGAAATGCTATAATGTCATGGATATGCAATGCGCAATAAGGACCTGTTAATATGTAATTTGGTCATAGGATAGCCTTTTCTAATGCTGTCTGGGAAGAATTGAAACTGTAGTCCCATGCATTCGGAAGGGCATCTCAGGTTGGGGAACGGGGGTACAGAATAGTTCTAGCTACAGTAATCTAGCAAAGCCTTTAATGCACAGGAAAAGTTGATTTTCTGGGGCTGAATGTGTTTCAAATTAAGAGATTATTTCTCAGAAGCAATTACACCATGCATTGATTCTTCAGCCTCATACCCTATCTGGTTCAATTACTTAGCCTTTATTGATATGTTCTCAGATAATGTATAAGGGTACTTCAGCAACTAATTGCCCCTGAATATATATTTTTAAGTCAGAATGTACCAAGCCACTAAATTTTCTGTGTGCCTTTGAGTTTTTCTCCTTTCTTTTCATTACCTTCTTCCCTTTCTTCCTTTTTTCCATGCCACTTACAAGCATATGCCAAATTTGTAGTGAAGTACAGGAAAGTTGGAGGAATGTTCTTTCTGTTCTGAAATGAACTGACCCAGACTGTGCCTCTTGGACTAATGTGCAGCACCAAAATTAGATCTCCACCATTTAGGAACTTTGCAAATATTCCAGCACAGTCCATGGTATAAAAAAGTATCAAAAGAATTTTAAAATGGGCATTTTGAAAGAATACATACATACATACATACATACATACACTCAATTTAGATATGGGTTTTCACTTAGATTTTTTTTTAAACACGGGACTAGAATGGCATATATTAATGGACAGTAACACTCCAAAGTGACACTATAATGCATAGCTTTCCAAAGTGTTTGCCACGACACACTACTGTGTCGCCTGCGGTGTCCTGGTGTGTTGCGCAAAAAATCCGGAAGTGCTGATGGGGGGAACCGGAAGAAGCTGCACCACCGCCAATCAGCGCCACCGCCGCTGCTGGTGTGATGGCAGCGGTGGCAGTGGCGGCGGCACTGATTGGTGGGGGTGCCGCTTCTTCCGGTTCCCCCCATCAGCACTTCCGGATTTTTTGCGCAACACACCAGGACACCGCAGGCTGCGCCGCTGCTGCCGCTGTTGGTGTGTGTCACCAATGTGAAAAGTTTGGAAAGCTCTACTATAATGAATGGATCCACCCTAACTGAGTGCTATATTTGCATCATATGTGTTGCCAACACATAAGGCCCAGCCATATGGCAGCATCTAGCTTATTTTGGCTTATCTCAAAAAACAAAAGTAGGGTAGGACTTGCTTAGCACTTAGATTCAGTCCACTAAAAACAAAGTTCACACGCACGCGTGCACACACAGACAGACACAGACACACAAATCAGAAGGAGTCTAGTAGCACTTTTCAGATTTACACATTTTATTTAAAAGCATAAGCTTTTGCGAACTATAGCTCACTATTTGATGCTGTGGCTCATGAAAGCTTATGCCTTTAAATAAAGTGTTCCCAGACTCCTCTTGACTTTTGGCTACCATAGACTAACATGGCTCTTCTCCTACAACAGATATAAAAGATTAACTCAGCATGAGCTGGAGGCTTTTCCAATATTTATGATTGCCCTTGATGACTGTGTGAATAGGTTTTGAGGTTCAATATTTCTCCTAATTGAGCAGGAATTGTGGGCCATGTCTGTCTGTCTGTCTGTCTTATATTAAAAAACCTTCATGTGTTAGTTGGTTGATACTTCAAAAGAACCAACCATTTAGGCCTAAAAGTGAAGCAGCCTTGTCTAATCCGGTTCCCTCCTGATGTGCTGGAATTCATCTCCCCCAGTCCAAAGTCCATGCAGCTGGTAATGTGATCTGAAGTCCAGTGAGGACCAAATTAAGATGATTTTAGTTTTGCTAACATCAATTGCGAACAGGTTTTCCTTTACAAAAAATAAAAGAATCCCCAAATCATTATTATTGCTATTATGGACTACTATGAATATTTCAATAGAGTTAATGTAATGTTGATTTGATCTTGTTGGAAACATTAGCTCTAAAGTACATAATTTCTGTTATGTTCCCTTAATTAGACCAATCTCAATAAGCTCACAATAAGTACAGCCCTCAGGAGATAAGCAAATAAGAGGGAACAGTTCCTCCCAACAATTTCTTTTATAATGGTTCAATAGCACGGTTGAGCAGTTCTTGGGGTAGGGGGAAGTACTTGTGGCTTTTTAGAAACTTCTGGTAAAAGATTCAAGATTCTTTCTACACCACTTCCTTTGGAAAAGAAAACAGTCTACTAAAAATCAGCTGAGGACTGATTTTCAATGACCCGCACCCAATGCTGCATGAATAAGTGTACTTATTAGGAAAGCAGCGTCATTGGATTTCACAGCATTGACTCTGGGCTGCTAGCTGATGAACAGTAGAAGTGAACTAAGCAGGAAGGCAGTGGAATGCGTTACTCATAGTTGCTTTGGCTACACTTATATTTACATATCAACTGGTTCCTTTGCTTTAGTTTATGATGACATCTGCTGGATGCTTCTATCTGAAGCAGCCTAATCATTTTATACACACTCATACACACACGCACACACCCATGGCCCACAAGCCAACATATCATTGAACAAAAACAGGAAAGATACTCAGAAGCCAAAAAACTCAGGAAACCACAATGAGTTCTTTGTTTTCTCAGCACTCTGTTGTTCCAGTATTTGGCATCCATCCCGCCTCATCAGAAATCCATGAGAAGAGAATTTTGCAGAGAGAGGCTTAGGAATATGTTTGTCACATCCATTCCAGCTTCCCATGACTCTCATTTGAATATGGAAGATAGGAAATGTGCAGCTAGATTTCCCTCCAGGGATTTCCTCCAAATATTTTATGAAGTAAGTAGCCAGAGCAAAAATGCCCTGTTCTTTATTCTGCCACTCCACCAGCAGAATGTCTGCTCCCCTAGACTCCACCATTGCTGCAGACCAAATGGGCCCCTATCAGCTCTGCGGGGGACCCTTATCACTTGTAGCACTCGGCCTAATTACTTTTTGTGTATGAATAATGCATAGGACTTTTTTTAAAGCTCGGGAATACTCAGTTACAGTCATCTGGATAGGTTTTATAAGGAATAAAACTCAAGGAGCCATTTTCATGTTGTAAGTTACAAGAATTCACTGCCACACCCCTGCACCCTTTCATAATGTAATACTAAGGTACAGAGACTAGGCTCTGAAAAATTGATATCCATCTATCTTATTAGCATTTATTTTTAAAGTTGCATTATGTTTATTTGAACAAACACAAAATAGTACTAGGATATATATGTAGGGGTTTTTTTATTTGTACTTTTCTTATTTTAAAAAAATATAAGCTGCCTGCAGTCACTGAGAGTTGGGCAGCCTCTAAACTGTGTCAGGAAATTATATAAAGAAATAAAGAAACAACTGAATTTTCATTTATTTCAATGGGCCTCCTCTAAATAAATCTGCTCTAAAAGAGTCTGTATTCTACTCACTATAACCTAGAACATAGCTTTCCAAACTGTGTGTCGTGACACATTAGTGTGTCGCGACAAAACCCAGAAGTGCTGATGGCGCGTCGCTGGCGATGGCAGCGGTGCGCCATCAGCGCTTCCGCTTTTTAGCGCAAAACACGAGGCCCACGCCGCCCTCACACCGCCGCCACCGTTGGTGTGTCGCCAACAGTCGGAGTTTCGAAAGCACTGACCTAGAAGCATAGAAAATATAGCTCTAGCCTAAGGGGGCAGTCAATATATAATGAAATGGTAGCTAACATATCAAATTATACTAGTTTATTTTAAATGATACAAATACATCAAAAAGTAAATAACTCTGACCATGCTTAGATCACAGGGAGAATCAAATAGAAGGACTATTTGTGACATCAGAAATATGACACTTTCTACCATATTCTCCAGGCATCTAGCATCTAATAATTCCTAAAGGTTACTTGTTAATACATTATTTGCATTTTTAAAAATCTGGGCATGCGGTTGTCTCAGAAAGGCAGGAAATATCCTTCATGTCGTAAACAGTCCAGCTTCTGGTATTAAGGCAACTGCAATGGGAACAGGGCATCCATGGTGGGGGAGGGGGTCAAAAAAGGGGGGGGCAAGGTTTCATGTGGTTGCAGCTACCATTTTTGTGGTTTTGACCCTCTCCCCTGTGGATGCCCATGAATGGGAGTATCTAAGCCTTCTTTATGATTTATAAATATATTGTGGTATAAACAGAGTAAATGCAGCAAGCATTAAGATATATTATTGCAAGTGATGATGAGATAAACTTCTTTATTTAGTACAATGGCAGTAACTAAAGTAGAGCTTTCTGGATTGACCATCTTTTATGTCACTCAGACAGAACAGTAAATACCTCTTCCTATCACAAGCCAAGAAGCCCAAAACTGAGAGATAAATTTGAGAATAGCCATCACTTTAGGTGTTTCAAGAGAGGAGTAGAAATTTCAGGAAAGGCATGGCTATTGGTGGCTAGTGGCCTCAGTGGCTGTAAACTGTCTCCAGAATCAAAGGCAGCACACTGTACCTTAGACACTAGCCTCTGGGAAGCAGCAGTGAAAAAAGCTATCTCATAAATTTCCCAGATGGAGCAGACATGACACTATGTGACACAGTGGTGGAGTAAATAACCCTTTGGTTTAATCCAGTTGGCACTTCTTAGGTTCCAATATTCTCTTTTTTATGCCCACGGAGTTTCTTTCCCCCTGTTCCTGTATCTTAGATTGTGACTGGTTCCAAACATTCCCAAATTTGCTGCAACAACAACAACAATCTCAATACCATTTTGCAAGTAGCTTGAATTAACAAGATTTTTTAAAAATAAATATTTTATCAATGGCTATTTCACTTGTTGGCTATTGGAAACCAACCCCCCTCTCCTTCCCTTCCCCAGGAATAAGGAAAACTCAAAATTGATTTTCTAGATGAGCTTCAAATTGGGACTTGTTGATTACAGTATTTCCTGAGCAACAACAACAATTTTCATGAATATCTCATTTTTTTCCTGTTTATGTTATTCATTCTACTATACATCTTTAGTAAAGTTACTAAATCAATATTAAATTTCACATTCAGTAATTGCCTTGTATTTTGGCAAACTGGTTTTTCTCAGTTTATATTATCTTAAACACATCAACATTTGAAATTATAATATGTGTATTCATATTGCTGAAAAAGCACCCTAATATCAGATATATGTCAATATAATCCAGAATTTATTTTGGTACAAAAACGTCAGCTTTTGTGGAAAACCTAGTAATTATTGATGGCACTTTTGCAAAAGTTCAGCTGAACTGGCTTCCAGTTTTAGCTAGATAAGTCAGTTTTCTTGAAGAGAGGTAATCTAAATATGAAGGCGGCTTCTGCTTAATTTTAGGTCTGGATGGTAACCTCCATTTCTGACAAAACAAACTCCTCAGGGCTCTGGAAGCAATGTGCAGAAGACATTTGCCAGGACCTTGTTGTTAACAATGATGACTTGGGTAAGAGATTATTTATTTTCATCTATACTTATTGCATTAATAGTACCTTGCTGTCCATTGGACTCATGCTTTCCTTTCTCCCATTCTTCCCATGTGTCTTTAGCTGCCCTCAAGGCTGTGCAGGCCTTCATGATCCTGGCCATCATCTTCTCCTTCATCTCTTTGGTCATGTTTGTGGTACAGCTCTTCACCATGGAGAAGGGAAAACGCTTCTACATCACTGGAGCTATTATGCTGATTTGCTGTAAGGAAAGAAATTGTCTATAGTAGCAAATTGGAAATTAGTCCAAAATATGCGGGAAGGATGGTATATAGTTATGTAAATATCTAGTACTTCACATAGTTTTATTGGATCCAAGAAGCACATAGTTCATTGCTCAAACAATATATATTAGAGAGTCTAAGAAAACAGAAAACCTAACTCCAAACATTGGACTTCTTGGATAGATGTTACAGACGGTACCAGAAAAATTCTATGGGAAGGGTATTTTATAATTGTGAAGGCTACTGATGAAAAGGGCCTTTCATCATGGCTACCTTTTATTCTTTTTTCACTGGGGGGAACTTGGAGAAGTGTTAAAAATGAACAAAATGTTCAGTACATGTGGAAAGAGATACTACCTTCTGTGACACTGTACAGAAGCAGTTACTTTACTGCTGGAATTAGGGGCCTACTCCAGAGGGGAAAGTGTGTTTATTCCAAGGTATTCAGGTAGACTGACCTATACATAAGAGGCTAGAAGAACTCTAAATGAGACTGAGGCAGTCTTGTAGACCAACTCAAGACTACAAATAGCATGCAAGCATTGGAGTTTTCGAGAACTCTTTCTCAGGCAGGGTGATAGGGAAGGGAAAAAAGGACAGAAAAATGGGTAAGGGAAAATAATGTGATTAGCGTTCAGGATATCTGTTATGACTTTATATGGAATGACTGCAGACATGTGACTGGGCCCTAGCAGCAGTAGTGTTAGGTTTTGAATTTGAAAAAATAAATAAATCCATCTGATAACTTAATCATAAATCAAACCAGAATAGCCCTGTGCAGTTTGAGCTATTTCATTATTGAAAGCGATATTTTGCTTCAAAGCAAAATATACTTTGATTTATAATAACAAAAGCAGTTGGAGTTTTTTTTCAATATTCAAATTAAGGAAGTCAATCCTTTTCTTTCCAGCTCTTTTCACTATGAAATCTACACTTGTCTGGATGAGCTAAAGATTTAAAGTGTCTTGCCTATTTTATTTTATTTTATTATTTATTCGTTTGGTTGTTTTTGTCTTCACAGGGCTGTTTATTTTGATTGCTGCCTCGATCTATACTGCCCGATTTCCTCAGTATTACAAAGAAAGTCACCATGGATATTCTTTTATACTTGCCTGGATCTGCTTTTGCTTTAGCTTCATTACTGGGATCCTGTATCTTGTACTCAGGAAGAAATGAGAGTTGTCAGGGTAAAACTGAGAGGGAAGATTAGAAATAGGGGGGTTGGTGGGAGGGTTGTGAACTCACTTTGCTATGAGGACTGTTTGCCAAATGTAATGAATACACTACTCACCCAACATGCCTAATCACAGAAAAAACCCACTAGGGAGAGTTGCTCTAGACTCTCTCCTGCCATGAATCTCAGACTATGAAGATGGTTGAAGAACCTTCAGAGTAGCAGAGGTGATATCTCTCAGACTCCATTCAAAGGCCTCACTGACTGCAGAAAAGGCAGAAATAGTGTAAGTTGTTCAACTTCCTTCTTGATCCTTCAGCAGCATGACACATCACACATGATCACCACCACCCATTTCTAGTCATCCAAGAAGGTGTCAGCCTCCCCGCTAAATTAAACAGTCTTAGAGCTGGCCATACTATAAAGGAAAATGAGGCACTTGCCTCAGTCATCTGGTGCTGAAGGGTAGCAATGAAGTACTGGATGACAGAACTGTAGTTACTTCTCAAACTAACCTGCATCTCCTAAGCTATCTCACTGTTCCATAACCAGTTCCATTTATCACTGTGCCTATTTTCCAAATGTGGAATGGGAGAGATGTTATTTCATTGTTCATCTCAGATTTTTAAAAATCCTTGGAATTAAAAGATATGAAATGTGAAAAATCAACCTGTTTGAAGATTATCTAAATTGTATTTTTAAAATTAATGTTTTAAAATATTTCGTTTCCAATCTTTATTGACATGTAAAGAAATAGTGCTGCTGTTGCTGAAGAAGACAGAGGGACAATAGCCATTGGGGAATGAAAAGAGAGGTGAATGGTAAAGGAAGATGGGATAGGGTGGGGGAAGGCAAGCAATAATCATAATTATAAAGCATGTCATTAAGATGTGCAACTTTCCATCAGAACGTTATATATCCATTTGACAAAACTACATTATGAAGACAGAACTGTTGGGTCGGTAATGTCTGTGTTCTACAAGCTGTCAATCCTTGAGGCATTCAACTCTGGCTCATGGGATCTCATCTCCCAGCATCAAATTAGATAAGACTATCAACATTTTCTCACTTTATTGAATAGAGTGGGGAGGACATTGTTAAACTAGGGCTTTCAATATTGGAACTTGCATTTAAACTATAATATATAATGTTGGTATATGTATGTTGAGGGCTGACCTCAATATTGCATTGGACAAGAAAGAAATTATTTGTAGTATAAAACAGGGTTCCTTAGTCAGGATTCTGTTTTGCTAGATGATAATAGAAACAAGCCTTCTGTTTTTTCTGCCCATCTTAACTTTCCCCCTCTGCTTTTATTGCATATAATGTGTCTCCCAAGGGATAAGAAGAAGCCCAGCTAATTAAATTTTGCAAATAATGGGCCAAGCAGAAAATTGCTATATGAAAGTGGAAAGAATTCTTATTTCATCATAGTTACAGTTTGCCTTCATGCTATATAGATCAGTTAAAAATAATGAATGGAAACTATGCTTGGGAAGTTGCTAATACTCTCTCTGCTTTATTGTACCTGAGTGATATGAAAAGTAAGGAAGAAGGGACAAATTCAGGGATGCAAGTTTAGTATAAACAGTATTCTCTTTCTTGCTCTCTTCATTATACTGTTTTTACATGTATTTGCTAGATTATGTTCTGTCATACTTGCCATTTCTCAACATTTATTGTATGTGCAGTCATTGTAAATATTTTGATACAAGTATCCCTAGAAGTAGGGATATATAAAATAAAGTAAAATAAAATAAAATTCCATTTCTCAGACATGTGCGTCTTATTGATTTTCCAGTAGCATATATCAATAGTACTTCTTCCCCAAAGGAAAAATGAGGACAATCTAGTGGTTTCAGGACAACCAACTTGGCAGAATGCAACTCCTTCATGATATCCTGAAGCTCAGGTAGAGTTGCTGCTATGCAGCTAAGGTGGTGATACACAGGTTATTTCTGGAGCCCATCTTTAGGTAAAGACATTCACATTCAACTACTTATGGAACAGGGTGCCTGGTACCAGCTGAGATCTCACAAAGGATCATTGCCACCACCCCCATTTTTCATGAGCAGATCTTGGCTAGGGAACACCATCATGTTTCCAGCCAGGTTTTAGTGATAACATGTTCAGCTCTTGCCTCCAGTATCATGGAGGAGTGGGATTTTATTGCATACAGATGAAACACAACTGTGGACAAGGTCTCCAACAAAGAGTCGAAGTCATAGCTTTCAAAACTGTGCGTTGCGACACAGTACTGTGTCGCCTGCAGGGCCCAGGTGTGTTGTGTGAAAACCTGGAAGCGCTGATGGCGCACCACCGCCATGCACGACAGCGGCGGCGGGCCATCAGCGCTACTGGGTTTTCATGTGGCACACCAGGATGCCGCCGCCGCCACGGCGCACGAAAACCTGGAAGTGCTGTGGCGGCAGCGGCAGGCGAAAACCCGGAAGTGCCGCCACCACGGTGTGCAAAAACCCAGAAGCACCGCAGTGGCGGTGCTTATGGGTTTTCGGGTGCTTCCGTTGGTGTGTCACCAGCGTGAAAAGTTTGGAAAACCCTGGTCTAAGTTGTGCTGAACCAATGCAAAAATCTTGACTTTCTTTTCCCCCACTCCCTGCAGACACCCCTGTATTTGTCTGATCTACTTCCTAACTTTGATGGGGCGTGGTGGCTCAGCGGGTAAGACACCAGGCTTGTTGATCGGAAGATATCTCCGATTTTCTTGAAGAGATCTCTAGTCTTCCCCATTCTATTGTTTTCCTCAATTTCTTCATTTAAGAAGGCCTTTTATTGATGATAAAAAGGTAAAGGTTCCTCCTGCACATTTTGTGCAGTCGTGTCCGACTCTAGGGGGCGGTGCTCATCTCTGTTTCTTAGCCGAAGAGCCAGCGCTGTCCGAAGACGCTTCCGCGGTCAAGTTTATCTACTTGCATTTGCATGCTTTTGAATTGCTAGGTTGGCAAGAGCTGGGGCGAGTGCGGGAGCTTTGTGGGTTTTGGAATTGCAAACCATAACATAAAATTTTGAAATTTTGGGGTGCATATAAATTCTAATCCTACTCTATCTTCCTGGAAGGTGTGGAATTAATATAGTCATTTAAAAATTCTAATGGGTCAGGTCAAGTCTCAATTCATGTTAGAACATATACAATTGCATCATGAGGTAATGTAAAATGTGTCTTAGTTCTAGGTCTGGTATCTAGTATTATTTATTGATGCTGTGATTTTGTATTTGTATTTTTAACCTTGTTTTTATTGTGAACCGCCCAGGGTCCCCTGACTGGGGGAGATGGGCGGTAATATAAGTTTAAATAATAAACAAACAAACAAACAAACAAATAAATCTAGTACATATTTACTAGATGCAAATGATATAAAATAAGTATTGTAATTGCTTGTATGTGAGTAACAGTAGCCAATAAGCTACTGTTCTCATGATGCCTTTAACCTGCAGTCCATTCAGCTAAATGCCTGGTAATTCATCACAGAAAGAAAGGGAGAAAAACTTGTGTGTGTATATGTGTGTATACCTGAACATGTTACAAGAAGCTCCAGAGGAGGGGATCTGTTGACAGAATGTTAGAGATGACTGTTTGAAAGTAAAAAACAGAGAGCTAAGGGCTATGCTATATACTGCGGGAAAGGTAAGTGAGATGGCTGTAATAGGATGTCAGCCTTCCCAGGCAGACCAGACAGGAAACACAACCAGATGAGCTAATACTACGTTATTGTAAGGCTACATTAACAGTATCTTGCAAGTCTGAAAGTACAAATCTCCCACCATCTCTTTTACAGTCTGAGAAGTTAGGGGGTACCTTATGGGTCTCTTTCTCTGCCCATTATGCAGCTGCGGGCTATGCCGTCTTATATGATTGTTCCCTAGGCAGCATCTCTTTCCGCCATCTCTCAAGGTCTTTCCCACATACCATTACATAGGAAAAGATACCTTGTCTTCAAATTTCAGTTTATGTTTAAAATTTCAGTAACTTGTTTTAAAAAAAGGAGGGGTATATAATTCCTTCCTTTGAGCATTTCCTGGCTGCTATACCATGCCAAGTAGTTCCAGGACATAAATAGCAACTCTCACAAAATTCATTTATGATATAGTATCTCATGGGGGCGCGATGGCTCAATGGGTAAGACGCCAGGCTTGTCGATCGGAAGGTCGGTGGTTCGAGACCCTAGCCCTGTGTGACGGAGTGAGCTCCCGCACTCGCCCCAGCTCTTGCCAACCTAGCAATTTGAAAGCATGCAAATGCAAGTAGATAAACAGGTTCCACTTCGGTGGGTAGGTAACAGCATTCCGCGCGTGTCATGCCGGCCACATGACTGTGGAAGCATCTTTGGACAGCGCTGGCTCTTTGGCTAAGAAACGGAGATGAGCACCGGCCCCTAGAGTTGGACACGACTGTGCGGGGGAACCTTTACCTTTACTATCTCTGGGGGGAGGACAACCATTGAGCAGTGAGGCAGCTCTTCTGCTGTGACCTGCAGCAGTAGCAAATAAAACAAACCAACCAGTTTAACAAGAAAGAAGCTCTTGCTGCTTCTCAAGCAAAAAGAAGAAGTAGCCCAATCAATAGTGAATTTTGCAGTGTCCCCCCTGCATTGTCAAAATGATGTCCTTTCTGACATAGTAGTTATGATAACCCAACCGTCTTCTAGCAAGTCCCATCATAGGTTTCGGTCTGCAAAACTTCCGATATACTACTCATAATGAGATTTATAGTCCAAAATGGCCTGGAATATACCTTTCACACTTTGGGGAAGGTTGGATTTTAAATTACTATCTCCAGGAGGATTTTTGATGAAGTATGAAAAGTACACAAATGAGGTATCAATGATCTTTGAGACCCAAAGGAAGTACAATGACTTCAGGTAATTTAAGTGAAATATCCAGTAGAACTGGATTTAATTTTTGGACTAAG
The DNA here is from genome assembly GCA_023362775.1 of Charina bottae. NCBI lineage: Eukaryota > Metazoa > Chordata > Lepidosauria > Squamata > Charinaidae > Charina > Charina bottae. Next base: position 36,840,315 of record JALMGJ010000006.1, on the reverse strand, counting down.
ACTTGAAAGACAGACAGATATGGAAAACAGCTATTTAAACTTTAGTCCAATTTAGGACATTATTGTTTTAGCAGGCAACAGGGAGACATTAGGCTAGATAATCATGATGATATAATGAAATTCAGTGCCACATTGTAAACATTTATACAAGAAAAAACAAATAGAAGAATTCAGTCAGCATTTTACTCCAGGTATGAACTAGCCTTTTGGTAGAAAATACTACTTCTTTTGGATCAAACTCCTTTATTGCTACTACATGGAACTCCCTCTCCATTAAAAAGATAGAAGATTACAGTAGCTAATATTGGTAATATTAAGGGGAACTAGTGCCTGGCCTCAAGGGGGCGTGGTGGCTCAGTGGGTAAGATGCCAGGCTTGTTGATCGGAAGATTGCAAGTTCGGAGGTTCGAATCCCTAGCCCTGCGTGCGGAGTGAGCTCCCGCACTAGCTCCAGCTCTTGCCGACCTAGCAATTCGAAAGCATGCAAATGCAAGTAGATGAATAGGTACCACTTCGGTGGGTAGGTAACAGCGTTCCGCGCACGTCATGCGGCCACATGACCGTGGAAGCGTCTTTGGACAACGCTGGCTCTTTGGCTAACAAACGGAGATGAGCACCGGCCCCTAGAGTCGGACACGACTGCACAAATGTGCGGGGGGTACCTTTACCTTTACTTTTTAGTGCCTGGCCTCAGGTACTCCTAGCTCCGCCCCCAAGTTCTTCCTCCCTGTCCCAGCCCCCTTTCTAGTCAAGATTGCCTTTTCTGGGCAAACATCCTATCTTCAGTACCTCACTGCTCAATACGCTAAAACATATAATCGTTTTTTTCCTCAGCCTAAATAACAGCGGCACGTTTTGAGCCAGGGAGTGCTGTAAGGCTCCCGCAATGACCACTCATCTGCTGCTGCTTCTGTTATTTCATTTTTTGAAGCAAGAAACATTTGCAAAGCTTATTCAACCTCAGCAAGGAGATTAGAGCAGCCCTCAGAAATTGGACTAGCTAATAGAGAGAATGGGATTCTGTGATCATTTTATGACTAATAAGTTGCAACAGCAGCTTTGGTACCTTTGAGAGAATGAATTGGGCTGGAGAGATCTTCACAAAAATGCAATGCAAAAAGAAAAAAAAATGCTAGATTAAAAGTCCAAAAATCTTGCCAGCAAATAGAAATGCCATCTTTTTTTCCCCCCAGAAGGAGAATAATTGGCAGCCTCACAGAACATAAACATCTGATTGTACTACTTCAGACTGTTTGTGGAAGTACTGAATAGTCAAATGCTCCTTTCAGTAAATTATTTCCTGCACATTCAAAGCAATCATGGCAACGAGAAGTCTATAATCTTTTCTCTGACAGTCTAGCTTTTTATATATCAGGCAAGTACTTCATTTTCTTAGGGGAAGAAGCACTGAAACATTTGCTCCCATGCCTCCATGCTGGAATAATTTAAGCTAGGGCTAGGTGCACAACCTGAGGTCCTGGCACTACATGGGTCCCCAACCTTCTTGACCGCAGAAACCCTTCAAAAATCTGCCAAGAGGTGATAATTTGGAATATGACATCAATGGGAAACTATTAAATAAACAGGGGAAAATCATATAAAGATACTCCTGGTATGTTTAGCTACCTGTCAACTGTCTGATTAAGAGATCACAGGTGCTTCAGCCTGTTATGGCTCAATACATAGAAAATGCATTAATACATGCCTATTCTGTCAATGGGCTATTTCTGAAAACAGATCTAGCATTCTTCTGAAAGTAGCCTAGTTGACCACTACAGGACTGAAGAAGAGGCACAGGGTAAAGTGGAAAGTTAGCTGTTGTGGGTCTTCCGGGCTGTGTGGCCGTGTTCTGGAAGTTGTGGTTCCTAACGTTTCGCCAGCATCTGTGGCCGGCATCTTCAGAGGGCAGGAGCACAGACAGAAGCGCTCTTCATTCTACCTGAGCACAGAAAGAGCGCTTCTGTCTGTGCTCCTGCCCTCTGAAGATGCCGGCCACAGATGCTGGCAAAACGTTAGGAACCACAACTTCCAGAACACGGCCACACAGCCCGGAAGACCCACAACAGCCATCGAACTCCGGCCGTGAAAGCCTTTGACAATACATTAAAGTGGAAAGCATAGTGTGGCTCAGGCCAAGAGCAACCAGGGTACACTCTGGAGTAGACACACCGGCCCTGCCCCCTTCTACCAGAGTAATGGAAACAGAAAAAAGACAGTCACACAAATTTCAGTTTATGTTTACAATTTCAGTAATGTGTTAAAAAAGGGGTATATGATGCATTGGTGACAGAACCAGCAGCACACAGCTGGGAGAATCGGGAACTCCTTCCTGGTTGAAATCAACAGTCTGTGCAGCAGAGCAGCCCTAGTCTACAGTCCTTTCTGAAATGCCAGTCAGTTCTTACAGGGACTCCTTATATGCACAGATTGAACACTCTATTTTTTTAGCCCTGTTTTTAAAATATAGATGCAGTATTTACTAAAACTCTGTGTTAAAAACAGGTTTAGTGTCCTTTCGAAAGAGAACTAAACTCATGGAAATAAGGAGCCTATGTAAGTCCTGGCTATGAGGGCTGCACTGGGCAAAGTCAGATGCGAAGGGCCTGAGAGCAGCCCGTTCCATCAGAGTAACAAGGGAGCTGCTTCAGTTACAGTGGCTGCTTCTCCTACCCCAAAAGAGACGCCTCTCTGCCCATGAGAATGCATGGGTGGGAGAAATAGAAATTAGGTTTGAATCTTGGGTCTGCTGTATCTATGACTTGAGCCCTACAGTTGCACTTACTGGTTTTCTTTGACCTATTGGATGGATGGATTGCTTATTTATTTATTTATCTGTGCAACTTAAAAATGCACTCTAGGCAGTGTACAAAAAGACCAAAAAGAAACCCATAATTAAATCAAAATAACAAAGCTCATTAAAACATAGTAAACAATAAAGTAGCGATCAAAACTGAAAACCTCTATACAAGCCACCCATTTTATCTGTAATTAAAAATTATCTGGAGCTGTGTCTTTGAATCCTTTGGATGAGTTGACCTATTGGTTTGGGAGAAGTCTGGCACCATCAAGTGCTTCACAAAATGTCTCTAGAGAAACCAGTGCCTGGTCTCCCACATCCCAAGCCAAAAGAACCTCCTTTGGAGGGCAATGCCCAGTGGCTAGAGAGGAGTGGGTGTGCCAGATCAGCCTAAAACAGCAATAACTGGGCAGAACCCAACTTCTGACCATATAATCAATCACATCATTGCTGAAGCATCCTCCAATCATGTCCATGGTAAAAAAAATTGTCAAGAGGAGAGGGAAAAATACTTAAAAAATGGAACATCTAAAGATGACTTTAAGTTGCCTCAGGGAATGAGACAAAAGCAACACTGTAAGGACATAGCATTAAAAAAATGGGGCATGTTCATTCCACAATGTGAAGCCCAAAGAAAGGAAGAGTCCCCATCTTGCTGTGTCTACTCCCAAATACCTTAGCAGTCAATAGAATAAAAGGTGCAACTTATGGAGTTGCATCTCCAGCAATTAACTGAATTTAATTAAATTGAAATGTATTTTCCCCTGCCTCTCTCTACATTTTGCAAGAGAATATCTGGCTAAGCATGTGCCATCTTGTTTAGACACTCTAGTTCCAAGTACTGTATACTTATTGCAGTGGAACTGGATTCCAAGAACATTTATTTCAGACCAGAGCTTTAGTTTATAGTGCATCAAGATATTTTTGGTCTTTCAACTTTAAATTGTGGTAGACACTCTGAAGATCTAATAATTTCTGATATTTTATTTCCATATCAATGTTCTTTCCTTATGCTCTGGGCATAAACATATGCTCTGGACATGTGTTCTGTTGATTTTAAGCAATGCTACTAGGAAGGAGGCGTGATGGCTCAGTAGTTAAGACACCAGGCTTGTTGATCGGAAGGTCGCAGGTTCGGAGGTTTGAGACCCTAGCCCCGCGTGACAGAGTGAGCTCCTGCACTCGCCCCAGCTCTTGCCAACCTAGCAATCCGAAAGCATGCAAATGCAAGTAGATAAATAGGTACCACTTCGGTGGGATGGTAACAGCGTTCCGCGCACGTCATGCCGGCCACATGACTGCGGAAGCGTCTTCGGACAACGCTGGCTCTTCGGCTAACAAACGGAGATGAGCACCGGCCCCTAGAGTTGGACACAACTATGCGGGGGAACCTTTACCTTTACTAGAAATCAGGTGAAGGTTAGCAATAGATTTGCCACTGATCAGTTAAGTTTGGGCTTGATTTGACTGGTTAAAATCAATGGATTATGTATTTACTGCAAATTGTAGAAGCCGGCATGCTGTATTCCCAACTGATGTCATGCCCAGTTTGACAAATACTTTGCTAATGATCTTGAAAACTATGGAACCTATGTGGTTTGATGGACTTGAGATGGTACTAAATTTGTGGTGATCTTATATATACTGTAGCTATCAGGATAAACAAAGCAAAGCGGGAATCTTCAGACCATCCTCCATTCTGTTTCAACAAATGCTACAACATGACATCTGTTGGAAGGCAAGTACTTCAGGCAATGTAGAACTATGCGATAAAGATGGACATTCAGTTAAGAATACATTTTGGTTGGAGTGTTCCACAAGCATTTAGCAAGGTACAGCAATTTCTCACACTTCAAAGGAGTAACAACTTTCATAGATCTAGGAGGCCAAAGTATGTATGTATGTATGTATGTATGTATGTATGTATGTATGTATGTATGTACGTACTGTATGTATGTATGTATGTATGTATGTATGTGCATGCTCCTACCACCACTGGGACCACTTTGGCCTTCATTTTTCTCATCCTCTCTAGTTCCTCCTTCAGGCCCTGGTACTTCTCCAGCTTCTCATACTCCTCCTTCCTGATATTGCTGTCACCTGGTACCTTCTGGTCTTCTGGTCCTTGTCTACTACCATAATGTCTGGTTGATTGGCCAGTACATGCCTGTCCATCTGGATCTGGAAGTCCCACAGGATCTTAGCCCTGTTATTCTCCACAACCTTTGGTGGAATCTCCCATCTGGACTTGGGAGGGTCTAGCCCATACGTTGTGCAGATGTACCTGTACACAATGCCAGCTACTTGGTTGTGCCGTTCAGTGTATGCTGTTCCTGTCTACATCTCACACACACACACACACACACACACACTTACTTAATAGGCTATTATATTAATTATATTATATTATATTATATTATATTATATTATATTATATTATATTATATTATATTATATTAAAATATTATTAAGTTAATCAGCTATTCATAATCATAGTGGCTAGGCAGGGCCTTGCAGACCCAACACTCAAGGCCAAATGTTAATCTGTCTTCAGATTTTAGAAGATGATATAACAAGAAACTCCAGAGAACAGTTAAGACAGAAAAAGTAGCCTAGTGGTTAGAGTGTCAGAATCTAACTAAGAGATTGAGCTTCAAATCTCAAGTCTGTTATGGGTGATCTTGGCCCATATAACTTACTTTGCAGAACTGTTGAAAAGATTAAAAAGGGGATAAAATAATGTGTATTCTGCTATGAACTTCTTGGAGGTAAGGTGCATTTAATGTATGTTATAAAGAAACACATGATTTCCTTTGTAAAGAGATTGGTCCCTCCTGTTTCTCATCTCCTGGCCCTGCCTCTTTTCCAATTCCTGGCTAAAGCAAGTGGGCAAGGGACCCAGCACCAGCAGCATCTGTCTGCTTCCCTTCTTTGCTTAGGTAGAAAGACAGTGGCTGTTACAAAACGTGCTTCGAATGCCACTCCATTTTCTGGAAATAGGATGACACGTTGAAGCTCCATCCTGTGACATTATTTTACATGTATTCACCTCAGTGCTACCCTACTGCCATTTCTTTCATTATTTCAAGCACACTTTCAAAAAAACTAAAAGAGCCCATGCCTATGATTAGGCTACTAGTAATAAGCCATGCTGGCTGCATTATTTTCAGGCTACAATTAAATGTGTTTAAATCCTGGGTGTTTCTTTTCTTTTCTTTTCTTTTCTTTTCTTTTCTTTTCTTTTCTTTTCTTTTCTTTTCTTTTCTTTTCCTTTCCTTTCCTTTCCTTTCCTTTCTTTTCTTTTCTTTTCTTTTTTTTCTTTTCTTTTCTTTTTTTCTTTTCTTTTCTTTTTTCATCATAAACAATTTTTGAACGCCATGCCAGTTATTGGTACCTGTGACCAAAGTATTCCCATTTCACAAACAAAAGAATCCCAAAATAAGTCTTTTTTTTAAAAGAGTAATCACATCATTCAAAGATATTTAAGCTCCCAAATCCATGCAGCAATGGGGGGAAAAGTGCAAATATGATAGGATATTTACTGTGAGGCAGGGGCTCTATTACAAAAAAGCATTAAAACCTTTGGGCATTGTTTTGAAGTATTCGTTATCTCTTTGTGATCCATCTCCTACTGAATGAAACAAAACATAAAATGGTGTTTTTATTGCTCCATTGGGTTCTAAAGCTGAAATGCAGAACTCACGGCTACTTGCAATTGTTCAGAAAATCCAGTTCAGTTCCTCCAGATTTTGTTGCCAAATTTCCCCAGCACCAAAGTGCTTTTTCTTTCTCTCCCAACCTCCTCAGCTGATACAGTCACGGCTCCTTTGCTTTCCACTTTCCACTACATGTTCCATCTCCCTCCTATTTTGTTGCTGCCTTTCCAGCCTTCCCCCTTGCTCTGCCTATTGATCTTCCACACTTTCAGTGACTTCTGCTGTTTACCTTTGGACCAAGATCCACCCACCATTTAGAATGTGGCCCCTGGCCTGACCTGCTGCTCAGATGATAATGTGGCCTTCAGCCCAACAGATTTATTTATTTATTTTATTTTATATTTCAACTTTTATCACCGCGCCAACTCCCCAAAAGGGGACTCTGGGCGGTTTACAAACACAGATGTTGAGAATTGTTGTGATTGGGAAGAAATCCTGTTCCAAGAGGTTTAGACACAGAAGGAATATATGAAAAATGGGCTGACCTTTCAATCCAGGTAGTGGGCAGAGTAGGTAAAAACTTTGGAAAATCAAATACTAAGGAACTAATCAGGTGGGCTTTTACCTGAGGGAACACAATCTCCATTTTCTGTTTGTCCCTTTCTCAGTCAGCTTCTGAATTAACAGCCACTCCATCATGCTAAGATTAAGTCTTAACCCCATTTCACCCCAATCAGACTCTTACAGCCTCTAACTTCCTCTGTGTCTCCTGAGTTGTCTGGGGTAGAGCCGTATAACAAGGTATTGTTGATATTGTACCCCAAACCACTGAATTGCTTCCCCTACATATCTTTATGTAGATAAAAGGTTACCTGAGGGACCATCTCATCCCCAGAACATCGACCTGCCCCAGCCGGTCATGCAGAGAGGGCATGCTGCGGACCCCATCGACTAAAGAATTCCATCTAGTGGGGTTCAGGAGGCATACCTTCTCTGCAGTAGCGCCCGCCCTTTGGAATATCTTGCCCCTGGAGCTGAGGCGGGATTCCTCACTCCCGACCTTCCGGAAATACTTGAAGACCTGGTTCTGCCACCTTGCTTGGGATGGGAATGTTGGGCTGGCTGCTCCCATGATGCCCTCCTTGGTATTAACATCCATTGCCCTTGGATTTTATATTTATTTATTGATGATGATTTTGTATTGTATATTTATCCTTGTTTTTATTGTGAACCGCCCAGGGTCCCCCGATTGGGGAAGATGGGCAGTAATATAAGTTTGATAGATAGATAGATAGATAGATAGATAGATAGATAGATAGATAGATAGATGGATGGATGGATGGATGGATGGATGGATGGATGGATGGATGGATGATAGATAGATAGATAGATAGATAGATAGATAGATAGATAGATAGATAGGCAGGCAGGCAGGCAGGCAGGCAGGCAGGCAGGCAGACAGACAGACAGACAGACAGACAGACAGACAGACAGACAGACAGACAGACGAGAGGATTATGCCCTGTGACACCACCTATTGAACTGGCCTAGGACTCAGTCTTTCTTTCCATATACACACTGACTGGAACCATGAATTCAGGAAAGTGTAGAATCATCTACTATCAGCCCTTGTGGGCTATTCAGAAGAATACAGTTGTAAATGGTGTCAAATGTCACGAAAAGATTCAGCAAGATAAAGTAAGTCATACTCTCCTTATCCAAAAATTGCCATAGGTCAGGTCATAAGACCAATCAATGTGATTCCTGTCTCATATCCAGGCCTGAACCCTAATTAAAAAGGATCCAGATAATATGCATCTTCCAGAGTCCTTTGGAGATGTTGGTCCACCACCTTCTCAACAACTTTCCCTAGAAAGGGAAGTTTGGGCTTGGGGACTTGGGGGGAGTAATTGTTGTCCAATGTAGCTGGGTCTAAGACCAACTGTTCCCCAAGGTCAACCGAATTTCCCCCTCCTGCAATGAGGCATTCACAATGGCCCAAATCTAGCCTCCCATTTCCATCTTGGCTGCATGTACCAGCCTAGTGGGGTAGGAGTCTAGATCACAGGTGGCAAAGTCATCTCATTGAGAGCCTTGTCCACTTCCACAGGAACAACAGGTTCAAACTCTTCCCAGATAACCTTGGAAGAGGTTGCCCTCAGAACACTGTTGGACTCTGTCCAGCCACCTTCTAATTCTGAGAGAATATGAATGATTTTACCTAAAAAATGTTAACATCTCATAGAGGCCTGGCATCAGCTCTTCTGACTTGTCCTTCCCTAAAAGGGTCCAGGTCACTTTAAAAAAGGGCCACTAGATGGCAGTCCAAGGATGCAATAAGGACAGAGATGTAATTCCTGCTCTCAGAGAGACAGGATGGTTAAGGTGCCTCTCTTGCCCAGGCACCCCATTCTCTTACTCCTCAGGGCCTTCTCCCATGTTTTCCCCTCTATTAAAGCTACTGATAGAAGGAGGATTACCACTTACTTCCTTCTAAGTTAACTAGGGCAGGGAGGGATTCCTCTGGGGAAAAGACGCTACTGGCAGCATTACAGTGACTTTTCCCAGGAGTTGTGGGGAGGCTGTGAGTGGAGAGCTTAGACAGCTCCTTGTGAGAATCATCAGAACATCATCCATCACAACCCAGGGGTGCATCTGCATGTACCCCATTACAGGACCATTTAAGAAGAAGCCAGCTCAGCAGCAGCCACAATAAGGTCAAAACAGTCAGTCTGATGAAGGCTTTGTTTATTTATTTATTTATTAGATTTATCACCGCTCATCTCCCAAGGGGGACTCTGGGCGTTTTGTTACACCATCCTGTTGCAAGCCCTGCCCTACTCATATGAGACTTGTGACATCACACAAACATCTAAAACAGGTGGAGCTTGTGGCATGACACATCTGTTATAATTTTAATGAAAGCAGCTGGAGCCGCAGATGCTCTTGGGCCAGCTCATGTGATCTGCTGACCTGGTTGCATGTTAGTATAATACAGTTTCCAGAAATTTTTCGCAAAAGTCTTGACTGTACTTTTGCAGTTTTACTATTAAAGCTGGTCAACAGCAGCAAAGATTAATATTACAAGCAAAATCCAAAAAGCTTTCCAAAGGGCTTATTCATAAACTTTTTCTCACATTCACTTCTGCAGCACCTCAATGTCCTGCCACGCTGGCGGCCAAACATGTTGGCTTAAAAATCTCTGCTCTGTTACTTGCTACCTCTAAAGTTATCTCAATGGGCTGAATTTATCCTCACATCTCTTTATCAGTAAACTAGTCATCATCTCTAGGGAGCTCATTATTATCATCTGACAAATTAAGAACTGAGGCTCAGAGATTAAAGATTTGCAAGTCTTTATTCTAATAAAGGGGATCAGCAACTTTCAAACCTTGATGTGGCTGATTCTATCTCTATCAGCCATTATGCAGGAATTAGCAGTGCTGGAATGTGGGAGTTCAGTCCAACTAATCTAGAGGTATGAAGCTGTAGAGCAGTGCTTTCCAAACTGCCCCCGTTGGCAACACACAAGCGGCAGCGGCGCGGGGGCAAACACGGAAGCGCTGATGGCACGCTGCTGCCGTCATCACTGCCGCCGCTGTGCACACCACCGCCGGCACTTCACGACACACTAAACTGTGTGTTGCAACACACTAAAGTGTTGCAACACACAGTTGGAAAGCTATGTTGTAGAACATGGGTGTCCAACCTTTTGGCTTCCCTGGGCCACACTGAGTGAAGAGGAATTGTCTTGGGCCACACATAAAATTTATTTATTTATTTATTTATTTATTTATTTATTTATTTATTTATTTATTTATTTATTTATTTATGTTTCGACTTCTATCACCGCACCATCTCCCCCAAGGGGACTCTGGGCGGTTTACAAACATAGAGATTAAAATTCTGTTATAAAAACACATAAAAATACAATATACAATTAATTATTATTATAAATTAAGTAGAAAATCCAAGAAGGCAGACCATGATCTTTAAAAGGGCTCTATGGCACCAGCCATCCCCACGAGGAACTATTCCTGTTCCCATCCTACGTGAGGCGGCAAAACCAGGTCTTTAGGTTCTTCCGGAAGGACAGGAGCGATGGGGCCTGCCTCACCTCCGGGGGCAGGTTGTTCCAAAGGGCAGGCGCCACTGCCGAGAAGGCCCGCCTTCTGGACCCCGCCAAACGAAACTCCCTTACCGACGGGGTCCGGAGCATGCCCTCTCTACATAATCGAGTGGGACGGTTTGAAGTTATGGGGATGAGGCGGTCCCTCAGATACCCTGGTCCCATGCCATGTAGGGCTTTAAAGGTCAAAACCAACACCTTGAATTGCACCCGGAAGCATACCGGCACCCAATGCAGCTGGCGCAGCAGAGGTGTCACATGGGCCGATCTAGGGGCACCAATAACTGCACGCGCAGCCGCATTCTGGACCAGTTGTAGCTTCCGGATACTCTTCATGGGTAGCCCCATGTAAAGCGCATTGCAGTAGTCTATGTGGGAGATGACCAGGGCATGAGTGACTGTACGGAGTGACTCCTGATCCAGGAAAGGGCGTAACTGGCGTACAACACGAAGTTGCTCAAAGCCCCTTCTGGCCATGACTGCCACCTGCTCCTCAAGCAGGAGTCGTGAGTCCAGAAGGACCCCCAGATTCCGCACTGATTCTGAACGGGGAAGTACAACCCCATTCAGAACCAAAGATGATAATTTCCCAGATCCAGAAGAACCATCAATCCACAGCCACTCCGTCTTACCAGGGTTCAGCTGAAGCCTGTTGTTCCCCATCCAGACCCCCACAGCCTCCAGGCACTGAGAAAGGGCGGCCACTGCATCACTTATTTCACCTGGGATGGAGATGTACAACTGTGTATCATCAGCATACTGATGATATCTCATCCCATGGTGACGGATGATCTCACCCAGAGGTTTCATATACATATTAAATAGGAGAGGTGAGAGAACCGAACCCTGCGGCACCCCACAAACGAGGGGGCGAGAGTTGGATCTCTCATCTCCTATTACTACTGATTGGGACCGGCCCCAGAGGAAGGAGGTGAACCAACACAGAACTACGCCAGCCACCCCCAACTCCTCGAGCCGTCCCAAAAGAATACCATGGTCGATGGTATCGAAAGCCGCTGAGAGATCAAGGAGAGCCAGGATGGACACACTCCCTCCATCCCGCCCTCGCCAGAGATCATCCGTAAGCGCGACCAATGCAGTTTCAACCCCATATCCCGGCCTGAAACCCGACTGAAAGGGGTCCAGATAATCCGTTTCATCCAGAATCCTCTGGAGCTGCAGCGCCACCACCTTCTCAACCACCTTCCCCAAAAAGGGGAGGTGGGAGACAGGACGAAAGTTGTCCTATACGGTAGGGTCCAGCGATGGCTTCTTGAGGAGGGGGTGCACCAGCACCTTCTTAAAAGCATCTGGAAACACACCCTCCCCCAAGGATGTATTAACCATCGCCTGGACCCAACCTGATGTAACCTCCCTGGCTGCCTGCACTAGCCAGGAAGGACAAGGGTCAAGATGGCATGTGGTGGCCCTTACAGTCCGGAGTATCCTGTCCACTTCCTTAGGCCCAACAGGATCAAACCGATCCCAGATAACCAGGTAATGACGTTCCCTCGGCATCTCCCCAGACTCTGCTTCACGCTTGGAGTCCAACCTAGATCGAATCTGAGCGATTTTATCCTGCAGATGCTCAGAAAATTCTTCTGCATGGCCCTGCAGGTGGGTCCTAGGCTCCACCCTACCCAAAAGAGATCATGTTATCTTAAACAGGGCCGTCGGGCGGCATTCTGCGGATGCAATAAGAGCGGAGAAATATTGACGTTTCGCCGCTCTTACCACCACAAGGTAGGCCTTAACTGCGACTCTAGCTTGCGTTCGGTCAGATTCAGTCTTTGTTTTTCTCCAGCGGCGCTCTAGGCATCTCTTAGCCCTCTTCAAGACCCTTAACTCCTCCGTAAACCACGGGGAGTATCGGGTCAGATGTGGCAAGAGAGGCCGCACAGGTGCGATCCTGTCCAAGGCTCCGGCCGCCTCCCTGTTCCAGGCTGCGGCCAGAACCTCCGCTGGACCGTACAATAGATCCTCGGAAATAACCCCCAGCTCCTTCTGAAACCTCACAGGGTCCATTAGTCACCGGGGGCGGACCATTCAAATGGGTCCTGCCTCCCTGCAGAGTGGGGCGGCATAGGAAAATCTCAGGGCCACCAGGGCGTGATCTGACCATGACAATGGGGATAGATCTAACTCTCCCTTCAGATCACTTTGCCACTGCTCCGACAAGAAAACTAAGTCCGGAGTGAGGCCACTGTCTCGAGTCGGGTTTCAAATAATCTGAGATAGGCCCATGGCTGCCATGGTAGCCATGAACTCCCGAGCTGTGTCTGAGGCATGTCCCAGGGAAGGCAGATTGAAGTCCCCCAGAACCATAAGCCTGGGGAACTCCACCGCCAACCCCGAGACAGCCTCCAGCAGCTCAGGCAGGGAGGTTGCTACGCAGCAGGGAGGCTGGTACAACAGCAACACACCCAACTTCTCTCGAAAACCCAACTTGAAGAACAAGGTCTCACACCTGGCCACTTGTGGAGCAGGACCCCTGAAGGCCATCAGAGACTCCCGGATTACAACCGCCACCCCTCCTCCCCTGCCCCGAGGTCTCGGCTGATGCCACACCTGAAACCCGGCCGGGCACATCTCCGAGAGTGCTACTCCTCCCTCTGTGCCCAACCAGGTCTCAGTAATACACACCAGGTCCGCCCCCTCTTCCGTGATCAAGTCACATATGAGGGGGGCCTTGTTATTAATGGACCTGGCGTTAAGTAGCAACAGCCGAAAGCCAGGGCATTTGAGGATCTTTTGACCAGGGCCTGGGTCTGAACCTGAGGGGCCAGAACACGCCACCGGTAACAAACATCAGGGGCATCTTCCCCAAAGATGGCCTGCCCCACGGTTCCCGCCATAACGTCCCCTACCTGTCACCACTTCAATGGGGCAACCCACCCTACTGCCCCCAGAGTTTCCAGGCCCAGATGCCTCTGCTCCTGAACCTCCAGAACCCTGGGTTGACATAAGGGTCCCCTCCATGCACACATCTCTCATACCCACTCGTCCCTAGGTGATGACAGGCCCCCCAGCGCACCAGCTTCCGCTCTCGGCACCAGGAGGGCCCCACCACCTTCCAACATGTACTCTGCCCCCTCACCCCCTCTCACTAGGTCAGGGGGCACCATACACTCCTGCCCACCCTCTGTCTCTCACTCAGGGGTGGGCACTCATACATAATATAGTTAATGTATATAAGTAATAAAACTTCATTTATTTTTTAATATTTTTTATTATAAAATTTAAAAAAAGAGGGCAACATAAAACTAGTGGGATATTTGACCTTGTTTTTGTGAAACTAATGCATCAATGTCTGATTCGATGAGAGTGGTTGCAATTCTCAGTGAGTTCTCAAGGTGCTCATCAGAAATTTTAATTCTAATTTTACTCTTCCTGTGTTTCATCCTTGAAAATAGTTGCTCACAAATGTATGTGCTGCCAAAAAGTGATGTCATGAATAAGGCATGATTGTGAAGCGAGGGATATTTTTCTCCTTTCAGATGCCTCAGTTTTCAGTTTTCATGTAATTCATAGAATCAAAGAACGGGAAAAGGTGTTGCATGCCAAAATACCAGAGATGGGGAGATGTTGTTTTATGATTTATATTTTTCTAACAAGAATCCTAGGGTTCATCAGTTGAAGCCAGATGCCAAATATATACATTTTGAAATACAAAATTCTATTTGTTTTAAATATCTGATTGGATCCAACCGCTGTTCTTTCATTCAAAAAACGACTTTTGGTTATCTTAAACATCATTTTTATTTGGTAAATGGGAAGCATTTTTATTTCATCTGTAGTTTAAAAACTGAAGAAAACCCTTGTGAGTTTAATACAAGTCATTTACAAATTAGCAGCAGATTCCAATTTACCTTCTCCCTATCTTCTATCTACTATTGTCTCCTGTATTCAAAAGAAGGCCACAGAATGAGAATTTGAAAACTTCTGGCAAGAGTCCACTCACCAGCTTTTGAGGCAATCATTATTATTTCTACATTCCTATTCATATATTTTTTAAGGAAACGTTGCCGGCAGGAATTTATCTCCAGCGTTGGCTGGATATCGTATTATTTGGGCTGGGATCTGTAACTGTCAAAACTGCAGCAAGCATGCTTAGGAGACATCAGTGGAATAAGCTCTATTTAGCCTACATGAATTTATACATGAGCAATATTTCTTTTATTATCATTATTTTAGTGTTTTTATTGATAACATTTTTCTGCTTTTCATTGATGAACAGTCTTGGTTATGTGTAAATGGGCAACTGGAATTGTATTTCATTAGCATTTCAAAGCTAAAAGATTGTTTTCTGAGGGACTATTTGTCTTATACAAAGGGAAGGAAAGAATGAAGAGTTAAGTGGGAAGCTTGTATTGTACATAGCTATATAATTTAAACAGCCTCCAAATATGCCTTTTCAAAGCATAAATTAATTACTTCTAACCCCATCTGTCTTAAATAATAATCTGTTCCACAAATGATAGACTAATTCCTAATTAAGATATGCTAATGAGACTGACCACATATCATTCAAAACTTGAGTCTGATAAAAAATTCTTGCTGTTCCCTGGTTATCTTACTTTTCCACTCCTAAACTTTGCACTGGATTTCTCTCCCCTAGTTTGATAGCACTGTGATGTATTCACTAATGATTAATTTATGCTAATGGTCTTTCATCTCTGCAGATGTCAGCACTGAAGAGCTCACACACAGTATCCTTCAAACTCTAATTGCTCTGTGTTATTTAAAGGAACAATGTGTCTTTCCCTCTCCCCCCATCTGGGGTTTATGAAGAAAGTTTTCCATGTCTTACCATATACTGTATTAATTTAATTTTACAAATTTGAATGTTACAAATTACATGCCTTTTGTTCCTCTGAATCCTGTAGATCAGATTTTTTTTCCAGTCTGGTGTGCTTCAGAATTTCTAGCAATGAGGCACTAGTCCCAACACTTCTGGAGGAAAGCTGCTAATGAAGTTGGGTTTCATCAAATAGAGTGGGCTACACCTATCGGTTAAAAAATGGAAAAGGAAAATTTAAGCCTGATCACTTGATAAAGAGAAACTTCTTTTGCTGTTATCATCATCATGACATAATCCTTTAAGAGTGCATAGCTGTATTTCTCTATTGGTACCTCAGCCAGGGAAATCTTTTATGGTGAACAAGTGAGAGAGGATGTCAACTCTGCCAAGGAGTGAAGTTATCCTGCTACAAATCATTAAGGCTAATGGTAAAGAACCATCAAAATCTGCAGAAAAAATGATTTTCAGTAGAATTTGATTGGCTTCCTAAAACTCCAGAATCAATATATGGAATAAGAGACACAGGAGAAGCGAAGGAGGGAGGGAGAGAGAGAGAGATCCTTGGAAGGTAATTATCCATGCATTATAGCAATGTCATTTTGACATAACCAATACTGTAACTCTTGATTCAAAGTGATTTCTAGTTTCTCCAAGACACACATCTTTTTCCCCGTAATCGTCTGAATTTGATTGCCTTCTGAATCTCAACAACAGAACAAAACATTTCACTTCTGGTGAGGATTCATGGCGAACTAGACGCCCCTGAAGTAGCAGGGACAGCATTAGGGTGGAGATCAGCAGTTAGATGGCGAATTCTGGAAGGCGAATTCTCTCCGGAAAAAGGAGAGATTGTGAGATTGTCCAGTTGTACTCCGGGCAGCTGCTCTTCATGAGTAGACTGCAGGAACTGAGGTTTTTGTGGCTGACCTGTGAGTCAAGCGGCTGGGAGTTGAGGGATTTCAACCAAGCTCACAGCCATAATGTAGCCAAATGGGCGTAAGGTTCGCGGAGCCTCATTTCTTAATCACTTTTGGAAATTGCTTCTTAACTGCTTTTTAACTATTAGGAACCTTTGGATGGACAACTTTTATAGCACTCACTGGGTGAGTTTCCTTCAATCCTTAGTGCAAGAAGTTTTAAATACAAGTTTAAAAAAATCTTTTTTTGGAATAAACAGCAAAAGGGTGATTAGAATGTTGATTTTGGAAAGTTACAAATGGACTAAGGGTCCAGATGGATTTGAAATAAGATTTTGAAATTAATTATAAGAATCCTTCCCGCAGAAAATTGCTTTTGTTTTGAATTCTTAAAAAAATGATAGGATGGGACTTTGAAGTTTGGACACTAGAGAGAACCAGAAGGAACTAAAGATTATAATTAAAGGAGAACACTTAAATTTGACTTACTAATACAGAATGGAGCAAAATACTTTAACATTGGACGTATTGAAGGATATTTGTGAACAATGGACCCAGAAATTAATTTTAAGAGTGTCTGCCTCTATAGATTTTGTTGTTTATTCGTTCAGTCGCTTCCGACTCTTCGTGACTTCATGGACCAGCGCACGCCAGAGCTTCCTGTCGGCCGTCACCATCCCCAGCTCCCCCATGGTTGAGTCCGTCACCTCCAGAATATCATCCATCCATCTTGCCCTTGGTCGGCCCCTCTTCCTTTTGCCTTCCAGTTTCCCTAGCATCAGCTTCTTCTCCAGGGTATCCTGTCTTCTCATTATGTGGCCAAAGTACTTCAGTTTTGCCTTTAATATCATTCCCTCAAGTGAGCAGTCTGGCTTTATTTCCTGGAGTATGGACTGGTTTGATCTTCTTGCAGTCCAAGGCACTCTCAGAATTTTCCTCCAACACCACAGTTCAAAAGCATCTACTGTATCTTCCTTCGCTCAGCCTTCCTTATGGTCCAGCTCTCACAGTCACAGGTTACTACAGGGAATACCATTGCTTTAACTATGTGGACCTTTGTTGTCAGTGTGATGTCTCTGCTCTTAACTATTTTATCAAGATTTGCCATTGCTCTCCTCCCAAGAAGTAGACGTCCTCTGATTTCCTGGCTGCAGTCAGCATCTGCAGTAATCTTTGCGCCTAGAAATACAAAGTCTGTCACTGCCTCCACTTTTTCTCCCTCTATTTGCCAGTTATCAATCAAGCTGGTTGCCATAATCTTGGTTTTTTTGAGGTTTAACTGCAACCCAGCTTTTGCACTTTCTTCTTTCACCTTCGTCATAAGGCTCCTCAACTCCTCCTCGCTTTCAGCCATCAAAGTGGTATCATCTGCATATCTAAGATTGTTAATGTTTCTTCCAGCGATTTTAACTCCAGTCTTGGATTCCTCAAGCCCAGCACGTCGCATGATGTGTTCTGCATACAGGTTGAATAGGTAGGGTGAGAGTATACAGCCCTGCCGTACTCCTTTCCCAATCTTAAACCAGTCCGTTGTTCCGTGCTCTGTTCTTACCCTTGCTACTTGGTCGTTATAGAGATTCCTCAGGAGGCAGACAAGATGACTTGGTATCCCCATACCACCAAGAACTTGCCACAATTTGTTATGATCCACACAGTCAAAGGCTTTAGAATAGTCAATAAAACAAAAATAGATGTTTTTCTGAAACTCCCTGGCTTTCTCCATTATCCAGCGGATATTGGCAATTTGGTCTCTAGTTCCTCTGCCTTTTCTAAACCCAGCTTGTACATCTGGCAATTCTCGCTCCATGAATTGCTGGAGTCTACCTTGCAAGATCTTGAGCATTACCTTACTGGCATGTGAAATAAGTGCCACTGTTCGATAGTTTGAACATTCTTTAGTGCTTCCCTTTTTTGGTATGGGGATATAAGTTGATTTTTTCCAATCTGATGGCCATTCTTGTGTTTTCCAAATTTGCTGGCATATGGCATGCATCACCTTGACAGCATCATCTTGCAAGATTTTAAACAGTTCAGCTCGGATACCGTCGTCTCCTGCTGCCTTGTTATTAGCAATGCTTCTTAAGGCCCATTCAACCTCACTCTTCAGGATGTCTGGCTCTAACTCACTGACCACACCGTCAAAGCTATCTCCAATATTATTATCTTTCCTATACAGATCTTCCGTATATTCTTGCCACCTTTTCTTGATCTCTTCTGCTTCTGTTAGGTCCTTACCATCTTTGTTTTTGATCATACCCATTTTTGCTTGGAATTTACCTCCGATGTTTCTAATTTTCTGGAAGAGGTCTCTTGTCCTTCCTATTCTATTGTCTTCTTCCACTTCCGTGCATTGCTTGTTTAAAAATAATTCCTTATCTCTTCTGGCTAACCTCTGGAATTTTGCATTTAATTGGGCATATCTCCCCCTATCACTGTTGCCTTTTGCTTTCCTTCTTTCTTGGGCTACTTCCAGTGTCTCAGCAGACAGCCATCTTGCCTTCTTGGTTTTCTTTTTCTTTGGGACGTTTTCTGTTGCCGCCTCCTGAACAATGTTGCGAACTTCTGTCCATAGTTCTTCCGGGACCCTATCTACTAAATCTAGTCCCTTAAATCTATTCTTCACCTCCACTGCATATTCCTTAGGAATATTAGTGAGCTCATATCTAACTGATCTGTGGGTCTTCCCTATTCTCTTTAGTCTGATTCTAAATTTTGCAATAAGAAGTTCGTGATCTGAACTACAGTCAGCTCCAGGTCTTGTTTTTACCGACTGTATAGATGTCCGCCACCTTTGGCTGCAAAGGATGTAGTCAATCTGATTTCGGTGTCGACCATCTGGTGAAGTCCATGTATAAAGTCGTCTTTTATGTTGTTGGAAGAGAGTGTTTGTTATGCACAGTGAGTTGTCTTGGCAAAATTCTATCAGCCTATGTCCTGCTTCATTTTGTTCTCCCAGACCATGCTTGCCTGTAATTCCAGGTGTCGTCTGACTACCCACCTTAGCATTCCAGTCTCCTGTAATGAAAATAACATCTCTTTTTGGTGTATTATCCAGTAGGTGCTGCAGATCCTCATAGAACTGATCTACTTCTGCTTCTTCAGCATCTGTGGTTGGGGCGTATATTTGGATCACTGTGATGTTAAACGGCTTACCCTGAATTCGATTTGAGATCATTCTATCGTTTTTTGGATTGTATCCAACACTGCTTTAGCCACTTTATTATTAATTATGAAGGCTACTCCATTTCTTCTGTGGTCCTCTTGTCCACAGTAGTAGATCTGGTGGTCATCTGATGTGAAGTGGCCCATTCCAGTCCATTTCAGTTCACTGACACCTAAAATGTCTATATTTAATCTAGACATCTCACCAATAACCACATCCAATTTGCCCTGGCTCATAGATCTTACATTCCAGGTTCCTATGGTGTGTTGATCTTTAGAACATCGGATTCGTCGTTCACCACCAGCACCGTCGGCCGCTAGCCGTCCTTTCGGCTTTGAGCTAGCTGCGTCATCACATCTGGGGCTAGTTGAACGTATCCTCTGTTCCTCCCCAGTAGCATTTTGACCATCTTCCGACCTGGGAGTCCCATCTTCCGATGGTATATCGACATATCTCTGGTTGTACCATTTAGTTTTCATGGCAAGAATACTGGGGTGGGTTGCCATTACCTTCCCCAGGGATCGTATTTAGTCTGACCTCTCTGCCACGACCTTCCCTTCTTGGGTGTCCCTTCACGGTTTAGCTCATGGTTTCATTGAGGTGCTCAAGCTCCAGCACCACGACAAGGTAACGATCTCCTTTGCTGGAGGCCTCTATAGATAGACTGTGTTTAAAAGATGTTATGGAAGAGGAACAAGTTTTACCAGACAAGACTGAGACTGATTTAAAAGGGGATTTAAAAATGACAGGCTACAAGAATGATAAGTCTATCTTCTCTATTTCCATCCCAATCTGCCCCCCAAAAATGAAGCAATGGTATGCATTATGATGCTTTTCCATTACAGTTTATGGACAAATTATTATTATAGTGGTGTTTCAAATGGGCTTGGTGGGGGTGAGTGAAGCCCCCTTGGATTGTTGGGTTTGTTGGTTTGTTTTGTTCCTGTTTGGTTCTTGTCATTTTTTATCTCCTTATTTTTGTTTCTTATTGTTTTGTTTCTTTCTTCCTTTTTTAATGGCTTTACTTGTGAGCTATCCAGAGTAGTTTATTTACAAATTTAATAAACAAATTATTTTTTTGTTCAAATTGAATCTCAAATTGGTTCAAATGTAATCAGTTTGCCCTTGAATCTCAAACTCAAATCATGCCCTCACTAAATCTCAAATCCCCAATTTGAATTGAATCAGGGCTATCATATGCACCTGTTCTTTGTAGTGGGAGTGGTAGAGATAAAAGGAGAGACCCTTCTTTTCCTTTCCAAACCCCCAAATCAACATTGTGTGGATGTAGACTATGCCTTTTTCAGGACTGTACTCATTGCATCTGATGAAGTGGACTCTAATCCATGAATGCATATACAATCATCTTTAAGTTTCTTAAGACTTCTTGCTGTTTTTGCTGCAGAAGATTAACATGGTTACCCTTGTTTGGTGCAGAAGATTAACATGGTTACCCTTGTTTGGTGCAGAAGATTAACATGGTTACCCTTGTGGAAACTGCCTGTTATCTTCTCAAGTGAAGCCTTTTTTTTCTTTTAAGGAGACAAGAGGAAACGCCCCCCTGCGCCGCCGCACGCCCCCCCGCGCTGCTGCACGCCCCCGTGCTGTTGCCGTGCGCGCGCGTGCCGCCTCACGCCCCCTGTGCCGCCGCACGCCCCCTGTGCTGCCGCCGTGCACGCGCTGCTGCACGTCTTCTTGTGTCGCCGCTGCGCGTGCACGCCGCCACACCACCGCTGCGCCGCCACCGCACTGCCGCTGCCGTGTCGCCAGCGGCGGCACTTTGGAAAGCCCTGTTCTATGCCATTGACCAAATCAGGTTGGTTTATATGATCTGCTTTCCCCAGGGCAAGAGAGTGCTCTAGAGATTCACCTGCACAAGTTACAACTGAGCACATTTTTTTGCTTCCTCTGCCAAGTTATCTGTTGAACTTCACACAGGCCTGTTAGCATCCAAAACAGCAGATCCTGAGGAGTATGGAAGGGATGTGGTCCTGATCTTCCAGCACTATAACACTTCATATCTTACCCAAGCTGTAGTGGACAAAAAAATAATTGGAATATATGCAGGGCAAAGGATTCTTAAATGAAATTCAATTCTGCAACAATATTTATTAATTTCTTCCTTCTTTAATGTAAGAAGATGATAGTGATAGCTTCTTCTCGGTTGAATGATTCATACTTGCAGATCTTTTAGCACAGAAATAACTTGCCTTTTTCAAGCACTTCCTTTTTCTTGACTAAATACTTAACTGATTAGATATTGCAAAGAATTTGTTTATTGTTGTTCAGGACCAAATTAACCATGACAGGATATTTAAAGCCAGTTCCTCTATATTTTACAGAATAAACTAGCCTGTGGAGCACTCATATTCCACATGACTCATTTGGACTGTTTGCTGAAAATTTGACCATCAGCTTACTTGCAAATGCAGAAGAAGTTTTCATGTTAAAATGGATCTGAAGCTAAAACTGACAATGCCCAGTTTCTCAGAACTTTGTTAAAGTTCCACACTATGCTGACAATATTGATATTAAAGTATGAATCATACATGTGTTCTAATTACCTGTAGACCAAACAAAGTTTATTAAGTGATCTGTTGATCTGCCTGAATATTATATGTGATCTATTGTCTTGGAGCATCTAATGGATATTCTTCTTTCCTATAACTTAACTTCCTATAAGTCTATTGTACCAGTAATTTTCTCCCAGCTGTGCTCAATTCTTGTATTAGAGCCTTGATAGAGAAAATTGATCTCAATGGTCTGGAAAGAGAACTGCAGGAGTTACGATTCCCCTTCCCTTTAAATTCTCAACTCTGAGAAATCCCAATAGGATATTCACCCTCCATAGTCATTGGAAGCTGCTTTCTGCCCGGTAAGATTATTTGTCCATTTAATCAAGTATAAATGTTTCTGATTGGCAGAAGTTTTTCACATTGCCTACTTTTTTCCCTGACTTTACTGGGGACTCAGTGTAACAGCTTCTGCATTCAATGTATTTCTCTAGTACTGAATTGCAATCAGGAAGTTGCATTAGCATATCTCCAAAAAAAAGGGCTACCTAAAACCTCTGATTATATACACAGCAGGATATTTTTCTTATCTGTTTCTCTGTTCATGAAATTCTAGTCAATGACACCAATAATAATATCTAGAAAAAATGAAACATAAAATAAACTTATATACAATTATAATATGGTGCAATAATTGATTAAATAGACTAGCAAAGGGAAAAGCCTGATTTGAGTTGAACTTGATCCCTGCTAACTTCCTGGACACATCTATGCAGCCTTCTTGGCAGGATATGGAAGTGTTTTGTCACCGCCTTCTCTGGGGACATTTTTTCCCACTTCCCAATCTAGTCTATAGCTCTGAAATTTCCTGGTGGTCTTCTACTCAAATACAAACCAGGTTCATGAGATCTTACCTTTCCAAGATAGCCAAACTCAGCTAGATTGGCTTAAATAGACTAGTTAATGTCTAAAAGTAAGGTTACCTAGCATCAAGTGGGTCCTAAGTATGCAAAACCCTGCTGAGGCTCCTCGAAACAGCAAATCTAGAACTGAAACAGAATAAGATGGATAGATTTAGTAGGGGAATGGTTTAAGTTAAATACTAGGACATGTAAATAGTGGGAAATTCTTGACGTTTATATTGGTGTCATGTAGTCATCTGCAAATTACTGCTTTGTATCCATCAAATATATGGGATTCAGAACTAGTCTGTCAGGGGAAGCAGAGAGGAGGGCGGAGCACTGGATAAGAAGCGAGCACGCAGCTCTGAGAGCCTAGCCTATTTCCCCAAACGTCAGAAGAAAGCTCCACCCTAGGTTGAGCTGATATACTTGGGAATCTTCAGGCACTGTTAGTTTAGCAGGATTTCTGCTTGTAGGTATGCAATAAACACTAGAGACTAGAGTCCTGGCCTCGGCGTGTTATTTCTGCATCTACACATGACATAGTCCCATCATATTAAAGAGGAGGCAGCCAGAGGCAACTGCAGCTCACCACAATGATGCCAAAATGATAAAGCTTGTGCCATGATGTCATGCCACAAGTTCTTGTGTCATTATATTGCACACAAGTAAGGAGCAGAATTTTCATGGCAGCATCACAGCATATGTTTGGTCACTTGACCCCCTCCATCGACATCCATGGATGTAGTATACAAAGTGTAAATGTATTTATTACAGATATTTGTATGCCACCTCTTCAAATAACTCTAGATGACTTACACCAAAATCATTCATAAAATCCATACTGTACATATTCAAACCATAACATCTTTAAATATCTACTGTTTCCATAAAATTCTCTCCCCAAAAGCTCTGTGGAAAAGGAAGGTTTTCACCTGTTTCCTAAAAATAAAAACGTGAGGGCTTCCCTGACCTCAGAAGATAAGCTGTTCTAAAGTGAGAGAACTGCGACTAATAAATATTGCCACCTTCCAGTTTCTCTAGGGACAAGGTCTGGCAGCCTTCCCTCCCATCTAAACTGTGCAAGATTGCAGATTCTGCCTGGGGAATATGATCCCCAAAGTAACAAGGGCCCACCCCAGCTGGCAAAAACTTAGAAATACTGTAAAAGAAAGACCCATGGAGAAATTATAAGTCAGATGAATATAGTTCAAAAAAGAGGCACACTCTTTAAGTCACTATTCATACACAAAGAAGCATACATAAC
Source organism: Charina bottae (assembly GCA_023362775.1). Classification (NCBI taxonomy): domain Eukaryota; kingdom Metazoa; phylum Chordata; class Lepidosauria; order Squamata; family Charinaidae; genus Charina; species Charina bottae. The sequence goes on along the minus strand of JALMGJ010000006.1, from coordinate 36,816,170 downwards.
TTAAAGAAAGCAAATTTCATGTATTATTAAGACAGTCCCAAATTAAGAGCTGAATAATTCAATGATAAAACAAAAGTGTGGGAAGCAAAACACTATCCCTATTAAACACACATACCATACACTCTTGTATATGGAATTCTGTATATGATTCATACAGACTTATTAATCTAATTTGTGACTAATTTTACCTAAATCCCATCCTTCAGAGACTTAAAAGTGACAAAGAAAGGTGTGGTTATTCGGAGTACTGATTTTATTTTATTTCCTATTTATCACCATTTTTAAAAAGGGATTACAGTTAATGGGAGAGCACAAGTTTTGCGAGAATAAAGTTTCCCTGATATTTCCAAACAAAGTTATCACAGCTGGGGTTTAAAAGCACTACTATACAGCTGCTACTAATCAGGAAATATAATAGTGAATTAGATCGACCAATAATCTATGGATGAATCCCATGTTGAGATTTGGGTTTCAGATTCATGAAGCCCAACAAAACAGCCCCCAGGGAGAAAAAAAAAAAAGGGGGGGGGGTAAACAGCCTATGGCAAGATGGGAGGGACTTGTGGGAAACACAGTGGTGCTGCATTCAAAATGAAAAAAGATCCTTTTTAGGATTTGGTTCTTGTCTAATCTAAAAGCCTGTGGTTAAATACTGTATTTGTAACCACAGGCTAATTGTATGTTTTCTTTATGATCGGAATCTCAGAATGATATAACAAGTTTAGTAGATGTACACCACTGATGATATCAGTGCTTGAACAGAAACACAGGATGATTAAAAAAACTGGTTGTAGTTGGCTGAAGATGGTCATGTTTATCAAGTGTGAGGAACTTTATTTTTTTGTAATTTGTATCTTTAGCAATAGAACATCTTAACTGTACTAAAGACAGTATTGCCAGGAGTGATAATAATATACAGACCATATGTGAGATTAAACAGACAAGCATCCACTCACACTGAAGATTTCTGATCCCTTCTTTACCAATTGATTGATGGGGGCAAATACGGTGACTTTTAACCAGTAACCTATTTTATTATTTATTTATTTATTTATTTATTATTTGGATTTATCCCCGCCCATCTCTACCATGGTAGACTCTGGGCAGTTTACAATCACAATATAAAAAGTTAAAAGACTATACATTTAAAAACTACTATAAAAATAAAAAATAAAAATCCAAAAGATGGTATGTTCTTAAAAGGAGGATATTACTAAGCTAACCACCCCCAGGAGGAACTATTATTTCCTTCGTTCCAGGCAAGGCGGCAGAACCAGGTCTTTAAAGATTTCCTGAAGGCCAGGAGTGAGGGTGCCCGTCTCGCCTCGGGGGCAAGTTATTCCACAGGGCGGGTGCTATCGCAGAGAAGGCACGCCTCCTGGACCCCGCTAGATGGAATTCTTTTGATGATGGGATCCAAAGCATGCCCTCCCTGCATGATCGGGTGGGGCGGGTAGATGTGATCAGGACAAGACGGTCCCTCAGATACCCTGGTCCCATGCCATGTAGGGCTTTAAAGGTGATAACCAACACCTTGAATTGGATCCGGAAGCAAACTGGTACCCAATGCAGCTCATGGAGTAGCGGTGTTACATGTGCCGATCTCATAGCACCCAGAACTACCCGTGCAGCTGCATTCTGGACCAGCTGAAGCTTCCAGATACTCTTCAAGGGTAGCACCATGTAGAGCGCGTTGCAATAATCTATATGGGAGATGACAAGGGCATGAGTGACTGTTCGGAGGGCCTCCTGATCCAGGAAGGGGTGCAACTGGCGCACAACCCGAAGCTGTGGAAAGGCCTTCCTGGCCATGACTGCCACCTGCTCCTCGAGCAGGAGTCGTGAGTCCAGGAGGACCCCCAAGTTTCGCACTGAATCTGAATGGGGCAGTGCCACCCCATCCAGAGTTAAAGATGACAACTTCCTGGGAATTGAGAGGCCATCAATTCACAGCCACTCCGTCTTACCAGGGTTCAGCTGAAGCCTGTTGTGCCCCATCCAGGCCCCTACAGCCTCCAGACACTGAGAAAGGGTGTCCACTGCAACACTTACTTCACCCGGGACGGAGATGTACAACTGATACCTCATCCCGTGGTGATGGATGATCTTGCCCAGCAGCTGCATATAGATGTTAAATAGGAGAGGAGAGAGAACCGAACCCTGCGGCACCCCACACAAGAGGGGCCGAGGGTCAGATCTCTCCTCTCCTATTACCACCGATTGGGAACAGTCCCGGAGGAAGGAGGCGAACCAGCGTAAAACAACGCCACCCACCCCCAACTCCCTGAGCCGCCCCAAAAGGATACTGTGGTCGACAGTATCGAAAGCCGCTGAGAGGTCCAAGAGAGCGAGAATGGATGCACTCCCTCCATCTCGCTCCCGCCAAAGATCATCCATAAGCATGACCAATGCAGTCTCTGTCCCATATCCCGGCCTGAAACCTGACTGAAAGGGGTCTAGATAATCCGTTTCATCCAGAATCCTCTGGAGTTGCAGCGCCACCACCTTCTCAACCACCTTTCCCAAAAAGGGAAGGTGGGAGACAGGACGAAAGTTGTTTAAAACAGTAGGGTCCAGGGAAGGCTTCTTGAGGAGGGGGTGCACCAACGCCTTCTTAAAGACCACCGGAAACACCCCCTCCCCCAAAGATGTATTAATCATCACCTGGACCCAACCACATGTAACCTCCCGGGCTGACTATACCAGCCAGGAGGGACACGGGTCTAGATGACAAGTGGTGGCGTTTACAATCTGGAGGATTCTGTCTACTTCATCAGGCCCAACAGGATCAAACTGTTCCCAGATAACAGGGTAGGTACGTACCTCTGGCATCTCCCCAGATTGTGCCTCACACTTAGAGTTTAACTTGGAATGTATCTGAGCAATTTTGTCCTGCATATGCTCCATAAACTCTTCTGACCGGCCCTGTAAATGGGTCACCAAGTCCATCCAACCCAAAAGGGAATCTAGTAATCTTAAACAGGGCCGTCGGGCGGCATTCTGCAGACGCAATAAGAGCGGAGAAATAATCACGTTTCGCCGCTCTTACCACCACAAGGTAGGCCCTAATAGCAGCTCTAGATTGTGTCCGGTCAGATTCAGTCTTTGTCTTCCTCCAGCGGCACTCCAGACGTCTTTTAACCCTCTTCAAAACCCTCAACTCCTCCGTGAACCACGGGGAGTGACAGGTTGAACGAGGCAAGAGAGGTCGCATAGGCACGATCCTGTCCAAGGCCCTGGCTGCCTCTTTATTCCAAGTTGCGGCCAAGACCTCCGCTTGACCGTGCCGCAGATCTTCAGGTATAATCCCCAGCTCCTTCTGAAACCTCATTGGGTCCATAAATCGCCGGGGGTGGACCAATCTAATAGGTCCAGCCTCCCTGTGGAGTGGGGCAGCACAAGAGAGCCTCAGGGTCACCAGGGCGTGGTCTGACCATGACAATGGGGACAGATCTAACTCTCCCCTCAGATCACATTGCCACTGCTCTGACAAGAAAACTAAGTCTGGCGTGAGACTACTGTCTCAAGTCGGGTCCTGAATAATCTGCGACAGGCCCATGGCTGCCATGGTAGTCATGAACTCCCGAGCCGCCTCCGAGGCCCGTCCCAGGGACGGCAGATTGAAATCCCCCAAAACCATGAGACTGGGGAACTCCACTGCCAACCCCGAGATGGCCTCTAGCAGCTCGGGCAGGGAGGTTGCTACGCAGCAGGGAGGCTGGTACAGTAGCAACACTCCCAACTGTGCTTGGGAACCCAACCTGAAAAACAGGGTCTCACAGCCGGACACTTGTGGAGCAGCGCCCCTGGAGGCCATAAGACACTCTCGGATGACAACTGCCACCCCGCCTCCCCTGCCCCGTTTTCTAGGCTGATGCCACACTCGAAACCCGGCTGGACACATTTCCGAAAGGGCAACCCCTCCTTCTGGGCCCAGCCAGGTCTCTGTTATATTATGTTTTAGATGAACTGTATTCTCTTGAACTTTTATTAATGATGTTTTACTATCAATGGCTTACAATTTATCTTTTGTAGAAATTCATTTTACCATATTTTATTTTTATAATAAACCACTTTGGCTATTTTTTTACTATTTTTTTTACTATTTTTTTTTGCTAGGGAAAGTGGAAGGCAAAAGGAAGAGGGGCCGACCAAGGGCAAGATGGATGGATGATATTCTGGAGGTGACGGACTCAACCGTGTGGGAGCTGGGGATGGCGACGGCCAACAGGAAGCTCTGGCGTGGGCTGGTCCATGAAGTCACAAAGAGTCGGAAGCGACTGAACGAATAAACAACAACAAAAGTAGGATAAAAATAAATATTGTATTGATAAAATCCAATTAGGAATGCCAAAAATGAAAACTTTTTAGAAGAAGGGGGAAATAATAGGAGGGACTGGATAAACTATTCATCCTGCTCACTTCTGGAGTATTTTTTAAAATATATATTAATCCAAATATAAAAGATTAGCATATGGAGGGAAAATGAAATGAAACATGAAGAGCAAACAAAATACAACATTAAAGGAAAACAGCATAATCCTATTCTCAAATAATGTTTTCTAAGGGTCAGTTTGAAGGTTATTCTTTAGAAGCTGAATTAAGCAAGTTAAAATAACAATTTTTGATTTGCCTACTCCAATTTGGTCCTTGATTCTCCTGAAAACGATGGGTCCTTTGTGCTTAAACAAGAATGGATATGCTATTTTGGAAATGGAAAGGATTGTTGTTGGTGATGGATTACAGAGATTAAATGTCTCTAGGCCAATTTACTAAAGCATTAACAATGGAAGGATTCAGAAGATCAGTTGTAGCAGCCTTAAGTTATCTGGCAAAATTATTACCTCTGAATTTAAAGCCTCCTTTCTTGTAGAGTGGCCAGAAATTAGACAATTTCTGCACATCAAAATGAATTAGAGTATCATTTCCTGCCTCTGAAGTGTCCCTTTACAAACATCTTGACTTTTATCCCTAAGTGAAGCATACTTCCAACTTCATCTGCTCATGTTGAACTCAAGCTCTTTGAATTCAGATTTGAGAGTATATTGGGTAGCTGGGGGTGGATGTGAATTCATAGAGATTTTAAGACATATTAGGAAATGTTCAGCAAACTAAATCATTTTGCTTAACTAATCATAAAAAAAAATTCTCATCCCCACTTTTTTTTACCCCAAAGATTTATTAGCCCTCTGCATAGTAGAGCAACTTACTACTTGCCAATATAATTGTCAGCACATTAATGCCAAAGCCAGAGCTTTGTAATGGCAATAATTTGCTGTAATCTTATAGGATTCTTTTAAATTGACATTAGTTGATTATATCTAATTTTTAATTAAATTCCCCAAATGGCAATACTTCAATTTTACTTTCTTAAATTGGAAATCTCTGAATGTTATCCCAGGCACCTATGGGTATAATCATAATTGGTTTTGGCAATGCTCAAATGAAACGTTCATCTTACTTCACAGTCAGCCCTCCAAGCGGTTAGTCACGATGTAAATCAAGCTTCGGTAACTGTGCTTTCCTTCCTGCCATAAAGAACATTTCCTTTAGATGTCCAGAATAAATGGGACACCCACTAATGGTTCTCTATACTATTATTGCTTCATTTAGATGGCAGTCTAGTAACGCCTAGCACTACTATTACAGAAATACTGTAATGAGAAATGACAAACTGGCAAACATGAAGGAGAGCAAAGAACAGCAGAATGTATGTATGTATGTATGTATGTATGTATGTATGTATGTATGTATGTATGTTAAATCTACCCAATGTCTCAAGAGATCATCCCTGGGTTCCAGTCCAGAAACTACCTGTTTTTTTATCCATAATCCCTCCTCCTGAGTATAGTATATAGCTTCATGAGCACAGTGGTACAGTTAAAATCTTAGACTGTGGATGTAATAGTCTTATACTGTATGTTTTTTTCTCCTTCCTACTTGCACTGCCCTTCCATACTTAAAATTCTGCATATGTTAGATAAAAACAAACAGTTTACTAGCACTGTGTCAGGATGGAGGCTGAGTCCAAGGACTCCAATCTGGAAATAGAGGGGCCGATAACATTAGAAGCGGGGAAAAATGGAGTTGGCGCGAAATTTGAATTAGATCCAGAGCAGCTGATTGGAGGCAGCCCAGAAGGACACTCGCCTCCACCTATTAGCATGCGAGAACAGAGGTGGGAAAGGCGGGCAGAGCAACGCGAGGCGCGATTGGTTCCCACTCACAAATGGCACGAAAATCAAAAGGATAAAAGGTGAGTGCAGCATGGGCCCATTGCCGGAGACAACCATTCACGTTCCGTACTGCGTCATGTAGTGAATCGCGATCCCGTCGCCACACCAGAAGCCCTGCTTGGACCTTGCCTCGCTTCCATGCCAGAGTTTTGCCTTGCAACCCAGCCATGCTTCACGTTGGACCCTTGCCTCGCTGTTCCACCAAACTCCGTGCCAGAACCCCGTCCCACAGCACAGCCGCGCTTCGTGCCAGAACCTAGCCTTGCTGCTGCGCCCCATCCCGTGCTGGAATCTTGCCCAGCTCCTGCGTCCAGCCTTGAGCCAGTCTTGCCCTGCCTTCATGCCAAGCCTCGAGCCAGAACCTCGCCTTGCAGCCGCAGCGCCCAGTCTCGTGCCAGAGCCTTGCCTTGCCTTCACACCAAGCCTCGAGATAGAACCTCAGCCTGCAGTCACCACGCCAAGCCTCATACCAGCGCCGCGCCCTGCTGCCATGCCAAGCCCCATACCAGAGTCATTCCTCACCACAGCGTCAAGCCTCACGCCGGCGTCTTGCCTCGTGCACACCAGCCGGGAATGGAACACCGCAGGCCACCCGAACTCTGTGAGCATCTCGTGTCGCCCTTGTTTTTCTCTAGATCTATTTTTGTGTGTTTTAATTATAAATAAAGGACTTTATCCACACCTTCCTGCTTTGAGTCTTAGTCGGGACAGGACACACTGTTGAGAAAAGAAATACTATGAGCTTGTGCAGTTTTACAGCTGGTTTTGTGATAGCACTACCATTATCTATAGCAATCACATGGAGTTTGCTTCTATTGCCCTGATGCTAAATATATTAGGTTGGAAATAAGTAAAAAATGGGTCTAGGATAGGAAACGGTATAAGATGTAAGCTTTTGGTTAAAAAATTATTTAGGATCTGGGACTGTAAAGAATGAGTGGCATAAGGTAAAGGTAAAGGTTCCCCCCGCACATTTGTGCAGTCGTGTCCGACTCTAGGGGCCGGTGCTCATCTCCGTTTGTTAGCCGAAGAGCCAGCGTTGTCCGAAGATGCTTCCATGGTCATGTGGCCGCATGACACGCGCGGAACGCTGTTACCTACCCACCAAAGTGGTACCTATTAATCTACTTGCATTTGCATGCTTTTGAATTGCTAGGTTGGCAAGAGCTGGGGCGAGTGCAGTAGCTCACTCCGCATGCAGGGCTAGGGATTTGAACCTCCGAACTTGCGATCTTCCGATTGACAAGCCTGGCGTCTTACCCGCTGAGCCACCACGCCCCTTATGAGTGGCATAGGAGTAGAATAAATTGTCAATGTGGGTTAAAGTATTTGAAAGTATAGGGAAATCATCTAAGAATAAATGAGGCTGGACTTTCAGTTTTGGGCTGAAACCTTTATTTTGTAAATACAGAATTGTAGGTAGTCTTTTGGATTTGAAGAAGACATGCTGTTGTGCAGTTCGTATGTGAACACTGAGGTGGCTCTGCAGTCCCAGTCTGGAAGCTCAGAGTCTAGCACAATGGGAGCACTGGAAGTCCATTGTTGCAGTAACTGTGGGTGCTATTCTGTGACGCCACTCACGGTTTTCCATCAGTTTTTGGCCACGCCTCTCTTCAAGGCACAGGGCTCGCCAGCGGGTTCTGTCAGCAGCTGCAGCTTCTAGTTCCCTTGGCTGGATGTCACAGTGGCGTAGGGTTTCCTTCACAGTGTCTTTGTAGCGCTTGCATGGACAACCTCAAGGGCTCTTCCCAGTCTCCAGTTCACCATAGAGCAACTGGCAAGGCATATGGGGGTCATCCATTTTGATGACGTGTTCCACTCACCGCATCTGGACTCTCAAAATCAGGGACTCAATGCTGGTGGAGTCTGCATGATCCAAGACCTCCAGGTTGGAGACATGGTCTTGCCAACGAATGCTGAGGATGGTCGGAGGGCATGCATGTGAAATTTTTCCAGTTGTTTGATGTGTCGTCAGTACAGAGTCCAGGACTCACATCCATATAGGAGAGAAGGGATAACCACAGCTCTGTAGACTTTCAGCTTTGTGGAGATGCATATATTGTGTTGTTTGAGCACTCTAGTATGCAGCCGCCCCAGAGCCTGACTGGCCTTTCTGATCCTGCAGTCAATTTCTTTGTCCACAGACCCATCGCTCAAGATGATGTTTCCCAAGTATTTGAAGCTGTTTATGTTTTACACAGCACTGTTTTTCTTATATTTGCTATCAAAATTGACCTACAAAAAAACAAAATAGAGAATGCCAGTATTATATTCTGTTATTTCAATTACACCAAGAGACGAAAGAATTCCTATAGGAAAAGAAGAGCTCATCTTACAAGGCTGATGAGTTTCACCTAGGAAACAAGAGAAAATCAAACATGGTGTCACATAAAAGACAGCAGGATTACACTAACTATATTGAACAAACTATCGAAAATCCAGGTGTTTGTCATTGAGAGGTTCAAACATGCAAACAATGGCCTGTGGATTACCTTACACAATATGAGCTACCCTATAGTAGTCAATTCTATACTGGGTATATAATTGAGAAGACAAAGAAATCTCCCTCTTATCTTTGAAGTCATACAAGTTGCCAAAAGAAAGGAGGGAAATTACATGCTAGAACTCTCCAAAATTAATCTAAGCTTAATTTTCCAGAGGTATTTACTTTTTACACAGAAGCTTAAATGCTAATACCTAGCAACTGTTGGAACAAAATGTTAGACACATCTGTAAAATGCAACTGATAAAGGCTACAAACAACTCCCAGTGCTTCCCAAACTTGATGCTTCTTAGATATTTTGGGCTATGACTTTAATCCTCTGGAAGTTGGCTGTGCTTACTGCGGTTGATGGGAATTGCCATGCAAAATATCTAGAAATCAGAATCTCTATCTCTTAATTATTCACTCAGATGAGCATATGAATTTACCTTGATCCTTCTAGATTGGTAGAATTTAACAGGGATGTACACCACCAATAAACACAAGATTTGGCTTAGTTCTAGAAAAGGTCAAGCTAAATCACACTGCCCTAATTGATTCGAGCCCAACCCTGAAGCAAAATTCATGTCTTCCATTAACTAACATGGAAAAACACAAATAACTGTAATATTTAAAAAAAACATTTTAACCACAAGGGATGCCATTTGCATGCTACATAAATATAAATGTAGACCAGACTAGGAAACCAAAGTCACACAAGCTAATACTACTTTTAGTATAAAGATATGGTAACAGAATCTTGCAAGACTGAATGTGCTTCCCCCTCCCTCTCTTTATCTTTGTGAGAACTAGGGAGGGTCTCTCTGAGACGCTTACTCAGGTTACATATCTGGCCTGGCCAGTCGAGTTAAAAGTAGTCCCTCTCTCTCTTGTCACCTTTTAACAGAATATTTGATTTTTTAATTAATTAATTTGATATAGGGACAAATTGGAGGAGGGAGGTCTGTGTATGCTGTCTTGAGCTCCTAAAGGAAAGACAGAATATAAATCTAATGAACAAAACACTGGAAAGTCTTTGAGTAGGCAGAAGAGACGGTACAAGATTTAGACTCTTGTTTCAAGTTCTTCACACACTCTTTCTGCCTCTCTTCACAGGTAGAGACACTTCTGCTTTCCTTCTTTCCCTTGAATCATTAGTTCAAGGTTGACGTTTGTTTATAATTTCTGCATTCTTACTTTAAGAATCTCCCTGAGAATCCCTGTCCACTAACAAACCTTGATAGGCAAGAAGAAGCATAAAACTTTTTATAGTCTTGGACTCAGGGAAAAAAAAATATGTATGGAGCTTTCCCTCTCTCTCTACACACACACACACACACACACACACACACACACACACACACACGTAGGTGTATGCACACACAAACACACACACACACACAACATACAAACCAACTCCACATGGTATAATCCTTCCTGGAATACAATAACCCTGTTTACACTGTATGTTGAATGTTGTTGCATATAAAAACTTTCTGCTTGCCAGGGAGAACAGTAGCATAAACCTCTTCCTGACATGATAATTTTCTCAGAATCAATTGCCATGATGAGAAGAATTAAAGAAGCAAAGGATGATTGAGGCTACCAGATCTGAGCTGCACAAATCTAGATGACCACTAAATGGCAACAAAGAGTTAATATTTTCTGTATCTCTTTCCTGCCATTTAAGGGTCATCCAGATTTTGGCAACCAAGGTCTGTAGTCATTGCTGAGATTATCCATGGTAAGTGTGAAATGTATGCAACTATTGGGAAGACTGAAGAAATGTGACCACTCATCTTGCCTGTGTGTTTCAGGCCTGTATGTGTGACTTGCAATTATTTGTTATAAAATAATACAAAATATTTAGTTGGAGTAGCCTTGCCTAGGCAGACCCTCCTCCAGTCCTAGACAACCTCTCTGGCCACATCCCAGAGTCAGTTCAGGAGCTCTTGCAAAGAGATTCTCACCAGGAATCTCCTCAGGAAAAGGCAGACATCAAACAATATCCACCTGTAGACATTGCCCAGAATGGAAGGATGTAAGTTTCTCTGTTTTCCCTAGAGTCTTCCTGTTCATATCTGTATCACTATGCTTATCAGTGAAGTACAAAACTGCTTCGGTTTAAAAAAACCAAAAGCTAAACTGTGTTAGAAGTTTCCTAAAGAACTTGGTCAGATTAATAGCAAATGAATCTTGCAATAAACATGCAGCACTGAATTATGAAGAAGTTTGATGTGAACAGCGATCAGACTGTTAAGTAAGTGTTGAATCTGGTTAGGTTGTAACCAGTGGTTAGCAGGATGTAATAATAGCTCAGCTGCATTCTAATGCCACTAAGAGGGCAACCAAGTATCTGTTAACTTGGAAAGGCAGGAAAAATGGCTAGAGTTTAATATGTATATATAAAGGCTTGGACTTCTTTGCCCTTCAGGAGGCAAATCATACGTTGCGCACAAGGTTTCATTCTTGTCTACAATAAAGATTCTACTCTAGTCCAGTCAAGTCTGAATATTTTCTGCCAAGTTATGTCAATTGCTGAATAAGGGGAATAATGTTTGGAGAGCTGAGATTTTCTGTTGAATCCTGGCGTAAACTCATAAGAACCAATACTGTTGTAAAATAAAATAAAATAAAATAAAATAATAAAATAAAATAAAATAAAATAAAATAATAATAAAATAATAAAATAAAATAAAATAAAATAAAATGCATCTTCAAGAGGACATTGTATTTTAAACATTGGCTATCCTGAATACTTGTGTATGAAATTTAATTTTGTTAAGGTATTTTGCCTAGTGAAGTTTGAGTACTCTGCTGCTAACAAAGAGCAAAGAAAAGATTTAAATGTATATGCAAATGCACAGTTTTGTACAACTTAACCTATTTTGCATTACTTTTTTTTTCTGAAAGTAACAGATTTGTATTTCTCCCATGAAGCTTGCATATCATAATGTACAGTATTCTATGATAATTCCACAATTCTTTAGTTTTAAGAATTTATATTGCCTGCATATATTTCCTTTTCCCAGTGGAGCACCACTAGATGGAGCTCAAGAACATCCTGAATAATTCATGTGTTTTATAGAATGGTTAAACCTGTTGGATCCTGGTAATGACTCTTTGTGCAGTGCTATTTTTAATTGTTGCTGCCAACAGTGTGTCAGATACATCCATGTGGATACACACATACTGATGTAAACAATAGACAGACTCTTCCTCTTTAGTTGGATTATATTTCCATAGGGATTAACAGATTATGCTCAGTTTTATTTTTATTTATTTATTTTATTTATTTAATTTATCCCCGCCCATCTCCCTGAATAGGGCAGTTCCACATCAAGGCCCCATCCCATAGACTAGCAATATCCCTTTCAGAGAAACTTCAGACTGCTGAAAAATAAGCACAAAGTCATCCCCCCACCAAAATGGCTGGCATTTCAAAGTAGGGATAGAGCATTTTCTTCTTGACCCATCTGCTTTGGCTTTAAACAAAAATCCCACCCTGGGCCAGTTTATCCACTTTCCTTTTTTTTCTTTTCTATGTGATAATACCACTTCGTGCAATGGAAGAGGTATAAAATGCCTTCGAAAATGGACCTGAAAGCAAAAGAGAGCTGCTTCCCACCATAGGAGTTCCTTTCTATCTCACCCATTATTTTCTAACAACAGTGTTGCAAGCATTCATGTTCCCTCTTGGTTTGATGTGCTGGAACTAATTCAGAGCACTTTACTTTCCCCGCAGTCTCCTGAAAACAGACCTGAAACTTCCTAGGGGAAGCTCCATCTGCTCCCAGTTCTGGATTGTGTCATGTCATAATTATTCCTAAGCATGCCTCATTTAGTCAGATACGTACCAGACTGAAAAAGATCCATTGGTGTAAGCAAACATCTTGGACTACTGGAACATGCAGGCAAGTTGAGTGAATGTGTGAACTGGACCTTAACAGAGACACTATTACATGTTGCCAGACAGGTGTGCTGCAAGAATGGAGTGTCATGACTGAATGTACAGGAAAACAGTCAAATATAAGTACCTGACTAATGTAAGCAAAACCATTTATTTGGTAATTTGGCTTGGAGGCCTGGCAGCTTTCTAGAGAAACTTACATTCCTAGGGCTATTTGGGTGCCACAAAGTTATATGCTCATTCAGCCACATTCAGGAGGTCAGCAGCATGATTGTTAATATAGCTGCTGTGGCTTCCATGGTAAATGCTGTTGATGGTTGTGGTTCTGTCTCAGTGCCTGGAGGCTTTGCAGGTTTGGATGGGGAAGAACCGTCTCTGACTCAGTCCTACCAAGACATAGTGGCTGTGTGTGTTTGAACCGCCCAGATCTGGGGATACTCCAACTTTGACCTTAGATGGGGTGGTACTCCCCCATTCAAGGGTGGTGCACAATTTGGGGGTCTTCCTGGACTCACCGCTCCTGCTTGATGAGCAGGTGGCAGTTGTGGCCAGGAAAGCCTTTGCCCAGCTTCATTTGGTTGTACCCTTTCCTAGATTGGGAGACCCTTCAGAGAAACACTCATGCCCTGGTCACCTCATGGCTTGACTGCTGCAGTGCACAGCACTATGGGGCTGCACCTGAATCGCACCTGGAACTTCAGCTGGTCCAGAATGCAGTGGTGCAGGTAGTAATGGGCATGCCTTAGTATGCCCATGTAACACCTCAGCTTTGTGAGCTGCACTGGTTGCCAGTTTGCTTCCAGATGCGATTCAAGGTGCTGGTCACTACCTATAAAGCCCTAAATGACATAGGGCCTGGTTATTTGAGGGACCGCCTATCTCCCATAGAGTCTGCCCAGCCAGTTCGATGTGGCAGGGTTGGCACGCTCCAGGTTCCATCAATTAAATAATGTCATCTTTCGGGACCCTGGAAATGTGCCTTCACAGTAGCAGCACCTGCACTCTGGAATGAGGTTCCCCCTGAGATTTGAAACTGGTATTTTGTAGGGCCCTGAAGACATGGCTGTTCGCCCAGGCCTTTGGTGAAGACGATTGACGTCCCTTTTCCTCCTTTCCCTTGTTCCCATCCAGGTTTGTTTTCCTGCCTTCTTGCCATCTTGTTTCTTTGTTTTGTGTTTTTTTTTTACTGTGACTTGTTATTAAATGTTTTTAACAATTTGTAAACTGCCCAGAATCACTGGGAGTTGGGCGGCATATAAATTTAATAAATTATTATGGTTGGTCACACAGTCAGCCAGATGTTTAGACTGGATATGGCATTTTTGTCCACCTATCGAGTCCTTCCCAAGGACCTGGGATAGGCAGATGTTATTGTTTGATGGTGTTAAAGTATTGTTGCAGGATATACAGTAAGCAGTTCCAAGTAAAGCTGCGTTTTGCAATTGATTGATGGTGATTTTGTCAATGCCAATGGTGTTCAAGCGGTGCTCCAGATGTTTTGGAATTGCACCCAAGGCACCTATTATTATTGGTACTATCTTTACTTTCTTTTGCTTATTTATTTATTTTATTGCTTTTTAATTAATAACAAAAGAAAAAGAAAAAGAAAAAAACAAAACACAATGATAAGACTGATGGAGATAAATACATTGTCATAGAGAGGAAAAAAACATAAAAAGTGCTTTACAAAAACGTGGAAGAAGTGCAACAAAAAAAAGGAGAAAAAAACGTAATATAATATGTCATTATAGCAGTAACCAGTTACAATTCTATATATACATACCTAACAGAAATATTATTCAAGGACGTATATATTTCTAATACATTTGAATGACTATCATTTTTTTTAACCTACTGTAATTTGTATAAATGAATCCCATATTTCATTATACTTGTCCGTACAAAGTCTACGTCTATTGGCAATCCGCTCATAAATGGCAAGTGCAATCAGGTCTTCAATCCATTGAGTAAATGGGGCCATACATTTATCTTTCCAATGCTGCAATATCAGTCCTTTAGCCATAGTAAGGGCACGGAGAATCCACTTACGTTGTCCAGTTGTCAAGTTCCATGTACTAGGTATATAATTCAAAAGAATATTATCCTCTGAAAATTTAGCTTTTGTCACACAGTCAGATTTATATGGTCTGCTACTTTCTCCCAAAACTTAGTAAGTATAGGACACTGTAAAAACATGTGTTTTAAAGAAGCACTGTCCTTATTACATCTTCAACAGAATGTTGTCTTAGACAATCCTTTTCTTTACAAATGTAATGGAGTCCAATAAATTCTAAACATTATTTTTTGTTGTATAAGTCGTAGTTTAAGGTCCATTTACACTCTTGCTATAGAAGTTAAGACACTCTCCCATTGTCTAGGCAATATAGGAACCTCAAATTCTTTATTCCACTCATGTCTGAGCATCTGCATATCAAATTGATTTTTCAATAGCAAATATCTATAAAAACTAATAGTAGGTTTTTTAGTTTTAAAGGATTTAACAAGTTGTTCTAGTATCTCAGGTGTCTCAGAAGCTGAAAATGCTGCTGGTCCAAACAATGCTGTTAACAAATATTGTAACTGCAAATATTGCCATTGAGTTACATCTGGTAGAATATATTTATCTCTTAACACAGGATATGTTAAAATTCATATTCATCAAATCTTCATCAATTGATCCAAAGTCAATATCCCCACTTCCATCCAATTTTTCCATATCTCCATCTTTTTCCCAATTTTTAATGTTGGGTTTCCCCATGAAGTTAATTTAGCATGGGAAAAAGGATCGAACCTTATTTTTTTATTAGACATTACATTCCATAGCTTTCTAACTGACAGAATTGTTTCCAGAGATACCAGAGTTCTATTGTATTTGGATCCTAATACTGTCCATCCAACCAAAGGTGCTATATATGTATATTCCAAAGTAGCCCAAATCGGAAAGCTAACCCCAATTGTTGGCTTCTAGTATTTAATACTTGACAATAGGTAAGCTTGATGATATAGCTCCTCCCTCATTAATTGGTAATTGCATTTCTGTAAAGATATTCTCGGAATTGAAGAAACCCATAAAAAATTTCTAAACAAAGAATTTATTTTCTGAAAATATTTTCCAGATATTTTAACAGGAATTCCTCTCAGAATATAAATTAATCTGGGAATAATATTCATTTTGAGACAATTCACCTTTCCCCAAAGGGTGAGATTGAGTGTCTCCCATCTATCCATATCTGAAGAAACCTCTTTATATATTTTATTTACATTACATGTTACTAACCGATTTATACTGTATCTCTTGGTATGCACATACCTAAATATTTAATGGATTTGGTACAAATATGGAATTCATATTCCTTAAATGGATGGGTAACCAAATTTTCACCTATTGGCATCAACTCTGATTTGGAGCAGTTAATGGAACATCCTGCTATTTTACTAAAGGCATCTATCATTTGCATCAATACTGGAATAGTAGTATGAGGTTTAGAAATGAACAAAAGAATGTCATCTGCAAATAAAACCAATTTATGTTCAACTGAATTATGAACTTCTCTGTAAATCTTCCCATGTTGTCTAATAGTACAAGCCAAGGGTTCCATGCAAATATCAAAAAGCAAGTGTGAAAGTGGACATCCTTGTCTAGTTCTTCTAAATAATGGGAAAGTAGCAGAGAACATATCATTAATCTTTACTTTATATGTGGGTGACTCATATAATAACTTGATCCATTTTACGAAATCCAAAGGAAATCCGAATCTATTTAGTATGGCAAACATTTACTGGCAGTTGTGGGTCTTCCGGGCTGTGTGGCCATGTTCTGGAAGTTGTGGTTCCTAACGTTTCGCCAGCATCTGTGGCCAGCATCTTCAGAGGGCAGGAGCACAGATAGAAGCAAAATCTCTGTGCCCAGGTAGAGTGGCAATGTTCTATTTATAGAGCTAAATTATTAATTATTAAATAATTATGAACATAGATGAATACAAAGACAAAATCAGAGAATTACTAGACCCCACCACATACAGAACAATAAGACGGGATCCGACCAGCAAAATCATGAAGCAAACCAACACACTGATAAAGAGCTCCTCCCTGCATCCCAACGTACTACAACGTATTTGCAAGACAGAAGCTCTCTCACCTAGACTATACGGACTCCCCAAAATCCACAAAGACTCGATCCCACTCAGACCCATTGTAAGTGCCATTGGCTCCCCGACATATGAATTATCCAAACATTTGGCAACCCTTTTACAGACCCACATCGGACAGACTCCATCCCACATCAAAGACTCAGGACACTTCATCAACAAAATCAGCACCCTAAAACTCAACCACACGGACAAACTGGTCAGCTTTGACGTGGTCTCCCTGTTTACCAAGGTGCCAGTAAGGGACACCCTGGCACTCATCAAGCAAATCTTCCCAGAAGACATTACAACTTTATTTCAACACTGCCTAACAACTAGTTACTTTCAATGGGAGAATGAGTTCTACGAACAGATGGATGGCGTTGCCATGGGAAGCCCCCTGAGCCCAGTCATAGCAAACTTTTACATGGAACACTGAAAAACAGGCTTTGGAATCGGCACCCATTACACCCACAGTCTGGTTCCAGTTCGTGGATGACACCTTCGCAATTTAGAGTCATACTGAAGAAGAACTGGAGAAATTTCTGGACCACCTAAACGGCATCCACCCCAATATACAATTCACTATGGAAAAAGAAACTGATGGCAAACTTCCATTTTTAGATACGCTGGTCATACGCAATCCGGACCTCAAACTAGGACACAAAGTATACAGAAAACCCACCCATACGGACCGATATCTACACAAAAATTCCAATCACCACCCACGACAAAAGAGAGGCATGATCAAAACCTTGGTGGATCGTGCTAATCGAAACTGTGAAACCCAATTTCCCAACAATGAACTTAACCATCTGAATTGGGTCCTACAGGCAAATGGCTATTCCAAGAATGAAATAAAAAGAGCCATCAAACCAAGAAAACAACATCCAACTGAAGAAAAACAGCCCCCCACAAACAAAGTATTCCTGCCCTACATCAAAGGAGTCACTGACCGCATGGGAAAACTGATGGAAAAACACAACTTTCAAACAGTCTTCAGACCCACCAGAAAAATACAACAAATGCTAAAATCAGCAAAAGACAAAAGGGACCCCCGCACCGCTGCAGGAGTATACCGCATACCATGTAGCTGTGGACAAGTATACATCGGAACCACAAAATGAAGCATTCACACCAGGATAAAAGAACACGAAAGACACTGCAGACTACAGCAACCAGAAAAATCTTCAGTAGCTGAACATGCTCTCAAGCAAACGGGACACAAAATCCTATTTGAAAACACAGAAATACTGGACAACACCAAAAGCCACTACACCAGATTATATAGAGAAGCCATTGAAATTCACAAACACCAGCACAGTTACAATAAAAAAGAAGAAAGTTTAAAAATTGGCAAAACCTGGCTACCAGTCCTGAAAAACACAGCCTGCAAAAGGTCAACGAACTCAGTCCAACCACCAGGACATGGGAATACTTCTCACAATGAACATGCTAATCACGCTCATCAGACACTCGTTAACATTTCAACACAACAAAAAAACCCACCTAATCTCCTATAATTTAGCTCTATAAATAGAACATTGCCACTCTACCTGGGCACAGAGATTTTGCTTCTATCTGTGCTCCTGCCCTCTGAAGATGCTGGCCACAGATGCTGGTGAAACGTTAGGAACCACAACTTCCAGAACACGGCCACACAGCCCGGAAGTCCCACAACTGCCATTGAACTCCGGCCGTGAAAGCCTTCGACAATACATCAAACATTTACTGTTTATATATTTTGTCAAAGGCTTTTTCAGCATCTAATGATAAAATTATAAATTGATATTTATTTTTATTCAAGTCTATTAGATCTACAACTAACCTAATGTTATCTGCTGCTTGCCTAGTTTTTATAAACCCTGCTTGATCATTCTTAATAACACACAATATCACTTGCTGTAATCTATTTGCCAACACTGCTGTTAAACTCTTTGTATCAACATTAATCAATGAGATTGGACGATAATTAGCACACTGCAATCTCCAGTGGGATTGACTATAGTCCTCATTAGTCACACAGGCTGAAGATGATGGAAGCTCAGTTGAGCACATCAGAAGAACACTACATGCAGGAAGTATATAGGAAAAACTTGAATATGGCCAAGAACTCCAATGAAACAATGGTTACACGATTGAATGGTTAGTGAAGCAATTGTTACCATAACAATCCACTTGCTTTTCCCTTTATGTGATATAAATAGGCATTTGCTCATCTCTGGCTGAAGCAGAACATCTCTGATGCAAAGATAAAATGGCTATTTTCTATATGGTTGTCAGTGTGTGCGTGTGTGTTGGGGAAAAGGGCTGGCAGCAGAAGGAATAGACCACGCAGCTGCTATTCCAAAACAGAGTGTCTCGCTATTTTGAGCACATGCAGGGCTGAGAGATCAGCCTGGTGGGGGCTCTAGAGCATTGTGTTTCCTCACCCTCAGGCTCTTCACAGCTGGCCCAGCAGTTTCCAGCTCAGCTAACTCTCTGGCATCGTTTACTAATCTATGACAAGTTCGGTATGTGCCCAATGCTAAAGAGTGAAGGAACTGACATTGACTAACCCAGGGCAGTGTGTTTCCTTATCTGTGGTTCACGAATGGACAGTAGATGTCTCTCTATACAACTCAGTGAAACCAGGCTATGTGCGTTTTCATTTTTTCCCAGTTGCAGCATCTTTGGCACTGCATTTCTTATGTTCCTGTTCTCCCTCCCTCTCTTTCCACCCTTGGATTTGTGATTTCCACATTGCTCGTTTCCTATTCCTGTATTTTCCTCTTTCCATTGCCATTTGGCCTTTCCCCCTTCTTTTATGTAAGTCCTCTTACGTGACTTTCCTGGATTATTTCTGCAATTCCATCTCTTCTTTCGATCTGGTCTTATTATGTCTTCGATCCTCTGTTGTTCTTTGGAGATGTATATGAAAAGACGGTATTCTGGTGAGAGACAACAATAATTTATTTTAGCGGGCAGAATCAGACAGAAAACTGCCCTTCTTTACATACGCTGTCTTTTACACTACTAATTGACCCAGGTGGTGCTTCAGTACCTTGCTTTGCTCTAAAATTTATTCCATTTTCTTCAACTGATTGAAAGTTTTTTTTAGCATTGATTTTAAATTTGTACTGACAGTGACAGCAAGACAGAATGTAAAACTGTGCTTTATAATCTCATTGTAAACCATGTTGATTTCAATCTTCTTGAGATACAGTCAGATATTTCTTAAGCTTTTATTAAATGTCATTTAATAAAAGGTTGTTTATTATATATGAAGGGTCATTTTTTAATGCACCAATAAATACAGGTCTAGCAGACATACATACTGTATATTACACCAGAATTGGCTTCAAAGTCCTGACATTATTTGCTGGAATAAAACTCCTGCTTAGTATCATACATGAGAATCTACACTGGGATAAAAAAGAGAAAATAATTTTGTCATTTCTTGTGAATTTTGGTGATGTTGTTTATCCAGGTATTTAATCTGGAATCAGTCAAGAATGGGTAAATTCGTATCATGCAACTGTGAGACTGTAGCTGAAATTCTGATTGCTTATGTGTTGTGTAATAAAGTTGTGTTCTAAGGAACTCTCATATCTAAAGTGTGCTTCAACAATCATAATTTTACCAATAAATTCTATGATTAAATGCACATCGTGGCTCCAATGAGAGGAACCAGCTGATTCACCTATATCCATTGTGCTAATCTATAATTTAATATATTCTAGTGTGGTTTTTAAATAGAATGGAAATTAGCAGGGAAATATATTGAACATATCTGACTTTTAAAAAATGTAGAGTATATTTTCTTTGTCATTTTTATAATATTCACATTTAAACCAGCAGAGTCGTTGTATATGAGATGGGTGGCAGAGAAATTTGACAAACAAACAAATAAATAAATAATTGTAATTTATATTTTATTTTACATATGCTACCAGTTAAAAATACACTTTGGTGAGTTGAAAAGATGTGTAAAATATTGAACTCAACAAATAGATATCTAACATTATTGCCCAGGATTAGTGTTACATACAGTAGAGTGCTAAAACTGAATGCATCTGTCTTTCCATAATAAAAAAATATTCCTGGTTATTCTAAGCTTTCTTTATTTCAATAATATAATTATTATTCCTCTTCCAGAAGAGGAAGCAGAAGAAATAAGAGGAGAAACGGCAAGGATCCTACGGAAAGCCAAGCCACCCACAAGCAACATAATGAAGAAGGAGAGAAATGCCATCGAGACCCTCAATCGAGATCCCGACATCCTACCAGCGGACAAAGGCAATGCCATGGTAATTATGAAAACAAATGAGTACAAGGATAAAATTAGATAACTTCTAGACCCCACCACATACAGAAAACTAAGAAGGGACCCAACCAGCAAAATCACGAAACAAACAAACACACTGATCAAGAGCTCCTCCCTCCCCCTCAACGTACTTCAACATACCTGCAAAACAGAAGCTCTATCACCAAGACTATATGGACTCCCCAAAATCCACAAAGACACAATCCCACTCAGACCCATCGTAAATGCCATCGGCTCTCCAACATACAAATTATCAAAACATTTGGCTACTCTTCTACAGACCCACTGTGGACAGACTTCATCTCACATAAAAGACTCAAGACACTTCATAAACAAAATCAGCACCCTTAAACTTAACCCCATGGACAAATTATTCAGCTTTGATGTGATCTCCCTGTTCACCAAGGTTCCAATAAAGGACACCATGGCACTAATCGAACAGATCTTCCCAAAAGACATCACGGCACTATTCCAACATTGCCTGATGACCAGCTACTTTCAATGGGATAAGGGTTTCTACGAACAAACAGATGGAGTAGCCATGGGAAGCCCCTTCAGCCCGGTTATAGTGAACTTCTACATGGAACATTTCGAAAAACAGGCTTTAGAATCGGCACCCCTCACACCAACAGTCTGGTACCGGTTCGTGGATGACACCTTCACCATTTGGAGTCATGGGGAAGAAAAATTAGAGAAATTCCTGAACCACCTCAACAGCATCCACCCGAATATACAATTCACCATGGAGAAAGAAATGGAAGGCAAACTACCATTTTTAGATGTCATGGTCATACGCAAACCGGACTTGCAATTAGGACACAAAATCTACAGAAAACCCACCCACACAGACCGGTATCTACACAAAAATTCCAATCACCACCCACGACAAAAAAGAGGCATCATCAAAACACTAGTGGATCACGCAAATCAGAACTGTGAAGCTCAATTTCTCAATTCTGAACTCAACCATTTCGATTGGTCCCTACAGGCGAATGGCTACTCCAAGAATGAAATCAGGAGAGCTATCAAACTGAAAAAACAGCACTCAACTGAAGAAAAACAGCCCCCCACAAGCAAAATATTTCTGCCCTACATTAAAGGAGTCACGGACCGCATGGAAAAACTAATGAAAAAAACATAACCTCCAAACAGTCTTCAAACCCACCAGAAAAATACAACAAATGTTAAAATCAGCAAAAGACAAAAGGGACCCCCTCACCGCTGCAGGAGTTTACCGCATACCCTGCAGCTGTGGACAAGTATACATTGGGACCACAAAACGCAGCATCCACACCAGGATAAAAGAACATGAAAGACAGTGCAGACTACAGCAACCTGAAAAATCTGCAATAGCTGAACATGGTCTCAAACAAACTGGTCATCAAATCTTATTTGAAAACACAGAAATACTGGACAACACCAACAGCCACTATGTTAGACTATACAGAGAAGCCATTGAAATACATAAACACCAACACAGTTTCAATAAAAAAGAAGAAAGCCTAAAGATCAGCAAAACCTGGCTGCCAGTCCTGAAAAACACAGCTTGCAAAAGGTCAACGAACTCTACTCAACCACAGAAATATACAAACAACTCATACAATAGATGTGCTAATCCCACACACGACAGCACCACACCCCCTAATCACCACAAAGAACCCTCTCCTAATCTCTTGTAAATGACCCACAGAAGACGCACACCCTCTCAGCAGCTATAAACACCAGCAGGAACACACACTCTCCACTTGGGCACAGAGAGAATCTTCTAGCTGTGCTCCTGTCCTCTGAAGATGCCAGCCACAGCTACTGGCGAAACGTTAGGAACCAAATCTGCCAGAACATGGCCACACAGCCCGGAAAACCCACAACAACCAATATAATTTATGTTGGCAGGGCAGGGATCATTTTGTTGCTGTTATTGTTAAATAAATCAAATTAAACTTATTTGCCATTCTGCTACAAATGAGCCAATGTTCTACTGGAAGATAATTCCCGCTTCTGCCCTGTTCTAGAAATATGCCTCATTTAAAATATTGAACCTATCTACACTTTCATTCACAAAACAAGGGTGGTTGAGACTGTAGTTATGCTAGTGTGTCAGATATCTTCCTATGATAATAAATAAAGTTAAATAGCTCTCTTCTCTCCTATAATTTTAAATTTTCAACCCCTTAAAACTTGTGAATGTACAGCTCAACAAATAAACCACTTGCTGGTAGCACTCACCCCTGCAGGAAGATAGGACCTGTTTGATCACACTGCCCCAGGCAACTGAAGGGCCCTCTTGGGTTAAAGAGAGCTTGGTGTTTTCTTCTGAGGACTTGGTGGGCAGTTTGGCTGAGACCTCAGTAGCAGCCTGGAATAGGTGGGTGATTGAGGCATTGGACTGGGTTGCTCCTATGTGGCCTCTCTCTGTGCACCACCAAATCCCTGGTTTCCTGAGGAGCTCCAGGAGATGAAGCACCAAAAGCAATGCCTGGAGCACTGTTGGAGGAAGACAAAGAGTGAATCCAACCAAACATGAATAAGAGCCTATATTAAGGCCTACATCATGGCGATAAGGGTGATGAAATATTATTTCTCTGCCCTTATTGTGTATTCCGGTAGCCACCTGGTGGCCTTGTTTTGGGTGACCAGGGGAGGGATGAGTCACAGGACTATCTACAGGGCCATCAGAAAGAGTATTCATGATATCTGGTGGATAGTCACTTGGATTCGTTCAGAGTTGGACTCTGATTGGGAAGGTCCAAGTGAGTTGCCTGGAGCCCAGTCTTGTGATGTTATCTGGTTTGAGTTTGATTCTGTGACTCCCAATGAAGTGGAGACGGTCCTCTATAGTGTAAGTATGGCCACCTGTCTGTTAAACCCAGACCCCTCTTGGGTTGTTAAGGTGGCCCAGGAGGTGATCTGTGGGTGGGTCCATGCAATGGTATCAGCCTTTTTGAGGGAGGGGGTAGTCCCCTCAGCCTTGAAGGAGGCAGTGGTGCACCCCCTTCTCAAGGTGCTATCTCTGGGCCCCTCTGTCTTGGACAGTTTTCATCCAATCTCCAGCCTTCCCTTTGTGGGGAAGGTTTTTGAGAAGGTGGTTGGGCAGTAGATGCAGAGGGTTTTGGAGGAAACGGATTACCTGGACCTGTTCCAGCTGGGATATAGTACAGAGAGAGCATTGGTCATGCTACTACTGTACAAGAGGTGTACACTATACTCAAGAATAAAGCACAATTATTTAATGTATTGTCGAAGGCTTTCACGGCCGGAGTTCAATGGCTGTTGTGGGTCTTCCAGGCTGTGTGGCCGTGTTCTGGAAGTTGTGGTTCCTAATGTTTCGCCAGCATCTGTGGCCAGCATCTTCAGAGGGCAGGAGCACAGATAGAAGCAAAATCTCTGTGATTTTTGCTTCTATCTGTGCTCCTGCTGGCCACAGATGCTGGCGAAACGTTAGGAACCACAACTTCCAGAACACGGCCACACAGCCCGGAAGACCCACAACAGCCACACAATTATTTACTTTTCAATAAGTGTGGGTAAGGGTCAGACTTCAAGCAGGCATGACTTGATTCATGAACATTCAGATACTCAATCCCCAGCACTCAGTAACTAGCTATCAGCAAAAACTTCATGGACTCAGAATGACTAGATAAAAGCCTTCTTGAAAACCAGAAGTAATCATATATAGGTAGTAGTTCCTGCAGAGCCATTACTGAATGCAGGAATTAATGTATATGTGGGTGTGGGTGTATAGTTTAAATCAGTGTTTTTCAAACTTGTCAACTTTAAGATGTGTGGACTTCAACTCTCAGAATTCCCCAGCCATCTTAAAGTTGACAAGTTTGAAAAACACTGGTTTAAATCATTGGTCTCTTTTCCCCACCTTTCATGGTAACAGACTTTTTGTTTCTGTTTTGTCAGACTGGAATGCAGAGGGCACCTGCACTGTCTTTATATAACAGCCCTCTTTGTCTATGTTTTCTGCCTTACCATCTTCAGCTCTCTCACTAACTTAGTGGTACTTGGCAACTTTAAGATGTTTAAGAACACTATGCAAGAAGGATGCCAATTTTATTTATTTATTTATTTGCATTTTTATAGACCACCGTACTCCCCCAAACTCTCAGCAGTTTACAATATAACCAGGAAAATGCATTACACCAGAAAACAGCAAAATATATAAAATAATCTGCCTACCTCAGCATCTATTATCCTACAATAGTTGTGATAAATAAATTAAGAATTGGATACGATGTAAGAACTCCGGTACACTGTTTTTCTGAACACTATTAGGGAGGATGCTGTCTGGATCTGTAACGGCAGACTATTGTACTGCTATGGAGGAACCATCAAAAGTCATAACTGGACCAGATAAGGAGCCAGATGGCTTGTGGACAAACAGTACTACTGTCTTGCAGAGATTCGGAGGCACACTTAGCATATTTGGCATGCAGAGCAGATATTTTGTTTAACACCCCGCTTCTCCATCACTGACAGCTGGTTTAATGTAGTGGTTAAGGCATCAGGCTAGAAACTGGGAGACTGAGAGTTCTAGTCCCGCCTTAGGCACAAAGCCAGCTGGGTGACCTTGAGCCAGTCACACACACTCAGCCCTAGGAAGAAGGAACTGGCAAGCCACTTCTGAAAAATGTTGCCAAGAAAACTCCTGTATGACAAACGGAGATTTATCTTGCTGATGGAAACAATATTAAAGCTAAAGAAGTTGGAAAAAATTAAAATGGGGGAGGAGAGGTTTTAACATTTAACATTTTAACTCAGTAGTAGATTGGATTATAATTGTGACAAGGAAGATACCACTAAAATGTGCACTAGATAAATATGAAAACCCAAAGTACAAGTCCATTAATAAAAATGGTTGGACCCGTGATTGTGGTGTTGCTTGTTCAGAGCAAGAACCAATGACGTGTTAATAAAGCCAAAGTAAAAATGTCACTTCTGGCAATTCATGCAGTATCCCCACAAAGCAATAGCTCAGATACCATGTCCAATTCACTTACCTCAAGTATCTTATTTGACTTTTACAGAAAAGAGGCAATGAAAAGAAAAGGAATTTAAATATCTAATTTCACACAGAGCTAGGTAGTAGCATAGCTTGGTAGGAAAATAAATTGTTGGATCCTATGTTCTATCGTACAAATTAAGCAGTTAACAATATGGTATTGTTATAGTTGTGCCAGTCCTGGCAAAGGTTGCTAGCATTCCATGATCTTCCACTGTTTATGTTCTATTTTCTAGTTTTGTGTTTTTCAACCTCAGATTTATGTACCTGATTAAAGAGGTACACATTTTATATAGCTTGCCTAGTAAGCTGACCTTCTTGATTATTGTCTGTCACTTTTTTTAATTATTGCCAAGTCCTTTCCTTATTGAACTTGTATTGTCATTAAAAACAGCAAAGCTCAGCCATAAATAGAGAGAGAGGAGTGAGACAGAAGAGAAACACATGGCTGGAGAGGGAGAAAAGAGTACATCCTAATTGTATGTTGGGAGCAGCACTCACCATAAACATTGTCCTACACTATATGTCCCTTGGTAGCTGTTGTGGGGCATGGAGGAAGAACAGCATGAATGCGACCTCTGAACAACTGGAAGTTGCTGTGAGTTGAGTGCCCAGCTCAGAGTTTTTTTGAGGCATATATTGGAGGAGAGAGGTGCTGTTTGCTTCTCCAATGCATGATAGCCACTGCTGCCAAACTATCAATATTTAATATTAGCTGCCACAGACAAGAAGGGGGAAAAAGGTAGATGGGGAAAACAAGGGAGACAGCATTCAGCAGAGTCAGGAGGAAAAGGGAAAGAGGAGGAACAGAGAGCTTCTCCCAGAATTTGCTATTAATTGAAACCGAATAGCCCAAATGTTGTCTGTACGTCTTTTTTAGGTTTGATATTTATTATTGGGTTTGAGGAACATCGGTGCTGAGACTGCAAAATCCAGGCCATGTTTTCATTTCATGATGCTGAAATTCTTTTTGAGGTACATGATGCATCCATGCTATTCATACAGTAGATACTCCGATGCAACCCCAGCATTATAAGGACAAACTGAAATGAAACTAAATTCAATGGAGGAATGTAAAGTATATGTTTGGCATGCATAAAGTTCCAGGTTCCATTTCAGATTAAAGGGATCACAGATAGTAGGGGATGGAAATGACTTCTCTTTGCCCAAGACTCTAGAGTAGGCAGCGGACTAGAGAGACAAATGATCTGGCCTGATATAAGGCAGCATCTTGTTTAAACACTACAAGAAACATTAGTACAACCAAGGAAGTAAACCCAACCCAAATAAATGTTTAAATTTGTTTGCAAAATGGCAATAGGTAAAAATAGCTATTTTAAAGTCAGCATCATTGTCTTTCATCAGAATAGCAAATGCTGTAAGGTGCCTTTTTGACCCCTTTTCTAAAACCATCTCTTCTGCATGGCTCACTAACCATGAGCAGGCACTTTTTTAACAACACTTCTATGACTCCAAATTGTCATTCAGGCAAGTTGAAGCCCTCCACCCCAGATACCTGCATAGATTCTCCCAGCTCTGCCTCCTACCATGTTAAGGAGAATGACTGATGGTTGTTTTTTCCTATGAGCAGGTGACGCTCATAGGAAAAACATGAGAATGGTGTTCTGCTTTGCAGCCATTATATATATATATATATATATATATATATATACACACACACACATACATACACACACACACACATACATACACGTACATACACGTACATACACACACACACACACACACACACACACAAACACACACCAATGCTTTCCCCCCCAAAATAAACAGTCAAGTGAGGTACTGTAAGGAGCTTAGTGGGCACTGAGAAGATATGGTCCATTAAATTGAGGTTTCACTGTATTATATTTTGACCTAATGGCAACACCATTCTAGCCCAAAGGGATTGGTCTGATTTGCTCCATACCTTATGCATTTTTTTTGCTGATTCAAATAATCAAACACCAAAACAATAATAGTGCCTGAAACCCCAAGTAATCAATAAAGAGAACATCTCTTATATGGATGAATAAGTTTTTATACAATTGCCAGAGAGCAGAACATAATTTTTCCTAGCTGGAGGTTGTGCATCTTCCATGCACCATCCCTCAGCATCCATGTGTGAAACATCAGTAAAGGAGAAATCTAAACATATATAGATTGATAAGTATTATCTGTTCCTTGCAGATGTACACATTCAATACATCAACATCAAAGAATGGCCAAGCTGGATGACACGACCAGCAGAGTAGCTGTTCTGTCCAGTAAATGCACAAGGAGGATAAGTTGAAAGTGGATATATTTCTTCCTGCTTCAGCTTAACTTCATAAAGATGAAGGTGCAATGAGACAGGGACATGATCTAAACATTTGTAGAGTCTCCTCCATTATTGAGTTGGAATTTGAGCGTTCTATTATTCCTTAATATTTCTATTCATAATACTTTTATAGAGTACAAATGCTTTTACCTCCATTCTATAGAAAAAGATGAATGAGGCACAAGAAAGAGATAAACCAAAGAATGATAACAACCAATAGTTGTTGTTCTCTCATAAGCCATAGGCAAACTATTCCTAAGTGTGTTAGAAGCAATTATCCTTCAATAATCCGTATTGAAGCATTGCCATAAAAAGAAAAGAAAAGAAAGGAATTTGTTACATCTACTTAAACCAGAATATGCTCAGCCTTCATCTATCCCCAACAAACTTGATTTGGACTTAACTGCATAGATATGCAGATAATGTAGCCATCGTACTTTCACATCCCAGACATAATACCTAGAAAGCTTGAGTCCCCTTCCACTAATAAGGAAGGAGATTTATAATAACAATACCATTGATTTGGTTAAATGAAAAACACCAAAGCTGTTTCAGCTGCAAAAAAGGTAAATCCTCACATGGACCAAAGTTATCTCCATTTGTAAGTGTAGGTCTCCTTTCCCCATGTAGCCATGAGTAGAAAGGCGTGTTGCATGGTCTTGGCAAATGTTCTGGGACTTAGGCTCAGCTGCAGTGAAATGCGGTTCTAAACATGAACAGAGGAAGGAGGACCCAATATCTTATGTGACAAGAAAGAACCAAGAATGAACAGAAGTAGG
Source organism: Charina bottae (assembly GCA_023362775.1). Classification (NCBI taxonomy): domain Eukaryota; kingdom Metazoa; phylum Chordata; class Lepidosauria; order Squamata; family Charinaidae; genus Charina; species Charina bottae. The sequence continues at coordinate 36,787,002 of JALMGJ010000006.1, read as the reverse complement.
AGCTAGCTGGGGAGTGAGGTTTCGGCTAAGAGAAGCGGGCAAAGGATTGTAAGCCAAATATGTATGTAGCTATTTGAAATAAACTGAGTTATTTTTATTTAATTAAAGTCTCAGGTTTGTTATAAAGAATAATCATCCTAACCAACTTGACCTAGAAACAGACGATGTCCCTTATCAAATGGGCATGAAATAGCATAACAATATTAATATCAATGTTCTATTATATATTCCAAGGATGCCAAAGCATGATCACGACTCCAAATTAACAACACAGGAGAAGACTTTTTAAATAATCTTTGTGCTGTTGGCACTAAAAGATAGAAGGAAGTTGAGGATACAAGGGTGTGTGTCTATGTGTGTGTCTATGTGCATGTATGTAATAATTTATTTATTTATTTATCAAATTTCATCACCGCCCATCTCCCTCAAAAGAGGGACTCTGGGTGATTTACAGTAATGCATATGGAAATAATAATTCCATTAGTGTGGTCTTTAATTCCATAATGGGGAACCAAGATTTTGAAATAATGTTTCAATATCCTTTAATCATTTCTTTTTGGTTGCCCATTCATTTTATATCTGAATGAGCAACTCAGCATGTTGTAGAACAAGCATTTGGTCACAATGCTCTACAAAATACTTTCTACAAGTAATTATCATATTAAAAAATAAGCTCTTGAGAAAAAGGCATGGAGAGCTACAGAAATGATTCAGTTTGAGAACACGAAGCATCAGTTGGAAACATAGGAAAGGCTACTCCAGAGCCACTTGTTAGCCAGAAAGAACTGCACAAATGTTAGCATAGTCTAGTTTAAGAAAGTCTATCTTTTTGCAGAGCATCTGAGCTCTATAGAGTGACAGATCTGTACCTTCCAATCAGTTTTGATTCCTGGCAACTGCCCCATGAAGTTTTCTTGCTGGTATTTTTTGGAAGTAGCTTACCAATTTCTTCTTCCTAGGACTGAGACAAGTGATTGGATCACCCAGCTGGCTTTGTGGCTAAAGCAGGGCTAGAACTTATAGTCTCCTGGTTTCTAGTCTGATGGCTTAACCATTACATCAAACTGGCTCTCTCTATAGAATATAGTGCTTTTATTTTAAACACCCAACTTAGAAATAGCTCACTGTAATTATATCTGAGAATATTGTCATAATTATCTCATCAACACAAACCTTTTTTTATTGAACAAAAGCTATTTACCAACAAAGACATTAGAGTGTCAGATTAGGATGGAAGAAGCAGCATATTAACAACTTCTTTGGGTATGAAACCAATGAACTTGAGCCACTCATTATCTAACCTTCTTCACAGGGTTTGTATGAGCATAAACTGGAGGAAGCAGAATAGAATGGAATGGAATTGAACCTTAACAAGTTGCGATTAATCTAGGGTTATAGGTGATAATCATAACTGCTTAACTATCTCTATGCTCCAGCATCCCCCTTAAATTAGAAACAGTTGCTGACAATCTGTATTTTTTCTCAAGTACATTTTTGTTGTCTGCACATTGTTCCAAAAACCTGAGTGAGGATAAAAAATAGTAATTTTTATAATAATTCCTCTACACACAGACAAATAAACACATTAAAAAACCCTCAGAATTGTACTTCCTACAATCATTGGTCCTAATATACCTCATCTTAAAAGATGTTTGATATAGGCAATCCTATGGAAAAGCAAACATTCAGACAAACACATAGCTTTATTATAATCATCCAAAATCATGCAGTCCCTTGAGAAGGCAACATGGTTATATGAGCCTATAAATTCAGAATGTAATGTTGTATTGCATATAAAAACTTTGACAAAGTGTGAAGCTGCAGTAAAAGCATTAAAGAAATCCTATTAATGGCATCAAAATATACTGTAAATCCACATTTAACTGCTACAATGTTTTTTTAAATATTCAAATTATTTTAGTTGTTTCCTTTTATTATATTATCTTTTAAAAAATACTAAGTGCCTTTTTCCTCTATTTTTTGTGTATGTGCACACACCCCACATGTTTATAATTGTACATCCAGACAATCACTTTTACTGAAAAGTATTTTACTCTAGCCAAAGTAGATAATTGTTATTAAGCTGATGCAAGAAGGGAGATTTGTGCTATGCAAAAACTTCTTTTTCTTCTTTTAATAAAATGGCAGCACAACAGTCAGAGCCGTCAGATGACACAAGCAGGTGATGAGGGGGAGTTGACAGCAGGGAGAAGCACTGGGCTACAGGAGGGAACCGTTTCATTCCCTCCCCACTCCCCCTGCCCCCCAAAATAAAATACTGCATCGGAAAGATGACTGTGGAGTGAATGCTCAAAGCGTCCAGCAGTGGCAAATGGGTAGGGTCAAGCTTTAAGAACCTTTGCATATTTTTTAAAGGGGAGGGAAAGGGGGGGAAAAAGAGTTTGGTTTCCATGGTAACTAGGCATATGGGGCCAATGTTTGAGGAATCTACAGGAGAAAGCAGGGCCTTTTCACACTACAAAAGCCAATGAATTGGAAAATAATTATACAGTCTTCTGCCCTTCCTCCCCTGTTGGGTGCATTCATAAATATACTGCAGAGTTTATTTTTTTTTGCAAAAGGTTCAGATTTTCTTAAAGCTGAAAAAAGCAAAAAGACTGATTTGAAAATGAAGCAGGATCAGTGGTTCTGCAATTACCACCAACCTCACCTGGTTCTCTGACAGTTACCCCAAAATGCATCAGAAGGGAGGCATCAAACAGCTGGAAATTGTATCTGGAAGGCTGGAAGAATAACATTGCCAGCTAGTCAGCGACTCAGGCTAAGTACTGAGCTGGGAACAGAATTCCTAGATTCAGAGCTCTTTATAGCTATTTCAAAGGAGCAACAGAAGCAGGGAGGAAAAAGAAAAAAAATCCTAGAAAGAAAATCCACTCCAAAGGGCACATGTTGATCCTGTCAACATGTCAGGATCAGTAATAGGAGCATCGTTTATTTGGTACATTTCATGTCGCACCATACATTAATATATATTAATGCATGTTAGGAAAGGGGAAGGAACATTGTATTATATAAGGTTCCTTCCCCTTTCCCAGCATGCATTTTGTCTGTCTTCCAATCCTGAAACAAATTAATTACAGCAAGAAATTAGTAACTGGATCTGAAGCAATGTTCATCCCTGTGCGAGTAGCCTTCTCCTAAGCTCAAAACAAGAAATGAGTGACACCAAAGTACTTCTTCAGTTTACTGACAGTGTCATTCACTACAAATGGTAAATTATGCTGCAGTTGGTTTTTTTTAAAAACCTTGAAAAACTTGTTCTTTTGCCACTGAGTACTGTGGATTCAGCAGAGCACATCAAGGCTTGGAGGACTTTAAACTCTTTTCAGTTTTTGTCCTATACTTGACAAGTGATGGCTCAGTGGTTAAGACACCAGGCTTGTCAATCGGAAGGTCGGCGGTTCAAGACCCGAGCGCCGTGTGATGGAGTGAGCTCCCGCACTCGCCCCAGCTCTTGCCAACCTAGCAATTCGAAAGCATGCAAATGCAAGTAGATAAATAGGTACCACTTCCGTGGGATGGTAACAGCGTTCCGCACGTGCCATGCTGGCCACATGACCGCGGAAGCATCTTCGGACAGCGCTGGCTCTTCGGCTAAGAAACGGAGATGAGCACTGTCCCCTAGAGTCGGACACGACTGTGCAGGAGAAAACATTTACCTAAAACCTTGGCAGTACCTATATGGCCTTTATATCATGAATCTCAAACATTGGACATTGAGAAGTCACGAGCACAGACAAAAGGCATATTTCTATCCTTTTCTGGATATCTTAATAAACGCCCTGTCTTCTGCAGATAGTTTCACACTATTTTTGTTGGAATTTCAATTTAAGCATAATACAACAATAAGATTATATAAAAAAAAAATGTTCTGTATTTAAAAAGGCCAGATCTGGAACAATAAGCAGTGTTATAAAATAAAAACTATGATCTGTATTAGATAAGCTTTCTGGAGTAATCAAGATGTTTGGAAAGAAGCCCTGCCTAGAACAAAAATACTCTGTTCTGTATCAGAAAACAGGTCTGGACTCTGGAGCATTATCAAGCAGATTTTTGAAATTAAATAATGTCTAGAGAAATGTCCTTGATTTCATACATACCTCTAAAATTACCTATTCCAAAACCAGGCCCAGCTCTACAAGACCTTTTCTTGGCTACTCTTATGTCCCACTTTCTTTCTAGTTTTTCCTAATTTATTCTAGCACAAGGACCAGAAAATGGTGCACTGGTTGCACGTCACCAATCCCCCAAGCATTCCAAAAGTGTGCAGATTTCCTGCTAAATTGTGTGGCACAGGATGGGGGAGGGAGAAGCTGCTGAGCACCAGACAAAGCATCAAAGTTCTTGCTTTTGCCTTTTCCCCTTTTATTGCAACTTTCTGCTGCAACTATTATTTGGTACAGCTAACAAACATTGGAGAATGCCTCCATCTCAAGGTTATAAAACATTTGATTTTCCAGAACTCTTTATCAGGCAAACTGACAAATCAATCTGTATGGCCAACCCCTAATTCCTGGAAGATCTGAGATCCCAAGACACCAAACAGAGACTCGGACAGAGGTTTCGAGAAAAGAAATCAGCTCTTTATTTGGCCAAGCAAGGAAGCTGGGTAGGCCACCTCTCTATAGCAACCTGGGCTTAGCAGAGGCAGGCCAACAACCCTTTGGAAATTTACAAGGCTTTTTATAGGGTACAGAACAAAGAGATTTACACATTATCAGCCCAGTATCCAGTTGCAACGTTCACAGGCAGTCACTCTAATTCTTATTATCACCTCCTTCCTCCCCCTCCTCCTCCCTGTGTTAACTCTTGTGCATTTCTCATTTCCCCCCCCCCCCCCTTGGCATTCCCATGTGCAAGCATGTTTACAAAAGCAAGAGATAATGGACATGCTTTTAGCAAAAGCAGAGAGCAATCTCCAGAAATGGCTGTGCTTTGATCATTCAATCTCCTCCTCCTCCTCCTGTTTTCTAGCTTATCTTTTAAGAAAGTCAGGAGACCTTGGGGCCATCCTGTTCTTCACTGGGACTTTTCTTTGCGAAGGCTCACCTCATTAACACATTCCATTCCTGTTAGCAAAAAGCAACATTTCTTATCTCCCTTCTTTATGGCTCATGGCTACAGTGGGGCCCCTTTTCCTTCAAGCAAACAAGGCACCTATACTTTTCAGTCTATGAAGAAGGGTAATTGGGAAACTGTACTAGGGCCAGGTAAACTACAAGGGGGGGCATATAAATCAATTAACCAATTGAGAAGGGAAAGAGGAAGGGAAAGAGAGGAAAAAATGGCAGAATTTGTTTTTTCTGAACGTGTAGGAATATTTTATTTATTACTCTGATAGATAAAACCATTAAGGTGATTCAGAACGGAAGGTGCTTCCTAGTACCAAGAGAGTATTGTTCAGTTTTTCTGTCTTTTCTTCTTTAATGGATTTTTTTGTGGTTTGGGAAGGGAACAGAAGAAGCAGAGGAGAGGATTCCAAATGGCAGATAACATCCCATGAGGTCTCAGCTGATCTGGAAGTACACACCTTCTGTTCCATTTTACACTTATCCCAACTGAACTCAGTGCTGCTCTGCACGATTATTCTCATAGCAGCCTGGGTCCTCGTGAAGGCAGAGTGCCTACTTTCTTTTCAGCTCACGTTGAAAAGAAACCGTCATGCCATTTGACATAAACATAACGATTTAAGATTAATTTAATTTAAATTAAATTAATAGCCATATAAATGGCTATTCCCTATGTTTTATTTTCTCTTTTGTCACATTGAAAATTACCATCTGATGGGAACTTTTGCAAGGTGGCTGCAAACAAGGAGTAGGGAGGGAGGCTGCACACAAATCTTCAGGACTATGTCTGGCTTGTTAGGTTCCTTTCTGTATCTCATCTTTTTAATTGGTAATTCTGAGGGCAGGGCCTCTCTTGTTTCCTTTATAATTGATGATAGCCTCTGGGAAATTATAATTGTCTGAAAAGTGGAATCCTAGATTTTTTCAGAATCTCTGTTCCCCAAAAAGTAGTCAAAAGCACAACATCTGCAAAAGAACCCCATGCTTTGCTCTTGCTCTTTCCAGAATGTTCTCTGTACACTGAAGCTGAAGCTGAAGCTGAAGAGGAGAGGCAAAGACTCCACGGAGAGCTGTCATTGCTGCTAGGACACCGAAGCGGAATCCAGGGACAGAACTGGGATTGAATAATGATTTGATGGGAGAGCTCCATGCCCCTTCCCTCTTGAACAGAGAGCCCGCTCCCCACTCAGGGTGCCAAGAGAAAAAGCCAACAAATTATTGAGGTGATGCATGGAATTGTTCCCACAGTTCCTTTTGCAGTATATAATTTACAACATCTGCTTCTCTGCTCTAACAAAAGCAAAGCTTTTCAAGCATTCATCTCACTGCTGTAGCTGCAGAAATGTAACTAGTCTCTCATTTTAGAAGCTGGTTAGCTGAGAGGGGAGGAGAGAGTGGGAGAGAATACAGAACATTATATTGCCAATATATTGACTTAAATATATCTGCCCTTACAATGTAATGGTGTGTCTACACTGCACTGGTAAATCCAATGAAAACAGAGACCTTGTAAGAGCCAGCAGGGTGTCCCAAGAAGTGCCAGAGAAAGGGCTCCCACACACACACACACATCAATGTGCTTCCTCCATTCTTGAGAGAAAAGGAAAGTATGTCACATACTTTGGAATTTGGATTTAAATTTGTAGGAGACTAACTGGTTGCGTACACTGATGTTAGTCTAATCTTCTTCATAGACATCGGAGAAATAATGTATGTTTGTGAGGGAGGGGAACCAGGTATGTTTGCTTGAGCTCCTTGCTAAAGATGGAACGTACATGTTATACCTAATGATCCGTGTAACAGAATGGTGTGTAGAAATCAGAAGGGAGACTTTTTATAGTGTGGAATAGAACGGATTTACCTGTTAATGCCTGCACTGCAAATTGCTATTTAGAATAACATCCTAGACAGAGAATTGCCAGAACACACTGATGAGAGTATGAGATGATGGGCTATTTAGTGAATTATGCCAAGCAGAGCTGCAAATTTGTGAATAAAAAGCACTATTTTGCTGTAAAATGTAGAGGGTAGGTTTCAAAGGGGGCATTGTGCTCTCAGCAAAATTTCAAACTCCTTGAAATAGATTTTTTTTTAAAAAATGAAGAAATGAACTTATGGAAATTGGACTCCACCTGAATACCCAATCAAAGCATTTTTCAATACCCGCAAAATACATTGGTGGATCGCAGTCTTCTCTGTGATTATCAGGAAGAAGCTTATGACACATAAAAAGCAGTTGTCATGATTAAGGAAGAGATCCTAAGGCAAGCAGACAATCCCATCAAGCAGAAGCAACTGTTTAAGTGGGTTATAGATAATACATTTTCTCTTAGTATTAACTTTCCAAACTGCTTGAAAATGCAAGGAGAAAATAGTGGGGTCCATATTAAAGTGGAGAGAAAAGCAATATAGATTCAGATTCCTGGACAGGTTCAGCTCATTTAAAAGAGAAAAAGAGAAGGTGGTAGAGGGGAGATAATGCCCCCTCTTCATTTTTTAAAGGGTTCTGCTACTAAAACCACAACAAATGTCTAATTGCATATTACTTTCAGATTGAGCTGTTCTTAAAAGGGTGATTTGGGGTAATGCCATGCCTCATCTCTTGCTAAGTAACAGGCTACTGTGTTATAAAATGCTGCAGAAAAGAAAAAGAAAAAAAAGCATTTTATTTTTATGGTACCTCACCTCACTTTTCTTCTACCTTTCCTTTAGTGTCCACAAATAGAGCGGGGTGACCTTTTGTTTAGGTTTTCGTATCATGTTACCACCATCAATGGATGTGCATGTGTGTGTGTGAATGAGAGAGAGAGAGAGACTGTGTTCTCCACAGGCTTGATAGATCACTGCTCTCTCCTAGTTTCTTGTAAGTGCTTTCTAATGCAGATGTTAGAACTGACACCCACTAAGTACAAAAGGATTAACTTGTCCCCATGTGTTTCAACCCCTTCTATAATTTCTGAAGAACCCATTGTCTGGAAACATCCTCAGAAACATTAATTAACTTCTCCCACTCATAAGAACAAGTTGTGGCATGTGTGTGAAAGAGACTGTGTATGTGTGGGTTGTGGAATACAATTTGTAGTCAAAATGGGAAAGTAGGGGGAGATCAGTGTATTGCATACGTGTATTATGAAACACTGAAGCACAATATTACCATACATACTTTCAGTAATTACTTGGACATTAGTGAATCCTGTTCTCATATCTAATGCCTAGAGTAATTTTGAGGCTACAGAAGAGGACCATTGAAAATCTGATAGCCCTGCTATGAAGGAAGGGAGCAAGGCACAAGAAAACTACATTTAATGGGAACTTCCCCAACTAATAGAGTGTTTCCCCTAAAAAATTAAAATGGGGTAGGTATCGTACCCTTTAAATATCTGTAGATTTAATAGAAATACAATAATTTAAAAAGTCTTTACCCTTTCCTTTATATACCCATTTAAAGAGTTATAAAATTATTCTTATCCCCTTTAGTAAGCATATAAGACATCTATTTTAGTTTGGATTCGAGGAATCAAGGTGTGGCAAAGGTATGCACTGAGGAATCCAACCAGTGACTAGATGCAAGGATGATAGTCAGTCTAGTTAGGCTGACCATATTTCCTTCAGACAAAAACGGGACTTTTGGGATGGCAAAACGGGACAGGGTCTTATGCCACCATGTTGTTGTTTACTCGTTCAGTCGTTTCCGACTCTTCGTGACTTCATGGACCAGCCCACGCCAGAGCTTTCTGTCGGCCGTCACCATCCCCAGCTCCCCAATGGTTGAGTCCGTCGCCTCCAGAATACCATCCATCCATCTTGCCCTTGGTCGGCCCCTCTTCCTTTTGCCTTCCACTTTTCCTAGCATCAGCTTCTTCTCCAGGGTATCCTGTCTTCTCATTATGTGGCCAAAGTACTTCAGTTTTGCCTTTAATATCATTCCCTCAAGTGAGCAGTCTGGCTTTATTTCCTGGAGTATGGACTGGTTTGATCTTCTTGCAGTCCAAGGCACTCTCAGAATTTTCCTCCAACACCACAGTTCAAAAGCATCTATCCCACCATGCCGGCCTCCAAACCCCGCCCCCCAGTCCACGCAATTGGCTCCTGTCTGCAAACCCCGCCCCCGCCCCACACGATTGGCTCCCGCCTGCAAACCCTGCCCCCATCAGCGCGATTGGCTCGGATTTTAATTTTTTTCCCCGATTTTTAAAGGTTTTTTTTTTCTTCTAGCAGTAAATGGTGCGGCAGAGCTGGTGTGTTTGGGGGAGGCCGGAGTACACACACTGTGCACACAGCACCGTCATCGGCCGGGGAACAAGGGGCGGGGATGGAGGGGATGGAGGCCCACCACTGCCCCATCCCCCTCGGGCTTGGCTGAGGGAGGGAGGAGAGTCGCTGCTGCTGCCACCGCCGCAGAGCAGGAGAAGCAGGAGGAGCCGGCTGCGCTCGGCTGCTTCAGCCACACCACTCCGCCCCTTGCTTCCCACTGAAGCTCCCCAGGGTGGCTGGCTCCTGCTTCTCCTGCTCGGCGGCCCGACAACTCTCCTCCCTTGGCCAAGCCCGATCAGATGCACATACACACACTCACACACTCACAGGACAGACTGCCCTCGGCAGGAGCCGGCCACGCTGGGAGGCTTCAGCCACACCACTCCGCCCCTCGCTGCCCGCTGAAGCCCTCCAGCGCAGCCGGGTCCTGCTGAGGGCAGTCTGTCCTGTGAGTGTGTGCGTGTGTGCATCTGATTGGGCTTGGCCGAGGGAGGAGAGTTGTCAACCACTCCGCCCCTTGCCGCCCGCTGAAGCCCTCCAGCGCAGCTGGGTCCTGCTGAGGGCAGTCTGTCCTGTGAGTGTGTGCGTGTGTGCATCTGATTGGGCTTGGCCGAGGGAGGAGAGTTGTCGACCACTCCGCCCCTCACCACCCGCTTAAGCCCTCCAGCGCGGCTGGGTCCTGCTGAGGGCAGTCTGTCCTGTGAGTGTGTGAGTGTGCATCTGACCGGGCTTGGCCGAGGGAGGAGAGTTGTCGCCGCCGCCACTGCCGAGCAGGAGAAGCAGGAGCCGGCCGCGTTGGGGGGCTTCAGCCACACCACTCCGCCCCTTGCTGCCCGCTGAAGCTCCCCAGGGTGGCCGGCTCCTGCTTCTCCTGCTCGGCGGCCCAACAACTCTCCTCCCTCGGCCAAGCCCGATCAGATGCACATACACACACTCACATACTCACAGGACAGACTGACCTCGGCAGGAGCCGGCTGTGCTGGGAGGCTTCAGCCACACCACTCTGCCCCTCGCCACCCGCTGAAGCCCCCCAGCATGGCCAGCTCCTGCCAGGGCAGTCTGTCCTGTGAGTGTGTGAGTGTGTGTGTGTGCATCTGATCGGGCTTGGCCGAGGGAGGAGAGTTGTTGACCACTCCGCCCCTTGCTGCCTCCAGAAGCTCCCCAGGGTGGCCGGCTCCTGCTTCTCCTGCTTGGCGGCCCGACAACTCTCCTCCCTTGGCCAAGCCTGATCAGATGCGCGTGCGCGCGCACACACACACACACACACACACACACAAACGCACCCCACACCCTCTTTCTCCAGCCTCCCCATGACCAAATGCACCCGCACCTGTTGCAGGGAGTCTGGAGAAAGAGGGTGTGGGGTGCGTGCGTGCGTGTGTGTGTATGTGCGTGGATTACTTGCTCAGCGTAATCGCGCACACACACACAAGGAGGCAGGAACCTGGACTGTGGTGCTGTGTCTGCTGTGTCTGCTGCTGGGCTCGCACGTGGCAACTGGGCTTCCAGTTGCCGCGCTGATAGGGCCTCTTCCAGGCTGCCTCCAATGGCAAGTTGGCTCCAGTCCTCCTTCCTGTCTTCCTGTCCTCCTTCCTGCTGGGTTTAAAAAAGGGACAAAATTGAGATTTTGATCAAAATGACGGGACAGTTGAAAAATGCTAAAATAACGGGACTGTCCCGTTCAAAACGGGACGTATGGTCACCCTAAGTCTAGTGAACTTACACATGTAGCACACATAAAATACTTCTCTGGGTTGCTTACTTAGTTTGTTCCAATCTGCCCAAATCTCTTCTGATCACTTATCCCACCCACATTTATACAAAGCAGCTTATTTATTTGCTTATGTACTGTATGTACTTGTTAGATTTATATCCTACCTTTCATTCAGGAGCTCAGGGTGTTGTGATTCTTATGCTCTCCCTGATTGTTCATCGTTGATTTTCTTCGTCATCCTCCATCAAACATTGGTGATGGGATGTGCCTAGCAACCAGAGATCCCTGCATTATATTTATGAAATAATAGACTCATGTTCTTTATCTGCTGAACTTTGTCTCTAGTTGGTTGGCATGTCTATCCTTTGCTCTCCAACCTCCAATAGTGGACATCTCACTTAGGTTAATTTCAGGATGGTTGGGAAGCTTTTCAAACATGAATAGGCAGAGGAAAAATGCAGAGAAACAAGAGGAACACAGAAACTTAGTACTGTCCTGGAGTAATATGTTTCTTCCTATTTTGCAGGGACTTTCTGCATCCAGAAGTACACAAATGTGAGATATTTGTATCATTAAAATATTTTATTACAGAGGAATATTGAGGTAAGCTTGCCATGCCAGCTTTATTAAAGATCCCTGCAAACAGCTAAAATCTTATTTGTGAGAAAGCACACATGCTAACATCAGGAGCTACCTCTATATATTTCTGGAACAGCACAATCTAACCATGCCTACCTATAATTACATGGGGGCGTGAAGCTGTAACTATTTTTTTCATACAGTACTGTATGTAGCCTTGTAATGTATGTGCTGGAATGTGGATCTCTACATTGCTGTGCAGTTTCAGAGAGGTAGGGATTGTCATGACATTAGTCTGTAGCTGTATTTAAGATGAAACATTTTTCTTTGGTTTTCTGCTAATGTGTGTGCTTGAGTTCTCTTTGAGCACAATAGCTACATATCAGTGTATATATACATGTTAATCTCTGTGCAATACTGCAATTCTACCAATAGTCTTCCTTCCATCCTCCAAATGGAGTGTTGGGATTGGATGGTTGAGGGCCTTGGGAATAAAACACAGCTACAGTGTTTTTCTCTAGGTCATTGGTTTTTATTTCAGCTAAAATCATGGGAAGGAAGGTATTTTCAGACTAAATTAAAATTGTAACTACTTTTTCTAGCTTTTTCTTTTCACTGTACAGAGTGTACATGATCATGCTAACAAACTGAATTTCCAATTAGCACCCAGTCTCACAGTGTGCAGTGCATGGGTGGGAATTAAAGGAAAATGCAAGGATACTGATGAGGGAAGAATGGGGTGTTTAGAGGTGTGTGTGTGGGGGAGTTTTTCCTCAGATTTGTTGTTGTTGTTACTGTTAATAATGGAAAATGCTTTTTAAAGTTGGCAGTTTTATATGACAGTTTCAGAAAGACTCTGTCCATTCTGTAATAATTATAAAATCATTTTACTCCTGAAAATGATCACATATACAGGTGGTTCTCGCTTAACATCCACTTGTTAAGCTCCTGCGGTCACATGAACAAAACTCGGGTGCCTGGCAACCAGCTCGCATTTACGACTGGTTGCAGCGTTCCATGGTAACGTGATCGCCATCTGCGACCTTCCCTGCTGGCTTCCCACAAGCAAAGTCAAGCAACTAGAAATGCATGATTTGTGTAAACAAACAAACAAACAAATAAATAAACAAACAAACAAATAAATAAATAAATAATATTGGTTATGTTTTCAGTTCAGACAGCCTGTGAACAAAAAGGAGAAAGTGGCCGAATTATCCCAAAGCACTATTCCAAAGTGAAGCTTTTACAACAGCCTGCTCAGCCTGGCACCTCCAACAGTGCTGAGACTGCTGCTCCCAGAATCTGCTTCCCAAATGGTCTTGCTGATTAGGAAAGCTGGGAGGTGGTTCTTCTTTCCCGACTTCTCTGGAGGATGCCATGCTGAGGAAACCGGCCCTTCAAAACAATCTCTTCCCCTTTGCATAAGCATAAGCATGCAAATTCATAAGCATGGATTTCGATAACTGATTTCAACAGAACTTATTTCCTGTTGTGCTTTGGATCCTTTCTCCCCGTTTATTCTTTTGCAAGGTTAAAGCAATGTGACAGCATCTACCTACCAAACTGCCTACGTTCCTATCTACTGCCCTACTGCCTTCCCATCTATCTAAGCCAGAGCTTTCCAAACTTTTCATGTTGGTGACACACTTTTTAGACATGCATCATTTCGCGACACACTGTTACAGCAGGGCATCATTTCGCGACACACTCTTACAGCAGGGCACAAGGCAGGCACTAGGACCTGTGCGGAATCACAGCAGGTTTGGAGGCAGCAAGGCACAAGGCAGGCACTAGGACCTGCGTGGAATCCTGGCAGGGCTCAGAGCCAGCAACAGCCGGGACACACCCAGGCACTGCAGCCGACACACTAACGTGTCCCGACACACAGTTTGGAAAGCTCTGATCTAAGCATTTTAGTTCTGTATCTAAAACCACAAATGTTTTTTTATGGCATATGGTGATGGATGCTGCTACTGCTGACAGGAAACATCATTCAGACTAAGTGTATATTCTCTTTTAAATAACGTGAAGTCAACTCCCCTGCCATTTTATATTAAACTTGATGTGTCTTATGTTACAAAAAGAATCACTTCAGCATCATTCCACAACAAACAATATCTTTGTACTCTCCTATTTCTCTTGCTTAGGAATGACATAGAGCAGGGTGGTGGATGCTTCCTTCAGTCAAGGGCCATGTGACATGGCGGGTAATCTGGCAGCATGCTGGGGCTGGGCAAGGCCAGAGCCAAAAGTGGGCAGGACCATCCCCTCTCCTTTTTCCTCTTCACCCATTAAATTAATTCAGAAGGGTCCCGATATTAGGTAAAATGTCAGAGGTTACTTATCCCCTGCACATTTTGCATGTGCCAGTCTATCTTATTTATTTCTAACAATATCTATCTATCTAGGATCTCTAACTACAGAATTCAGCACTGATTATTTGTAATTCTTGCTTTTTGGCATTTCTTCAGTGTTGTTTTCTTAATCAGTTATTGTAGCGTGTCAATTTCAAGTACACATACATATTCATGGGATGAGAGAGCAGTAACAGAGTTGTTTAAGAAGTAGAGTTTCTTGTGTTTTTTTAAAATAATTTTTATTAAAAAACTTTTCAAATTTAAAAGATAAACATGAAATGATATAAAGTAAAATTAAAGAAAAGAAAAAAAGAGTGATGTGAAATGAAGAAGTAAGAAAAGTGTGAAAGGAAGTGGTTAAGGCTCCAGGCTAGAGACCGAGGGACCGTGAGTTCTAGTCCCGCCTGAGGCATGAAAGCCGGCTGGGTGACCTTGGGCCAGTCACTCTCTCTCAGCCCAGCTCACCTCACAGGGTTGTTGTTGTGGGGAAAATAGGAGGAGGAAGGAGCATTACGGATGTTCACCACCTTGAGTTATTTATAAAAATAATGAAAGTGGGATAAAAATAAAATAATAAAATAATAAAATTAAAATAATAAAATAAAATAAAATAAAATAAAATAAAATAAAATAAAATAAAATAAAATAAAATAAAATAAAATAAAATAAAATAATAAAATAAAATAAAATAAAATAAAATAAAATAAAATAAAATAAAATAAAATAATAAAATAATAAAATAAAATAAAATAAAATAAAATAAAATAAAATAAAATAAAATAAAATAAAATAAAATAATAAAATAAAGAATCAACTTCCTATCTTCTTTACAGCAGTTACAAACAAACGTATCCTCTCTCCTCTCTCATTAAAATTACATCATCATTCTCTTCTTCCCATAATCAACACTTTTTAATCAGCAAATCTATAAATCACCAGTTCATTTGTTTCCATTTTCAGCAGAAAGTCCATAAGAGGTCCATTTCTCTCCTTTAATTTGTAATCCAGAAAGGAGCAGTAAAATTAAAGGAGAGGCTTTTTCCCCCTTCTTTCTCTGTATTCTTAACTCTTTAGTCCCATTCAGCACTCAGTAGTTCTATAGTCAGATGATTTTTCAAAACTTTCCTTTATCTCTTTATTTGATGAAGCCAACTAATTGCTCCCTTTAGCAAGTCTAAACAGTCCTCGTTCCTACAGAGGTAGGTTTTAATTAATCAATGAATTAATCAATTCAAAAGTACTTTAAAGTAAATAATGTTCCAAATTTAACTGTCCCCTTAATTTGTTTTAAACTTTCTTAGTTCAAGCTCTTGGCAAGCTTTTTGCTTTTAATTATTTTTAAATCCTTATAGTTGTTCTTTAACTTTAATCCCAATTGAAGGATCACTCACCTGGTAGTTTAAATGCACTGCTGCTCAGAAGATCTCTGTAGCTTTTAAAATTATTGTATTCCAAATGTGCAATAGAAAGTGGAGATCTAGGCAAACCCAATGTCCTTAAACAGGCTCCGCTTGAGGCTGTGAGCTTGGTATTTCTCCCGGTGCTCTACTCACAAGTTGCCCACAGGGTCCCTTTGGTCCTGTGGGTCTCCTCACAAGGAGCTGCCTTCTGGAGCACAGGTGGGCGATCTCCTGGTCTCCTTGTCTGGAGAAGTTTCACTGGCCCAGACTTGTTGCCCGGTCAGCGGTCTCTGCCTTGGTGTTATCTCTGCTATTTGGAGACACATCAGTCCACCATTTTCTCAACCTGGAAGTACAGTGGACTTTCTTGTTTCATCTCCCTTTTATATATGGATTAAATGATCATACGAACAGGTACAGGACTGTTGCATTTATTTAAAGTTAATTGCTTCTCATGTCACAGTTCTATAGCAAAACACCAATGTGAGATACAGGATTTACATGTGGAGGCATGCAAACACTGTTCCTCTTTCTTTACACACATATCCAGCCATAGAAAATCCATCTAGCTCAGGATTTTGTTTCCAACGATAGCCAAATAAATGCATAGCCTATATATTTATTTACTTTATTTTATTTCTATACTGCCACATTCCATGTGGAATCATGGTGGTGTGCAGAATAAACTAAAAAAATTAATCTTAATCTCACAACCAATACATAAAAATAATACATTAAAGCCATAAAACCAATTAGTAATTTACTGTAACAAAAATAATAGGCATACTGACAACTGATCTTAGCCAAAGACAATTCTGAATAGCTCTGGCAATGAAGCCATCCAGACTGGAGTGGGAAACTGTTCCATAGAGCAAATACCACTGCAAAGAAACTTAAGTGTCCTGGATCTCTCATGGAGGAGGCACCCTTACGATCTGGACCTGGATGCATGGACTGGATGGGTAGTATCTACCTAAAATAGATGGTGTTGCATCCCACTTAGAAACCTTTAGCCCGTACATTCTCCTGAGTATGCAAATAAACAATTGCCTGTAAAGACTTGGATACTAAAAATACAATTGTCTGTAATTTTAGTTTGCTACTATATATTAATCCTTACGTATAATATTTATTGGCAATCTGCAGTTCCCCCCCCCTCTCTCTCTCTCTCTCTCTCTCTCTCTCTCTCTCTCTCTCTCTCTCTCTCTCTCTCTCTCTCTCTCTTGCATTTTCACACAGACACATGCATGACTTAGCTATAAAAGGCTTCCTGTCCAATGTCGTGTTGACAAGGGGAGGAGAAGATGAGAGAAGGTCATGACTGAATGGCTGTAAGAAAGATGGCTTTGTCAGACACCAAATATATGTTTGAAAGAAAAAGAATGAGAGAATGGGGGGGGGGAGAGGGAGAGAGAGAGAGAGATGGGGAAAAGGAAAGGTTTTCCCTGAATATAACACATTCATTTGTACCTTGCTTGCAAGCAATTTGCTCAGTAATGAGTCGCCATAACTTGCCAGCGTCAGCTTTCAAGATGATTATACCCTTCCTGGTTTCCTGTGTCGTACTTTCCTTTGATATTTTGTTCTTCATTAATCGTGATCCATGGGAGGGGTAGGTTGTGATGATGGCAACTGGCATGCATGTACTCATCAGAGTACTGCTTTTATCAAGCATCACACAGCATGGGTAAATCGCTTTATAGTCAGCAATATGTAAAGCATAGCATACAGCTCGTAGGAAGGAACTTAAGGTCATCTCACACCACACCCCTATATCTGACCTTGGCCAATTTGGTTGTTTTCAATGTGTGCCTCATGGATTAGACATTTAAAAGTATATAATCTGTATAATTTTTACGAACATGAAAGGCTGCCTGGTTAAATTTCAAAATAAAGGTATGCTCCAGAAGCTTGTTTGCAGGGTATTTGGCTGATGAAATAAACATTTTTTAAATGAGAATTTAATCTTACTCAAATATGTCAGAACTGGAAGTGTGCATTTTCAAAGGCACTATTTATGTTCTAAGGCCCTGAATAATTAAAAAATAATAATAAGTTGCCATCTAGCTCAGTACTGTCTAAAGCAGCAGCTTTCCAGGATTTCAGACATTATTCTTTTAGCCATCTGTGAAGATGCCTGAAATTTAATTTAGAGACTTTAGGAACCAAAGCATATGCTCTAGTACTGAGTTATCTCGCTTACCAGGTTTCTCAAGGCTCAATTCTGATGTGTTCTGGTTTAACTTTTTTTTTTTTTTACTGCAGAGGTCAAATGGATTTAAATCACATTTTTCATTCTAGAAGGATGTATTTTCTGAACAAATATACATACAACATAATTGCTATAACAGAATGCATTCATTTGAAATAGTGCAATTATGTTTCTTCTGAGAATAGAGCAAATCCTTTTGTCACGAATATTTTACATGACAGGAGGTTGCAATTGTTGCAACTGTTTTGGTTGGCTGTCTCCAAACACATGTATGGCCACTGAGCAAGGTATGTATATATGTATGTATCTATGTATTTCATTTATTATGGTCAAGACCATTACCACTGAAGATGTACTCGTTCAGACCTTAAATAAAAGGAATACAATAGAAACAATAAACATTAAAATTGAATTAAAAGTAAAAGGGTAAGAACCAGCCAGTCAGAGCCTTTTGAACAGCATATACGGTACGTTGCAGAAATAAATAAAATAAACTTTACTACAGGGACTACAGTTCACATTGAGCAATCATTAAACTTTAAATATAACAAACTGTGGCACAAAACCTAGCAATCTTATATGTGTGATGAACATTTGCTAACAGATAAAATATATAAATGTCACCAGTGCATCCAGGAATTCAGCTAGTAGGGAGACAGCTGGAAAAGACCTACTATCACTGCAATAAGACAAGTAATTATTGTTCTGTTGCTTTCAGCTCTTCAGCACCTGATGAAAATCATTTCACTAGGATTCTCTATGAGTAACCGCTTCTTTCAGTAGCTGCACGCATATTACATCTAAGTTTCAGCATTATTATAAGCAATTCCAGCGAACAGTCTGTTGTTACTTCATCTAATATTGAAATATTTATTCTTCTTGCAGTCCAAGTATTCGCAACCATTTTCTTCAGCATCACAGTTTGAGGGCACTGATTTTTCTTCACTCAGTCTTTCAGGTGGTTCAGTTTTCACAGCTATATGTTACAACTGGGAAAACCATAGCAATAATAGGCACATTTGTTGTCAGTGTGATGTTTCTCCACTGTAGTATTTTCTCTAGGTTTGTCATAGTCTTTCTCCCAAGTAGTAGATGTCTCTTTATTTCATGGCTACAGTTACCATCCTTGTGAATTTTTGAGCCTAGAAAGATAAAGCCTGTCACTGCTTCAACTTAATCTCCACTTATTTGTATTGGGGTAGCATTACTATTGATATAATAGTAATTTATAACAATTTATAATAGTAAGAGAGCCAGTTTGGTCTAGTGGTTAAGGCAATGGGCTAGAAACCAGGAGACCGAGAGTTCTAGTCCCGCCTTAGGCATGAAAGCCGGTTGGGTGACCTTGAGCCAGTCCCTGTCTCTCAGGCCTAGGAAGGAGCCAATGGCAAACCAGGAGACTGAGAGTTCTAGTCCCGCCTTAGGCATGAAAGCCGGCTGGGTGACCTTGCGCCAGTCACGCTCTCTCAGCCCTAGGAAGGAGCCAATGGCAAACCAAGAGACTGAGAGTTCTAGTCCCGCCTCAGGCATGAAAGCAATACTAGGCAGGCTATGTGCTCATCCAAGTGTATTCCTCAGTAAAAGCATTCAGGAGCACAGCTTCACCCTCCAATTTGTGGGCAGTTTATAGAGATTGTAGCCAGGCATAATGCAGGGAGTTTATTAATTATTATTAATGTTTAAACATTATTAATGTTAGGAAAAGCTATGCTTACGTTATGTATGCCGGGGGGGGGGGAGGGAAATCTGGCACCGGAAGGAAGGAGGAATGACCCCAACTCAGGTGCTGTTCCCTCAAATCTCCTTCCAACTGTGCAGGGGAGGGTATGTTTTTTCCCCATGTTTAGTGCATATTGCGGGGCCCCTGAAATAACTCTGTGGTCCCCAAGACCCTGTAGCTAGGAATCACTGCATTGGAATACAGAAATGCTGGTGGTGGTACAGCTGGAGTAGCACAGAAACGTAACTTACTGTGTCACAAAGGTGATTGATTTACCAGATCGTCCAGCTCGAGCTGTTCTCCCTACTCGATGAATGTAATCCTGAAAGGAATCCAGAATAAGTAACGGAACAAAATGGTGGTCACAGGAGAGCCACTAAAATAAATGTCCCCAAAACAAAAGTTTTGTATCACAAACATCAACTATTAAAACAGACAGTTCTCCAGATAAAGGAAGCCAGCTCAGAGAAGAACTCTTAAAAAGAGATGTCCCTTCACCAGGTTTCTGAAAGCTGGTAAGGAGGAAAACAAGCCAACTCCCGAAGAAGGAATATGCACAACTCAAAAAGCAGGTGCTCAGTACAAAATGGTAAAGGCATATCTGGCCACTGCTGTCACTTGAGATTCCAACAAGAAAGATCCATTCTGGAGCTGCTGCCATCACCAAAAGTGGTGAAGTCCCATCAACCCACCATCACTGCGCCATATCTATAATGCTAATTCCCTATCCCTGTAACTCTCTCTTTCACTCAACCTCTTGCTGACATACCTTTTATCCTTCTGAGCTTTAGTATCACTCAGTGCTTCACAACTCCATAATCTTTGTAATCATGGAAGAATAGGGCCGAGTTGCCCATTCCTTCTGGTCTATTTATTTTACAGATCTTTTGTAATTCACCCCAATCCACAAACTCTGAGCAGTGTACAAAGGGTACAAAATGTACAAAGAGAGCCAGTTTGGTTTAGTGGTTAAGGCAACGGGCTATAAACCAGGAGACTGAGAGTTCTAGTCCCGCCTGAGGCATGAAAGCCGGCTGGGTGACCTTGGGCCAGTCACTCTCTCTCAGCCCAACTCACCTCACAGGGTTGTCTTGATGTAAATTTTTTTACTATATTTGAAACAAAGATAAAAACTACAGAAAAACAAAATTCTACAAAAAGAAAAAGAAACTAAAAAGTGTAAAACACAAGGAAAAAAAAGAATTTTAAAGATTACATACAAAGGTGACTTCCAACTTTCAACAGCAAGAATATACAGCAATTTCCATAATCAAACCCTTACTCTATATCAAACCAATATCACATTATTTCTATAAATCCTTCCGTTAGCACATATACAAATCACTAATACATTTGCTCCTTCCCTTTATATAAAAAAGAAAATATATGTATATAAATTTCTAATTCATCTTCCCTCCCCCATAAAACACCATCCATTTATTTTCTTCCTACCACTATTCTATACATTTCTGTCTACTATAATAAACATCCAATTATAAAAACAAATAAATTGTCTGCCTTTATAATTAATAAAACTACAACAATCTTAAGTCTATTAAACCTAAAGAACAATATAAAATATTATTATATCTTATCCATACCTTTTAAATCTTACAAATCAAGAATCCTGTAAATCTTAGTCCAAGTCATTAAAAAAATGAAATCATAATAACCTCATTATCAGTCCAGTTACATATTCTTAATTTTTTACCCCTCCTCAAAATATACCAGGGCATTTATATATTTCCCCATTACACATAAGGCATTTTTAAAATAAAAGTCCAACAACCTAACTGCCCCCAGAAATGCAAATTTCTCAGCAAAAGAAAAAGAAAAACTCCCACATAACATATTCTCCTCTTTCCCATAACACTGATTCAGATAGTCATAACATTTCCCCAACATAGCAACTCCTTGTGCATTCTTAAACTTGGACTGTCGTTTTAACCCCCTCAACACCAAATCACGATCTTCAGCTGGCATTAATTCAATCTCGCTAACAGGAAAAAAGTCCCCATCTTTACCAAAATCTTCATCTTCCTTTTCAGCCAGATGACACATTTTAGCAACAATCTCTTCTGCAATGTCTTGAACACTTGCAGAACACTCTGAAAGGATCTCTTTAAAAGTCTGTTTACGCTCACAATGGAACTCTAAGAAATCTTCTTTAAAATCTTCCATACTTTAGGCAGTAGATTAAGGTGCCCCCTAGAGAGTTAACTCACAGAAATAGAAGTTAATAACAATGAAAAACTTCCATCTGAAATTGACAAGAAAAAGTATACTAGCAAACAAGTCGCAGAGAAAGTGAACAGAAAGCTGGAAATTTAATACTTCAAATCCAACATATAGGAGAACAATCCATCCTTCAAATTCAGTACAAGAAATAGTAACGGAAAGGCAATTGTATATTCTGAGCACTCATTACACTTTAGATGGGAAAACAAGCCAAAACTTTTTTAAAAAAGTAGAAATATAATCCCAAAAATAATGATAATTACCAAGAGATTCTGCCTCTTCTTACTTAAAAAGCTTCTCTTAGGGTACAAAACTTAAAAAAATAAATTGGGTGCTTTAGAAATAGGAAGGCAAGATGTAAAAAGGTAAAGGTTCCCCCCGCACATTTGTGCAGTCGTGTCCGACTCTAGGGGCCGGTGCTCATCTCCGTTTGTTAGCCGAAGAGCCAGCGTTGTCCAAAGACGCTTCCACGGTCATGTGGCCGCATGACGCGCGCGGAACGCTGTTACCTACCCACCGAAGTGGTACCTATTCATCTACTTGCATTTGCATGCTTTCGAATTGCTAGGTTGGCAAGAGCTGGGGCGAGTGCGGGAGCTCACTCCGCACGCAGGGCTAGGGATTCGAACCTCCGAACTTGCAATCTTCCGATCGACAAGCCTGGCGTCTTACCCGCTGAGCCACCACGCCTCTCTCAGGCAAGATGTACTGACCCTTTAAGAGGCTGCGGCGCGGCTCGGAAAAAGATGAAATCCCAGCCTCCCAGCGAAGTCTTACTGTTCGATCGCGCATGCTGTCCACGATCTTCTGGCCACAACTCACCGTCTGGAGGACAAATGGGTCGATTCCCAGCATTTTCCTTACTCCGGAAAAACGCTTTGGGCTACAGGAAAAGCCTGCCTGTGCCCGAAAAACTGACACGCTGCCAACTCTGCCCACGGATCTCTCAAGCAAGGTTGTTCCGTCCGCCATTTTCCCATTGGAAGTCCTCACCTCACAGGGTTGTTGTGGGGAAAATAGGAGGAGGAAGGAGTAATAGGCATGTTCCCCGCCTTGAGTTATTTATAAAAATAATAATGGCGGGATAGAAAATAAACATAAATAAAATAAAATAAAATAAAATAAAATAAAATAAAATAAAATAAAATAAAATAAAATAAAATAAAATAAAATAAAATAAAATAATCTTAGGTTTGTTTTTTTTAAAAAAACATTGAGCAGCAAACTTGCTTTCTTTCACTTTCAGTAAGAGATCCCTTACAGTTTCCTTGCTTTAAGCTGTTAAAATGGTGTATCAGCATAGTTGAGGCCTTTCAGACAGTTACTCATGCCCTGGTCATCTCTTGACTGGGTCACTGCAATGCACTCTACATGGGGCTGACCTTGAAGACCACCTGGAAGCTACAGCTGGTTCAAAATGCAGCAGCATGAGCAGTAATGCGTGCCTCTCAGCGTTCCCATGTGTCACCACTGCTACACGAGCTGCATTGGCTGCCAGTCAGCTTCCGAGTGCAATTCAAGGTGCTGGTTATCACCTATAAAACCCTGCATGGCATAGGGCCTGGGTATCTGAGAGACCACTTGTCTCCTGATGGAAACAGGAGGGAAAAACTGGATTTGATTGAAGAAAAGTGCTACTGTGATAATTGTTCTCATTACTGTCTTGAATAGCCCTTTCTGTTAGAATGTGTAACTGAACAAGAGATAGTGGTCTTTACACATATGCAAACAATTAGCTCTTTTGTTAGATGTAGACTCCGTGTTCTCTGAACTTGCAATTTAGTGGCAGGAAGGACTTTGGGAGTCAAGTTAGCTATGTGTATTCAGATAAAGATTTGAACAAAGCAAACTGAAGTAACCTTTAGCTCATTTGTGGGTTACTATGTTTTATGCTCAGCTTTTGCAGAGAGGCTAGAGAAACAACCAATTAGAAGCTTTATGGCTAGATGGCATTTGTGATAACAACTTTAGAGGGGTATAAAAGTTAATTGCAGGGGCCGCTCAGGGTGCCCCCCCTTGCTGTGTAGGAGACGCCCTCCTTTGCTTTGTAGATCTACAAAATAAACGGGATTTAAGTTGAATTATCTGATTCTGTGTGATTAATTGGATCAAATTGCACCAGATTAAACGAATCCCCCTTTTTAGGGACTTCATTTTGGCACCCCAGATGGGACATTGTCCGGTTTCTTGGAGCCAGCATCGTCAATAAAGGGCAGCGTGCACTGAGTTTTTTCCCAGAGTCCAAATTGACGGAGCTGCCCCCAGAACCCAAAGGCGATTGGCCCTTTTAAAAGGAGAATCAATGCCCCTTGTATAGAGATTAAGAGAGCTGGGTATGATTAGCACTGAGAAAAAAATAACTGGGGAGGACTATCATAACACTCTTCAGGCAACTGATGAGGTGTCACACAGAAAAGTAAGAATGTTCTCAAACATCCTAGAATGTAGAACTGGCATAATGGTCTTAGGTTACAGGAAGGCAAGTTCCAGGTGAATGGAAGAAGAAGGAGAAGGAAGGCGAATGTTAGAAAAACTTTCTAATTGTAAGAACTGTTTGACAGTGGCACTAATTACCCAGAAAGGTAGTGGACATCACTTCATTTGATGTGTTTAAGCAGAGACTGTCTATCATTTGTCGGGGATGCTTTAATTTGAACTCCTGCACTATGATTTTCTGAGTATGGCAGTTAGTTTTTTAAAACTAAAACTAACCCCCAAGTCAGGATTTGTTTTTTGCCTGCATTAACTATATTAATGTATGAAAAGGAAGAAGATTGGAAGAGGGAAAAGAAGGAAATAACATGGATTAAAGTTCTGTTTAGCCTTTTTACCCACAAAGTGCAGGGTCCTGCCTGTTAGCCAACAGCCTTCTTCACTTCTCACATTTTCTGGGAATCAGATAATGGTAAAGAGGTCATGAAGTTTGCTTTTATTCATTCTCATAATCAAAGACTTAAAAATCTCCTGGGTTATTTGTTCTTAATAAGCAGCAGAGAGGTCAGACATGGCTGAGAGAAACTTACAAACTTACATTCATATACACATAAATAAGAAGTATATAATGTGATATAATAGCAACAGTATTTCATTCTTTTCTTTTCTGGATAAGCACATAATGCATAAGCACAAAGAGATCTATTTTTTCACTGAAATGCCAGAGAAACATATATGTATCCCATAGTAATTAATCCCTTACCTTCTTTTTAGAACTTTTTTCCTCAAATCCAATTTTTAAAAATCATAGAGATTTAATAGAAAAACAGCATAGTAATCAAAGCCAGAGTTATATGAACCATTACACTGTAAATCATTTTTCTCTTTGAGGCATTTTTCCCTATGAAAACCTGTTGACCCAAGGGAAAAGTCAGATGGGGACCTGCAGCCAATTAGAAGTCTGCAAATGTTTAATTCAAAGAACCAGTTCAAAAGTAATTCAATTAAATCAATTTTCTCTACCAAATTTTCCAACTGACTCATGATTCAAATCAAATTTACCTGATCTGACTATTCAGGCTGACATTCTCAATTAATTTGCTCATTCAAATCAAATGTGTGCAGCTTTTTAAATTGAATTGACAATTTTAATGGCATCAGATTTATACCATCCTAGTAGCTGGTGATAGGAAGACCAAGATGCCCAAGTGAATGATATCTGAAGCAAATGTGGATAGAATAAGATTGTATAACTGTTTTTTTTCTTTGTGTCACCTTCTTCCTCTTTTTGATTTTAGTGAGTCATCTCTCAATGAGTAAACTAAATCCAATAGGTTTAATGTACTGTACATGGCATATTTTAGTTGGTTCAGAAATAAAACAGGCTGAACAATTCTAAAACAGTAAGAAAAAATCTTAAACAGCGACCTCTAGCAGTCCAGCAACAAATATCCTTGACAGCAACAGTCTAGAGACTATACAATGTATGCTATATATTAGACTGTATTTTTAAGGCTCTGAGGATACATTAATGTTTAATTTGGTCCGTGATCTGGCTTCATGATTCCAAAAGGGCAATCTGGAGATCAATGGGGGCTTGCATCACCCAGAAGTCAGAGCATGCTAAGGGCTGCATTAAATTAGACCAAGAGCTAGTCCTTAAATATAGTCAGGCTTTGTACTAATTTCCCATATGTTTGTTTGTTTGTTTGTTTGTTTGTTTGTTTATTTATTTATTTATTTATTTATTTATTTATTTATTACATTTATATCCCGCCCATCTCCCCCACAAGGGGGGACCCTGGGCGGTTCACAACAAATTCAAAACAATTAAAACAATAAATATCAATAATAAACAATATAAAATTACACACACACACACACACACACACACACAAACATACACACACACACACACACACACACACACACACACATATATACATATATACAGCATCATACAATTTGATCCAAAAGTGGTAGATCTTATTCCACTGATCAACAAGGCTGGTCGAAACAGATCTAAGGGGCCAGCCAACCCCAAGACTGGCTATTCCCCTCCCCTCCCCACGCCTGATGACATAGCCAGGTCTTCAAGTTTTTCCTAAAGTCCAGGAGAGAGGGGACCGATCTTATTTCCCGGGGAAGAATATTCCAAAGGGCAGGGGCTACTGCAGAGAAGGCACGCCTCCTAGACCCCATCAGGTGGAACTCTCTTGCCGACAGGGTTCGTAGCGTGCCCTCTCTGCAGGACCGGGTGGGATGGGTTGATTGAACGGGGATGAGCCGGTCCTTCAGGTAACCTGGACCCATGCCATGTAGGGCTTTAAAGGTAATAACCAACACCTTGAATTGAATCCGGAAGCAAACTGGGACCCAATGCAGCTCACGGAGCAAAGGTGTTATGTGTGCCGATCTTGAGGCACCTAAAATGGCACGCACGGCCACATTTTGAACCAGCTGAAGCTTCCGGATGCTCCTCAAGGGTAGCCCCATGTAGAGCGCATTACAATAGTCTATCTGGGAGATGACCAGGGCATGAGTGACTGTTCGAAGGGCCTCTCACTCCAGGAAAGGGCGTAATTGGCGCACAACACGAAGTTGTGCAAAGGCCCTTCTGGCCACGACTGCCACCTGCTCTTCGAGCAGGAGTCGTGAGTCCAGGAGGACCCCCAAATTATGCACCGGGTCTGTCTGAGGTAGTGTAACCCCATCCAGAACTAAATATGATAAATTCCTAGATACCGAGGGGCCATTAGTCCACAGCCACTCCGTCTTACCAGGGTTCAGCTGAAGCCTGTTGTTCCCCATCCAGACCCCTATAGCCCCCAGGCACTTGGACAGGGTAGTCACAGCATCACTTACTTCTCCCGGGATGGAGATGTATAACTGTGTATCATCAGCATATTGATGATATCTCATCCCGTGGAGATGGATGATCTCGCCCAGTGGTTTCATGTACAGTAGATGTTAAATAGGAGAGGAGAGAGCACTGATCCCTGCGGCACCCCACAAAGGAGGGGCCGTGGACCCGACCTCTCCTCCCCTATCAACACCGATTGGGACCGGCCCTGGAGGAAGGAGGCGAACCAGTGCAAAACCACGCTGCCCACCCGCAACTCCCTGAGCCGCTCCAAAAGGATACCATGGTCGATGGTATCGAAAGCCGCTGAGAGGTCAAGGAGAGCCAGGATGGATGCACTGCCTCCATCCCGCTCCCGCCAAAGATCATCCATAAGCGTGACCAATGCTGTTTCTGTCCCATATCCTGGCCTGAAACCTGACTGAAAGGGGTCTAGACAATCCGTTTCATCAAGAATCCTCTGGAGCTGCAACGCCACCACCTTCTCAACCACCTTCCCCATAGAGGGAAGGTGGGAGACTGGACGAAAATTGTCCACTACAACAGGGTCAAATGTTGAAATTAAGGACTTAAAAGGCCCCAAACCATCAGTCCCAGCAGAAGTAGATTTATATCCATGGGGCCTCTTGGGCACAGGAAGCCTTGGACTGTGGAATTCCTCTCCCCTAGCAAGTGGGGGAACCCAGGCCAATCCTAATCTCTGTTGATCAGCAATCCAAGGCAGTTGGGATTACTTTAAGCAACCTGTTATTTTAAAGGAAAAAAATAACTATATCAGAATCTGCTTATGTGAAAGAAAAATATTAATTGGGCAGTGTTGGGCTTCATGGTTTTATTATATTATATATTATACTTTTATATATTAATATAAAAGTATTAATTATTAAAGAACAATATAATGCAATGGAGTGGTTCCAGTAAAATTAGTGCAAATCAAGGAGGAATAAATATGTTAATCTAAAATGCTGGGTACAGAAAATAAGATTCTTGGAGATGGTAAGGTAAATGAAAGTAGAGATTAAGGGAGAGATTGGAAATTTGTAGCACACAGTTTAGAAAGTATGAAGGAAATCAGAATTAGCAGTCCTCTGGCAAGAAGGGTGTCTAACCCAAAGGGTCAAAAGGCAGGAAAATGGAACTCAAACTGAGGGTAAGATAAACAAATCTGAGGATCTGTGGGTGCAAGACAGTCACACGAACACAAGGGAAACAGAAGAGGAGTAGAAACTCAGCCTCAGCAGCAATGGCTAAAAGGAGAGGAAACATCTGGCTGAAAAAGAGACATCCTAAAGAGATAATGGAAATAAGAGACAAAAATTTAAGTTAAGCGAGAAAGTAAAAGCCCCCCCCCCCCCACTGCCAGTTAAGAACCCACTCCCTACAGTTAAAGTGGGAGCATCTGTTGCAGCTTGGCCTATGCTGATAGAGAGGCTAGCAAGTTTCATCAGAGGTGAAACCACCCAGTATTTCGGCTGTGGGTGGACGGAGGGGGAAGTATTAAGGTTTGGAGCGCTGAGTGGAAGAAAAGCATATTGGAGAACCTGATTCAGAAGGAAGGCTCAAACAGCCAGGAAGAGCATGAGATAAACTGCTCCATCAAGACAGCTGTTGCTTTGGACCATTTGTAAGGGAGAGGGAGAACTCAATATGTACGGTGTTTCTGATATGTACTTCTCCTTCATACCTAAAGGCTTACTTATTTTTTCTTATTGGATGCTCTGGAGAATCAGCTTCTTGAATTCAGGACCCAGCTTTTGTGTCACAGCAGAAGCTGAAAATGAGGGGCGTGGTGGCTCAGTGGGTAAGACGCCAGGCTTGTCGATCGGAAGATCGCAAGTTCGGAGGTTCGAATCCCTAGCCCTGCGTGTGGAGTGAGCTCCTGCACTAGCCCCAGCTCTTGCCAACCTAGCAATTCGAAAGCATGCAAATGCAAGTAGATGAATAGGTACCACTTCGGTGGGTAGGTAACAGCGTTCCGCGTGTGTCATGCCGGCCACATGACCGTGGAAGCATCAATAATTCCTCCTTCTCACTCTCATGCTCTTTCTCCTATAAATCTCTTATTTTTTGTGAAACACATGGATAACTAGCAAATTGTAAAAGTGCTGAAGTAACATTTTATTCTCAGGAACAAGGCAATGTTTGTATTCTTTCAAGTTATAAAAAATGCTAAGTCTGACTTTCTGAGTACAAAACTCCTCTTCAGTCCACCCAGCTCTGACAGCATCTGCTTCACCATCTAATCCTTCTGTTGTCCCTATCCCACTCTGATTTTTTGCCTTCTGCACTCCTCCTACCTTCCTTTCCTTCACCCATGTCAACACCGATAGCCTCTGATACTGGCCGTTCTTCTCCATGCCCCCATCCTCCAACTCTCCGCTCTCCCCCAGCTATCACCAGGGCTGTGAATACAAACCTTAACCCAACCACCAGCAAACATGCAGGCAGCATCTACCCTACTCCAATTGTCCTGCAAAAAATAACCCCTCAGACTCTCACACAAGCATGTCACATAGATGCCATTGTCAGAGTTTGGCAGACCTCTGCCATTAAGTCAGACGGGCATGTGGATTAAGGGAAGTTAGAAACTGACAGGAAAGAGACAGCAGCGCAGGGAGAATGTCTGTTGACACCAACTTGCAAAACTGAACTACACATCTCCTTGACTGACTGTCTAGCACCCTGAAGCTGGGAAACAACACGTGTCAGCAACTATGAACAATGGGGAGGGAAATGCTTAAATGTACTGTACCATGCTATGCCTGCTCATTCAAGTCTTTGTTCGTGTTAAGCCTTCATGTACCGGAATAAACCCTTTTACTTCTTAGAAATCACGAGTCTGTGGTTTACTCAAGAGAAAGGGGTTTCAGGGCATCGGAGAGGAGCACCTTACAGCCATCTTAAAACAGAGATATGCACACACACACTTGAAGGAGGCAGGTTAGGGAAGAGTGTCCTCCCATTTCAACCAAGCTGGTAGAATGGGATATGGCTCATCTTTGGCTGCAAAACATAATCCTTCCTTTCCCTGGGAACGATAGGGTTCTAGAATGACCACTTATACACCATCAAACAAACAAACAAACAAAAAACAGGGAAAGCAACAGCAAAAAAAAAAAAGATTGAAATTGATTGCATTAAGGTGTCAGTGGTAATGTAGTGCAGAAGGAAGCTTCCTTCTTCCTTCCAATCATACACTGCAAAGATTACAGGGGGCATGAATTGAATAGTAAAAGTAAGTAATTCAAGCAGGCTTTTTCCTTTCTGCAATTTGTAACTGGGAATTAATCTTTGATGCAGCAGGTCACTTAAATTCCTGCTGAAGTTCTGAAACTTGAGCATTGCTAAGGTTTTATCTTTGAAATCATTGTTGTGAAAGATGATCAAACCTTGACTGCCAGGATTTTAATAGAAAGGTTTCTAAAGCTAATTAGAACAAGCGTTAAAACAAAAATGATGATTATGGGTCTGATAAAGCACAAAAAAGAAATTAACAGTGAGGCAAAAGATAAAAATAAATTTTAGTGATAAGTGGTATGCCCTAAAAGCAATAAAAGGGCAATTCCTACAGCTTCTTACTGTTAAAAAGATGTGTAATTTTCTCTGGTCCATATAATCTAGAACTTGATGGACATGCAGTGAAAATGATTCCACTAATACCTTGCAATTGACTATATTGGCCGGGGTTGTTAATTCCTGGGAAGTTATAAGCTTTGGTTGTGAAGTACTTAGACACTGTTTTTAGGGGGGGAAATGGGGATAATCTTGAATATTATGGAATTTGCCTTACTAATTTTGTGTACTTGGCACTGAAAATTGTGAGGATGACATTTTTGCTAGAGATTGAACAGTTTCCTTTAAAATATACTTCAAGATGAATACATTATTAAGTCAATGGAAAGTTATATCAACTGCATTTAACCAATTTAATTTAGTTGGAATAAAGTTAATTTAAAGCCAACTAATGTTTTGGTCTAGTGTTCTTTATTTTTTCTCTTATCCCACCCTTTTCAGAGGTCTATTCAAAAGCCAAGGACAACCATCAGTATGGTGTCCATTTGGGATTAGTTTTTAAAGTCTTTACTATAGAAACTTAGAATGTTACAGTGGAACACACCTTATCAGTTTCACTAGACTTCCAAAACTTGGATAATGGAGAGTGAGAAAACAAGTGGAAAAACAAAACTGCCCTAATTATATTCTATAGTACTGTATGTGTGACCCAGTTATATGATCTTCTGCACTCAGCAGTGGATGATGGATAACCGAGCACCGTGGATGAAACAGTATGATCAGAGGCAAAGAATTTTAGCCTGGCAGAGAAAGCAAAAAGGTAGTCATTGTTCAATGGCCTTATACTTTGATGAATAAGAAAGAGCAAAATTTGAAAAATAAAATTAAAAACTGGTGAACAAGGCCAAACATAAGCATTGTATGCATCGGGTATCTGAATTAAATTAATTATAAGGCCATTTCCTTTCCTTTCCAGTACTTTTTTAAAAAATGACAATTGATTGACAACTAACAGCAGCTGCTTTAGAGCACTACAAATGAAACACAGGAGGGGATGATATAGGTATTACTAAAAGATTGCAAAGATGAAGAAGGAAAAACCCAGGTAAATGGAAATAACAAAATTTTAAACTGACTGAGAAAAGTAAAGTATAACCAGCACAAACATAACAGAATGGGCAAACTGTAATCATATTTGTATGCAGAAATATAAGATGTCAGCAGAATACAAAATTGAAGCAACAAATTCAAGGTGAGCAAGGAAAGACCAACTAAAATAAAATTATTATAATCTAAATAAGAGACCAAGCAAAACCACAGGCAGAATCTACAGAAAGGAAAGAACATATTTGGCAATATTTGAGAACAAGAAATTGCAAGGTTTAGTAAGAATAAAATCTCAGAAAGAAAATAAAACGAGAAGATACAGAGATGATACCATCATTATTAGTAGCAGGAGGAGAAATGCTAACCTCAGCATAAGCCAAAAAAACAAGATAAGTAAAAAGAAATGTTTCCTTTGAAAGATTTAACTTCAAAGAAAGAGAAAGAAGACAAATTGGAGAAAGGGAAATAACAACAACAACACAAACACCTGCAAATAGAAGTAGAATGACTGTGGCAAAAGAAAGCAAAGGTAGTACCAATAGTAATAGGCGCCTTGGGTGCAATTCCAAAATATCTGGAGCACCACTTGAACACCATCAGTACTGACAAAATCACCACCGGTCAATTGCAAAAGGCGGCTTTACTTGGAATACCTTACATCCTGCAACGATACCTTTAACAGCATCAAACAACATCTGCCTATCCCAGGTCTTTGGGAAGGACTCGATAGGTGGGCAAAAAGGCCAAATCCAGTCCAAACATCTGGCTGATTATGCAATCAACCATAATAATTATAATAATTTAGATTTATTATAGCCACCCACTCCAAAAGACCTTTTGAATTTTGAACTTTGTCAGCATATATATGAAAACTAGCATAAAAAATAACTAATGGAAACTGAGGAATTATTACAAATATAGGGATTCCTCAATTTAGTGGCATTTGCGGGGGGGCAGAACATTGTGGTGGGGGCAGTCAAGAGATTTTCAGGGACTATATAGGGCCTTGACAATAAAAACATTTTTCTTAATTACCAAGACTACTCCTAATTTGTGGATTCCCGCCAGCAGCAAAAAGGACACAGCATGAAAGAGCTTGTCTGGGGAGAAAACATGGCTGTTGCATGCAGCGCTTAAAGGCTAATTTAAGTTATTTCTTATAGTTGCTTATAGTTGCTTCTGTCTTTCCTCTAAA
Organism: Charina bottae; assembly: GCA_023362775.1. Lineage (NCBI taxonomy): Eukaryota > Metazoa > Chordata > Lepidosauria > Squamata > Charinaidae > Charina > Charina bottae. Next base: position 36,754,327 of record JALMGJ010000006.1, on the reverse strand, counting down.
GAGCTTGAGATGGCCTACAAATGATGTCCCCCTTCACAACAACCCCGTGAGAGAGGTTGGGTTGAGGGGAAAAAAAGACTCCCCCAAATCACCCAGTGATTTCCATGGCTGTAGTAGGACTTGAACCAGGTTCTTCCCAGTCCCAGATTCTAAGACAGGGGATGAGCAATATCCTCTAGATGTGTGCTACAAAGTACTGCAGCAATATGGTAGTCTCCCCAGAGGGGATAGCACCAACTTCTTTGGCCCTTTAGCTCTCAGAGGACAACCACATCTATTCTCAACCTTATTTTTGCATTTTTCAGCCAACAATTGTGCCTGCTTTTGTGGGCTACTTGTAGCTCCTTTGCCACTACTTTCAGCAATACTATTTTGAGATGCATTGGGGGCTAAAATAGGGTACTAGATGCTCATGCAATCTGAGAGTCACAGGTCACCCACCCCAACTCTGCTCAATATATCACTCTGGCTTAGTTCAGACCAAGGATTGCCAGAATTCAGTTTTGAGAATGGATGCCTTAAATGCTACAGCTGCTCCTGCTCTTCACCTGCAACAGTAAGCAGGATATGTTCTGCACACTGATGAGCAGAGGAGGATGGCCAAAAGAAGCTGAAGGGGAATAGGTTGAAACATTCATGGCTATTTTATCGTCTAATCTAAAGATTAATACATGTCCTCCCAGCTGCACTATGGCCACCCTGCCATGATCAATATCAATCTTGAACATCAAGAGACGTTTTGTAAAATATGCATTCATCCTCCTGTCAAAAGCTTCAGACCGGGCTTTCCAAAGTTTTCCCGCGGCGACACACCAACCACTGTTGGTGTGTCGCCGCGGGAAAACCCGGAAGTGCCGCCGTTGCAGCAGCGCGCAAAAACCCGGAAGCGCTGCTGCCGCTTTCAGGTTTTTGCGCGCTGCCGTTGGTGCGTCGCCGCGGGAAAACCTGGAAGCACTGATGATGATCAGCGCTTCCGGGTTGTGTGGCGACACAGCAGACTGTGTGTGGCAACACACTTTTGTGTCGCGACACACAGTTTGGAAAGCTCTGCTTTAGACTAATACTGCTGGTTTTGTTTAATGGTTTCTATTGATTTTGAGAGTTCCAATAGAAGAGTATATATATAGATCAGAGAGTCCTTGGTGCTCTCTGAGCTTGGTTGTTTGCTTGCAGATGTTTCATTACCTGACTAGGTAACATCATCACTGCTGGTGAGTGTGGGGTTTGCTCCCTGTATGAGAGTTCTAGTAATAACAGGCAGCATGGAAGCAGCACAACTGATGTTTGGCTTCAGTGCCCAGCATACTGAATCAGTGTGTGTCAATCACCTGCAAAGCAGCACAACTATGGAAAACTGACCCATGAAAGCACCCTATGGTTTTAGATCATACTGGCTTTGGAAATGATTGTCTATCAAACCTCTCTACAGCAGCTTCCTGTCTCCCTGTGTACACTATATTATCCAATAGAAATCATGCCTTGAAACCCCCCTTTCTCTTTCAGAAATGTGATGAACATAGCGTAAAACTGAAAGCATCTACACAGGACTAAAAATGAAACAGAACCAGGAGTACTACTAACCATTCCAGTGGAGGATTATTGGCCAGAAGTCAACACATCAGGAGAACACCAAATTGGAAAAGGTTGATTTAGAGAGAGAGAACAGGAAGGCAGTGGTCACTCCTTGCATTTTGGACTGCTTTTTTCAGGGTCATCCATACTCTGATTATTATAAAGTACTTAGATCACACTCTCTGAAGTTCTACTGCTATTCAAATAGTCGATCTTGCTATCAATCTATAGAAAACTTTCTAAAAATGCTCCAAAAAGCCCCTTCCAGAACAGAAAATTGGGGAACAGAGCATGCATGTGTTTACATAGGGATGAAAATGAGAAGAAAAAAAACAGGAATCAGCAGCAGAAATTAGTGGGCTGGTCAGCCAAGCAACCTGTACACAACATCATCCACATTTAGATCACTGCAGGTGAACAATTATGGAAAAATCTCAGCTAGAAATGCAGGATGGAGGAAGAAACAAGAGGTAGCAGGAAATGAAAGAGTGAGAAAAAGAAAACAGCTGATGAATGTGAGATGGGAAAGAAGCAAATGAGGACAGGTGAATGCAGAAAATGTAAAGGAAGGGTGCAGATCAAAGCACAAAGGAGAAGGAAATGAAGCAGGTGGTAAGCGCTATATTAGGGACATAACACAACATTCTATCACAGTTCCCCCTTGCATATCGCAGTTGTGCTCAGTCCTATTTATCCTGCAATAGGGTACCATGACTCTGACTGTGGCCTCTAAAATGCCACAGTTATTCCCACTGTACAGAGAAAAGTGTTTGCTCAATGTGGTTGGTGAATCCAAGTCAGGAGGTAAGACTTTTAACTCAAGAATTTTTACACACAACAGCATCTTGATCACAATGGCTCTTATTTTAACTTGCTTGCACTAAGGGTCATGCAAAACCTCACCTGCTCACCCTCAACACTGAGGAAGTGTGCACCTTGATGCTTGCCAAGATGTCTTTTCATAGTGAGAGATCCTTGAGTAGTAATAGGATGCATGATTTATAATGCACCACAAGCTCTGGGGGATTCTACAGGAATTATATGGAAAAGAACAAGCCCTGCCTAGAGTCTTCTTATCAGAAACACACTGTCCATTCATGCTAGGTTTCTGGCAGTCAATGGTTAGTCCACAGAAAGGCCTCAGAAGGTGCCTCTTATCATCTTCACCCATCCAGTTGGCTGTTGTCTGATCAAAAAGGCCCCAGCAAGGTGCACTGATTATGGTTTAATTAATTAGTACTCAAGTCAGAGTTTTATGTAAATGGTATTTAAATCCCAATCAGTGCTTTCATTTCCATGCATGGTTATTTATATCGTGACTCTCAGGTGAGCAGGGGTCAGAGTCCTCTGAGAAATTGCAGATTGATCTGTGCAGCCTGGGAAGACAAACAAGTGGCACCAGACATGTTGACGCTTCTCCAGGAAGAATAGAGGAACAATGTCAACCAGGCAGACATTAAGAATAAAATGAAGAACAAAGGAACTTGTCAAGGACTGGTCTAGTAAATCACTGGTTTTGATAGAACTTGGGTTTGTGCTGGGATGTTAAATTAATCTGTCTTGGTCCTAGAAAGGGAGAAAGACTGCTTTCTTGTTAGCAAAGGAGTTATAAACATAGAAAAGTGGTATAGGTATATAACCCCCAAATTTGGTTTCCATCTAAACCTATGTCAAAGTTCCATTTTGTACTTGCAGGCCTGGGTTTCATAAGTCCATGGGTAAGGCATATAGACATTTTAAATTGGGATTCAGATAAAACACCTATAACTCCAGTGTTGCAACATTCACCAACACCCATGCCAAAGCTTTGTACTACTTTCATGCTATTTTATTGCATGAAACCTGGATTTATATCCCTTCCAAAGTTAAGTAAGGGACATGCCTCTAGGAGCTATAGAATATCCCAAACTATCATGACAAGGCTGACCATATGTCCCGTTTTGAATGGGACAGTCCCGTTCTTTTAGCATTTTTCAACCGTCCCGTCGTTTTGATAAAAATCTCAATTTTGTTCCGTTTTTTAAACCCGGCGGGAATGGCACGGAAGGAGGATCCGAGCCGGAGCTGCCGATTGGAGGCAGCCCAGAAGAGGAAGCCCTCCCACCTATCAGTGCGCGGCAAAGGAGGGCGGAGAGGCGGAGAGGAGGGTGGACCGGGGAGCAGGGTTTGCAGGCAGGAGCCAATTGCGTGGACCGGGGGTGGGGTTTGCAGGCGGGAGCCAATCGCATGGACTGGGGGGCGAGGACCCCTGTCTTTTTCATGAATACGGAATATTACATAAGAACCCGTCCCGTTTTGCCATCCCAATGTCCCGTTTTTGTCTCAAGGAAATATGGTCAGCCTAATCATGACATGATTGATTCCAAACCAATTCCAAAGCTTTTTACGTTTTGTTCCACTAAGTTGGTATTTTGTATCCCACTAGTTACAAGGATTTTCACTGTTTGTTCCACGAAGGTTGAATTTTGAATTTGTTTCAGTCATATCTGCACAAACTTTCTGCACCAGTTTGGAAATAATTTGATACTGAATAAACAGAAGCAATTTCATGTCACGGGGGGCAAATTTTTGTAGTTGTTGTACATAAATATATGATAATTATCATTTCAAATTAAAACATATAGTGTATCAATATGAATTATTACTAGAAGAAATAAATCAGTAAAGACTGATACTTAGATTTCCAAAATGATATCAATATAAAATCAAATCACGTGGAATTTACTTTTAAAGTTTTCATTACCAAGAACTGGAAGTATTCTAAAAGTCCAATATACAAGGCACAGGTTTATAAACGATGGTACTGCTGCTTGTTAAGTGCAATTATATTATCTGATTAAGAGAGAATACAGTTCAAGATCTGAAAACTAGTTATAATGTGCACAGGCAGGAAGCCGGCAGAGGGGGAGTCTCATCTCCAGAAATACGATATAGGATATTGTAATTCTGCTCTTCAACCACAAATAGGCTTTCCTGGATAAGACTTTTTCTCAAGTGTGCTAACTTAAAACTCCAGTAATAGTGAGGGCTAAATGCCTGGGGAGTAGAAATAATGGGGATTACAGACAGATGAAGAACACCATATTAAGGAAGACTGACCTAGAATGTATTTTTGCTCCCAAGTCATCTCATCAGAGCAGTTGCCTGTTCCCTAGCTGTTTATTTCAGATACAATCTTAATTAGTTTACTCACAGCTGGTAATGGTTATATTTTCTACAAAACGCTTTATCTATTAACATTTTTTTAAAGAACCATTTGCTTTGTATTGTCAAAGGCTTTCACGGCCGGAGTTCAATGGCTGTTGTGGGTCTTCCGGGCTGTGTGGCCGTGTTCTGGAAGTTGTGGTTCCTAACGTTTCGCCAGCATCTGTGGCCAGCATCTTCAGAGGGCAGGAGCACAGATAGAAGCAAAATCTCTGTGCCCAGGTAGAGTGGCAATGTTCTATTTATAGAGCTAAATTATAGGAGATTAGGTGGGGTTTTTTGTTTTGTTGAAATGTTAACGAGTGTCTGATGAGCGTGATTAGCATGTTCATTGTGAGAAGTATTCCCAGGTCCTGGTGGTTGGACTGAGTTCGTTGACCTTTTGCAGGCTGTGTTTTTCAGGACTGGTAGCCAGGTTTTGCTAATTTTTAAACTTTCTTCTTTTTTATTGTAACTGTGCTGGTGTTTGTGAATTTCAATGGCTTCTCTGTATAATCTGGTGTAGTGGCTTTTGGTGTTGTCCAGTATTTCTGTGTTTTCAAATAGGATTTTGTGTCCCGTTTGCTTGAGAGCATGTTCAGCTACTGAAGATTTTTCCGGTTGCTGTAGTCTGCAGTGTCTTTCGTATTCTTTTATCCTGGTGTGAATGCTTCGTTTTGTGGTTCCGATGTATACTTGTCCACAGCTGCATGGTATGCGGTATACTCCTGCAGCGGTGCGGGGGTCCCTTTTGTCTTTTGCTGATTTTAGCATTTGTTGTATTTTTCTGGTGGGTCTGAAGACTGTTTGAAAGTTGTGTTTTTCCATCAGTTTTCCCATGCGGTCAGTGACTCCTTTGATGTAGGGCAGGAATACTTTGTTTGTGGGGGGCTGTTTTCCTTCAGTTGGATGTTGTTTTCTTGGTTTGATGGCTCTTTTTATTTCATTCTTGGAATAGCCATTTGCCTGTAGGACCCAATTCAGATGGTTAAGTTCATTGTTGAGAAAGGCCTAGTTTGAGGTCCGGATTGCGTATGACCAGCGTATCTAAAAATGGAAGTTTGCCATCAGTTTCTTTTTCCATAGTGAATTGTATATTGGGGTGGATGCCGTTTAGGTGGTCCAGAAATTTCTCCAGTTCTTCTTCAGTATGACTCCAAATTGCGAAGGTGTCATCCACGAACCGGAACCAGACTGTTGGTGTAATGGGTGCCGATTCCAAAGCCTGTTTTTCAAAGTGTTCCATGTAAAAGTTTGCTATGACTGGGCCCAGGGGGCTTCCCATGGCAACGCCATCCATCTGTTCGTAGAACTCATTCTCCCATTGAAAGTAACTAGTTGTTAGGCAGTGTTGAAATAAAGCTGTAATGTCTTCTGGGAAGATTTGCTTGATGAGTGCCAGGGTGTCCCTTACTGGCACCTTGGTAAACAGGGAGACCACGTCTCAAAACTGATGGCAAACTTCCATTTTTAGATACGCTGGTCATACGCAATCCGGACCTCAAACTAGGACACAAAGTATACAGAAATCCCACCCATACAGACCGGTATCTACACAAAAGTTCCAATCACCACCCACGACAAAAGAGAGGCATGATTAAAACCTTGGTGGATCGTGCTAATCGAAACTGTGAAACCCAATTTCTCAACAATGAACTTAACCATCTGAATTGGGTCCTACAGGCAAATGGCTATTCCAAGAATGAAATAAAAAGAGCCATCAAACCAAGAAAACAACATCCAACTGAAGGAAAACAGCTCCCCACAAACAAAGTATTCCTGCCCTACATCAAAGGAGTCACTGACCGCATGGGAAAACTGATGGAAAAACACAACTTTCAAACAGTCTTCAGACCCACCAGAAAAATACAACAAATGCTAAAATCAGCAAAAGACAAAAGGGACCCCCGCACTGCTGCAGGAGTATACCGCATACCATGCAGCTGTGGACAAGTATACATCGGAACCACAAAACGAAGCATTCACACCAGGATAAAAGAATACGAAAGACACTGCAGACTACAGCAACCGGAAAAATCTTCAGTAGCTGAACATGCTCTCAAGCAAACGGGACACAAAATCCTATTTGAAAACACAGAAATACTGGACAACACCAAAAGCCACTACACCAGATTATACAGAGAAGCCACTGAAATTCACAAACACCAGCACAGTTACAATAAAAAAGAAGAAAGTTTAAAAATTAGCAAAACCTGGCTACCAGTCCTGAAAAACACAGCCTGCAAAAGGTCAACGAACTCAGTCCAACCACCAGGACCTGGGAATACTTCTCACAATGAACATGCTAATCACGCTCATCAGACACTCGTTAACATTTCAACAAAACAAAAACCCCCACCTAATCTCCTATAATTTAGCTCTATAAATAGAACATTGCCACTCTACCTGGGCACAGAGATTTTGCTTCTATCTGTGCTCCTGCCCTCTGAAGATGCTGGCCACTGATGCTGGTGAAACGTTAGGAACCACAACTTCCAGAACACGGCCACACAGCCCGGAAGACCCACAACAGCCAACCATTTGCTTTATTTTCTGGGTTTATTTTTGCTAGTAACAGTAGCAATTTATAAGGGACTTCCATAGATGAAATCAGGAAAGGCTGTAAACCCAGAAGTAAAAAATGCCTTTAAAGGTAATTCAGTTCAGCTCCTACTGATGCAGATTGAAAGAAGGAGGGAGAGAGACAGTGATGAAATTTCAATAAATAGTGCAAGTATAGATTAGCAGGTTAATAATTATTGTGGCTGAAACAGAAGCCTTAATTAATTATTTCTATTTTATGTATTTATTTGTCAAATTTCTTTGCCACCCATCTCGTGTACCACGACTCTTAATTAATTAATCCTTTCAAACAATAATTGATAAAGGTAACCACATGACCTGGGCCTAAATTTTTTCTGAATAGACCTCTACCAATCCAACCCATTTTGGTTGAATATAGCAACATTAGTTTTTTATGTGTTGTCTCTGAACCTTAATTTGAAATATATGCACCCACTTTACTATGTGGCTACAAAACCCAGGATTGCTGGTACAAAAGAGTACAAAACAGGTACAGAACTGGTATAGGTTTTGGGTGGAATCCAAATTTTGGGGTTTGCAGTTAGCGCAGCTGAAAAGTTCCTTATACTAAATACTCTATATTTGATCCAGCTAAACTGCTGTTGTTTTTTCTACCTAGCGAGTTGAGCAGGGATGGATGAGTTCCTGTCACTTTGCACTTATTTATGGACAAGCCCTTTGTGTCCCATTTGTGCGTGAAATTCCACATGCAAGATTTCTTAAAGTATACTTTTTCTTTGTAATTGTTGAGCCAAGAAGTGCATTTTTGTTCTTTTTTAATTATATGGATCTTATTCTGTTAGGATCTTTTTGGTACATTACATTCGTTTATTTTAACCATTATAATATGTTCAACATTTTCCCCCCACTGTATATTCACTATCTTTTGGTGCAGGGGATGATATAGACTTTTTTTGGTATTTCAGTAACAACAACAACATCATACACTGTAACATTTAGAGAAATGAACTAGATTCTAATCTGATTATTAGTCCAAGAACTTCAAATTAATAAGGCTTACTATCAGGGGCTTTTGAGCAGAAATATTTCCCAGCAATGCTAACTTAAATCTTCATAGGCAAAACAAACTATTGTTAACACCAAATTATTGTTCCTTCCCAATAATTATGTATACAAGACAAGATAGAACCTATTACAATGCAATAATAAAAGTTTGTTTGGATCTTGAATTTTCCACTCATTTTGAGGCTTTCACTGCAATGAGGAAATTATCTGTTGAAATGGAGGATGATCTACTCTAATTCCCCATCTTCTTTCCCTATGCCCCAAAATACATAGGAGTAAGGGACCTCCAGACCAGTATGAAAACTCTTACTGATGGAAATTAGCTGCATCTGTCTAAAGATAGTCTGGAAGTGCTTGATGCAGTTCTGTCTCAGAAATGCCATGGATACTACTGTGGTGGAAGGGTGCAGTAAAAATACATCAAAATAATATATTCCAAATATGACAATGGAAATCTTACTGTCTGAGATGTGGGGGGAAGGCCAGAGGAGGAGGAGGAGGAGGAGGAGGAGGAGGAGGAGGAGGAGGAGGAGGAGGAGGAGGAGGAGTTGTTCATAGATTAGACTGGGCCCCACTAAACCAGATTGGACACTGTAGTGTAGCTGTTCAGATGTTAAACTAGGACAGGGGTTCAAGTCCATCCTCAGCCATAGTGACTTTGGGCCAATAACTCCTGGAGAAAAGTCGGATATCTAAAAAATAGATAAATGACTACCTTTTTTAAAATTGACATATCCCTAATATTGCGCTTCTATAGACAGAAATTAGTAAACATTAGTAGTCACTTATTGCAACAAACTGAACTTGAAATCAACAATTACAGTGAGGGAGCGAACTCAGTTAACAAAAATAGCAGCACAGAACTAGTTAGTTTGCTATGCAATCCTCAGAGCTCCTTAGCAACTGCCTCTGAGGAACTGCTACATATGGCCTCGCTTCCTATTGTGAAGTTTCCAGAGCTGCGGGAGGGTTGCCTAGCTACTGTGCAAAACCTTTTCTACCCAATATTTCCCCATACCAACTAGGTCTGTCTGGATAGCTAACTAGTTGCAGCAAGAGGATTTCCGTTTCTGGTGTGATGTTTGCAAGAGAAGTGGGTCTCTTCATAGCCCCTCACCAAACCCAGCCTGCAGCGGCCTACCTTCCTGACCACACCCCCAGCTCCTATTCTCTCTGGAATCTGATCAGCTTTATGCTGCCATCTCTGACTTTACTTTACTCGGCAGAAGAAGCAGGGCCACAGCTCCTTAGTCTCCTTAGTGTCTGGTGTAGTTTGCCCTGCCTTCTGTAAAAGCAGAGTTGGCAGCCAAGAGGCTGTATGCATCGCCCAGATGCCCTTTGCATTCCCCAGAGCCCCTTCCTGGGACCCAAATTCAGTGCCGTAGTTGGAACTGGGTGGATCCCCCCCCCAAATTAGGAGTAAAATATGTCTGTTCAGTCTGTTGCACTTGTTTTACTTTTTAAAAAATCCCAGAAAGCTAAAGGCGAGAAAACACCTTAAAATCTGGCACAAGAAACAAACAAACAAAACAAGCAGCTGCTTTATTTGGTGGATGCATTTATTTTCCTCTGAATTTCAGCAAGGAGAACAGTAAGCAGACATAAGTTAGAAGATTCAAATTATGAAATGTGCTTACCACCACTGTAATTGTTTACAAATATTAAACTTACATGTTATATGTAACAGAAATGTAATTATCATGTCAAAAATTCTCTTCTTTATTTTTAAAATATGAGGCTCTATAATGTTTAAAAGACAGAACAAAAATCTTGTTTCCTTGAATAAATTTGTGTGAGGTCAGCTTTCTAAGAGGTATTAAAAGTTCCTATTCATATATGCTATTTTATTTATTTGTTTAAGTTTTCTAAAAACAGAGAATAAGAATTCTGCAACTGCTGTTTAATTCATTAAAGAATGATTAACAACCAATACCTATGAATCCCTCCAAATATCCTTAAAATAATAGGCTATTCCAAGCAAAGAACCTTTCTTAATTTATTCTTCTTGTTTTTGTATATAACTGTTTAGCCTCCTACCTACTTTTTCTTTACATTGTAGCCTAATGCCTTCTGGTGGTATCACCACTCCATCACCACATACCCCTGTAACTGTACCCTAACCCAATGGAAAAATAGGGGGGAAATGCAGCCCCAAGCCAAAGAAAGATTGGCTGCTCTGACATAAAGGAAGCCTAAGCATATAAAACTTGGCATGTGTATGCTTCCTTTACAGAAAATGCTCATATGTGCAGAAGACAGTGACAAGGGCGTCATGGAAGGGAAAAGGTCACCAGGGCCAGTTCTCTCCCCAGTAGAGCAAATGTATAAAGGGGAATGTGTAAATAACACTAGTTTTCTAATTGTTAGTATAATGCTGTCACTCCTGCTTACTGCTTATCTATTTTGATGCCTCTTCCTTCCTGTGCCCAAGGAACTCTAAGATTTGCAGTAACTGAGAGGGCAGGTTACTTAGCAAGACACATGCACCATTCTATCAAACAAAACATGTGAACGTTTCCTAAATAAATAATATTACCTCCTGTTGGCTCCAATAAATATATCTTAACATGGTTTGGATCTCCATAATGTTTAATTAAACTATGGAATTTCTGTTAAAAACTAAGGCTTTAAAATGGGATTAGACAATTACTCCCCCCCCCAACATTCATTGGTCCAAGCCACAAGGTCAGTATGTTATCTCCAGTATCACATGCAATATGCCTCTCAGTTCTAATTGTGGGAGAACCCAAGCAGAAGAGTACAATTGTCCTCTTCTATTAGTATATGAGAGCAAAATGCTGGACTAGCTAAGCTTTTCATCAGATTCAACAGAGGCCTTCTTTAGTTTACATACTATTCTATACTGGTATATATATAAAGGAGAATACGTTTGCATTAAATCTTAGTCATGGTTTAGAATTTAGGTTTTGTTTTTGTGGGAGCTGGCAGCCTGGAGCAGTCTGTACCCCCAATAAATACTGTATACTTATTCTCCACAATCACTATGATTGTGTCTGTTTGTTGCAACAGCCAATGAGAATAACTCCCTTCTCAGGAGACTATTGATTCAAGGAATAGTTCCATTCTAGAACCTTCTGAGATGAGAGAGAGAGAGAGAGAGAGAGAGAGAGAGAGAGAGAGAGAGAGAGAGAGAGAGAGAGAGAATCAGAACAGCTGACACTATTAAATTGGAAAAGTTTTTTTTTCTTCCCCCCTCCTTCACATTCTTTCTATATGCAGGGAGGGCCACTTACATATAGCTTAGAATTTTCATTTTGGTTCTTTCAAAGACCATACAGCTATGAAAAGATGGAGGTTCTCAACAAAATGTTATCATTACTTAATTCCTGTCTCCAGTATCCGTGCTACATTCATTCCCAAATATAACTATATTCCAAGCAGCACTTTCAAGAGCATTGGCTGGCTTGTCATGTCCCCAGAGCACAAGGAGTACTTTAAAGAGTTTCAGTGCTTGAGGATTTTCACAAGTTGTGATCACCCTATTGTTATCCATGGACTCAGATTCATGGCTTTACCATCTATCAGCCAAGCTGGAATCAGAGTCTTTAGAAATGTCCAAAAGCTATTTAGGACCAATCTCAGCATCAAACAGGCATAGAGATATTGAATCATCAGATCCTACCAGCCTTCTTATAGCTACAATTAGTTACTAATACTTGCAGGAACAGCTCTTCTTGTAAAAGTAAACTGAGCAAGAATTGGGCTCTCCAAGGTCTTGATGGCTATTTGTCTTGCCAAGGCTCAGACTTTGCTTTCTCTATGTTCAAACCATAGCCAGCTTCCTGGGGCCTAGGGCATGGTTGAAGGTCTAATAATCACTACTATAATCTTTAAGACTTCTGTGCCATTCACACTCCTCTTGGCCTTTTACGTAACAGTAGGCAGATGTTGAACTGATGTTGCCTGGGGCAGCTCAGGTAATAGTAGCAAATTTATGTTACAGAAATGTTGACAGATTCTAATACAATACCATTAATCCTGTAACAAATTGTATGGAAAGAAGAGGAAGAGGGAGAAGTAGACTGAATAAATATTTCTAAAAGAAAGTGAAAAACTTAAGAGAATTTTTTTTTAAAAAAACCGTGTTGTCTTTTCTTTTTCCCATGGAACATACAGTCCAGACTCAGGCAGATGGTGCTTCCCATCTGTTCTATTCTATGGACAGGAGGGCGGTTCTTGTTCCTGTATCCAGACTAATCATGCCAGAGAACCTCCCTCCCACTTCATCCTGAAGAATGCTTTCATTTATTCCATCTGGCAGATATATGTGAAACATTTCATGCACATGAAAGCTCCTGCACCACCCTTTGGGAAAGCAATAAAAAGACTATAATAAATTATTGTGAAGAAATAACTCATATTTACAATTCCTAGAACTATTAAATGATATATCACTTCAAAGTAGATGGTATGCCAATAGTGAACATTCAGTCCAGTATTGATCATGGGCACAATATTTAAAAAAGAAGTTGAAAGAAAAGTAAAAAATTACTACAGGATGATCTATCCTAGAATTATCCCTCCTGGTAAAATCTGCCTTAGCAGTGGACGAAAATCTACATGGTCCTCTCAGTCATCACGTCTGTCCCTTTATTTCCCAAAGCTCCTCAGTGACAAAAGGAGCACAAGGGGAGATTGGCAGAAGAGTAATTTGGTCAAATGCTCTGGTTGCTCCTTACTCAACCAGGCACTTGGCAAAGCTGCCTGCAAGATCACTGGGAAAATCCCATGGCTCCCAATGGAATCCATTCAGATCTCTAATGCAACTGGGGTGCACCATCCTAATTGGTCCTCTCATCTTGTGAGATCCTGGGCAGCAACAATTTCATCTGGACCAAAAAGTGATTTGACCATGATGAAAAACTCAGAACAACATGCTCCAACTTCAGATCACACATGAATTGCTCTGAGGCAATGACGAGTTCCATCATGTGGCTTCTTCTCTGGGTTGGGCTGGGGAGATACTTGGGACATACTCATGGAGGCTGGATATATTAATTACTTGGGATATATCCATGGAGGCATGGATATATTCATTAGACTCTAGTTGATGCATAGCAGAAATTCTAATAAAAACATGAAGGAGTTATTTCCACAGTTCTGAAGCTTATCCACCCCTGGTCTTTGTCACACAGACTCCACAGCTATAGTGTCAAACATATAGAAGAGCAGAAATGGAAGCTCTGATTATTTGGAACACGAGTGAAAAGTACTTTATATAAAGAAAGCACTTTGTTGTGGCCCTCAACCTGAGAGAGCCATTTGCCTGGCCATCACTAGCAAAGGGAAGATGTTTTCAATGCAATTTGCAATGCCCCAGAAGTGTGCAAGAAGTGTTCCTGCTTTGGTTTGCAAACTACATTGCCAGTTGTATCTTTTTCATTCCTAATCAAGGCCTGGCATTCAGCAATGATTCATCATTTCCCTCTGCTGATGTTTGCAAAGGTTTATGTGATTATTAGCTGATCCCTGATTACATCTGAAAAAAATTTGGCAATGATCTGGAATCTCCCTTTGTAGTTAATTCACAGACTTTTTTTTTATGCAATCTGCTTATGGATACTCAGTGCATCTTTCTGCATATGCTTCAATGTCTATTGTTTCTTGATGTTCTTTGCTTAACCTTGGCAGTAAAAGAGGGTTTGGTGCTGCCTGTAATAACAAGTTAGACTATATAGAGATGTGCCGGCAATGCCTGCATATCTAAGATATTCCTGTATGTATTTTTCCTCTTTTTGTGAGGGATTGGAGAATATTTGCTCCTTTGAAGTTAAAAACAATTTTTCTCCAGATTTTAAACAAATTTTTAAAGCCCAAAATGCTCTTTACAGTATTTTTTTTTACAATTTTAAGGGTCTTACATGCTTGTGGCTTTTGCAAAAGTCCAACAAATTGTCTGCATATGATGGGAGGGATCACAGTGCCAAAAAAAATATGACTGACTAATCTTAAATTTAAATATGTGGAATCCTTCCAACAAGAAAGTTGAGTAATGGTTACTTTTTTTCAGAATGCCTATAGATATTCTGCTAGGCATCCCAGACTGGAAAGTGTGTAGTTGTGTGTGTTCATGTGTTGATGTATGTGTAAGGTATCATGAAATGCCCTCTACACATTGAGAAATGTGTTTACTTAATTACACTTCCTTCTTAACAGGCATTATCAATATCTTCCACACAAGAGAAACAAAGAGAGATGGGAGAAAAAATGCATACTGGTATGTTCCCATTATAGAAGGTTATGCAGAGTACAGATATTACTGTTTATAAGCAGTATGAACATCTAGTTATAGTATTCAGCTTATTCATATCATTGGTCAATATGCATGACACATTTTGTAGACAGGTCAGGACATGTATCTGGAATAGTTGCAAGAGTATCTAGAGACTGAATTCCCTTCACTAGATGTGTGAGTGGTTATCTCAGTAACTAAATTACTGTATCACCTCTAAAACATTTCTGTTTTCTTTCTATCAAATTCTAATTTTCTGACACCAACCTCCAGTGCTCCTTGATACTACTGGTTATCCACTCCTGATGTATTGTTCAACTATGATTTTCAGTTTGCCTCTGACCCTGCCTCTTGGTTTGTCCATCAGCCCTGACTTACTCTTAATCAGCCTACTCTTTGGACTCACTCAGTGGCTCCATTAAAGCTCATAATAACCCACACACTACAGAAACATTGCACTGGGTAGCTAGAAACCACAGCTACACGTGTGTACAGTATATATTTGCAATATATAAAATACATAGTACTTAAAAAAAAAGTGCTACTGTTGAGGCAGTGGTCAGGAAAAGGAAGAAGGGGAGGACACAGGTAATGTGATGAGGGCTGATCAAGATACTACCCCATCCCATGCATAAACCAGACAGTGCCCTTGTGTTTTACCCAAGACTGTTACCCATAGCTTAGCCCTGATATAAAATCTGTTTGATGCGGCTGCTGCTCATAATTTCTTCCTAATTTCTTATTTCTCTTTTGTACATACAGTAGAAGAAAAAAGGCACCATTCAGTGCTCACAATGGAGGAGCACTGAAAGGAATAGAGGAAACCTTGCTGTAGCCTCCTCCCTTACACTGGTACCAGGCCAGCTGTGGTATATTAGTTACTAAGCTGGAGAGTTGCTTGATCTCCCTCTGTCTCTCTCATCTGTATTTATTTATTTATTTATTTATTTATTTATTTATTTATTTATTTATTTTTCAAATTTATTCCCCGCCCATCTCCCATGCAAGGGACTCTGGGCGGGTTACAATAAATAATAGTGCCACTATTTATGTGCCACTATTCTGCAACTCTGGGCACTATACAGAATTATAAATACTGAAGCGCTGTTGATCCAATTTGTTATGATTTTGATGATAGCAGCACATGACTACATTTGCCCAACTGGCTTAATTCAGTTACTGAATTAACTTATTTTCTGGGTTTACACACTGAGCCATAAAGTAATCAAATGGGCTGGGTTCACACGCTATACCTAGCCACACACAAAAAAAACCCCCAACAACCCCAAAATAAAAACCAGTCAAGGTGCAAGTGTAGCCACTAACACTTCTACTGACCTGATTGATGTCGTGGGACTGAGCCATGCAGAAGAAAAGAAGCACTCTGACAACTCCTGTTAGTATGGTAAGTCTGTCTGTCCTTCACCCCCACTCCAATTAAATGCATCTGAGTTTCAGCAAGTTGGTGAATGTTCTACTTTCATAGAAACCATTGTAGTTGTGCATAGTTACGGTAGTGGAGGTGGTAGATATTGTCCTGAAAGATAAAGCAGCTTCAGTCCTGGAGCATATGAAACTTGAATTGAGATGCATTAGAAGGGAAGTGGTACTGCAAAGCTGTATCCTTATTTGGCAAACTTGCTATCTGGAGATAAAGACCTTAAATTTTAATTCTGTTGCCTCTTCTTTTTAAAATTAATAAATAAATATTTACTATCAGCAGAAATCTCAAATCTCAAATTTGAGAAGCAAATAGATGCTTCAAGAAGGAAGGAACTTTATGCCATACTATTATTTATTTATTTATTCATTTATTTATTTATTTTTATCCCACCTTTATTATTTTTTATAAATAACTCAAGGCAGCGAACATACCAAATATTCCTTCCTCCTCCTATTTTCCCCACAACAACAATCCTTCCCCCCACCATTGGGATATTTCTTTTTTTTTATATAATAATTTTATTAAGTTTTACAATACATGTTAAAAGTTAGAATAAAGAAAAGAAATAGAATAGAAATAAGAAAAAAGGGTAAAGAAAAAGTGAAGTTGAAAAATAATAAACAAAGAAAGTATAGAAAATAGATGTCCTCCAATCTATCTTTGAACTTAAGGTACAATAATTAATTTTAAATGTTAGTCCTTCATATAATACACAGGAACTTTTCTTTGTCATATGTCTTTTAATTTCTATAATCCAATCTTCTGATCTTCATATGGGTTTCACCTTTCTTACTATCTCCCAATAATCCATCTTTGGCTTCCACTCTTTGAAGTAGTAATTAAGTGTTGAATGTTCATTAGTGCATTTTTATCTCTTCCATAAAGTCCAATTAGTATAACAAATAAAAGCCTTATGTACTTCTAATAAACTACAATATATTCTATTCATATTATGATTATATATTCCATTAGTACATAACCTAACATAATACTTAACTTAATACATAATGTATACTCAATGGCAAATTCGCAATATACACCATCTCATCATATCATTATCTTAAACAATAATCTATAATATCAACTTATATTTGTGTTTAGCCTTATATCTTATATTTAGAATATCACTTATACTATACACTTATACTCAATGGCAAGTTCGCAAGTATACAATCCAAATCCATGTTTTCATTAACCATTATATCCCAATCATAATACTGAATCTTCTGTTTAGGTTATGCCAGGTTCATAATATGCAAAGTCAAGTTTACAATATACAGCCTGATTTTTTCTATGCCTCATATGGAGTATCAGAGCAATTTGTATTTCACAGTATCTATCCAATTGCATACTCAGATTTTCTCCCTGTCTCCACAACCATAACATTTTTATATCAAAATTATAATGTATAGCCTTCCGAATGTTTTTCTGAGCGAATACATCCAAAATTCCCTCCTCCTGTTTCTCTTCTATTTCAAAAACATTTTCTTTCCTGTTTCAGATTCTATTTTTTGTTTTTCTTTCTCTTGGTCTTGCAAAGATATCAATAATAATTCCAGTGACCTTCTAATCCCTGAAAGAAGTAGAATTGCAGCTGCAAAAACCATCTCACTTCTATGACCTTCAGATTTTTCTAGTCAAAACAAAAGTTGGTCTGTTCATGGAATATTACCAACAAAGTCTATCAAATGAAATTAAAAAAAAAAACCATTCCAATAATCCAAAGTACAGGAGGGAGCAATATTTCAAACAGTTTATAAAAGGGGAAATAAAATATAAATGCAGGCTGCTTAATCCAAACAGACAATTTCTCAAAAAGTAGATTGTCAATTAGTTTATCAAGTGAAGAATTACAAACAAAGTCTCTTAAATCCCTCTAATACAAAAGAAAGGTTAAAAAAATTCAGACGTTTCATATGTTGCAAATATAGAATCCATCAAACTTCCACCAGAGTCAGTTATAGCAAAGAAAGCACAAAATTAGCCAACATTTTCAACAAAGTCCAAAAGATAGATCTTAGATTTCAAAAATATTCTGATCTAAAAAAAACATTCCTAAAGTGATCTAAACGCGGCTGGACGCTCTTGTGTCTCTTCAAAGAGACTTGTTTTCCCTGCGAGAGCCAGATATCTCTCAGCCATTTCCCTTGCCCTTGCCCTGTTCTTTCCGCGGCGGAAAACTACAGAAAAAACAAGGATAGGCAATTCCAATGGCCCCACGAGTAATCTTCTGGTCTCCCCTTCTCCAGGGGAAAAAACTTCAGTGGCCACAACTTCTGCAATCCACTGCAAGCAAGGAAAATTCAGTCAGTTCTCAGCTTCTCTGAGAAATTCGACTGGTCGAGCTGGCAGCCAAGCCTGGAGTCCTCGGGATATTTCTTTTTGCCTCAAATAATTCCCACTTAGGGTTGGAGGGATCAATTTTGATCCATCATATGTTCATTCTGAAATCTATACTATCCCACTTCTGCATAAATCTGTGGTTTTAAACATTTGCATAAAAGTTCGTGTCTAAATTAATACATAAAAGTATTTTTAATTTTTAAAAACTGCATTTTTAAATTTAAAAAATCTCTAACTATACATTTCTCAACTTTGTCTGGCATTCATTTAATTACATCTTTGTCCCTTCTTTAAGCTATAAAATGCATAACAATATTTCACAAATATGAATTCCAAAGGATACTTCTACTATGATCTGCATTTTCATCTGTTGTTTTATTTCAAACTGTGCCTTGAACAAAATCATTAAGTATGTCAACTAACAGTTTTAAATATCAATAACACACATGGATGGTTTCATTCCAGAGTTAAAACAATTTACAATATATTGTACAGAGGACACAGCTCATCATTTGTAGATGTATGCATATGCATATGCATCTACATCTACATAGATATGTTCAGTCTATTAGCAGATCATAATCAGAGGGCAAATCAATGATTGCTAATCAGCTGCATCATGATTCCATTGAAACTGATGAGCAACAGACTACAACAAGTTCATCTTTAAATCATCATCTTTACAGAATCTAACTGGAAACATACAGCGTTACCATTAGATTCATTTTGTTTAGAATATGTAGACTTATTAGGTATATGAGTCTTACTGACATGAATGGTAACTATTTTATTTCATGTAGGAATGGGTTTCTGTACTGTGTATACCAATTTCTACAAAAGTTAAAGGTGTCATTGTGGAGCGAAATAAAAGTCTAGGGTCTAGGCTCTTAATTCTAAAACTGTAGAAAAATCAGGGGCAGTAGGAAAGTAGTTAAGAGCAGAGACATCACACTGACAACAAAGGTTATTCCCCATAGTAACCTATGGCTGTGAGAGCTGGACCATAAGGAAGGCTGAGCGAAGGAAGATAGATGCTTTTGAACTGTGGTGTTGGAGGAAAATTCTGAGAGTGCCTTGGACTGCAAGAAGATCAAACCAGTCCATACTCCAGGAAATCAAGCCAGACTGCTCACTTGAGGGAATGATATTAAAGGCAAAACTGAAGTACTTTGGCCACATAATGAGAAGACAGGATACCCTGGAGAAGATGCTGATGCTAGGGAAAGTGGAAGGCAAAAGGAAGAGGGGCCGACCAAGGGCAAGATGAATGGATTATATTCTGGAGGTGACGGACTCGACCTTGGGGGAGCTGGGGCTGGCGATGGCCGACAGAAAGCTCTGGCATGGGCTGGTCCATCAAGTCACGAAGAGTCGGAAGTGACTGAACGAATAAACAAACAAAAAGGAAAGGTCACCAATATCTATAAATATCATTTGATAAACAGAAAAAATGCTATTTAAGAATGTAACTTAAGGGGGAAAAAACTCATTCAGTTGACATTCATCATCATCATCATCACCACCACCATCATCAAAATTTGTATGCCGCCCAACTCCCAACAACTCATTTGGATATAAAAGATCTGTGATTTTAAGATTAAACTAGAGGAGACTTTTAACAGCCATCTGTAAGTTGATCCAACTAGCAGTTTTGCTTCTTTCCCATCAGAATCTCAGGAATGTAAACAATTAATAAAACTCTCCCACACCATTACTGAGCTGAGCTGAACACACTCTTATAATGTCACGAATATTTGAATTCTTCAATTCTTTTTTTTTTTTGGTCTATTCAAAGTTTTTATTATTTTTTACAACAAAGATAAAAAACTACAAAAAACAAAAAAAACTACAAACAAAAAAAAAACATTAAAAGTGTAAAAACACAAAATTGTGTGTATTGGTGAGAGCAGAGAGAAAAGAGTGTTTGAATGGGACGTACCGTATATACTCGTGGATAAGCCAAGAATTCTAGGTGCCAAAATGCATCCAAAAAATTGGGTTTAGCTTATCCACAGACGGGCTTATCCATGAGTATATACAGTAATACTTTTTTAAACTACCCGTAGTTCCCATGTATGCTCATGTATAAGCCCATCCGCAGATAAGCCAACCCTCAATTTTTTAACCAAAATACCATGAAAAATGCAGGTCGGCTTATCCACAGATGGTGTACTTTTCGTGGTATTTTGGTTAAGAATTTGAGGGTCAGTTTATCCACAATGAGCTTATCTGCGAGTATATACAGTATGCAAGTGACACAAATGAATCAGAGACTACTGAAGGTCAGGTTGGGTGACTTGCAGTCCTGAGGATACAGCCCTGATTGCACTGCCAAATTTAGCTTCCTACCATTTTGAAATG
Organism: Charina bottae; assembly: GCA_023362775.1. Lineage (NCBI taxonomy): Eukaryota > Metazoa > Chordata > Lepidosauria > Squamata > Charinaidae > Charina > Charina bottae. The sequence continues at coordinate 36,733,562 of JALMGJ010000006.1, read as the reverse complement.
AAAAACAATGAAAATGGTAGCAGAAGCCTAAAATAGACTGACCAAAGTTTTAAAATGTTCAGCCACCAAAAAGGACCAGAGCAGAGAAAATCATGGCTCAGCCAAGAAGCACGTTATAGCCTCACCCTATATCTTTGCCTGTAGCCCTTGCTTTATCCAAAAGTAACTGAGCATAAGGGGTGTGGTGGCTCAGTGGGTAAGACGCCAGGCTTGTCGATCGGAAGATCGCAAGTTCGGAGGTTCGAATCCCAAGCCCTGCGTGTGGAGTGAGCTCCCGCACTAGCTCCAGCTCTTGCCAACCTAGCAATTCGAAAGCATGCAAATGCAAGTAGATGAATAGGTACCAGTTCGGTGGGTAGGTAACAGCGTTACACGCGCGTCATGCAGCCACATGACCGTGGAAGCATCTTCGGACAACGCTGGCTCTTCGGCTAACAAACGGAAATGAGCACCGGCCCCTAGAGTCGGACACGACTGCACAAATGTGCGGGGGGAACCTTTACTTTACTTTACTAACTGAGCATTATGCTCAGTTGCCAAAGGGTGGCTCATCTTAATAAAGATATAGAAAAATATTGCAAAAAATGACAAAAAACCACCCATGGATTCTGATAAATATCAAAATAAATCAGACACAAGCAAATCATTTTTAATCTACTCACTGGGGTATATATTACTTCAGTTTGCATATCTTTGCTGGGTGCTATGGGAAAGCCCATCGTTAAGGTTATGAATATTTCCTACATATTTATTTTGAAGGAGAGGTGCCAATAAACAAGATAAGCTTAGGTAACAGCTATCTTCCAGCAAACATTATGCATTCTCTCTTTGTGCTCCTAGCGCTATTTCTCTCAAAGCATAAGCATAGAATGAAAGAGATAATTTAGTGCAAAAGAGAGCTGGCTAGAAAGACACGGATGAATGGAAAAATTAACCATGAAATCTAGTGCCACATTCAGAATGGAGTGACTGTCTCTTCCTCTTTTCCATTGAGCTCTGAGGCTTTTGAATCTGTGTTGGAATGTTCCCATTTTAAAATGCCCATTGTTGCAATGTTGCATTTTGTGCTAGAGAGATGTGGGAGTGCTGTAAAACCCTTTTTAGACAGTGAGTAGCATAATTATAAGACATGGAAGCTGTGGTCTAAAGGGCTGTCCATGATTGATTGCGTTGCTGCAGTTGCCCTGGACAGTTCAGAGATTCACTTTCTCTTTTACAAGGTCTGACTCGGAGCCAACGATCCTGCAACATAAGCAAAAGCTCTCATAGTGGAGAGTTGTCAGTTTGTGCCCTTACACGAAGAGCTTTCTACCCTTCACCAGTGTACTTGAGAGGACCCCCAACCTTTGAAACCTGTTTTGGGAGATGAGAGTGTCAAAATCTCTCTTGGCACAGGCAGAAGTGCCTTCGAGGCATGCAGTAGAATGAAGGTTTGCCTTTGTTCTTGTAGAGGTCTGCTTGAGGTGTGACTTTGATCTTTATGGCCAATGCCATAGCACAGAAGGGAAATTATGCTTCCTACCCCAGTAAGCAACTGATGTTTGAAGGACTGTTACTGTAAATAAATAAATGCTGCTGTTAAAGTTCATTTCAGAAAAATGGTTGATAAGGGGAGCTGAAAACCTAATTTTCATTTCAGAAGAAATATCTAGTTCTTGTATCACAATAAATCAAGAAAACATTAGAATCTTAGATAAGAGTATGTTGAACACTATCAAAAATGGCAGGGAGCAAGGGATTTGTAACAACTACATCAAAAGTATCAAATTAGGCATGAGGATCAGGATCTCTCTCAAAAAACCAAAACCCAGGCACCTAATTAGAAATCCTGCACAATTGCTTTGAAGAATGCAAAACTGGTCCTGCGGAGGGGGCTGGTTCACCCTGTGCCAGGGCTGCCCCCCCCTTTGTGAAGCTGCTGTTAGCCAGAATTAAATATATAGGTGGCTATATTCAGACCCAATAGTAGCATCTGCCATCTTCAGGCAACTGCCCTCCCACTCTCTGCACCCTTCTGGGTATAGTGTTGATGGGTAGCAGCTGGTGAATTGGTGAGGGGAAGTTGCCATCATTGTGGAGCAGCAGCACTCCATTGGTGCATGTGGAATATGAAAGCCAAAGTGGTATTGAATGGGTTGGTCAATGGTGGATGAATCTCCTCTGATTGTGCTTCCTATGGCTATGAGTAGCCTGCTGATCGGAGAGGGGCACTTTGCTGAAGGCTCTCCACAGATCTAGAAAGCAGGACTTTCTGAGCGATGTTTTCATTTGGCGTTATGGAGGTTATAGCAACTATGCAGGGGAAGTTTAGAGTTGGTAAAGGGCACGGGAGAAACATGACAAGGACCCTCTCTGCCAGCCCTGCTTTCCCCACTCTTTTTAAGGTGAGAAATCTTATTCCATCACTAATATCTTCTCTGTTTTGGCTCCTACAAATCTTTCTCACTCTGTATATAAAGAATATCATGGGAGAAAAGGAGAAGAGAGTCATCACAGTAGCCCTGTTGTATCTGAAGAAAAAACGCTGAACACGTAGGCAGTTTGCCTGAGTTCTCAGTGTGGCTCCTGCAGGTGCAGATTCCTTCGTAGACTCCTTCTTAGTTGCCCATCCTGCTCCATGTTACCCCTAATTTTACCTGGTTTTGCTTAGATGCTAAAAGATTCTTAAAGAGAAAGAACTGAGAAGCTGGCCTGCTGTAGAACAAAGCACCACTCTTTGCTGTGACCTTTATTTCAAAGCCTTACGAGGTCCAAATATTCCTCGGGAACATTCTTAACAAATCAAAAGGGCAGGGGGCTGCAGCTCAGTTCTCTGTTTGGAAGTGTACCCATTTCTTCATAAAAACTGGTACACTGAGGTGGTAGAGAGTATTCTGGGTGCCAAAGGGTTGGGTAAGACAGAACCTCACCCTTAATTTGCTTTATGATAAATGGGTGGTTACTAAGAGTATCTATAACATGCTACTAAAATTCTCAGTGTGCTCATTCCTGTCAGTGGGTAGCCGTGTTTCATTTCCCTCTAGCTAGGCATGGAGCCTCCTGAAAACTCTAATAATATATACATACTGTAAAATTAAGCCTTATAGTACATTTCAAAGGAAACTTACTAACTATACAAGATCATTTGTAATGCATTTTCTTTCTTCCCCCAGATTCCAATTCATTCTTTTCTTCACATGCTTGGAATTCTTCTATTTTAGAACTCATTGAACTTCAAGGAGAAAGCACTGAAAAGTTTCTTGGGTCCTTTAAGAATTCAGCTTCAGTTGCACACTGACCTGGATGCTGATTAGTTATTTATTGCAGAGGAAAACAAGTCACAAGAGAAGATGAAGGAGAGTTATTGACTTCTCTGTATGCAAATTGCAGAGCTGGTGTAATCAAAGCAAGTGAAGCAGCTGCAATCTGTCTTGCACTGAACAGCATATCAGTCCAGGCGCCTCGGCTTTATCTGTGCTAGAAAAATGTATTCTGTTTAAGGATGCAGCTAACAGCTTGCACTCCATAGCCTGTAATGCCTCTATCTAAGTCTCCCTGAAAACTTTGCAACCTGAGCCTTCATCACAATTGCTCAGGTTCAGTCCCATAACCAGTCCTTGATTGCTTTTGCCCAAAGAAAGAGTCAGGAAAAGGGGGAAGCTTAGAGAGAATCAGAGAGATGCATTTTCTCTGCATTTAGCTCTTATCTCTTACTAGCCAACTGCCATTTAACACACATCATAGTTGCCCTATTTGATGCACCACTAAAAACTGTTCCATGCTTCCTCACTTCACCCTCACTCTTTCTTGCCAATATTTTTGCAGTAAAAATTGTGGAGAACCTTCTCACCCAGGTTTCTAATGATTTTTCTATTCTGTGTGTCAAGGACAGTTTGACCTAGTTCTCCCAAACATCTTGATGGTTTTGTTTTTCTATCAACTATGATGTCGTGCTGGAGTGGGGCTGGGAGCATGGTGAAGGAGGCAGCGGTTCCACTCCTGTTTGAATGATCAATTCTGAAAATGGTGCTGGGGGACTATTGCTCAGATGCTGGGCATTTGTGCTATTGCACCCCAGTGTTGCATCCTTCTCCTGGCTTTTCAATATTTAAATGAAATGATTAGGGGAAGTCATTTGGAGACTGGGGTGAAGTGCTATCAATTAGGCTTTGCTTCAAGGATGCTTTGAGCCAATACACAGACACAAGGAAGGATAAATTGGATTGAAGTTACAGCAAGGGACCAGGGGCAAAGGATATAGGAAGTCCTAATCAGTTATCAATTAGCAAAAACAAAGGTGACAGCACAGACAGTTTCATGCAACCAGGAGGAAAAATATTGCAGAAAACTTGTGGAAATTTTGACTATTCCTGAATATTGAATTGCAAGAACTAAATAATGAAAACTCTTTTCACATATTTGATGTAACTGAAAAGTAATTTTCTCTGACTGTACTGCTGTCACCTTTCACTCTGTTGACTCTGAGCATCTGAGTAGTTGAGTCCTCCATGCACTAAGGTTCAACAAAAGCACAGTACATACTTGAGCATTTAACAGAAGCAGCATATTGCCACAGAGATGGAAAAGCTGCTTAACCCAGCAGGGGGCACAATTCACAGAACCTCTCACCAGCCCCCTTGAAAAGAGGCAATTAGGCATGGCAGACAACATTTGAACATGCCCCTCACAATGATGGCTCTTAAGCATCTGTGATTACCCGGTGAGTTACCTAGAAAAAGTGTTTAAAGATGGAGCCCTCCATTAAATTCTAGAGTTGAATTGCATGTGTGTGCATTCATTCATTCATTCATTCATTCATTCATTCATTCATTCATTCATTCATTCATTCGGAATGATATATTGAATACAGGCAGAAGCTAAAGAATTGCTGGCATAAAAATTACTGCCTCCCTCCTTTTTTAAAGAGCCAAGAAGTCTTCCTTTCTTCCTTCTTGTTAAAGCAGAGGTGTCACTCAGTTTAGAGCTCTAGGGCCACCTTTACCAGAGATGAAAACCTCAGAAACTACTCCTTCACAATATTCCAATTAATTGAAAAAAACATTTGTATATTTTACTAGGGGATGAAACAAGTAGATTTGCAGTTTTAAAATCAGCCAGGCAACAAACTTATTCATGGACAGAGAAAAGTATTCAACATAACATAAGCAAATGGCTGATGATCAAGCTGTCAAAATTAATTTACTAATGAAGTGCTTGCTTACATAATCAACTTTAAGGAATTGTTGTGTGGAGAAAATAAGGCCTGATTCTGCAGCCTAATATTTCAGCCACATGTGCTTAGTCACAGGACATTCTACCTTTTATAGATGCCATGGGTCAATGAACTCTTTAACACGAATGTGAAACATTGCATGTTTAACTAGCTTTCTCCAAGCAATGCTAAATTTAGGAAGATGGCAAATTAGGAAGAAAGCATAACCTCTCAGATTGGGAATTGGGCTACCATTAACTATACAGTATCAACTTAGTAATATACAATGAAATTTCATTTTAATTGACCATTTGGGGACAGCAGGTGTCAGTTAATATAAATGCATATAATTGTAGCAATTTATGCCATTTGTGTAATGACATCATTACACATATGACATACTGTAGCTTGCATCATTTGCATTATAATGTCAGAATGCAAACAATGTAAATTGCTGCAGAAGTTGTAAAATTAAGGTTAAATTAACATTAAGTCTGTTATTTTGAGGTGATGTCCAGATGGAAATTTGATCCATTGTATCTTGTCTGATAAATGGAATCCATTAATTCTAGATTTCATTGTATAGTTATAGATTAGTATATATTATTTTGTTATTTTGAGGTGATGTCCAGATGGAAATTTGATCCATTGTATCTTGTCTGATAAATGGAATCCATTAATTCTAGATTTCATTGTATAGTTATAGATTAGTATATATTATTTTAGTTATAGGTGTATGTATGTATGTATGTATGTATGTATGTGTGTGTATATATATATATATATATATATATATATATATATATGCAATTTTATATTGTTATTATTGATATTTATTGTTTTAATTCTTTAAATTGTTGTGAACCGCCCAGGGTCCCTCCTTGTGGGGGAGATGGGCGGGATATAAATGTAATAAATAAATAAATAAATAAATAATTTTAAGATTTATTTAAATGGGAAGGTTATGTCTTCCTTGAGTCAAGCTTAATTTCTGGTGATTTCATGGATACATCCACGCAATATGGAAGTGGTTTTTCATTACCAATTTTGGGAATTTTTTAAAAAACTTTTTAATCAAACCTACAACCCTGGAAGTTCCTGATTGTCTCCCATCCAAGTACAAATCAAGCTTACCTATGCTTAACTTTTTGAGAAGCTAGACGCATTCACCTGCTAAGAAATATAACATTAATGAAATACAAATAGCTCAAACCCAAACCAAAGGCATTTACAAACTCACCACAGACAGAAAGATAGTAGTCATTTTCAGACCACTGCCTTTGGTCTACCTCCATTGTGGGGATTAATTTTTTTCACTAGCCAAGGAGCCATAATTGTGTTCTCCATTCTGTTGCTTTTCCTTGTCTCTGTTCAGCTGCCTGCCTTTTCTCTTTTAATATTCTATTTTCATAATCCTGAAATCTATCTGCTCACTTCCCATCATCTTTTTTTAAAACCCTACTTGTGTTTTCCCTGCATTCTAGGCCTCTCCCACTTTTCACAAGTCATAATCCTAGTTCCTTAGGAGCAGGTATTATAAATATTCTTGGTTTCTATGTACCAAGAATTTGCTGTTGTTATATTCATGGTAAGAATGCAAACTTTAATCCCACACTTAACATTTGAAGTTTCTATTTCGAGTCCCAGAAGGACCATAATGTTAGATTATACTAAAGAGGCAAATTGTCTATAAAGTGTTCCTTTTCAGTTAGATAATACCTGTGATATTTCTGCAAGAAACCAAATATGCTAAAGTCTTCCTGCATATTATACCAGAAGTCCTCATCCTTCACCTTACACAATAAAGGACAAGCTAAAGGAATGCAAGACTTCTAATTTCCAGGCCAATGCTTTTACAAACATAAATTCTTTCTCAGACCTTTGAATATTTTAGTACTGTGGCCACACTTCCTACTGATGAACATGACATAGGAGTAAATCCAGGGAATGAAGAATAGAAAGGGAATGATGCAAGAATATGGCTAAGTGAACTATTAGGACAGTTTACCTTAACTTTGAACTTCTCGTATTCCCTGTGTCCCCATGTTGTGATATGACAGCAGGCACAGTAGCATCTGTGTCCCTTGACCTGCTGCTCAGATGAAGTGGGTGTTAAGAAGACACGCGGAAGCCATCTGCCACCAGTCAGCAACCAGCCTGTTTGATTCTATTTATGGGGCTATATCTCTTTCTCTGTGTGTGCTTCAATTAAACTCCAATAATAAAACAGAGATAGTTCAAAATTTAACTTGCAAAAGAAATAAAATATACAACCAAATGATGACCATTTACACCAGACTCTTAAATGCAACAGTTCTATAAGTAGGCCTTGTTTGACTCCTTGTAGTGAAATATGGCTGGGTAGAGCTGTGAAGACTGAGAAATAGTCATTGGATCTTCCTTGAAAAGGCTGTATTTGTAGAGATCAGCTCAAGAGATCAGCTGGAGGATTGCTCTACTCTAAACTTCCTGGTTTGTCTCTCTTTTCACAGAGGGCATTTGTTTACTTGTTTTAAGCCTGAAGAGAAAGTTTCAGATTTGGCTGCATAGTTTTGTTGAACATGTAGATCAATCCTCAAGAGTCAGCCAATTCAGAAACTATTTACACCTTGAACCAAAATTCAATTGGCACCTGTCTCATATAATTAAAAGTCCCTCCTCTTATCTTGCCTGCAGACCAGAAACAAATCAATCCTGTTTGCAAGGCCTCTAAAGAACATAGCCTGAAAAGAGAAAATACAATAAAGCTTTGTCTTACCTGTAAATCAGACTTGTCGTTCATGACTTAAGAAATTTTAGGCAGTCACAGCTTCTGGTGGGAATGGCAGACTGAACAGCTGTGCCCGCTGGTTCAGCGGGCAGAGCTGACAACACGGTAACTTTTTTTGGGCTCAGGCAGGTTTTCCTGAAGCCCAGAAATGTTCTCTGGATAAAGGAGAATACCTGGAATCACCCCATCTGTCTTCTGGACGGCTGCTTGCAGCCAGAAGATAGCAAACAGCATTTTGTGTTCGACTGGTAAGAGCAGCCGGGAGGCTGGGACATCACCACTTCCAAGCCACGCTGTAGCCTTAAAGGGACACTAAGACCGGCCACCCCATTTCTAAATCACCAATTTTAATTTTTTTTAAGCATATGTACCCCAAGAGAAAGGGGCGTGGTGGCTCAGCGGGTAAGACACCAGGCTTGTCGATCGGAAGATCGCAAGTTCGGAGGTTCGAATCCCTAGTCCTGCGTGCGGAGTGAGCTCCCGCTCTAGCCCCAGCTCTTGCCAACCTAGCAATTCGAAAGCATGTAAATGCAAGTAGATGAATAGGTACCACTTTGGTGGGTAGGTAACAGCGTTCCGCGTGCGTCATGCCGGCCACATGACCGCGGAAGCGTCTTCGGACAGCACTGGCTCTTCGGCTAACAAACGGAGATGAGCACCGGCCCCTAGAGTCGGACACGACTGCACAAATGTGCGGGGGGAACCTTTACCTTTACCTACCCCAAGAGAGGCTTTCTACAGCGAGGAGAAGCTGGTTCTCTTGGTACTTAGTGTTGTTTTTGGGATTACTTTTTTTTTTTTAATTCTTTTAAGTTTTGGATTTCGTTTTCCTTCCAAAGGAAATTCCAAAGATTGAGAGTAAACAATTGTCTTCTTGTTATTATTTTTGTATTAAATCTGAAGATATTAGCATTTTCCTACACGTTGAATCAGCTGATTTGAACCTTCAGCTTTCTGTTTTCACTTTCCCTTGGGAACTGTCTGCTATTTCACTCTCACTTTATGTAAACACACTTTGGAACTCTTCCATATCTTCAACTTTTGCTGGTTAAGCTCCTAGGGGGCGCTTAACCATAATCTAGTTCATGAGACATGGAGGATTTCAAAGAGATTTTTTCTGACCTTAACCAGGATTTTAAACAGATTTCTTATGACTTTTATCAAACTTTTATGCAAGATATCCAGGACATTGTGGAAAATATGAGATCTAAAATGTGCCATCAGTTTGGGGATGTGGTGGATGAAATTGAGGAATTTAAGAGCAATAGAAAGGTTTTTTTTAAGACTGAGATTGGGATTTTTATTGAGATGCTGGATGAAGATTGGATAATGGAGTTGGAGAAATCTAAGAGAGAGAGTGACCTGCAAGCCATACGTAAGTAAAATCGATCTCCTGGTGGAATGCCATGAAAAGCACCTGGAATCTTTGAGGGGGGCAGTTGGGCTGTTTGATTCTTTTAAGAGGATAGCTTTATGTACATTGTGGGGATATGTAACTGCTCTGGTTTATTTTGAAGTAGGATAAGGGTTGAAGAACGTTCATCTGGTTTGCCGTAAGGATTTGATTGATGCTATTTGCCTTTAAAGATTTGGATTTACTGTTTTGAATTGGCTTTGTTTTTTGGGTTTATTAAGATTAAAATTATTAAAACTGTTGTATTAGGGTTAAATAATGTTTATTTGGTTTGTTTTAAGGAATTGATTGATGTTATTCCCTTTTAAAGATATGGAATTACTGTTTTGAATTGTCTTTGTTTTTTGGGTTTATTAAGATTGGAATTATTAAAATTGTTGTACTATTAAGCATAATAGCAGACAATTTATGTGCTTTTTACTTTGATTCTTATTATAGTAGACAGAAATGTATAGAATAGTGGTAGGAAGGGAATAATTAAATATGTTTTATCTTTTGGAGGGGAGAAAGATATTTAGGAGGTTCATATGAATTTTTATTTTATTTTAATATAAGCGGGAGGAGTAATTGTACTTAGAGATTTTTATTATGTGATAAAGTGGAATGACTTATAGAACTAATGTGGTGTTTTTGTTTAATATAGAGTAAGAGACTGATTATGGAAATTTTGTATATCCTTGCTGTTAAAAGTCAGAAGCCACATCTTTTGTAAATTTAAAAAAAATTCTCTTGTGTTTCTGCACTTTTTAAGTTTTTTTCTTTCTTTGTAGTTTTCTTCGTAGTTTTTATTCTTTTCTTGAAACCTAATAAAATTTACTAAAATAAATAAATAAAAAAGAAATTTTAGGCAGTCACATGATCATGAGCCTTGAAGTGTGGAAGAAATGTCATCCATGGCTGCTGTGATGCTGAGCAAACCTGAAAGTTTGGAAGGGAAGGGTGGGTTTTTTTAAAATCTTCCTATGGGTTGTACAGTCTGTGTTCAAAACTTAACAACATTAAATGTGATGGATAACCTGAGTATGAAATGTTCTTAGCCATATGGAGGAGGATTGCTGGCATAACAGACTATTAAGGATGAGTAAAAGGTAAAGGTAAAGGTACCCCCCGCACATTTGTGCAGTCGTGTCCGACTCTAGGGGCCGGTGCTCATCTCCGTTTGTTAGCCAAAGAGCCAGCGTTGTCCGAAGACGCTTCCACGGTCATGTGGCCGCATGACGCGTGCGGAACGCTGTTACCTACCCACCGAAGTGGTACCTATTCATCTACTTGCATTTGCATGCTTTCGAATTGCTAGGTTGGCAAGAGCTGGAGCTAGTGCGGGAGCTCACTCCGCATGCAGGGCTAGGGATTCGAACCTCTGAACTTGCAATCTTCCAATCGACAAGCCTGGCGTCTTACCCACTGAGCCACCACGCAGGATGAGTAGGGAAGTACATATTTCATCTCTCCATATAATCATACAGCATGTCCAGGATGCACACACAAAAAAAAAAAAACTTCCATTGAAAGAAAGCTTAAGGGAAAAGATAGTTAAGAGCTGTGTATATAACATTAGTAACAGTATGTAGGAAGCCATTTCATTTAGAGGTCCTTTTTTCTTAAAAAAAAAAATCAGCCTGAGAAGAGGGAACACCCAAAGTTATCAAATAAGATAAAATAATACATGCATTGTTCTTCCACTATGGCTAACAGTAAAATGAAGTAAGAGTGGCTAAATTGGTTAATGGTAATTTACCTGGGCTCTTTTACAAACTTGTTCCATTTTGGCAGCTTCTCCTGCCCTAATTCATTTAGCTCTATCCTGAGTTTTGCTGTGGTCCTCGACTCTCCCCTTTTCTCCCAAAGCACTGTTGACTGTGGACCCAGTGGAGACATTCACAGGCACTGAAAAAGAAGCCGTACAGTATCTGGCTGGCTGCTACAAGGTTCAACCAAGAGGGATCTACTGGGAAGGGAAGGAAAAGAAAGGAAGAGGGAACAGCTTTTGCTGCAAATGACGAACCAGGAAGGAGAGGAAGTGCTGGCTTTGTGTATATAAACAGTTTTCTCTGGACCCTGACTGGGTTAAATGCTCTTTATTTTTGTTCCTGTATTTGGTATGAGTCAATAATGGATAGGCTTTTTCTCCAAAGCTTCCTTTGATCTCAGTGAAACCAGTGTACTTTGCATGCCAAGTAGTCCAGCACCTAGTAAGATTAACTCTAGCCTAGTTAAAAACAGTAAATCAATTCCAGGTTCTAACTGAATATATTTATTTAAAGAGCAAGGTAAAAGAAAGTTAAAATATAGCCCTTTCTTTTTGAAATAATATGGAGCATAGAATTAGTTAACCAACACTGAACTAGTAAGAACTTAAATTGCCATCATAATCCACCAAAGTATTTGGGAGGGCAACTGGAGCTCCACGATGCGACAGAATCCAATCTTGATCCTTTGCTAATTTTTTGAAGACAAAGATATCTCACATTTATTTCTGTGTGAGTTGGGCACCTTCCAAAGAGGAACTAGAAATTTAAGCCAATAGTCAATAGGCTGAGATACATCTTCCAAGAGATTCCACCCTATCTTTTGTAAGACATGATGGAGAAAGAGGTGTCTGCTCTGGATGCATAGCAAAAGAGATTTGGGTATGCTAACCCTGTCTGGACAACAACAAGCTAAATGCTGGAGCAAAAAGTACCAATGCTTGTTTCCTTCTCCTATGTTATGAGTATGCAAACTTCCAACTGAGCATCACAGCTCAGTACTTCACCTTTTAGATGTATTAAGAGTAATTCTTAACCCTAATTATCTGTCCATTTGAACATAGTATTTTTAAATACATTTTTGCTTTAAATAAAAAATAAAATAAAAGTCATTCTTGAAATGAACAGGGCCAGGATAACTAAATTTTATTTGGTGAAATTTTTCATCAAAAAATGATTTAATATGATTAATTAGCATTTATTTATTTTTTCCTTCCTTTCCTCTCCATTAAATATTAGAAAATGATGATTATGTCTAGATCTTTGGAGGGCTACATGCAGCCCTTGGGTTGTGCACTCATTCTGTCTTATGCAGCTCAGCTTGATAGCCTCTGTATCATCCCTGGAACTAAAAGCATTGATACAGGTTTATTTCTCTGGGATAACAGGAATTAGTCAAACTGGACTCTAGCCAGTTTTCATATAAAAGGTTAGTGCTCCAAGCAGTTTTATCTAACAGTGGCTACTTCTGTTGTCTTGCTGACCTCAGTAATATGACACAGTGAAAAAAGTATTATTTGGAAATTAGAGTACTGAGAAATAACTTATACTGCTATTAGCACATTAAGTTTTGAGCAGGTCATTGAGAAATGTATGAATCTGAGAAGAAAAAGAAAATGCATATGATAAAGGGAATAGTCTTGAACAATGGAATATTTTGCATGGATATAATGATTGATTACTGAGTGTGATAAGAATGGTTTTAGATGGAAATAAAACATTTGTAAAAATAAATGAAATGATTAGCAAATGATTCAGCATTGACCACAGAATAAGACAAGGATATTGTGATGATCCCAGTGCCAGTATCTAACTTAAGAAATTCTCCAGACAATTCATCAGAATGCTATTAGAATACAGCTACATGGAACGGCTGCAAAGCTCTGAATACCAATTTTGGCACCAAGCATTCAAACTTAAAAACATCCCTCTGACTTCATCCCTTGTTAGTTTCAAAACAACCATTTTCCCACTCCTGATCTTCCCCCCTCCCAACTTGTTAAGTTTAATGAGAGTCCAGGTGTCTTATCAGAGTCCTCAGTTTGTCTCAGTCAGCGAAGGAATGCGAGGGAGGCGATTCTCTTCAGTGCAAAGTAGCAGCTACAAAGCAGGCTGACACGATTCGGCTTCTATATGGCTGGACACGTGTTGGCTCAAATACGTGGCAGGCAAGCAAAGCGAGTCTGACAGATATGGGATGTCTGCTTGATTATTCAAGGTATTCATGGATAAGCAAAAGATGGGGAAAAGAAATTGTGTCTACTTAAATACAAGGAATGCTTATGGTGTTGTTGGCTGAAAACCCAAATTACTGACAGCAAATTATGATGCAATGAGAAATATGGATCTGAAAATTAATGTATCAAAAACCAAAATAGTAGTACTCAATGGAGAAAATGTAATGAACAACTGCAAGTTGTACATGTATGGTAAAAACCTAGAGCAAGTAGATGAATTTGTGAACTTTGTTAGAATCTTACTAAAGATGAGAAAACAGATGGAAAAATGGAAATTCTGACAGAAAGGTGGCAGGTAGCATGTGCTTTGTTTGAAAAAAAATAAATGCTTCTTATGTAGTTATTTCAAAGGAGAAGAGAATCTTGCTGAAATTCTCATGTTTGGGGTGTGGTGCTCTTGTTCATATTTATTTATTTATTTGATTTATCACCACCCATCTCCCCCACAGGGGACTTTTTATTAAGTGATGAGATGACCAAGAGGTATGTGTGTGACTTTCATTCCACTGAACAATTTTTTGCCTGAAGCCTTTCTAGCTTCCATTCAATCCCAAGAGATGAGACCATCAGGGAACACTTCCCATGTGGCTTTTTGTTATCAGTGATGCTACTGTCACAGCTATGGGGAATCCTGTCATGGAGAAATGGTTGAAGAATTTCTTCTTCCTTGGAGAAAACTGAAGACCAGAAATAGACCAATGTCTGTGGAAGACAGTATGATGGAGCAGGCTAACAGTCTCACAACAACAAAACAGATGCAGACTAGATATTATGTTCATTGTATGAATCTAGCAATAGCAGCTGGGGGAAAGGGGGCACAAAGCAGCACTAAGATAGCAGGAGGAAGGGAGAATTTAGATTTCCCCTGCCTTGCTATGGTCCAACAAAAAATCATCCCTTGCAGCTGCTATACTGTATGCACACAGATTGAAACGAGATAGCCTGTGCCAAAGAAGTGGCTCTGCCTGAAATAAAGTTATGCCCAGGGTTGGTGCTAAAATCCCAAACATGATCTGGCACTGTCTCTAGGGAAAGGGAAAGAAAATAAGAACTAGCACAAAACCAGAATATCTCTTCATTTTGGTAAGATATTCTAAATCAGTCACCTGATTTAAGCATGCTGGCTGGGAAAGTTGTAGGTTAATAATGGAGGAAAGCTGTTCTAAATATTCTGTATTGATAAGATCTCAAGCATAGACATTGATAACAGCTCCATGGAACCCAAGAAGAACCCCCCCCCAAATCTGTGAGGTTTTGTTAAAGCATTAAAAATGGTAACAATAACAACAATAACAATAACAACAACAACAACAACAACAACAACGAACCTATCTGACAAACTCTATAGAGGCCATGTTATTTTTGCTTTCCACTGCCTTGTATTATTTTACAAGTTTTCATGGTAATGTGACAAGAAACTACTAGAAGTTACTACATTATGCCTTTCATCTTTGAATCTGACAGTCCTTAATATAGCATTTGAGATTTTACATGCAGAGGAAATCTAGTTAAAACACTTCACTTTACACACACATTCTACTTAAATCTTCCTATGGTCAGATCCCTATGAAAGAAAGAGCCGTGTGACTGTCCTCATTTTAATCAGGGTAGAGGGAAATCACTAAGCTGTTTATTTAGCTAAGTCCATGCAAGTCAATAGTGATGCACAAACTTATGCCAAATTTTCTTGAATGAGTATACCTAGACTTGAAGCAGCCAGCTGTTTTCTTCACTTGAAGAAAACTCGAGCAATGTTCTGAAGGATACTATGTAAATACAAGATGAGTCAGTAAAACATAATGTTAATCAACAGCTCACATATGAATCATAGTCATATTACAGGTGAAACAGCTGAATTCATCTTGATCTGGATAAGTCATTGCCACAGATCAAACTATGCTGCTTTCAAAAGTTCATCTAACCCATGTTATGAAATCATATTCAGATTAAGAGGTTTGATAGTTTGGACATGGTTCTTGGGCAATGGCATCATATCACCTGTCTGCCTGATGGTTCATAACATTACCGCTGAGCCTAGGAAGTGTTAAATTCCTCTTTAAAAGGTCAGTATGAGGCTCCCCTTAGAAAAAATGCTTCTTGCAGAACTGTAGTAGCTTTTATTTGGATACCAATATTCCTATCCAGGTCAAGGTGCTCAAACAGGTAGTGTCTGTAGAGTCCCAGGATCTGTTTGGTGGTTCTAACTATCCTGGTCTATTTCAGTGGGTTTTCTACCATACTGTTAAGACTAGGAGGAGAAGGCTTTCTGTGAGTCTTTTCCCTTGAGAACTGTCATCTGCAGGGTCCATAGAGTAGGACCCTAGTTGTTGCTTTCCATCTCTGGAACAGCATTCCTCCCGAGTTTAGAACTTCTGAACTTTTGAAAAGCTATAAAGACCTGGCTCTTTCATATATCTTTGGAACTTGATATACTACTTGCTTTTCCCTAAAGAGGAATGTTTCTATGTCAGTTATTGCTAACAATGTCCAGTATATTTTGGATCATATATTTTTATGCATATGTTTTTAATACAATGTACAGCTTAGAGTGTATGATCGGAATATTAAGTGTAGTGGACAGTGATTTGAATGACAACCTTTTCAGTAGTGCTGCCCCTATTATGGAATATTCTTCTTAAAAATATTTGTTTGGTATCTAAATTATTATTATTATTATTATTATTATTATTATTATTATTATTATTATTTATTAAACTTTTATGCTGCCTGACTCTCAGTGAATCTGGGTAGCTCACAGCAATCAAAGAAATTACAATAAAATCAATAAAACATTAAAAAATAAAGATAAAAGATGGCAAGTGCGATGAAGTGAGGGGTCTCACTTGGGCTCTAGGCAAGGACTTAAAAAAAACTGAGGCTTTTAATTTTTTTAAGAATGTTTAATTCTGACTTTTCATTGATTTTATGCAAATTTTGTGTAAGCAACCTTGACAGATTTGAAGTGAAGTTTCATCGCAAGGTTGTGTAAGCTACCTTGACAAATTTGAATTGGTAAAGAAGAGAAAGTACTGTATAGTCCTGATATCCTGGAATCCTGATTTTTTATTTCAACTCTCAGGTTTTTCAAAGCACAGATATTTTCAGTTCTCTTGGTACATAACTCCATCCATACAGCTGATTAGACCCCTTGAAGGGTGAAATCTCCCTTGTCCATTCACCCATCTCAACTTCACTGTAAGGCAAATAATTTTGCACATCTGATTTTCATCTGCCCAGTTACCTTAAACAGCTGTCTGAAGCCCAGTTTTAGGTGGAAGCCATCCATGCCAGCTGTTCACCCATCCATATCCTCTTGCTGGGTTGTCTGTGAGTCAGAGAAAAGACCTTGGTGCTTCTCTTTTCTGTCCAAACTTTAAATGTTTCAATCATTCTGATGACTTATTCCCTGAAAAGTCAATATTAGGACTAGCTAAAGAAAGAGAATTGTAAAAGAGAATACACATCTGTAACGAATAAATAGTTTTTTTCAAAATGCCATATTATATGTAAATCTGGGGGCTCCTCCAGAAATGCTTGTTGGCAACTAAAACTATTTTATATCTCAAGGGCCTGGTCCAACACACTCCAAAATAGTATAAATATGTTATTATTTCACTACAAGCTGCATTAAATCTCAGTTCAATAAGCCCCAATGCCAGCAGGGATACAGAACCAAAATACCAGTGTCTATATATTATACCACAGTTGTTAAAAGCAATGGTGGCTACCTTTATAGGGGATGGCCCCACTACTAGGCACCATGAGGTGCTTCTCTCAGGCATGACATATTAAGAGCAGAGGCCAGCCCCTCCCTTCCATACATTCCTTCAGAGATCCTTGCTTGTTCTCATAATCCAAATCCATCACTACTATGGTGCTAATTTGATGCTGGCCTTGACTCAGGTATCTAACCTGTTAGCTTTTTCCTAAGAGATATACAATCTGAAGGCCCAGGACTGCTTGTAGCCAGGAAAACCTTGGTTATTCCTAACAAAGTCCCTCCAAATATTGCTTCTAGCTGTAATGTTTAATGTGATCAAAAGAAGAGATGATTGAATACATGGGGACTACCAATAGAAGAGAATATATGTAGCTCGGGGTTGAACTGTAGAGTCTTTGGTGTTCTCTGAGCTTGGCTGTTTTCTTGCAGACGTTTCGTTACCCGACTAGGTAACATCTTCAGTGCTAGAAGGGAGTGGGGTTTGCTCTTTGTTTATATACAGTAGCTTGCCCTGTCAGTGTTTGTGGGGGTGTTGTTTTCTCCTTGGTAGACTCCATTACATTTGTAAAGAAAAGGATTGTCTAAGACAACATTCTGTTGAAGATGTAATAAGGACAGTGCTTCTTTAAAACACATGTTTTTACAATGTCCTATACTTACTAAGTTTTGGGAGAAAGTAGTATACCTTATAAATCTGACTGTGCGACAAAAGCTAAATTTTCAGAGGATAATATTCTTTTGAATTATATACCTAGTACATGGAACTTGACAACTGGACAACGTAAGTGGATTCTCCGTGCCCTTACTATGGCTAAAGGACTGATATTGCAGCATTGGAAAGATAAATGTATGGCCCTATTTACTCAATGGATTGAAGACCTGATTGCATTTGCCACTTACGAGCAGATTGCCAATAGATGTAGACTTTGTATGGACAAGCATAATGAAATATGGGATTCATTTATACAAATTACAGTAGGTTAAAAAAATGAGTCATACAAATGTGTTAGAAATATACTGTATATGTCCTTCAATAATATTTCAGATAAGTATATATAACTGGTTATTGCTATAATCACATATTATGCTATTTTTTTCTCCTTTTTTGTTGCACTTCTCCCACTTTTTTGTAAAGCACTTTTTATGTTTTTCCCTCTCTATGACAATGTACAGTATGTATCTCCATCAGTCTTCATGCTAATGCAAGTTTGCAACATGAAACCAAATCCTAGCCCCAATGAAATCACACTTTTATTAAAGGGTAGATCCCATGGTTTAGTTGTCCTTTTGGGTTGTTGTGGCTCTGCAAAGTTTAAGAATCCCTGGCCCAAGAAGATGCTGGTCTGCTCTTGATTCAGAGGTTACTCTGTACGGAAGAGGCTCCAAGTTGATTAAATGCACATACTAAGCTTGTACAGAGAAAATAAAGCTTACATAGTAATACAGAGAAAAAAATCAATGCTACAATTCTAGGGTAGTTTTCTGGCTAGACTTACTTTCTTATTCCTTGGTGACCAACAGGTTCCTGAAACAGAAGTCTTCTGCTTGCTTCCCTGGACTTTTACAGCTTCCTGTAGATTCCCCCATTAATCACAAGCTCAGGAAGAGAATGTTACTTCTCTCCTTTAGTTAGCTCCAGTACCCAGCTTCTATCTTTGTTCTAAAAGGGATCAAAACTTTTCCAACTAGCTAACAATGAGGTATCTGGGAATATGAGATCCTAAAATATACCTTAATGAGCCTGAAGGTGGATTGAAATTCAGATGCTGTAAATGAATGTGGGATAGGGCTTGCCTGGCCATTCAATACAATTATTTTTAAAGGCTTATTAACTATCTCTTAGATCTTGGTATGGAGGGGGGATTTGTGTACCATTACAAACATTAAATTCATATTTTCTGCATCTTTAGGCAAAACAGATGTTATAGGCATAAATCTGTACTTTTACAAATATTGTGATATGATTCACCACTAAAAAGAAAATGCATAGAAAAATATTTGCATTAGGGGAATATGTAGTTCAAAATACACTACATTAGGATAAATCATTTACAAAACTGTGCACATTAAGAAATGTGCTAAAATATGCATACACATTTTCATTTAAACTTTTTTTCATAAAATCATATGAAAGTGAGCAAAATGAACCCTAGATTGTTGTCACTCAGTTTCTTTTTTACAAAGTTGATTAATTCGCTATCTCTAGTGACAGACCTCTGTTCACAAAAGATTGCAACCTCAAGATTCCTTATCAATAATCATAGAAAGCACCAAGGGACTCAGGTGAAATTCTGCTCCCTTGATGAGCTTAAACTCCTGTTGGCCATAAAAAATATTTATCTGGAGTAAATTTAGCAATGAAAAGATGGCCTCATCTGGGAGAGGTGATAATTTGATAGCGGTAGTATGGATTTAGCAAAGTCAATGAGGAAGGGAATCATCTGCCGAAAAAGATATGTGAAAAACTGGAGAGAAGTGATGGAATCTTTGAATGAGGGACAAATAGTTCACCTGGAACAGGCAGAATGAACTTAGCAGTGGAAAACTTTTTAGCATTTGTTTTTGTCCCACACTTACCATTATTTGCTCAGAAATATTACTTGAACTTCAACATCCGGTAAAGCTCCCCAGTATCCTGAGTGGGAGCTAGTGACATCAGAATCCAACTTTGTAACAGGAAAGGCAGAAAACTCACTGGTTGGCTTCCTAACTCTGTCTTATCTTTATAAAGCAAACCATCACAGTTACTATACCCGGATAGGAGTTTACTCATTCCGTTTATACACACACACTCCTTCTCCAATTGGCCCAGTTTGTTGAAGTTAAATGGATCTTCAGGCACAGTCTTCCTGATGAGATTCTTACCATGGGGGCAAGAGGGAATCTATCAAATGAGACAAGATTTTCGCAGTTCTGATGGAGTCACTCAGTATGACAGAAAACTCATGAATAAAGAACAGAGAGGAGAAAGGGGAAAAGAAGAAAAAAATGCTATAATCCTGTATGGTAGGGATGTGCAGTATGTTTGGCATACGGAAGCGCTCCAAAAAGACCGGCGCGGGGCCTCGCTCAGCTGCGCGCGGAAGCGCTCCAGGTCCGGCGGCTCGTCCAGCTTCACAGCCCAGCGCAGCTGAGCGAGGCCCCGCGCCGGTCTTTTTGGAGCGCTTCCAAAAAGGATTGGATTGAAGCAAGTTCTCAATATGGTGCCCTTCAGAGATGTGGGACTAAAGACCGAAACCAGCCACCGTTGCCTATTCTGGCTCAAGCTGCTGGAAGTTTGTAGTCATCACCCCCCCACCGCTCTTGCTGTGGCGCCTGAACGTCCGGGTAAACGGCGGGGGAGATGCCCTTTGCAGCGACGGGCGTGGGGTGAGTGGTGCACCCCTTTGCAGACGCCCCGGGGAGAAGCGGTAGGCGAGACCTTGCAAGCGTGGCGGGGAGAGGGGAGCCCTTCTCAGCCCTTTTGCACACGCACACATGCCCGCTCCCCTTTTGCCCACGTTGCTGCAGGCGCGCGGGGGGAGGTCTTCTTCACTGGAGGCGTTTTAGCAAATGGTGGGCAGCCACCTGCCGGGCGCGCCGGAGGGCGCGGTTGGCAAAGCCGCAGCTCTCCGGAAGCGGCTGAACCACATCTCCCAGCAGCCCCAGGCGGGTGGTCAGGGCCGAGAACTGGAGCGGGGCAACAGCCCAGCGCAGCTGAGCGAGGCCCCGCGCCGGTCTTTTTGGAGCGCTTCCGTGCGCAGCTGAGCGCTGGGCTGTGGAAATGCGCTCCAAAAAGACCGGCGCGGGGCCTCGCTCAACTGCGCGGGGAAGTGCTCCAGGTCCGGCGGCTTGTCCAGCTTCACAGCCCAGCGCAGCTGAGTGAGGCAAACCCGCCCCCTTCCACGCGATTGGCCCCTGCCCGCAAACCCCGCCCCCTTCCACGCGATAGGCCCCCGCCCGCAAACCCCGCCCCCTGGCTCTCGAGCATTTCAAAATGTGCACGAGCATGTCAAAATGGCTCCCGGCGTAAAAAGTTTGCCGACCCCTGCCCTAAGCCATCAAGTTATATGTTTTGGTTTGGCACAGTATGATGTGTCGAAGAAGGTTCTCAGTCATCCAGGTGGAACATGATTCAAGCCACACACAGTATGATGTGTGATCCCAGGCACTGCAGCTATGGTTTATATCTTTGTATTTTGTTTTTTTAAACAAACCATAACTTATCATACAATTATGAATGCAGCCATGAATATGCAGAGCTGGAAAAGTCTTTCTACAGCCATATGTGGAAAGGCAAAGAACTGAATCTCACATACTCCACCTGGACATCAGTTTGCTAACACATGTATCAGAAGGAAAGCAATGATCTGATCTAACATTCCTGGGAGAAGCTATGGCTTAGTGGTAAACCGTGTATACTGTCTGCAGAAAGTCTTAAATATAATGTCTATGAAGGTTCTCAGTCATCCAGGTGGAATTGTCTGTAGCTTGAATCATGTCAACTGGATTTCTATTTTCTCAGTGGAAACGTTTTGCTCCTTATCCAAGGAGCTTCTTCAGTCTGAGCAAAGTTAGTAAGGGAATCCTTAAATATGTTTCTAGGTGGCTGTGTGACCTTGCACCTGGGGCTAGGTCATGGTTATTTTTGAGATGTTATTTCTAAGTCCCTTTATCATCTAAAGGAGGATCGTTAAGATTACCATGCTGCTGTTGAGCTTGCAAAATGGTCTTAATCTTCCTAGGCACAGAAGACAAAGCAGGAAGGAAAATAGGGGAAAGATTGTGCATGAGGCCCCCACCTCTATTCAAGGAAGGATTTTCCAAGTTGGCATAAATGGATTTCTTGACCCCTCTCTCAAACCACCTATCTTCTCTGTCTAAAATGTGAACATTAATGTCCTCAAATGAGTGTCCTTTTTCCTTTAGATGAAGATAAACTGCTGACTCTGGTCCTGTGGTGTTACTTCTCCTGTGTTGGGCCATCCTCCTGTACAAAGGTGGTTTGGTTTCTCCAATGTAGAGTTCAGAGCACTCCTCACTGCACTGGATTGCATACACTACATTGCTTTTCTTGTGTTTTGGAGTTTGATCTTTGGGGTGTACAAGCCTCTGTCTCAGTGTGTTGGTGGGTTTGAAATATACAGGTATGTGGTGTTTGCCAAATATCCTTTTTATCTTTTCAGACACTCCAGCCATGTAAGGAATGACCATGTTCTTCCGTTTACTCTGAGTCTCAGCCCTATCTGTCGCTGTTTTAGGTCTGGTAGACTTAGATTTAGTGAAGGCCCAATTTGGACATCCACAGGCCTTCAGAGCTGTTCTCAGGTGCTGATTTTCATTCTTTTTGGAATCCATGGAGGTGGGGATGGTTTCTGCTCTGTGTGACAATGTCCTGATGACTCCTAGTTTGTGCTGCAGTGGATGGTGGGAGTCAAACATCAGATATTGATCTGTGTGTGTGGGTTTCCTGTAGATCCCTATTTCTAGCTTGCCACCGGTCCCAATGAGGACTTCACAGTCTAGGAATGCCAGTCTGTTGTCCTTGGTGTCTTCTCTGGTGAACCTAATGTTGGCATCTATAGTGTTTATATGGTCCGTGAAGGCCTGTACTTCCTGGGCCTTGATTTTGACCCAGGTGTCATCCACATACCAGTGGGTGGGCACCGTTCCCTGGAATGTGTTGAGTGCTTTCTTATCCACTTCTTCCATGTATAAATTGGCCACAATGGGTGACACAGGAGAACCCATGGCACAGCCGTGTTTTTGTCTGTAAAAGTCACCTCTGTATGAGAAATAAGTGGTGTTAAGACACAGGTCCAGAAGATGGCAGATCTGGTTTGGGTTGAGATGGTTTCTCCTTTCAAGGGTGCTGTCCTCTTCTAGTCTCTTCCTGACAGCGGATAGAGCATGAGTGGTGGGGATGCTGGTGAAAAGGGAGGACACATCGAAGGAGACCATAGTTTCATCTGTATCCAGTTTCAGGATCTTTGCTTTGGAAACAAAGATTTCTTTGTTTAAATATAATCTGTAATCTTTCCCCTTAAATATCTTTGCCAGGAGTTAGACTTCTGCCAGGTGGGAAAGATGCATTAATTTAGAAGGACCAGTGATCTGATTCTAAATTAAGTGGCAACATATGCTTAGACCTTCTTATATTTATCCTTATGCTTATATGGGAATTGGCTATGAATTAATGTGATGAGTCAGGACATTATTACATTCTCCACTAAGTGAAGGTGTTTAAGAACAATAAAGAAGCCATTGTATCATGCAACTGATACTTTGGCTTCCCCCTATTTTTTATTTAATTAAAAGATGAAATTATACCAAGCACCTAATATTGGCAAAGAGATTGGTAGGTTTCTAAATATCTAGATTCTGTTGGTTTGTTATCCTAAGCTTATATTTCATAAAAACTGTTTCAAAACCAAAACCATACTAACAGACATCAGCCCCATTAAATTCAGTATATATTTTCCTAGTTGATGGGCTGAGAATCACAGCCTTAGTTCTGAATGGCTGTTATTTGGCAAACTTTCCATTGCCTGGAAATATTTTTTTTTTTTTGGGGGGGGGGAGGCGTGAAGAACAGGCACAGATGAGAATCCTATTGCAGTCCCAGCACAGCTGGAGGGGTACCAGATAATAGAAAGCTCAGTTTGTGAATCACATGTGCTAATAATAAACTATGGGAGGAAAAAACAATAGCTGTGAGTTATTCAAAAGAGAATTGGGAAGAAATTCGGGGAAAGAACAGCAGGAGACATATTTGGCCAAGGCAGGCAAAGGGAAAGGGTAGCAGTAAAAGTGGCCAGGGATGGACAGCTTTCTTGCCACGGTTTCTGTTTTCTCAGAATCTAAGGCACCAAGTGTATGTTAAATGCAGTGGCTTTGCTAAATGAATATTTGCCCTTTGACAAATTCTTTTCTGAACACCTCTTCTATTCCCTGTAAAAGCAAAAAAGAGAAAAGGTAGATGCACTTGTCCTTTAGGTTTTGATTCTGCAAACAATTAATTTGTTTTCTCTCCCCAGAAGTAAATTTTGGAGTAAAATCTGGAAAGGAAGGAAGGGGATATTAACATATTTCTGTTCAAGATTCATCCTTCTCCCCCTCGCCCTAAGGCTCTGAATTTGCATTTGAATGCCCCTGTGTTCTTTATTATAAGTAAGAATTAAATGAACAAAGAGGATAGGAAGTGGGGAGTAGCAAAAAGAGACAGAAGCTGGAGGTGGTGACTGACACACAGAAGAAGAAGAACTGGTGCTCTAAGCCCCTGGTTGTCTAGATTCCAACTGACAAGTTCCAGAGATGTAATTTAGTAGAAACACTTCCTTGTATTTCTCTTCTCCCTTGCCATTTTTTTTAAAGCAAATGAATACACATTTATTTTTTGCTATACTATTCCTGTAGTGGAATTGCGTAAAATATGAACACTTATCTTTTTTTCTTCTCTGTATGTAGGTATTTATAATTCTGTTGATAGTTCTACATTGTGAGACACACCTATAAACCCTCGAGGTTGAGAAAGTCCATAAAAATAAAAGACTGGCTTTCAGATTAGCTGAACTAGGCATATAAGGAAGCTTAGGTTCACCGATATTTTTAGGATAAAGCTTGAAATCATTTATTCATTCATTAATTCATTCATTCAATTTATATGGCCACCCATCTCAAGTACATGACTCTGGGTGGTTCACAACATTAAAACAATATACACACAAACACACACACACTTTGGCCTTCACTTTCCACATCCTCTCTAGTTCCTCCTTCAGGCTGTCATGGCCCACACCAGTGCGAATCATGCCATAAGTTATACACTGTAGATTAGCTTGGGGGATGGCAGCAAGATCTGTGTCAGCCACCGCGGCTCTGGGAAAGAGGAGGAGGAGGACTGCATACCAGCTACGATGGTTGAAGATTGTTTATGGCGGCGAGCTGCACCAAGGTCATTCCAGTAGATGCCAGTTGGGAATGTCTGGGAGCTGAGAGCAAGGTGGGAGGGGGTGCAAGTGTGAGTGGAAATGTACGAGCAAGAATGTTATCAGTAGGGGGCTGGCACGGAGGGGGGAAGAAAGAGCTTTTTTAATTGCTTAGGCGGGAAAAACGCCATTCTGAGCTTTGACTCTGTTTCATGTTACTTTGTTCTAATAAACTTCTTCTATATCCTAAATATACCATGTACTAAATATACTAAAGATACCATGGACTGCCAGAAGAACAAATAAATCAGTTTTAGAAGAAATACAACCAAAATGTTCACTAGAGGCGAGGATAACTAGGCTTAGACTCTCATACTTTGGGCACATTGTCAGGGAAGACCGATCGCTTGAAAAGGACATCATGTTTGGTAAAGTTGAGGGCCAGCAGAAAAGTGGAAGACCCTCAATGCGATGGATTGATACAATTACCGCAACAATGGATGCAAACATTGGAACAGTCAGGCAATTGGCGCAAGACCATTTAGCATTTCGTTCTATTATACATAGGGTCGCCATGACTCATAAACGACTTGATGGCAGCTAACACCAACATATCCCAAATGGATTGTACTGAGGAGTTTTGAATTGGGAACTTAAGAACTGGAACCATCACAAAAAGCTCAGAATCACCATTATGGAGACCGTACCTGAGGACTACCAAGTTTCTGAGGAAGGTCCACTTTCACAAACTTTAGATCTGGCAGATACTCTTCCTGTAACAACTAGCAGAGAAGAATGGGCTGATGACGGGGACGGATCGTGCTCGGAGGGATTGGAACCTGGAGGTGCTTCCCCAAGGGGCTTGAGGCTTTCCTGGCCACCGTCCTGAGAGCAAATGCAATCGCAATGGGGGATACTGCTAAGCCCTATGATTTTGCTGAATCTGATGGCAACCAAACTGGAAGGAATCCTTGCCATGTCTGAGCAAGGGGGAGAAGAGAGCGGAGCATCCGACAATGACCGCGAAGACGTGAGTGATGAAGGAGATGAAGAGAGAGTCCCATGCGAGGCTGTGCAAGTCAAGAAATCAAAAAGCCTCAGGGATTGGGGGTCCCATTTAGGGGCTCGGCTGAAGAAGACGCTGAACCCAGGTGGGAGCAAACCATCAAAATCCTCGAAGGGAGCCAATCCACGTTGGTCCCAAGGGATAGGTGGAGGCCCAGAACCTGATGACACCTGAAAAGTGACCAAGGAGAGGGGGTCCCATCACCGCGCTGCAACAATGGAGAACCGGATTGGCCGGGTAGAAAAGGAGATGACATCCATGGGAGACCGGCTGACTACCTTGCAGGGAGCGGTGGAGCAATTGTTACAAAGATTTGACAAAGTGATAGAATCCAGAGTATCACCCAATTTGTAGCTATCATCCCGCAGTGAGAGTGGGAGTCCAAAGCACCACTCCACCAAAATTAAGAAGTGAGACGAGGAGCGCCCGGCCCTACAGAAGCCCTATGCGGAGAAGCCTAAAGAGGTGAGAAAACTCGAGGGGGCGTTGGGTGTGAGAGACTTAAAAGTGAAGTTTGGTGGAGAATTAGCCTGGTTTGTGACCCAGATGAGGGGCTTCATGGAAGACTTCAGAGAATCATTCCCCACCGATGAAGCCAAGGTGAGATATGTTACAGCATACCTCGAAAATGGGGTGGTGGACTGGGCGGTCGAGCTTCACAATAATATGTCCGCCTGGTCGGCGGGGCCCCGCTGACCGGCGTGGCGGTGCCGGTCAAGCCGCACACGTGGAGTCACATTGGAGGGTTAGAGAGCGCCACATAAAATGGCCTGGTGGGCCGGATTTGGCCTGCAGGCCTTGTGTTTGACACATGTGGTCTAGGGTATCTCTCTGTTTATGGGACAAATAGCATTTTCCCCTTTTGTTGTTGTTTATTCGTTCAGTCGCTTCCGACTCTTCGTGACTTCATGGACTAGCCCACGCCAGAGCTTCCTGTCGGCCGTCACCATCCCCAGCTCCCCCATGGTTGAGTCTGTCACCTCCAGAATATCATCCATCCATCTTGCCCTTGGTCGGCCCCTCTTCCTTTTGCCTTCCACTTTCCCTAGCATCAGCTTCTTCTCCAGGGTATCCTGTCTTCTCATTATGTGGCCAAAGTACTTCAGTTTTGCCTTTAATATCATTCCCTCAAGTGAGCAGTCTGGCTTTATTTCCTGGAGTATGGACTGGTTTGATCTTCTTGCAGTCCAAGGCACTCTCAGAATTTTCCTCCAACACCACAGTTCAATCTATCTTCCTTCGCTCAGCCTTCCTTATGGTCCAGCTCTCACAGCCATAGGTTACTACGGGGAATACCATTGCTTTAACTATGTGGATCTTTGTTGTCAGTGTGATGTCTCTGCTCTTAACTATTTTATCAAGATTTGCCATTGCTCTCCTCCCAAGAAGTAGACGTCTTCTGATTTCCTGGCTGCAGTCAGCATCTGCAGTAATCTTTGCGCCTAGAAATACAAAGTCTGTCACTGCCTCCACTTTTTCTCCCTCTATTTGCCAGTCATCAATCAAGCTGGTTGCCATAATCTTGGTTTTTTTGAGGTTTAACTGCAACCCAGCTTTTGCACTTTCTTCTTTCACCTTCGTCATAAGGCTCCTCAACTCCTCCTCGCTTTCAGCCATCAAAGTGGTATCATCTGCATATCTAAGATTGTTAATGTTTCTTCCAGCAATTTTAACTCCAGCCTTGGATTCCTCAAGCCCAGCACGCTGCATGATGTGTTCTGCATACAGGTTGAATAGGTAGGGTGAGAGTATACAGCCCTGCCGTACTCCTTTCCCAATCTTAAACCAGTCCGTTGTTCCGTGCTCTGTTCTTACCGTTGCTACTTGGTCGTTATACAGATTCCTCAGGAGGCAGACAAGATGACTTGGTATCCCCATACCACTAAGAACTTGCCACAATTTGTTATGATCCACATAGTCAAAGGCTTTAGAATAGTCAATAAAACAAGAATAGATGTTTTTCTGAAACTCCCTGGTTTTCTCCATTATCCAGCGGATATTGGCAATTTGGTCTCTAGTTCCTCTGCCTTTTCTAAACCCAGCTTGTACATCTGGCAATTCTCACTCCATGAATTGCTGGAGTCTACCCTGCAAGATCTTGAGCATTACCTTACTGGCATGTGAAATAAGTGCCACTGTTCGATAGTTTGAACATTCTTTAGTGCTTCCCTTTTTTGGTATGGGGATATAAGTTGATTTTTTCCAATCTGATGGCCATTCTTGTGTTTTCCAAATTTGCTGGCATATGGCATGCATCACCTTGTCAGCATCATCTTGCAAGATTTTAAACAGTTCAGCTGGGATACCGTCGTCTCCTGCTGCCTTGTTATTAGCAATGCTTCTTAAGGCCCATTCAACCTCACTCTTCAGGATGTCTGGCTCTAACTCACTGACCACACCGTCAAAGCTATCTCCAATATTATTATCCTTCCTATACAGATCTTCTGTATATTCTTGCCACCTTTTCTTGATCTCTTCTGCTTCTGTTAGGTCCTTACCATCTTTGTTTTTGATCATACGTATTTTTCCCTGGAATTTACCTCCGATGTTTCTAATTTTCTGGAAGAGGTCTCTTGTCCTTCCTATTCTATTGTCTTCTTCCACTTACGCACATTGCTTGTTTAAAAATAATTCCTTATCTCTTCTGGCTAACCTCTGGAATTTTGCATTTAATTGGGCATATCTCCCCCTATCACTGTTGCCTTTTGCTTTCCTTCTTTCTTGGGCTACTTCCAGTGTCTCAGCAGACAGCCATCTTGCCTTCTTGGTTTTCTTTTTCTTTGGGAGGTTTTTTGTTGCCGCCTCCTGAACAATGTTGCGAACTTCTGTCCATAGTTCTTCCGGGACCCTATCTACTAAATCTAGTCCCTTAAATCTATTCTTCACCTCCACTGCATATTCCTTAGGAATATTAGTGAGCTCATATCTAACTGATCTGTGGGTCTTCCCTATTCTCTTTAGTCTGATTCTAAATTTTGCAATAAGAAGTTTGTGATCTGAACTACAGTCAGCTCCAGGTCTTGTTTTTACCGACTGTATAGATGTCCGCCACCTTTGGCTGCAAAGGATGTAGTCAATCTGATTTCGGTGTCGACCATCTGGTGAAGTCCATGTATAAAGTCGTCTTTTAGGTTGTTGGAAGAGAGTGTTTGTTATGCACAGTGAGTTGTCTTGGCAAAATTCTATCAGCCTATGTCCTGCTTCATTTTGTTCTCCCAGACCATGCTTGCCTGTAATTCCAGGTGTCGTCTGACTACCCACCTTAGCATTCCAGTCTCCTATAATGAAAATAACATCTCTTTTTGGTGTATTATCCAGTAGGTGCTGCAGATCCTCATAGAACTGATCTGCTTCTTCAGCATCTGTGGTTGGGGCATATATTTGGATCACTGTGATGTTAAATGGCTTACCCTGAATTCGAATTGAGATCATTCTATCGTTTTTTGGATTGTATCCAAGCACTGCTTTAGCCACTTTATTATTAATTATGAAGGCTACTCCATTTCGTCTGTGGTCCTCTTGTCCACAGTAGTAGATCTGGTGGTCATCTGATGTGAAGTGGCCCATTCCAGTCCATTTCAGTTCACTGATACCTAAAATGTCTATATTTAATCTTGACATCTCACCAATAGCCACATCCAATTTGCCCTGGCTCATAGATCTTACATTCCAGGTTCCTATGGTGTGTTGATCTTTAGAACATCGGATTCGTCGTTCACCACCAGCACCGTCGGCCGCTAGCCGTCCTTTCGGCTTTGAGCTAGCTGCGTCATCACATCTGGGGCTAGTTGAACGTATCCTCTGTTCCTCCCCAGTAGCATTTTGACCATCTTCCGACCTGGGAGTCCCATCTTCCGATGGTATACCGACATATCTCTGGTTGTACTGATCCATTTAGTTTTCACGGCAAGAATACTGGGGTGGGTTGCCATTACCTTCCCCAGGGATCGTATTTAGTCTGACCTCTCTGCCACGACCTTCCCTTCTTGGGTGTCCCTTCATGGTTTAGCTCATGGTTTCATTGAGGTGCTCAAGCTCCAGCACCACGACAAGGTAACAATCTCCTTTGCTGGAGATTTTCCCCTTATGAATATGTTAATCCTACAAATGAGCTTGTCTGCACTGGAAGCAAGAAGGACCAGCTTGTAGTCTGTCATTTATAGCACCTTCCTTGGAAACTTTATAGTTAAATAAGTGCAAGAAGACCAGACTGTGGTTTGGGGGAGATGGGCAGTAATACAAATTTAAATAATAAATAAATAAATAAATCTGTTTTCTCTTTTAGAAGAATTCAATAGTAAATCCTCTTTCATCAAATTGAAAAGAACTTGCAAAGAAAACATGCAAGAGAATTTCTCTGCTTGGTGCTACTTCACAGTCACAAAAATTTCCTGCTCTTGCCTTTGGTGAAGCTACTGATTACTCAGTCTCAGAAGTCTTTCTTATGTAACATGAATAATAATTTACCTAATAGAGTTATTATGAAGATAACTAAAATAATGCATGGGTGTAAAAGACTGAAGATATGAAGTATGATGAGGGTTGTTGTTTGGCAGCCAAACTGCTGGCCTTCGGCTATTCAGTATCTCTGAAATGTTCAGAATTTCCCGGGGATGGGAAGTTTAAGTGCATAAGCACAGTGAGGCAAATAAGGATTTGTACAGAAATGAAAGGCAAAACATTTTTTCTTTTTTGCAAACTGCCTGCTGTGGGGAAAAGTACTATAGCTTTTCAGAAAACCCAAGCTTAAAGGTTTGTGGGTATGTCATTGCATCTTGCAAATGAACTTGAAATGTCATGTGCACTAAAGCACTTCATACCATGACTAATTCACAGCTGCTTTAAGGCAACATTAAACTGCCATAGTTATGTAGTGAAGACCCTCATTATCAGAGAATTTAGGTTGTAATTCTGCCCAATGCTTGAACTGAATGTTCATTTTACTGGTGCTGAATTGCAAACATGTGAATTTGTATACCTCAAGAACTAAATTTTAGCTGGAGGATTAGACTCTCGAAGATGTGGTGTTGACAGACTCCTAGCTTGACATCTCATTGAGATTATATATCAGTTGCTTGCTGTTTTCCAAGGACGTGAAAGAGGTGAATGGAAACTATAGGTTTTACAATAATCTTTGTCCCATAAGTGCTTTCAGAAGATTCGTATTGGCATCTGTGGCTGTTAGCCAAGGCATTCAAGAAAGCCTCTTTGTATAGGCACCTGGCAGAATCTCCAGATTATGGAGGTCCTTGACAAGATTCTCTAAGCAACCCCAAATGATGAGACAACCTCCTAATCATTGTCACTATTCTTGATTTCACCTTCTTGTTCTGCGTTGAGCACCACTCAGAAGGAGAAACAGCTCCATCACTTACTCCACCCTTGTCATGGCTTGTTGGTTTAAAGAGGGAAAGTGAAGAGAAGCAGCAGGGTCAGGAGTGCTCTGAAAGTTATCAGTTGCCCTCTGCATGAGTGTGAGCCTTGGCATTTGCCTGCTGGTGCTAATCTTGATTGCTAGGTGTTTGTGTATATTACTCTACAGGATATTCATGGATAATAAAAGAGGACAATATTATCATTTTTTATTTTGATGAAACATTTAGAAAAAATCACCTTTGTGATACTGGAGCTTAATTTAAGAGGTCATTCAGGAGCTTTGGAATCCTATTGCAGCTGACATTGTAGTCCAGTGAGAAGAGAGCTATTTTCTTCATTGCAGTCCATATACAGTATTTTTTCATATACATCAGTGGCTTCTATTGACCTATGTGGAAGAAGGAAAATACTTGTAAGCATTGTAATTAAACACCTTGAAGAGGAAGGAAAGGAAATAAGCTTCTACCCCAACCTCTCAATAATGTCCTCTGTTTTTTAGAACTTTATATAGTATATTCTGATTCTTTTTTTTCAGCCCAATTCTCTTACAGAAGCTATGTAAGTATGCCTTCCTTTTTCTATATGCTTGCATACTAGAGAGTTTTGGTGTTTTTTATTGGTCTGAGCCTCATGCTAGAGGCCTCAAGTCTGTCTCTTCTTAAGGGGTGGCTTATATATCTTTAGATGGCATACCTGCATAGGTTCTATAAGACCTCCCTTCCTGCAAGCTACTGACAGCCAGGTCAGGATAGCTCTGAAGCTAAATGTATTGTATAGTCATCAAGTGCAAGGCCTGTTTAAATCCTGTTAAAGGTTGAACAGAGAACATCTAGTAAAGAGGATACCTATGCCTGAAGAGTCCCGATAAGGACAAAACTGTTTATGTTGTGCCTTCTACTGCTCACAGCTAATATAATCCTATTCTCTTTCTAGTATACTGTATTCTTACTGGCCCATTTGCTTACTATCTAACCAAGTGTAGAAAGTGTTTTTTAGTCTTAGGACTATTTGCTCTAAATGGATGGAGCAACAACTGTCTTTTTACTTCAAGTCCCATGCAGACGCTGACTGCATCCAGGAAATCAGAAGACGTCTACTTCTTGGGAGGAGAGCAATGACAAATCTCGATAAAATAGTTAAGAGCAGAGACATCACACTGACAACAAAGATCCACATAGTTAAAGCAATGGTATTCCCCGTAGTAACCTATGGCTGCGAGAGCTAGACCATAAGAAAGGCTGAGCAAAGGAAGATAGATGCTTTTGAACTGTTGTGTTGGAGGAAAATTCTAAGAGTGCCTTGGACTGCAAGAAGATCAAACTAGTCCATACTCCAGGAAATAAAGCCAGACTGCTCACTTGAGGGAATGATATTAAAGGCAAAACTGAAGTACTTTGGCCACATAATGAGAAGACAGGATACCCTGGAGAAGAAGCTGATGCTAGGGAAAGTGGAAGGCAAAAGGAAGAGGGGCCGACCAAGGGCAAGATGGATGGATGATATTCTGGAGGTGACGGACTCGACCGTGGGGGAGCTGGGGATGGTGACGGCCGACAGGAAGCTCTGGTGTGGTCTGATCCATGAAGTCACGAAGAGTCGGAAGCGACTGAACGAATAAACAACAAAAACCCATGCAATATTACAAAAATAGGATATTACAAAAATCCAAGATGGCAACCGCAAGCCAACACAGATCACCGCTCCGGGGGAAAGCCTCATAACCCCTTTAAAACTCTCCGAATACCCCCTAATTTTACCTTTGGGGTTTGGAGAAGTGTTGTCGCTGGTGGGGTGAGTGGTTTTTCTCCGGGTGGAGCGCAGGGGTGAAGTTTGGTTGAGTCGGAGCTTCTGTGGCACAGCACGGCACGGAGAGGAGTCCGGCGGTCGCAGCGGAGTCCATTAAGCTGTTGGAGATCGCTGGAAGCTGCTGGAGGCCTCAGAGTTCGAGCTGGGCCCAGTGAGTTGGTGGGGGCCTGGCAGAGCCGGGCGTGACGGATGAGTCGGCCTCCTCCTCAGACAGTCTGGACTTTCCTCGGACCGACCCTTAGGAGTTTCTGAGGCTTCTGGCATCGGAGCTGGTGGAGTTGGTGGCGAACCCTGCAGGACTGGGAGACGCGGACGACGCGGAGGCTGTGGAAGTGTGGAAGCATCAAGGAAGGCCGGGCGTTGTTCTTCTGCGACGGGGAATGGTAGACCCTTGGGGGGGGATTGATAGACCCCTGAGGGTGGTAGGTGTCGATCCCTTGACACAACTGGTCGACTTTGGCAATGCAGCAGAGCCAGGAGGCGCAGTGGACTGATAGCCCAGTAGACCAGGGCGTAACAACAACACAGACAAACCCCGAATTAACTTGGCTGAGGCTTGTGGTTTGGTGACCTGACAACCCCCGAATTTGAACTGGGCAAGGACATATAGACCTGGATGCGATCTTTTATGGTGTTGTGGAATCTTGCAATAACATCTTTTACATCAGAATCCGGCAATAATAGAGATGAGCTCTGGAATTTTGATTCCTTCTTCCAGAGCCCCCTGGCCATTAGTCGCCCCCTGGGTAAAGATCTGGACTGTGGGAGGGGGCAGGGAACCTTTAGGGTTTCAATGCCCTCCTGAGAGCCCTCTGGATATAGAGGGCAGTCTACAGGGGATACGATTGGAGGACCTAGGTATAAGGGGAGCAATAGAGTGCGTGCCCATTGACCAGAGAGATTCACCATCCAAATTGGTCTAGTCGTCCCACTTGATCTAAGGCGGCAGAGGGTTTGTAGGGGTCCCTTGACATGAATGTGGTACCCCCCCGGGTGAGAGACGAGGGGAGGGGATCCAAGAGTGTATGGGTATGTAAGAGTATCCCCCTGGGTGAGAGTCAGGTGGGGTAGGAGTGGTTGTTGATGCTTGTTGGTACCTCTCCCTGACCAGTGAGAGAAGTTGAGGGGGAGGTACAGAGTGTGAGTGGGGGTAGTGCTAGGCCCTACCAGTGCCGAGAGCGAGAGCTGGTGCACTGGGGGGTCTTGTCACCACCCAGGATTGTTTGGTATCAGATGATGGATGGATGGGATAAGGGACCCTTGGTTAAACCCAGAAATTCCGGAGGCCTGGGAGTGGAGGCTACTAGGCCAGAGCCAGGAATCTCTGGGGGCTGTATGGCGGGCTATGCGATTCAAGTGGTGACGGGCAGGGGACGGTATGACGGGAACTGTAGGGCAAGCCATCGTCGGGGAAGGCGCCCCCGGTGTTTGTTACCGGTGGTGCGTTCCGGCCCTCCGTGTTCACACCCAGGCCCTGGTAAGCAGATCCTCGAGGGCTCCAGTCTCCAACTGCTGCTGCTGAACACCAGGTCAGTGAACAACAAGGCCCCCCTTATAGGTGACTTGATCACAGAGGAGGGGGCCGACCTGGTGTGTATTACCGAGACCTGGCTGGGTCCAGAGGGGGGAGTAGCCCTCTCGGAAATGTGCCCAGCCGGGTTTCAGGTGTGGTATCAGCCGAGACACCAGGGCAGGGGAGGAGGGGTGGCAGTTGTCATCCGAGAGTCCCTTGTGGCCTTCAGGGGCGCTGCTCCACATGTGGCCGGGTGTGAGACCTTGTTTTTCAAGTTGGGTTCACGAGAACAGTTGGGAGTGTTGCTGCTGTACCAGCCTCCCTGCTGCGTGGCAACCTCCCTGCCTGAGCTGCTCGAGGCTATCTCGGGGTTGGCAGTGGAGTTCCCCAGACTTATGGTTCTAGGGGACTTCAATCTGCCATCTCTGGGATGAGCCTCGGAGGCGGCCCGGGAGTTCATGGCTACCATGGCAGCCATGGGCCTGTCTCAGATTATTTGTGACCCGACTCGTGACAGTGGTCTCAGCCCACTCAGCAAACTCAGCAATGGCAATGTGATCTGAGGGGAGAGCTACATATTTCCCCATTGTCATGGTCAGACCACACCTTGGTGACCCTGAGACTCTCTTGTGCTGCCCCACTGCACAGGGAGGCGGGACCCATTTGATTGGTCCGCCCCCGGCGACTGATGGACCCATTGAGGTTTCAAAAGGAGCTGGGGGTTATTCCTGAGGACTTGCTTCACGGTCCAGTGGAGGTCCTGGCCGCAACCTGGAATAGGGCAGCAGCCGGAGCCCTGGACAAGATCGCGCCTATGCGACCTCTCCGACCCTGCTCGGCCCGCCACTCTCTGTGGTTTACGGAAGAGCTAAGGGCTTTGAAGAGACGTCTGGAGCGCCGCTGGAGGAAGACGAAGACTGAATCTGACCGAACACAATCTAGAGCCGCAGTTAAGGCCTACCTTGTGGCGGTAAGAGTGGCGAAACGTGAATATTTCTCCGCTCTTCTTGCGTCTGCAGAATGCCGCCCAACGGCCCTTTTTAAGATTACAAGATCGCTCTTGGGTCGGAAGGAGATGGTGACCCATTTACAGGGCCGGTCGGAAGAGTTTTCTGAGCATCTGCAGGACAAAATCGCTCAGATTCATTCCAAGTTGGACTCCAAGCATGAGACAAGATCTGGGGAGATGCCAGAGGACCGTACTTACCATGTTATCTGGGAACAGTTTGATCCTGTTGGACCTGATGAAGTAGACAGGATCCTCTGGATTGTAAATGCCACCACATGTCAGCTTGACCCGTGTCCCTCCTGGCTGGTGAAATCAGCTAGAGAGGTGACATGCGGCTGGGTCCAGGCGATGATTAATTCTTCCTTGAGTGAGGGGGTGTTCCCGGCTGCCTTTAAGGAGGCGCTGGTACACCCGCTCCTCAAGAAACCATCCCTGGACCCCACCATCTTGGGCAGTTTTCGCCCAGTCTCCCACCTTCCCTTTTTGGGAAAGGTGGTTGAGAAGGTGGTGGCGTTGCAACTCCAGAGGATCCTGGAGGAAACGGATTATCTGGACCCCTTTCAGTCTGGTTTCAGGCCGGGATATGGGACGGAGACCGCTTTGGTCGTGCTTATGGATGATCTCTGGTGGGAGCGGAATGGAGGGAGTGCGTCCATCCTAGCTCTCTTAGATCTCTCAGCGGCTTTCAATACCGTCAACCACGGTATACTTTTGGGGCAGCTCAGGGAGTTGGGGGTGGGCGGCGTGGTTTTACGCTGGTTCACTTCCTTCCTCCAGGGCCATTCCCAGTCGGTGTTGATAGGAGAGGAGAGAGCTGATCCGCGATCCCTGACTTGTGGGGTGCTGCAGGGGTCGGTTCTCTCTCCTCTCCTATTCAACATCTACATGAAGCCGCTGGGCGAGATCATCCGTCACCACGGGATGAGGTATCACCAATATGCTGATGATACCCAGTTATACATCTCCATCCCGGGTGAAATAAGTGATGCGGTTGATGCCTTATCTCAGTGCCTGGAGGCTGTGGGGGTCTGGATGGGGAACAACAGGCTTCAACTGAACCCTGGTAAGACGGAGTGGCTGTGGATTGATGGCCCCCCTGTATCCGGGAAGTTATCATCTTTGGTTCTGGATGGGGTTGCACTACCCCACTCGGATCCAGTGTGGAATCTGGGGGTCCTCCTGGACTCATGACTCCTGCTCGAAGAGCAGGTGGCAGTCGTGGCCAGGAGGGCCTTTGCACAGCTTCGAGTTGTGTGCCAGTTACGCCCTTTCCTGGATCGGGAGGCCCTCCGAACAGTCACTCACGCCCTTGTCATGTCCCACATAGATTATTGTAATGTGCTCTACATGGGGCTACCCTTGAAGAGTATCCGGAGGCTTCAGCTGGTGCAGAATGCAGCAGCGCGGGCAGTTATGGGTGCTACGAGATCAGCACATGTGACACCTCTGCTGCGCAAGCTGCATTGGGTTCCAGTTTGCTTCCGGGTCCAATTCAAGGTGTTGGTGATTACCTTTAAAGCCCTACATGGCATAGGGCCAGGGTATCTGAGGGGCCGTCTTGTCTCGATAACATCGTCCCGCCCCACCCGTTCATGCAGAGAGGGCATGCTTCGGACCCCTTCAACAAGAGAATTCCATCTAACGGGGTCCAGGAGGCGTGCCTTCTCTGCGATAGCGGCCGCTTTATGGAACATCTTGCCCCCGGAGGTGAGGCTGGCTCCCTCACTCCTGACCTTTCGGAAGGCTCTTAAGACCTGGCTCTGCCGCCTGGCCTGGGATGACGGAGGTGGTAGTGCCTCTTGGGGTTGGTTGGCCCCATAGCATTATGATCTACACTACGGTTTTTAACCATCTTGGATTTTATTTATTTTTGTACTTGTTTTTTTAGAAATTTTGTATAGATTTTAAATTTTTATGTGTTGTAACTCACCCAGAGTCCCCTGTTCAGGGAGATGGGCGGGGATAAATTGAATAAATAAATAAATAAAATAAATGTCTACGATACATAGCCACATACATAATACAGAGGCATATTTAAAACAAAGATGCATCATACTTAACACAAATAAATATGTGCAGTACTCCTATTCTACACAGATACATATAGTTCTTCTTCCCCTTAGCCAAACTATAGAGAACATGCATAATTGTATTTTCATCCCATTGTAACATTGTGGACACAAAAGTTTAAATCTCTTGCCTGATGTATTATGAAAGAATTCAAAATCACTTCCTTTCTTCACTTTAGTTGCTAGGGAATATGTCTAGAAGACCCCAAAGTATCCAATTTTCATTCCAATAGCAGCAGGTTGGAGAAGAGAGATACAGGTATGTATTATGGGTCTTCTCTATCGACTCACTGACAGTAAGCAAGCTCAAAGAAACCTTTGTAAAACAAGAAGAGCTATAAATCATGAGAGAAGAGGACTGTGTATGCATATTTGTATATGTGTGTGAGTGTGTGCTTGTGTGTGTATAGTGGGGTTAAGTAGAAAAGGAAGACACCAAGATGCATTTGTATGTCTAGTTCTCAACTGATTCTTTTTATCAGCATGACTAAATTTATTTATTTATTTATTAATCAGATTTATCACCGCCCATCTCTACCACGGTAGACTCTGGGCGGTTTACAACAAATGTTAAAATTAAAGTTAAAAATCAATAATCATTAAAATACAATAAATAAATAATGCCTTATCTTTGCTGCATGATTTATTTTATTGATTTATTCCATGAGTGCTTTATAGAA
Organism: Charina bottae; assembly: GCA_023362775.1. Taxonomy (NCBI): domain Eukaryota; kingdom Metazoa; phylum Chordata; class Lepidosauria; order Squamata; family Charinaidae; genus Charina; species Charina bottae. The sequence continues at coordinate 36,695,055 of JALMGJ010000006.1, read as the reverse complement.
AACAATCAGAGAAGCTGATGACCATAATTTATAATCAACATGACCAAATAAAGCCAATAAGTTTGGGGAACTGTAATGAAATGTGAAGGAGATTGTAGGGGTCTGGGGAACAGCAGTCCTCCCTCTTTAAGAGAGTGAGGCATCTGCATCCTATATCATACCATCTTTTGGAAACAGTGGAACCTGCCTTGCACCAAGTCAGATTTTGTCCATAGGTTGGTGATCAATATTACCAATTTTGACTGACAATGTACTTCAAGGCATCAGGCATAAATAGTTCTTCAAAAGAACCAAATTGATATTCCCTTAGCAGAAAATAAGAAAAATATTAAAGCTGAGAGGTGGGCGGGATATAATTTCAATTACATATTTAATTGAAATTCTTTATACAGAGTCAATCTTAATATCTATTAGTAATCAATAAAAATAAACATGATTTTAGAGCAAAATGAAATAAATTACATTAATGCATTGGATGTAAATGTAAGTATGCAACTAGGCTTCTGGAAACAGATTGCCCCAACTGTTCTCTTTCCCATGTTAGTTCAACTCCCATGTTCCATTTCTGGGGAGTAAAGAAAGGCTGTCAAGTGGAGGAGAGGGCAGGAAATCTGCTTTCATCTGCACATACTGACCTGGAGCCTGGAGGTTGTTAGGGTCTGAATATGCTGAAACAGGGTCAGATTTGATTCAAGCAAGATGGAATAACTGTTAATTCAGAAGCCTGCTGATTCCAGGACTTTGACTTTCAATGGAGTTACACTCCCCCCAGAGTGGGAAGGCTTGCAAGATGAAGTTCTCCTGGATTCATGACTCCTGCTAGAAGAGCAGGTACAAGCTGTAGCAAGAGGGCCTTCACCCCACTTTGTCTGGAGCACCAGTTGCAGCCTTACCTGGAACATGATGCACTGAGGATGGGTCATTCATGACCTTGTTGTCTCTTGTCTACAGTAGTTTACTGTAAATTACTATAGATAAGGCTGTTCTTTTTAAAATTATTATTATTGAACACTTTAAAGAAAATAAAGCATGAAAAAGAACAAAAGAAGATAATACAGATGAATAAACCAGGAATTTAAAACTATCATGGAGGTTATTACTTTCTCATATATCATTATATTCTGGAATAGGTATGTTGTGGAAAGCAGACAAGGCATGGAATTGGAGTGAGACTCAACTTGTTCGACAACAGGACAAGGCCGGAAATCTTCCCTCAAAAGATTGCAGAAGGCAGCCCAATTTACACTGGGACTTGTTTCACACATGGCTGGGTTCTAGGACAGGTCCTCTGCGGAAGGCGTGGTATTGGAGCGAAGTTCGGGAACAGGAACTTGCGTGGCAGCTGGACAAGGCAGAAGGGAAGGAAGACTCACCGAGGCGGAGACGAGGCTAGGCTGGAGATCCTCAGAAATCCCGGTGGCAGAAAACGGCTTCAGTTAGGGCCGGTGCGCAGCCACCGGAAATGACTGGAGTTTGGGGACCTGGACAGCAGCAGTGGGATGAGGCTCAGATGCAGGAGGCAACGCTCCGGCGGAAACGGACTCGGGGACTTGGTCCAAGGCGGCGGCAGGGTCCAGCACGGAAGCGGTTTCTCAGTCAGCGGAGGCACTAGGCTCAGGTCCAGGGGTGCACGAGGCAGCTGAGTTGCATCTCACAAGGTACGTAAGCGGCTGGTGCAAACGGTTGTCTCCGGCGACCAGCGCTGGCTGTGCTTGCCTTTTTATTCTTTGAATTTTGTGCCATTTGTGTGTGGGAGTCAATCAGGCCTCGCGCTGCTCGACCCACCTTTCCACCTTCTCTGCCGTGTGCTGATTGGTGGAGTTGCTTCTTCTTCTGGGCAACTTCCAATCGGCGGCTTCAGCTCAGATTTGCATCTCGCTCTGTCCCAGCTTCTTCCTGCTTCCTCCACTATTGGCCTGTCTTCCTCTGACTCAGAATCCAGCATGCCGGCAGGAACCGACTCACTCCTGACACTATCCCCCCTGCAGGACCCTCCTCCCCCTGGGTTTGTGGCCTGGGCTTATGCGGGTATTGGCAATGAAACTGTCACACCCATAGAGGTGCATGGAAGTCCGAAGCATTCTCCCATTAGTACTCGTCTGGCCCGTACCCTTTCCAGTCAATTAAGTACTGGAGGCGACCATAGCGTCTGCGTGAATCCAGAATGCGAGTGACCTCGTATTCGGTTTCACCTTGAATGACAACTGGGGGGGGCAGCAGCTTTGTGGATCTGAGCGGGCTGTCAGCTGATGCAGGAATTAACAAGGACCTATGGAAAACGGTGTACCCACATGTGAGGGGGAGGGTTAATCAGAAGGCGACTGGGTTGATAATGGCCTCCACTGCGAAAGGTCTGAGGAATCAGTGATCCAGCTTCCGAGATGGGCGAGAGGAGGATAGGTGCTTTGTGGAAAGCCACACTAGGTCGCCAACTGCTAGCAAGGGCCCCGCCTTCCGATGGTAATCGGCGAACTGCTTGTAGTCCTCCTTGGCCTTCTCCAACTGCTCGTGGAGTGCCTGATGACTGGCCTGTAGTTCCTGGAAAAACTGGTTGGCGGCAGGCGTAGGAGAGTCAGGCGCAGCGAGGGGAAAGGCCCGCGGGTGAAACCCATAGTTGGCCAGGAATGGGGACATCTTGGTGGATTGTGTTGCGCATTGTTGTAGGCAAACTCCGCTAGCACTAACAGGTCTGCCCAATTGTCCTGCTGGTAGTTAACATAGCAACGCAAATATTGCTCCAAGATGGCATTCACCCATTCAGTCCATCCGATTCTGGATGGAAAGCCAACGATAAATGGCCTTGGATGTTCAAGTTCTGGAGGAGAGTTTTCCAGAACCGGGCAGTGAACTGTGAGCCGTGATCTGACACCACACTTTTTGCTATTCCATGCAGTTTAAAAACATGCTTTATGTACAAGCGTGTCATCTCTTGCACGGTGGGTAGGCCTGCACACACGATGAAATGTGCCATCTTAGTCATTGAATCCACCACTACCAAAATGGTCGGGGCAACTTGTGATTTCGGGAGGTCCGTGATAAAGTCCATGGAAATGGCCTCGCAAGGTTCTCCTGGGGTGGGCAGCAGCATTAGGAGCCCTGGGGGTTTTCCCATCTGGTTCTTGGCTCTGCAACACTCAGGGCATGATACCACATACTGTTCCACATCGTCCTCTCAGGAAACCAAGTTCAGAGTTTTGAAGAACACAAAATGGCCGGCGGTGAGATTATTGTGGCACAGCTGTAGGGCCAGCTTCCGTAGCTCCCATGATGGTACATAATAGCACCCCCAAAAGCAGAGCGCATCATGGTTGCAGTTCCAGGGTGTTGCTTGATCTGTGGGGAGCTGCACAATTTCTTGCTTCTTCTTCTTCACAAAAGGATCCTTCCGTTGCTGCTCCTGAATCTGTTGTAGCAGGTAGCGCGGTGGGTTGGTTGCGGTGAACCGCTTGAGGGGGATGACAGACTGAGGCGCAACTGGGGACTCTATGTGATTGTATTCAGGCTTCCTAGAGAGTGTGTCTGCCCTCTGCTTCTGGCCTTGAGGGATGTAGGTCACTTTAAAATTTAACCGCGAGAAGAACAGGGACCAACGGATCTGTCCCTGGTTCAGGGTTCTGGCAGTCTTCAGGTGCTCCAAGTTATGATGGTCGGTTCTCACCTTGACCGGGTGGTGGGCCCCTTCCAGATGGTGTCTCCATACCTTGAATGCTACCTTGATCGCCAGAAGCTCTTTGTCCCAGATGGTGTAGGCTTTCTCAGTGGGCATGAGCTTTCGAGAATGGTGAGTGCAAGAGCATAGTATGCTGGTGCGGGGGTCGGCTTGAAGCAAAATGGCGCTGATGGCTATATCAGACACATCCGTTTCCACCACAAACACCCAGAATTAGTCCCGATGTCTTAGGATGGGCTTGGAGATGAAAGCGAGTTTTAGTTCTTCGAAAGCCCGTTGCTTGGGCTCTCCCCATGTAAACTTAGTCTTTTTCCGGAGTAGGTTAGATATAGGGGTGGTGAGTGCTGCAAACTGCGGGATGAAATTGCGATAATAATTGGTGAATAAGAGCAGTCCTTGCGGGGGCTGCCAGGACTGCAGCACCTCCACCTTGCCTGGCTCCATTGCGATGCTGCTGGCGGAAATCCGGTTGCCCAGAAAGTCGATGATTTCATGGGCAATTTGGCATTTCTCCAACTTGGCATATAGGCAATTCTCGCACAGCCATTGCAGGACTGTGCGGACATGCTGCACGTGTTCGTGTGGCGAAGACCAGAAGATTAGGATGTCATCTAAGTAAATAATCAAGTACCGGTCTAGAAGGTCCTTGAACATGTCGTGCATGAAGTGCATGAAGACAGCGGGGGCATTAGAAAGACCGAAAGGCACGACCGTGAACTTGTAATGGCCGTAACGGGTGCAAAACGCGGTCTTCCATTCGTCCCCTTTCCAAATGCATACTAAATTGTAGCCCCCCCCCCCCGGTCCAATTTTGTGAACAGTTGAGCACTGCGGAGCCATTCCAGGAGCACGGAAATCAACGGTAGGGGGTATCGGTTTGTGTTAATCTTGTTTTTAATAAAAGGCCATGTGATAAGCTGGGTTTTTTTTAAGTGACAAATCCAATTCAGCACTACAAAAATGTTTGAATGTGTAGGAATTAAAAGCCAGATTTTGAAAAGCTAAGAAAAGAGTAGACAATGACGTCTCACCAACATTTCCTTGGACATCCACCAAGTTCCCTGCCAAAACTGATTTTAAATGTCTTAATAAAATTCTTTTAATTAAATATATCAGGGGCAAGGTGACATGCTGAAAAGCAAAACTAGCCTCAGCACCATCTTTATTTGCAGGAATATCCCTGGGCCTCAAATTGGCTCCACGGGCAGATTTCACAGCCCAATGCTTTAGTTGGAAGTATGCTTGGCTGCCCAGGAAAGAGTGAAGGGTAATGTAAGGTGGTAAACAGCACCCGTTGGAGTTAGAAGGGATGAAGCAGAATCAACCTTACCATTTTGACTTTTGGTAAATGGGAATTTTGAGACTTGGGATGCCATTGGCCATACCCATCGAGGCAGCCACTTTGTGAAGGCAACCCCAATTGGTAACCCATTTTGTGAAAGTGGCACAAAATCCTCCCAAAATTCCCAGTGGCTCAACTGGCACAAAAGGTCTACTCCTGAGTAAAGCACTCAAACTGTTAAAACCCTTTCAAGTTGTTTCTTTTCTCATTGTAAAGACATTTGCAAATTTCCATAGGTCTCTATAAAAATGGAGTGAACAAAATTCTCGCCCATTCCTATTTTCAAAGTGTCGGGCTTTCATTGCTTCTGTATTCAAGAACCTGTGCTGGTGCTGAGTATTTACTTGAAAATGACTGAAACAGAATGGAAATTGAGGTTCTCTAGAAAACAGGTCAAGATTTGAGAGGGGCCTGGACCCTTCCCACATATTGTTTCCTGACCCTCCCCAAACTCCAGAATATCAGGAAGACATGGACAAGAGCTCTAGCACTCCAGTGCTCCTCTCCGAGGCACGTGCTCTTTGGTGCTGGACAAGAACTCTCCAGGAGGGCAGAATCAGAGGTCCTGATGTAGAGGATTGTTAATTGTCTCCTGAGTAGCTTCTTTGAATGGTCCCTTATCCATATCTCATCCTGGGGGCACGGGGGGGGGGGGGAAGAGGGGGAGCATTAATTATTGGTTTCTTCTTTATATCCTTTCTTTTATAGTGTAACATAGCACTATAATGCCACAGAAATCTGGAAAGAAAAATATAATTTAAAAAAATCAACAATAACTATCCTATGGGAACAATAAGGGACAATTTTTAGGCCATTCATCAGTAATCTTGCCACTGAACTATTGATAAAGTGATAAGAACACAAAAGTTTCACTTGCATTTTGCTAGTCTGTACTATTGACACCATTTGTTTAAAACAAAAAAAAAAGACAAGTGTACATCAAGTTTTGGGAAAAAACAAATTAGAAAGGAGTGTTTTCTCAGTAACAACACTTGGATTCTTTGGACAACATAAATACACAGAAAATTGCCAAATGAATAGCAAAAATATTAAGGCAGACCTTTATCTGAATCTTTAAAACACATAAAAGCTTGTACCATGCTTCAGATTTGCAGTGTCCATGGGAATGTGTGTGTGAAAAGATCAAGATGGTGGGAGCAGCAAGGCAAATGTAAGTATGTATAATATGGTTTTTAGGGGAAAAAGAACTGACTAAGGAATTGAAATTAGAGACACGCACAAACATTTCTTTAACATTTATAAATGTACATTAGTCAAAGTACAATAAAAGAGAAATTAGAAATTAGTATTTATCCATAATGTTTTTAGCAGTTTTCTGGAAATTAGGTTGGCCCCGATCCTACCAACCTTCCGGAAAGCTCCGAAGACATGGCTTTGCCATCACGCTTGGGGATCCAGCTGTGGTATACAGCCTGTTCAAAGGTTGTATTGAATGTTATGAATGGATTGTGATTATGATGCTGATTCTTATGGTTTTTAATATGGCTATTAGCATGGTTTTATATTTTTTGTTGTTTGTATGTGTATTCTGATTATTGTTCTTTGGTGCTGTTTTAACTGTTGTGAGACACCCAGGGTCACATACAGTATGTGAGATGGGCGGCTATATAAATTGAACTCCCGTTGGGGGAGTTGGGCGGTCATGTAAATTTAATTAATAAAATAAATGTTGAATAAATAAATAAATAATCAAAAGACAAATAGAAAACAGCAGGAAAAAAAGGAACTCCAAATAAAAACTCAAATCCCAGTATTATATTTCAAAGAAAAAATAATAATTCAGCACAACTTTAAAATAGACTGTTAAAACCTTGCCCATGGGAAATAATATTGATCCAGTTTTTCCAACAGAAGTCATAAAGAGAAGTTGAACACACATCCTCAACCCATGAGTGTAATGCTGGGATCACACTGCCCTCCTGTCAGGCTTGAGATTAGCAAGGCAGGAAGAGTGAAGCTGGGAACAGGGGTGTCTGGACAGATGGCCATGCTAGATCAGCCTGGGAAAAGGGTGGCTACCAGTCCTTTGCAGCATACAAGTACAGGGGGAAAAAACATGTTTTGACCCTGCTCTGTGCACCAGACTGGACTCTTAAGCTTCCCAGAAGCTGCTCTTCATCTCATTTAGATTGCTGGGCTGCGATAAAGGAATTTTATATATTCAAGTCAAGTTCTAGATTTCCTGTGAGTGCACTGAGTTCCGGCAAGAATTACTGCAGGCATCTGAGGGCAAGCTGGACACTTTCCAACATCAAAGAATAACCTTTTGTGCTTTACCACATGCTTAGTAAATTCATAATTCTTCATGTAATAAATTCCAGATTTAAATTCACTTCTTTAAATCTTGGTAACCGTATTAATAAATGTATGGATATTAAACCCAAACTGAGCAACAATGAGATAAGCTGATATCATACAGAAAGTGTCCTCTCACCCATTTTACACTTCCAGCACTAGGTTGCCATCTAGTTGTTATCCAGATGTTTAAACAAGCCCAAATTTCTCCTCACATCTAAGAGGGTACAATGATGCTTGTCTATGGAGAAGCAACATGTCCATTAATGACCAAGAAATGTGACGCAGCAACTAAGTCCTTGACAAAGATAGAATTATTTTAAAAGACAATGTAGAATTTGTGCAAAACGTGCTCTAAAATCTACTAGTACAAGCATCATAGACAGGCATAATAAGCAGCACATTTCTAAGGAGATGTGAATAGATTTAATCAGAAGACTGTTGAGCCAGAGCCCAGTATCAGTCCCCTAGTCTGCAACAGTCCTGAGGCTGTGGCAGAAGCTAACAGTGTGCACATACGTGCACAAACATACGCACCGCAATATGAGCAGGATAATCTCTTTGCACTCCAAACTGTAACATCTGGCACTTCAATTGTGCATACTTGCTATTTTTCCTGGTTGCCATGACATACTTTGCCAAAGTGTGTGTGTGTGTGTGTGTGTGTGTGTGTGTTTCAGCCATTGCACAGAACTGCCTCTTTGCAGGACATCTAAGGAAATGAGATGAAAGATGCAATATAAACTTATTGTTCTTGTTATTATCATAATCATCATAGCTGAAGATTCAATGTACTAGATCTATAGCTTTACATTTACTTTCTTGGCTGCTGTCTGCATTTTCATTGGCACTTTGCACAGAGGAACCACAGTTTGGATTTTGCCACAATTCGACTTGTGCCAACTCATTCTTTTGTCTTCTGTCAGAGTGTCTCAATTTGGCAGTAACAATTACAGATTTTTGTTGTTGCTCTGTTTTCTGTATTTTTTGCTTTTCTTTTTGCAGTACTCGAGTTCAGATACTGGAAACAAGCAACTGCACACTGCCTTTCTCTTATCATCTCACCTACCATACATTCAAACTAGCCACACTGGACAAACGGACACCTCAGAACAGGAGCTGGCTGCAATATCCTTTTTGTTCATTTCTGCTCGTGCTGGCAAAATTTGTAGCAATCAATGATCACATTCACATTTGGCCCCAAACCCCTTGCATTTATCATCTGGCAGGTAAAACGCATGAGATATAGTTCCTGTCTTCTTCAAGGCAGCACACGCCTTATTTCAAGGGCCTGTGCGTCACCAACTGGAACAAAGGGTTCTCCAGCCTCCCAGTCCACAAAGCGAAAGGCTCTTGTATTCTCACCAAAAAATTGCAGGCGGGTGCCAAGGCAAATGTACTACAATTGCTGCCAAGATTTGTGCCAGGCATCCGAGCCACAAATTCAGGTCAAGCCAGGCTTACCATTTTTAACTATAAGAAGCACAACTGTTGCACCTTAGACCACAGGTAGAGAACCTATGGCACCTTTAGGTATGGCTGAGCAGAAAGCTTCAAAGGAGAGGGGCTTTGACATGATGATGCTTGGACCCCTTTGAAGCACCCCTTCAAAGCAGCTTTGCAGCCCCCTCCCCCATTTCTGAAGAGCCAGGTGAAGCTCCTGTCTTGCTTCCCTTTGCAGTGCTTCAGAGATTACCTTTGCCACATCCAGGAGCTGGAAAAGGTTTCTGTGCATGGGCAGTGCATGCGTAGCAGACTTTTTCAAAGCTTCCTGGGTATTTTGGGAAGTGGGAAGAGGGCCGGTGGTGACACAAAACAGCTCAGTGAGGTGAATCACATCATCATTGTGACTTGATGAGACAAACAGCATCATGTTTGTAGTACAAAGTGTTTCACTGAAGTGAAGTATGGTCACTTTGCACAGACTTATTACTTCAACTCCCAGCATTCCTCTCCTTGAATTATGCTAACTGAGGCTGCTGGGAATTGTGGCCTCAGCAATATCTGAGAGGCCCTAGGATCCCTACCCCAGATGAGGGAATTATAGGAGTGAAATTCTTACCTATCCATACATCCACATTTGATTACCATTAACATGTATCCATCAATGTTAGATTGCCTCTGGAAAGCATTTGCAATATTCAGTTAGTTCCTAACACTTTAGCCCTGTTCACAGCATCCCAGCATTGGTTCTCTGTTTCCTGCTTAATTCCAAGTGCTAATATTAGTACTTGAGATCAGTGTGTACAACCACTACTAGCTTTTTGACAAACAGCAAACTTGGCTCTTTCAGATACTACTTAGCTCCATTTAACTGCTATTGTTCACCTTGCTGTTTCCCTTTTTTCTCTCATGTGGCTCTTTAGACTTGATGTTGTTTGAAACTGATTCAATTGACTCATGCTTAGATTACAACCAACTGAAATCAACTAATGTTATTCAGAAATAATAATAATAATAATAATAATAATAATTATTATTATTATTATTATTATTATTATTAACAGGAAGAGGAGGGGGAATAATAGTAGTTTAAAATCCAGAGTGACTGCTTTTTGCTTTAGGGTTTTTAGGAAAATACCAAATATGTCTCTTCATTTGCAAGATCCTAAACTGCAATTATTTTATTACTCCTGCATATGGGACTTATTTTCTCTCACCCTCAGGATGGTCATGCTACCACATGTGATTTCTTTTTCCTTTTTTAAAATGTAAGAACCATCTAAAACAGTCTTGTTCACATTAAAATATGTATAATTTTCCCCAGTTTTGTTTTCTACCTACCAAAGATTTATGTGTTTCACTGATGGATGGAGGCAGGTTCAAGCAACATCTGAATTCTGTATCCATGAAATGCTGAATCACTCGATCATTCCAGCAGTGCTTGGACAATCAGAATCCATCACAACACCAGTAGAGTCTACTGGAATGTCTGCAGGCTTCTTCTACATTCAATCCTAATAGTCTGACCCTGCAAAGATGATATGACTATCATTACAGCCTTTCCCTCATTCTGTCCATCCTCCAACTCTTTTTTTTTCCTCCGAGGAAGAAAAATCTGTACATTTTGTAACCTTTGAAAAGAGTTCAAATAGTATTGAGAGTATTAAGTATTAAGCAATGAAAACTTCCTTGGGGCTAAATGTTGGAACAGCATGTACAATACAGTTTTAAGAGGAGAGATAAATTTGGGTAGGTACATTATCTTTTTTTAGAACGCCATCACAGGATCTCTCTATTCAAACTGTATTTTTAGAATAAATGTAATTCCATGTTTCTCTTTGTGGTTTCACTCACCTAGCATGACATTCTCACCAAAAATGTTTTTTCTATAAAGACATTTACTTCAAAGTTCAAGATCCAGATGTTTAACAAGGATGTGCTTGTGTTTCATGAGAGAAAGAGAGCTTCTGAAGGAAGAAAATGTATATTGCTTCTCCACTGTCTTGAAACAAAAAGGAAATATATATTTTACTTTCCTTCCTCTTGGGAATTATAAATATGATACTGCTCTTACTGTACTGAAGGGTTTGTGTATGCCTGCCAGAAACAGATATTACAGCCAATTGCTATAAATTTCATGAGCCTGAACAAAAACAGAAGATAAATTTATGTGACTGGTTTCTGCTTTTTATTCAGGTCTATGAGGACTTTCTCTGATTGACAAACTGTAGTTTCCTTCAAATGTATGCACTTGACTTCGGAAATGTTGCCTGTGTGAGTCACCACTTCCTCTTGCTTCTGCACACATGGAATTCATTATGTGTGTGGGTGTGTATACTCTCTCTCTCTCTCTCTCTCTCTCTCTCTCTCTCTCTCTCTCTCACACACACACACACACACACACACACACACAAACACACACACACACATATTTGTTGTCTGGCCATAACCACTTAGGTAGAAATCTCAGGACCGTCTTCAACACATCTTTCTTTTGATAAATGCTTTAAGATGCAGAGTTTATCTATTGGAAAGGCAGCAGAGGGATGGACGGTGATTTTCTCATGAAGCAGTTCATAGAACCACCTAGAGGAAAATTCTCTCATAGGGCAGATTGTATGAAACAGGAATCCTCTAATTGTGCATCATACAGGAACCACCAGAAACTGAGTTTTGTGGAATATTCTTTTCTACTTTCTGTATAGCCTTCCAGACACCATTCTTTATAATAAACAATAACAAACCACCCAGAAATACATGCCTTTCTGAAGTTCTTAGAAGCACTCTGTTCAAGCACCAGAATTCTTGAAATAGTAATAAAAATGGTTAACGGTGCTCCATTTTCTTCTATTGATCACCTCCTGCACCATTTGTATGCATTTCTCTATCATGCAAACTTTGTTTAACAACAATAACAGGTCTTCTGCTCCAGAATGAGTCAACAGACTACAGCCTTGCAAGAGCTGAGTGAGTTTTAGCTTGAGCTTCTTCTTCTGACCAACCTATCTGCTTTCTTCCTTCGGTTCTAACTGCCTAGTTACACATTCTACCTATTGAAGGTTCTTTGGGCTTGCCTCATCACCTCTGAAGGCTTCACCATTGTCCATAACCATTGTCCATAAGCTCTTCTGTTCCCTTCTCCTCTCACTAACTCCTCTCTTCTTGTTCACTTACTTGCATATACATGATTTCTCACCTGTTTTCCATGGACTGTTGCCTCTTCCTGGGCAGAAAATTCAAACACCCTTCTTGAGAAGAGAGAGAAAAATGCAAAGGGGACAGATTGAGAGACAGACAGAATACAGAGAATAGCAGAAATGGTCTCTTGAAAAACATTATAATCTTTGATCCCACTCCTGCTCTTCAACGTACATCTCAGGAGTGTGGGGAGACAATTTTCCCAACTGATATGCAGAAAGACTTTTTTTCCAAAAGGGGTTGAATATCAGGCTTTCCTCTCCCATGTGACTATACTTGTGAGCATCTGTGGGGCAAATAATTTTGTTCAATGTTTAAAAACTGCTTAGTGTATATTGGCAAGAAGCCTGTCTCAGTTGTTTGAAGTGTATAAAAAACAGGAGCTGTATAAGAAAACGGATTCAGTGGTAAAAATGGATGTTGATGTTGTTATTAATTTTTTTAATAAATGGGGATGTTCCTCAGAATTTGATGTTTCTGTGATGTTAGAAATTGTGACAGCTGTGATGACCCATTTGGAGAAGGCGGGCAGTTTTCTCTACTGCAGGGTAATCAAAGCTGGTGGCCTTTGTGATGGTTGCTTCTCTTCAGCTTCCCAATTATGGTAACTCCATGATCCTCTTGGTGTCTCTACCTGTGCTTGCCAAATAAAGGCAGTACATCATTAACCTTCCCTTTGAGAGTGCATTTCTGCTCCCCACTAAGTTTATGATAGGGCCATTTCCCCCTTGTAATTAAGAGGAAAGCTGCTGGGAACACCAACTAGGTAGAAGTGGGCAAGGCAATAAATGTTAGGAGGATACTAATGACTATTTGAGCAGATCCTAATTTTTTATATGTGTTTATATAAACTCAGTGGGGGGCACAAATCGGTGCTAGTGGTGGCGGCTGCTACTGCTGGAACGCCTCCTTGTTCTTTTTGCCCCCCATGTTGTTCATACTTATTAGTGCAAATATTGCCTGATATATAGTTGGAGAGAATGAACAGAGAGAATTTATTCCCTTTTAGAAGAATAAAACTCAGTGGCATCCTATACAGCATATTGACTGTAAAGTACAAGCAAAGAAAGGTAAGTGCTTCAACATAAAATTAATGTTTATTATTTAACTGATTGCCACCTTTTATAAAAAAAATGATGAGTGTAAGGTCTGTAGCTTGAATCATGTCAACTGGATTTCTATTTTCTCAGTGGAAACGTTTCGCTCCTTATCCAAGGAGCTTCTTCAGTCTGAGCAAGGTTAGTAAGGGAATCCTTAAATATGTTTCTAGGTGGCTGTGTGACCTTACACCTGGGGCTAGGTCATGGTTATTTTGAGATGTTGTTTCTAAGTCCCTTTATCATCTAAAGGAGGATCGTTAAGATTACCCTGCTGCTGTTGAGCTTGCAAAATGGTCTTAATCTTCCTAGGCACAGAAGACAAAGCAGGGAGGAAAATAGGGGAAAGATTGTGCCTGAGGCTCCCACCTCTATTCAAGGAAGGATTTTCCAAGTTGGCATAAATGGATTCCTTGACCCCTCTCTCAAATCACCTATCTTCTCTGTCTAAAATGTGAACATTAATGTCCTCAAATGACTGTCCCTTTTCCTTTAGATGAATATAAACTGCTGACTCTGGTCCTGTGGTGTTACTTCTCCTGTGTTGGGCCATCCTCCTGTACAAAGGTGGTTTGGTTTCTCCAATGTAGAGTTCAGAGCACTCCTCACTGCACTGGATTGCATACACTACATTGCTTTTCTTGTGTTTTGGAGTTTGATCTTTGGGGTGTACAAGCCTCTGTCTCAGTGTGTTGGTGGGTTTGAAATATACAGGTATGTGGTGTTTGCCAAATATCCGTTTTATCTTTTCAGACACGCCAGCCATGTAAGGAATGACCAGGTTCTTCCGTTTACTCTGAGTCTCAGCCCTATCTGTCGCTGTTTTAGGTCTGGTAGATTTAGATTTAGTGAAGGCCCAATTTGGACATCCACAGGCCTTCAGAGCTGTTCTCAGGTGCTGATTTTCATTCTTTTTGGAATCCATGGAGGTGGGGATGGTTTCTGCTCTGTGTGACAATGTCCTGATGACTCCTAGTTTGTGCTGCAGTGGATGGTGGGAGTCAAACATCAGATATTGATCTGTGTGTGTGGGTTTCCTGTAGATCCCTATTTCTAGCTTGCCACCGGTCCCAATGAGGACTTCACAGTCTAGGAATGCCAGTCTGTTGTCCTTGGTGTCTTCTCTGGTGAACCTAATGTTGGCATCTATAGTGTTTATATGGTCCGTGAAGGCCTGTACAATAAAAAAAACAATATAAACATATAAACACTATAGATGCCAGCATTAGGTTCACCAGAGAAGACACCAAGGACAACAGAGGAAAAAGGAAAAAGGACACTCATTTGAGGACATTAATGTTCACATTTTAGACAGAGAAGATGGGTGGTTTGAGAGAGGGGTCAAGGAATCCATTTATGCCAACTTGGAAAATCCTTCCTTGAATAGAGGTGGGGGCCTCAGGCACAATCTTTCCCCTATTTTCCTCCCGGCTCTGTCTTCTGTGCCTGGGAAGATTAAGACCATTTCGCAAGCTCAACAGCAGCATGGTGATCTTAACGATCCTCCTTTAGATGATAAAGGGACTTAGAAACAACATCTCAAAATAACCATGACCTAGCCCCAGGTGTAAGGTCACACAGCCACCTAGAAACATATTTAAGGATTCCCTTACTAACCTTGCTCAGACTGGAGAAGCTCCTTGGATAAGGAGCGAAACGTTTCCACTGAGAAAATAGAAATCCAGTTGACATGATTCAAGCTACAGACAATTCCACCTGGATGACTGAGAACCTTCATAGATGAGTGTAAGGATTTTTTAAAAGAATTAGAAAAGCCATAGAAGGTTTGTCTTCTGAAGTTTAGGAACGGTAGGTATAACAGCCCCGTTGTTTGTCTCTAGTATCTGATCAATGCATCTTATTGGTTGGTGTCATTGGTTTCTTGCTCTATCACCAATGGTTCACCAGTGATCTCTGACTAGATGCTAATCTTGATCAACTGGTCTCCAGGAAAAGTTCTCCAAGTGTGATGAGCCAGCTGGTGCAGAACAGACCGTCTTCCACCTGGAAACCTATGCCCTCATTGTGGGAGGTTGTGCGGATCCAGAATTGGCCTTTACAGCCACTTACAGATCCACTCTTAAGATTTTACACCTGGAAGACAATCTTACTCGGCTACGAGTGATCGCCAAGAAGAACAGATAATTAGATTCTTGCTACCAAATGGCAAAATAAAGCCACAGATCTGAAGCCAGGTTGCTGGGGGCGCGGGGGCGTGGGGGGGGGGCGCGGAGGAAGCCACAAAGCTTTCTTCTCCCTCATAGTGACACTATTTCAGATTGCTACATTGCTAGGAAGAAAGAGAACTATTGTGGCTTCCCTTTTCATCCCAACAACCCTCCTGAGGAATGTGAGGCTCCCACTGCTACTTGTATGTCTGGGTAGAATAATTTGTTCATGTGTGCTATGTGAGAAAAATCCATATGTATGTGTGGTTTTTAATATGCCAATGGCCATCTTGTGATGGGACCTTGGGGCCTTAAGAGCTGCTCAAATACAGTCTTTCACTTCTGGGTGCTGATCGGAGTGCAGCGAAGAACCGAGGCTCCTAGCCTCGATTCCGCAGTTAGCTGTTTGCAGCGATTTGGAAGAAGAAAATCGCTGAAAAATCATCCTCGAAGAGAGGGTGATCAGAAGATTAACCACGAGGGTCTCTGATGTAGCTGCTCTCCCCCGACCCCCGTATTTCCACCACGGGGGAAGGGAGATTGAAGCAGTGAAAGGAGACTGGAAGAGGAACGAAGCTCTACAGCAGCCGTGAATCTGAATAAGATAAGTAGCTACCCGATCAGCCTTTTAGACACTTTTTTTTACTTTTAAATATTACTTTTCTTATTAAGTGCTAAGATTTGTCTCTGGACTTGATTTATATTTGCTGGTGTTTCATTCTCTTCTTGTTAAAGGAAGATTAAACGGTGGGAAAAGAAAGTTAATTGGCTTTGCCACAAGTGAAAGTGACTTTCGTTATTATTTTTAGTTTGGTTTGAGTTTCCTACCTATGGACAATTATTGGTATTTTTCTTTTCGTTTTGTGGAAATATTATACTAAAGTTTGGACTTAAATGGAGTGATTAATATTTTCTTTTTTAAGACTTTTATGTTGAGACTGCTGCCTGAAAGGAAAAAAATCTTATTATTATTATATATATGTTCCTCTTTTCTCTCTGAACTTTGAATTCTGTTTGGATTTACCTTTTTGGAAAAAGTCAAGTTGTTTAACATTTAATTTGGATTACTATATGGAATATAGAGGTTTTTTTTAATATATATGTTTCTAGTAACATTTTTCCTTTTTGACTTGTGGTTGGATTGAAGAATTACAAGTGGGAAGGTGAAACCCTGGGAATATTTACTATTCTTATCTTTGATTTTGACTTCAGGAGAACAAAAAGTCCCTACTGACTTTTTATCTTGGGTGTCTGAAATACTGTGGATTTATATATACAAGGGATTATAAATGAACTAAGAGGAAAAATCTTTAAAGGAGCTTCCTTATTTTTTCCCTTTTTTAAAATATTTTTTGGGACATTTGCTCCTTTCCTTTTCTTCTTCTCCTTTTAATGTTTTTTAATTTTTAATGTTTTTTAATTTTTCCCTTTTTTAAACAATTATTGTTGTATTGCATTTTTCCCCCTTTTTCTCCCTTTTTTCTTCTTTTTTGCAGGGCCATGGCGTCTTTGGGAACGAGACAGAGGGAGAAGGAGAAAAAGAAGGAGACTGGAGGACCACCTATTGATTCTGCTACACCTGCTACATCTGCCTCAGAAGCCTTACTACCAGAAATGAAAAAGATACTAGAAGCTGTTGCAGCACTAAATAAGAAAATGGATGACTCTACGAAGCAGATGGAAGATCAAATTATATCATTAGACAAAAAGATGGATGAGATGAAGAAAGAAATAACCCAAGAGATTAAGCAAGATTTCAAAAAGGAAATTCAAACAGTTAAGGAAGTGGTGAATTCTCTGTCAGGAGAACATAAAGATACGCAAAATCAGATGCAAAAATTAGAAGTTAAATCAGAATATGCCATTAAAGAGATTGAACACAATTTAGATATCACAGCCTTGGCAGAAATGAGAGAGAAAGAGCATATTTTGAGGCTTAGAGCAGTTCCAGAACAAGTAGATGAAGATGTGAGAGGAAGGATGATTTTTGAATTGGCTAAATTTTTGGAGATAAGAGAACAAGACTTAGATTTGGAGATAGACAAGATATTTAGAGTAAACTCACATTATGCCAAGGAAAGAAAAGTTCCTAGAGACATATTGATATATTTTGTAAGAAAAGTGACAAAAGAGCAAATTCTGAGGAAACATTATAATACTAGATTAAATATAGAAGGGAAGGAAATAATTGTATTAAAAGAAATCCCCCTGAGAATACTAAGGAAAAGAAAAGACTATTTTTTCCTTATAGATAAATTAAAGCAACATAGTATTTCATTTAGATGGGAAAAATTGGAAGGCGTATCGTTTACGTTCAAAGGGCAGAGATTCAAAATAACTTCCATTTTAAAAGCAAAAGCTTTTTTAGAGAAATACAAGAAAGAAATGGGCCTACCAGATGGAGAATTGACAGAAAGAGGAGAAACATCGAAAGATAAAGAGAAGGCTGAAGACTTATCTGAGAAGGGAGCTACAGGTGTGGATTTGACAAAGGGATTTTAAAGAATAAAATGTCAATGGAATACAAATACTTGACATGGAACATTAATGGAAATAATTCTCCACAGAAAAGAAGAAAGATATTTCATTTTTTGAAAAAACAGAAATTGGACATAAGTTGTTTACAAGAGACTCATATTTGCAAAAAAGACACTAAATATTTGATTCAAAAACAGCTTGGAGAAGAATTTATTTCGGCTGGATATAAAAAACTAAAGGGGTAGTTCTATATGTACAACCAAAGTTAAATCCAAAATTGATATTAGCTGATGAAGAGGGTCGATATATTGTAGTAGAAATCAACATAAGGTAAAGGTAAAGGTACCCCCCGCACATTTGTGCAGTCATGTCCGACTCTAGGGGCCGGTGCTCATCTCTGTTTGTTAGCCAAAGAGCCAGCGTTGTCTGAAGACGCTTCCACGGTCATGTGGCCGCATGACACACGCAGAATGCTGTTACCTACCCACCGAAGTGGTACCTATTCATCTACTTGCATTTGCATGCTTTCGAATTGCTAGGTTGGCAAGAGCTGGAGCTAGTGCGGGAGCTCATTCCACACACGGGGCTATGGATTCGAACCTCCGAACTTGCGATCTTCCAATTGACAAGCCTGGCGTCTTACCCACTGAGCCACCACGCCCCTAGAAATCAACATACAAGGAACTAAAACATTGATAGTTTGACTTTATGCACCGAATATGGATAAAGGAATATTTTACAAAAATTTGATGGATAAACTTTTGGACCTAACTTATGACAATTGGTGTTTTATGGGGGATTGGAATGGGGTAATTTACCCCAGACTGGATAGACAGTCACAAAAAGAAATAAAACAAGCACAGGGAAAATTGCCGCAAACATTCTTCGACCTGAAAGAGATGTTGGATTTACAAGACATTTGGAGATGTATGAATGGGACTTCCAGAGAATTCACATATTACTCAGAGAGATTTAAATCACATTCTAGAATAGACATGATTTTGATATCTAAAAACTTGATGATGGATATTAGTAAAGTTGATATACTACCTAAGACCCTCTCAGATCATAATCCAGTAATGTTGACTCTTAAAGGGAAACAGAATGTATTTAGATGGAGATTGAATGAGTCATTACTTCGGAATAATAATGTAGTTGATGCATGTAAAAAAAAGTTAAGAGAATATTTTCAATTTAATTTGAACAAAGGTACTAATATTCAAACTGTATGGGAAGCCAGTAAAGCATATATGAGGGGTTACTTTATTCAATACAATGCTCAAATGAGGAAGAAGAAACAAAAAAGAATTCAACTGATTTTAGATGAAATTAAGAGTAAAGAGATAGATCTAAGAGATAAACCAATGGATGATACTCTGTTTACTCAAATTAAATTTCTACAAAAGCAAATATCAATGATATTAACTCAAGAGATAGAGACCCAAATGAAATTCACAAAACAAAAATATTTTGAACATGCAAATAAACCAGGTAGATGGCTAGCTTACAAATTCAAGAAACAAAGACAAAAGAACTTGATTACCAATATTTAACATGAAGGAAAAACTTTGGTGAACAATATGGATATTCAAAAAGCCTTTCATGATTACTATTCTAAACTATATAAAAAACAAGATGTTAACCTAGATGATATTGAAGAATATTTGAGTAAAGAAAATCTAACTGTTCTTAATGACCAACAAAGACTGACACTAAATAATGTTATAACAAAAGAAGAATTGGTAAAAGCTTTCAAGAAAATTAGTAGTGGAAAAGCTCCTGGACCGGATGGATTGTCAGCAGCCTACTATAAATGCTTTGAGGATGATTTATGCCTACCTTTGCAGAAGACTATGAATTTTATCTTGGAGACAGGAACCATGCCAGAAACTTCCAGAAACTTGGAAAGAAGCACATATAACACTGATCCCCAAAGAACAACAGGATTTAACACTAACTAAGAATTACAGACCAATATCTTTATTGAATAATGACTACAAGATATTTACAACAATATTAGCAGAAAGAATGAAAAATATTCTTAGGAATTATATTCATCAAGACCAAGCTGGATTTTTGCCCAAGAGGCTAATCCGAGACAATGTTTGAAACATATTAGATGTAATTGAATATTTGGAACAACATTATGATAAACAAGCTGCCTTGATATTTATTGTTGCTGAAAAAGCCTTTGATAACTTAAATTGGCCTTTTATGTTCAAAGTACTGGAAAATATGAATTTTGGAGGAAACTTTATAAAATGGATTAAATCAATATATACTCCACAATTTGCCAAAATAATTGTTAATGGAGAATTTAGTAAGTCATGTGAAATTCAAAAAGGTACTAGACAAGGTTGTCCATTATCTCCACTTTTGTTTATATTGGTATTAGAGGTTTTACTTAGAGATATTAGACAGGATGATGGTATACATGGTATCAAAGTTAAAAAAGAAGTTTATAAACTAAGAGCCTTTGCTGACGACCTAGTCATTACTTTGGAGAACCCACTAGATGGAATTGAAATTTTAATACAGAAATTAAAAGAGTTTGGGTCGCTAGCAGGGTTTAAAGTGAATTTAAAGAAGACAAAAGTTTTGACTAAAAATATGGACCATCATCAACAAGAGAAATTGAAAGAAATAACAGGATATTCAATGGAAGAAAAAGTAAAATATTTGGGAGTATATTTAACAGCTAAAAATGTTAAGTTGTTTAAGAATAACTATATTCCACTTTGGATGGATATTAAAAAAGATTTGGACCATTGGGAAAAATTGCAATTATCATTATTAGGCAGAATTTCAGCAATTAAAATGAATGTTTTGCCAAGAATTTTATATCTTTTTCAAACACTACCTATATTGGCATCAGAAGAACCTTTTAAACAATGGCAGCAAGATATTTCTAAGTTCATTTGGCAAGGAAAAAAACCAAGAGTAAAATATAAAGTTTTGCAAGATTCTAAAGAAAGAGGAGGACTAGGTTTGCCAGATTTGAAACTATATTATGCTGCTTGTTGCTTGGTTTGGATTAAAGAATGGATAATTCTGAAAAATGAAAAATTATTGAATTTGGGGGGACGTGAACTAAGATATGGATGGCATGGGTATTTGTGGTATGATAAAGTTAAAGTTAATGTAGATTTTAAAAATCATTATATTAGAAGATCCTTATTAAGAATTTGGAATAAATATAAATTAACTTTATGTTACAAAAGACCTTTATGGATCTCTATGCTAGAAGCATTCTATAGAACAGAAGTAAGAATTAAAGACAAATGGTTAACCTATAAAGATTTTTTAAAGAAAGAACAAGGACAATATACAATTAAATCAATAGAAGAATTGGCATCAGAGGGATATACTTTTCAATGGCTTCCATACATGCAACTTGTAGAGAAATTTAAATCAGACAAGAAAGACTTTGAATTTGAACAAACCAAATCAGAATTCGAGATACAATTATGTGAAGCTGATGATCATCTAATTGCTAAAATGTATAAACTATTGTTAAAAGGTGAAATGGTAGAGGAACAAGTTAAAGACTGTATGATTAAATGGGCTAAAATATTGGTTATAATATTCAAATGCAACAATGGGAAGATATGTGGACTAAAGGATTAAAATTTACTTTGTGCTATAATTTAAAAGAAAACTTTTATAAGATGATGTACAGATGGTATATGACCCCACAAAAACTTTCTAAAATGTATGGGAATGTTTCCAACTTATGTTGGAAATGTAAAAAAAAAGAGGGGTCCTTTTACCATATGTGGTGGACATGTGAGATTGCAAAGTAATTTTGGAATCAATACATCAATACATTCATTGATGCAAAATATATTACAAATTCGAGTTCCATTTAAACCGGTATTCTTTTTGTTGGGAATAATTGATGGACAACTTGGGAAACAATTTACAAGAATTATGCAATACATGATTACAGCGGCAAGACTTATATATGCACAAAATTGGAAAAATCAGATCTTGCCTACGATACAAGATTGGATGTTGAAATTGATGGATATGGCAGAGAGTGATAAATTGACATGTTTATTAAAAGAAAATTCAAATTATTATTTTCTTAAAGAGTGGAAACCATTAACTGACTATTTACAAGATGCAGGAGGAGCAAAGCTTATATGGGGATTTGAAGACTAAAATACATATAATTTGATATAATAGACAAGAAATGTTCTTTAATGTTTTATATAGACCTAGCATGTAAGATAAAATTGTTAAATTACTACGACCAGAGACAAATCGGAAGTTGACTAATTTCTATGTTTCATCTTTATCTTTTTTCTTTTCACTTTACTACACTTTTTTACTCTCTTTCTTTCTTTGATTTGTAGTTCCATTTTCTTTTCTGTTTCAAACTTTTATCTATGTAAATTCAAAACCTAATAAAATTTATTTAAAAAAAAAAGAGCTGCTCAAATAAATATGCCCTAAAATAAGATTTGGAAACCTGTGACCCATAGGCCACAGTCATCTTCAGAACAGTCCCAGGACCCCTAGAATGGGCAGGGCCAACAGTTTCAGGCCTTTCTCAATATCTATTGTGATTTGGGGAATGTTTTAAGAGGCAGCAATAGATGCCTTAATATTTAAAAATCCTGCATCCTCAAAAGTGGGCCACTTCTTCCTACTTTGGAGTTTTATAAGGGGCAAAATCTTTTGGCATTATTTTTTACCCTTAACACATCCCCAAAGCCTCCAGAAATGTTGGGCTTGCCACTCCTATGATGTCACAATATTATTGGCCATGGTCTCTGTGAGCAGAGTGAAAAATGGTTACCTACCCCTCCTGTAAAGGATTGTGTGATACTTTTTGTAACAACAAATATTAATACAACAAAGGGGAGCTGTTAAAACCTTTAGCTCTTCTCAAAACTCTGTATTAAGCCTTCCATACCCAAGCTATGACTTGTATTAAAAAATAAATTAACAAAGATAATGTTGGACTGAACTCTTGGATGTTGAATAGCTGTCCAGGGAACTAAGTTTGGCAGAAAGAGAAGTCACACCTCCTGAAATTGCCTCTCATTACAGCTATGAAAGAGACAAAAATTCTGTTTTCATCTGAACTGAATATCCCAAAAAGAATTTGGACTCTCCTCTTTTCCTTATTTCCAAGCCTTTTTCTTTAATTTTTCCTTGCCCCTTGCCTAAGGGGCATGGTGGCTCAGCGGGTAAGACGCCAGGCTTGTCGATCGGAAGATCGCAAGTTTGGAGGTTCGAATCCCTAGCCCCACGTGACAGAGTGAGCTCCCGCACTCGCCCCAGCTCTTGCCAACCTAGCAATTTGAAAGCATGCAAATGCAAGTAGATTAATAGATACCACTTCGATGGGTAGGTAACAGCGTTCCGCGCACGTCATGCGGACACATGACCGCAGAAGCGTCTTCGGACAGTGCTGGCTCTTCGGCTAACAAACGGAGATGAGCACCGGCCCCTAGAGTCGGACACGACTGCACAAATGTGCGGGGGGAACCTTTACTTTACCTTACCCTTGCCTACCAAAGCAAATTTCTGCTGAGTGCATTTATTGTTCATTTCCCCCCCCTTTCCTTTCTATACATATACATAAGAGCTTTGCAAACATCTAGTGGAAAATCTCAAAAGGACAGAAGGTGGAAGATAGGCAGGCAGGAAGCAAATGGGAGGAGTAAAAACATGTAGGAGTTACAGATGGTTGAGAGAAGACAGAAAGCACATGCTGAGGATGATAGAATTGTGCAGGCCCAGATTGAGGAAGGGAAAATGGAAAACAGTCTAGGAAAGAGAAGGACACAATACATATGGGGGGAAGAATTATATGAATTATATCCCAGTCCTCACCCACAGTGTTTCTTCATACATTTGGAAAAGGCCAGAGGAGAGGCAGGACTATGTGAATATGTGTGCAAAGACTTTTTTTCTCTCTTAATAACATCTATCTATTTATAGCTTCTAAATTATACGCCACCAACATTGCTCAGAGGCAAGATGTGTTATTTGAATGCCATCAAGGGAAAAGGGGGGGGGGGGGCTTGAGCATCACCCTGCCTGTCCCTCTGATACAGAAATGTGCACACTTTGTGTAAGGGGGACTACAACTACTCAGAGAGGAATGCTTTCAGAGTCAAGGAAAGGCAATATACCTTCATATAACTTCCTTCCTTATGAGCCAAGGTTATAGTGGGTGACTTTGAATAAATATTTTTCAGCATTTTTGTCTAGATGGCAGAGTCAGTAAATATTAGAGATGAACCTCAGTACTGTGAAAGAATAAAAGGCTAGTCCAGTCTTCCTCCATCTACCACACTAATATACTGTATATACAGTAAAGAGACCATCTGTTTTTTCCCCCTGTTTCTAGAAGGAGACAATGATCAATGTTCATAGAAAATCTTACTAGCTCCCGAAAAGTCAAATACTCATGCATACAAGAAATACATAGAGAATTCCAATGTGGTCTGCCACTATTGTCATGAAGAAAAAGGTCAGAAAGAAAGGCGAGTTCTGTTCTGATGGCTTCATGGATAGCCATTAGTCTCTAGAGTAGTCTCTAGAGCATCCTTCTGGGGAATTCTGGGAGTTGAAGTCCACATGTCTTAAAGTTGCTGTTGGAGAGTATATTTTCTTGCACACACAGAGTATCAGGAAACCATCAGCACCAGAGACCATTTAATGACACCAGTCATTTTAGTAACTTAGTTGCAGTTATATTTGTTACTCATATAAACATATATTTACAGTCTTCTTCCAGATCCCTGGAAGTATTACAATTCCACATACCAGATAGTAGAAACAAACAAACAAACAAACAAACAAACAAACAAACAGAAAGAAACAGAGTGAAGCAGTCAGCAGGAAGGCAGGGCGGGACAGGCAGGCAGGCTCCTTTATACTCTTCAGCCAGAATCACATGCTGCCTGACCTTTTAAAGTTTGCAGGTGTTTACCTAATAAGGTTATATTGCTGTGACTTATCCTCAAGGAATAATACACCAACAGTTGCCAAGGTTGAAAAACACTGCTCTAGAGCAGCGGTCCCCAACATTTTTGGCACCAGGGACCGTTTTGTGGAAGACAATTTTTCCACGGACCGGGGGGGGGGGTGGATGGTTTCAGGATGGCGTGGACAGAAGTGTGTGGCCTGGTTCCTAACAACCTTTTTGGCACCAGGGACCAGTGTCGTGGAAGACAATTTTTCCACGGACTGGGGGGGATGGTTTTGGGATGGCGCGGACAGAAGTGTGCGGCCCGGTTCCTAACAGGCCATGGACCGGTACCAGTCCGCGGCCCGGGGGTTGGGGACCCCTGCTCTAGAGCATCTCTGCTTTAAAGTGGGTTGAGAGCACTGGCGCACTAGAGCTGGCTTGTACCGGTTTGTGAGAGCCAACTGTTAAATTGTCGGGAATTTTGTGAGCCAATGGAGTAGAGATGAAATGGCTCGAACCAGAGTGTCTGGAAATGAAGGCACGTCATTCAAATGTTTCTTTGCATTTTAGAAGCCCCCCTCCCCTTTGGTTCGCCAACTCTGGAGCCTTTTCAATCGATCAGAAAGAATGGCAAAAAGAAAATTAGTACTGTAACAGAGAGCTTATGTATAAATGCAAGAATATCTTACATTGCCATTATCTTACTCATGCAACCCCACCCCACAAACTGGTATGAGCTCTGGCAGGTTTTATCTCCCCACCCCTTTAGAAGGAGCTACTAGGGGTGTTATCTAGCCAGTATGGAGCAATATATGAGAACAGCTGTTAGATTTTTATACACTTCTGAGCTATGCCAAAAGCTCATTTTGCCCCACTCTGCCCGAATAAGCCAGTTGTCCCAGCAGAGTGAGAAGGAAAGCCCAGAGCTCAGTCCGACAGATACTGGGCTTTGCATGGGCAGGCCCACAGTCCAGACTTTCCAGGCAGCTGGCTTCTCCAGGCAAGATGGAGAAAATGCCAAGTTTGGGCATGATGGAAAATACTGAGACCTAAGTATCTAGTGTGGTGTTTCTCACTGCTGGCTGGGGAATTCTGGTAGTTGAAGTCCACACATCTTAAAGTGGCCAAGGTTGAGAAACACTGATCTAGTGAAACATTTGACTTCTATTGATTCCTTTTAATAGAACTTGATGTGCATAATTACAGTTTATGAATGAAAATTTAACTCAAGTTTTCACATGTACATATGTCTATTTAGTTTAGTAGGATTCTGGGCACAAATCTGTATTACATCAACCCAATTCTAAGAAGAAATGTGGTTAGTAAGTTAAGATTGCAGCCAATGCCTCTAAGCTAGCAAAGCCTTTAAAATTGTTTCAGCTATCTATGTACCATATCAGCTATATTAAAAGGGTGGTGGGGTGGGGAGTTAAATTAGGAAATAAGGTACTTTCACCATCCACTCTCAAAAAGGGTATCAAACTATCTCTCTTTATATCTTGAGATCTGTTAGTAAAGCAACTAGGACCAAATTTTCTTATTTTTTATTATCAAAAAATGCCATCCAGCTCAAAGGAAATTCTTTATTTGGAAGATTATTTGTCTATCAAGTCTTTTTTTAAAAAAAACCCAATGCATTTCTCAGGGATTCCAATTTAATTTTAGTTAGTCAACTAGTTAAAATAAACTTAAAATTAGTTAATGTGAATTGTTGGATTTTGAATTGGACTTCCCAACTTGCTTCAAATTGGATTATTTCAGAGAACTGCCCTCTAGTTCAGTGCAGAGCCAAAATGCACTTTGCTGTTATTTCTGAATTAGTGGTTAATACTGATTCGCACTAAATTCAATAGAAGATTATAATTTGCTTTGTTCAATAAAAATCAGATGACATTACAGAAATACTACACTTTCCCACACCAAAAATGGAGTCACTAAAAATATAAAAGGCAGAAAAACATACTGAGAACAAGCTAAAAGCAGTGGCAAAAACACAAAATTGTAATTTTCCTCAACATACCTGAAAGGTGAGACCCAGTGCGGCGTATTAAGGTGCTGGACTAGGTGTAGGGAGACCCCAGGTCCAGTCCTCCCCTTGGCCCCAAACCTTACTGGATGAGCTTAGACCAATCAGTTTCTCTTAGTCCTAGACTGGGAAATTAAAATGCAATCCATCTACCAAACCACCCTGGATCAGCATAGTAGATTACAGTTTACAACTTTCAACGAAGAGGCCTTCAGCTTCCAGTGGATTGATTTTGCCTGATCATCATAACCACCTGGAAGGCAGATGGAGAGAAGGGTTCCATAGAAGCAGAGCTGTTTCTCACTATGGTCACCCTCAGTAGATTCACTAATGAGTTGTCTGCAATGCTATATTCACTTTCCTGGAAATAAGTTCACTAAACTCAACTGAACTTAGTTGTGAATAATTGTTGCATATAAATTGCTCTGTTAATCAGCTTTCGTGTCTGGACACTGTTTAACCCAATTTGGAGGATTATGATATTTCATCAAATTGTAGGGCTGAAACATATAGAAAATGCACACCAATAACAGCGCTATCATACCTGGATATAAAAATCCACGTGGCTATGAGATGGCAGCAGAGAGATATAGAAAACGGTAACTCTTTGCTTCAATCTAGTGATCAATTGGATTTTTTCAGCCAAGGTATGAGAGCCTTAAATAACTTATTTATTTTAATAATATATATGTCAGTGCCTACAAATGGATTCATGGACTTCAACACCACAGAAATAATACATTTTTTTCCTTACACATGCATATACACAAGCAGTAAGAGAATTCTTGATATGTGCGAGTTATAGGAAACTTATTTGTGGGGAATGAGCTGGTTTCTACGTGGGTGACACTGCTGTTGTGAGGACTCAAGAGAAAGAAGGAAAATTGCTTGTTACTAAGCAAGAATCTGAGGGCTGTCGTCATGGGAGAAGCCAAAAATTCTGTACAAGGAAGAATTATTTTGCCTGCAACAGCCATGCCACCCCTGCTGTAGTCTTATCACATATTGTGAAATAACAATCAGGATGCCTGGTCAGTATTAAATTGTGATTTTCCTCAAGGTGAAATAAATCCTAAAATTGAGGAAATCAGGTGATCAATCCAGATTCACATGTACAGCATCCCTTCTATTTACAATACTGAGATAATCTCCCAATAGGGAAATACAGATATGCTGAGAAATTTCCAGTGTAAAAGGCATCTTTATAAAAATTCATAATGTTGAATCAGAATATATCTTGAGGTGAGGAGATGTACTCCTTGCATTTTAATTAAGTTCCATTGCCACGTTGGCTAGGAATTTTGGTAGGTATAATCCAAAGATGTCAGGAGAGGTTGTGAAGCGGTCTAATCTAATCTATCTCGGACTAATGCACCTCATAAAATTCTGATGAGGATGAAATGTGGGAGAGAGAAATATGATAGGTAGATAGATGAAAGAGAATGAATTGCTACACAGTGCTACATCAGAAGGAACGGTGGACTTGAACTTTAATTGGCCTACATTAGCAGTAGCTTTAGGATCTGTGTTTCATTTTGCATTGATTTAAACATTACCCCTGCAAGGTTGAAGCCAGTATGGAGGGGAAGACAACAAGGGATGCTGACATTGCATACCATGAGTAACAGAGGAAAACAACAGTAGCAAAGGAAGTCACCATGAAGTCATCCCATTTCTTCTAAGTAATGCTTGTGTCACCCGCAATATTGGAACAGCATGGGACTGGTCTATGCAGAAGCGGCTCCCACATAACCAGGGCACCATTTAATTTGGGCACTGCTATTATTAAACTGAGCATTTCATCCCACTTTAAGTGTATGTTTGATCCAGCAAAGTTGGAGATTGCACATGGTACAGCCCACGTGACTCCCTCATTTAGGCCTCCTACTGCACAGACTTTTTAACCTTGCCAACCTGGACTGTCATTCAGCTTGAGACTGGGAAATGATTCATGCTGGATGCTTCTAAGTAGTATCTTAATTCAAGCCTCCTGTGAAGTAGCTTGAAATTGATGTGCATTCATTTGGAGTTTCTTTTGAGATTAAATGTGCAGGAGCAGAGAAATTCTTGGCAGAAATATTTTCTGATTTTTTTCAGGCTTAAGATTCAATGTGAAGGACAAACAACATTTCCCCAGAATTAAGCACGAGTAAAATCTTCTTCCCTGTCCAGGGGTGACCCAGCATATGGTAAAAGGAGTCAAGGTGACAGCCACAAAGGTGTGATTGAAGCTCCACTTATTTTTTATGGACATCAGGCCTTTGATGGCACCATTGTGGCCACCATCTTTCCTTTTTTGGCAACACCCTGCAGAAACCCCGCAATCTGTGAGTGTGATCCTGTTGGGATCTGCCGCTGAAGCTTAGCTGTGTTCTGGAAATGAGTTACACCATTATAATATAAGGGTCTGAATAAAAATAAAGTTTCAATTGCAAATCTAGTTTAGAGTCTTGAGGTAACACCTGAACTGAAAATTCTGTAATGATACAAGATACTACAAATGATATAAAAACTTAAATGTAAAAAAACATCAGGACTCCTGATTGCATTTATGAGGAAAATATGGCTGCTGCATCATTACAGCTGGAAGAAACATTTGCAACATTTCAAAATGTGTCCATTTCCCCCCAGGTCACATGTTAATGTCAGAATTGCTTTAACTTATAGGGTGGCAGGGCTAATACACCATTTACTCAGTTGCATTTAACTTGTTCTTTTAGCTACTGTCAGATATTGACAGTTATTGCATGTCAGCTATTGGATACCATCTTATAAGTACCACTATTTTCAGTTTTTGTGAGATGTTGACATGGATAGCATGTCACCTGTCAAGTCTTGTCAAACTGATAACTTCATGTCAAATAATGTCTGTGGTTGATTGGTAGTCTAAGATGCTGATATTGAAGATCAAATATTTGGGATCTAGCAGATAGTGAAACAAGTATATCAAAAGTTGTAGAGGAAAATTTTGAGAAACATATTTAGTACCAATGATGATGATCCTACCTTTGTTCATATATATTTATATATTTTAGTATTTTATATGCTGTCCCAATCAAGGAACTTGGGAGACTTCAACTACATTAAAAACAACACCCAAGATAGTAAATTCATAAATAAATTAAATAAATAAACCAAAATTTAAAATAAAATAAAATTATTTTATTGAGATTAAAAGGTCAACACCTTTACTCTCCAAAGGCTCAATGGAAAAACCCCTTGACTGCTTTCTGAAGACTTTGCAGGAAGGGTATCTTAATCTTTCCATTTAGCAAGGATACTCAAAGCAGGTAACAACAACAAAATACACAACAATAAATTAATACATACATAATTAAAAACATATGCATTCCGGGGCTTCCGGTGGGAATGGCGTTCTGAGCGGCTGTGCCCACTGTTTTGGCGGGCACAGCGGGCAGCACGGCGGCTTTTTTTTTGGGTTCAGGCAGGTTTTCCTGAAGTCCAGAACCTTTCTCCGGATCAAGGAGAACTCACGGAAGCATCCCATTTGTCCTCCGGAATGGTGGCTTGCAGCCAGGAGATCGCAAACAGCGATGGTAAGAGCTCCCGGGAGGCAGGGACGTCATTTCCAGGCCATGCTGTATCCTCAAAGGGACACTAAGAACAGCCACCCCATTTTATATTATATTTGTTGTATTATTAAGTATAATAGCTAGGCTGACCATATTTCCTTGAGGCAAAAACGTTGCTGGACAAAGTGGGTGTGCATGCGCGTGCGCGGGGGGGCGCGCCGAGGGGTGGAGGGGTGGGGGACATGCGTGCGTGCATGCGGGGGGCATGCGCGTGTGCATGCAGGTGTGACGTGGCATGCGGTCATTTGCGCGTGGCATGGTGTGCGGGGGGCACGTATGCGGGGGGCGGGGGCAGGCACATGTGCATGCGAGCTTCGCCGGGAAACTTTCAAAAACAGGACAAAATTGAGATTTTTACTTTAACGACGGGACACTCCAGAAATGGTGAAATAACGGGACAGTCCCATTCAAAACAGGACGTATGGTCAGCCTAATAATAGCTGACAATTTATGTGCTTTTTAATTTGACTCTTATTATAGTAGACAGAAAGGTATAGAATAGTGGTAGGGGGGAATAATTAAATATGTTTTATCTTTTGGAGGGGAGAAAGATGTTTAAGAGGTTTATATGAATTTTTTTTTCTTCATTTTAATATAAGGGGGAGGAGCAACTTTACTTAGTGATTTTTATTATGTGTAAAAGTGGAATGACCTACAAAGATGTGATCCCCTTGTAGAGCAGAGAGCGAAGACCAAATGCAATTTTACAGGGAGCGCATTACACAGTGACCACTTCTAACCCTGCACATTACCCTTTAATGGGCAACAGCAACATTAGGAGCCTCAAACAGGAGCCCTTCTGTGAATGCTTTTTACATTGACCTGGATCTCTGCTTGAAGTCATTAAGGCAAAGGCCACCTCTAACTATCCTTCTGAGATTCATCAAGAGTGCAGATGACAGCCTGGAACTCTGTGGTTAAAAGCAGTGAAGGAACAGCAAAGGGGGGGGGGTTGTTTTAAGCCTGTAGAGTAGTTTGAATAATATAACTTCCACAAATGCTGGCTGGAAGATGCTAGGTTCGAGAAGACTAACATAATAGACTTTCACTCATATTACCTTTCCCTTGGACAAGTCTACCGTGTGATACAATGATGGCTCACAGTGAAAATGGAAGGCTATCTATCCTTGTCAGCTGGTGGAGCAATAGCAAACCAAAGGAAAGAACGGTGCTTCTGCACAAAGACACCCTAAGCTGAAAAGCAAATGGAGTGCAGTTTTGTTTTGTTTTTTTAGCATAAATTCTTGATAACGGATATCAAACAACAGCACCATCGATCCAAATATTAAAATCTTGGGGATAATTAAAGAATGAAAGCATGAGGCAGGCAGAACTTATCAGGAATTTAGAGGAAACAGGTATTGTCAGAGCCAACCTGAACCCAGATGATATAAAAGCAGAAACTGGTGACTGAAATGTTGGCCTTATAAAAGCTTTTGAGATTTCTTCACTCAGAGTATGTGCCGGAGCACTATGCTTGCTAAGTAGGGCAGAGAGATCTATTCCCTCTCTGTTTGATTCCTCAATGTATTAGTGGCTCAGGATAAAAGGGTTAGTTTTTAAACCATAAGGTAGCATAATCTTGCCATGCAGGGACCGTAGAAAGCATCATTATTAGAACACTAATAGAAACTATTAGTTGGGCATGGATAATGCCAACATTATGCTTAGTCAATTTTTTGTTGTTGTTCAGTCGTTTAGTCGTGTCCGACTCTTCGTGACCTCATGGACCATAGCATGCCAGGCCTTCCTGTCCTCCACTGTCTCCCGGAGTTTACTCAAATTCATGTTCGTTACATCGGTGATGTTATCTAACCATCTCATCCTCTGCCGTCCCCTTCTCCTTTTGCCTTCAGTCTTTCCCAGCATAGGGACAGCTATGTGAATAAAGCAACATTTACAGTAGTCCAGTCTGACCATGGTGAAATATTCCTTACTACTTACATCTTACTTATATACTATATGTCCCCAAAATGCAGAACAACATAAGCTTTAAGGCAAATAAGGTGCAAGGCAAATCTCATGAATGGGGCAGAAATAGGATCTGTCTTCCTGGCCTCATGTCTAATACTCCTTCTCCAGGTAAGCTTAATCCTTTTTGCAGTTTTAGATATGTCGGGACTCCAAATCTCAGAATTTTGAGCCTGCATGGTAGGGTGGATACAGAATGTATCAAGTGGACCAACGATCATGACAAACTTTTTATTGATTTCAATAGTCTAGGCCAACTTTCCCCAACCTGGTACCCTCTAAATGTGTTAAAAGTGCAACTCTCAAAATCCACAGACAGCATGTTCTTGGCATTGCAGTCCCAGTACATACTGTATCTGGAAGGGACTAGCCAGGAAAATTTGTATTATTCTTACGGTCAACAAACCTTAAGATGAGGTTGGCCCCAATCCTGTTGGCCTTCAGGGAAGCCCTTAAAACATGGCTTTGTCAACTAGCTTGGGGATCCCTTGGTAGAGTGGAACCTATTAGATGGTTATATGACAGTTAATGGAATGCACCCTCTGTATGTTTTCCTGCCATTTTGTTTTGTTTTGATCTTGTTTTTATTTTAATTTTAATTGGTTGTTTTAACAGCTTTATATGTTTTTGATTGTGACTATGTATGCCACCCAGAGTCTCTATGTGATATGGGCAGCTATACAAATGTGATTAAACAAACAAACAAACAAACAAACAAACAAATCGGCCCTATTGATTTCAGAGGCATTCCTTGAAGTAAGATATAGGATGAATCCAGCCTCCCCTGTCTAACACCTATACTGCTGATATTAAAAATCTCAGTATGATGTGAATTCCACTCCGGTTTCACAAATAATATGACTATGATCATATAGTTGGACTGGCTTGTGCATTATTTCCTCTGTCCAGGTCCATCCCCATATATACTTTGCATGTAGAACTTTTAGAGCATTGCCTCAACAGAACAATGCACATGACTCAGCCATTAGAAATCTGCAACTACGTACTGAGGTTTTCCTCAACCATGTCAGGTTTTTTGTTTTTGTTTTTAATTTCCTGTAGTGATTTGGGTTTACGAGTTTGTCTTCACAATTGAACTAGGGCCACTTTTACATTATCAGTCATCATTGTGTTAAATTTCCTGTTCCACATTTTTTTGTCTTTAAAATCTTTCTAAGTGTGTGTGGGTTTTTGCTTTTTTTCTTTTCTTTAGTGAACCACTCCCTTTCTTTTTTTCCCTTGCAAGTGATTCATAATTAAGTCTTTAATTGTTCCAGGGGTTTTATTGTCTTCGCCAATACAGAAACATGCTGTCCAAAGAAAGGAACTCCTAAACTCAAAATTAATTACTGGCTAGTCCCATCTCATTCCCTCTGGAAGTGTAGGAAATACATTTTGATGATAGAGAAGCAGTCACAAGGAAGGCATTTGGCATGCCTTATTCTAGAAAGGAAAGCAACTAGCCAATACCAAATCACATCAGAATGCTTTTTCTTCTGCCTATACTGGGCATCTGTTTATTTTTAAAAAGCTGTGAAAAGAGAACAGATGAAGTAATGAAAGGAACTGTGGTTAAGAACAAGGAAAGATTTTTGAAAAATTAAAAAAACATGCTGGCAATTTTTTCCCCTTAGTTCTTGTCTAGCTGTTGTGAGAAACTGAACTAAATCAAGGGTCTTAGAAGAGGAAAGTTTTTTGATGTTGCTAAAATTTCCTTTGATTTTCTAGAAGCCAGTTAAGGACACAGACTTTTTTTCCCCCCAGGGAAAATTGATATGTGAAGCTTGAAAGCCGGATGGGTGACCTTGGGCCAGTCACTCTCTCTCAGCCCAACTCACCTCACAGGGTTGCTGTTGTGGGGAAAATAGGAGGAGGAAGGAGTATTAGGTATGTTTGCCGCCTTGAGTTATTTATAAAAATAATAAAGGCGGGATAAAAATTAAATAAATAAATAAATTACAAATCAGAAAATATCATATATGTGTGTAATGGGACCATGATTTGTGTGAGAATAAAAGAATCAGGATATAAATTTGTACTGGGATTCTACTTTGAAATTAATGTTATTCTATATTTCTCCAAGGGATCAAATTGGGCGTTCTTCCCTGCTTGCTTCATAGAGTTCCCTCAGCTTTCAGTGTTACTATAGAGATCTATATATGTTCATGATTATTCTGAAAAGAACTGGCTTTTTAAATGTTACCTACTGTATGTAAGAAAGCTGTAAGATGCCTCCCATATTGTTCTGAAATAATATGCTTATATGCAGCAGCAAGTATAATCTTACAAGAAGCCTTCTGTCCAATGTGAAAGTAGAAGGAGAACACTTCTAATATGTAGTCTTTACTAGTATTTATGCTAAAAATAATCTGCATGTGTGCACAATTAATTATGGATAACTTGTTAGTTGATGGAAGGGAAAATACAGGCTGGAAAAATTCCCAAGTCTTGCTAGGTTCACATTAGAGCCCTCCATTAGGGAGGAGATAGGCGGGGTATAAATAAGATAAAATAAATTATGATATAGAAAGAGAGATACCGCAATGGTGTTTTCTGTTCCTTTTTTCTTTTTCTCCTTCTTTCTTCTGGAGATTTTTCTTTTCTTTCCCTCCTCAAAGACTCCCCACCACCACCAAGAATAATGTTTTCTCTTCCATTCCATCTAATTGAATGAATGAATGAATGAATGAATGAATACATGCATGCATGCATGCATGCATGCATGCATGCATACATACATACATACATACATACATACATACATACATACATACACACATATACGAAAACAGGGCAAACATACTTTTTCTCTATTCTAGAGAGGTCAGAAATACAGCATCTCCTTTTTTTCCTATCTTTTATTTGGCCTCCAACTCACAAAGAGTGACTTTGAGTGGGATGCATAGGAATAAAACCATAAAAAATCAAAACACCAAAAATAATCAATGACAAAATACACAAAGGCACACCATAATACAGCATAACCCAGGCCAACCACACATTTTCCAAATTCCAAAGCCATTACAGGAGGATCTCATTCAATGGTCTGACCCAATGCCTGAGGGACAAACTGGGTCTTCAAGGTCTTATGGAAGGCCAACAAGGTAAGGACCATCAGAATTTTAGTGGGTACTGTATGCTATTCCAAAGGATAGATGTTTGATACCGAACCCTTGTTTTCTAGGTGCTCTTAGGTGACATTTTGTTTCATAGAAAGGGTGTAACGTATGCCCACCCTACCTAATCTCATGGGACAGGCACAGAGAATTGGAGACAGGTAGGCCTGCAAGTAACATATTCTTGTCCCATGAAAGGCTTTACAGGTGGTAACCAGCACTTTGAATTTAGCCATAAGCTTAAAAGGAGCCAGTGCAGCTTGCAAAGTAGTGG
Organism: Charina bottae; assembly: GCA_023362775.1. NCBI lineage: Eukaryota > Metazoa > Chordata > Lepidosauria > Squamata > Charinaidae > Charina > Charina bottae. The sequence continues at coordinate 36,659,432 of JALMGJ010000006.1, read as the reverse complement.
TGTTATATAGGTGTACCATGGTCAGCCATAATTTCCCACACCATTGCATTTTGGACCAATTGCAAGTTCTGGAGGTCTTCAAGGGCAGCCCCATGTTCAGCATGTTGCAATAATTTAAAAAGGAAATGACCAAGGTATAAGTGACCATCACCATTGCCTCCCAATCCAGGAACAGGCATAACTGGCACACAGGATGGATTTGTGCAAAGGTCTTCTTGGCCACAGCTGCCACCTGCTCTTCCAGCAGGAGTTAACAGTCTAAGAAGACCCCCCAAATTGCATACCAGTTCTGTCTGGATGAATGCATTCAGAACTAAAGATGGAGAGTCCTCAGAACCAGGAGATGCCAAACCCCACAGTCACCTGGCCTTGCTTGGGTAACAAATCCTGTTATCCTTTTTCCCATGAAAGCACCAAGAAAGATAGCAAAGGTAGCATAGAAAACCAATAATGTCTGCAACAAGTAACTTAACATAGGTCTTGCTAGAATATCTATGGGCCAGAGGATGAAATGCCATGCTGTTAATATTTTCTTGTCTCTTACTATGTCTCTTAGAAGCAAAATATATTATGCAAAATAAGCTATGCAATCTTCTTACTTTCCATAATTTAATTGGGGAGATCAATTCAGCATCTCTTTGGCATCAAGACTGATTTTTTTACTGTGCAAATTTGGATTGTAATTATTTTTTTAAAAAGAAAGTGCAGCATAATGAACAACATATTCAGATTTCTAGAATCGCTTGGTGGTAGTAAAGGCCTGGGGGAAAACTGTAGCTTTTGGAAATTGTAGCCATTCTCTCTACAGATTTGTAATTTTCTTGCACAATATTTATGTTCAATGTTTCTTAGAAGCTCCTAAGATGTCCTTTGCTCAAGAAATCTCAGGAAGGAATTGTGCAGTCAGTTGTTTAGCAGTCTATTAACCATAGAAACCACCCTAGAGACTTAGTGATAATTAAACCAAAGATGGTTGATATCTAGCCTGCTAACTTCCAGGTGTGTTGTACTCTAACTCCCATATTACAAAAATTGAAAACTAGCACATCTGGAGAGCACTAGATTGGAAAAGATTATCATTGTTACTATGTACATGTTTGGAAAAGAATGAGCTGTGAGCACCTTTACATGAAAACTTTGTACCACTCAAAAATAGTTCCAGACCTGCCCAATCTCATAAGGTTGGATGGTTTGGGAGTATAGTCAATTATTTATTGTGGCCAGGTTGTTTTCTATTTATGGGAATTCTTACATCATTCCTCCTCTTTACTCATTGGTTCATGGCACTTCTTTTCTCCCTCCAACTTCTCCACACCCCAAAAGAGATTCAGCTTCCAGTTCCTGGTGCTTGACTATAATCACTGTTCAAAATGTATCTCTCTCTCTCCCCCATTGCAGCCACATGGAAACATGGCTTATTAGGAAATAACAACAATTTACCAAAGTGCAGTACAGTTCAGGACAGTGATTACAAACTTCCATCCCATAAATTACTTCAAAATTTAACTATCAAACCAATAAAACACATATTTACTAAACACAACTAACACCAACAACTATACATATTTAGTGCAACAACCTACAGTGTGGCAAAGTGCACATAAATCTATCATCCAAACTGTCCAGATGGGTTTTGAGCAGTGTATCAGTTATGTCTGTGCGAGAGAAGAGGTGGAGTGGTCAGCATGTAGCATGAGACCCTGGCAGTTGCAAGGCACATTGTTTTGCAGGTGGTCTGGTATGAGATCGTATTTGTAAGGTTGGGCATATGGGGCAAGCTAGGCATGCCACTACTGTACAATCCTCCCACTTGCATGGAGCATCCTTATTTATTTATTAATCAAATTTATACAACGCCCATCTCACTATATAAGTGACTCTGGGTGGCTTACAAATAAAAGGTCATAAAAACCAATATAAAAATATACAAAGTTAAAAGTGAGAAGCTAAAAGGCCGAGAGAGCGTCCTCAAACCACCAAGCACCCCTAGGGCTGCCTATCACTATTGGATCCCCATGCTTGTTGGCAGAGCCAGATCATAACACTATTCTGGAAGGCCAGACAAGTGGAGGCCAACCTTACCTCAGGGGGCAAGATGTTCCATAGGGCGAGGGCAATGGCAGAAAAGGCTCTCCTCCTAGACCCCTCCAGTTGAAATTCTTTAGCTGACAGGTGCATAACATGCCCTTCCTGCTGGATTGGGTGGGACAGGTTGATGTGGCTGGGATGAGACGGTTCCTCAGGTAACCTGGGCCCATGCCATGTAGGGCGTTAAAGGTCATAACCAACACCTTGAATTGGACTCAGAAGCACACCAGCACCCAATGCAGCTTGCATAGCAGAGGTGTTACATGTGCAGCCCTAGAGGTGCCCATAACTGCCTGCACCACCGCATTATGCACCAGGTGCAGCTTCTGAATATTTCTCAAGGGTAGCTCCATGTACAGCACATTGCAGTAGTCCATACAGGAGATGACCAGGGCATGAATGACTGAGAGAAGGGCTTCCTGATCCAGGAAAGGGCACAACTGGTGCACAATATGAAGTTGAGCAAAGGCCCTCCTAGCCACAACTGCCACCTGCTCCTCAAGTAGGAGTCGTGAGTCCAGGAGGATCCACAGATTGCGCACCGGGTCCGTCTGGGGCAGTACAACCCCATCAAGGACCAAAGATGGTAAATCCCTAGATACAGAGGAGCCCCGCACCCACAGCCACTCCGTCTTACCAGGGTTCAGTTGAAGCCTGTGGTTCCCCATCCAGACTCCCACAGCCTCCAGGCACTGCAAAAGAACATCCACAGCATCACTTAGATCACTCAGGACAGAGATGTACAATTGGGTATCATCGGCATACTGATGATATTTCATCCCATGGTGATGGATGATCTCACCCAGCGGCTTCATGTAGATGTTAAAAAAGAGTGGAGAGAGCCCTTACTCAAACTATCTGCTCTCACTTTGGGGGCAGATATGTGAGCAATTTTATCCAAAAGGATCAGACAGATGACCACAACTTGCATTGACTGGATCTTCCAGACCATCTTTCCCAAGAATGGTGTGGGCCAGTTTAAACATTGCAGCTGGCTGACATTTCAGAGTGCAGTAAAGGTGGAGAAGAACCTCCTATGCTCCATTATAGGATGCCTCCAGGTTCAGTCCTCCTCTTTGTCCTGTTTAATATTTATATGAAGCTGCTGGAAGAAGACACTAACAGTTTGGGTTGAGGTATCAATATGCTGATGATATTCATCCATTTGTCCATTCAATTTCAAGGCCACCTATCTCCCTAGCAACTCTGGGCAGCTCACAGATAAAAATTAAAAGAAAACTAAGTATATCAACAAAAAAGAAGGCAACCGACTGGAGACAAAACCACAAAAAGCCTAACAACAAAAACCCAACCAAAGGGGCTCAACTGCCATTCTTATTCAGGGCCTGGGAGAATAACCAGGTCTTAAGTAGTTTGCAGAAAGTCAAAAGGGTGGGAGCAGTACACATCTCCAGGGGGATATCATTCCACAGGGCAGGAGCCATCACCAAAAAGGCATGCTTCCTAGTCAGTCAGTCAAAGTTTATTTCGGTCAAAGACCAGTATGGAACAAAACAATTAACAAACTGTTTAAAAGTAAAAGAGGAGGGCTGAATATAAAAAGCTAAAGGAATAATACAGACTATTGTCTCTATTATTACCAGTGTAAGCTGTGTCTCTAGAACTAAGAAACAGAGTGTTATTTGTCTAAAACTAAGACATAGATGAAAGGAGGCAGTGCATCCATCCTGGCTCTCTTGGACCTCTCAGCGGCTTTCGATACCATCAACCATGATATCCTTTTGGGACGGCTTAGGGAGTTAGGGGTGGGCGGCATAGCTTTGCGCTGGTTCACCTCCTTCCTCCGGGGTCACTCCCAGTCGGTGGTGATAGGAGAGGAGAGATCTGATCCGTGACCCCTCTTATGTAGGGTGCCGCAGGGTTCGGTTCTTTCTCCTCTCCTATTTAACATCTACATGAAACCACTGGGTAAGATCATCCGTCATCATGGGATGAGGTATCATCAATATGCTGATGATACTCAATTGTATATCTCCATCCCAGGTGAAGTAAGTGATGCGGTTGCCGCCCTGTCTCAGTGCCTGGGGGCTGTAGGGGCCTGGATGGGGAACAACAGGCTTCAGCTGAACCCTGGCAAGACCAAGTGGCTGTGGATTGATGGCCCCTCAGTATCCCGGAAGTTGTCATCTTTGGTTCTGGATGGGGTGGCACTGCCTCATTCAGAACCGGTGTGGAACTTGGGGGTCCTCCTGGACTCACGACTCCTGTTCGAAGAGCAGGTGGCAGTCGTGACTAGGAGGGCCTTCACGCAGCTTCAGCTTGTGCACCAGTTACGCCCATTCCTGGACCGCGATGCCCTCTGAACGGTCACTCATGCCCTTGTCATCTACCATATAGACTACTGCAATGTGCTCTACATGGGGCTACCTTTGAAGAATATCTGGAAGCTACAGCTGGTACAGAACGCAGCTGCGCAGGCAATTTTAGGTGCACCAAGATCAGCACACATAACACCTTTGCTCTGCGAGCTGCACTGGGTGCCGGTTTGCTTCCAGGTCCAATTCAAGGTGTTGGTTATTACCTTTAAAGCCCTACATGGCATGATACCTGATGGACCGTCTTATCCCCATAACATTGACCCGCCCCACCGGATCATGCAGAGAGGGCTTGCTACGGACTCCATCAATAAAAGAATCCACCTAACAGGGTCCAGGAGGCGGGCCTTCTCTGCAGCAGCGCCCGCCCTCTGGAATATCTTACCCCCAGAGTTGAGGCAGGTTTTCTTCCTCCCGGCCTTCCGGAAAAATCTGAAAACCTGGTTCTACCGCCTAGCATGGGAAGGAAAAGGTAATAGCTCCTCCTGGGGGTGGCTAATATCTTAAAACCCTCCCTAATTCACCAGATTGGATTTTATATTTATATTTTTATGTTATATTGTATTTATACTGTATTTTAATCTTGTTTTTATTGTAAGCCCCCCAGAGTCCCCCGTTGGGGAGATGGGCGGTCATATAAATTTGAACAATAAATAAATAAAGCTAAAATTCTAAAATAGAGGTAGGTTAAAATAAAATAATAAATAATAAAATAAAATAATAAAATAAAATAAAATAAAATAAAATAAAATAAAATAAAATAAAATAAAATAATAAAATAAAATAAAATAAAATAAAATAAAATAAAATAAAATAAAATAAAATAAAATAAAATAAAATAAATAAAATAAAATAAAATAAAATAAAATAAAATAAAATAAAATAAAATAAAATAATAAAATAAAATAAAATAAAATAAAATAAAATAAAATAAATAAAATAAAATAAAATAAATAAAATAAAATAAAATAAAATAAAATAAAATAAAATAAAATAAATAAAATAAAATAAAATAACGGCATCTATCTATCTGTGTTTAGGCATGCTTCCTAGGTCCCACAAGATGATACTGCATAATTGATGGGACCTGTAGCATGCCCACTCTAATTGATATCACCAGATGGGTGAAAGCATAGGAAGATAGGAAGTCCTCAAGTAACCAGGTCCTATGCCATGCAGGGTTTTATAGGTGATAAGCAGCACCTTGAATTGCACCCAGAAGTCAACTGGCAACCAGTACATTTTGGACCAGCTGTAGCTTCTGAGTGGTCTTCAAGGGCAGACTCATGTAGAGTGCATTACAGTAATCCAGAGGTAACCAAGGCATGAGTCTACCTGTAGACCCCTCCTGGTGCAGGAACAGATGCAACTGGCACACAAGATGAACCTGCACAAATGCTACCATTGCTCACTGAGCAGGAGCTATGAGTCCAAGAGGACCCCCAAATTGTATACCAATCTTGTAAGGGGAAGTGCAACCCCATTAAACATTGAAGATGGAATGTTCCTGGAATGAGAGGGGTCAAAGCAAACTAAGTCACTTGGTCTTGGCAGGATTGAGTCTGAATCTGTTCCTCACCATCCAGGCCCACACAGCTTGTGGTACTGGGATAGGACTTCAAAAGCATCACTTGGTTGGCCTGGGTTGAGATGTATAATTGGGTTTCATCAGTATATTGATGATTTTGTTGTTGTTCAGTCATTAAGTTGTATCCGACTCTTTGTGACCACATGGACCATAGCATGCCAGGCCTTCCTGTCCTCCACTGTCTCCCGGAGTTTGCTCAAGTTCATGTTCATTGCATCGGTGATGCTATCTAACCATCTCATCCTCTGCCGTCCCCTTCTCCTTTTGCCTTCAGTCTTTCCCAGCATCAGGGTCTTTTCCAGTGAGTCCTCGCTTCGCATTAGGTGGCCAAAATATTTGAGCTTCAGCTTCAGTATCTGTCCTTCCAATGAGTAGTCAGGGTTGATTTCCTTTAGGATTGACTGATTTGACCTCCTTGCAGTCCAAGGGACTCTTGGGAGTCTTCTCCAGCACCACAGTTCGAAAGCATCAATACTTTGGTGCTTAGCCTTCCTTATGGTCCAACTCTCAAGCCATACATTACTACTGGGAAAACCATAGCTTTGATTATACGGACCTTTGTCGACAAGGTGATGTCTCTGCTTCTTAATATGCTGTCTAGGTTTGTCATAGCTTTCCTCCCAAGGAGCAAGCATCTTTTACTTTCATGGCTACAGTCACCGTCTGCAGTGATCTTGGAGCCCAAGAAAATAAAATCTGTCACTGCTTCCATTTCTTCCCCTTCTATTTGCCAGGAAGTGATGGGGCCAGATGCCATGATCTGAGTTTTTTTAATGTTGAGTTTCAAGCCAGCTTTTGCACTCTCCTCTTTCACCCTCATCAAGAGGCTCTTTAGTTCCTCTTCGCTTTCTGCCATTAGGGTGGTATCGTCTGCATATCTGAGGTTGTTGATATTTCTCCCGGCAATCTTAATTCCGGCTTGTGATTCATCCAGCCCGGCATTTCTCAGGATGTACTCTGCATATAAGTTAAATAAGCAGGGCGACAATATACAGCCTTGTCGTACTCCTTTCCCAATTTTGAACCAATCGGTTGTTCCCTGTCCAGTTCTTACTGTTGCTTCTTGACCCGCGTACAGGTTTCTCAGGAGACAGGTACGGTGGTATGGTACTCCCATCTCTTTAAGAATTTGCCACAGTTTGTTGTGATCCACACAATAAAAGGCTTTAGTGTAGTCAATGAAGCAGAATAGATGTTTTTCTGGAACTCTCTTGCTTTTTCCATGATCCAGCGAATGTTGGCAATCTGGTCTCTAGTTCCTCTGCCTCTTCGAAACCCAGCTTGTACTTTTGGTAGTTCTCGGTTCACATACTGCTGAAGCCTAGCTTGTAGGATTTTGAGCATAACCTTGCTAGCATGTGAAATGAGTGCAATTGTATGGTAGTTTGAATATTCTTTGGCATTGCCCTTCTTTGGAATTGGAACGTAAACTGACCTTTTCCAATCCTGTGGCCACTGTTGAGTGTTCCAAATTTGTTGGCATATTGAGTGCAGCACTTTAACAGCATCATCTTTTAGGATTTTAAATAGCTCAGCTGGGATACTGCCATCTCTGCTAGCTTTGTTGTTAGTAATGCTTCCTAAGGCCCACTTGACTTCACTCTCTAGGATGTCCAGCCCAAGGTCAGTGACCACACCATCGTATTTATCAGGGACATTAAGATCTTTCTGTGTATTCTTGCCACCTCTTCTTAATCTCTTCTGCTTCTGTTAGGTCCCTGCCTTCTTTGTCCTTTATCATGCCTAACACTGCATAAAACGTTCCCTTGATATCTCCAATTTTCTTGAAGAGATCTCTAGTCTTCCCCATTCTATTGTTTTCCTCAATTTCTTCATTTAAGAAGGCCTTTTATTGATGATAAAAAGGTAAAGGTTCCCCCTGCACATTTTGTGCAGTCGTGTCCAACTCTAGGGGCCGGTGCTCATCTCCGTTTGTTAGCCGAAGAGCCAGCGTTGTCCGAAGATGTTTCCACGGTCATGTGGCCGCATGACACACGTGGAATGCTGTTACCTACCCACCGAAGTGGTACCTATTCATCTACTTGCATTTGCATGCTTTCGAATTGCTAGGTTGGCAAGAGCTGGAGCTAGTGCAGGAGCTCACTCCGCACGCAGGGCTAGGGATTCGAACCTCCGAACTTGCAATCTTCCGATCGACAAGCCTGGCGTCTTACCCACTGAGCCACCATGCCCCTTTTTATTGATTATTGTTGTTGTTTATTCATTCAGTCGCTTCCGACTCTTCGTGACTTCATGGACCAGCCCACGCCAGAGCTTCCTGTCGGCCGTCACCATCCCCAGCTCCCCCATGGTTGAGTCTGTCACCTCCAGAATATCATCCATCCATCTTGCCCTTGGTCGGCCCCTCTTCCACTTTCCCTAGCATCAGCTTCTTCTCCAGGGTATCCTGTCTTCTCATTATGTGGCCAAAGTACTTCAGTTTTGCCTTTAAGATCATTCCCTCAAGTGAGCAGTCTGGCTTTATTTCCTGGAGTATGGACTGGTTTGATCTTCTTGCAGTCCAAGGCACTCTCAGAATTTTCCTCCAACACCACAGTTCAAAAACATCTATCTTCCTTCGCTCAACCTTCCTTATGGTCCAGCTCTCACAGTCACAGGTTACTACAGGGAATACCATTGCTTTAACTATGCGGACCTTTGTTGTCAGTGTGATGTCTCTGCTCTTAACTATTTTATCAAGATTTGTCATTGCTCTCCTCCTAAGAAGTAGAAGTCTTCTGATTTCCTGGCTGCAGTCAGCATCTGCAGTAATCTTTGCGCCTAGAAATACAAAGTCTGTCACTGCCTCCACTTTTTCTCCCTCTATTTGCCAGTTATCAATCAAGCTGGTTGCCATAATCTTGGTTTTTTTGAGGTTTAACTGCAACCCAGCTTTTGCACTTTCTTCTTTCACCTTCGTCATAAGGCTCCTCAACTCCTCCTCGCTTTCAGCCATCAAAGTGGTATCATCTGCATATCTAAGATCGTTGTTTCTTCCAGAGATTTTAACTCTAGCCTTGGATTCCTCAAGCCCAGCACGTCGCATGATGTGTTCTGCGTACAGGTTGAATAGGTAGGGTGAGAGTATACAGCCCTGACGTACTCCTTTCCCAATTTTAAACCAGTCTGTTGTTCCGTGCTCTGTTCTTACCGTTGCTACTTGGTCGTTATACAGATTCCTCAGGAGGCAGACAAGATGACTTGGTATCCCCATACCACCAAGAACTTGCCACAATTTGTTATGATCCACACAGTCAAAGGCTTTAGAATAGTCAATAAAACAAGAATAGATGTTTTTCTGAAACTCCCTGTTTTTCTCCATTATCCAGAGGATATTGGCAATTTGGTCTCTAGTTCCTCTGCCTTTTCTAAACCCAGCTTGTACATCTGGCAATTCTCACTCCATGAATTGCTGGAGTCTACCTTGCAAGATCATGAGCATTACCTTACTGGCATGTGAAATAAGTGCCACTGTTCGATAGTTTGAACATTCTTTAGTGCTTCCCTTTTTTGGTATGGGGATATAAGTTGAATTTTTCCAATCTGATGGCCATTCTTGTGTTTTCCAAATTTGCTGGCATATGGCATGCATCACCTTGTCAGCATCATCTTGCAAGATTTTAAACAGTTCAGCTGGGATACCGTCGTCTCCTGCTGCCTTGTTATTAGCAATGCTTCTTAAGGCCCATTCAACCTCACTCTTCAGGATGTCTGGCTCTAACTCACTGACCACACCGTCAAAGCTATCTCCAATATTATTATCCTTCCTATACAGATCTTCTGTATATTCTTGCCACCTTTTCTTGATCTCTTCTGCTTCTGTTAGGTCCTTACCATCTTTGTTTTTGATCATACGTATTTTTCCCTGGAATTTACCTCCGATGTTTCTAATTTTCTGGAAGAGGTCTCTTGTCCTTCCTATTCTATTGTCTTCTTCCACTTACGCACATTGCTTGTTTAAAAATAATTCCTTATCTCTTCTGGCTAACCTCTGGAATTTTGCATTTAATTGGGCATATCTCCCCCTATCACTGTTGCCTTTTGCTTTCCTTCTTTCTTGGGCTACTTCCAGTGTCTCAGCAGACAGCCATCTTGCCTTCTTGGTTTTCTTTTTCTTTGGGACGTTTTTTGTTGCCGCCTCCTGAACAATGTTGCGAACTTCTGTCCATAGTTCTTCCGGGACCCTATCTACTAAATCTAGTCCCTTAAATATATTCTTCACCTCCACTGCTTATTCATTAGGAATATTTGTGAGCTCATATCTAACTGATCTGTGGGTCTTCCCTATTCTCTTTAGTCTGATTCTAAATTTTGCAATAAGAAGTTTGTGATCTGAACTACAGTCAGCTCCAGGTCTTGTTTTTACCGACTGTATAGATGTCCGCCACCTTTGGCTGCAAAGGATGTAGTCAATCTGATTTCGGTGTCGACCATCTGGTGAAGTCCATGTATAAAGTCGTCTTTTAGGTTGTTGGAAGAGAGTATGTCTATGAAGGTTCTCAGTCATCCAGGTGGAATGGTCTGTAGCTTGAATCATGTCAACTGGATTTCTATTTTCTCAGTGGAAACGTTTCACTCCTTTTCCAAGGAGCTTCTTCAGTCTGAGCAAAGTTGGTAAGGGAATCCTAAATATGTTTCTAGGTAGCTGTGTGACCTTACACCTGGGGTCATGGTTATATTGAGATGTTATTTTAAGTCCTTTTATTATCTAAAGGAGGATCGTTAAGATCACCATGCTGCTGTTGAGCTTGTGAAATGGTCCTAATCTTCCTAGGCACAGAAGACAGAGCCGGGAGAAAGATGGGAGAAAGATTGTGCCTGAGGCCCCCACCTCTATTCAAGGAAGGATTTTCCAAGTTGGCATAAATGGATTCCTTGACCCCTCTCTCAAACCACCTATCTTCTCTGTCTAAAATGTGAACATTAATGTCCTCAAATGAGTGTCCTTTTTCTTTTAAATGAAGATAAACTGCTGACTCTGGTCCTGTGGTGTTACTTCTCCTGTGTTGGGCCATCCTCCTGTACAAAAGTTGTTTGGTTTCTCCAATGTAGAGTTCAGAGCACTCCTCACTGCACTGGATTGCATAAACTACATTGCTTTTCTTGTGTTTTGGAGTTTGATCTTTGGGGTGTACAAGCCTCTGTCTCAGTGTGTTGATATTTAGGATTCCCTTACCAACTTTGCTCAGACTGAAGAAGCTCCTTGGATAAGGAGCGAAACGTTTCCACTGAGACAATAGAAATCCAGTTGACATGATTCAAGCTACAGACAGTTGGAAGAGAGTGTTTGTTATGCACAGTGAGTTGTCTTGGCAAAATTCTATCAGCCTATGTCCTGCTTCATTTTGTTCTCCCAGACCATGCTTGCCTGTAATTCCAGGTGTCGTCTGACTACCCACCTTAGCATTCCAGTCTCCTGTAATGAAAATAACATCTCTTTTTGGTGTATTATCCAGTAGGTGCTGCAGATCCTCATAGAACTGATCTACTTCTGCTTCTTCAGCATCTGTGGTTGGGGCGTATATTTGGATCACTGTGATATTAAATGGCTTACCCTGAATTCAAATTGAGATCATTCTATCATTTTTTTGGATTGTATCCAAGCACTGCTTTAGCCACTTTATTATTAATTATGAAGGCTACTCCATTTCGTCTGTGGTCCTCTTGTCCACAGTAGTAGATCTGGTGGTCATCTGATGTGAAGTGGCCCATTCCAGTCCATTTCAGTTCACTGACACCTAAAATGTCTATATTCAATCTTGACATCTCACCAATAACCACATCCAATTTGCCCTGGCTCATAGATCTTACATTCCAGGTTCCTATGGTGTGTTGATCTTTAGAACATCGGATTCGTTGTTCACCACCAGCACCATCGGCCGCTAGCCGTCCTTTCGGCTTTGAGCTAGCTGTGTCATCACATCTGGGGCTAGTTGAAGTCATCCTCTGTTCCTCCCCAGTAGCATTTTGACCTTCTTCCGACCTGGGAGTCCCATCTTCCGATGGTATACCGACATATCTCTGGTTGTACTGATCCATTTAGTTTTCACGGCAAGAATACTGGGGTGGGTTGCCATTACCTTCCCCAGGGATCGTATTTAGTCTGACCTCTCTGCCACGACCTTCCCGTCTTGGGTGTCCCTTCACAGTTTAGCTCATGGTTTCATTGAGGTGCTCAAGCTCCAGCACCATGACAAGGTAACGATCTCCTTTGCTGGAGTTTATTGATGATACTTATTCCCAAATCAATGGATGGCCATATTCATCATATTGATGATACCTATTCCCAAATCAATGGATGACCTTACCCAATGGTTACATATACGGTATATGTTAAATAAAAAGGGAGAGAGAGTTGAGCCCTGTGGCACCCCACAATTGAGAGGTTGTTGGAATGATCTCTCACCTCATCAACAGAGATTGGAACTGGCTATAGAAAAATGTATCCCAATCCCTGAAGCTGGCCCAATAGGATACCATGGTTGACTGTACTGAAAGCTGCTGAGAGGTCAAGGAGAACCGGGATGGATGCACACACCCCCCCAATTCTGGCTCTGTCACAAGTCATCGACAAGCACAACCAATGCTGTTCCCAGCCTGAAACCCAGCTGAAACAGGTGAAGATAATCCACTTCCTCCAGGGTATCTCACTGCATTCCAGGTGAGATGGAACCACTTTGATATTAACTAGTTCAAAGAAAGACTCAAAAATGCTCCAAAGGATAATGTAGTAAACATTCGTATATGGTCTTTGGCTGAAGTTTACTATCAGCAAGATAACATATACCAAATCTCCAAATAAAAACAGCATTGTTTAATTATATATGTGGTATCAGCATAATACTTCATATAGCCCTGGTATTTCTGTTATTTGGCTGTTAAAGCCTATCACCTTCACTTAAAAACAAAAAATGGGAAACTTAGTACAAATGTCCTAACAAAGAAACAATTTGGCAGTGTCTTTGTTGAAGCCCTGTGCAGAGTAGATTGATATGCCATTAGAATATTAGATAATTCCTTTTTCCAGTTTCTCTTTTCACAGCATGCAGCCTACAGAAGGTTTTCCCCCCCAAATAGTGATGAACATATTCTATCATCCTATTACTCTTAGAATAGTAAGGAGAAGCATGGAGCCAGTTTGGTCTAGTGGTTAAGGCAACAGGCTAGAAACCAGGAGACTGTGAGATCTAGTCCTGCCTTAGTCATGAAAGCCGGCTGGGTGACCTTGGGCCAGTCACTCTCTCTCAGCCTAACTTACCTCACAGGGTTGTTGTTGTGGGGAAAAGAGGAGGAAGGAGTATTTTGTATGTTCACCACCTTGAGTTATTTGTAAAAATAATAAAGGCGGGATATTAAATAAATAAATAAATAAATAAATAAATAAATAAATAAATAAATAAATAAATAAATAAATAAATATTAAATAAAATGCCATGAGACTGGAAAAAAGCTGAAACATAAGTTGAAACATAAACTGTGGGGCATTATCTTTAACCAGATGAGCAAAAAATGAGCAAAAATGTTTTAAGCACATGTTTGTTGTTTTGACCCAACAATATCAATACCCAATTTGATCCTAGGAAAGGATGACAGTAGAAGAGAACATAGTGTAAAGATGGTGTTTGCACACAAATAGCACAGTTCTTGATAAAGTGTTTAACATCTGAGCTCATATTTGGAACAGCCAGCAAAATTTAACATGCAGAACTTGTTTGGTTCATATCATGCCTTGATGCATCTCATGATCTTACTTTAACAATTTATACATTTTAGATTCAGATATAACAATCCACTCACTCCACAAGAGACCATGTACAGTAAGTTCAGTAGCAGTGTGCTAACTAGCTGCAATGGAGCAGGAATTGCTGGTTGCCCTTTGCTATGTTGAGTGATATCCCCTAGTCCGATGAAAGCATTGTTGCTGAGAAACAAGTTTACTTTTAATGATAATGCCTCAAAATCTAGCATACCTAAATCAGCAACCCAATAAACATATTCCTCCACCAATGTTTGAACCTAAATCTGGTATGGAATATGATAAGGAATTAGGCAAGTTCTTTTTTCCAGAAATGTGTTGCACAATAAGATTGTAATCTCTAACTGAGACACATAATGTAAAGTAGCAAATGGTGTTTTTAAATGGTTGAAGCATATATACAGTATGAGTGGTTCAGGATCCATCAGCAGCACACATGGATGTCCCCAGAGATAAACATTGAAATATTCTATAGCCCATACATATTCCAGTGTTTCATGCTCAGTTTGTGAATCGCTGTGTTCCACTGAAGAAAATGAACAGTTGGGATATGCAGTAGGCTTCCTGAGTCTGTAACAAGATGGAATCTTATGTTCCTTTGTTAATGTACCCTGCAGTTGATGAAATGTGGAGTCTGCTGATGTAAGCCAGTGCCAAGCAACTCCTTTTCTAATCAGCAGGTACAGCAGTTGTGAAGAATCTGCACTATTAGGAATAAATTTTATGAGATGCCCCCAGGTGGTTAGAAGAAAGCAACAAATCCAGATTCTCATGGCTTGTGTTTCAGTCCTCTTTTATGGAAGTTCTCTAAAACTGAAACCACTCTATTACAGAACTCTTCAATGTCCATATATTAGACAACACCAAGAATCCCCTGCAAGATAGAGTCCATAACTTTTCAATAAGCCTCAGAGGCACTTGAGAATCCCAATGGAATTTTATGGAACATACTGTGTATCAACCATAGTAGGTTATAGATTCCAGTGCCAATTCTACTTGCCAAAAACCTTGGGGGGGGGGGTTTCTAAATTTAGCAAACATCCATGTACCTTGCATATTTGTGCTTTCATATACTACAATTCCATTCTACGATATTTTGTCTTATTTAGCATTCACAGCTTCTCCCAAGGCATATGGTATATGTCTCAGGTTCTGTGCAAGAGGAACAATAGTCTCATCCACTGTAACTTTGTGAGAATATTCAGTAATTTCTCCAAGCCCTTTAAACAAGAAGTTGTACTACTCCACCAGCTGATCCATTTGACACTGAAAATTAGTGGTGGCACTTGTAATATGGTTCAGAGACTCCTTTCTGAAATATATGGAGGGCAAAAGTAGCTTTTTGGCCAAGAAGTGGCTCCAGATCCCCTTTGATAGCATATGCAAAATCATCAACCACATTTTGGGTTTTTTTGTTTTTGTTTTGTTTTTTGCAACTAATTGCACTGTGAAATAACCCAAACATGTTTGGGTTGGCAGCCTTACTGCAGATAAAAAACATGTTGTCAGACTTACTATAGCTTAGGGGTGGGGGTGGGAGTGGGCAACTACTTTAATTCCTTACTTGCATATACTGCAATACTAAAGTCTGCTGCAAATAAAGTTCTGGGCACTCCCACTATCAATCACCATCCCTAGTTGATTACTTTTTCTTCAGAATCCACCTAACACCCATCACATTTGTTTCATATGCTAGTTATGAGATTCATCCCTGGCTTTTTTGCAGGAAACCCAAGATAAATGTCTTTTTTCTTTTATTCTTTTTTAATATAAACAGGTAGTGTTCAGTGTACTGCATTGTCCTCTGGAATGATGCAATAATACACAGGAATTTCTGCTTGTGATTGATTTGAGTCCAGGAACACTGTGTTCCCAGATACCTTTGACCAGCCTTTTTGCCACCTTTTACTGATTAACAGAGTAAATGGAGGTGTAAATAAAGATGCTACTCATTGCTGCCATTAAGCAACACTCTTAGAATTTTTATATAATCTGCTTTACCCAATGTCAGTTCTCCATGCTGCAGATATTTATCATACAATGTTTTGTCAATATATTTTCCCAGCACTTGATCACCAATCATATCTGCTTCTAAGTCTCCATATTCACATGGTTTCGCTTAAGTCCCTAAGTGCATTATTCTATGTCAAAGTTTAAACCAGTGCTTTAAGATTTTGGCCGGAGGAATTCTGGGAGTTGAAGTTCACACATCTTAAAGTTGCTGAGGTTGAGTAACACTGGTTTAAACCATTCCATTCCAACATTTCTGCATGGAGTGAAATGTTTATCTAAAACAGCTTTAGTGTATGAAAAGATACCTTTTGCTCCTAGTAAACTGGAGCTCCCAAGCAGTGCAGCAGTGTAGCTCTTTGATCAGCATCTTCCTCCTTGCCTATTTTGATAGCTATTTCACAGAATGTAAAGGTGTCAGTCAACAGCTTGTACATTGCATTCGGTTCATCTGAATTCATATTCAGAAGTTGGGAAGCAGCAAGACCAGTGTGAGCCATGCTTTCATGCTGTTTCTTCATCTCCAGTTTCTTAACCATAGATTCCAGAGGAAGCCATAATTGAAAACTCTTTATTATATAACAGTTTTAGAATAGCACTTTCAAAGCTGTCCATTTTTGTCTCTGTCTCTCATTCCTCTCCTAAATCCTTCTTCTTTCTGTCTGGCTGTAAAGCATTATAGCATTACACTACTACACTATTATTTCACCATCATGTAACAACTGCACACCCTTTGGAACATCATTCCCCTCAGAGATAAGATTGGCCTTGACCCTATTGACCTTCCAGAAATCCCTTAAAACTTGGTTTTGTCAGCAGGCTTGGGGATCCTATGGAAATAGGGAGCCTGTGAAATGGTTATATTTTATGTAAGATTTTGAATGCACTCTCTTATGGTTTTATTTATGTTTATGCTTTTTAATTGCTTTAATGGTTTTTAACAGTTTTGTTTAAATTGTGTGTGCCACCCAGAGTCACATACTTAAGATGGGCAGTTAGATAAATTTGATAAACAAACAAACAAACAAACAAACAAATATCCCTTTCAGGTGGGTTGGGAGACAAAGCGTTTTTATTTATTATTCACATTTCTATCACCGCCCATCTCCCCCAAAAGCAAATTTTTGTTGCTTCAAGATTGTTCACAGCTGGGGAAGAACACCGGTGAATGGCATACTTCACATTCATCTATTAGTCAGTTGGCAGGACTGCACTCAGGTTATTCCCTGCCTGCTCTATGCATTATAGGGTCTGAAGAAGTGAAGTTTATAGTGAGTTGGCTTCAGACTGATTAGGCGAGTGGTGTGATAGTGCCTATATTTCAATTAAGGTACTGATACAGAAACTGCAAATTTACTTACTCTATTGGACACATTTCCCCCCATCCTTCAATATGGACTGTTTGGTTGAATGAACCTTGACCTGATAAAACAGTATTATGAAAAGGAACAGAGTCATTAATTCACTATTGTAGAGCTGCAATAATTATTTCTACAAAATTATCCCACCTAGGATTCAAATCCTGAGGTGATAAATTCTGTCAGATTGCCAGCCTAGAATTGGCTCCTCAGCTGTTAAGTTTTTCCCTTTGGAATTTACCTCCAGCCATAAAATGCCCTTGTTCTGTTCTTGCTTCGGTTTCATCTGATGATTAGTTCTCTAAATAAATGGGCAGGTACTTAGCTTTTCCTCACCCAGGTGCTTAATTAAATTGTCAGGTTAACATTTTACGTGGATGCATTGTCCAGTGGGTTAATCAGCAGAGGCTCCCTCATGCTTGCGAAGCTGCATCAATATTTCATTCCACAAAAATGAATCTCAGGCACCACAAAACCTTCCCTTTCAGGTGATATAGGAAAATTCAAAAGCAAGAACCACTTTGAAAAGGATCTCCCAGAATATAAACAAATAGAATCATAGAATTGGAAGGAAGCATTGAGTCCAACTAAATACAAAAAGTTCAGTGGGAGGAGGAGGGGGGGGAGGAGGGGGAGGAGGAGGAGGAGGAGGAGGAGGAGGAGGAGGAGGAGGAGGAGGAGGAGGAACCTTATTCTGGCAAGCACTAAAGGCAGCTATCAATAAAAATAAAATTAAAATTAAAAACACAGATTAAAACGAACAACGATATAATCTAACAAAAACCTGGTGAAAGAGATGCATCTTTATAGATTTTCTAAGCTCTGAGAAAGTGGGAACAAAATGCAACTTCTGAAGAATTCTATTCAATAGCCAGGAAACAGTGCAGGAGAAAGCTCCTTCCTGCATGCTAGAAAATCAACCCTCTCGCAGCCAGAACAACTTTGAAAAGGCCTCTCTTTGTCAGTCTTGACAACTGTAAAGTGCCATTACTGGTATGGCAGTCCCGAAGCTGTTTAGGATATTCAAAGTAAGTACAAGCATTTTAAATTGTCACTGGCAAGCAACCAGCAACCAATGAAGATCTTTTATAGAGCCATCAATTGTTCCCAGTAGCTTGTATTGGCTAACAGCCTAGATTCAACAGGTTGTACCAACTGCAGCTTCTTGACATTTTCAAGAATACCTTGTGTAGAATTCAGCTTCCGGGTGACTAGAAACTAGACGTCTCTGAAAGAGCTGAGACGACGCAGCAATGACTGACAGACCAGCAGTAAGCTCAGTCCAGCGGAACCCCTCTGGATAAGAAGAGGACAAGAGATTTCCCACTTGCACTCCGGATGGCTGCTCCTCACAAGAAGAGACTGCAGGATAGTGATCATCCCGTAGGTCTGAGTGCTGGGAGATGAGAGAAGTCATCAAGCTCTCAACCACGATGGACCCTTTTAAGGACACTGAGTTTGACCACCTCTCTCTCTCTCTCTCTCTCTCTCTCTCTCTCTCTCTATATATATATATATATATATATATATATACACACACACACACACACACACACACACACATATGTTTGTGTGTGGGTATAGGTAAAGGTAAAGGTAAAGGTAAAGGTAAAGGTAAAGGTAAAGGTAAAGGTAAAGGTAAAGGTAAAGGTAAAGGTAAAGGTTCCCCCCACACATTTGTGCAGTCGTGTCCAACTCTAGGGGCCGGTGCTCATCTCCGTTTGTTAGCCGAAGAGCCAGCGTTGTCCGAAGATGCTTCCATGGTCATGACACACACGGAACGCTGTTTCCTACCCACCAAAGTGGTACCTATTCATCTACTTGCATTTGCATGCTTTCAAATTGCTAGGTTGGCAAGAGCTGGGGCGAGTGCGGGAGCTCACT
Source organism: Charina bottae (assembly GCA_023362775.1). Taxonomy (NCBI): domain Eukaryota; kingdom Metazoa; phylum Chordata; class Lepidosauria; order Squamata; family Charinaidae; genus Charina; species Charina bottae. The sequence goes on along the minus strand of JALMGJ010000006.1, from coordinate 36,640,412 downwards.
CCGTCATGCGGGACTAGGGATTTGAACCTCCAAACTTGCGATCTTCCGATCGAGAAGCCTGGTGTCTTACCCGCTGAGCCGCCATGCCATACACACACAAACACACACACACAGACACACTGTATATATATATAATTTTATTTAAAAAATTTAAAAAGGAAGATAAAAACTAATACAAATTAATATAAAGTAAGAAAAGGAAAGGCAAGGAAAAAGAAATAAATCAAAGAGAAAGCTAAAAGTGCAAGAAAGGGAAAAAAGGGTAAAAGAAAAATAGAAAAGAAAGAAAAAAAAGGTACAAAGGAGTGGCTTCCAATCTTCTTTACAATTATAATTATAACATGACTCTCTTCTTTCTATAATCTATCCTATCCTATAATCAAAACCATAAATCATAAGTTTATTTTTTTCTGTTTCATGCAAAAAGTCCATAAGGGGTTTCCAATCAGCAATAAACGTAGATATTATCTATTCTCTGATCAAAGAAGTCAATTTAGCCATCATCTTCACTAACCATTCTTCCACTGTGGGTAATGCCAAATCTTTCCATCTTTGAGCATACAATAATCTCGCTGCAGTTATCATATACAAAAACAAAGTTCCATGACTTTTTCCAACTGTTTGTTCATCAATCCCAAGAGAAAAACCTCTGGCCTCAATTGTATATTAATCTTTAAAATCCTCTGAATCTGTGTGTGTATTTGAACCCAAAATTTTCTAGCTTTTTTACACATCCACCAAGCATGACAAAATGTCCCTTCTTGTTCACATTTCCAACATAAATTTGAAGTTCCTTTATACATTCTAAACAATTTCTTGGGAGAGAAACATAACTAACCTGAAAGCAATAATCTCTGCACCTGTAAAAGTATTTTTTGAAGATTATAAAGAAGTGAAATATGTGACAGACAACAATATGGAAGAATTTATGGGCAGACAGGATGAAGAGGGCATACAAATTTTAGCTGATGGAGAAATATTGGAAAATAAAGAAATTGAAGATTATAAAACAGAGACAGATTATAAGACAGTCAGAGTGGAAATACAAAGTATAAACCAAGAGATGAAAAAGGACCTGGGCAAGAACTTTTTCTAGATTTACAAAAGAGGATTTCTAAAACCTTGAAGAAATCTTTGACATGGGAGAAAGTCTGAATGGAGATTCAATCCTACGACAGCAACTTGATGAATTAAAGGTTAAGATTGCCAGAAGCAAAAGAAAGGAATATAAAGTTGTCTTGTTTGATCAGGGTTAAAATAAGAAATATTTTTATAAAATTCTGGAAACCCTTTATGGACTTTTTGCTGATATTTGAACAGAAATGACAATGGTTTTTCAATTTGTGAATTTAAATATTCTTTTTTTCCCCTCTCTCTTTCCATTTTTCTTTTTTTTTTCTTTTTCTTTTTTGCATTTTGCATTTCTTTTCTTTTCTTTTTCCTGATTTCAGTTTGTATTATCTTTTAGTATTGTAAAACTCTTTAATAAAAATTTTAAAAAATATCTTCATGTAGAGTTGCTGCACTAATCAAGATAGGATGTAATTAAGGTGTAGTTAACTGTTACTAAATCTGACCAACTCAGGAAGTGTAGCAACTGGTGCTCTAAATATAATTGCACAAAGTCATTTCTTGCCAAAATCCAATAACAGCTGAGGATCAATAAGTGCTCCCAGGCCATGAACCTGTTTTTCCAGGAAGAAAGAAACCCCATCAAAACTGGCTGAACTATTCAATTTTGAAGTGTTCTGTTCTTAACTAGTCTGTCCTGAACCTCAGGCTGCTTCCCTGTAACTGAAATTCATTGTTCTGCATCTTGCACTCTGGAATGATAGAGAATACATCTTTATCTTCTTCTATGTGACTTCCTTTCAAGAATTTTAAGAGAGCTATCATATTCTCCCTCCCTTCAAGGCTAAACATTTCCCATTTTTTCTAACCATCTTCATAAGGCTTAATTCCAAGTCCCTGGTTATCGTCATAGCCTTTCTCTCAACCTGTTCCAGTTTGTCTGAATAGCTAGTATCCAGAAATGGACAAAATAGCCCAAGTTATGTCAGACCAACAGAGAATAAAGTGGAACTATTATTTATCATGATTTTGGATCTGTTGTTGCAGCTAACATTATCCTTCCATTTTTAGCCTCATCACCTTACTAACTCATATTTGGTTTGCAATCTGTCTAATTTTTTTTCACAAATGTTATTACTCCAGCTATCCCCCATTCTCTGCATGTGCATCTGTCTTCTATTTTAGAAGTAGAGAACTTTGTGTCTATTAAATTTTCAGCACAATTATCAATCTAATTTGAAATTTTATTTCTCTTCTAGAGTATTAGCAATCCTACCCAATTTTACGTAATTGGCAAATTTGATAACCATTCCTGTGTCAGAATAGTAAAGCAAAGCACTGTCTACCGTGTCATGTAATTTTTCTAGGTGTACAAATATACTTGGAAGATGATAGTTTTCACACAAGTGCAGAGTTTCTCATGTTGGGATGGGAGGGAGTTGAAATGGGATAAGCAGAGGGCAGGAAGAGAGTGCTGTTGATAGACTTTTGGAGATAGAGAAAAAGAAAATAATGGCTGGCAAGCTAAGGTGTGCCAAGGTGGGCAAAGACCATTGAAAATATCAGAGGACCAGACTTCAAGGTATCATGTCTTCTCTGTATAGATGCCAGAGGGAGTAAAGGATCAGAAAAAAGAATAGCCTCATTTTACTAGCCATGAAAAATTTCCAGCTAAATATAATAAATGCCCTTGATTAACTCTAAGAGGGGAAATCTAGCCATAGTTACATTTTAGAATAGACACTCTGACACAGTAGCAGAAAGCAGAAATAGACACTCTGACACAGTAGCAGAAACATTTGCTTTGCAGGCAAGGAGCTAGTTAATCACTGAATGGTAGGTAGCCATTACATAATTTATTATTTTTTTACTTCATGCAAAGGTTGACTTTGAAATCAACCACAGACAGAAAGGCAGAGATTGGTTAATCTGCTTATGCTAAATGCATGATCAGCCTTGCAGGGATGAAAGAGAAACCAATTCTTTCCATCTTTGATACTGTATATCTCATGAATTAAGAAAAAAAAATAGTTCACAGGACAGTCTTTACTTGCTGGGCTTTATCTGGCTAGATCTTGAGAATCTAGTGCCCAACACAAAGAATGACAATTTCCTCTACTTTTTTACTGAAATCATTAATAAAAATGTTTAAAAGTGCAGGGCCCAGGACTAAAGTTTGTGGCACCCCATACAATATTTAATTTAGTCTGCTTGATTATCATTCATAGAGTGTGATTTTTGAGCCAGCTATGGATTCACCTAATTGCCATGCCATTTACCCCACACTTAACCAGCTTGCATATCAGAATGTAATGAGGATTTTTTAATCCTCATTTTAATGTCCATAAGAGGATTTTTGTTAAATGCTTTGTTGAAATCAGGATATGCACAATCTACTAAAGAAGTTACCCACTGAAAAAATGAAATGAAATAAGCCTGGTAAAGACTTGTTCTTTATAAATCCATGCTGATGCCTGGTACTCACTGCATTATTTTCAGTGTGTTTATAGGTTGCTTTCTTTGCTATCTACTCTAGGACCTTACCAGGTATTAATGTCAGACTGCTGGTAAGTGATTCAAAAGAGTCTCCTTGTCCTTCTATTTGAAGATTGTAGGCAATATTTGTCATCCTCCAGCCATCTGGCATTTCATCACTTCTCCAGGATTTCTCCAAGATTACACATAAAGATTGAACCAAACCATCAGCTAGATCCTTCAGGATGCAAGACATCTGGTCCTAGAGATTTAAACTCATCCAGAGTAAATACATATTCTCTGACCATGTTTCTGTCAGTCACAAGCTTCGCCCTGCCTTTTCATCCTGCTCTTCACAGTTATCAGTGGCACATATATTCTTTTTCCAAAAAAGATTGAACAGTAGAATATATTTAATCTTTTCTTTTTATTCTAGCATATTTGAAGGAGCTCTTTTCCTTGTTCTTAGCTTCTTTTACCAAACTCAGCTCATTCTGAGCTTTAGCTTTCCTGACTCTTTCTCCACAGCTCCTGTCTATACTTTTTCTTGGTGACTTGTCCCTCTTTCCATTTCCTGTATTTCCTCCCCCCCCCCCAGATCTTCAGTAAGCTTCTAGTATAGCCACATTGGCATCATCATCATCATCATCATCATCATCATCATCATCATCTTAAATTTATTATAGCTGCCAAATCCAGTAGACTCTGGGTAGCATAGCTTACAAAATACAAAGATAATAAACAGTTTAAAATATACAACACCATGGGCAGCCTGGACTAAAACAATCTTAACACTAACAAACCACACCAGCCCCCCCCCCCAAACACACTAACCCAGGCCTGAGACCAAAGTCAGGTCTTAGGAGCTTTCTGGAACTCCAGGAAAGAGGGCATTGTCTGTATCTCTGGAGGGATGCTCTTCCAGAGGGCTGGGGCTGCAACAGAGAAGGCACACTTCCTTGGTCACATAAGATGACAACATTTAATAGAAGGGACCTGGAGCGTACCCATTCTGCCAGAACGTACCAGGTGGGCAGGCAGAAACAACTGAAGATAGGCAGTCCCTCAGATATCCAGGCCCTATGACATGAAGGGCTTTATAGGGACCGGCACCTTGAATCTCACCTGGAAGCCAACTGGCAACCAATTCAGCTTGCATAGCAGCAGTGACACATGAGCTTACCGAGAAATACCCGTTACTGCTCATGCCATTGTATTTTGTACCAGCTGTAGCTTCCAGATGGTCTTTAAGGGCAGCCCCACATAAAGCACATTGCAACAATCCAGTCATGAGGTGACCAGGGCATGAGTGACTGTCTGTTATTCTTCTTGTGTTTCTTCTGCTTCTACCAATTTCTTCATTAGAATTGTTTGCAATTGTGCCTTAATATTTCCTTTTTAGAAATCTCACCCACCTTGAGCTTTGATTACCTTTGGCTTTTCCTGCTATGTAAAATGGGAGACCCTCTGTTGTTAGATTATCTATCCTTGGAGGGAGCTGAGAAGCATCCATAGTTCTTCATATTTGATTGGACCATTGATGTTGGGAGAGGGCCACTGAACCTTTCACACCTTGTTCTTTCCCTGTGGCTGTCAGGGACCAAGGGAGTAAATGGGTCTGGCGGCAGCAGCTTGAGGCTTCTTCTTCTGCTCTTGCACCAATCTCAATAAACCTTACAGCCTCAGCTGTTAGTATATAAGCCCCGTCCTTCTCTCTGAGTAAGGCTTTTAAATATGAGGAGCCAGCTATCTTCTCTGCCTGAGCAATGAGATGAGTCCCAGCCACGCAGCATAAAAAGTTTTTTTTTGGGGGGGGAGAGCACTGGTACATTATGCTTGTGTGGTATCTTAGGCAAAATAAAATGTAGCCCCCCCAAGTTTTGATGCAAAAAAAAAATTGACGCTCCCCCTGCCCTCTTAGCCCCACATGGTATCCCCCTACTTTCTGAGGAGGAAAAGGGGTCTGGCCACTCCAACGCCAGTACAAAAAGGGGGGGCTGAACTCAGGCCCAGGTGCCCCCAGTTGATGCTCTTCATGGGTCCCCCAAGTGGTGCCTGCCTGCCTTTTCCATCCCTCTGTCTCAACGCCAGACCTGCTGCTGCCGCTGCTCTCGCCACCACCACCTGTGGCTGCTCTTTTGCCAGCTCTGGTCAAGGAGGGAGATGGGCAGCCTCGGGTGGGTGGAGCTCAGCAGGGGCAGGCAAAGGTGGGGCCGAGCCCAGACTGCCTCTGAGCATGGGCAGAGCACCGAGGGGCCTCACCAGACAGGTGACACATTCTGCAGCTTAACGCCCCACCCCCAGCAGACTGCGAAATGGTGCTTGGGCACCCATGCCTCTGAGAGCATTCAGAGGACTCCCCATTCCCCCACCCTACCCCTTGTCTCCAGGAGTAGCTCTGAGGTTTTGCTACCAGACATGGGACAGGAAAGGGTCACCTCCATCTCGTCGCTGGTCAGGTGGGTGGGGCCCCAGAAACTGAATTTTGGGGGGCCTCTTTTTGGGGGGGGCAGACAAATGCCTAATTTGCCAATGGTATAACGCACCACTGTGGGGGAGTCTATTTATACAGGCCTGATAAGGGTAATTCCAGCAGGCACTTCCTCTGCAGGCTTTCTGTGTCATCCTCTGCTGTCTGCCGTCTCCCTCAACTTTCTCCTACCCTCCAACCCCTTTCTTCAGAACAGCCATTATGCTTAGCAAGCACTGAGTCTGCAGGCACTTACAGTCTGGAACTGTGGCTTACAAGGGGGCTGGGGTTTTTCCCTCACTACATTCCCCATTCTAATTCTATCCCAGCATTGCATTTAAACCTATAGTGGTGAACATTTACATGCCTATGTTTATTTTTTATATCTCATCTTTTCTTCAGGAGCTGAAGGAGGCTTTTATGCGAGTTCCCCTTGAGAGTCCCCTTACTCCACAACAGTAATCCTGTTAAGTTGATTGAGTGAGAGATAGTGACCAGTCTAAAGTCACCCAGTGGATGAACCTGGATCTTCCTTGTCCAGTTCCAACATCTTAACCACTATGCTGCACTGGCTTTCGTATTGTACAACAAATAATAGCTTTGGGATTGGGGGAAGAGCAGCACATTTTCCCTTATCCAGCTATATATAAAAAAGTGAGGCTATCCACAGACTGATCTGAAGTCAGCCCATTCCCAGCTGAGGCAACAGATACTGACATCTTGGCAATGTTTCTGCTGAATACAGGAGGATACAATGAAGAGAAACTGAAGAAAGATTCTGATGCTGCTCATTTTATTGAGACGCATGTTTTGAATGATGAGAGATCAAACCAGAATGCCATTAAAATCTACTGACTGCCAAGTCCTTCAGAACAGCTGGCTCTGGTCTTTCAGAGCAATGCACATTCATTCATGCAAAGGAATAATAGTAAAAGCAAACTCATGAAGGGAACAGGAGAGATGAAAAACAGGTTTGTTTCCATCCAGCCTGATCTCAGCCTGAAGTTGTGATAAGAAGCTTCTGGTTTTTTGCCAAGCATAATTTGAAGTGATGTTTATTAATGCTGAGCAGAAACCTCATCCCACCCCATTCATTGCAGATGGTACCGTATAAATAGAGATGGGACAGGGGGAGAGGGGGAGAGAGAATAATAGTTTCATCCACTTTCTCAGAACACCTGAAAAATTCACCAAAATTTTGAACTCTACTTCTACTTTTACTTTGCCACCAACAACAGCAACTAGCAGCAGAAACTCTTTGAATCATCATCACCTTAAAATTTGTCTCATTTTCCTGCCCTACTTCCACATCACTGATACTATTGTTAATGCTAGATTTTAAAATGTGCTTTTATTTAAAAAAAAACACTTTCTTTTTTGTTTTAAACTCAAACACAGGATACATCTTTGAAATAAACAAATGAAGAAGCTGGAGTGGAGACGGAGCCCTAAGAGCAGAAGGAACTAGGAGAAACAGCCAGGGCAGTGTTTCCCAGCTGGTACCTCCCAGGTGTGTTGGACTGCAACACTCATCACCACTGGCTGAGTTTCAGCCTAACATATCTGGAAAGCTCCAAGTTGGAGAAAGCTAAGCTCAGGTGACCAACAATTCCTGTCTTAAATCTGGAAGGGGAAAGGTGGTATATGATGCTCTGATGGGTGACAAAATAATAAGACGTGTTACACAAAGACACTGATGTGCAGTGGTTAATCAGAACACTTCAGTGCCCTGGGTACGGCCATGGAATTCTGAAAGAAGGTGAGCTTGACTGAAAATCTGAAAATCTAAAAATCTAAAAACAAAGCTGCCATTAGTTACTTGGAAGACTCATTGAACTATGCCTAATGCAATCCCCAGTGGGGGGTGTCAAAAAACCCACATGATGTTGTCGTTGATCAGCATGTCATATTACAAGAACCACAAGCACAGGAAGGCACACTGACATTCTGAGAACAGCTGGTATGTAATGCTCTTTTTCAAAGACATGCACAGCTTTTGCCAAGTATTAATTAATTTCCATAATGCCCTGGAGAGCTCAGATTGGAAGGTAGATATTGTTAAACATATTTTAAAGATGGTGAGAGGGAATGAGAAAGGCTTCACCTGATTTGCCCAAAGCCATTCAATATATCAAGAGCAGAATTGCAGCAGGACTTCAAGGCTTCCTGATGCCAAATCTTGTACTAATTTGTATAAAGAGCAATAATGTTTGTTCTTATTTAATGTTAGCCATCATCACTCTTTATAGGCATTTTAAGTTCACCGCACTCCTTATCACAGGAAAAACATTTTTCAAATATTTATAGTGTCAGATGCAGGAGGGTGGAAACAGAATACACTTATGAAGGTGAATTCATTTCCAATATCCTCAGTATAATCAAGAAGTACAATTTGTCTCTGCTTAATTAGCATCACCATACTCTAAAAGTATATTGCAGAGCTGGAAGAGAGACAGAAAAAAACAACCAAAGGTTAGAATTTTATTTTTTGTTAGGAGCCAACTCAAAGCATCTAGGATTTTTTTTAAAAAACAGTTCACTAAAGAAAAACATGATGGAAGCTGTGGTGCTGAAAAATTAAATAGAGACATTATGAGAGGAGGCAATTTCTTCTGTTTCTCTTGAATCTACTGTGAACAAAGTTCATTGAATAATCCTGTATTTAAGTATTGTAAAAGGAGAGTCTATACTGTATGATGTAGTGCTCTAGTCCCCTCTTAACCCACGGACTCACTGGATAACTTGGGGTTATCATTGCATCTTAGCCCAAACTATCTCATTCAATTACATGATAAAATGAGATCTCTTAAGATTTTAGAGGGAAGCAGGATATAAATGCATCATCATTATCATGAATAGCTTATCAGGATTTTAAGGCCAGGACCACAGAAGTCTAAGAAGGATTTTGAGGGAATCGGGACCTTGTGCTAACATGTAGGAAGTAGAGAGACCCTTGGTCACACCAAAATAGGTTAAATTGGCATATCAAAGGAATGTTAATTATGAAGAAAAAATAAGGAGTTATGTCCTTAGATATAACTAGTTCCTCCAAAAAAGATTCCTCTTCCCCCCCTCCAAAATTACCTGTGAATGGGGAGGGGGGTGCCATCTTACATTTTCTGAGAACATAGTAATAGGATTATGTTGAAAGCCAAAAAATGATGCAAATAGCTGTGAGGGGAGCAGGAGAAAGCAAAAGCTGCTGACAGAGTTTCAGGGGAAATGGAGACAACTCTACTCATCCTGCCTACTTCTTCCTGACCCCATATATAGAGGTGAACATTTGCAGTCGAGAGTTCCCTCACGTCTCGGAAGGTCTTCATACAAATGAGGACTCTGGAAAATCAGGATCTTCAATCAGTGGACAGTCACCATGGTTACCATTGCTAACACTTACCCCCCCTTTATACAGGGGTAGAGAATAAGGTTAGTGTTTTGTCTGAACAGGACTACAAGTCCCCAGTCTACTTACTTGGGAGTAAAGGTCACTAGACTCAGCAGGTGAAAATACCTAGCTCATCTTAAAAATGCTAAGCAGGATCAGACCACCAGGATATCCCATGGCTGTGCACTAGCCTGGGAAGTCAGAGCAAATATTTTAGCACAGGGGTCCCCAACTTGTGGGCCATGGCCCACTAGTGGGCCGCGACCTGTTAGGAAGTGGGCCGCACAGCAGGAGGTGAGCGGTGGTGTCAGGAACGAGCCTGTCCCTGCCGCCATGAGTCGGAGGAAGAGCAGCCAGTAGCAGGAAGAAGCTGGGAAGGCGCAAAGACAGAGCCTGAACTGGAGTAGCTGATTAGTGGGGACCCTGCAGGGGAAACACCTCCACCTATCAGCGCACAGCAAAGAAGGATGGAGAGGCGGGCTGAGGGGCACGAGGCCCGATTGGCCCTGCTCGCAAACCCCGACCCCCATCTGCGAGATTGGCTCCTGCCTGCAAACCCTGCCCCCCGGTCCATGCGATTGGCTCCCGCCTACAAACCCCTCCCCCGCCTGCAACCCCCCGTCTCCATGATTGGCTCCCGCCTGCAAACCCCTCCCCCCTGTCCACAAGATTGGCTCCCGCCTGCAAACCCCTCCCCCCGGTCCGTGGAAATATTGTCTTCCACAGAACTGGTCCCTGCTGCCAAAAAGGTTGGGGACCCCTGTTTTAGCAGATGGGAATGGCAAAGCTCTGTTGCTGGGGAGTTTTTTTTCCATGTAATCACCAGGAGTTGAGCTCAACTTAAGGGACTTCACCTAAAAGAACTACTCACTTGGATTTTACTATAGATTAAGTTTTCTTGTATTCAATACTCGTGTATTCAAGAATACACAGAAGAACTATACAAGAAAGAATACACAGAAGAACTATACAAGAAAGATCTTAATATCCCTGATAAATACGATGGTGTGGTCACTGACCTTGAGCCGGACATCCTAGAGAGTGAAGTTAAGTGGGCCTTAGGAAGCATTACTAACAACAAAGCTAGTGGAGAAGACAGTATCCCAGCTGAGCTATTTAAAATCCTGTTAAAGATGATGCTGTTAAAGTGCTGCACTTTATGCCAACAAATTTGGAAAACTCAACAGTGGCCACAGGATTGGAAAAAGTCAGTTTACGTTCCAATTCCAAAGAAGGGCAATGCCAAAGAATGTTCAAACTACCGTACAATTGCGCTCATTTCACATGCCAGCAAGGTTATGCTCAAAATCCTACAAGCTAGGCTTCAGCAGCATGTGAACCGAGAACTACCAGAAGTGCAAGCTGGGTTTCGAAGAGGCAGAGGAACTAGAGATCAGATTGCCAACATTCGCTGGATCATGGAAAAAGCAAGAGAGTTCCAGAAAAACATCTACTTCTGCTTCATTGACTACGCTAAAGCCTTTGATTGTGTGGATCACAACAAACTGTGGCAAAGTCTTAAAGAGATGGGAGTACCAGACCACCTTACCTGTCTCCTGAGAAACCTGTATGTGGGTCAAGAAGCAACAGTTAGAACCGGACATGGAACAACCGACTGGTTCAAAATTGGGAAAGGAGTACGACAAGGCTGTATATTATCACCCTGCTTATTTAACTTATATGCAGAGTACATCATGAGAAATGCCGGGCTGGATGAATCACAAGCCGGAGTTAAGATTGCCGGGAAAAATATCAACAACCTCAGATATGCAGACGATACCACCCTAATGGCAGAAAGTGAAGAGGAACTAAAGAGCCTCTTGATGAGGGTGAAAGAGGAGAGTGCAAAAGCTGGCTTGAAACTCAACATTAAAAAAACCCAGATCATGGCATCTGGTCCCATCACTTCCTGGCAAATATAAGGGGAAGAAATGGAAGCAGTGACAGATTTTATTTTCTTGGGCTCCAAGATCACCGCAGACGGTGACTGCAGCCATGAAATTAAAAGACGCTTGCTCCTTGGAAGGAAAGCTATGGCAAACCTAGACAGCATATTAAAAAGCAGAGACATCACCTTGCCGACAAAGGTCCGTATAGTTAAAGCTATGGTTTTTCCAGTAGCAATGTATGGCTGTGAGAGTTGGACCATAAGGAAGGCTGAGCGCCAAAGAATTGATGCTTTCGAGCTGTGGTGCTGGAGAAGACTCTTGAGAGTCCCTTGGACTGCAAGGAGGTCAAACCAGTCAATCCTAAAGGAAATCAACCCTGACTGCTCATTGGAAGGACAGATGCTGAAGCTGAAGCTCAAATACTTTGGCCACCTAATGAGAAGAGAGGACTCACTGGAAAAGACCCTGATGCTGGGAAAGACTGAGGGCAAAAGGAGAAGGGGACGGCAGAGGATGAGATGGTTAGATAGCATCACCGATGTAATGAACATGAATTTGAGTAAACTCCGAGAGACAGTGGAGGACAGGAAGGCCTGGCGTGCTATGGTCCATGAGGTCACGAAGAGTCGGACACGACTGAACGACTGAACAACAACAAAGTTTTCTTGTGCTCACAGCCTACATAAAGGTCAGTACCAATACATTTCCTTTGTGCAAAAGGAGGAAAAGTGGCCCCCCCTTGGGGTTCCTTCTTCTGCAGTTTCCTCTGCAGCTCCCGTGGAATCATTGAGGTTGGAAGAGCTGAGTCCTCAGCCTAGCCGCAGCACTAGGCAGCCTCACCTGGGTATCGTGGCCTTGTGTCTCCTGAGCCCAGCGGCGGCAGCCTCTTTCCCCTGGGGGAATGTGTGCATGAGAGAGGATGGAGGAGCAAGTGAGACTGAGATTTCTCTTTCTTCTAGCAAGTCACACACAAGAAAGTCACACGCACACATCTATTTGGAAGGGGGGAAATCTCCAGGATCTTTTTTTTTCCAGGGCAATTTGGCAATCCTAGCTGACAAGGTAGGGAGCTGGCAGTGTATAGGACTTTGGTGTTCATGTATAACATTTTTTTCTCTGTAATCTTTTTTTTCCCTTGGGGAATCATCTTAAATCAGGGTCATCTTCCTTTTTGGTAAACACAGTATCACTTTTTTAAATATCACAAGCAGTCTTCAAAACTGACTATATAAAATAAATAGTAAATATCCAATATGTGGAACCTTCAAGGGGGAGATGAATAGTCCCCCAAAATGGGGAAACTATATATATACTGGACACATACAGGAACAAAGAGCAGCCACCCAGACACCACATGGTTATACTCTCTCTCTCTCTCTCTCTCTCTCTCTCTCTCTCTCTGTGTGTGTGTGTGTGTGTGTGTGTTTCCCTTGGGACCTTCTGGATCTTAGCCCAAGACAGCCTCAGCAGGATTTGTCTCTGGGGAAAGTACAGCCCCAGAAAAGGCAATTAGAGACAATGTTTGTTTCCTCCTTGAAATTGGCAATATAATTATTCAGTAGGATAGAAGCAAGGCAGAGCCAAGCACAGCTGAGATTTCCTCCCCAGCGCTATTCTTGATTACCAGATCCAAGTGTACTTATTCGGATCCAATACACAATCTGGCAGCTAGGCATGGTGCTGATTTAGCCTCACTGAAGTTAGTACACAAGCCAACCCTTTAGACCACAATAACTAATCCGCCCAGACTCCCCCGTTTGGGGGAGTTGGGCAGGCATATTAATTAATTTAAATAATAAATAAATAAATAAATAAATAACCCACTATAAGATAATGACAAGCCATAAAATGCTAGTTGCTGCTCAGGAATCTCTGTGTGGTAAATATTGATGCTGATTGTCAAAAGAAAATGTACTGTAAATGCCACCAGTTGGCTTGAACATCCAGTTAAAAACTATGAGAAGCTGAATGGGTCTAGAGCAGGGCTTTCCAAAGTTTTTCCCACGGCAACACACCAACCGGCGTTGGTGTGTCACCACGGGAAAACCCGGAAATGCGGCAGCGTGCAAAAACCCGGAAGCGCTGCTGCTGCTTTCGGGTTTTGCGCGCTGCAGTTGGTGTGTCGCCACGGGAAAACCCAGAAGCGCTGATGATGATCAGCGCTTCCGGGTTGTGTGGCGACACATCAGACTGTGTGTGGCGACACACTTTTGTGTCGCGACACACAGTTTGGAAAGCTCTGGTCTAGAGGTTTGTAATTGTCACATTTATACTGTCTTTTATTCTGTGTTGCTCAGAAGAGTTCCATCTGCTTTCTGCTCCATTGGCCACACAATATCCCATAGGTTTTGGAAGGATCAGGACACAGCAAGAAAGAAGCCTGAGCAGAAGACAATTCAGGAAGAAGCTGATGGAGAGATGTTGCTTTTGTCCATGCTTGAATGCAGCACTGCTACTGCAACCACAAAGGAAAGCTGACCTGTCAGTCATTTTATCCCTTCTTATTTACCTCATAAAAATAACAGTAAAATGGAGAATTGACCAGTGTAAGGTATTTGGGATAAACTCCCATTTCTTCCTACTATCCTAGATTGGACAAGTATCCCTGCAAGTAAAGGGAGGACAAAACCACAAACCAAATAAGCTGCTCCCAAATTTCTGGGTGTGTGTGTGTGTTACACTGAACTTTTAAGCTGACTAAAGTCTGCCCCTCCAGGGACATTAAAGGCCCATGTGTGCCTGTTCAGGTGATTCACACTCATGTGGAATTCAACTCAGTAGGATCACTGAGTAGCATTCATGCCGAGCTCTGGTGAAGCCTTTGTCTGTAGTCATTCCCTCTGTTGAGACAACTGTACTGTATGGTGGACCACCAGGGTATGTGGGCAGCCAAAGTAAAGTTGTACTGCTGTACACAAGACAGAACGCAGCTGATAACTGGGGGAGAAGATGCCTTACTTAAGGGGAGACTTGGCTAGGCTAGACTGACAGGCCAGAAAAGGGGCTCCTTACCCCTGTCCTAAGAACTTACAGTATCCTGGGATGTCATGAGGTGCAAACATTACTTTGGAAGTTGTGATGGGTGTATATTCTGTCCATCTTCCTACTCTACCATTGTGGCTGCTTGCTTGTAGTAAATGAACAGAACATAAAATGTTGTACTCCTCTCAAGGAAGCCAGTAGGGATATGGAGAATATTAGCTTCTGCCCTTTAGCTGCGCCAAGAGAGTCGGCCAACCTGTTCTTCACAAGATAGCTTCACAAGAGACATTTTAATCCATTTTCCCTGCTCAGAAAGAATAACTCAGCACAGTTTATAAAATGTAAAAAAGCATATAAATAACAAATTGGTTATTAAAAGTACTAAAAACTAACTGAAAATGGCAACTTAAGCAAAACTCAAGAAACCAAAATGAATCACCATTACAAAATGCATAGAGCTAATAACAGAAACAGTAAACTAGCAAATGTTGCAGGAAGCCTGTTTCAGCCTTTGGAGTTGTCTTGTATGCAGCGACTGGTAGCCAGTATAAAGAGACCTGCTTTACTAAAACAATTTCGAAACAATTAAAATATGGAACAGGGGCTAAAAGGACCTGTCAGCTTACAGAAAGACTAAATGAGAAAAACCTGGAAGTTCTTCAGCAGTGTGCGTACAAAGCATGAAATCAAAATGATTAACGTTATAGTTCATAAAACAGCTTTGCTTGCATTAGCCAGTTATCTTTCCTCCTCTACTCCACCCTCCCCCACTTCCATACCTTTGCGATTACCAAATTGTGGATGAAAGAATATAAATGTATGCACCACAAATTAAATAAATATGCAATATACTCAGTAAGGGTGGAAGTGCATTGGATACAGAGGCAAAAGGATATTTTGAAGCATTTGTGGGCGTGCAGGCAGCATTGCTATGCAATTCCTTAAACCAATGTATCTTTTCCTGGTCCATGCTGCAGTTATGGAAAAATGATGCAGCTGCTCTCGGAAGTTGCAGATTGGTGCTACATAAGCCCCTTAGATGTTCTGAAGCAATTCTTTGTCTTCAGATTCGAAACATTGCATACACCTATTTAGACTTGATTGTTCAATAGTTGAGTTGAATATGTAAAGTTCTCAGAGGCACTCTCATCCAGGAATTATCTGAATTCTTACCTACTTAGTTTTGAACGACAAGGACACATTGAGGTATATTTGCAAGGACATGTCATAATGTCAGTGTTTGTTCTTGGGAAAGACATGAAACAACCTGTCCCACACAAGATGGCAGTTGTTAGTGGGACTTGGGAAAAAGTATTCTTCCACATGCACGGCAATCCCATGAGTCCTAACTCTGCAATCCTGAGGAAGATTCACCTGTTATCACTTATCATGGAAGAGTCAGCATCCTAGTGCATGAAGCTTAGTTATTCTAAGAGTAGATATTCCTTCTTTGGTTTTCTATGTTATCCAGATTGCCGTCTTGTCTCCCATGAACAAGCCAGATACCAGAAGCCAATAACAAGCTATTGCTTCCAATTCTGAATTGTTAGGAGATACACTGTCTTGTTCAGATAGCAAACTAGGATACGTGCTTTTGTTTACCCATTCTTACTTGCAGAATGAGACAAGAGCAAACAGTTGAACAGCATATACCAGCACACTGGTTCACAGAAATTCTCATAAATTCTAGACTATCACCTGTGCAAACAAGGTTCTGGGTACATATTTCATAGTAAATATAGTTTGTCTTGGGTAATGAATTCCCTTCCAACCTTCAGAACTATTTGGGATTGATAGACTACTTAAAAGGTGGGCGTTACAAACCAGGAGATAGGAATAATTTAATCCTTTCTTCCATGGATTCCCAATAAAAGGTAATTGCAATAGGGTGCCAAAGTCACAATGAAATTCTTGACACAGCTGTCTGTCTGGTGGAGTTCTTAGCTGTTCTACTAAGAACTTTTGCCACCAGGCCAGCTTTAGAAAACAGAAAGCATTTTGGATCTTTTTGCCCAAAGTCCAGAAATAAAGAAGTTGACAAACTTGTTTCGATTCTGAAGAACAATCAGTAGCTTGGTGTTTTGCACTTAGGGAAATGTAACAAGAAATGCATTTATTAAACCAGTCAAGCTAAATCTCTAAACATAAAAAAGGAGGTTATTGGGAAGGGAAATATAGGGAAGGCACAGGAAAGCAACATCATTCATACAGAATTCCAAATAAAATCAGTACGATCAGCCTAACTAAACTAGTTCCTTACTAACTGCTTGCCTGAGGTAACAGATTTGACTCTTTTAGATTTCAGTGCATGTTTATTTTTTATTTATTTATTTATTTATTTATTGATTGATTGATTGATTGATTGATTGATTTGATTTTTCACCGCCCAACTCCCTCAAAGGGACTCTGGGCGGTTTACAATTCAATAAAATATCAAACATTAAAATAAACAATTTAAAAATACAATAAATATAATAAAATCAAGATGGTGATGTCTTCTTTAAAACATTGGAAGGGCAATTCTAGGGCCATCCTAAGATGTTAGCCATCCCCAGGAGTTTATGCTCTTCTTTCCGCCCCAGGCCTGTTGGCAAAGCCAAGTCTTGAGTTTTTTCCTGAAGTCCAGGAGCGAGGTGGACTGTCTTAACTCTGGGGGAAGAATATTCGACAGAGCAGGCACTACTGCAGAGAAGGCACGCTTCCGTGACCCCGTGAGATGGAATTCTTTAACCGGTGGGGTCCGTAGCATGCCTTCCCTGCATGACCGGATGGGACGGGACGATGTAATGGGGATAAGACAGTCCCTTAGGTAACCTGGTCCCATGCCATGAAGGGCTTTAAAGGTCATAACCAACACCTTGAATTGCATCTGGAAGCAGACTGGAACCCAGTGCAGCTCGCGTAACAATGGTGTTACATGTGTCCGATATGGGACTTCCAAGATGGTTCGTGCGGCTGCATTCTGGATCAGCTGAAGCTTCCGGATACTCTTCAAGGGTAGCCCCATGTAGAGCGCATTACAGTAGTCTATATGTGAGATAACCAGGGCATGAGTGACTGTTCGAAGGGCCTCTCGATCCAAGAAAGGTCGTAACTGGCGCACAACACAAAGTTGTGCAAAGGCCCTCCTGGCCATGACTGTCACCTGCTCTTTGAGCAGGAGTCGCGAGTCCAGGAGGACCCCCAAGTTACGTACCGGGTCTGTCTGGGGCAGTGCTACCCCATCCAGAATTAAGGATGACAATTTCCTAGATATCGAGGAGCCATTAATCCACAGCCACTCCGTCTTACTAGGGTTCAGTCGAAGCCTGTTTTTCCCCATCCAGGCCCCTACAGCCCCCAGGCACTTGGACAGGGTAGAAACTGCATCACTTTCTTCCCCCGGGATGGAGATGTATAATTGAGTATTATCAGCGTACTGATGATATCTCACCCCATGGAGACGGATGATCTCACCCAGCGGTTTCATGTAGATGTTAAAAAGGAGCGGAAAGAGTACCGAGCCCTGCGGGACCCCACAAGAAAGGGCCCGCGAGCTGGATCTCTCGCTCCCAATCAACACTGACTGGAACCAGCCCCAGAGGAAGGAGGCGAACCAGCGCAATACAATGGCACCCGCCCCCAACTCCCTGAGCCGTTCCAGAAGGATACCATGATCGACAGTATCGAAAGCCGCTGAGAGGTCAAGAAGAGCGAGGATGGATGCACTACCTCCATCTCGCTCCTGCCAAAGATCATCCATAAGCGCGACCAATGCAGTTTCAGTCCCATGACCAGGCCTGAAACCTGACTGAAAGAGGTCCAGATAATCCGTTTCATCCAGAATCTTCTGGAGCTGCAACCCCACCACCTTCTCAACCACCTTCCCCAAAAAGGGAAGGTGGGAGACTGGACGAAAATTATCCAGTACAGTAGGGTCCAGCGATGGTTTCTTGAGGAAAGGGTGTACCAGCGCTTCCTTAAAAGCTGCCGGAAACACCCCCTCCCCTAACGATGTATTGACCATCGTCTGGACCCAACTGCAAGTCACCTCCCGGGCTGCTTTCACCAGCCAGGAGGGACATGGATCTAATTGGCAGGTGGTGGCATTAACAGTTCGAAGAACTCTGTCCACTTCCTCGGGTCCCACAGGCTCAAACCACTCCCAGTTAACAAAGTAAGTACGTTCCCTGGGTATCTCTTCAGACTCTGTCTCACACTCGGAGTCCAACCCAGAGCGAATCCGAGTTATTTTATCCAATAAATGCACAGAAAATTCTTCCACACGGCCCTGGAGATGAATTTCTGCCTCCCTCTTCCACAAAAGGGATCAGGTAAGTTTGAACAGGGCCACCGGGCGGCATTCTGCAGATACAATAAGAGCGGAGAAATATTGACGTTTTGCCGCTCTTATCGCCACAAGGTAGGCCTTAATAGCGGCTCTAGCCTGTGTTCGGTCGGATTCAGTCTTTGTTTTCCTCCAGTGGTGCTCTAGGCGTCTTTTAATCCTCTTCAGTGCCTGCAGCTCCTCCGTAAACCAGGGGGAGCTTCGGGCCTGACTGGACAAGAGAGGCCGCATAGGCGTGATCCTGTCCAAGGCCCCTGCCGCCTCTCTATTCCAGGCAGCCGCCAGGGCCTCTGCTGGACCGTGCAGCAGATCATCGGGTATAACCCCCAGCTCCCTCTGGAACCCTACCGGGTCCATCAGTCGCCGGGGGCAGACCAATCGAATAGGTCCAGCCTCCCTGCGGAGGGGAGCAGCATAGGAAAATCTTAAGGTCACCACGGCGTGGTCTGACCATGACAAAGGGGAAAGATGTAACTCTCCCCTCAGATCACTTTGCCACTGCTCTGACAAGAAAACTAAATCCGGGATGAGGCCACTATCTCGAGTCGGGTCCTGGATAATCTGGGACAGGCCCATGGTCGTCATGGTGACCATGAACTCCCAAGCTGCTTCTGAGGCCCGAACCAAGGAGGGCAGATTAAAGTCCCCCAGGACCATAAGCCTGGGGAACTCAACCGCCACCCCGAGATGGCCTCCAGCAGCTCAGGGAGGGAGGTTGCCACGCAACAGGGAGGCTGGTACAATAGCAACACTCCCAACTGTTCACGAGAACCCAACTTGAATAACAAGGTCTCACACCCAGTAACTTGCGGAGCAGGGCCCCTGACATTCAAAGCACATTGTAAAAAATGGTTAAGAACATGACCTGGGCCGCCTGTTTGGATGTGGACAGGTGCCTCCCCTTCTTCATTTTTTTTCCTGTTCTTGAGTACTATCTTCAGTTATATAAGGTTCCCCCCACACATTTGTGCAGTTGTGTCCGACTCTAGGGGCCGGTGCTCATCTCCGTTTGTTAGCCGAAGAGCCAGCATTGTCCGAAGATGCTTCCACGGTCATGTGGCTGCATGATGCATGCGGAACGCTGTTACCTACCCACCAAAGTGGTACCTATTCATCTACTTGCATTTGCATGCTTTCAAATTGCTAGGTTGGCAAGAGCTGGAGCTAGTGCAGGAGCTCACTCCGCATGCAGGGATAGGAATTCGAACCTCCGAACTTGCGATCTTCCGATCGACAAGCCTGGCGTCTTACCCGCTGAGCCACCACGCCCACTATTCAGTTATATAGACTGTAGCAAATAATTGAAAGCCAACCTCAGCTTGACTATTGCTTTACTCAATCAAGGAAGATGTTTCTTTATGGTGCCCTGAGTATTGGCAGCAAATCAGAAATTATCTAGTCACCAAACTCTTCTCCCTAATCACCCTTGGTGGGATTATAGAGGTGCAATCTGGTTTTCACCAGTTGGGACATTCTCTAAATGGGATTGTATGGCAGAGGCTTAGGAGGGGAGCTGAATTCCATTTATTCAGGAGTCTTAGCATGGGGCCATTTTATCAGTTGCTTTAGGAGGCACTGTTGTGCCATACCAAAATTAGGCTTTGGGACAATGGGAAATAATACGTGGTGATTATAAGGTTGTTGCATTACCAAAGTATTGAAAGTATATTTGTGAAGAAGCCAAATGAATGAATCACTTCCATATGTACTGAAGGCATGACTTGCCCAAGAATAAATATATTTTTCCTTGCAATCTTTAATGAAGGATTTTTGTTTAGTTTTTGAAATAGATTTAGATATGTATGTGTCATACTTCCTTTGACTTCCAACTTACCCATACTGTATATGTAGAATTTCAGAAGGTAATAAGACTCATCTCTCATTAGCATTTGGCACGTAGGTTTTAATCAATTACACAAATCTTGTTATAATGGCAGAAGCAGTACTAACCCTACCAAAATGGTAGTTGTGAATTACCAAGAGTGTCTCTCCAGGTTTAAAACCTTGATCTTGCAGCTTCAGAAGAAAATGTGGGAAGCTGCAGTACATCCAGAATGAAACATTGATCACAACTGCACCAGGAATGGATCCTGTAGGAATTCGGGTCTTGTGGGTGGAGGGCAAGGGAAGGTTTCAGGCAGGGCTGACAGATTATCCAGACAAATAGCTGCTGATTCATTGCCTCTCCTTGGGCTTGGCTGGTCGCCTTTGTCTTGGAAGCAAGCAGGAGGGATGAAGAAGCATTTGGGTAAAAAAGGGAATGGCCTAATCGTTGAGCATGTGCTATGCGATCGTTTTTCCAGCTTAAAAAGCAGGGTGAATGCAATTGCCATTATTTTTATGTATGGACAGTTTTGAGACTTTAGTCACTTACAGAACCAGAAGCTGGGCAGTGCAGTATAGTGAGATCTATCAGCAGAAGAATGTCACAGTCTGAATGATCTTTCAAAGATCTTAGCCCTTGTGATATAGTTGGGCAAAACATTGCACTTGTTGAATATTTTTAGCTATCAGATTCCTTTCTATTATGGATGTTAGTTCTCAGAGATGGTGAACTATTCTGGGGGAAAAAATCAGTCTTTCTCCTCTATTTGGTATCAAGCACCCTTCACTGCATATATGTAAGTGAACTCACAGATATATATGTATAATTTGGAACACAGGAAGAGTGTCTTTTCTAGAGATGTAGCACATTCTGAATATATTTTTTGGCTTTTATTTCAACCCAGTGGGAAACAGGCATTAGGAAGCTCCAAGTGCTTCCACAGGTCAACTCCCTGGATGCAAATGCACTTCTTTTATTATGTGCTAAACCTCGACTACTTTGGCTTTGACCACACATTATTAGAATACAGACCGAATGAGTTTGACTTATGTTCTGCAAAACAGTTTGCAGATGAACCACTTCAAGCTTGAAATGGCCATTCTAAGTATTTTGTGCTTGGGGGGAAAAAAGTTACATTTTGATTTTTTTTTCTGCATATGAACAATACATGCTGGCTTTTTGCATGTGGAGCAAAACAGCATTGTTCTGAATGTTCCATGTTTTGCTGAGCAATATGATTGGAGTGTACTCCTGCCTCTTGAAATTCTGTTGTTGTTGTTATTGTTATTATTATTGCATTTTCCTGCCTGGATCAGTGCAAACAGGGGCCAGCCATACCCTTCTTTCAGTTAAGCTGGATGGGGTCATCTGGAGGCTGGAGTTCTGGAACAAAGCTGCAGGTTTTTCAACAGCCAATCAAGCATGGAGGGATCTATTCTGTAACTTAAATTAAGAGAATCTCAGGGCCACCAGGTGGGAGGAGATGGGCGATGACAAATCTAATAAATAAATAAAAATAAATAAATAAATAAATTTACTGATATTGGTGAAAAACCATGAGAGAAGAATCAACAATTGCTATAAGGGTCTGGCAACTAGACCGGATTCATTGCAGTGTTTCTATTCCTCCTGAAGTTGATGAGTAAATCAGGTTGCTTGCCTCAGAGGCAACTTGCACACCCCCAATTAAATTTTGGTTCTAGTGTGCTTTTTTTCCTTGTTAGTTTCAATTTTAAATCAACGTAATGGCTTACAGAAAAAGAATAAGAGAAATTCCCCACTCCTCCCTTCCCCTTGCTTTTCAAATGAGTATCTTTTTGAATTTAAAAGGACATGTCCCCACCCCACAAATCCTTCCCTTTCTCAAGTAAGATCTGCTTGCATATTGGTGGAAATACTTTTTCTAAGGCAACTACTCCATCAGCACCTTGAAATCAATGCAGCAGTTATTAGAGCAAATCTTGCGATGCTAATTCTAATTCCTTTTTTAAAAAAATTGGGTAACTTATAAGGGGATACCTATTTGGCTTGAAAATCATTCTCAGACAGTTTTCATCCAAGGCTCCTTATCAAATTGGAGAGAGGTTTGAAGTGGGTTGCCAGAGTGATCACTCCTTGGTCCTCTTCAATATTTTCATCAATGATTCTGATGAAAAGATAGAGGAATCATCTGCAAATGTTTACCAGAATTTCAAATGATACAAAATTGAGGGGATACCTAATAAACTAGAAGACAGAAATAAAATTCAAAATGATATTGGATAAATGGGCTGACAGTAACAGAAGAAAATTCAACAGAGACTTGTGCAGAATCCTTGGAGGGTTGGATTTGATGACCCAAATGGCCCCTTCCATCTCTGTGGTTCCATGAATAAACTCACCTCACATTCCTTTCAGGCAGCATCCCTCAAGGTAAGGATGCTTAAATGCCCACCCAAGAAAGAGCAAATTACTTCTTTACCTAATGAGTATTTTCAAAAATGTTTTAAAAACTATCTCCATGTCTGACTTTTTTGTAAGTTAGCTACCTGGTATTAGTCAGGACAGACTGCTGTCTTATCTATTCTTGTGGCCTGACAGGTTCTGAGTGCTTACTGTTCCCCGTAGCCAGAATACATGCCTTCTCTGCAGTAGCCCCCGCCCTTTGGAATATCCTTCCCCCTGAAATAAGATTGGCCCCCTCTCTCCTGGACTTTAGAAAAAATCTAAAGACCTGGTTTTGCCATCATGCTTGGGGAGGGGAGGGAAATAGCCAGTCTTGGGGTTGGCTGATCGCTTAGATCTACTTTGACCAACCTTCCGACCATGGGATAGTAAGAACTGCCATTTTTAGGATTAAATTGTATTAGATATTTTATTGCATTTTTGTAATATTTATGTTTTTATTGATTTTAAACTTATGTTGTGAACCGCCCAGGGTCCCTCCTTGCAGGGGAGATGGGCGGGATATAAATATGTTTATAAATAAATAAGGATGTTAAGTTTTGTTCCAATTGAACAATGGAATAATTGAGTTTTTAGAGTTTTGTTCAGTCAGAATGTTCCAATGGAATGTTCCGGGTGAGGCATTTTTTTTTCTTCTGAGCTCAAATACATTTTCATTCCCTGAAAATTTCATATTCAAAGTTATGGCCACACTAATGCCAACTTCAATAGGAAAATGACCCCTATCCATGCTATACAGTATATTCTACCTTCCTCCCACCCCCACAAAAAAGTGGGGAATGTGAGAAGAAAAAAACGTGATGCAAATTTAAACATTTACAGACAAAATATGGGGAAAATGTAGATTTGTAGTATAACCAGGTCAAAGCAATCTTCTTGTAAACAAAAAGACTTAGCCTTCGAAGTATAGCAAATATTTGCAGACATAAACATAGTGAAAAGTGTCTTTCTCGAATAGAGGCAATGAAAGAACTGAGGCGCAGCTAATTAAAAATGCACATCAAGGCATAAAGAGACAATATAATGGTAAGGAAGCAGTGGAGAATGGACTTGTTTTCAATAAATGTGGAGGCCATCTTAATGTAATGTAACTATCCAGTGCAAAGATTGTGGTGTACAATTAAAGCAAGCATTTTATGGGAGTGTTGCTTTCCATGAAATTGCTAAGAAACACATTTTTGAGCATTCAGTTTGCTGGCAAAGACAATGCTACGGGTGATGGTACAGTAAGGTGATGTTTAGAAAGTGTGTTTGCATAAACCAGCTTAGCCTAATCAGCACTGAGATATTTTTGTTTTTAATAAAAGCTAACTTGAAGCTGGATTCATATAGATGATATATAGATATAGATAGATATAGATATAGATATAGATATAGATATAGATATAGATATAGATATAGATATAGATATAGATATTTTTCATATTTCTATCACCGCCCATCTCCCCCTTGGGAGACTCTGGGTGGTTTACAATAAAATCAACAATAAAAACTATAAAAATATAAAATTACACATTACAAACAACAATCAATATAAATAGAGAATAAATAGATAACAGTCCAAGTGATGAACAGATCTCATTAAATAGGGAGGACACTATGGCAGCAGCCATCCCCAGGAAGAACTAATGCCCTTCCCATTCCAGGCAAGGCGGCAGAACCAGGTCTTCAAATTCTTCTGGAATGCCAGGAGCAAAGGGACCCGCCTCACCTCCGGGGGCAGAATGTTCCAAAGGGTGATAGATTATAGATATAGATATAGATATAGATATAGATTCATACACACACACACTCCTGGATGCTCTGGGTTGAGAGAGAGAGAGAGAGAGAGAGAGAGAGAGAGAGAGAGAGAGAGAGAGAGAGAGAGAGAGAGAGAGAGAATGAGAATGAGTGGGTGTATGTGTGTACTGTACTTATATACTGTCCTGGATGAAACTCAGAGCATCCAGGAGTACATCAGTAAGATGGCACCCAAAGATGAGCTACTAAG
This sequence comes from Charina bottae, assembly GCA_023362775.1. Classification (NCBI taxonomy): domain Eukaryota; kingdom Metazoa; phylum Chordata; class Lepidosauria; order Squamata; family Charinaidae; genus Charina; species Charina bottae. Next base: position 36,615,553 of record JALMGJ010000006.1, on the reverse strand, counting down.
AGAATGCCTGAGGCAACAGCAGACATGGAAGGAAGATCAAGCAGAGGAAGTGCCATGGCAAGACAAGACCCTGCATGGGATGTACCATCGACAGATAGCTGAGGTGGCTGACATTGGGAAATCCTACCAATGGCTGGAAAGGGCTGGACTAAAAGATAGCACTGAGGCACTGATCATAGCAGCACAAGACAGACACTAAGCACCAGATCCATAGAAGCTGGGGTCTACCACACTAGGCAGGACCCAAGGTACAGACTGTACAGAGAGGCTTCAGAGACAGTCCAACACATAATGGCAGGGTGTTAAGATGCAGACAGGAACAGCATACATTGAACAGCACAACAAAGTAGCTGGCATTGTGTACAGGAACATCTGCACAGTGTATGGGCTAGACCCTCCCAAGTCCAGATGGGAGATTCCACAGAAGGTCGTGGAGATCTGGCTAAGGTCCTGACCAATCAACCAGACATCGTGGTGGTAGACAAGGACCAGAAGAGTGGTGGTGATAGATGTAGTGGTGCCAAGTGACAGCAACATCAGGAAGAAGGAGTATGAAAAGCTGGAGAAGTACCAGGGCCTGAAGGAGGAACTAGAGAGAATGTGGAAAGTGAAGGTCAAAGTGGTCCCAGTGGTGGTAGGAGCACTCGGGGCTGTGACTCCCAAGCTGGGAGAGTGGCTCCATCAGATCCCAGGAGCAACATCAGAGCTCTCTGTCCAGAAGAGTACAGTGCTAGGGACAGCTAAGATACTGTGCAGAACCCTCAAACTCCCAGGCCTCTGATAGAGGACCCGAGGTTGAGGAAGACACATACCACTCATAGGGGTGAGAAGGGAACATATACATACATACAAACGAACACACACACACATATTGATCAGTCTTGTGTGGCAAAACCAGACTACATATTTGTTTCATAGCAGCTGCCATTTAAGGATGTTTATAGAAGTAGAACAGAATGTTTTGATCTAAGAAAAGTCCACAACTGAAAAAAAATCAATTCATGTCTTGATGCAAAACTCAATTTTGGTGAAGAGTAATTGCAATACAACACTTCAAATTATTTTGCATTTCACACTACATTCAAGGCACTCATGAACATACATTCTCATCGGAGTGTACATTTCAACATCAGCTGACATATTGCAATTAGGGTTTTAATTTTTGTAATTAGCTCAGACTCCAGATAGCCATAACTTTGGGAAATAGATACTTCTCAACAGGACTGAAGAGATATATATTCAATTATCAATTACATCTCTTAGGATATGAAAAGATTCAGAATTGAAATTGCCATTTTGAAGCTTGTGAACTCCTGGTTTGGTGGCAGAAGGAGAGAGGGGGTATTATGCAGTTTGCGCCTTTCAAATATTTAAGCAAATATGCTCACTTCAGACTTGCCAGAGTAAATAGGGGAGTCACAAATGCAGCTACATGCTTAAACCTATACATGTCTATGAAGGTTCTCAGTCATCCAGGTGGAACAGTCTGTGGCTTGAATCATGTCAACTGGATTTCTATTTTCTTAGTGGAAACGTTTCACTCCTTATCCAAGGAGCTTCTTCAGTCTGAGTAAAGTTAGTAAGGGAATCCTTAAATATGTTTCTAGGCTGGCTGTGTGACCTTGCACCTGGGGCTAGGTCATGGTTATTTTTGAGATGTTTGTTTCTAAGTCCCTTTATCATCTAAAGGAGGATCGTTAAGATTACCCTGCTGCTGTTGAGCTTGTGAAATGGTCTTAATCTTCCTAGGCACAGAAGACAAAGCAGGAAGAAAGATAGGGGAAAGGTTATGCCTGAGGCCCCCACCTCTATTCAAGGAAGGATTTTCCAAGTTGGCATGAATGGATTCCTTGACCCCTCTCTCAAACCACCTATCTTCTCTGTCTAAAATGTGAACATTAATGTCCTCAAATGAGTGTCCTTTTTCCTTTAGATGAAGATAAACTGCTGACTCTGGTCCTGTGGTGTTACTTCTCCTGTGTTGGGCCATCCTCCTGTACAAAGGTTGTTTGGTTTCTCCAATGTAGAGTTCAGAGCACTCCTCACTGCACTGGATTGCATACACTACATTGCTTTCCTTGTGTTTTGGAGTTTGATCTTTGGGGTGTACAAGCCTCTGTCTCAGTGTGTTGGTGGGTTTGAAATATACAGGTATGTGGTGTTTGCCAAATATCCGTTTGATCTTTTCAGACACGCCAGCCATGTAAGGAATGACCAGGTTCTTCCGTTTACTCTGAGTCTCAGCCCTATCTGTCGCTGTTTTAGGTCTGGTAGACTTAGATTTGGTGAAGGCCCAATTTGGATATCCACAGGCCTGCAGAGCTGTTCTCAGATGCTGCTTTTCATTCTTTTTGGAATCCATGGAGGTGGGGATGGTTTCTGCTCTGTGTGACAATGTCCTGATGACTCCTAGTTTGTGCTGCAGTGGATGGTGGGAGTCAAACATCAGGTATTGATCTGTGTGTGTGGGTTTCCTGTAAATCCCTATTTCTAGCTTGCCACCGGTCCCAATGCATTCCTAGACTGTGAAGTCCTCATTGGGACCGGTGGCAAGCTAGAAATAGGGATCTACAGGAAACCCACACACACAGATCAATACCTGATGTTTGACTCCCACCATCCACTGCAGCACAAACTAGGAGTCATCAGGACATTGTCACACAGAGCAGAAACCATCCCCACCTCCATGGATTCCAAAAAGAATGAAAAGCAGCATCTGAGAACAGCTCTGCAGGCCTGTGGATATCCAAATTGGGCCTTCACCAAATCTAAGTCTACCAGACCTAAAACAGCGACAGATAGGGCTGAGACTCAGAGTAAACGGAAGAACCTGGTCATTCCTTACATGGCTGGCGTGTCTGAAAAGATCAAACGGATATTTGGCAAACACCACATACCTGTATATTTCAAACCCACCAACACACTGAGACAGAGGCTTGTACACCCCAAAGATCAAACTCCAAAACACAAGGAAAGCAATGTAGTGTATGCAATCCAGTGCAGTGAGGAGTGCTCTGAACTCTACATTGGAGAAACCAAACAACCTTTGTACAGGAGGATGGCCCAACACAGGAGAAGTAACACCACAGGACCAGAGTCAGCAGTTTATCTTCATCTAAAGGAAAAAGGACACTCATTTGAGGACATTAATGTTCACATTTTAGACAGAGAAGATAGGTGGTTTGAGAGAGGGGTCAAGGAATCCATTCATGCCAACTTGGAAAATCCTTCCTTGAATAGAGGTGGGGGCCTCAGGCATAACCTTTCCCCTATCTTTCTTCCTGCTTTGTCTTCTGTGCCTAGGAAGATTAAGACCATTTCACAAGCTCAACAGCAGCAGGGTAATCTTAACGATCCTCCTTTAGATGATAAAGGGACTTAGAAACAAACATCTCAAAAATAACCATGACCTAGCCCCAGGTGCAAGGTCACACAGCCAGCCTAGAAACATATTTAAGGATTCCCTTACTAACTTTACTCAGACTGAAGAAGCTCCTTGGATAAGGAGTGAAACGTTTCCACTAAGAAAATAGAAATCCAGTTGACATGATTCAAGCCACAGATTAAACCTATACAGTACTCCAGAATGTTGTGTTGCATTTTGAAGAGCACACATACAGAGATAAAAATGGATAACTTTGGCGCCGCAGTGGGGGGGGGGCGCCACAATGCCTCTTTCGATGGCCAGCCCTGAGGGAGGCCCGTGCTCCTGCCGCTGCCGCCACCCGCAAAGAGGCCCGCCGGGGCGTTGCGCCGCTGGGCTCGTCCGCTCCTCGGGGCTGGCCGCGGGCTCCGGGGTGGCCGCAGGGCCATGTCCCCCCCGGCACCACTCCGGACCATCCCACTTAGGAGCACGGCGGCGGGCAGCTCACTCTGCCTTGCCCGGATGGGCAGATGGGAGCGCAGTGGGTCCTTCCCCAAGAGCCAGGGGTGCGTGAGGGATCACAGCCAGGAGCGGGGCGCTTGTCCCAGGGGAGGCCCGCACTGCTTCGTATAGGGGGGTCTGTGTTGGGGGTGCGAGGAGGGACTCGACCCTGTGGGGGGGGCTGCGGAATCCATGGGGGGGCGTGGAATCCATGTTTGCCCGGGGTGAAACAGACCCTAGTTGCAGGCCTGCCTGAGGAAAATATGCACGATATATATATGCTTTAGAGAAAAGTATGCAGAAAAACAAATAGTCCAATGGAAAAAAATGTGCCAATGGTTCACATCCTGCACATCCTAATAAAAAGTTTATAAAACACATTGTGACCCTTTTCCTATGTGCATGGGGATGTCATAAGCACGTATGAAAGAGATGAGCTTGCATTGTGAAGGTGTGGTGCTGCTTTCATCATTTTGATGCAAGTGCTGGATCCTGCAGATATTTCTAGGTTGAAAATACCTTATAGTTCATAAGAATAGAAATGTAAAGATGAAGTAGACATAATTGCATTTCGTTATAGTCAAGTGATATCCCTTTCAAAGATTTTTTTTTTGGCCTGGACAAATTCTCAATGGTGGTCCCCATTTTGTGAAGGCCTCTCTCCCTGCCCCTACACCAGAGCTTTCCAAAGTTTTCCCGAGGCGACACACCAACCGCTGTTGGTGTGTCGCCGTGGGAAAACCCGGAAGTGCCGCCGTTGCGGCAGCACGCAAAAACCCGGAAGCGCTGCTGCCGCTTTCGGTTTTTGCACACCGCCATTGGTGTGTCGCCGCGGGAAAACCCAGAAGCGCTGATGATGATCAGCGCTTCCGGGTTGTGTGGCGACACACCAGACTGTGTGTGGTGACACACTTTTGTGTCGCGACACACAGTTTGGAAAGCTCTGCCCTACACTATTGGTATTTCGAAAACTAAACAAAGCAGTGTTTTTCTCGTGGGCATTTGCCTCTTATTTTTTGTTCCATTGAATGGCACCTATGATGTGCTATATTTTCAATGATGAATTTTTATTAATGCATGTGATTTGTAATGTCTTATTTTCATTTTGTTATATCCTGCCCGGAATCAGTTTGAGTGTAAATACTGTTAAATAAATAAATAAATTCTCAACATTTATAATTAAAATTTTTGTACTGCATTTTATCTTTGGCTTTGAAAATCAATGTCTGTTTTATGAGTTAATGCTTGCAAATTAGAGCTACCATATCTGGCCTGAAAAAATGTGGGTGATAAGAGCAGCAAAGAAGTATATCTCCCTGCTGCCATCTGTTGGTTGACCAGATGTTTGCAGTCCAATAACCAACAGGGTGACAACCATCAGCTGATTCTACTCTAAGCAAGCCCCACATCTTCAGGGATGAAGTGATCAATAAGGACAGAAACAGATTTAATTATGTACATCATGCTTCTTGGGGAGACAATCTTTTTCCCAAGTGGATACAGGAACTTCTCCCCCCACCAGTAATGAATGAAATACATGTTGAAGTTACAGTTCAATTGTCCGTGAGTCAGGGACATGATGATTGTTCAGGTATTTACTTCTAAGATCACAGATCACACTCTGACCCCAATGGGAGGCTTTTCTCCTGCCTCCTTAACAGCCTCCAAGACTGAGACTTGGATATTCAGCTGTCAAAAAAGACGTTGTGTTGGAGAATGGACAAGAGGTGGGTTTCAGAGCTGCTGAGGATTCTCAGTTTTATACCCTTCCTCCACAATCCCCTATACCAGAGCTTTCCAAACTTTTCATGTTGGTGACACACTTTTTAGACATGCATCATTTCGCGACACACTCTTACAGCAGGGCATCATTTCACGACACACTCTTACAGCAGGGCACAAGGCAGGCACTAGGACCTGCATGGAATCCTGGCAGGGCAGGTTTGGAGGCAGCAGCAGCCGCGACACACCCAGATACTGCAGCCGACCGTGCCCCGACACAGTCTGGAAATCTCTGCCCTATACCATAGAAATGTAGGCAGGCTTAAGAACTCATCTACCTGTATGTATGTATGTTTTGATGTAGCCTGATTCCAGAGTGACTCTAGGCTGTTCACGATACAAAAACCAAAATACAAATATAATGAAATAAATAAGAATACAATAAAGGATTGTAATAATTTATAATTTATTCTCCACCTTTACTTCCATAGAAGAGAAAAAGTGAGCAAACAAGAACCAGACACCTGAAAAAATAGAGAGATGCATTTTCACTTTTTCAGGATTTGGGATTATTAGAAATCTCTCACATCGGAACACTTAGCTTCAGTTTTAGAATTGTTCTGCCCGTGTTATCAGTTTTGAAATGTATCCACACCCTCTTTCAAAATGGGCTGAGTCCTGACACAATGTCTCTCCATGTCCACCACAAATATATTATTATTTTTTGCTGCTGAATGGCACTCATGTGCTTGACTTTTCCTTCTAGAAAACTCTGGTTGCCCCAGAATAGCAAGGGCCAAGAGCCTCAGGGAAATATTGCATAATTTGCCTGTCTATTTTTTACACAATACACAATAGTGTAGTTCCACAATAGAAAACAAATGCCACCAATCCCGCGTTGGTAATCAGCAGTCGTAACAAGCAATGGCCATTGCTCCATTTTTCAGTTTACCCAAAGCCCCAGTGCAACACTGAATCTCTATAAATGAACACAGGATGTATACAGTGATAATAGCGTCTGAACAAAAGGAAATTTAGAAAATGTGGCTTCTTTCATGGGGATATAGAAAGGCAAGAATCCTCGGTTCTTGGGCCACTGTGCAGTAAATAAAGGTGTTATGAATAAAAACCTTGAATATGGTGTTTGGTATGATACTGTCCATCTTAGTTATGCACCACCACCATTCCAATGGACATTCTCATATACTGTTCTAAAGAAATTCACTTTTCTTAGTTTTTGCAAAGGTAGAAATATATTCACAATCATTTTCTCCAATGTTTCTATTCCATAGCTGGCAAAATGTATGAACACATTAATATAACAAAGGACTGAGCTTCTCAAATTTCAACATTTGTAATCCAGAGAAATCTATCAGTTTTGCTTTCATAAATTCCCATTCCTTGAGGCTGAATAATTCTGGCAGTTGTCTTTTGCTCAACGTTTTTTTTTTTTAACCAAGTTCTTTCTATACAATTTGCAAAGAAATATGTGTATTCCAGTAAACTATTTTTTTAAAATGTAAATGAATTTATTTGCTATCATCTGTACAGACCAATTCAGCAAGTGTAGCTATATTAAACATAAGAAGATCATATGTTTTATCTGCCAGCCATCTGGTGAGGAACAATACAAAACAGCAGTGGCCGCTCCCATTCAGCACCAGAAACATTTGAATGAACAGCAATTCAAACCTGGGCCTTCAAAAATAAAGTGTACTTCTAAGGGATTTGAAGCTTTTTTAAAATTTAATTGTTAAGATTATTTATTTAATTGATACTGCCAATTTTTGGAGTCCCATAGCAATTTACTATATTAGAGATACTAAACAAAATCCATTCTTGATTTAGCCATCACTGTCTAGTTGCTGTTGTTTCCCATACAATTTTGTGCCTGGCAAAATTGCCTGGCAAAACACTTTGATTCCCCAAAGGAACGCTTCTGCACCCCCACTCCACCCCCACTCCACCCCACCTCCTTGGACTTCTCGGAATTTGTGGCATCTTTACTAATTGGATGTTCTAACTGAGCTTCCTCTATTGTGGAAATGAGTAGCCCCTAGATATTTTGAACAGCATTGACTTCTTCACTTTTTCTTTCAACGTCTTTTTATACTGCTTCCATCAGTTTTGTGAAGTTCCTTCTTCTGAAGTCAAATGTAACAGTGGTTGACCTCTATGACAGTTTTCCATTTATATATAAATTAAATCTGACCACACTGTGGCCTCTGATTCTCATCAGTTCAAATGTAACTTGCATGAAATGCTGCCTGACCCAGTTCTGGGTTACTTCCATTAGAGCAGGAGTCGGACCAGATATGGCCCACCACCTGAAATCATCTGGCCCGTGGTCCCAAAAAGAAATGGGTTCACCCGGCCCACAGAGAGAGGGAGAGGGCGCTTGCTGCCTACTCAGGCAGCCATTTTGGCATGGGCTTCACCTGCCATCTCGGTGTGAGTGCAGCAACAGGCTCCCCCGAAAAGGCAGCAGTAGCACGGCCTCTGGCCCCAGTGCAGAAGGTTGCCAACCCCTGCATCAGAGCTACCATAGCTGAGCTGCAGATACGTGTAAGAAAATCTCTGTCTTGGCTGACCACATCTTTGCAGCCCAGGAACAATAGCCCTAACCTCCATAAGCAGTGATTCTATGGTACTGTATGCTTATTTAGGATTTATGCAAGTTTTATGTTGTTCGTAATCACTTTTATCCAGTTCATCCAGTTTAATGGAAGAGATTGGATCTTATTGTATGATTCTCTTTTAGATATGTCCCTCCGTTATCCTCCATGATCAGCTGAGCTTGATCAGCCCCCAGGATTCTGCTGAGGGTTCTGATTTGTATTACTTTGCCCTTGCTTGGATTTATAGAAGGTCAGCATCCCCATTATGTCCTTCCTCTGCAAACTCTGTTCAAGGAAGATCATATTATACAGGTTCTCTCACTGATTTCTAGCATATATATACAGTATATATACGTATATATGGCATCACATTCATTTGGGGTTTGCATTTTCCCCAACGGTCCTTTGGCAGTTTTCATTATCATCTACAGCTGTCTGCTTCTGGCCTGTGTCTCCCATATCCCCACTTGGCAATCAAAAATGTCCTCACACTTATTTCCTAGGCCAGACTTGGGCAATCTGTGCCGTCTGGATAATCTGGCGTTCAGCTCCTATCAGTTCAGGAAAGTGTCCATCATGAGAGATCTTCAGCCCCAAAGAAGATGGTAGAACACATCTTGTTAGCCCCTTAAAAGAAAAAAAAAGGAGTTACCATTACAGGATAGAACAACAGAAAGGACAATCTCAAAGACTGGCATTATTGATTCAGATTCTACTCATTCCCTGCCTTCCAAGATGGCAATGTTATCTATTTAACCTGCTTTTTCATGTATATGTATATGTATATGTATATGTATATGTATATGTATATGTATATGTATATGTATATGTAGTATATATGTGTTCGTGTGTGTATTGCCTTAGAGTCAGTTTTTGACTCCTGGCTATTGTCTGGACAAGTCCCTGTGGTTTTCTTGGCAAGGTCTTTCAGAAGTGGTTTGCTGTTGCTTCCTTCCTCGGGCTGAGAGAGTGACTGGCCCAAGGTCACCCAGCCGGCTTCATGCCTGAGGCAGGACTAGAACTCACAGACTCCTGGTTTCTAACTATAACCATGCAGTGTGAGGCATATTGTTTTTGCCTTCTCCCACAGAATCCAGTGCTAGACCATGTGTAGCCACCTATTGCTGACTTTGGACAACTGTAAGATAGCAGGAGGCATATCCGTCACTGATAATGCAGATGTGAGAGTGGAGCTGAAAGGTATCTCATTGTAAAACCAAGAAGGGCTGGAACAGGAGGTAGATAATAGCACAGGTGCAGAGTACACCCCCCACTCCAAAGGGCCAGGGATCAGCTTTTGCAGTCTTCAAGAGAATAAAGCTATGGGGCTAGATGCTTGCCTCCACACAAGAGGCCCTTTGCCCTTTCAGATTCTCCCTAAAGGTAAAGGTAAAGGTTCCCCCACACAGTCATGTCCGACTCTAGGGGCCGGTGCTCATCTCCGTTTCTTAGCCGAAGAGCCAGCACTGTCTGAAGACGCTTCCGCGGTCATGTGGCCGGCATGACGCGTGTGGAACGCTGTTACCATCGCACCAAAGTGGCACCTATTTATCTACTTGCATTTGCATGCTTTTGAATTGCTAGGTTGGCAAGAGCTGGGGCGAGTGCAGGAGCTCACTCCGTCACGTGGCGATCGGGTCTTATTTTCCCTACTGTCATGGATTCTTTCTTGTTGAAGGTGGAACATGCTTGTATGAACACAGCATGGCTCAGAGAACTGTTTCAGTATTAGTCTTTGATGAACTTGCTGTTCTCTAAGAGGAGAAAGGTAATTCAGGACAGAACCTTCAGCGGTCTGGCACAGTGTAACATCGTTGGTTACACTTCTGAGGGCACCTCAGGGTAAATTGTTGCAAACCTGAGCAGCTGGTGGGATAGAGAGTGGAGTGCATGCAAATAGTGTATCTGATTGCAGTCCTCCCATTGTATGACAGCTGGTATGTCTTTGGGGTAGGAGACCTGTAGGTCACACCAACCATCATTCCATATCTGATAGCCCTGAGAGCCTTAGTGAGGGCATTTCTTATCCTTTTCATGGAAACCTTCAGTAGACCTGCAGTTTAATGCAAAAGGAGTGTAATTAAAGTTTCTGCTCTGGGGGCATTTGGTTAGGCATTGATTAGTCTACCCAGCTTTGCCTAAAGCCTTTTTGCTTAATTTTCTTTCAGCACTTTGGAGTGATTCCTATTTGAGTTGGCCCCTTAGGATAGCTCATCTGAGGGGAATACTCGTTCTTTGTTCTTTGTATGCCACTAACAATTCTGTACTGGCACCCCTTTTTTATTTTCTTGCAATGCTGCTCTAGGCTGTATCAATTGGTTTTTTTTTAAAAAAAAAATCTGGCTATTGTAATGCATTGGATGAGAGTTTGAGTATGTTCCCTTTTTGCAGTAAACTTTGGCACAGTGCCAGGACTATGTTCTGTAGATTCTTTGCAGACTTGTGAGTCGCTCACTGTGGCTAAGTCAGCATGACTGAAGAACATGGGCTGTGAGAGGTGTGTGGGTAGTCAGTAGTCATGGATCCCTCTCTTCAAAGATTCAGACAATGTCTGTTGGTGCTCTCGGTGTGTCTGTTTTGGTCCTGGGTGCCACTGGTTGTCTACAGACTCCATTAGCATCCAGCATTTGGACTGCTCTGCGTTGGTGACGAACCAGTGTGCTTCCACAAAGCCATCCCCTAGGGGCAATAGAATCATTTCTGAATTGCAATTCTGGAGCTCCACAAAGCTTACAGATGGGCTCTTTTTTCTTTCTCTAGGAATTCTTGCCTCTCCGTACAAGAACTGGAAGTGAAAGAAAGCCATTCTTTAATTAATATATTTCTAGTCAGTTTCTCAACTCCTGTAAAACCTGCCTGGCTTATTTTTCCCCCGTAATTTATATATTCTTGAGCCTCGGGACTGAAGAGAGGCATTACTTTCTTTCCTTTCATTCTCCTCTCACCCTTACAGGCTCTGTGCTGCAACGTTTTGGGGACTGGATGCAAAACTAAAGTGATATCCCATCATCACTACTTTCAATTATAAGCAAGGAAAATGAGATCTTAATAGATAGAAAACTTTCTCTTCATATTAACAGCTCTGATTTTTCCGCGGAATGTCAGATGGGTACAGCATGTAGTGAAAACACAGAGAGTAGGCGTTAGCAATTCCCTCTTTCTGTGTGGAACAGGAGAGAATGGATTTTTGCTACTCCGTTGAGTGGCATTGTTTGCACTTTCTGATTGGTTGACTGGAGGGAATTCTGATTGGCTCATGGTGTTCCCTGCTTGTTCTCAGGGTTCCAAGGATGGCAGCAGTGAAAATAACATAGCTGGTTTCAAACAGAGGTATTGGGGAGTGGAAACAGTGCCATGTGGAAGTGTTTGAAATATGATCCAGAATATATGTAATGATTGGTTGCAGCTGCCATAGTACTGTTTTTCTCTTATTCATTTCCCAGTTTTTCCCAAGTTTCTTCAGTCCTGACCCTAATTATTAGTTGAGTCCCAGCTTTTATGGATTTATGAGTGTTGAATTGGTCTGCAAATGTCCCCAGCTTTTTCCTATACTAAATGCCCAGGCCATTTCTTTTGATTCTAATAAACGGAACTTTAGTGGCTCAATGGTGGTTGGGGGGGAAAAGTTCTTCTCCCTGTGTTCAGCTGTCTGTTTGTATTTGTACTTCTCTATACTTTTACTATTACCTGGAAACACATGACAACAAGTTATAGAAACAACTTTACTGAAGAGAGCTAGTTCACCATCACAATGCCTTGTCTGTTACCCAGGTGCTGCTGCCTGATGGCTCAGACATCCTGCCTCTTACAACAGCATGCATTCTGATTGTAGCATTGGTTCTGCTAAGCGAATTGGGAAAAATGGAGAACTCTGAGCGGATGACACAGTCAACATCCACAAGCTTTGGACGTAAGTGGTTAGGAATATAGGGCCGAAGCTATTTTAAGACTACATAGGGCCTGCATGCTTGAAATTTTCAGCTCTGAGATAGGGAAGGGTAAGATGATGATGATGATGATGATGATGATGATGATGATGATGATGATGATGATGATATCACTAGATCTAGGCTACAAAAATCCAGATAACCACAAGATTGCAGGAAACAGATGCAGAAGGCACTTTGCTACCAGTGGATGTCTGGATTTTTGCAACACAGATCTGATACAGAATGATGAAAAATCATACTGGAAGCTCAATTTTGAAAAGATTCAGATAGGTGTGTGAGGTTTTTTTTTTTTTTTTAGTATCTTAGCGTCTTTGGAGGACTAGTTTTAGCATGCTAGAACTGGCAAAAGGAAAGAAAACGAGTTGGCTTTTCTTTGTAAGATAGTACAGAGAAACCAAGAAAATATGACATTAACAGGTTGCAACATTAAGCAGGTTTACTCAGAATTAAATTTGTCAGATCCCAAGTAAACCTGCATATGACCACCATTTTAGCATCTTATCCAGAAATGTGCTATAAATGTGTTATATTGTTATATGGAGAAAGGATGGAAGATTGGCATCACCTGAGCTGTGAAAGTCAGGATAGGTTGCTGAATTCAGGAACTGAGGCATTCCTGGGCAAGGATTAATTATTATAATCATGGGAATAGGGGAAAGCTATAAAGAAAAGACTATTTTTTTTGTTTTTTGTAGAATGAATCTGAACATTTCCCCTCTCCCTGATGTTCATGGAACTGGAAGCAATGGCCTCTCAAAACTTCCTATCCCTATTTCACATAATTTTTCCAAGGAACCAGTTTGGCTGTCTTAAAGATTGGTTCTCTAACCCAGTAACAGTTATCACACATAGAATCAGCCTTAAGAGTCAGGTATGTGTTCTTATTATGCTCACAGAAACCAACCAACCAGGTCCTGTAAAAATCACAGGATCACTCAATTTATTATCAGGATGGGGTCAGAATGCAATTCCCTCATAAAGAGGCCCCAATTATTACAAATAACATTACCCATCACAGAACTTGTATTGGGAACCCAGTAGTATAGGAGAGGCAAATGGTTTTCTTATAATTTTGGGGAAATATGAGGAGCGATTTGTTCTGGTTAAGAAAATGCAAAGTCATTTTAATGAGATTAGTTTCTTTAGAGCCAGTTTGGTCTAATGGTTAAGGTGCCGGGCTAGAAACCAGGAGACTGAGAGTTCTAGCCCCACCTTAGGCATGAAAGCCGGCTGGGTGACCTTGGGCCGGTCACTCATTCTCAGCCCAACTCACCTCACAGGGTTGTTGTTGTGGGGAAAATAGGAGGAGGAAGGAGTATTAGGTATGTTCGCCTCCTTGAGTTATTTATAAAAAATAATAAAGGCAGGATAGAAATTTTAAAAAAAGAAAGAAATGTCCCCTATGATTTCTGCTTTATACTGAACATGGACTATATTTCACAGCTCTTTTATTGCCGTGTTGCACAAAGTGCAGAATTAATCACTCAGCGCACTGGAAAAATGCACTGTATCATTTAGACCATGTCCTTACTTGCACCCAACTATGGTACAAACATGCCCTGGCAATATCCTTTCTGCCTGCCATGTCTATGTAATGTTGTCTTCACCCTGACTCCAGCTGATGAGTGAGAGAGGCCTAAGTTCATCTATGTTGCATTGGTGTTAAGGGTAGCATTTCCTCCCTTATTCAAGGGCAGCCACAAGGCTTTAAAATCTGTTAGACTTTGTCACCCTTTACCTTGGAGAGAAAGTAATTAGTGACTACAGGACCTGAGACAAAGACAAAAAAAGGCAAGATGGGGATCAGCGACGGACACAGCATATTTCATATTTCAGTAGTTTTCTGCTAACTCAAATATTGGTGAACAGTACTAAAATCTGGTCATGGGGAAAGACCCTCAGTCCTATTTTGAACATGTAAGAAAAAATTAATATTCTAATAAGTCTTCCAAATGTTAAATCTTTATATTTATATGCCCAGAATGCTAATGCTTATATTTCCTGTGTAAGCAATATAATAGGACTAACACATTAGCATGAATTATTGAATGCTGGGACAATCACAAATCAGATTTGTCACTTTGGCGCCAGTTATGTCAACAAGGTTAAACACCTTGACATCCTGATAGCATTTTGAGATAACTTGACTTTAATTATAGTTGCTGGATTGTAGCTAAGAAAAGCAGATGACAAGGGGAACAATACTGCCTGCAGTGTGATATCTCAGTGGAAATATGGTGAGGAATAGCAGCCTGTCTGTTTACATTCTGTCTGTTATGTTAGATGGTCCCTAATCAGTTGGTTGCTTTTTGGCTTGTGAGCATTAAAAAGTGTACCTTGTTTAACAAGGCTGCTTTTTACCATGTTAGGCCAAAGGTTGATCTGGCTTCATATATTTGCCTTTTTTAACTGATACCAGTTTTGCAAGGATTCATACAAGATCTTTTCCCTGTTCTACCTGGAGGTACCTGGGACTGAACCATCCATCCATCCATCCATCCATCCATCCATCCATCCATCCATCCATCCAATTTTTATACCATCAAATTCATTTGGCTCTCTTTCATACGTAAAGCGAATGCTGCACCATTATGTTAATGGTGATAAGTCTACAGCAGGTTGTTGTTGCTTGGCATGCCAAAGCTTTCTTGGATCCAAGTTCAATCAGAAGACTCTCATAAAACCACATTAGTAGCCCCAGCCCCTCTCTTCTTGTTCTAATACTGCTATTCTTGTTACTTCCCTTCCTTTTTAACCTACCTCTACTTCATCTTTGCTGCTTCCTTCTCCACTGTGTGAGGAGGAATGCTGCGCCAGGTGGCCAGTTGAGGCTATAGCCAATCACATACAATTTAACTTATAATGTATTCCTTAGCCTAGCCACAGCCATTCACTCCCTTAGCCTTCAAAGGAGATGAGGTCTCTGAAGCAATGAGGGGCTGGACTTTCACTATTCTAGTACCCTCCCCCACGCAGCAGATTGGTTGCTAGGAAAAATGAGATCCTTCTAGCTACAATCACAACTAGGTGGCTGACACAACACTTGGTAAGCATAACCTGTTCAGGAAATCCTGGGGGGGGGGGAGGCTTCTGGACAGTGTGATCCTGGTGGAGCCAGTACAACCAGGGTAAAGCAAGTGAACTCATATCATACTCAATCTTCATTTTGTTGATGGTTGCATACCCAGTAATTGCCTAAGGGCTTGGAAAAAGCTCAGAAGAGTTGGATTGAGTGGCATTCTGAATCTAAGAGCCATGGGTTAGATTCCCAACTCATCCCAAATTTATTTTAAGCCTCCTCTCCTCCTCTGATTCAAACAAATTTGTTTTCTGGCAAAAAAGGCTTTTTATCATAGAACACAGTTTTTGTTGTCTATTCGTTCAGTTGCTTCTGACTCTTCGTGACTTCATGGACCAGCCCATGCCAGAGCTTCCTGTCGGCCGTCACCACCTCCAGCTCCCATAAGGTCGAGTCCATCACCTCCAGAATATCATCCATCCATCTTGGCCTTGGTCGGCCCCTCTTCCTTTTGCCTTCCACTTTCCCTAGCATCAGCATCTTCTCCTGGGTATCCTGTCTTCTCATTATGTGGCCAAAGTACTTCAGTTTTGCCTTTAATATCATTCCCTCAAGTGAGCAGTCTGGCTTTTTTTCCTGGAGTATGGACTGGTTTGATCTTCTTGCAGTCCAAGGCACTCTCAGAATTTTCCTCCAACACCACAGTTCAAAAGCATCTATCTTCCTTCGCTCAGCCTTCCTTATGGTCCAGCTCTCGCAGCCATAGGTTACTACGGGGAATACCATTGCTTTAACTATGTGGAACTTTGTTGTCAGTGTGATGTCTCTGCTCTTAACTATTTTATCGAGATTTGTCATTGCTCTCTTCCCAAGAAGTAGACGTCTTCTGATTTCCTGGCTGCAGTCAGTGTCTGCAGTAATCTCTGCACCTAGAAATA
Source organism: Charina bottae (assembly GCA_023362775.1). Lineage (NCBI taxonomy): Eukaryota > Metazoa > Chordata > Lepidosauria > Squamata > Charinaidae > Charina > Charina bottae. The sequence continues at coordinate 36,599,441 of JALMGJ010000006.1, read as the reverse complement.
CAAAGTCTGTCAATATGTCTATGAAGGTTCTCAGTCATCCAGGTGGAACAGTCTGTGGCTTGAATCATGTCAACTGGATTTCTATATAGAAATCCAGTTGACATGATTCAAGCCACAGACAAAGTCTGTCACTGCCTCCACTTTTTCTCCCTCTATTTGCCAGTTATCAATCAAGCTGGTTGCCATAATCTTGGTTTTTTTGAGGTTTAACTGCAACCCAGCTTTTGCACTTTCTTCTTTCACCTTCGTCATAAGGCTCCTCAGCTCCTCCTCGCTTTCAGCCATCAAAGTGGTATCATCTGCACATCTGAGATTGTTAATGTTTCTTCCAGCGATTTTAACTCCAGCCTTGGCTTCATCAAGCCCAGCACGTTGCATGATGTGTTCTGCGTACAAGTTGAATAGGTAGGGTGAGAGTATACAACCCTGCCGTACTCCTTTCCCAATCTTAAACCAGTCCGTTGTTCCGTGGTCTGTTCTTACCATTGCTACTTGGTCGTTACACAGATTCCTCAGGAGTTCAGACAAGATGACTTGGTGTCCCCATACCACCAAGAACTTGCCACAATTTGTTATGCTCCACACAGTCAAAGGCTTTAGAATAGTCAATAAAACAGAAATAGATGTTTTTCTGAAACTCCCTAAATTTCTCCATTATCCAGCGGATATTGGCAATTTGGTCTCTAGTTCCTCTGCCTTTTCTAAACCCAGCTTGTACATCTGGCAATTCTCGCTCCATGAATTGCTGGAGTCTACCTTGCAGGATCTTGAGCATTACCTTACTGGCATGTGAAATAAGTGCCACTGTTCGATAGTTTGAACATTCTTTAGTGTTTCCCTTTTTTGGTATGGGGATATAAGTTGATTTTTTCCAATCTGATGGCCATTCTTCTGTTTTCCAAATTTGCTGGCATATGGCATGCATCACCTTGACGGCATCATCTTGCAAGATTTTAAACAGTTCACCTAGGATACCATCGTCTCCTGCTGCCTTGTTATTAGCAATGCTTCTTAAGGCCCATTCAACCTCACTCTTCAGGATGTCTGGCTCTAACTCACTGACCACACCGTCAAAGCTATCCCCGATATTATTATCCTTCCTATACAAATCTTCCGTATATTCTTGCCACATTTTCTTGATCTCTTCTGCTTCTGTTAGATCCTTGCCATCTTTTTTTTTTATCATACCCATTTTTGCCTGGAATTTACCTCCAATGTTTCTAATTTTCTGGAAGAGGTCTCTTGTCCTTCCTATTCTATTGTCTTCTTTCACTTCCACGCATTGCTTGTTTAAAAGTAGTTCCTTATCTCTTCTGGCTAACCCCTGGAATTTTGCATTTAATTGGGCATATCTCCCCGTCACTGTTGCCTTTTGCTTTCTTGGGCTACTTCCAGTGTCTCAGCAGAGAGCCATCTTGCCTTCTTGGTTTTCTTTTTCTTTGGGACGTTTTTGTTGCCGCCTCCTGAACAATGTTGTGAACTTCTGTCCATAGTTCTTCTGGGACGCTATCTACTAAATCTAGTCCCTTAAATCTATTCTTCACCTCCACTGCATATTCATTAGGAATATTAGTGAGCTCATATCTAACTGATCTGTGGGTCTTCCCTATTCTCTTTAGTATACTTTAATTTCAAAGCCAAGGCGAATGTCCTCATATTCTTCATGACATCCTCAGGAGTACAATCATTTCCAAATCCCATGAATGCCATCATAACTTTATTTGAGGGCTGTAGTGATAGGTTGGGGCTGAAGCAAAATTTCTAGCAAATTGGATGGGAATTCTGGTTATTTATTTATTTGTTTATGTTTCAAATTTCTAGTCTGCCCAAATCCAACAATTCTGGGCATTTAACATATAAAAGTAGTAAAAAAAACCTAAATAAAACCCAAAAGACAGTGTAATCCAGAGGTAACAAAAGTCAACTCTTTCCTCCATCCATGGAGATAAAAGCAAACCAAAGATCACCAATCATACTTACTCAAGGCCTGGGGAAAGAGCCATTTTTTTAATGCTCTTGTAAAGGCTGGTAAGGTTGGGACCATGCAAATCTCTGGGAGTATGCTGTTTCAGAGGACAGGTACTGGGACAGAGAAGACCCACCTCTGGGGTTCTGTTAGATGACACTGCTTGATTGACAGGACCAGGAGAGAGCCAACTCTGCCAGATCTTACTGGGCAGGCATAAACCATGGGAGACAGTGGTCCCTCAAATAATTCAGACCTATGCCATTTGGGGTTTTAAAGGCAGCAACCAGCACCTTGAATTACATCCAGAAGGCAACTGGTAATCAGTGCTGCCTGGGCATGGCATGGCTTGTCCATCACTGCTCATGCTGCCGCATTCTGTACAGCTGTAGCTTCCAAATGGTTTTCTAGGGCAGTCCTGTGTAGAGCACATTGCAATAGTCCATTGAAGTTCTGACTGACATACTTGGAAGTCTTGGTTTGGAGAAAGCTGCATCATGTAAGGCTATCTCCTCCTACTCATGCACTCCTTTTTTATGCACTGCAGTTGCTCAAAAGGTTCTTCTTATTCGTAAACACTTTCAGTATAGTTCCTACAATGGGGAATTGAAACCAAGCTTTTCCATGCAACTGAAATGTCTAGTGTTTGCAACTCTACCACATGTGATGTTGTTCATAGCAAAGACACTTTGCAGATACTAATTGACTCCAGTTTTAAGAAGGAACCATGTTCTCTTAATTTTGTAAGCAGAACTGCATGAAGATTGAAAGTTGCTTCACTAATATTCTCAATATAATATTGCCTCCCCAGTGAGTGGTTGGGGCAGTTAGACTATTATTACAAATAAATCTAAATTTATACGGTCATTCATGAAGGGTGAAGCACCATCACATGTGGGTTTCCAGCCTTCTTTTATGTATTGTTTAAGGGTCAATGCATGACATTAAGAACTAAGAAGCTGGCATCTGGTTTCATTTTAGAGGTGGATGGTGGGATACAATTATTCATTTAGACACCAATAGACATTACATTTCTGTCCATCTTTCTGGAGAGAGAGAGAGAGAGAGAGAGAGAGAGAGAGAGAGAGAGAGAGAGAGAGACAGACAGACAGACTTAGTCCCATTTCCAAATAAACTCTGGAATTTTCAATAAGTTTGCGGGGCCTTGGGCAAAGAGTCTTCTTATGGACCAGCTCTTAGCTTGATAAACTTCCCTAGGCTTCCTTAGCAGAGGAGGTGATAGAGCAGCCTGAGAATGAGGACCTGCTATTCTAATTTGTCATAGTGCTCTGGAGCTCTCGATGTACTGTTATTCCAGGACACTGAGGGAAGTTAAAATGGAAGCTGCATGTTGCAGGGGGGGCTGGTAGGCGCAACAGTCAAGTGGCACAGTAGGACACAAGGGATCCAAGAGTCAAACTAGAATGCCTAATGCTCATATGAGTTCAGGCTTTCTCAATATACGTAAGTGCAGGGATATCTGGCTTCTACACTAATGAAAAGGTGGTCTTCAAAACTCATAAAACTTATATACAGTACTTGCCAACAAATCCTTCTCATTGCAGAATATGACAGGATCTCATAGCAATGTATAAAAGTATTTACTGAACTGAACTCATACTGTGATTAAGTGCATGACACTTTAATAGTGTTTTCTCAAGAAGCTGTACATAGCTTTTCCCCTTCTAGTTGTACTAATATCTCCAGCAATTAAAGAATGGAATAATTCCTATTCTTGGGGGCTTTTAATGACACCTTTATGCATCTGGGTTTCTTTCAGATGCATTGGCCTTCACTGCAGTGATCTGGTAACTCTCATCATCCTCAGGTCAAAGTATCTGCAAGATGCCAGTTTGGGAAGACTGCCTCAGGTGATAGCAGCAGCAACAACACCCACCCACTCACCCATTTTTTTTTCTTGTTGAAATGTTGCTCACAATATTTGCTAACCTGCAATTCCTAGTAAGTTTTTTGCTTCAAGCCATGAAGTCCCAGAAAAAGACTACCTCAGAATTGCTGGACAAATGTTGCACAATTGAGGGGAAAGTCAAAACCCTTTCTTGAGGCCAAGGGGTAACCACAGTTTTCTTTTGTTCACAACTTAACCATTTGGTCCCTGTGCTCTGACAAATCACACCCACCCACCTTTCTCCAACAAGAACTCTAAAGATCTGTCCAGGCTTAACTTACTTTAAAGTATCCAGATTCAAGAACAAAATTTGTTATATGAATGCACCCTTGAAGGCATTTGCTATAGTTGTTACTCTGAGAAACCAACAGCAGTTTAGATTGCTAAGCAGATTTCTGCTAGTTAATTCACAGATCCCAAGGGAATATGAACTACCAGTTTATTTCTCTTTGTGTTTGCACTAGAATGATTTTTTCTTTTAAAAAAATAACCTCTGCCACTAAAAGATCTTTACACTAATGTGACTCAGGTTTGATTGTGACATTTCAGCCCTTGAATAAAATAGTAATTGAGTACAGTACACTTTGCATGAGAGTGGCAAGCTCTAAACCTTTGATTAGCCTAAAGTAGCACAATTTGGGACTGATCTGGCTTGATTATTGATTGTCACCTACAAAGAGGTAGTAACCATAGCCTTCTTGTAACCATAAGGCAATTTTCTTCAGTGGAAAATATTGCCAAATGATAGGGATATTTTTAATATAGAATGAACCCAAGCAAATCCTGGAAGTGAAAAAAAAAATCTCCTCTAACATGGGAACTTGCTGGTTGGGCAAATGTTGGCTGATATAGCGAGGAAACAATTAAAGCTGCTGCAGAGGAATATTCACTATATATAAACATATAAAAACTTTTATATATATATATAAATTTTTTTATATATATAAAAAACTATATATATATATATATATATATATATATATATATATACACACACACACACACACACACACACACACACACACACACACACACAATCCTAGTTATAATAATAGTAGATAAGGTCTTTGCTGTTATTATTGACCACATAGTTTGTCCTTATTTTTACCTTCCAGTGTTTTCTGAGGATAACCCACCAATTCCATACATCTCCACTTCATCTTCCACATTCATTCCCACACATGTAACATGCCACATAATCTCCATTCAGCTCACATATGCACATACACACATTAGTCACTCTTTCCCCCTCCCTTTCACACACAGACTGAGAAGTGTTACCAAACATTAAAAAAAAATGGTGACATTTGATCAAGAAATGCATGTGTGGCACTGGAGCTCTCTCTTCTTTTTTCCCACTTTGAAGTTGTACACAAAATGGCCAGCAAATATTTAATCTGAGGGAAAGAGAAGAGAAAAAAGGCTGTTCACTCAAGTGATCCAAGAGAGACAGTGTGGTGTAATGCTTAAGGTGTTAGACTGGCAATGGGGAGACCCAGGTTTTAGTCCACCCTCAGCTACAGAAACTCACCGGGTGACTTTGGGCCACTAATTCTCTCTCAGCCCAGTCTACCTCATAGAGCTGTTGTGGTTGGAAAGATGAAAAGAGGGAGTGATATGTATGTTGCCTTGAGTTCCTGAACAGAAGGCATGATATACATCTAATAAGCAAAGAATTCTTCCAATTCCACTGAACTGTTGTTTTCTAAGATCTGTATCAGAAACACAGCCCCAAGATTTTTTTCTGGATAAAAGAGGGAGCCATTTTGCCTTTTAATATCACCATTGGTTGACTGAGAGACAATCCTTTGGACTTCTATCCACAGATATAACTTGGTTTTATTTCCTTTAGTAAATGGAAATGTTGGCCCTGTGGGTCCCTGAATCAAATACATCCTATTTGTTTCTGATTTTTCTTAATGATGTGCAATAGCCTGGTGCAGGGACAACTAGATGGCAACTTGAGGGCTAGAGGTGGCTTCTACATTAATTTAATCTGGGTCTTTAAAATCAGAGAACAAAGGAACATTACCTCACAATATATTTGAGAGAGAGAGAGAGAGAGAGAGAGAGAGAGAGAGAGAGAGAGAGAGAGATGCCGTCAAGCTAAACAGCTGGATACTGCATATTAAATATTACTCTTTGGCTTGTGTATACCATTGTTCTTAACCTGGTGCCCTCCAGATTGTTCACAGTATCACATTCAGTACAGCCATTAGTCATGCTGCTTAGGAATAATGGGACTGAAGTCCAGGTTGAGAAAGTGTGTGCAATGCAGTTACTGTATGCCTAAGGCATATTCTACTGCTTGCTATTCTTCCTTCCCTTTCTCAGAAGGCCATGATCACTATCTGTCCTCTGGGAAGTATCTCGAAAGACAGAGTGAGAAAAGAGGATGATAGCCACTACCGAAGCCTGCTAAGCTGGTCTCTTCTCCCATTAATGGAGCCTTTATGAATTATCCTGCAGGAAGGGTCCTAGAAATGTGCTTTTAAATAATAGGCACTGTATTACTAATTGTAAGCTGCTTTGGGACTATTGTTACCCTGAAAGGCAGGATATAAATAATTGTAATTATCTATTACAAGTTTTAAGTTTTTCAGTTGCAGAACACTTCTGTCTTCCATGTTTCTGAGAACTCATGTAGGCCCAAGTACATGTAAGTTGGCTATGTTGGACTAGATTATGGGAGTTTGGTTCTCAAAGTACAGGGAGGGAACTATGGAAGATTCTGCCTGGAAACCTTCACTGGGTTTAATAATCTTTTGATCCCACCAACCTGTGAAGCTACTTGAAGGGGCGATAATGTGAAAAATACTGCAATATTTTTTCTGCCTTTCCATCTTTCCCTAGCCCTCTAATATTTTCAGATGTTGCACTCTATATTCTGAAGGAAATGAACAGACAAGAAAACAAACCAAGGATGAAAAATCCTCGGATGAGAAATAATCTTTACAGGCCCAATCAGAATGCCACAAAAGAGTTGTTCCTGAAAGGTATTGCACAACTATGGATTTTATTTTATTTTTCTCATAGCCTTGTGGCAATGCCTCTTTCATTTTAATGCTTCTTGGCAGTGTGATGAAAGGGAAATGGTTTACCATAATGTTGTGCTCATTTTCTGAGTATCTCAACATTATTTAACACACTATAAAATCTGTTTTATGTTCAAAACATCTCAAAGCAGTGCACATAGTTGGAAAGAAAAATATGAAATAAATAGTAAAATATAACAAAATTGCAATAAATTTAAAAAGATTCAGTGAATCATACTTAAACATTGGGAACAGAATTATTGTTATTCACATACCAAGCCTGCCATACTGCTGTATCAGGTAAAACCCATTTCAACTTTCTTTTCAGGATGACATCCCAAACAAAACACATTTGCACTTAGAATATGGAAAAGACCAAGAAAAGACTCTGATTCTAAGTTTTTGTAATTTTTTTACCCTGATATTTTGTGGTAGGTTTCTTTATTTTTGAATATAAAGTGACAGAAATAATTTGCTGTTAGAAAAGAGAATCTTTGACTATTTACAGGTTCTGTACATCACAAAGTTTTCTCATTTTGTTTTATTTTTGTTGTTGTTGTTGTTCCTTCCTCACCCTTCCCCTTTCTACATTTGTCCTGCATGGTGGGAGCAATGCTGTACTAGAAATCTACATATTTCACCCCCCACCCCCAAAGCCATCTGCTCCCAAAACAACTCCCAGTGAGAAACAAGATAACTCATGGGAAAAAATTAACTACTTTCTTTTTTCCAGGATCAATGTGTGTGTTTATGTATGTTTCAGTGTATATGTTGATGTCTGTGTGTGTGCATACATATATACATACACACATTTATATATAATAGTTTTCAGATTCAAACACCAAAATCATTAAAAGAAAGGGAAAAGTAAACAATTGTCCTCCCCCCTCCAGAATCTATCGATCCCTGCTTGTCCGAAATAAGTATTTACAGAAAAAAGAATTGGAGAGGGGGGTGAGGAAAGGAGGATTGGGAGAAAGAAGAGGAGTGACCGGTGGGAGTGGTGGGACTGGGGCCTCAGAGAGATGAGGCAAGCCTGAGTTTGACCACGCTTTCCCTTAGGAAGACGCTACACTGGGAAAATATCGCAACGGTCTCCTTCTCCCCTTTTTGTACTGTGAGGAAACTGCATTTCCCAGCCTCTGACTTAAGCCCACACTGGATACCTTTTGTCATCAACCCTCAACTAGGATGCATAGCAGTGTCCCCATAATATACTCCAATAGCACCAGTGGCCATGCTGAAAATAATTGAACCCTGGGTGGCCATTTGGCAACAGAGCTGTGATGGGGGGCACCTTGCTAGGAAACCCTTCCTCAGTCCTACTCTCAGCCCTCCCCACCCCAGCCCTGGCCCTCGAATCCTTGCACACCTTGCTTCAAACTAAGAGTTCAAGAGCAACTAAGCAACAAATAAGAGATTAGATTAACATCATCCCAGCCCCCATCCACTTCCTCGTCATTTTGGCTCAGGCAATGAATTTAAGGTTGTCACTGACTGATTCAGAGGCTTTAAAACCTCCAAAGCAGCACCACATAAACATACAAGTATGCAGCCAGTGAGTCATCTGTAACTCTTCTGTGAGTTGCATTGCTCATTCTAACCTTCTGCCACCAAGCGTGACTTGACATTTGCCTTACGACAGCAACCAGGCAAAGAGGCGGAATGGAGAGATGGGTGGAGGAATGGGGCAAGGCATTTCAACTGCATTCATTTTCTAGTTTTCAAGGAAAATGTATAGCCTCATGGTTAATAGGGTCATCTATAACTGACTTTCCAGAGTTCAGCAGACATCAAAAGGCTATGTGCTATTTTCCATTAAAGGCACCAGTCCCTTGTGCCAGAGATTCCCAAGCATGTTATTAATGGGAGAGACCAAGGCATTTAGTTTGGACACACGTACGGAACCATACCTTGACAGTGAATCACTCTCTTACATTCCATTGCGATGAACTTTTCCCAGCACCCAATAGTAGCAATCTGTCAGGCCAGCCATATGGCTTTTAAAGTACAAGAGCAGGTTCTTTGATACATTTAGGAATCTCTGTCCAGAATTCTGCCCCTTCCTTTCTCACCAGTCTCCTTTATTTCAAACATTCTCTTCGCCATATTAGGTATTTCATATCAATGAAATGGGAGATAAAATTGTGCTGATATGATTATGAGCAACTATGCATTTCACTCCATTAAGCTGAACACACCAATGGAACCAAATAAGATTTTTTAAAAAATTCTGTATATGACATATATATTAAGGATTGGCAGAAAAACCATCAGGATTTATTGGTACCTCTCCAGAAATTTTCTAATAGATTTATAAGAGTTTTTGACTCATCATAGCGAAAAAGGGGTTTGTAAAGGTTGCTCAAACAAAGAAAGCTCTTGCAGAAAACTAGACCCAGAATTTTGCATAAAATAAGTAACCTCAGTTCAGGAACAAGTGAACTGCACTGAACATCTGTGTAGAGTCATACACACTCTACTTCTTCATTTAAGGGCATATTTGCCTGTCCTTTTATATATGTGATTGCTTGATCATTACTTCCCTATGGCACGGTATGACTGATCCTGGAATTCTAGTAAAAATCAAAATATACTCCCAAGACTTGTGGCTGCCCACTGCTGAGATATGCTATAATTTCTATGCACTCAGAAATGTTAAAATGAAAGTTGTAACTATTGTATTATCTATTGTGGGAAACAATAAATTACAAAAAGCTGGCTTAATTCACATGATTCCTTGAAATAATATGAAGATATCTGATATATGTCCATTTTCTATTGGACAGTTACATTATTTCTTACCAGTACTACAATATTTTACAGCATAAGCTCATTTTTTCTTCATTCAATAAATATTTTTGAAGACACTATGCTATTAATGCTTTGGAACATAAATATCAGTATCATTACAAATCCACAGAGCAACTGAAGATGTGCAGAAGAAATACAGTGAGACTCGCACATGGAAAAGGTATTGACAAGTATTTCTGGTCGAAAAACTAGGAAAACATTCAAAAGGTTTAATTTTATAGGTTTCTGAAAATTTGATACTACCTAGATTTGCAGTGAGAATTGAGCAAATTGTTCTAAGCCAATTGTCAAGTTAACTGTAGTTTATTGAACACATCACAATTGGCTGGACCCACACAGTACCCTAAGCTATAAACCATGGTTCAAAAACTATAATGGCTATCACAGCCACAAACAAGTACATTATGGCTTAGTGCAGTGTGTGAAATCAGCACCAACTTGGAATCAGTGATGATGTGTAAAATCAGTGATTGGGTTTGATTTGAGACTAAAATGTTCCCCCTCCCCAATTCTGGATTCAAATTCAGTTAAAAAAAAAGAGACAGGTTCAGTTTTCCTTCCAGAATCAGACAATAAAATGCAAATGAGCTCAATCTTCACTTCTCCCCCAAAATTCATAGGAAAAGTATAACCTGATTTTAATCATTTAAATTTCCATGTGAAACTGATTAATATTACTCATGGAAAGAATATGATGTAAAAATTATAGATTCCATCCTGAATTTTTAAAATTTTTCAGATCACATAAATGAATTTTGAGGAAAGCAAAATTATTTTTAATGTATTATGCTAACAACATATTTGCTTTGAAACCAAAAGGCTGCATTTTCTATATACATGATGGAAATAGAAGGAGAATTTTCTCTTAAATACCATGTGTTTACAAAGTAATCTTCATCTCAAAGTCTACTTCAGCCATTGCCTCTCTTCAGATATCTATTAACTTGGAGCTAAAACAGACTCCCTTCAATAGGAATGGCAACAATGACCAGTTCTACACAAAAAATAATACAGTTTCATTCTGCTTCAAAAGGCCAAACTAATTATTCTTTTCCATACAATTCTGGTAACTTGTAAAATCCAACATGGATACCCACACAGGCTGAATGTTTTCTCCCTGCCCTGTTCCTTAAGGCCTTAATTTCCAGAAAGGAAGTTCCATGCAAATGCCAAAGAAAGCATATGATGAATGAAGTTACACAAACAGGCTTTTATAAATAATGCAGTTTCTTTTACAACAGTGGGGAAAAATTAAGTTGACCTATTCCAAAACAGAGTGATCATTTTACCCCTTGGGGAAGATACAAACCAGTTTTAGAAAATCAAATCAGTTGGATTTTCAATATTTATTTATTTATTTATTTATTAATTATTTGGATTTATCCCCGCCCATCTCTACCATGGTAGACTCTGGGCGGTTATCCCTTTCAGAAAAGGCTTCTGAAAGCTTAGGCAGAGAAACAGAGCTCATCCAAACCATTCAACATTAGATCTCAAAATGTCTTAGAAGAGTACATTTTTAAAATGAGTTTATAAATATTAGAAATATCTGAAAGCACAGGCTTTATTAGCATATTTATTTGGACATTTCAGTAGGTAGGTACTTTTTATTATGGCCTTTCTAACAAAACAATGAAGATTCTCACCTTCACGATCAGTTTGATGTGAGGAGGACTGGCTCAGTTCTGACACACACACTGAAAATGAGAGATTCAAGAGCTACTGAAATAAAGAGACTTGAATACGCAGAACTATCCTGGAAAGTAGCCATTATCTGATTACATGTTCCCATCACCATTGTTATGGCTGGTAGGTGAGCACTGTTCAGCTCAGCTTCCCTAAGATGATGCCCTCCAGATATTCTGAACCTCAGTTACCTGGGCCAGTTGTCGGCCAAGCTGGCTGAGAATTGCGTTGAAATCCAACCCATCAGGAACGAACCACATTATGGAAAGGTTGATTTATTTGCCTGCCTCATAACAGAAGATAAATATTTTTCCATGGCACCTAATAATCAAGAGATACGTGGATCTGAAATTGACAGTTTAAATGCAACTAAATTTTGCAAGTGATATCTGTGTTATCATCCAGAGATCTGGAAGCTGGGTTTATGAACAGCAGCTTATTTGAGTTTAAGGTGGCTAAGGGCACCGAGGATGCTGTGTCTGAGTACTGAATCCAGGATTTTAATACACGTGCTTCCTACTTTTAGTTTTTTTCTTACGTATTTTGTAAGTAAAGATTGCCATCATACGGTAGGTATCCAGCATTCTTTCTTTATAATTACTACAAAGGAAACTACCTTGAATAGCATTCCAGTTCTAGAGTTGGCTCTGTACTTCTCACCACTTCTTAACATGAGTAAGAATAATGAGTTAGTTTTCCCCACTGAGAAATTGAAGGCAAGAGAAGCAACAGCAATTAAAACAATCCTGCAGGAGAGTATGGTAACTATCAGGAAACCAGAGCCTTCCTTTAATCAGCAGCTCCTGGCAGCCAAGACTCAAAACTCGTCCTGAAGCCTTACAAATCAACCCACAGCTGAGGAAAGCTAAAAAATATAGCAGGTGAATGAAAAACGGGCACATTTGATTCTGAGTATTAAAGACCAAACACATGGGGTTTGTTTGTCTTAATGTCTGTAGCAGTGATCAGAATTAAAACCTAGAAGAAATTTCCAGGAATTGGAAAACTAAGAAACAACTGGAAGGTCATGCTTGAGAAACCTGCAGATCAACAGGAGTTTGTAGCCAACAATGCAAGCTTCTGAATGTATAATCACAGAAGAGAAAGTTAAGATAAGCAATTCACATTAAGAATGGCTTGGAGGCAAATGGCAACACTTTACACAGGAGGGAAGGAAAAACCTTTGCCCTTCCTTCCTTCCTCTGCAACTATTGTGTTCCAGAGTCAGGCTGCTACAGTGGTAGTAATCCAGAATCCATATCATCTGTTATGTTAACAACATATGGCACAGGGAAAAAGATCTGTTAAGCCTATTTTACAAGACCTAAAAAGGGAAAATACTTCAGTTTTCACTAGTTTACATGGACTGGTTCTAAGAAATAATAGTGTTCACATTTGAATAAGAGTTGCACTGTGTGCTGCTTAATTCCCTCATGTTGATTCCCTATGCTGATCTCTTATATCAAGAGACTAGTTTGCTTGACCAGTAATATCACAAAAACATTCTGCAAGTGTTTAAAGACACTTGTTTTAAATATTGATAGCCCAAAAATCAGCTTATAATCTGCTAGAGGCAAGCATTTGCTCCCACGCTATTGTTTAGCACCACCCAAATAGTCAGGATTTTATTTTCTTTAGATGAAAGATCACCGAGGTCATATGGTGACTTTGCAATAGTATTACAAACTTTGTATTATAAACAGGCAAAACTTTGTGGAATCAAAACTGCTGATCTTGCAACAGATTGCTAGAGAATGAAGCAGTGATGAGTTTTTGGGCTGAATGACCACGGTCTAGTTTTATTTTGGTCTGACATTTCACCAGCAGCTGTGGCTGGCATCTTCAGAGGCAGAGCGAGCTGCTTTGTGGTCTGTCTCTCAGCAGCTCAGGCAAGATTGCTAGAGAGTCACCATGTTAGAACTGCAACCTTCCGGGCATCTTCCAGTCAAGCTAAACGTCCTATCAAATATATAAAACTCAAATATGGCATAAATCACAGTTTTGTGATCAAGTTTCATTGAAATGAAGTAGTGATGATGTTGCTTATCTCCCATTCATTTCAATGAAGTTTGCACAGCATTTTTTCCTGGTGAATTGTGCCTTTTAGAGATGAGTAAGTCAAATTTAAAAGACCTTGAAGTCTCACTAATTGAAAAGATTTAAGCGTGTATTTCTTATGTTTAAATCAATGGGCCATAAAAGTGATTAACTTTAACTGAACAGTGTCTTAGTTTGCATTCTGTGATTGCTTTTTATATTATTTGCACATACCCAATTTATTCATCAGCAAATACCACATAATTGTGTAAGATTATGCAAGACAATTTGCATAATGTATATAAATGATAGCATCTGTCAATTTACCTGTTAATGTAAATTCTAACATAAACACATTTAAGGTTAATGCTTAGATGGTGAAGATTTCAAGGGAGAGGTCTACATCCTCACAGCTTTCTCAAACCATTAAGAGTATGATCAATTTCAGTTATAAGGCACAGTTACACTTGTACCAATCACCTGAACTTGTGCCTGGCTTGTGGTCTACCTAATGTTTTCTGAGGCTCCAATTTATAACGTCATGTAAGCAGAAACAGCCTCTTCACATGCAAGATAGAATAACCCAAGAGTAATTTTTTTAAAAAATGGGTAAGCCTACTTTTGAAGACTTCTATGTGCTTACTAAAGTACTATGTACATGACCTGCCATATTTTGGGGATAGTAGAGTGGAGCTACTTTTGCAGACTAGCGCAAGAGATTCTGTTGCCCATAGCTAGATATATAGAGCGGCTATTTGCTCTTTCCTATCACCCTTTGCTTGCCTGTTAAAAGTTGGCTTTCCTGCCATGTTGGTATCACAGGCAATCTGAGACTGCTGATGTCCCTTGCTCCTCAAGCTCATACTTGATGGAGAATCCATTTCTAAAAAGCAAGGTATGGGTACTGATGAAATCCCTGTCAGAGTTTGATCAGCAACTTGTCTGCAGCAGAAATCAGATAGGGATTTCCTTAGCATGCATGCCTTACTTTTGGGTAGGGACATAATTGTTTTAATTTGGAATTAAACAAGATGGAATTGTTTTAATTTGAAGCACACCATTTAAAAGGGCCCTATCAATTAAGTCTCAAAGACGTGTAATGAAACTGAGGGCTACTTTTTTCCTATTGAAAACTAATTTGCATTTTCCTTATCATCCATTTGGTTTCACCACCCTCAAAGCACCCGCCAAATGGCTGCCTTCATGGTTCCTTTAGCCCAGGGATTCTTAACCTGGGGTCCACAGACCCCTTGGAGGTCTGTGAATTTGGATGGGAAAAAATTACAACTTTATTTTTACTATTTCATTTTATGCATTCAAATACTTTACCCTAAATAGGGATCTGTTGGGTTCACCAGGCTCTCAATGGGGTCCATGGCACAAAAATGTTAAGAACCCCTGCTGTCTCCCAATTAGAATGAGAGAACATGACATAGGCTTGCTGTGAAGCAGAAGTTTGTCTCTCCTCATACCTTTGTGGATTGAATATTAGAACAGTGCAGATTCCCTACTTACCCCATGGTTTGTGTTACACTACAGTTTGGTCCTTGACACCTAGCAGACATAGCCACATTACAGGCTTCAACTATGTTAGCAGTCATTCCTCCTCATGAGACAATACTGGGAAATGCAGATGTGGTGGGTAAATATGGGCTCAGAATCAGTCCCAAAGAACATTCAGGATTCTTTGTGGAAAGTTTTGGCAGTAAAAGTCACATCCAATTTATATTACCAGTGTAAGACTAATTTTCCCTCCTTGGTTGTCTTAGTCTTCTGGGCCATCCATACCCATCATCTTCTATTATCCCTGCAGTGATTGTATTAAAGAGCTGTTCTTGCTGATTCAAACCATCCTGTTAGATATTTACAAAAATGTGATTGGCTTCCCCATTAACCTGCTTTTCTGTCTCCTTGGTTTTCCTCACTTGGGCCACCCAAATAGGCAGCAGTGACTAACGCTACAAAGTTTCTGAGGGGGAGGAAAGAGCTATTAGAAAATTTGCACTGCCACTTCATTGCTTGCAAAGCGTCAGGAATATTTTTGATGAGTTTCCAGTGAGGGAAGAGAAATATCTCCTTGTACAATACCTTGAAAGTACAGTATCCCTGTTTGTCTGCATGAAAGCACATATATGCCATCTCCCACATTACATATCTTCAGAGTCCACTTACTCACAGACAAGTACTTAACATTCTGCAGTGATCACCTGCAGCTAATAGAGTGAACTACCAAAAGACAGTTGCAATAGCCTATACTTAAGTTTGAGCTACAAGATTTGATGTTCAAATCTCCATTTCCCACCTCCTCACTGAAGATGAGCTCACCACAGAGTATCACCAGGGAAGAATTCCTGGTTTTCTGATCACAGTTCCAGCCAGAAAGCAACCAATGAAGCCATTCAATCCTAAACAGAAGAGGGATATACTGTATCTAGCTATTAAGAGAGAACAGCACATGTTACCTGATTTGCACCCCTCTCTTTAAATTGTAGCTCTAATTGGCTCAATATTTGCACAGCCCTAAATATCCTGGTCAGTGCCATGAGGCTAAGAATATTGTTTGCAGCAACATCTACTGACAGTGAAAGCTGGCACCTTTATGCATGAAGAGGAGGTTGGTAGGCATGTAAAACGGGATGCCTTCAGAGCCAGTGAGTCCCTTTGGCTCAGCAAAATGCTATTAAAGATCTAAGACTTACCTTTCCTGGTGAGAACTCTAAGGTTGTGCAAACATACTTTTCACATAGACCTTGCCAACTGTTAGTACAAATAATAACAGCAGCTGGCTTGGCATAACCCACTGGCCTTTCTGTGATTTTTTTTTTTTGCCAAACAAAAGGAAGAAGCCTAGAAAATATTATTCAACACCCTCAACTTCTTTGGTAATCTTTGTTCCAGCAGAAAAGCTATTGAGATAATTAACTCTAGTTAATTACTAGAAACTACTAGTCTTTCCATAACTTTTTTTCTTTCCCTGTTCTAAAAAATTTTTTTTCTTTTCTTATAACATGGGATAAAATGGAAATGTTAGGAGCTGAGAGAGTATTAAGTTGATTGAACTGATCAAGTCAGCAATCAATCATATTTTAGGCAAAGTAAAAAGAGTTACTAGATTTTTGGCTAAATTACAGTACTTTACACCATTGTGATGACACTGACCATGCAAATGATCATAGGAGGAGATGCTGGATATGACTGTGTGCACAGGGGGTGGGATGAAGCAAGGGGGCAGATGATAACACATGGCCATAATGCAAATGATGTGATTGATGCATATAAGGTGTCCTTTGTATGATTTGTTTATTTATTTTGCAAATTGATATGGCTATACATTCTAATCAAATAACTCTGGGTGGCATCTGTAATAAGCCATGATGATTGTGTGATGCCTATGTCCCAACAAGAAGTGGAATTATTCGGATGCTTCCAAACATTTTGCTAAAGCTAGCCTGCAGCTGAAGCGAGGACTCTATTCCAGTTTGAGAAAGGCACAGAAGAAGCTGTCCAACTCCAGTACTGAAACTGAGGCAAGATATGCCCCAAGTGATATACTGAGCTTTTGGAAGCAATGTTGATGAACACTCTTAATGCTTCCACTCCTCTGCTAACACTTGTAAAGTTGCAGGCATTGTCTAAGGCAAAGAGCCATAGAAGTAGTCACTAAATAAAATATACTTATTTGAACCTTCCTATTTAAGCCAATAGTAAAGGCTAGGTTATACTGTATATTGTATATAGAACACACAGATAAAATTGTATACACAGACAATTTTACATTTTCTTATTTGTATATTGAATGTGACATCTTGGGCTGACTTCTGGGGAAGAAATGGTGAACTGAAGACGGCTCCGCTGAGAGTGGAGCTGACGACCGTGGCAGAATGAAGAGCCAGCAAGTGGACTGGCTCTTCAGGATTCCCCTTCGAACAAAGATAGGACTTAAGATTGCCCAGAAGTGCTCCAGACAGTTGCTCCTCATGAGTAGACCACAAGACAGTGGTCTCCAGTGGGTATAGAGCTCTGGGAGACAAGGGAATTGCATCTTTGCCCAAACTGCAGTCAACGCCTTTATGGACACTGGGTTCACATACTTCCTTTTCTAATCACTTTCGGAAATTGCTTGTTAACTGTTTTTCAGGTACTAGGAACCTTTGGAATGACAGATTTTACAGCACCGGGTGAGTTTCTTTCAATCCTTTGTGAAAGAAGTTTTAAATGCAAGTTTCAGGACATACATAGATACATATGGAATAAACAGCAAAAGGGTGATTAGAACATTGATTTTGGAAAGTTGCACCCCTCTCTCAAGTGAACTAAGGGTCCAGGTAGATTTGAAATAAGATTTTGAAATTAATTATAACAATCTTTCCCATGAGAAAATGCTGTTTTGAATTCTTTAAAAAACATGATAGGATGGGACTTTGAAGGTTGGACACTAGAGGGAACCAGAAGGAACTAAAGATTACAATTAAAGGAAAAGAACACTTAAATTTGACTTACTAGTACAGAATGGAGCAAAATACTTTAACATTGGACATATTGAGGGATATTTGTGAAAAATGGACCCAGAAGTTAATTTTAAGAGTGTCTGCCCTTATATATAAAATGTGTTTAAAAGATGTTATGAAAGAGGAACAGGTTTTACCAGACAAGACTGAGACTGATCTGAAAGTGAATTTAAAAATGACAAGCTATAAGAATGATATGGAAAAAGATGCTACACTGGATATACAAATGAAACTGTCTGATGTCTTAATAATGAAAAGGGATATACAAATAAGAAACCAAAAGAGTGACTTGGATAACTTTCCTATATTGGATTTACAAAAGAGATTTTTTTAAGTTTTGAAGAATTTTGTGAGAAAGAACAAAAATGAAAAGAAATCAAGTTCTAGGACATTATGTGAAGGGACTAAAGATCAAGATTGTTAAAAGTAAAAGGAATGAATATAAAGTTGGTTTATTTGATCAAGATTAAAATAGATATGTTATTATCTCTGGTAACCCATAATGGACTTTTGCTGACATCAGGACTGAATGACGAGTCTTTAAGGATTTGTTTATAAATAAGAGATGAGATATGGGAAGCAGAGATCATTTGTTGTATTTTAAGAGAAGGTGATAAGTTACTAAAAAATTTTATACTTGTGATGAAGGGGGAAGTTATTTCTTTATATATTTATTTTCTTTTTCTTTACTATATTCTTATTTTCTCTTTCTTTTCTATTTTTCCTTCTATTCTTTTATTTTTCTTAGTTTGTATTAGTTTTTATCTTTTTAATTGTAATGCTAAATAAAATTATTATTAAAAATGTGATGTCTTGGAATAATTCTAGTATTCAACATTTATCAGATCCTGCTTAAGTAAAGCCTTTCCATAAGGATAATCATTGACAGCTCCTATCTGTCACCATTCATTGTACTAAAGAATGTCATCCTTTCCTGTCCCTCAGCCCAGGGGGCAGGGGAGGAAGAAGCAGATTATTCTTTTACTCCTGTCTGTCTGACAACTTATTAATGATTTCCCAACACTTTGAAATCAGAACTTAATTTTGTCTTATTGCTAGATTTCCAAAGAAACTATCTAGAATGGCTGTTGTGGGTCTTCCGGGCTGTGTGGCCGTGTTCTGGAAGTTGTGGTTCCTAACGTTTCGCCAGCATCTGTGGCCAGCATCTTCAGAGGGCAGGAGCACAGATAGAAGCAAAATCTCTGTCTGACAGAACACGGCCACACAGCCATCAAACTCCGGCCGTGAAAGCCTTCGACAATACAAACTATCTAGAAACTCAGAAAAGAACAGGTTCCTGCTCAGTGGAACAAATTGTCTTCTCCTCCTTCTCTTTCTTCAGCTTCAATACAGTCAGAGAAAATAAGAAATCTTGCAATTCTCCTCTCTCTTTACCCATGTTGTTTATATACAGGATATAATGGATATTGGGTAACGGGTCTCCCACTTAAATGAGCAGCTATCTTCTCTCCTCCTTCTCTAAGCTAAGCCAATATCCATCCCCTACAAGCCAGCAGACAAGGATAAAAACATAAGGATGTTTTTTTCCTTTCCTTATTGATCCAGAAAATAAGTAATTTCTCATCTGTATGTCTTTTTTCTTAAGGTGCCCCCATCAACTCAGTTTCTGCAAAACATTATTCTCCTTCCTTTTCTTAAGCTTGCTTTAACCACTTGCTTTCCTATTTTCCTTACAGTCATCTAGGGCATTGACCACAAACCAAGATTTCTTGGTTAGCTTCTGAAGTATAAACTGCTTAAGATTTCCCTTAAGATTGTTAACCGCACAAGACCTCTGTTAGTCTTTAAACTGTTAGTTGTAACTACTGAATGCCATGATTATGACCTTCTATACCAATAGCCTCAAATATTCTTTAATAATTGTATCTATTTGTTATTAATTATTTCATTTTTGAATTTTTAGAATGCATAAGCTTGTTTAATAATATATAGCATTCAGATCTCAATAGAGTTGGTGCTATTAGAAATCTCAGATTGCGACATATAGTTGATTATACACCATTTGCAGCTTCATTTACTATTAGGATATTTCTCAGTGAATGATTAGAGATAATAATCTTTTTTTATCCTTGGAATCAGCAGGGTAACAAAAATCTGTGATCTTTTGTAGCCAGGTTGATAGAGCAGATACATACTGAAATATGACCTTGTTGTTAATCATTCACATTATTTCAAGTGCTTCTACCAATGAAGTCTCTGTCAGATGGCAAGCAAACATACAAATGCATCCCAAGGAACACTCCTGTTCAAGCTTTCAAAGTCATATTGTGGAGGGGAAATACAGTCCCTGCCCTTTCAACACTGAACAGGAACATATGAAATGCTAGTTCTCTTCCCATTGGAAACTCTGTACAATCAGGATTTTCTTCTACAGGGGAGATACTCATATGTAGTCAACTGTAGTGACAATCTTCCTTCATAGGAGATTTGGGATGTGGGGGACACAAGCAATGTGCATTTCCCTGCATCCCCCCTAGGCTTACAGTGTTGAATACCTGAACAGGACTAAGATGTCAAAGCAAGGAGGACAAAGTACAATAGTCCAGTTAATTCTCCAGCACAAGTCTTGCTGAAATAAATGAAATCTCTACAAGCATTTGTTATGAGAGGATTCTTTGGATATTGATGTTGCTTGTTCATAAGAAGAGTAAAATAGAGTTTGAACGATAAGACTGTCACAAGCAAATATTGTTCAGCCTTTGTTGGGTCCATATTATGATTATTTTGCTACTGCTGTCATCTTAGAGATTCTAGAAGCTTCATTTAAATCAACACTGAAAGATAAGCTCAAGTATAGTATACTATATGAATTTACAAAACATCCCCAAAATGGAGATACATTTTGAAGTTTTCATGTAATTTTATGATAAAAGAAAACAGATATTTTACCATTCACACATTTTGTCATGGTTCCCATGTTTTTTGGACTAGTCTCAAACTCCAATATTCATACTCTGAAACAAAGGAGATATATATAGATATATATATATAGATATGTATGTATGTATGTATGTATGTATGTGTGTGTGTGTGTGTGTGTATATATATATATATATATATAATTTATATTTATATTTATATTTATATTTATATTTATATTTATATTTATATTTATATTTATATTTATATTTATTTCAATATATGCAGGAAAATGCCCAGGAGCCTTTAGTTTGGAAAAGCCATCGAGAAATGTCTTGAAAGAAAAAAGAAATTCACCAAACCTCACATTAATCTAAGAAGAGCTGCTGAGTTAAGGATTTCTATTACCATTCTTTCTTATATCTTACAGCTGCACATATTTTGTTGTTGTTGTTAGTCTTTTCCCACAGAAAATTTCTAGGAAATTGCATCTTTACTGCTGAAACGATTTGGGGAGAAGCAAGAAAAGGAGATGGCAACAGACTGACATCGAGAGGTTCTGAATCACAAATCCCATAAGTCTCAGCAAGCAGAAACAACTGTCAAGAATGTTGAGCTGAGGTACAAAACATCTACAGAAACCACATTTTCTACCCGGTCTCTTGATATAGGGCAATTCTGTATCTTTAAAAGTCTCCTGTCATGAAGCAGGCCCATAGAGATCAATAGAGACAAAATATCTGAAACAGGAAAGAAGTAGGGCAAACCCAGGGGGTTCTGATAGAGGAGACTGCTGTTCTATTGGTGCACACCATAATTGTTTCACCCTTTGACTATTACAATAGCCACCTGGCTAGTGTTCCCCATTTCTTTCTGCATCCCCCGATCTTAGTCCTGAACAGCACCACTCGGGCTGTTCTGGAGTTCCCATAATATTCTCATATCTCTTTACACCAAAGGGCTCTTCCCTGGTTCCCTATTTGCACCACAGCCCAGTTTAAGCTAGTGGTGCTTATGTTTAAAGCCTTCAGTCTGTCCTTTTTCTCCCTACAGTCCTGTTTGTTCCTTACATTGCTGTGAGTAGGTCCTTCTTTTGGTTCCTTGCTCCAGGTCTCATAGTCTCCAGATACTGAGCCTTCGGGATTTGGTCCTATGACTCTGGAATCAGCTCCTTCCTTTCCTTCATTGTCTGTGAAAGCTTGATGGCCGTTAAGAGGAGTTGAAAGAACTTTTTATTTGACTACTAGATTAGTGTAGATACTGGTTATGCTATCCTACTTATCCTATCCTACTCTCAGTCTAGTCAGTTTCTAAATTAATGCTTTTTCAACTTTAATTATGCATTATACAAGCCATGGCGTTGTTTTAAATATGTATGGTTGTTGTATGTGGTTTGCCTTAGTTAATATTTATTTACTGGTTTAGCTGTTAAGTTGTGAGCTAATTTTATTGGAAAGAACTTGGTAATTGCTGTGTCTATCTCCCTCATTCTCTTTGAATACCAAGAGCTGAAAACAAAACACAGGGTCACATTGTTGTCCTCCCATGACTCTCCTTGGAGGTCCCCCCAATTTTCTTAGCTGACAGTCATAAAGAATATGGTATTAGCTTGCTCAGTTCCAAAGACTCCGACTAGGACAGAGCTCGAAACACCTTGCTGCTTCTTTGACCCTATTTTTCCTCCTGAACTCATTTACTCAAGGCAAATCAATAATTTTCCCATGCAGATCTTGCCCCAAATCAGTTTCCTGACCCTCATAATTGATCTCCTCTGCTGAATTTTTCCCACCCCATGAACCCCAATTAAATTTTCATTCTGCTATTCCCACTCAGCCCCAAAAGGAGATATTCCCTTTTTTCTTACCCTGATTCATAAATAAGGGAGCCCAGTTAGCATTATCTCCCTGTCTCCCACCTTTTTCTGAAAATGAGCAAGGATGTCTGGAACTAAGGCAAACCGAGTCTGGAGAACAATGGCACTGGTATTTGAAAAACAGTTGCTGGCCAGGCCAACCAGTTACCCAACAGTACTACTAGTGATGAGCTGCCTCCTTGGCTCATCCAAGTGCAAACTGAAGGGGTAGACAGGAAATAAATTCACTGAACACCATTTATATTCCTGCAGATGTCTGCTTTCAAGAAGGCAATTGATGAATAGCAGCTAACAGGTATTGAACCAATATTTTAAATATTGAAAACCACAACTAAAGAAATTGCTTGCTGCAGTGGGTGCATCTATACAGGGGTAGGCAATTCATAGCCCTCTGGATGTTCATGAACTACAACTCCTAGTATCCCTCACCACTGGACTGGGTAGCTAAAATTACTGAAAGTAATTCAGCAACAACTGGAAGGCCACCAAGTCTACATAATGATTTGGGGAGGTAGATATGTCTCCATCCTTTAATTACCTTTTTAAAAATTAAAAAAGTACAAAATGGTGTGTAGTATACATTCATCCAGTTTACTAGGGAGCATAGTGCACTCTCTCTTTCTCTAAATAAATAAATGGGATCAGGACCAAGAAATGTATTTGGAGAGTGATTAACATTCAACGTAAGACGACTGACTGTGATGGACTAATGGTCTGATTAAGGGCTTATATCCTTCACTCTAGCATTCTGGTTCAACATCAGCCCTGGTATGCTGGTTGGGGCCTATGGAAGCTATGGAACTGTGGACTTTATCTGAAAGACCAGCATTGGCTATTCCACCTGCAGTAAATGTAGACAGCATGATGTGCCAAAGAAACATGAATATTCCTAAGTGCCACTGTTCCCCTCCACCTGATCTTGCATTGCATGCCTCCTTCCTTCCTTCCTTCCTTCCTTCCTTCCTTCCTTCCTTCCTTCCTTCCTTCCTTCCTTCCTTCCTTCCTTCCTTCCTTCCACACATAACACATTCATCCCACAACCCTCACTTTTCCCTTTATTTTCAACAACAAAAGTTCTCTGCACACCTTCTAATCTTGATCATTTTATTTTGGTGATTTCCATGCTACACAAAAATGATTTCTATAAAAATTATTCACAATATTTTTCAAAATATGTTTATTATTTTCTTTTCTAAAACATTTGTAAATGCTTTTTTTTGTTCTTACTACTGGTAAAGTTGCATGTTGTCCATCTCTTCCTGCTACCGCCATTATTTTAATGTCAGTCCCCTTTATAAACGTTTAAGTAAAAGTAATCTTGCAGTCACATCACTGTGTTCCTACTTTCAGTGTGTGAAGGGACCAAAAGGATTTTTGGAAATTGGTAGAAGAAGATGGCAGCAGTTAGAGCAGGAGGCATTTATGAACTAACAAAATAAACAACTGGGAAAATTCAGGGCTTTCCTAGAGACTGAAAGGATGTGACTTCCCTTGTGTAAAGGGAGTTTCCCAATGAAGGAAGGTTTATCTCCTGGCATAATGAATTCAAACACACACAGCTATCTGGTCAAATGTATATTCCTTAAAATAAAATTCATAAGATGCTTATTGGTATTAATTTCCCTCCTTAGTGCCACAATTATATGGGATGTTCACAGGTTTAACTTAAAATTTGAAAAATGGTCAATCCATGCTGTAATTGACAAATCAGCCGACCTAAGCAGCTAAACAGAAAAAAAACCTGACTATAGATTCCATCTGATGGTCATATTTAGAATACTGTTGCAAGTGCTTTGGAGCTGGCTAATTCTGATGAAATAAGAAAGCTCTCTTTGATTGAAAAATTACAGCTTTCCAATCATAAGTGAGTCTGCCAGCACATGCATGAAATCAAATTTTAAGAAGCTTGTTTCCAATGAGGGTTTTTCAAATATCAGTTCTATGCATTTATGCATGTACCTAGGATATTAACATCTGCGATATCTTTTTCATCTCTTTCATCATCTCCTCCTACATAAGCCTCACACAGGCTCCCTCTTGAGTGAGTACAGATGGTCATTCATCAAGTAATAACTTATCAAGGTATGCATATAATTACTTGCAACACCAATTATCTGGAATAGCTCATTGAAGAGTGAAGAGAATTCTATTATTCTACTATTTTCACAGATTTTAGGTGAATAGAGATAAGGACCAGCTTCCCCAATAGCAACATTGGAATTTACCACAATAAGTTTCAGACAATTCTCTCCTCACCAGTAATGACAGATCGAGAGAAATGAGTAAATATCAGGGGAGGGAGGGAGGGAGGGAAGGAAATATACTGACTACATGAGTCCAGAGTCATGCATAGTTCCTGCTTCTTTTGTTTTGTCCATTATGGGATCACATTCAGCCACATAAATGGACTGGGCAATATTATCAATCCATGCCTGACTACTATTTGTATTCTGTAGAATTTTTAAGTACACCCACAATGTAAAGCTGTTCTGATTGAAAGTTGATTTTGAATGAAACAAACTAGGGGATTTAGCCTCTCCTCATAGCTATGGCCAGAGAAGCTATGAAAATCCATAAAAAAAGAGGAGAAAATAAATGCACTGGGTCTTAAAAAGCACTAATCATTCTAGATCATACAATAATATTCAGACTATAATTCCTTGCTATTTGGGGAAGTCTTTTTTTTAATGTAATTTGTAACCTTTGAAAAACATTCTGCCTCCCTCCCTGTGCAGACAAAAGAAGTCTAACATTTTAAAAAATCATTCATTTCATGAATAATTTTTACTTCACATTCTAATCTGATCTTTCAGGTCAGTTCAACATACAAAACTGTCATTGTACTGCAAACCCTTGCTCACTTAACTGTGAGCGAGCTCTAGGGAATGCAATGGGCTGACGTTTGAATAAATATATATAGGATTGCAGCATTTGTCAGTTCAAATTCTGCATTAAGCTCTACTGCAAACTAGAGTTTTTTCTTTGTTTTTATAAAAGCCAAATGTTGACAAAGTGCTGCTTCTATAGGAAACTTTAGTTAGAAGCTTCTCAGCTAAATTTTTGAAAAGGGGACTTTCCAGGTGATCAGCTTCAATCACATTAATATCCCACTTCAATGTACAGTTAAACTCGTGAAAGCTCACTGAATTTTATGGACTTTATATCATTCTGCCTAGAAATGGGCAGCAAGTTCACAGCTGTAACTCATTTGTAGTATAAGTTCCGGGCAGCTACCTTTAAACTGTGCATTTATTACACCAGGAGTGCATTTTCAGGTCACAAGATCTACTTATGTGAAAGCAGTGTGGAGAGTCATTGCACAAGCATCAGAGGCAATGCCTGCATAGTAGCTCCAGTGTCATGCATGATGCACAATTAACTCATCACAACCACCTTGATGTTTATTTTTTTTAGAAACCCTTCCTGATACATTCAACACTATTCCAAAACAAAATCTCAATAAGCAGCAGAACAATCACGTCATCACCCAAAATATTTTACTTGACCTTCACCTACACATTGTGCAGGTTGAGTACTCTTTTGCACTGAAAACACATTACAGTATGCTCAGATAACACTGCTTCTCAAAGGCTGTGACAAGGACCATTGTTACCTGGCATAGACCAGTCCCTCTCCAGCAATTATTTGTGTTATGCAAATTCTGGCAAGCACTACAGGACAGCATTAGAATACAATCTAGGTTTCCTAATCCCTGAAAAAAAATCCTTCAAAATTAAAACTAAGACGATATAAAATAGAATATTACATTCCTTTTTTAACTATACTTTTTATTGAAGAAACTTTTTACAAGATAAAAGCAATACAAATATTAGAAAAGAAACAAAAATAAAGAATAGTGAATAACTAAGAAAGAAAATAAAGAAATAGAAATAGAAGAAAGGAAAGGAAAGGAAAGGAAAGGAAAGGAAAGGAAAGGAAAGGAAAGGAAAGATGATAAAGAAGTGGCTTCTGATCTTTTTGACAGTGGTTATAATTTTACATTCCAATGAGCAACTTCCTTGTGTGTGTGTGTGTGCGCGCACACACACACATACACACACATTGTATATATATACATTGTATACATTGTATATACAGCCTTCAAGTCAGTTTTTACTCCTGGTGATGGCCTGGACAAGTCCCTGCAGTTTTCTTGGCAAGGTTTTTTGGAAGAGGCTTGCCATTGCCTGCTTCCTAGGGCTGAGAGAGAGTGACTGGTGCAAGGTCGCCCAGCTGGCTTCTTGCCTAAGGCAAGTCTCCTGGTCTCTAGCCTGGTGCCTTAACCCTTACACCAAACAGGCTCTCAACAGTATATTACCCCCCCAAAAAAAACAACAACAGTATATTACACTTTTTTTGTTTAATGGCAAAAACATCTCCAAAGTATCCTTTCATCACTGCAGAGTATACACTTTATAATTTGACTATTTGTGAAATTTTATGAACTAGTAGGAGATCCTACTGACAGTAAGAGTCAAATGGGAGCAACTGAGATTGTTCACAGTCAGTGGGAATTTTAGCTTCATGCAGTGTGCAAATGCAAGTTATAGATTGGTTCAACATATTGAATTATGCCAGTGTTTATTTAACTATAGTTTGTCGAAAAATGACAACATCTGGATTTACACTAAGAAATAGATATTTAAGAAATGGAACAATTTCAAGGGAAGGGGTAGGAAGAAAGCTGGTCTTTACATTCCTTTGCTCAACCCTCTATCCTGCTTCTCCAACCTTCCCCATTTCCTTTCTAAAATTCACAGCTCTTGGTTAAACTACTTGTCATGAAGGAGACTGACACTACTAGAATCCCAAAAGAGGTGGGATATCAGGAAATGGTTATCATATGCCTCAGTTCGACCCACTAATTACACCTTTCAGTGAAAAAGCCCTTTATTCAAAACCAGAATTAGTTTCCATGCATGTCAGGAAGGAAGGAAGGAAGCTAAACATTAAGTGAAGAATACTGAGAGGGGTATCATAACAGTGAGATTTATCGAAATGCCATTCAAATATTCATCTAAGATGCATATGGTTATGTATGAAATATTTATACAGGCAGTGTGGTGTAGTGGTTAAGGTATTGGAGTGACACCTTCACCACTGCACCAAACTGGCCCTCTGTGTATGTAGGTGGATGTGAGAGGAAAAAGAAAAGCAAAGGGTAGTGACAAAGATAGAGAAGTTTTTGGCTGTGAAAGGAAAGCGTCTGGAATAAAGGCTACCAGAAGATCATCTAGCCTATATCTGAAACAGAAACAGTGTTCTGAGCCCATAGGGGAAAAAACTGTATAGTGTAGCTACCCTGTGTTGGGAAGTGGAGATCTGAGTCATGGTATCTGCGTGCTGATATAAAGTTTGCCCTACTTTTGGTATTGTTATCCATTCTAACCACTTAAAGGTGATGGCAGATTGTAAAAATAGACAAGGTACTACCCAGAATACATCTTCTCAGACTTTAAAGGAGAACTGGGCTACTTCTAAGCTTTTGAGGTCCCTAGACATAGTAAAAATTGACAACATGCAATTTTAATATTTTAAAATAAAAAAAATTAAAACTAGTGCCTACATTTAAGTCCCCTTAGGACTTAAGGCCCAGGCCAAATGGCCTTCCTATCTCCTTTTCCTCTGGCTGGCACTGGACAGGAACTTTCTCCCATTTCTACAGAAAGATGTTTGGCTAGGAAAGAATCCTAGAAAACTGATGTTTGGGATGCAGGTGGCAAATATGATATGCCATCATTAGATCTTCTGTCTAGCCTGACTCTAAGACAGAGAAAATGAGCCACATATTAGGACTGGAATAAGATCATTCAAATTGATCAACTGAGGAATCCCCAAGTGAGGGAAGAAGAAAATCTGCCTCCCTGAACTGGGGTGAAGAATGTTGTCATTCTTCAAGGGAAAACTTCAGTGCCACTCAGGTAGCTTACTTTTAGCAGGGAGGTAGTGGCTCCTTTGCTTCTTAGTATGTTATGTTTATTGCAGCAATATCATAATAAAGTAGAAAAGATAATAAATAAGCTATCTCTTGCTATTAAAGGTAACAAAAATGTAGCATCCCTCCCCACCTCAACAAATTTTGGCACATTGCTCCTTGAAATAAAATGGTCATCCAACCTTTTCCAACTTCGTAGGTAACCACTTCATCCTATCTCTATTATGTACTTTTTGCCTCCTAAATCTCAAGTCTATAGAGTACACTACAAAGGATGATGATAATCATCATCATCATCATCATCATCAGCAGCAGCAGCAGCAGCAGCAGCACACTGGGTGCCATACCAAAAAACCTTGGACGGCACTTAGAAATAAATAAAAACTTTGCTAAGCTGAGGAGAGGCTAGATCATATGGTACAGATTTCAGAGCTGATTATCTTTGGAACTGCTTAATAATTAAATTCATTCATTGTAATCTGTTATTCCTAGAGAAAATTTAATCCCTATGGTGCATGCAGTTCTTGAATAATAAATAAGTACTGTAAATAAATAATAATAACAACTATTAATATTATTTTGGTCCAATCCTACATCCTGAATATATTTGGAATTGACTTATCAGTTTGGTTTATGAAGTCAGGGTTACACTTTGGAGAGCTGGATTCAAATTTCACTTTAGTATTATGCCTTTGGCATAATTTCCTCCACCTTTCCAAGCGGTGTGGCCTTTTGTAATTGACAGATGGAAATTTTGTCAATGCGCAGATTTTCTAAGTGCCGTCCAAGGTTTTTTGGTATGGCACCCAGTGTACTGATTATTATTATTATCATCATCATCATCATCATTATCCTTTGTAGTGTACTTTATAGACTTGAGATTTAGGAGGCAAAAAGTACATAATAGAGATAGGATGAAGTGGTCACCTAGGTTTGAAAAAGTTGGATAATTATAGAGAAGAAAAATTAAAAAGCATATCTATTTGTATAAACTGAATTGTGGTGAGCCTTAGCACTGATGGAGTGGTTCATGGAGTTAAATGAAAAAGTAATACAGCTAGCAAAAGGTACAACATAATGGTACACATCATAATAGTACACATCATCTAAGGCACTTTCATATGATGTCTTTCTACCACTTCAGAATCAACTCTATATTATGTGATCACATGCCATAATTTATTTGGCAGCTGCGTTGATTTATTTCTGACTCTGATGTGGCATATTTGAAACCACAGAAAATACAGCAGCTTTGTTTAGTTTGTGCATTGGCCTTTCCCCATCTGTACAAACACTTGCATCACCCCACCTCCCCCATTTTAGGCGAAAGGGAAAGAAGGGATTTTTCTTAGGGACTACTCAGTTTTCTTTTTTTTTTTCAGACAATCAGATAAATGAACACACTATGAAGTAAGGACATGGATGGTGGTTAAGATGCAAGCAATGTATTTCCCATTTATATAGAATAAGGATCAGGGGAATTTTTTAAAAAACTCCTAGATATCTTGCAGGGCAGGGCAAGCCAGGCAGTGATTAAGCAATATTCTTTGTTCGCTATTCTTATAATTGTCAAAGACTAATAGAATCATAGGAGTGGAAGGGACCTTTTCATTCAAACCCTGTTCTGGGCAGGAATCCTCAAAGCATCCTAGACAAATGGTTGTCCAACCTTTGCTTGAAAGCCACCAGCGATGGAGCACCCATGACTCCAGGAGGCAAGTTGCTCTACTGCTTAATAGCTCTCATAGTCAGGAAATTCCTTATTTTGGGTCTCCATCTGTGAAGCTTCCACCCACTGGTTCTTTTCCTACCTTCAGCAGCTATGAAGAATAAATTTGCAGCCTCTTCCTGTGACAGACCTTCAATTATTGAAAACTATTATGTCTCCCTTTAGCCTTCTCTTCTTCAGGCTAAACATACCCAGTTCCTTTAACTGTTCTTCATAGGATTTAGCTCCAAGCCCTTCACCATCTTTGTCACTTTTCTCTGCACTCTTCCCAGTTCCTCAGTATCCTTCTTGAATTGTGGCAACCAGAACTGGACAAGTATTCTAGATTGGGTTTGACCAACACAACATAGAGCAGAACCATTATTTCCTGTGATATTGACACCATAACTTTGATGCAGCCATAGGTTGTTTTGGCTCTTTTGGTAGCTGCAGCACACTGCTTAATTTGTAATCATCTAGGATACCCAGCTCCTTCTCACAAATACTATTGCCAAGCCAGATACTGCCTATCTGTGCATCTGTTTTTTCTCACCTAAGTGCAGAATGTTACTTTTTTTTTTGCCACTGAACTGCATATACTGTAGTTGGAGAGGGTTCACTAGATTCTGTCTTCTGGGGTGTTAGCAATCTCTCCAGCCCCCCTCCGCACACACACAAGCTTTGTGTCATCAGCTCTGAAGTTGGCAGAAGTGAGTATGACTATGGATTATCTTCAAACTCTTTTGAGGAAGTGGAGGGTAGAAACATTGGTAGTGATCTTTTGCTTTCTGTACTAATACAGAAAGGAGTGAGTCACAAATTGCTACATTAATGAAAGGCACTAGTGACATTTATTCTGATAAGTACCACACATAAACCAGCAAATAAAGCATGAGAACTGGATGGAGTATTGATCAGCCAATTTCAGCAAGAAGTCTCCTGTGGGGAATTATTCCTTAGCAAATCTTTAGAGAGCAGCAAGATTTTTTTAAAGGCACAATAACTGAAATGGCAGATTGTTTAGAATAGGAAATTTACATTGAGCCCCACTTGACTTTAAGAGACCGCCAACTTAGATATCAACTTGAGAACAAACAAATGAAATAAAATCCTAGTATTCTTTTCAGCCTATGAGAGAGGGATATCTGAATACTTTCTTTGTAGTTGCTGAAGATACATTTTAATTAAATTTCCCTTCCTCTTTCATTTTTAACCCAAATCCTACTATACTAAAGATATTGCTTTACCACATCATTCTCTATAGAAACATTCCCCAAACAACTCCCATAAAAAGCCATGCATCTACAAATTAATAATCGACATAATCCAAAGAATTGTCTCCAATTTCCTGGTGGATTCCATTCCATGGATACCATGCTATTAGAATTCATACCAACATCTGGAGCATTAAACCTCTGAATAAATAGAATTATAAGAAAAAATATTGTTCAACAGGACAGCATTAAATATTATCATGCACTGCTACAGACATTTATCAGAGTACCTTATAAATTTTTATTCTATTTTCAATCTTTAGGAAAGGGTGCTGATAAATTCAAAAGGGCAAAGAGAGCCAGTTTGGTCTAGTGGTTAAGGCAACGGGCTAGAAACCAGGAGTCTGTGAGTTCCAGTCCCACCTAAGGCATGAAAGCTGGCTGGGTGACTTTGGGGCAGGCACTCTCTCTCACCCAACTCACCTCACAGGGTGGTGGTTGTGGGGAAAATAGGAGTATTAGGTATGTTCCCCGCCTTGAGTTATTTATAAAAATAATAAAGGTGGGATAAAAAATCTAAGAGAGAGAGAGAGAGAGAGAGAGAGAGAGAGAGAGAGAGAGAAGAGTAACTAACAACTTAAGCCATGATAGAATAGTTAATGATTGGGCCTTGAAAGAGAATGATAAAAATGAAGCATTATTAGAGAATGCGAGAGTTTTCTTATAAGAGAACACAAAAGACAGAACAGGTAAGATTGATTAGTATGAACAATTGGTAGAGAACATTCAGATGAAATAAGCAGTCATTTTGATCATCCAAAAGCACGGAGTGTAACAGCTGATATCTGTAAGCACCAATCTGCCTGTATATACCTCCTATAGTACCTGATAGGCTTCCGGTCATTTGATTTTACTTGTTCTTTAGGTCTACATTAAAAGAAGAGGAAGTCTGGCAACTTATAAAAAACTGCCTACCACTAGTATCTTCTTTATTTACAAGGATACCTCAGGCCCCAAGACAGGCATTCTTAGAAAATAAACATGTGGGTGACTACTGCCCTGTACTTTGTTTGGGAGTATTTCTGAATGCCCTCATTGGGCTCTTGAATTCCCACTTTTAACGTCACTCCTAACACAGCACTGGGCTTGCCCATCCCATGACAACTGGCTTGTTTCAAAGGAAGAGTCGGTATTTTTCTGTTCTACTCCAGTCTAAACCCTAAGCAAAGCTGGATCTGGTTGTTGCAGTGCTGGTTGGTGGCAGTCTTTTCTTTTTCTTTTTCCTTGGCTGTTGCTTTGCCATGATACCCAGCTCCTGGGCACAAGCAAGCCCTTCCCAGGAAAGGAATACAATCAACGATATCAGAGAGCATGATCTTAATCCTTGTAGACAGTTCCACAATCCTTATAAAAATCTGCTTTAGTTATCTTCAATCCTTATTCAAGCATCAAGCACAAAACTCTTTAGATTTTTAGATTTAGATATATTTTTTTATCCCACCTTTATTATTTTTATAAATAACTCAAGGTGGGGAACATACCTAATATTTCTTCCTCCTCCTATTTTCCCCACAACAACAACCCTGTGAGGTGAGTAATCTTTTTTTCTTTAGTCAAACTCTTAATTTACCCAGACTGGGGCTTTAAGACCTGGGTTACAAAAATATAGATGACTGGTAGATGGAAGAAAAGAACTACTTTTATCTCTTTCTTTGCTGTCCTCTGGTAGCTATCTGGATATTTGCAGCTTAAATTTGATCATCCTAATCCTGCCTTTAGGCTTAAGCAAATCATTACGATCCCCTACACAGAGACTCTACACTGTAATCTAGATCCATAGTTACTGCTACTGAGAAAACTGAATGGATGTAAATATGGTACTGTGTTATATTTACAGCATCATAGATATAATTTTTTTTCAGAAAGAAAAAAACTGACTCTTTCATAATATGGGTAACAATTGCTCTGTTTTGTTTTGTTTGCAGATAGCCCAATATATGCCCACAGTATGTAGGGGAAATGTATAGGGGTGTGAGTTAGCAATTTATTTTCTTTTTATTTGAAGTAGGGACAGGGGAACTTTTGTTATTCCAGAGTTGTGGCAATACTGATTAAGTCTCATTTCTAACTCTCCTATTGGTCAACTGCAATGAGAACTGAGGGATTTATAATGTTGCCTACCTGTTGTCATGAGGCTGACAGAAGTGAAAATGATTGAAGAAAAATGATTTGTCTTCTAACTAAGGGGGTCACAATGGAATGAATAATATGCCATGTGGAAGTACCCTAAATGTTTCAGGAAGCCTGCCTAGCATCATCTGAACTGCCATCAAATGATGTGAAATATTATATTCCACTGTCATGGTTTAAGGTTCAACTATAGTACAATCAACTTTTATCCATGGAATAGAATGGTGGTGAAGGGGCAATCTTGTACTTTTTCTCAGGCAATAAAGTTGCCCTGACTGATCTCAAATAATTGATCAACTGATAATCAACTGACACTTTATACAAAAGAAGGAAAGATACACAGTAAGAAACAATTTCTGTTATTTGTTCATGCCTCAATTTTATAGTAATGCCAACTTTTTATCACAGTCACAAGATAAAAGTATTAGTGTTTATCTGTGCCATTGTCTACCTAGCTGAATTGTAGTATTTGCTCTTATCTTAACACAGATAACAATACATTTCAAGGAAATAGATATTGGCATATGATGGCTGGATTGTGAATAATAAAATTAGGGTTGCAATTAGGGTTGTATACAACAGTCCTGTAAAGTATATTGAACAATAATGAGTGCACAATCCCAGGCTATCTAGAAATCTCAAACTGAGAAAGGATTCAAAGTTCCAGTCCAATTCTAACATTTAATCCACTCTACATTCTCACTGTGTTTTCTCAGTTTTGTTATTTGAATGTGTGCCTTTCACAAACACACACATGTTCATCTGGGTGAAGGTGGCAACCAAAGAAGTGGTGTATGGGGGGGAAAGAGATGAAAGATAGCAAACTCTAAAGATTTTAAAGGGAATATGGGAGCATTTGAACATGAGGACTGAGCTCCTAAGATGGATGTTAAATTGATCCAGAATTGTATCTCTGGTGAACAAAGAAAGGTTATTAAAACAGGAAACCTCTCTGCAGAAAAAATAAACAAAGAAGAGATAGAGACCATGAATTAAAAACCCACAGGCCTTGAGATGGCGAATGCTACTAGTGAATTATGATGTTCAGTGGGAAGAGGAAGAAGAGTAGATGGCCCTGAAGGAGGGGCTTGTCTGGTGTTTCAAATATATCATCTCAAACTTATAGTCTCTAGCAATCAATACACGTTCTAATTAAGGAAACTATTAACACCCTTTCCTCCCCTCCCAAAACTAGCCCCAAACCTCCCCTAACATGAGTCCCTTTCTTAGCGCACATATAGAACATCCAGATAAACTTCCCAAACTGGCAAAAGCGACCACTGAAACAACTTCAAACACCACAGATCAAGGAAAACCACAACTCATAAGTCAATTCCCCTTCCCCTACCCCATGCCTTTGCTTAATAAGGAAATACTGTACATATAAAAAATTACCCTCTTCCCCCAACCTGAATATAGCACTGTAATAAGCTTCTATACATATGTACACTTATATCTACATATAACCGCAGTTAAATAAGCGGATGATATATATGGCACAACATGAATACATAACATTAGTAACAATGTTAGGAAATGTTGCATTGTTTCTGCTTTCAAAAAAAAAATGACATTAAAAAGAATCAAGAATGTTTGCTGAAATATACTGAGTTTTATGTTTGGAATGTGCCCATGCATACTCAGGTTTTTTGAGTCATACATTTTTATATTCAACTATGTGCATCTATACCAGAGCTTATGAAAGTAACACAGTTGGCTCAATATGGTTGGATGTTCAAAGAACTTAACCTAGTATTTGTGATAGGTTAAATGAATTATGTAATAATTGACTTATAATATCAGCATTTTTCTCCTTTGAAACCAGTTCAAATTATCTATTTGGCATACTGAGTTTGTTGACTGACTGGATCCAAATTTAAATTGGCCCATGGTAAGAATTTTGCATGACTCAAAACTTATTTCTGATAACTTTGTAGTGGCATGGTAAATATGAATTAAGTAATGAGTTTAGCATGCAATTCAGTTTTGTCACACACAAACCACCCGCTGGATCCATTCAGCCCACTAATTCATCATGAAGAGCAACAGAAATTACTCTGAAATTCATCAACTTAATTAAAATGTTGATCTTTGTATCTTCAGGAATTTCAGGAAACAAATCTAAAATATACCTCATTTAGAAGGGGCATACTCCCTGCCCATACCTCACATTGTCTATTAGTCTATTATTATGCTGGTTATATGAATTGACATTCCATCTTCTTATCATTAGCTTTTGACTTTCAGCGGATTTTACTAATAAAGCATATGTCCATTTTATTAAGATGTAATACATACAGTCTATACGATGACATAATAAATCATCATTGTACAGCAGTACAGAGAATCTGGGAACATTTAAAAGCTGGAAAGGGGCTTCAGAATTACTGAAAATGAGATGATTGAGCGTTGTTTGAGGTTTAGTTTGATGGGTTCCAAAAATGGAAACGAAACTATATGCCTGGATCTCTAACTGGTGATTATAACCCCAACCATCCTTTCCAGAGGTGAGGATGTAAGGAATATTAAGAACAGGGATTATGGCTTAAAAGCCTATTTGGTTACAAACGGGAAATAAGCCCTTGAGGGACAAGGCTAATGTCCCATTAATACTTTCTTCATATTTGAGCAGTGTCCAGCAGGACAATGGACATACTCCCTTGGACAAACCTAGTATATTCAATTGCAGGGAAGCACTTATGGGAGAGGACGTAAAAGCAGATAAGATTTTCCTCTTCTTTTGTTGTCAGGAACCGGAGCTCCTGGTCTCCTGGTGGACAAAATGGGCTGAAACCAACAGAAGTCCCATTTTGTAGCAGATGGGAAACACAGACATGAATAACATGCTAGCTCTTTCTGGCAAGAAGTGCTATGCCAAATGAGATAAAGAAACTCATACATGCCTGTTCTAGTGTTTATATAACAACATCCTAAAGAAAAAGAAAACAGTCAGTTTATCACTATTATGTTAATGTCTTCATATAGAAGTCCTGGAATATTTTGCAGATTTAAATGGAGAAATTTGGGGTTTTACCCATCCCCATCCCCCGCCCATGAGCAGTGTTCTAAAAAAAAAAAAAACACTTGAGTCCAAATTGAGATTGTGTTGGATTTTTGCAAGTACAAGAAATACAGATTTGCCTATGCAAGGCAATTTCAGGAAAAGTTTTAAAACCTGTAGATTAGTGTTGAAACAGGGCAACACATTTTCTTTGATTTTTTGGTGACATACAAAATATCACACTCACCATATTTCTGGAGCACCACACATTATGGCAAGATATAACATAAGATGGTGTATTGCTACATTGGCAGATATTATATCACATCAGTTATAAATGCCAGAATAAGTGGTCTGGCAGCATGCCATACTCAGTTAAACAGCTTGGAAAATCTGCCATAAAAAATAATCTTTGCATCCCTTATCCCCTTACACATTTACAACATATGTACTGTCATGGCTCTAGAATTAGTATTAAGAAAGTATTTCAATACATCATCCTAAAGCATCTGAATAGCAAAAATGTCAATTACTGTATGTATGTTCAGGTACAGAACCACTCACCCAAGCAGAAGACAGTGAATCTTAGTTCATAGGGGAAATCAAGTTTATGCAATGAGAAAACTGAAGAACACACTCCATTTTTCTAAGGGGGAAGAGGAAACTGAGTTTCTTAAATGATGAACATACAATATTGTTTGTGTATCATACAAAGTCTCATGTATTTTTGGCAAGTTAAACAACCAACATCACTGTCTCCATTCTAGCATAAACAGCACCTGCAGCTAAAATTTTCCATCATTTTCACATTTGATTTTTTTTAGTGGAATAATATTCAGAACTTTAAATTATAAAATCATAATAATATTTAGAATGTCACCTATGTATGTGATTTAACCAACCTTCTTCTTCTTGGTCAAATTTCAATAGAAAGACAAATAAAACTTTCAAAAGATAGATGGAGCGATCAAGAAGCTAATTTCATATACTAAAACGGTAGACACAATACCTGCGTATGAACTGTTGTTGAAAGTCCCCCAACATTTCTACTCATCTTTAAGTACACATGTTTCATGCTCTGTGCACACAAATTAACATCGGTAAAGTACTTCAATATTATCAAACCTTAGTTATAAATGTAAACATGTTCAATATTCAAACTGAGCTAGATTGCAAGAAAATTAAAACCATAGTAAACCTATACCCAAGACATACATTTGGAATCATTCTGAGAGTTCAGTTAACATCTTTTTTGGTTTGCTTTTTAGTTAACTTTCTTTTTCTGAAGTACTACAGTACTCTCTAATATTTTTGGTTTCAGCTGAGAAAGGGAGCTTGCCAGAGGCCGGCTCATCACTAGGATCAAACCCAGCTGTTTCATAAATCTACATGTTAACTGAGAGATTTCCCAGTCCTAAGCTTTCCAAGCTAATATACTGTAACTTTGGAGAAGTTCCTGTAATTTGGGTGCGATTTAAACTGAACATTCAAAATGAATTTACTCCATCTCCAGGAAAACAGCACAATGCTTCAGGGCCCAGATTCCAGAGAAAGACTATGAGTTTATAATCAGGCAAAGAACATGAAAGCCTTGCTAGTAAGGCTTAAGATGATCCATTGCCATTTTCTAAACATGAAGAAAAAAATGTGACAAGTGTGGTTTAGAAAGAGGTATTCAATACATGCAGTTTTTTCTTATTCTTTCCCATTTGTGATGGTATGGGCCAACATAAAGCTACTTCCAGATACACAGACTGAAAACTGTTGGGGAAAATGCAACAACTAAAAACCCATATCCTCTCAAAACCTGAATATTCACAAGAAGAGAAGCACTAGTTTATACAAAATGCAGTAGAAAAAAAAATCTCAATTTACAAATGAGATGAATGCCTTCCCAAGTGCCCTTTGTCAAAGGATTCATCAGAGTTACTTTGTGTGCTGCAGACTGCTAGGAAAGTACCTTTTTAAGAGGGAAAAGGGAAGAGGAAGTAAAAGGCATTCTGCTCTTCCAGACATCACTCCTTCCATAACTTAATAAAGTCCAAGCCCAACATTACCCTCTCTACCAAAAGACAATGCCTTCCAATGGCTTCAATGCAGGGAAGATATCGAAAATATAAAGCCCAATGGGGTATGGTTGAAAGGACATGAAAGGAGAATCAGTTGCAAGAAATGTGGCTCAAAAAAGAATAGCTGCTTCCAGAGTTCAGAGCTTGTGCCTCTCCGTTTATTCAGTTCAACTGCAATCTGCCAGCTCTGTCGGAAGAGGCACTTCTGCCCTCCTGTCTTGTTCGGAAAGCAGATCAACAGACCCAGGAAAAAGTGAGATGCGTTGCCACATATTTGGGAAGCAACAGTTAGCCTGCTGCCCTTACCTGAGGGTTCCTGCTGTAAATGAAATAATCTCACTTTGACTCTAAGTAGCTTTACTCACATTTCCAATTATTCCTTCTTGATAGAAAAAAACTGCTGCAAGCAATACTGTGTTACACTGAGAAGAGGTCCAGAACAACTCTAATGCTGCTAAATAATACTTTTCCTGTTTAGCATCTCCTGGCCTCCTCTTAACTTTCTCGCTTCTTGCCACCTCTGCTTTCTGATCCCCACTACAGCAACTGTGGGAACTGGTATTTCATCTCCTCATGCCCTGTGGAAGACAAGCCATAGTTCCACAACACTATAGTTATCAAATATAAGTATATATTCAATAAATATACATATACACATGGTATGAGTTGTGCTGGTCCTATTCTCCCCACCAGCAGCACCACCTCCTGCACTTTCTACTCAACTCCAACAGCAGAGAAAGCCTTTTTCTATAGTCTCTCAAAATCACCTTTTGCAAGAGAAACAAGAGGAGGACATGGCAGTTGAAAAATCTCCCTTCCACATTTAATTCATCAGAAGAAAAGTGGAGTTTATGGAGCTGCCAGCCTTCTTTTCTAACCTTTCAGCCTTTTTATTCATCCACATTGCAAAGGCTTGTTCTGCTGGGGTGTGTCAGAAAAATACTTAAGTGATGTTACATTAATTTTTTGTTTTTTGTATTTCATATAAACCATTATGTAAGAGAGCTTGTGCATAAACCAATCCACATCCAAAGGTTTATGATTTCAAAATTAACAATGAGTTTTCATGAGTAGAGAAAAATCAGACAGATTCCCCACCCCTGGGATCCCACCTTTTAGTTTTCTCAAGACTTTTGGTAAGAGTTTCCTGTTCTCACTTGTCCTAGCTTCTGTAATTTCAGCCTGTCCTTCAGAAATGGCCTTGCTGGACTACTGTAACTGAACTTCCAAACAGATCTGCACACCTCCCTTTTCCACAATATATATACCTGGATGTCCTGTAAGTATCTATGCAACTTCAATTTTTACCCATTCCCTAAAGAGTCTTTATAAAAGAACTGAATGTATTTCATTAAATTGATTCCACGTTAGTTGTATCTCACAATTTTTTAAAAGTACAAATGTAAAAAGAACTACACCTTTGACACACCATTCTTTCCTCTGCTCTTTACCTTACATGATATTTTCATATCAATACTAACCATCACTGTTTGCTGCTAAGAAAACCCCAACTCTGTATTGGGGTATTGCCCCTACCCATGTGTTGACCTCACCTGATCCATGCCCTGTCTTTCCAACTGTGAAAACACAAGCTAAGCTAGTAAGCTCTGACATGTGATGGTCAGGAATGGAAATGTGAGTAGGGAAATGAAGAGAGATAATTAGGGGTTCAGGTGTGGGGAAAGAAAGAGGTGGCACTTCTTATCAGCTCTGCCTAAGCAGAACTCCAATATTCCACATTTTTTTTTTTAAAAAAAAGGAAAGAAACAGTAGCAGAAGAGTAGCAAATGGGAGCTAGGTCTGAACCCACCACTTGCCCCTCCCATGCTTTGCATTTCCTGCACCATCCCCTCCCATGCTTTCTTCCCATCACTCAGACATCAGATTCAATACTAGAAAGTTTCTCATAAACATGCCCATTGCTAGAGCCATTGAAAGCCCTGGGGTTTTTGTTGTTAGGCACACAGGGGTTGGACTGGTTCCCTATACAGATGTCCTTCTGGAAACGGGCTGGCACAGCTCCGTGAAGAGCTGAGACCACTGGCTTGTTGGTGGTGACAATGGCTCGGAAGTCTGGCCTGGCCTTGGGCCCCCCTGCCACCACAGGCTGCCTGAAGAAATAGGATTTGCTGCCATGGAGCAAGCACTGGTCATCCCCAAAAGTGGGGATGAAAGGGTTTTGAGTGACCCGGTCGGGGTAGAGCGACTTGCTTAGCATATAACCACCACTAATGCCAGGATTGTTGTGGTGGTGGTGGCTGGTGGCAGGCAGTGAGGACTTGTTGTTGGCAAAAGTGGACTCGCTTGCTGGCATTTCAAACATATGAGCATAAGGGCTTCCCTCCAAAAAGCGGCCTTTGTCCTTTAAGCTCACACTGCGTGGGGCCAGGGATGCTTCTTCCTTCTGCAGATCCACAAATGTGTCATAGGAGTGCTGCCGGCGGAGCTTGTTGCGATTCTTTTTCTGCACCTTGGAGGCAGAGTTGGAAGGGCTCTGAGGATACTTGGTGGTGGAGGTGCTGGTGGCCACTGGCACAGGAGCAGATGGCTGATCCAGCTCTTGAAGGGAGTTGTCCTCACTGATATCATAGAGGTTGCCTGCTTTCTTGCAGGCTTCACACCGGATGCATGGCTGACGGGTGGAGTTCTGCCCCACCACAGCTGGGGTGTAGTTATGCAGCTTAGATGGGCAACTGCGGCAATAATTAGACCCTGGCCGTTCCTCCCAATCAAGATTGGTAAGGTTTTTCTCCCATGGCACTGGTACCCCACTCACAACACTGTGCTTGTGCTCATTGTTTACTCCAAATTCCCCCGACCCATGTTTGTGGTGGGTCCTATTTGTACATGTCCCTGTTCCCCCTAGACTGTCACGCTTAAAGTCATCTCCCCGTTCTTTATAGATATCTGTCAGATCTACATGTTCCCAATGTGGTGAGTTTTCCTTAGCCCGGAATTGGTCTAAATAGAAATCCCTTAGCCCTTCCTTGTCTCTAAAGTAGCGCTTGTGATCAGGGGAACGGGGACGCCGTCGATAGGCCAGTTCAATCTCATCAAACTCTCTCCGTGATTTAGCTGAGGCTGGGCGTTTCTTTAAACTATCTTTATATTGCTGTTTTCTCCGCTTTGCAGCATTGCCTTCAATGTTGCCATATGTCACTGTATGAGTAGATATGTCTGAAACATCTGAACGGATT
Organism: Charina bottae; assembly: GCA_023362775.1. Classification (NCBI taxonomy): domain Eukaryota; kingdom Metazoa; phylum Chordata; class Lepidosauria; order Squamata; family Charinaidae; genus Charina; species Charina bottae. The sequence continues at coordinate 36,557,419 of JALMGJ010000006.1, read as the reverse complement.
AAATCATCATGTGCCCCTCCTCCACTGTATCGGTCACTCTTGAATGACAGCTTGCCATAAAGGTCACCTAACTGGCCATGCTTGGCTGGTGGTAAACCAATATCTAGTGGCTTTTTACTGAGGGATCGAGACTGGGTAGAGAAGGGTGGATTATCACAGTCATATAGTCCATCAATAGAGCTAGCACTACCAATGCTATGGGGGCGATGATGATGATGATAATGGTCTTGATAAACATTACTTTCTTTTAGTTGTAGATTGCCGAAAGTCCTTTCTACCTCACTAATATAGTCGCTGAAAAGATTCTCCTCGCAGGGAGGGTTATTATAAGACTTGCAATCAGAGTGGGTGAAGCTGCGGCGATGTTCAGAGATGTCATAAACTGATGATTCACGGCGGATGAAATCCAGGGCACTTTGTGGTGAACCATTGACCCCTGAAAGGTTGGCCATGTTCTTTGCTGTTCGGAGCAGACGCAAAATATTAGAATGGGTATTGTTCATGGTGGCAGTGGGAGAATTCATAGAAGAATGACGGTCTTCAATAGCCACTCCATGGATGCAGCTGTAAATACCCTGTAATGGAAAAAAGAAAAAAGGAGTTAACAAGTCAACTTCTTTAACCTGTATTTATTTTAGTTTTATTGTAAACTGCCCAGTCATGCTTGAGTGAGATGGGCGGTGACGAAATTTGAAATATAAATCTAAAATAAATAAACAGAGAAGCTTAGCAGAGTTGGAACTTGAAAAAAAATGTGTTTTGGTAAATAGGATCTTATCTTTCAAGGTTTCTAACAATATCACTTTCAAATTGGGCAACATACTTCCTTTAGGGTTGTTCTCATTCTGCTTCATAAAGAAGGGCAACTTGCATTTGTATACATTGATTCAGATCATTAATTATTCTGCCACTACTACAATCATTCTTTCACTTTTTATCCCTATTTTTGCTTTTAGTTCCTTTAGATTTGGGGCTCTATTTCCTTATTTACAGTATTTTCTAAAGAGCACCAATCAAAATTACTTTGGTTAATGTATAACAATAAACACAGATAATAAAAGAACAAGACAATGACAATAAAAATCATCAATACAAGATCAGAAGGCCAAGCACAATAAGTCTATAAACCAAAAGCTCACTGAAATAAAATGGTTTTTAAAGACCTTCCAAAATGTAGGAAGGGCTGGGCCAGATTGAGGGACGGGGACAGCATATTATATTTTGGGTAGAGAGGATCACTACCCAAAAGGCCACCTTGCAACCCACACCTGTGTTATTCACATGGCGGGGAGGACTCTTAGCAGGCCTCTCTCAATATTTGGACTGGATGGTGTGGAAGAGTAGGCTGCTGGAACAATCGCAGGCACCTGTGTTGCCTCCCTCCCTATTTCAAATCTCCTCCCCAACGTCAGGACGGCAGAGCAGCCAATAAAAGCCACAGCTTTGAAACAGGTGGGGGAGGAGACAGGTGTGTTCTCAGGCCCTCCAGCAGCCAATGAAAATGAAGAAGTTTTGTATTCCTCACAAAGACTTTGGAGCCCAGAGGAAACAGAAAGAAGAGGCAAAACCCTGCAGCAAACCAGTGAGAAGGGGCAAGTGCTGTACAAACTGCCCAGCACAAAAGCTCTATACTAGCAGTAGTAACAGTAGGCTAGTAATAGTAGTGGTAGAATAAGAATAGTTAGAATGTATTTGTAATGGTATAGCATAGCAGCAGGTAAGACGCCAGGCTTGTCGATCAGAAGATCGCAAGTTCGGAGGTTCAAATCCCTAGCCCTGCGTGCAGAGTGAGCTCCTGCACTAGCTCCAGCTCTTGCCAACCTAGCAATTCGAAAGCATGCAAATGCAAGTAGATGAATAGGTACCACTTCGGTGGGTAGGTAACAGCGTTCCACGTGCGTCATGCGGCCACATGACCGTGGAAGCGTCTTCGGACAACGCTGGCTCTTCGGCTAACAAACGGAGATGAGCACCGGCCCCTAGAGTCGGACACGACTGCACAAATGTGCGGGGGGAACCTTTACCTTTAGTAGTATATATAGTAAGGTAAGAATAGAATAACATTGTATAGTATAGTTTCATTAGTAGTATAGTTTCATTAGTAATAAGGTAGGATAGTAAGATATTAGCTCTAGAAAAAGTCACATAGCTTTTGAAAGATTCACTTTTGTACTGTAGATAGTTTTGTTTAAAATAAAACATCTCCCCAACCTGTAAGGGGAGATATAAAAACTCAAAGTGTTGTAGAGTTCACTGCTTTTTGGGAGATCATTTTGAGCCTGAAACAATCAAAATTTGGGTATAAAAAATAACCCGTGACAGATGGGCAGAATCAGGTTTGGAAAGGGAGTCTCTGATGTATCCCTGTACCACAGCATACTGTATAAGGCTTTATAGATTATTGAGTCCAAAAGTCAACTGACCTTAAGATAAGTGTAATTCTAAACAAAAAAACAAAAAAACAGGTTAACTTGATTAATAGTCAAATGTTGTATTTTGCACCAGCTGTAGCATACAAGTTAGCTTCAAAGGTAGCCCCACTTTCAGGGCATTGTAGTAGACAAGTTGTGAAGTGATCAGGGTTTGAGCCATTATCATCAAGGCTTCTTGATCCAGGAAGGGCCATACATCAGTACATTAATGATACCCAGTTATATATCTCGGCCCCTGGTGAATTAAACAATGTTGTTGATGTCGCAGTGCCTGGAGGTCTGGATGGGGTTCAGGAAGGCTTCAGATGAACCCTGGCAAGATTGAGTAGCTCTGAATTTTGGAGCCTTCTGGATCTGGGACTTTACCATCTTTGGTACTGGATGGGGTGGCACTGCCCAGACAGACCCAGTGCACAATCTATTCTCACGACTTAAGGAACAGGTGGCAGTCATGGCTAGGAGGGCCTTTGCACAGCTTCATATTGTATGCCAGTTGTGCCCCTTCCTGGACCATGAAGCTTTACTCACAATTACTCTTTCCCCCTGAGGTGACCTTAGCCGCATCCCTGCTAGCCTTCTGGAAAGCCCTTAAAACGTAGCTCTTCCATCAATCTTGAGGATCCCATGGTAAGCCTGCAAGATGGCTATATGATGTTAAGTGAGTGTTATTCTCCTGCAATCTTGGGTTTTTATGTTTTTAAATTCATGTTTGAGTGTTTTATGGTTTTTTAATTGTCATTATGTTTGTACACCGCCCAGAGTCATGTTTCATGAGATAGGCAGCTATATAAATTTGGTAAATAAATAAATACTTGGCACACCGGCCAAAGGTTCCCTTGGACACAACTTCTACCTGCTGCTGTAGCAGGAACCAAATCACAGTTCAGCTCCAGGGGAACTGCAACCCCATCAAGGGCTGATGTTGCTGGATAGCCGTGATGTTAATTGACCAGCAGTAACTCTGTCTTGGCAGGAATTAATTTGAGCTTGTTTTGCCCTAGCAAAATTGCCCTATGACAGTCTTCAGGCACCAGTTTAAGCCTCAATAGAATCTTTGTTTTGGACTGGATGGCACCTCACCCAAACTGTTAGATTACAGAATTTTCTCTTAGAAGTTTCATATAGATGTTAAATTACATGGGAGAGAGAACCAAGCCCTATGTCACTCCACACTAAAGCAATCAAGAAACCAAAGGCTTGACCATTCATTGCCTATGACTATGAACCAGAACTGCCCACTCAAGTAGGAGTGAAACCTTTGTAAAGTCTCCTGTCCCTCTGCACAGCCCAGTCTTTGTTATTCATTTGGGTCACAGCTTGTGATCTACAAAGTCAAACATGCTCTAGTCCAGGGGTCCCCAACCTGTGGGCCACAGCCTGTTAGGAAGTGGGCCACACAGAAGGTGAGCGGTGGTGGTCCGCGCGATTGGCTCCTGCCTGCAAACCCCACCCCCCTCCGTGTGATTGGCTCCCGCCTGCAAACCCCGCCCCCTGGTCCGTGGAAAAATTGACTTCCACAACCAGTCCCTGGTGCCAAAAAGGTTGGGGACCCCTACTCTAGTCCTTCCACAGTAATTGTGACAAACAGAACATACTGTAACACTGTACATAACAGATCTTTCTCAAGCAAAATTCCTTGCCATATCTGAATTTGACTTTTCTGGTTACAGAATGTAACATTTTAAGGTATTTTGAATTAGCATTATAATTTTATAATCAAAACCTAGACTACCAAGATATACTGTAAAGCTGAATGAATTTACATTTTAATAGTTTAAGTTTAAAATATTATTTCAAAATTATCTTTGATGAAGGCTCAACCAATTTATGATATGAAATAAAGCATTCACAAGAATATTGAATTTGTTAATGAACATTAGAAGAGCTCTGTTGGATCAAGCCAATGGTATATCTAGTCCAGCATTTTGTATCCTATAGTGGTCAACCACCGTTTGCATTACATTTGAAATGGGAAGTTCAGAATCTTTTTTGGGGGGGCAGGGTAACAATTTCAGGTTAATAAGGAGAAACATTACTAGGAGAAGGGCTACTTAGTTTTGTTGAGGCAGCAAACAATACTTAGAAAATATTTCCTTTTCCTTGTTACTTTAAAAAAAAACACCAACTTGGCTGTGGTCAGCCCAGATACTATTCCCTTTAAAAATGTGAGCTGAATGCCCCCAAAAGGAGCATCATCCACAAAGGAATTCCTTGAGGAAAAAAAGAATGCTATTAAAATTGAAAGTAGGGTGATTTGTATTTAATTCTCCTCATTATCACCTTTGCAGAACAAAAGTTCTGCTAAAGATGAGGAGAATCCCCTTAGCTATACTCAAAAGCCTAATGGATACAATATATCACTCTTCTTTAGGCAAGGGGTGCACAACCTATGGCCCAAGGACCGCATGCAGCCTTCCCAAGCCATGAGTGCTGCTCCCTTGGCCATTCAAAAATTGCTGCCAAACCAACCATGAATGTGACAAAAGGAGGATGTTCTTAAATTCACCAGGAGTAATTATAGAGACAATAGTTATTTAATTTACTTTTATCCTTCCTTTATCCACTTCTTTGATCCAGCTCTACTCAATTTGAAATGCATGGCTTAATGGCCAAATGTAACCCTCAGTTTTATATTGGACTAAAGACACCACTGTATTGTAACCCCAGTATTAGGCTGAATAAACTCACCCTGCTAATGGAGAAGACAACACCAGGCTTGCCAGAACAGACCCCCATGAAGCAATGGCGAAATTGCCAATAAAAGAGATGTTCACAGATGAAGGTGATGAGGCTGAGGGCCATGGCTGCTCCCAACATATAGAAGACTCCTGCCATGTTGTCTATATCCAGCTGACTGCTCATTACCTCATTCTTCTCATTGTGGCAAATTCCAGTGAGCCAGAGAGCTTCCAGTTCCTCCATCTCCCCTATAAAACAATTGGAAAGAAATGAAAGAAATACCAAATGATTTTAATTTGGTATTTTAAAGCATTCTTAATTACAAAAAATGCTTTGCAGTCTTCATTCCTGTGACTCACAAAGCTTCTTTTCTGAGATTATTCCCAATTTCCCATGAATTGAGGAGGCTTATGGTGACTTGCCAAATATTATTTGCGAACACACGGCTAAAGGTGATCAAAGATTCAGGTCTGTGAGGTCACAGCTGAATCTGCAACCTGCTGGATAAGATTGAACACATTTGTAAAGGGGCGATGGCACAAGAGGTGAACTGACTATGTTTATTAAGATCAGCTTGGACTCAGCTCTTATCTGGAACAAAAAAGAACCTAAGCTATCTCAAGGAACTTATTATTACTCTCCATTATATGGGTAGGTTTAACTTATGGTAAATACAAACTTCCTCATAGTTCCCTCCTTCTAAATAAAATAACTTGGTCATGCAACATTCATTACTGTTCAGTTAGTCTCTTCGGCTGCTTGAATACACTCTGTGTAGCTTGTATAGTAGCACCTGTTTTGCTTCTTTTAAAGGGATTATAAAATTGCAAAACAGGTGCTGTACTTAGAGTATTTTTTATATAATTTAATTCCTTATCATGTATTGAAGTCCAGTGCCAGATGGCAGCTTTGCAAAGTGATGATCTCAAATTTGTGGTGTGGACAGCTAATTGGGAATGCATTTTGAGACATAATTTACCATTCTCATGATCCTCTGAACTTCTTTCTGGCATGTCAGTTTTGGTACATCTACAATTGCTTTTCATTTTGTCTGGAAAAAAAGTCTGGTTTAATGCCATCTTTTGTTAGTATTTCTCCCAGATACTGTATTTCTTTTAAAGTTCAAGATTTGCTTTTGTTCAATTTTTTATTTAAGAACCTGACTTTTCCTAGTACCAGTTTTAACTGGTAATCGTGTTCTTCTATGGTAATCCATACAAAAATGTCATTTGTGTATAGCACTGTTGCTTGAACTCCTACCATCAGTTTTGTATGGTGTGATGCAAGATTTCAAGAGCAGAACATAACCCAAAGGAGATGCACTTAAAACTGTACTGACTGTATATCATATTACATTTACATTCACCTATGTACACTATCTGGGTATGTGCCAAAACTGAGATTATGCATTCAACGTGGAAAATATCTTTGTGCTCACCAATTCTTGTATCAGGATGTGATAATGCTCTCTTTGAATACACTTGTTTAGTTCTTTGGGGTCCAGCAAATTCTCAGAAATCCATGTTTCTTGTAAACTATGATCATGTAATAAGCCCGTTCAGTTTATTCTTCAGTATGGCAGATAATTATTCTTGTTTCCATTCTGTCCAGTTCTGCTTTCGGTTTTGTTTTCAATGCTGCTTGTATATTGGGCATTGCATGCGTATCTTTACTAAGAGTAATGTGATGAATTCTTGGAAGTTTCACAATATTATAAAATACATCTTCATGCTCAACTAGCTCTTAAAATACATCTTCATATCTGGTTAACCATGGAGGTTTTTTCTGTAATAATTCCATATTGATTAAGTCAACAGAATTGACTATTTGTAAATTTTCAGATGTTTTTAGGACCATTATGGTTCTTCGTGGATTTGATACTGTTTTTATATAATATAGAATATAGAATTCTCTTCGATTAATATAGAATGTATTTTCATTTCAACATGAATTCAAGCCACCCATTGTGGCTACTGGGTTTTCATTATATGATTGTAGACACATGGTTATTGGATATAAGTCTGGCTTAGTCTTCAATTTCTTATAGTCATGGTCAGCTGCTAGATTGACATCTGCACCAGTACCAGTCATATAAACAAAGAGAATTCCATTAGTGGATATTGTTTTAACCTTACTTTCTTTCTCATGTCTCACCCTATTATTGTTGACTGAACCTATGAAGAAATCATCTTCTTTAGATTCGTACTATTTTTAAATTGTTTTTGTAGTTTTGCACATTTCAGCCATGTGATTATACTTTCTATATTTATGACATTTTGGCCATATGTTGGACACTGTTTATAGGTATGCTTCATACCAGCTTTATTGTTTCCTAGAGTTTGCCCTGTTTCTGAGGTTTTTTGCTTGCTGGTTCCTTTGTTAGAGCCAAAACTATATTTCTGACTAGATCTGCTGGTCTCCTTCTGTAAACTTTTATCACAGGTGGTAGCAAACACTGGACTATGATTGCTACAGCTGTAATTTTCAACTGTGAGTGAGCAGCTTCTGCTACTTGGCTTATATGAGTAGCATTTTCTATGGACAAGTTCTCCCCTCTAAGTAACTGGTCTCACATTCTCTTGTTTCTTATGCCCAAACTATTTGATTTTTGAGTATTCAGAATCTTCAACTGGTATAGAATACAATGGTCCAGACAGCTTTGGGCATACCATCATGTGCCTACTTAACACCACTGCTTCACAAGTTGGAAATATATCTGTGCAAAGTCTGTATCAAGGGCCTATCATTTAGAAATTACATGGAAAGTTCAACCATGTTTACTTTAAATATTGTGTTATATACATTCTATTATAAATAATAAATCACATCAGAATAGATAAGATTTATACAATCTGAAGTGAAACCAGTTACTGTATATTTATAAGTATCCATTCTTATAAACAAATTGAATATAGAGTTAATTAAAATAATGTTCCACCAGGCTCTCTGGTGGAAAAAATATATAATTATTTTAGATGTATAGAATCTTTAGATGGACAACTCTAGGTGTAAGCCAGACAACTAGAGGTTTTAACAATCAGCCCTCTACCCTCAGTGTTTTCCCCACCTCTGCTAACACACCTGTGTTATTTGGATGACATTGACTCAGAGTAACGATGATGCATACCAAACATTTTAAAATTTATTCCTTACCATATGTAAAATACCAGCTTTCTTTTCCTCACCTGCTTTCAGAGACAGATGAATCTATCATCCCAGTGAGTTTATCAAGTGTTTAAGGGCATTGGTGTTTTCAATGGAGTTACTGCATGCTATGCCCTACTGTCTCCCACTTCACATTTCATCTGGCCCAGCTCAGGAAAAAAATCTTTAAATGCAGTTTTGCTAATATGCTAGTTTATAACACTTGGGATTTGCTGGGAAAGCACACTATACCTACAAAGCTGATCTGGTACTACTGAGAGATTAACACTTCTTAAACTTCTCACTTCACTTCCTAATACTTTAAGAAATCAACACTCCCCTGAAACTGCCTCTCTAGCAGCCTATCAGGAGGAATGTTTTGCAAACAAAGACAAATGCACACAAATACATGTTGCCAAATACAAAGGCTGTGGGATGGGGATGGGGGTGGGGACAGTTCGAAACTGTTTTGTTAACTCATGGAGCACAGGAAGCCCTGTGGTAGTACACTTAGCTATTGGCAAGTTTGAAACAGGGAGAGTAAGTGCTCATTGACAAGTATTCTGGGTTCAGTTATTGACCAATTCTGGGTGAACAATGTTGGGCTGAAGATTCTTGCTCATCAAGTTCCAAACCCCAAGTGCCTGGATAATGCCATGCTGAAAACATTTTCAGACTGCAGATTGAGAGGACAAAATGGAGGAACTGAGGATTGGTTTTAAAGTGTATTGGGAATAATTTGCAATTGGAAAGATAAAAGATGTGGCAGAAATCATTAACTTTAATATTGTAGATATCTAATATTATTTAAACGACTGAACAACAACAACAACAAAAACATGCAGCATAGTCCTTCTGACTACAAGAACATTATAACAGCCAGTTATTGCACATTTGGTCAGTATTCTATAAGTGCAACCAAAACCTAGTTTTACTCCAAGATTGCTGATGCTATTCTATGCTTGCTACTTCTTACATCTTTTCTGTGCTTTGCTTATCATTGCTCACCCAAAAAGGAATCACATGATGAGTATGTATGTATTTATGTACTGCCAGGGCTGGGAATACTGTAGATACTTGTTGGAGTTCCTGCCACATATGTCAAACTGGTTTGACTGTCTTTGACGGTAATAGCAATGTTTGCCTTTTAATGTCTTAATTCTGTATTCATAGTTACAAAGTATCAATATTTATTTATTATAACTTTATCTTATCCTCCCCTCCTAACTTCTCTGGGTGACATTGGCACACAAACTTAGATAGTATAGTTTTTGTGTCTTTGAGATCTCCAAAATTCCTCTTAATGATGTTTTTGAATGCAAGCCACTTTGGTAATTGCCATTGAAAAGTTGAACATAAATCTTCCAAATAAATAAATAAATGGCTATAAAACAAAACATTAACTATGATGCAGGGGGCCAGAATCTTTAAAACAGTAGTCTCTATTAGGCTTAAAACACTGGAGGTAATGAAGTAATATTAGCCCCTTTTAGTAAAAATACCTTTTTTCTTCGTTATCCAAATTACTTACCATCGCCAAAAAGCTGTAAAATTGCAAGATCTACTTGCCGTTTCCATCCAGAATTCTTCTGGATGGCAATGCCATAGCCAGTAGAAGCAAAGACCTTTCCACTGCCAATTGTCACTAGTTTGCAGCCTTCATCTCTGCCAGCCATATAGTTTAGCACAGCAGCATCATAAATAAAAGCATCCAGTTTCCTATAGAATGTCAAGAACCCAAAAAAAGAGAAAAGAATAAACAGAAAGGTCTGTGCAAAATTAAACTGCTGCATAGAAATCAAGTGTGACCTCAGATGAGAGAGAGAATGAACCCAGGTAATACAAATATTTATGCAAAACTAAAATTTGAGTAAAATTAAGAGTAGTCATAGGACCAATGTACATGTTTCCAGCATCTTTCAGTCTTTAAAGGTATCTTCAGAACCCAAGCAAGAAAACATCTTCCACTATCTCCATAACCCAAGCATGTAAGCAACTTCATTCACTATAACATTCTCTTCCTTAACTATGAAAACCATGTAGCAATAATTCAGCAACATGCCTAGGAAAAGTACACAGTGATTAAAGCAGTAAAGCATACCATTTCCCACTCAAACAGCTGGAGAGATAGTGTTAAGCAAAAAGTAATTACTCAAATTAGATTTGGCCAGGACCCCTGCTCTTGTGAAGAGTCCCATGAGCATCTTTAAATATGACAAGTGGTTGGAGATCATGTTATATCTCAATATAAGGACAGAAACATAAGCTTTATATTGCCCAAGTAAACTCATCATGAGGATGGAATTGGTACTGAATATTTACAGACAGAGAGGCAGCTTTCCTAATTTTGTAACCAAGTCTGTGTTCGTAATAAAGATGGACCAAATCATTCTATTTATATTTGTGAGAGTCTCTAATCTCTGCAAAACAGGCATTTTTTTCTGGCATTTTCCCAGAGAGTAAATTCATTTCTTAAAAAATATGCAGTGAGCAGGAAAGGATAGACTTCCTTAATCTTTCCCCATTTTTCTTTCTTTTCCTCCCTCTTATTTTAAAAGAACCCCCACATGCACTAGTGATGGCACAAACGTCTCTTTTCCTCATTCGGTGGTCATTCTTTTTGGAAGAGTGGATCTCATGCTATTATTGTTATGTTTGCTTTTAATGTGCCCCCAAGCTTCATGAATGGGACAGATTAAAGGGGAATTAACTGTTTGACATGGCATTACTTAACACTAACTACATTTTGACAAGTTGTTGTTAATTTGACTGGTTCAGTTCACATTTTATTCTTCTTATTCCCATATTTCCATAGGCTTTTGTTTTTATCCCAGTAGGCCACCCATGGCTGTGAACTGCATAGAACTCTCAACTGGGCGATACAACTTGTTATGGGTCCCTGCTTTTGTTCTTTATTTCCTCCCAGCCCCTTCCTCCTCGCAGCTTATGAAAGAGCTCTTTGGTGGACTGTTGTGGAGTGTTATCAGACTGGGGAATGGTGTTTCTGGTAGCCTGCCAAAGAGTTACTTTAAAGATTGTTGGAAGGGGCTATTTCTCTCTGTAGCTGCCTCCTCCTCTCTAATGCTAGGATTTGTGCCTGTGCATACATGTACATAAGGAGTGTGTATTTTTCTGTTCATGTGTGTGAGCTGGATCTCACACCCTAACAATGTGGTGTTATGGCTAAGATATTTGTTCTAATTTATACAGTGTGTTGTTCTTTGAATGGATGCAAAGAACAGTTTGCCCAGTATCAACACTACTAAGTATGCCAATTCCTTGGTCCTTCCTGATTTTGTCTTCATTCCACTGTTTCGTATCACTGATCTCCTGACTGCTTTTCACTTAAATGGATATTAATATTTACGTATCAAACTTTCCTCATACTTCTTCTAGACAATGCTGTGGAATGGAATATGTGCTATATTTTGGTTGAAGGAATTTTCCAAAGAAATGATAATCTGCAGAGGTAGATTTATACAGGCAACATTATTCTTTATGCTAAACCTGGAAGGCAGCAGTCTCACCCTGTCTTCAGTGATGATAAAGCATCTTGCACCGATCTTTGGTTGAACTTCACCATATAGGCATGCATCAGTTCATAATTGTTGCGAATATTCCTCTCCGTACTGCCATTAGGAACTGTCCCAAAGCGGAAAGGTGGTGAGAAAGCATTTGGATTTTGGAACTACAGGAAAGAAAGAAAGAAAGAAAGAAAGAAAGAAAGAAAGAAAGAAAGAAAGAAAGAAAGAAAGAGAGAGAGAGAGAAAGAAAGAGAGAGAGAGAGAGAGAGGAGAGAGAGAGAGAGAGAGAGAGAGAGAGAGAGAGAGAGAGAGAGAGAGAGAGAGAAAGAAAGAAAGAAAGAAAGAAAGAAAGAAAGAAAGAAAGAAAGAAAGAAAGAAAGAAAGAAAGAAAGAAAGAAAATTATTTCAGTAATTTGAGAATTTGAGAATGGATTAAATTCCTTGAGTTTAAGTGACCTAATTTTGGAAGTTATGTGTGTTCATAAATGAGGACCATACATGGAGTGGCAACTTCTTTTGATGTCTTTGCTGCTGAGGTTTATAGAATAAAATATCATTTCAGTGGACTAAATGGAGAGGGGGTGTCTGTTACTTACACATGCCCATTGAATCAGAATCATGCATTGTAGGGATTGACATCATTTATATGGCAATATCATCATGTAAGTTTCCATCAATTTATGTCATTTGAGTGATGATATAATGCAGATGGTATAAATTGATGCAACTGATGTCATCTGCATAATGATGTAATTACATTAATGATGTAAATTGCAGCAGAAATGTATCTACTGCATGCAAAGTTCATTGAGTTTTACTGTTCTGCAAAGAGACAAGCTTCTAAATTAAAAAAGCAGCACAGCACTTCAGGCATCAAAATCATTCAAATAAAATCAGCTGCCCTTGCAAGCACACAAAAGATATTCCACCTGCAGTATTTGCTTTAAAACTGACACAGAACAAAATAATTCTCAAACAGTAAAATATTTATGACAGATTATTAGAGTACTGTAAAACAGTGCTTTGATTCAAGAAAGCTTCAACTGAATTCAACTGATTCACTAATTATAGCCCAGGTTTGTTTCAAAGCAGCAAATCAAATCAGGTGGCTTCAAAGTGCTTTGCACATTCAGTGGTTTGGGGGGCTGTTACAGATAATGTACAGTGCTGAAACTTCTTTCATTCCTATAGAGAGAGAATGCTGGTGATGGTTGAGTGGTGTGATGGACTCTCTGGCACTGGCATATTCGATATAACATATTCAACCAACCAACATAATGCTTCATTAACTCTGCCTCAGAGCTCTCTTGGGGTGGCAAAGTTAACATTACTTTGGGCTTTAATCATTTTCTTAGCCTTCAAATTCTTTAAGGCAGTAGTCACCAGCCTTGGGCTAATGCAACATTACAAGTCTGTGCTGCTCCTTTGAACAAAGCCAGAACTCAATTTTGTTTTCAGCATTTTGAATATGGACTCAGGTCTGATGTTACTTGTAAATTCTACATTATTGGAGCAGGCTTAAGTCTCTTGACAATGAGTAAATATGTGGCAGGCTAAAAATCACAGGTGCTAGGTTAATTGATTTCTGTCTTGGGTTATGTGATATCCTTCAGTATTCCTATATATTCTCTGGTTACTGTCTCATATTGTGTGGTTATGTTATTATATTGCCTTGAAATAAAGCCTTAAGTACTCATATTGGTATGGTTATTGCTTCCAAATCCAAAAGAAGCAGTAGAAACAGTGACCCAACCTTGCTGGGCTGGGAATCAAGAAATACAGTAGGTCTTTATTCTCATCCAGCAAAGTTCACCTTGTGTTCCAATGTCCTTTCTGCCCCTGATAAATACATCCTTTAGAAAATGATCTTCAGACTGATATGCTATATTGTTTTATGTGCTGTTTGGTTTACTCAAGTCACAGCCAATGTTTCTGGAAATTTATATAACATCAGCATTAGTACTATGACTTTAAAACCTATATATGGAAGATGGCATAAAAAAGCCACTAAATTGAGCTCTGAGGCAGGGTCCCCAAAATTAATATTAAAAGGTAGAATTATGCAAAGGTTTTCAAGTAAATGGAAAATTTCTTCTTCAGTACTGCAGAAATATTTTGCATGGCTCAGTAGCACTTTTTGCCAATGTAGTATCAAGAACAATAAAGCAGGAACTGAAATTTGCTTAACAGTGAAACCAGACACTATTGTGTAAAATAAATGAATGATGGACCAAGGCAGTAACACACAAATAGCTTCTAGTACATTGAAATAGCAAATGTATATAAAAACATATATATGAACCATCCATTTCTACTGTAGAAAATGTGGTCTGTACTTATATTGCTCGAATTAGAACTTTCTAGAATAGATTCAAGTATATTGATTTTCACCAAAAAAAAAAAGACTTTTTTGGTGGTTACATCAATCCCTTCTGCTGTCAGAATAAGTAAACTTTTTCTACTGAAAAAATATGCATCAATAGATAACTGTGTTTTTGCGCTGGTAATAATTTGATAAAAAATATTAGGGCTGTGCAAATCTTCAAAGGAGTGCTTCAGTTCAACATAGCTGTGATTGAGCCATCCCATTAAAACCAAAAAGGAATAGTTACAGTATTATGGCAAAACCCTTGAAGAAATCCAGCTGGAACTAGGCAGAGCTACTGTTCTCTAAAGAGTCTACCATCCCAGCTCTCTTCATTCCATTATGTCAAAAAACATAACAGCTGCAGGCACTCTGATGTTTCCTGATTATAGGCTATGGACAAATCCTTTTTATGAATCACATCTTGCATTTCAAAGCAGCTTGAATCAATTTGCCCTCAAATCACAAATTTGAATTGAATCATGCTCCCTTTAAATCTCCAGTTCAAGTCAAATCAAGTCTGATTTGCACAAGCCTAAAATATACATATTTATTTAATTATAGAACAGGTTCTTTAAAAAATTTACCAGAGAATGAAAAGCTTATAGGATACATTGCAGGACCTTTCTAAAGGAACAAAACTAAACTAAAAGCAAATGTTATGGTGAGCCCATAAATCATTATAAGATCAGTAAAACTTGGATGTGCAGTGCTGAGGGCAATGGAAGAGATCAGAATTACCTACTGTAGAAAGTCCTGGTACATTTCATTACTATAGAAAGTGGTACAGAATAAGTCCCTGATGCCCAGTACTCATGAGCTATATTAGGAATAGCCCGAAGTAAGGTAAACCTCCATATATAACAATACATTATACCAATACATGCAGTTAAATAAGAACTCTCCACTATAGAGGGAGCTATAGATTCAAATTCTTGAGAAAAAAAAACAATAATACTTTAGCAAATTGGCAAGGAGAACATTAGCTGGGAGAGCAATAGCTTTATTAGCTATTATATTAGCAGCTTGCAATTAGTCCCCTTCACCAGATACCAGATCCAGCTCTGCAATCTACTGAAAATAAAATGCAGAAATTCATATGATACCCAAACCCAGATATCTTTGGCTATAAGCTTTACTGTACACACATGAATATTCTTCCTAAGCTTTATGTTTGTACTGGATAGCATATATTATAATATAATGTACATTGGGACATGTGCTAGCTCAAGGGATCTAGGTATTCATAAATGGTTGGGCATTGTCTGGCAGAAGCCACCTAAGGGCAAGAAAAGTAGCAATTAATACACACACATGCTGCCCCAGTAGAACACTTTTATGGAGTTCTGGGCCTTAACATATGATAATGAGATATATTATTATTGTTCACAAGACCTCTTTGCTGGTCTGATTACCTATCCTATAGTGTCCTGCTTTGAGCAGTTCTTGATTAAGGTATATAAAGGTTGGTCACTTCTACACCCATTAAACATTTATGTCTTTTTACCCATGTGATTATTATTATTGAATTTTAAGGAATTTCTTTGCAAGGACAAGTCTCCAAAAGTTTGTACAGGCTGATTTCCCACTACCACCCCACTATAAGCCAGATAAGCAGGGTAGATAATCTTCTGCTGTAGTTATTTTCCTTGATTCACTTCAGTATTTCAACTGAGTCTATACCTCCATTTTTTTCTTTAATCTGTCCCCTGTTTCCTCTCTCCCCCCAATTCCCCACAGATTTTGTGTGTGACAAAATCGGTTATGTAGATCTGGGACAAAAGCCCAATTTTTTTTTAAAAAAAGTATTCCCATAGGTGATAACCAGCACCTTGAATTTTAAATTGGTAGTTGGAGTGTCCAAAAGTAATAATGAGGTACTGTATATCATGTGTCCCTGAGACCACAATCTCATGACAATTGGATTGAGCATAATAGAAATAATGATTGAGCACAGAAATAATGTTTGTTATTTTTAAAGTTAAATGAAAATTCAAAATAGCAAGATTAAAGAAAGTTAGCCTTATGATCAAAGGTCAAATTGGCAGATGAACCTTCCCTCACATATATTTACTGAAAATAAAAATCACAAAGCAGCTTCAATAGTTTGTCAAGGAGATCATTATGTGTGCATTCTCTGCATTAACTAGACATAGTTAACTCTGCATTAATTCAGGCTACAGCCAAATTCTATGATGGTGCTGAATCTCTAATCAGAGCAGAAGCTTGCAACCAATTTAATTAAACTGCACTGTCACTTCAACATCAGAACAGTACTGTATTGCCTAAGGATTGAAAAGCTGGCTACTATATCACACTAACAATTTCCTAGACTCGAATTCTATTCAACCAGAATTGTTTTAATTGTATCCCAGAAACTATTTAAAACATCCCAAAAAAACCCTCTAGTAATGCAATCTATTATGTCAATAATAAATAATATTATGTCAATAAAGAAATTTATTTATCAAATTTGTAAGGCTGCCAACTCCATGAGAACTTTGGGTGGCATACAGTATTAAAAAATAGACTAAACAACACATAATGAAAAAATGATACATGGTTGTATGAGTTAAGTGTCACCAAACTACATCCAGACAGAACATTTGATAGTTGTATACATTGTATGTTGTATACAGACCAAAAAAAAAATCTGTGCAATGGACACGTAATTAACAAAAGCAGCAGTTAGAATGGTTGCCATTCAAAAAATATTTTCACATATATAAATTCCTAGAAATAATTCTGGGAATCAACATGTGGATATAAATGGCATACACTTAAATTGGCCAACAATATGTGCATCATATAACATCTGAATCAGCTCTGTGGCTGAAACAAATAAATCCTAGTACAGATGTACAAAGTTCCTCTTTGCACTTTATATTAGATATCGAAAAGTAAATCATATTTTCTCTTTCTCCATTTCTGCATACCATGTGGAATTGATCTTAGGTTCCCGTTGGACCCCACTTTCTTGTATGTTACCAAATTCTGCCATACTGCATTAAAATTAGGTGTGTGTTGACATTGCAGCATTTATTGATTGAAATAGAGACATCCAGTGATAGAATAAAACCATACTGTTACCTTTTTAATTAAATCTAACAGCACTAAATTTAGATTTTTAGTGATATCAATAGAGTGTAGTATTTTCAAACTCCTGCCATTTAGTTTTGGTTAGGGATATTTCCCTTCATGGATCACTGCCTTGTCGTGGCGAAGGGGCTTGCGTAACTCAATGAAGTCAGGTCAAGAAGAACAGGTCATGATGGAGAGTTCTGACAAAACGTGGTCCACTGGAGGAGGAAATGGCAAACCACTCCAGTATCCTTGCCAAGAAAACCCATGGACAGTATCAAAAGGCTAAAAGATATGACGCCAGAAGATGAGCCCCTCAGGTCGGAAGGTGTCCAAAATGCTACTGGGGAAGAGCGGAGGGCAATTCCGAGTAGCTCCAGAAAGTGTGAAACGGCTGGGCCAAAGCCGAAAGGACGCTCAGTTGTGGATGTGTCTGGAAGTGGAAGGAAAGTCCGATGCTGTAAAGAACAATATTGCATAGGAACCTGGAATGTAAGAACTATGAATCAAGGTAAGCTGGATGTGGTCAAACATGAGATGACAAGATTGAACATCGACATATTGGGAATCAGCGAACTAAAATGGACAGGAATGGGCGAATTTAATTCAGGAGACCATTATATATACTACTGTGGGCAAGAATCCCTTAGAAGAAATGGAGTAGCTCTCATAGTCAATAAAAGAGTGGGAAAGGCAGTACTGGGGTACAACCTCAAAAACGACAGAATGCTTTCAGTTCAAATCCAAGGCAAACCATTCAACATCACAGTGATCCAAGTCTATGCCCCAACCACTGATGCCAAAGAAGCTGAAGTTGACCGGTTCTATGAAGACCTACAACACCTTCTAGAACTAACACCAAAAAAAGATGTCCTTTTCATCATAGGGGACTGGAATGCTAAGGTAGGAAGTCAAAAAATAACCGGAATAACAGGCAAGTTCGGCCTCGGAGTACAAAATGAAGCAGGGCAAAGGCTAATAGAGTTTTGTCAAGAGAACACGCTGGTCATAGCAAACACTCTTTTCCAACAACACAAGAGACGACTCTACACATGGACATCACCAGATGGTCAATACCGAAATCAGATTGATTATATACTTTGCAGCCAAAGATGGAGAAGCTCTATACAATCAGCAAAAACAAGACCTGGAGCTGACTGTGGCTCAGATCATGAGCTTCTTATTGCAAAATTTAGGCTTAAATTGAAGAATGTAAAGAAAACCACTAGACCAATCAGGTATGACCTAAATCATATCCCTTATGAATATACAGTGGAAGTGAGGAATAGATTTAAAGGATTAGATCTGGTAGACAGAGTGCCTGAAGAACTATGGATGGAGGTTCGTAACATTGTACAGGAGGCAGCAACTAAAACCATCCCAAAGAAAAAGAAAGGCAAGAAAGCAAAGTGGCTGACTGATGAGGCTTTACAAATAGCTGAGGAAAGAAGGGAAGCAAAAGGCAAGGGAGAAAGGGAAAGATATAAACAACTGAATGCAGAATTCCAGAGAATAGCAAGGAGAGATAAGAAGGCCTTCTTAAATGAACAATGCAAAGAAATCGAGGAAAACAATAGAATGGGGAAGACTAGAGATCTCTTCAAGAAAATCGGAGATATCAAGGGAACATTTTGTGCAAAGATGGGCATGATAAAGGACAAAAAGGGCAGGGACCTAACAGAAGCAGAAGAGATTAAGAAGAGGTGGCAAGAATACACAGAAGAACTATACAAGAAAGATCTTAATATCCCTGATAAATACGATGGTGTGGTCACTGACCTTGAGCCGGACATCCTAGAGAGTGAAGTCAAGTGGGCCTTAGGAAGCATTACTAACAACAAAGCTAGCGGAGAAGACAGTATCCCAGCTGAGCTATTTAAAATCCTAAAAGATGATGCTGTTAACGTGCTGCACTCAATATGCCAACAAATTTGGAAAACTCAACAGTGGCCACAGGATTGGAAAAGGTCAGTTTACGTTCCAATTCCAAAGAAAGGCAATGCCAAAGAATGTTCAAACTACCGTACAATTGCGCTCATTTCACATGCCAGCAAGGTTATGCTCAAAATCCTACAAGCTAGGCTTCAGCAGCATGTGAACCGAGAACTACCAGAAGTGCAAGCTGGGTTTCGAAGAGGCAGAGGAACTAGAGATCAGATTGCCAACATTCGCTGGATCATGGAAAAAGCAAGAGAGTTCCAGAAAAACATCTACTTCTGCTTCATTGACTACGCTAAAGCCTTTGATTGTGTGGATCACAACAAACTGTGGCAAATTCTTAAAGAGATGGGAGTACCAGACCACCTTACCTGTCTCCTGAGAAACCTGTATGTGGGTCAAGAAGCAACAGTTAGAACCGGACATGGAACAACCGACTGGTTCAAAATTGGGAAAGGAGTACGACAAGGCTGTATATTATCACCCTGCTTATTTAACTTATATGCAGAGTACATCATGAGAAATGCCGGGCTGGATGAATCACAAGCCGGTGTTAAGATTGCCGGGAAAAATATCAACAACCTCAGATATGCAGACGATACCACCCTAATGGCAGAAAGTGAAGAGGAACTAAAGAGCCTCTTGATGAGGGTGAAAGAGGAGAGTGCAAAAGCTGGCTTGAAACTCAACATTAAAAAAACCCAGATCATGGCATCTGGTCCCATCACTTCCTGGCAAATAGAAGGGGAAGAAATGGAAGCAGTGACAGATTTTATTTTCTTGGGCTCCAAGATCACCGCAGACGGTGACTGCAGCCATGAAATTAAAAGACGCTTGCTCCTTGGAAGGAAAGCTATGGCAAACCTAGACAGCATATTAAAAAGCAGAGACATCACCTTGCCGACAAAGGTCCGTATAGTTAAAGCTATGGTTTTTCCAGTAGCAATGTATGGCTGTGAGAGTTGGACCATAAGGAAGGCTGAGCGCCGAAGAATTGATGCTTTCGAGCTGTGGTGCTGGAGAAGACTCTTGAGAGTCCCTTGGACTGCAAGGAGGTCAAACCAGTCAATCCTAAAGGAAATCAACCCTGACTGCTCATTGGAAGGACAGATGCTGAAGCTGAAGCTCAAATACTTTGGCCACCTAATGAGAAGAGAGGACTCACTGGAAAAGACCCTGATGCTGGGAAAGACTGAGGGCAAAAGGAGAAGGGGACGGCAGAGGATGAGATGGTTAGATAGCATCACCGATGTAATGAACATGAATTTGAGTAAACTCCGAGAGACAGTGGAGGACAGGAAGGCCTGGCGTGCTATGGTCCATGAGGTCACGAAGAGTCAGACACGACTGAACGACTGAACAACAACAACAAGGGATATTTATTTATTTATTTGTTAAATTTATATGACAGTCCAACTCCCCCAACGGGGGACTCTGGGTGGTTTACAATAAAATCAGAGTTAAAATATAAATATAAAATTACAAATTAGTAACATAACATAAATAAATACAAAATTCAATCCGGCAACTATCTCAATAATAGGGAGGACATTATATACTGTAGTCTTAGCTTTAACCACCATAATTTTATTCTTAGTTTTTAGGTTATTCTTAGGTCAAGTTTTAGATGTATTTAGCTTAATATTATTAATAGCATGCTAGAATACTGCACACCCATACATAGAAAATTATCAAAATTGATATTTTCTTTATGGTGCTGTTGTTTGATTGCTTCTGGGTTTTTTTAAAAATATTATTATTATTAATTTATTTATTTTCTATCCCGCCTTTATTATTTTTATAAATAACTCAAGGCAGCGAACATACCTCATACTCCTTCCTCCTCTTATTTGCCCCACAACAACAACCCTGTGAGGTGAGTTCGGCTGAGAGAGAGGGACTGGCCCAAGGTCACCCAGCCGGCTTTCATGCCTAAGGCGGGACCAAAACTCTCAGTCTCCTGGTTTCTAGCCCGTTGCTTGTCTTTGACCAAAATTAAGATAAAACTGAAACTGATCTCAGATTGTGCAAATGAAAGAGGTTAAGAAAATCATGGGAATTCATTTTTTACGTGCACATGGCACTTATCTTTTTGCTTTTGTACTGGGGAAAAGGAATGCACTGCTTTCCTTTCCTCATCCTGTTACTAAACATGCTTAGGCACCAATTTACCATGTTTTAAGATGTTTCTCTTATGCTCAATAAGAGAATTGCTAATCAATAGGGGGGGAAACGGTCAATAAGGGGGGGGGGGAACACATTCACGCTTCCATTAATCCCAAACAGTCCCATTACACACAGGCAATCCCTGTAGCATGTAGAACAGAGAAAATCCTAAAAGGAATTAGTCAAAAGTAAAGCACTTCGCAGTTATATCCATGTTTTTAAGCAGTTCCACTTTCAGTTAAGAGTTAGGAGGACTCAGAAAGGGCAGGATTTCTCACATATTGATATCTAAAGATTCATAGCCTTGCAACAAGTCAGTTTTACTTAGAGAGTGCAAGAACAGTAAAATTAAGAACAGTGGAATCTGAAAATTCTGTGAAAAATTTGAAATGTAGGCTGACCATATTTCCTTGAGAGAAAAACGGGACCCTACCCACAGCTCGCCGGACAAAGTGGGTGCGCGCATGCGGGCGGGCCTGCGTGCATGCCCGCGTGCAGGAGTGCGGGCGCGTGTGTGTGGGCTTTGCCACAGGAACTTTAAAAAAATGGGACAAAATGGATATTTTTCTTAAAACGACGGGACGGTCGGGAATTGTTTAAATAATGGGACTGTCCCGTTCAAAACAGGATGTATGGTCAGCCTATTGAAATGTAGCTTCTTGTATTACTACTTCATGCATGTATCTGGATAAATCACTTTGATTATCCTTCAGTTAAAAACAGTGAAAGGTCACTAGATTAGGAAGTGAGGTTTCTCTCTACTGTATTAATCTAGGTGTTTCGTGTGTTTCATTGTACTTTAGGATCTGGAAGGAGCTGCCTGGAATCTCAATCCTGAACTCAAAAACAAGTCTGCTTTTTTTTAAAACAAAATGAGCTTACTTGATCTTAAAATGTGTTAAGGATCACAACTCAGCCCCTCTGAACATATACTTATTTTTAAGCAAAATTTGCCTGATCTCTAAACTAGGCTGTTTAAGTACATAAAAATAAAAAAGTTTGCTAGATTAAGTCTTCTATCTCAGAGCCCAGTTGAATAATAAGAGTTTGTGCGATATGGATGTTCAGATTAAATTCTCGAGAAAAATCATTAACAACAATTGGAAAGCTGCAAAATTATTTCTATTAAGAATAACTATTTTCAAATATTTGAGAATACATGTGTATTAAAATTTGAGATATGTGTATCACCTTTAATCTGTATGCTTTCTTTGATTAAACCTTTAATCTTTAACCCCACAAAGATACTTCTGCCTGGGGCACTGTGGTCATGGGCATGGATCCTCCTTCCCTTATCCTTAGAACTTAGGTTATATAAATTGAATAAAAATAAATATAAATAAATAAACTTATTTCAATGTATTGTCGAAGGCTTTCACGGCCGGAGTTCGATGGCTGTTGTAGGTCTTCCGGGCTGTGTGGCCGTGTTCTGGAAGTTGTGGTTCCTAACGTTTCGCCAGCATCTGTGGTCAGCATCTTCAGAGGGCAGGAGCACAGATAGAATTTTGCTTCTATCTGTGCTCCTGCCCTCTGAAGATGCTGGCCACAGATGCTGGCAAAACGTTAGGAACCACAACTTCCAGAACACGGCCACACAGCCTGGAAGACCCACAACAGCCATCAAACTTATTTCAGTCCTGTGCACTGAGCCACAGTATGGATAGAAACCTGGCAGGACTCAATAAGAAGAGGGGGAAAAGGGATATTCTGGAGGGAAAAGTATTGTAACAGAAAATTAACTGGGGCAAATCTTAAAAACAAATTAACATGTGGAAATCTGTATGAGGAATGAATATACAGCATCAAATTACAAAATAGGGTTCAGCAGTAAGCTGAATGCAAGAAGCTTTGGACAACAACAAGGTTATCTAGTCATACAAGCTGTTTGAAGTCACAGACAACCAGACACCTTGGGAAACACTTGTCTGATAGGCTTTCCCAGTGGCCTGTTCACAGAATCATTTCATATTTATTTATAGGCCTAGCTGCACATTTAAAACAACAGATAATCAGTCTGGGAATTATGGGAGTTGCTCTAACACATCTGGAGAACAGTTGGTGGGGGGAAAACTATTGTATGCACACTTTGTCCACAGCCAACACCAATTTGATGGCACATAATCAATAATTGATGTGATGAGTTAATAATAAACAATTAAAAGGCAAAAACTCCATCAGCAAAGGAATTCCATCTAGCGGGGTCCAGGAGGCGGGCCTTCTCTGCAGTGATGCCCACCCTTTGGAATATCTTGCCCCCAGAGCTGAGGTGGGTTTCCTCATTCCCGACTTTCCGAAAGAATTTGAAGGCCTGGTTCTTCCGCCTTGCCTGCGATGGGATGGGAAGGTCAATAGCTCCTCCTGGGGGTGGCTGGTGCCGTAGTGCCCTCCCTATTATTTAAGACCTAGCCCTTGGATTTTATACTTATTTATTGTATTTATACTGATCGTAATTTTATGTTTATATTTTTTAACTTGTGATTTTATTGTAAACCACCCAGAGTCCCCTGGTTGGGGGAGATGGGCGGTGATATAAATTTAAATAATAAATAAATAAATAATTCTGGAAGAAAAGAAAACTGAAAAAGACTGGTGAGTAGGAACCTATTTCATGCCTCCCAGTTAAATGGCAGGAGGATAGCATATCTCCACAATAACAATTTTGCCAGTGCAGCCCAACTTTTCTCCTGAGAATCAGCGGGGGGGGGGGGGGTGGTGCAATTCCAAAAGTTTATTGGAGGGGAGCAAGGAGCCCACATTCTAACACAAACTCTTGGAGTTATGTTGGGTTTTGGACTGTGCAATGGACTTTTCCTCTCAACGGTTATTGCTTTCTGTCTAAGGAGAGGCAAACCAGCCAAAAATAACATTCATTTTCTATTCATTTTATTTGTCAAAGACAAAATTCAGGTCTCTACAAGGAACTAGGTGGCTGAAGGAATTGGTGGGAGAGAACCATTCATTCATTGTTGCCTTGATCACATGAAATTAGAACAGAGTAGGCATATTCTGTTACCTTAATCAAGATAGGTTAACATCTGTTATTTTGGAAGATCTCAACAAATAGTTTGTGATTCTTATAATCTCTCAAAAGAAGTTCCTCTATCTGTTTGAGAAACTTGCTTTTAGAGAATCATAATCCCACAGCTCATAGATAAAAAGAAACATTTGCCGCATAATTTCCATAATATGCTAAGTATAACATACCATTCATACTACATTATATCCGTTATCATTGTTAAAAAGATACAGTATATGCCAATTTAAGTAGAGAAGAAACAAAAGGCTTTGGGTGGGGAGGCAGGAGGCAGGAGGCTTACCTTTCTGTCACTCAGTCCAGAGACCTGGTCCACATACTCTTCTTGGATCATAAAGGCAGCCAAATTGGCAGTGTAACTGGCCAGAAAGATGACAGCAAAGAAGGCCCATACTGATACCATGATCTTGCTTGTAGTCCCTTTGGGGTTCTGCACTGGCACAGAGTTGTTGAATACAAGGCCCCACAGTAGCCAGATAGCTTTACCAATTGTGAAAGATGGACCACCAGGCTCTGAAATGACCAAAATATAATCAGAAAGAGAGAGAGAACTAGCAGAGCAAATCATTCTGAGTAATGAGTGAAATAAAATCTTAGTTTTTCTGCAATATCAGATGTCACACTGCTGGCTAAAACAGAGACTGGTGATTAGAGTCAACCCATTGACTCTAATCTAAATTATGCTGCATTCATTTGCAGCATAATTTATGTACCACCAAAAAAAGGTTAGCTCCATGGTTCTCCTTAGAACTTATTCTTGAATAAGTGGGCACAGAAATGCAATCTCAATATTAATATGATATAAATCAGAGTTAGCAGTCTGATCTGGCTGTACTCATTAGTACATCTTAGATGGCAGGCCTTGTTAAGTCACTCCATGTGTTGGAGTTGGCACAGCCTATGCGTGTTTAAGAATCTTGTGTATCTACACACATTCTAAGGTCTGCATGAATGTACGCATTGCATAAAGCAGGTACAGATGTAGATTCTTTTCTACAACTCTTCTCCATCAATCTTTGACAGCCTTTTGTAACCTGGCGCCTAGAGATGTGCTGGATCTAAAACTCTCACAATATGCCAACCAGCATGACTGATGGCCAAATTAACTAGGAATCTGGTTGTTGGAGGCCTGATACATCTGGGTGTATTGGCCTAGGGAAGGCTGAACTAACTTATTAAGAGGCATATTTCATACAATATTCACATTTATAAATAGAGAAAATGTATTCTGCATACACAAGATATTGTAATTGGAAATATAGCAGTCCTAAAATGGAAGAGTTGCCTTGAGAAAAGGTGGGTAGGTCATTCAAAAGAAATGAGTGAATAGAAATTTGAGCTTGGAGCCAAGACTTGGTCTCTGGGCTGTGAAGCTCACTGGGTAACCCAGTCACTGGCACCCTAATCATCAAACTCTGGACTGTTGGGAGAGTAAAAGGCTATTTATTATGAGTACCTCAAAGAAGGATAAAACAGAACAAAAATATCACCTTGTTTGATAGCTTGGCTTGTATTAATAGGCATTATTATGCACCTACAAAAATTACTAACTGCAAGCCATTCCTGCAACTTAAACAGTTGCAAGGCAGGGCTTTATGTGCAAGTCAAACCATAAATGAGGCACAAATATGCTAAGCTATTCTCCGAACCTTAGCACTTTTGAGTATGATACAAAGAGACAGATATGTTTCTCACATTACTTTTCTCAGATATTTAGAAACACTCCCACAAGTAAAAATGATTTCACAATGATACAGATTCTGTAATGACTATGGAGATATATAGATACACATACATACACATGGGAAAAAATCCTTCATTTTTTTGTAAAAACAAACATTGGCACCTACAAGGTCATTATGATCTGAACCAGAATCATCCTTTCAGTGTACTACAAGGTAAAGACATTGTTGTCAATATGAAGCGTACATTTGTTAATGGTGATTACATTTATGTGTAAGGTTTTGAGGTGGGAGAAAAGGTGCTGGAATGTTCTCTTTGTAACTAGGCAACAACATTCTACTTTCCTTCTTCCTGTTGCCCTGAACTGTAAGTTCTGTTGAGGCAGTTGCTGGTCTTTTCGCTTGCTGCTTGCTTACTAGTAAGCTGTTTGACTTGAATTTTCTCATATATTTTTGTATCATTTCATATAATGATTTTTTTTAAAAAAATCCACATAGTTTTATACCTCTTCATGGTATAAAGGTATGGCTGTGCAACAAAGATTTTCTTCAGTCACAGTTTTTCCCTTCTGCATTTGTACAGAACTTGGTTGAACCAATTCCCTAGAGTCTATTAACTATACTATTAATAAATGCCGCAACTTGGACTGACTTTCAATAAGAATTGAATGAATGAATCTAATGACAAATCTGGCTCCTACATATGCAATTCAAGTGAGATGTTATTACGAGAAACATTCATTTTGCATTTCTTGGCTTTTTGAAAATGTAACAGTGAGGTTTTTCATCAACATTTATTTTTGCATGCAAATTAATTTATACAGCAGCCTGTAATTTGTATTTTAAAAATCTGAATATGCAAGTAAGGAACATTTAAAAGAAAGAAATACTGTAAAATTATAGACTTCAAACTTGTTATACTACATGCTTACACTGAAACACGATTGAAAATTGTGCATTACTTCAGATTTGTGTAGTATAGAATTCCCATGTGCTATCAGTGTTTTTGTTTTTAATAAAAGCCTGCTTGGGGAATCTGATGATGGAAGCATGACCAGGATTCTGAATACATATTTATACTTAAAAACAGATGAAATGGAAATCACACCATGGTCTACCTTGCCCAGCATGCTTTGTAAGCATTATCAAATGCTGATGATCCACTCAAAAGTATTTCATGGCCAATCACCAGGGATGGATTGGTTGTTTTTGGTCCACATGGGTTTCTCATGCCTTCATTTGTAAGCCTATTGTGTTCCACTTCTGCCTTACTATGCAGGATTTTTAATATGCACAAAAAGTTGAACTTACTACTTGAAACACATTTTCTCTCACAACATTGCATATTTATGCAACTACTTTTCTTCAACAATAAATATTTATAAACATTTTATCACAAAATAAAAAAAATGTTAGTATAAGGTTTGGTTTGCGTATTTGTTTTTGACCATAACTGCAGAGCAACACTGAGAGAAATTCAAAATCTGAAGGATAACAATATTTCAGTCTGCACATTATACCAGGAGGTTCAGTCTAAATAGATTTGCATGGAATCCACAGAGAACAAATTCCTCAAGATTTTTACTTTATAGGATTGCAAAGGACTAGGTGAAAGTTTCACAGAATCTTCAAACATATTATTTTGAAATAAACCACTAAAACATCAATGGAGCAAATAATTCTGAGGAAATTGTAGGCCCAGATCCCTAATTACATCTTAAAAGTAAATGGAAATTAGTTATTATTTTAAGAATGGAATATTTATAATATTGTATAGAAACTCATACAACACAAGGATAATCTTAAACACAGTTTTCTATCAAGAAATACACATTATAATATTCATATCTATCATACCCACATCAGCTTTATTCAAAGCATTTTTTCCACAGAAATGATTACATTACCAATTCCTTTGTAGGGCATTATTTAGCCAAAAGATGTGTTATCATTGTTTACTATTCTTATTCATTCTGCTATCTGTCCTCAGCAGAACTGGTTCCTTATGTATACATAGGAAATGTGTACATTAATATTTACAGCTCTACATACATCCTTTTAAACATGTACATTGGTCACACACATTGTCCACAACACCTGGACAACAATTTCAACATGGCTATATTTTAGGATTTGGCTAAAATTATATTACAACTGTATTTTTTTCAAGACTTGAAAGGAGGTGACACCAATCTGTTTATGGCAAACTTGGCAAGCATCTGAAAAGAGGTTCTAGAAACATTCCATTTTAAATATGTTAGCATATCATCCTGGAGATAAACCAGAACATGCTAAGAAGGGGACCATTTAACAGTTTAGTGAAGCCACAATAGCATCCACCTCTGTTCATCTGATCTAGTATCTGCCTTGGTCCTCTGAACATAAATCAACTGGTCAGTCTTGCGCCATTCATTTTTAATTCTCACCTTCCCCACTGTTATAGAGTTTCAGTAAATTTCTGATTTTGCCAGTCTTGAATTAATTTCATCCCATTTCTGCATCAGTTTGAAAATACGTCTCTTGGGAAGATGAGCAGAAGCAAGGCAGGAAAACTAATCAAAGCTTTCAAATGTCCATCAAGAAATTAGGGATAAAAGTAATATGCATAACAAAATAGGAAAATGTTATATACTTGTTAGTACCAATTCAAACTGGAACAGTTCTCCAACTGAGTTAATATTTGACAATAATGACTTTACCTTAGAAACATTCCAAAAAAATATGCAATGAATTTGGCTTCTAGTTTCTAGGCCTGCTAGAAAAGAACAATTCAGTATCTTGAGCTGTGGAATTGCTCTATCATCCAAAGAGATCCATTCAGATTTGCTGCTGTTTGTGGACTTCATTATTCATCTTTTTCTTTAGGCATGGGGGGGAAAAAACTGTACATGGTTGATTCCTGGAGAAAATCTATTTATGTGGTCACTAAGAGTCGACACCAACCATGACTGACATGTATATCAATGGAAAAGAAGTATCTTTCTGTCCAATATAGATCATAAAGATTGCATGGTAAAAGACGTATCTCCTTACCTCTGCCATCAGCCAGACACCGATTGTATCCCACAGGGCTGAAGTACTCAAAGACAAAGACAGCCACCGCAGAGATTATAAGCAGCATTACAAACATCATCACCCACACATCAGCACTGAATGGCTCTGGACAGAAAAGGACAGGTAATTATTTCACAGGAACCTTTCCAGCATACTCCAGAGTGTAAACCACTAGACATCTAATTATATCTTCTGAAATATCTTGACTAAACTTATAGACAGAACTTATATACTGTTTAAAATGTTGTGAACTAAAACTCACAGCAACTAAACAAAGCTGGGTTATTCTTCTTACATTCTGTTACATTATTCTAGATCCACTAGTTATGGGAAAGAGGGAGCAATCACTCATTGCACTGAAGCCCCATTTAGCTATCCTTTAGCATATGTACATTCAGTTAGCACACCCATATGTTTTCAAGCATTTCTTCCCCCATAAGAATTTGAAGTTGGCTTCTATAGAAATGAATGCTGCAATTTATAGGAAGCTAAAATATCCGCTCAGTACCACATTCTGCCATCTGACTTTCCCAAACTGCAGCATACTCGGCATCCTGCCCATAGACTGCATTAATCATGAAGGCTGACTCAATCATAGGGTTGTCACTTTTTTTTCAATCTCCAATTTTGTGTCTTTAACAAAATTAAATGCAGAAGTTAAGTAGACAAAGGATCCGAAGAGACCTAAGCACAAATAAAAGTTTGTGGGAAATAGGGAAGTATATCTTGTTGGTTATCTTCTTAGCAGTTTTCAGTGCCATTAATCACACTAGCATTCTGGATTTGCTATTCTGGTTGGGTATGTGAACATATGTGGCTCTACTCCTACATAGCAAACGTATTTTTCCTGCTTGCCTTTGACTTATAGACTTCCCCAGCTATGCTGCCTAACCAATAGCTGAAACACACAGAAGAAATCACTGGATTTCCCACAATATATATCTTGATAACATATGATTATGTTTCTCTTTCTGTCTAATTTCAACATGGTAGCAGAACATCTGAATCAATATTTGGGAAATTGGGATAGGTGAAGTGTTAAAACACCAGAACTTTATCAAGATAAAACTGAAATGTTGATCATAAATAGAAAAACCTATCAATGATTAATGATGTGGCCTATTTTGGAACAGATAGCACTGTCTCCAAAGAATCATGTTCACAGTCTCAGGATGCTGCTGGATCTGGATTGAATTCTAGATGGTCCAGTAGACAGCAGTAAATAGGAGCATCTTTCATCAGATTTAGCTAGTGAGCCAAATGCACCCTTTTCGTAGAGTGAGCATATCTGTCTATTGTCACATACATATTTAAATTAAGATTGGAAAATGTGGGGAGAGCTGGTCCATAGAATTGCTGAGAATCGGACATGATTGAATGGATAGCATCATCATCATCACCTCTATTGCAAAGGTGGAGGATATAAGGAACCTGGGCTGAATACAGCTCCAAACCTTACTTTTTTAAAGAAAAATTCCAAATATCTAAGACTAGAAAATTCTGTCCCACCTAAAAAATGTCAAATGTGGCTTCTGGCAATAAAAAAATAGCCTATCCCTGCTCTATTGCAACAAGCTGCACTGGGCTGCTTTTGAAAGAATGCTTGGAATGCTGTTGTCACTGCTAACAAGCCTGTTATATAGAACTTGTGATTTCATGGCTGTTCATGATACCTCTACATTATTTCCAAATCCAATTCAAAGTGCTGGTTATAATACGTAAAGTTCTGAGCATTTTGAGGACTGAATACTTAGAAGACCATATATCATACACCATTGTTTATGTGCTGAGACCTGCAGAGTGAGTCCTACTTTGAATTCCACCATTGTCTAATTTACAGTGACAACTGTATAGGACAGGACTTTGTTGTATCTAGATTGTGAAGTTCCTATCACCAGGGGGATAGCTTAGGGTTTTTCAAAGCGTAATTCTAGAGTCTAAGAAAGATTGACATAATTAATAGACCTTTCATAATGCTATAATCTGCATCAGTTTTAGGGATTATCTAAATTATTTTGATGATATGTTTTCTCTGCTGCATTTATTTATTTACTTATGAGACTTGTATGCTGACTCCCAACTTGGATAACTTTAAAAAAAAACATTTATTGCTATATTATTGTGTTTTGCTCTGAGGGCTTTGCCAAAATGGGTTTTATAAATCCCCAAAATAGACTGCTATATTCCAGAAATAAACTTCTGCATTTCTTTACATACAAGACAAAATAATATGTCTGCATGACTTATTTCTGGGGTCAACATCAAAAGAGTTGGAAATCTTATTGTAAGAGGCATCACCAGGCTTATGGAAGTAAATGTAGAAGAAAAACTGAAAACATTTATTTGAATATAATTATTCAATGATAAATTTTCCCCTGCACAGTCGTGTCTGACTATAGGGGGCGGTGTTCATCTCCGTTTCTTAGCCAAAGAGCCAGCACTGTCCGAAGACGCTTCCACGGTCATGTGGCCGGCATGATGTGCACGGAACGCTGTTACCATCCCACGGAAGTGGTGCCTATTTATCTACTTGCATTTGCATGCTCTTGAATTGCTAGGTTGGCAAGAGCTGGGGCGAAAGCGGGAGCTCACTCCATCACGCGGCGCTTGGGTCTCGAACTGCCGACCTTCCAATCAACAAGCCTAGCGTCTTAACCACTGAGCCATCATGCCCCCATATAATTCAATTATTCATTATTCTATTATTATTTATTATATATTAATTAATATATTAATAATATATTATTGAATATCATTATTCAATGATATTCACTAGAAATATCTAGTTTTAGAATCTGGTGCTTGTATTTCTAATGTTAACTTCTTATTCTCTTACCTGATGTTGGTTCTTGAATCTAGCCCAGGCTAGAACTTCAACAAATCCAAAACTGCATATGATATGTATGCTTGTTTATTTTAATCAGAAAAAGAACTACAAACTACAAACATCTTTAAATATTTTCCCCTGCAGTTTGCCTCCAAAGAATGCTTTACCTAAGAAGGCAGAAGGTGAGACTGTCCCATTGCTTCGTGACACCATTACACTGATTCCTGTCTCAATAAAGGGAACAGAAAAATCTACCACTTCCGAACGCTCTGCATTTATGGTTAGGGATCCCACGGCCATGTAGGCACGTTTGGCAACCACCTAGGATGAGAAGAAAGAACAAAGATTATTTTAGGCATTTGAGCTCCACCTTTGCCATTCTTTATCATTTCTCTGCTTTCCATATTGGTAGAATAAGGGACTAAAAATTCTTTAAGAATAATGGGAAATTTCAAAACATATAATTCCAATATCCATGACAATAAGGTTGAGTGTGGAAGCACACATGAAACAACAATGGACATATTCACAGAAATTCATAAGTATCTACATAACTGGCCTACATAAACAATAGAAAGTATAGAATAAAAGAAATTCCCAATTTATACCATGATTTTAAAGACAGGAGAGAGAATGCAAAGAAAAAAGTGATAATATTTTCCAAGGATGGAACCTGGAAGAGATCAAATGAGAAGTGTCTCATTACGTTACAGCTAGTCAATGTAGTGTAGCAACTAGTAGGACCAGGGAGACCAAGATTCAGGTCCACCTCAGCCACAGAAGGTCACTTGACCAGTCGCTTTCTCTCAGCTCAACCTAACCCACAGCAGAGGTACAACTTGGAGGAAGGAGTTCCACATACGTATGCTACCTTGAGCACCTGGAGGAAAGGGGGGATATAAATTTAACAGACAAACAAATGGGACCAAAGGAAAGTGTGTGGTTCAAGAATTGATGTACATATTGAAACATTCTGAATGATAGCTAAGAAAAAAATATTTCCTAGTATGGTACCAAGTACTGGAATGAAACACTGACAGGTATACAGTGACTAAAGATGACATTGTCTTCCTCAAAGATGAGGCAATTGATAGGTCTGCCATCTGCCAGATTCCCCTGACTCTACTCTGCTGTCTTTACGGGTTGTGGGGGGGGGAGGGTGGCAGTATGTACTTCTGGATGGTATAACATGAAGAAAGGGAGGTGACATTTCAATAGCCAAATATAGTTTTCATCTTCTCCTCTGATACGAGGATAAAAAGTAGTTTCATTACTGCAAACAAAATAAGGTAGGCTTATTTCTCCTGCCCTTTGTTTCCCATCCTCTTCCAGGACAATTATTTCTTCTATTTGCTCTTTTCCTTTTTTAACTTTTTACATTTGTGTAAAGCAGGGATGGGCTATCTGTAGACTTCGAGATTGTGTGGAATTGTCAGCAGCCCTAGCCAATGGTAAGGGATGATAAAAGTTGAGTTGCAGTTCAGCAATATATGTAGGTTTTTGTGCTTTATTTAAATATTTTGCCACATCATGAATTTGCTTAATGAGAATTAAAATACAAGGTTTTTTTTCCCAAGTAGTAAAACTCAAATGTAATATGTAGATTTGGAATATAAGACTTATTTCTCAGAGTCTGTGCTAGAGAAACAATCATTCAGTTTTGTGATGAGAGAAAAGTTCAGTCTTTCTTGGCTTACCTCACCAATCATTCCATTCCATGTTCCATTGACTTTCTTTCCATGTTTACCATTGGTTACCAAGTAAAGATCATAGGTGAACTTCACAAACTTGGAAATTTTCTTAAGAATATCAATACAAAACCCTTTGCAACATTTCTTGATGTAGGCCGTCTCCTCATCTGTTTTGTTTCTAGACAAAGGCAACAAGACATAATTTTGCATAATAAAAATATGCTAAATCTATAAGCAAAAAGACATGGTCCATGTTTCCCATCATGTTGCATTCAAAAGTTTTTTTTTAAATTTATTTTGATAAACACCAGATAATTTTTTTAAAGAATTCCCAGGCTTCATTCTAAATGAAATCTAAATCTAGCTTTTGGAGTTAGCAGAAACTGAACATCATTAGCAGAAATATAGAAAAACAAATATTATGATTTGACTTTCTTTAAGCAAAAGCACAAAATTCTTGCCAAAATCTGTATGAGAATTTAATATTTAGCTTAATTTTTTAAAATTATTATATCTGAATTTACACATACAGGTTCTGTACATGCATAGTAGGCAAACTACTATGTTTGGGCAGGATTCCCCCCTTTCCCTTATAAGCTAGGTCTGGCTCCAACTTTCCCCTGATTTCCAAATACTGGTACAGGAGCCTTGGAAGAAAAGAGACAAGGTACATGAAAAAAAAAGCTATGTTAGAGAAAAAGTCAGAGGGTTATATGAATTCACAGATGGCTATCAAAGAAACTCTATTAGAGATCAGTAACCAGTTCTTCTTTACTGGGATCTCTATGAATCACAAATATAAGTGAGTAATAAGTTACCTGGTGATGGGAACAAGTGATCAGAGAGCCAATGAAGCTATGCATGCTCCCCTAAAAGCTACAGATTTTGGACTGAACATCAAGCCTCTAATACTTAATAAAGGTTGAAGGCTGCACTCAAGCAGCTTGAAATGTATTGCAAGGCCATGGCAGAATTGTAGACAGTGCACATTGAGTGAAATCTGATGCCTCTGGGTACAGGACCCTGATCCTGTGTGCATAACACAACAGGATCAGAGCCATAGCCCATCTGGAAAACTATTGCATCAATAGTGAAAATTCCTGCATTGGGCTTCATGTATCATAGAAATAATTGTGGATCCTGCAGAACAAAAACATTTAAATGAGATAAAATGCAATGGCTCACTATCAGTCCTTCAAGGTAGACCAGACTAGGAAACCTATTGCCATGTAGGTCAGTACTTTTGTAATAAAGCTTTAGTAACAGTAAATTTAGTAATCTTACAAGCCTGAATGGCTTCCCCCCTCCCTCCAAACTAAGGAGGGACTTATCTGAGATGTATGCTCACATTACATTCTTGGCCCAGGCTCAGGCCCCTTTTATCTGACCATTGCTTTTCATAGTGTCTCTTCCTCCTACCTTCAAGGTCATTCCCTCTTTCCTCTACATTCATCAACATCAGGGTGGAAGAGGGTGTGTTCCAAAGGAGATAAAAATAAGAAGGAATCAAATATCAAACCTGATAATCCCATCTGGATAGGACAGTGAGTGAGAAATGCGAAGGGGTTCTTAAAGAGAATGGAAGATAATCAGAGAAAGGCTCCAGCTACGGACAAGGTTTACATTTGTGAGCATTTATGGGCAAGTCTTCTAAGAAATGTTTTAAGCTTCTGATGGAAGAAAAAAAGATGAAACTCCCCTGAGTCAGGAAGGTTAAATTGTACTTTCATCCAATAGAGGTCCCCATATGGAATTAGATTCTCTGAATAAGTGGAGAAACTGAAGTATCCTGTACCACTGAGTGACAACTGAAGTGCTGTTCGCATAGAGGGGCCCTAAATCAGGAGAACAGTTTCTTTTGAACTGTTCAGTAAGGCCCTAGTAGTGGGGATTAGATTTGAAAACATGGGTCCAAGATGATGAAGCTCTCCCTAAATGATGAAGCACAAAGAATGGGTGTTGGATGGCAGTAACTTGTTGATGCAGGTTTTGCAGTTGTTAAAGTTTACCTTAAGCATCATGTGGCTAATTTGTCAGTAAAATAACAGAAGTGCTATCTAATGAAATAAAAATAAGTAAATAAAAAATAGAATAAATAGAATACTGTATAGGACAGTTAACTCAGGAAACACTTTGGAGGTTTTGGAAATGCTATCGCTGTGGGAGCCACAAGTAGCTACAGTATATGAGGAAAGGGTTGGTTCCTATCCAGAGTCTTGAAAAATAAGCAGCATACAAATAAAATTAATTAATTAAAACAGAGCCCTAGAAAATTCCAAATAAGACAACCATGCAGGCACATTGATGTGATGAAATTAGATTTATTCTGACATTCAGAACTAAGTAAAACTACACTTTGTAATTACCAGCTTCTTTCCCTAGCTGACTCTGCATTCCTTCATATAATATAATACCACACCATCTGAGGTTAGGCTGGCTCTGACCCTGCTAGCCTTTTAGAAAGCCCTTAAGACCTGGCTGTTTTCCCAGGCATGAGGGTTGGAAGATCAGAAGAGCCTACAAAATGTTGATTTATTAGTTTCCTTGGTTCCCATTTCATGCCCCATTTTTTTTTGTTCTAATTCTTTTTATCTTATTGCTTTGTACTGATTTTTTAAACTTTGTTAGCCACTCAGAGTCATGTTTACAAGATGGACAGCTGTATAAATCTATTATAAATAAATAAAATACCCACCACAGAAAAGCCCACTTGATGCAGGTAATGCTGCAGAGTGGAGTGAGACAAAATTAATTAAACACTAGACAACCCGTGACCTGTTGGGTCATTGTTTCAGAGATATTTCCTTACCTAAACAGAGAAACAGAATGACCACAGGCAGGCAAAAAAGCAGTGGGAGGGGGAGTGGCTTCTGACTTCCTGCCAGGTTCCCCATTGACTTTGCTTGTGGGAAGCTGACAGGGAGCATTGGAAATCACTCCTCCTCCTCCTCCTCCTCCTCCTCCTCCTCCTCCTCCTCCTCCTCCTCCTCGGATGACCCATGGAACTGCCTGCCACTTTGCTGTGGGGAGGGGCAAAAAGGGAGCCACGGACCATGAGGAAAACTGCACCCCGCTCCCCATCCCAAGGGCCCCCTCCCTCCAAGGAGGAAAAGGGCTCACCTGTTGACCACCGGCACCCCCCAGCCAGCCCTACCTCGCCAGCAGGGATCCAATTTGCTCCCTCATCCTTCTCTTGCTTCCCACCACTGTTAAGAGATTTCAAATTTCAGCCTTGATTCCAAAGCAGCCAATCGCCACTTGCCCGTCGGGCCTTGCTGCCAGCCGATTGGGCACAGGGGCCAGAGGGAGATGGGGAAGAAGGCAGGGATATGACCCTCCCATCTTCCGTTGCACCACACAACCTACAGATTTCTGGGAAGTGTAGCCGGATGGTGCGGTAGCACTGAAGTGACCACAGTTTTGCGAAATTTCAGTCCCACAGGAGTAATGTGTTGAAGTGTGTGTTTTCTTGCACATGCAGAGTATCAGAAAGCAATTAGCTTCAGAGACCAATAAATGACGCCAGTCATTGTAGTAACTTAGTTGCAGTTGTATTAGCTACTCATACAGATACTATTTACAGTTCTCTTCCAGGTCCCTGGAAGTGTTACAATTCTTTCATCACTCACCAGAAAAGATAAGTAGTAGAAGCAAGCAGGAGTAGAAACAAGCAGGAAGCAGTGAGCAGTAAGAAGCTGGGTGGGGCAGGCAGGCAGGTTCTTTTATACTCCTCAACCTGGATCACTTGCTGC
Source organism: Charina bottae (assembly GCA_023362775.1). Classification (NCBI taxonomy): domain Eukaryota; kingdom Metazoa; phylum Chordata; class Lepidosauria; order Squamata; family Charinaidae; genus Charina; species Charina bottae. The sequence continues at coordinate 36,520,050 of JALMGJ010000006.1, read as the reverse complement.
CTGACTTTTTAAAGTATGAAGGTGCTTACCTAATAAGGCTTGTGACTTACGCCTCAGAGAATAATACACCAACATAATGGGTCCCAGATTTTGGATGCATTCTGTAAGTTAGCCCATTTGAGGTACCTTGGTTCAAAACATGTTGCCCTATGATGCACTGTTTCGCCCAATTTAAGGTTACAAACAGACAAACAGACACAAGAGTTTTAGTAGTATACAGATGACTCCTCTGAAACAATCCAGCTGTATTGTCATTGTTGTAAGAAAAAACATGCTGAAAATAACTAGTTAGAAATTTTTTTGTTGGTACCTACTCTGATACAATTCGCTTTTGGCATGGGACAGTGTTCCTCATACAGGTACCGCTTAGTGGGTCCACATTTTCCACAATAACAAAAGGTGCTTCTTCAAGGGTCACTATGCTAAGATGGTCATCCTCACGTTCCTCACAGTTAGGGTATAGCTCGGAACGTGGCCACACATAATACTTCATCTTGAGGCGTTTGTCCTTCCACCATCCCACCTGAAATGATACAAAAAGAAAGAAAGGTATCACTGCTAAAATCATGCTCCAAATTACAGTCCACAAGGAACAGCTGAACACATACCTACAGGATGCAGAAAAATAATGTCTAAACCAAGAGCTTATCAGGTCTATGACTGTCTATTTATAGATCTCCATGTGTCTGTTTGCTCGTTAGTATCATTTATATCCTTGCTTTCTGTCAGTCATGCTCAAGACCACTAATTATATTCAAGTCAAAACCAAATAATCAAAACCAATAATCCAACATATCCTTATTACTTTGAACCTACTCCAGCCCCTGATCCAAGCAAAAGAAGTTAGAGTCAGATCCTAAGTAAAGAAAAAAAAAACACTTTTAAGTAAAAGTTTATCTGAGACAGTTCTGGCTGTCTTTCAAAAGTAAGAGAGCTAGATCGAATTCTCTCAGAAAAGACCTGATTTTTAGGACAAATTTGATCTTGTCAAAAGAGGTTGTACACCTACCCTTATATGAAACGTTAGAAGAGCAAGAAATATTAGTGGACGAAATTCACATTAAAAAATGAAAACTTTTCCATATAAAATCTCATTTATAGGCTGAATTTATTGAGTACTTGTATTTCTTAACCACTAATTTGATTTTTTTCCCTACAAATGTAAAACAAGTGGCTAGTTTTCTGCAGCACATAATAACATTTTAAAAGATGCTCAAATGAGGTTGTAGTGAAATATGAAATGCTGAATAATCACTTTCAATTAATATCCACAGTTCCTGAGTTACTATAAATACTGGAGGTGCTTCTATAAGCATATCATTCAACAAGAGTTCTTTTTTTAAAAAAAAATTGTTTTGAACCACTTTAAATGTGACTGAATTAGGACTGATGATCCCCAACATGCAATATTGCTTTAAGAAATGCCCAAATATCATACATGGCATTTTCAGACATTAAAACTATCGTACATGTACCTGTTTTCACTATCTTCTTTGACATTAATTACAACCTCGCTTAGTAAATACCAGCCAAGAAGCCACAGGCTCAATGAATCTAAAATAAACTCTCATTTGTTGTAGATGCAGTTCTCTGCCTTCTCCCACAGGGTTTCAGTTGAGGCAAACTGACAGCAAGGGTGGTGTGGGTGGAAGACTGCCATCCACTCCGGTTGTTCCCTTGTATCTGCTCTGTGGGCTTCAGTTCCCCGTGGCTGTCAATTCACCCTTTTCTGCTACATCTGTTATTTTAGAATCACTAAACAAAAACACCTTTTTTAGTTGTAAGAGGTTACTTTGGTACAATCAAGGAATTTTCTGGTGTTCTGGATTTAACAGCATCCAGTACCATCATTAAACATTTATTGCTTCTTTAAAGCCTTGGTTTTATTTTTTTTAAGAGAGAAAATCCAATGTGAACTCTGTGAATACCGTTTTTCAATAAATAGAAAGTCACTTATACACATCAGTGACTTTCTTACACAGTCCCAAAGGATGTGTGATTCTGTGACAATAGAAGACTTAAGCACTGAAAGGCCTTAGGTCAACTCTTCAGGTATTTCAGGAAGTGGTATGAATGGCCTTTACTTCTCCTTAAGAAGCCACTACCATCATTCTCAGAAAAATTAACACTATATTTCTTATATATAGTTCCTTAACACAATATTTCATCCCACTTAACATCAACCTCAACCTATTTTACAATGTTAAATAGGTATGTAATGCATGTGTTTGTGTGTGTGTGAGTCTACACATATACTTGTCTTGCCCAACTTTTCAGATCTGTACAAAAGCAGAGGGGAGGGGAGCTGTCCCCATTATCCTTTGAAATTTCTGCAAGAATTATACCTCAAAGATGAAATCAGCCTGTTACAGTATTTGAGCTGGTGATTTCTGCAATGCAGCTTGTACATTTTATGCCCCAGAATATGACAAAGAACTATGATGTAATATCAATCAGGCCATCATCAAGATATTGGTTTAAATTTAGGCAATCTAGGCTAACAGGCAGTGAGATATAGGCAGTCATCTTACTGTATCAATGCAGGAATGAGCAGAAAGACTGAGAGCATCTTCTCAGGAAGATACCGAACAGCAGTTGTCAATTTAAAAAAGTGAAGTGCACCGAAAAATCAGCTAAATGCCAAAACCAAGAAAGAGATGTCCATGTAGACAAGAATGATGCCAAATGGAATTACCATAGCAATGATACTGTCTCAGGCTGTTGTGAGAAATTGGTGCCATTTGAAACTGGTATAAGACTTCACATCTGGGCTCAGCAGTAAATTGCATACACTTAACCTAAATTCAACTCTTGGTTAGATTTGGCAGAAGACTCCCAAATATGACTCTGCTAGTGTAGAATCTTTACTATAGACAAAAATGAACACCAAAGAATTCAAAGCCATTTTATACAGTATTTATGTTCCATTGTTAAATTTCAGTGTAAATTTCTTCCTCCCACCTTTCTGAGTTAATGGATGCTTGTTGGTTTGCATAGTGTCTCACAGCATCTTAATTTTGTTTCCATAATGGCCCCCTCTAGCCAGAGAACCACTAGTTCCCATCTTGTGACTTACTTACCACTGACAAGAATGTGCAGCAAACAGGATTGTAGCAAAATTCTCATGAGCTAATTTTTCTCTGAAATCTAATTAGCATCTTAGGTAGACCTACCTATTGTCCCTTGGCTCATACTTCTTCTTTTAAAGCCTAATCCTTTTCTTTAAGCCTAACACTGATCCATGTTTTTCTTTATTGCTGCATGTTCTTAATAAGATAGTTTTGGTGCCAGGTAGTGTCTTGTAAAGTTGTAATCTGATAACATACCTCAGAGGCCTTGACATTCCAGACTGGCTACCTGACAGTGGGCTTAAACTGCCTCAAACTGCAAACAGGGAAGTAATTTCTTCATTTGGCCTTGCTTCTATAACTCTGATTGAGAAGAGGAAAAGAAAGTAATGGCAGCAAGAGCCGACTGAAGGCAGCAATTGCCTGATCACTCTTATCCTAAGTGGCTGGGTCAGGCCCAGAGATATAGAGACCCTTTACAGTCTGATATTTGGATGGCCTTGATATTTCTCTTTATTAATTCCATAAAGAAAACTTGATCAACCTGGAATAAAATCAGTTAGATAAAACTGTGTACTTCTGTAATTATCTCAGAGCACAATCACAAAGGCCAACTATGTGAGATCACAGTTGGAGCAGAACTGGAACTAGTGTCAAAATTGTTTGAGTTTGAGAAATTAGGGATGGATGAATCTGTCCATTTCAGTTTCTTTCACATTTGAAAAATGTTTCTTGCTGAAATTTGGAAGTAGTCATATTTCCATATTATTGAGGTCAGCTGCAGCATTGCCAACTGGAGATGCACTCTTACTTTAGCTGAGATATTTATTCTGATGGAAAAGCAAGGATAACATGATAGAATAAACATGTTCTTTCTACTGGATGCATCCATCCAGAGTCACTTTTATGGTGAGATGGACGGTGTATAAATTTAATAATAAATAAATAAATAATCCTCTATCTGAAGGATTATCCATTTCATGACTTACTAAAAAATAAAATGCCATAAGAAGGGAGTCTAAGAACCTTGAAAGTGCCCTTTACAAGTGAGCACATGGACAGAAGGTTAATCAGGTGCACAGATTATCAGGCCACAGTTCTTTACATGATGGTGGTATATACTGCTACAGTATATAAATCAGTACAAAATATGCATATTGTGTCTTCCTTTTCAATGTTGCATAAATTGCCTTCCTCTAATATAGGAAAGATAACAGGAAACATGCTTTGTAGTTTCTGTAAAAGAGAAAACTTACACAAAAGATCAGAATGCCATATTTTGCCTTCCTACACTCCATTTTGTATTTACCACCCTGCAAGAATATCTGCAGTAGTAGAACAGCAGAAATCATAGCATGTATGGCATTGATAATTTTTTCCAAAATCTGGACACAGCTAGACATTTAAGTAAATTTGCTGACTGATACTGCAGACATAGGATCAAAGAAATATATAATCTATATTTTGCCTGTTACATTGTTCATAGCTGTTGAATGCCCTAAGTGCCTGGTAACATAGCTCTTTTTCTTAGAGTTGTCACACAGCTTTTATGACTTCATAAGAAAATCAGATTCCTTTGGGAAAGATTAACACAGCTGGCCCTGGCCATGAAATTGGGTCAATGAGATCTATTTTGGTAGATTTCCCCATGACTGCTAAGTATTCAATATGTCCAGATCCCAATTCAGCATACGGACTAAAGTAAAGTGAAAGAAGGGTCTCAGACTTGTACTGAAGTATTCATGACATCAGTTCAAGTTGAATGACGAAAACACCCTAACCAGCTACATTCTGTACTTCACTGAAAGCAAGCACGTTGGGCAGCAACTTAATTTATGTTTCATGATTCCTTAGGGAAACTTTGAGTCACAACACCCTCCTGTCTACCTTTCTGCTTTTTTTTTTTTTTTTTGCTGTTCTCTTAGAATACATCATTGAAAAGATCAGCATGCCACAGGTGAAAGGTGTGTTAGAAATCTGTTTCCAAACACTTATTATTGATCAAAAGAGATTAATATTGGTTGATACTTCACATACAGAATTAATTAACATGAAAAATGTTTCTTCATGAGCCTCAAGCTTACCTTAAAGTAGGACCTGCTAAAAACCTTGTGGTTATTAATGGGCTTTCAGTTTGACAAAATAGGATAGCTACATAGCCAAAGACCATTACTACTTCTTCCTGTTTTTACCCTTATCGAAGTAAGATATGCAAGAATTTAATGTTATAAGGATAAAATGTTATTTTTTTTAGTTTGTATGCTCACTTCTTTAAATACCAATAATCATTTCCCAGAAATGCATTCTCATATTATCTCAGATTGGCAACCATCCCAGAGTATACAAGTACCACAATTTTGTTAAGAGATTATTAATTACTGGTTTCATTATTGCTCAATTTCCATGCTTTCTGCAACTGCTAAAATCTTGCCCTCTGACTTAATTACTCTGAAGAGGTTAAGAAGGTAAATGTTAAAAGCTTCTATGTTTAGCACATTGGACTAAATATAATGGCACAGTAGGAATAAGGGCTTTGGGAATCATGGGTGGTATACTCCTAAAACTATTCCCAATGTCTTTTGGTACTTTGAAGCAGGTAAATTGACAGATATTACTTAAGGCAGATCAAGTGGTTTATTGTGTACAGCAGGAGGATTCATGTACTGTATGTGGGCAATCAAGAATGTGATTTTTGGATTATCTTCCATGGCTGAGGTAGGTAGTTTCACATACATTATAAAAACATTCATAGAAAAAAAGATTGTCATTACTATTTAAATTTGTACATCTGTTTTCTTCAGTTGACAGATCAGAACTTACAACTGGGTTATACTAGTAGTAGTTTTAAGGGGAAAGATCTTGCATTGGATGTTTCAACAGTGAATACTGGGTTTGAAAATTCAAATCAAAATAAAATATCCTCTTTCACTCATAATGCAAGATAAATCATGTAGTTAAATTTATTGGTAACCAGTTCAAAATCTCTTTGCAGAACGTATAACAAATGTATGGAATACTGCCACAAGATAAGATGTAATGTAATGTAATGTAATGTAATGTAATGTAATGTAATGTAATGTAATGTAATGTAAACACACTCTGGTTTCAGTGTGTTTACTGAATGCAAAAGAATTAGACAAAGTAATAGTGGATCATCCTGTAATTGTTACTATTTATTCAGCTTTATTAAGATTTCAGATGGAGACAATACCAGCTATTGGAAAGTTAAAATGGGAAAATACAATTCCTCCAAGCTATACTTGTAGAATTGGCCAGGATGTGTGATATATATTTGATCTTGTCCTTCAGGGCAATAATTGCATCTCACAGCTTTCCCCACCCTATCACCCCATTTAGCAGACGGGATTACTTGGGTTTCAGATCCAGCTCATCTGCACAGTGCCAAACTGGGAAAGGCTGACATTTAATATTTATGACAAAAGTCACAATAAAGCAAAATTAACAATGGCTTCTTCCTCTAGTTATTCATATTCATATAATATGTTTAATGACAACTAATTTCCAGGCAAATTAATTACTTTATAAAAATAATAGTCAATAAAAATAACATTAAACAATGCAGGAGGAAAACACAGTATAAAATGTATAACATATTGCAGTGTATTACAGAGATGTTCACTTTCTCAGAACTAATCTATGGAATCTAATATTTCTCATGCTTGGGAGAAGAGGAATATCTTTACTGGATGCAAGCCAATAGCAGATGTCTCCTTGGAAAGACAGCCAATAAACAGGATGCCACCACTGAAGAGTCTTCCTCTTCTGTATTCCCCTACCTCATTTTTGTAGATGGAGGCATATAGAAAAGGGCATCCAAATATTACCTCAGGGTTATGGAAAAGGCATATGGAATGAGACTGTCACTTAAATATTCTGAGCCCAAGCCATTTACGATTTTATCAGTCAATAGAAACCTACAGTATTGTATGTAGCTTGAATCATGTCAACTGGATTTCTATTTTCTCAGTGGAAACGTTTCGCTCCTTATCCAAGGAGCTTCTTCAGTCTGAGCAAAGTTAGTAAGAGAATCCTAAATATGTTTCTAGGTAGCTGTGTGACCTTACACCTGGGGCTAGGTCATGGTTATATTGAGATGTTATTTTAAGTCCTTTTATCATCTAAAGGAGGATCGTTAAGATCACCATGCTGCTGTTGAGCTTGTGAAATGGTCTTAATCTTCCTAGGCACAGAAGACAAAGCAGGGAGGAAGATGGGGGAAAGATTGTGCCTGAGGCCCCCACCTCTATTCAAGGAAGGATTTTCCAAGTTGGCATAAATGGATTCCTTGACCCCTCTCTCAAGGAATTAATGGCTAAAGTTAAATGGCTTACCCTGAATTCGAATTGAGATCATTCTATCATTGTTTGGATTGTATCCAAGCACTGCTTTAGCCACTTTATTATTAATTATGAAGGCTACTCCATTTCGTCTGTGGTCCTCTTGTCCACAGTAGTAGATCTGGTGGTCATCTGATGTGAAGTGGCCCATTCCAGTCCATTTCAGTTCACTGACACCTAAAATGTCTATATTTAATCTTGACATCTCACCAATAACCACATCCAATTTGCCCTGGCTCATAGATCTTACATTCCAGGTTCCTATGGTGTACATGCATGGTGTACACAGCATACTTTTACAAAAAAACCTCTACAAGCTAAAATTTTCCACCTCAATAACCAGATTAAAACTTAGGTATGAATCATACAATGTAAGAAGGGCATCACGTCTCTTTAAACAATTCCAAGTGAAGGTATGTCCACCACCTCCCAAGGCAATCTGTTCCATTTTTTAATAGCTCTTACTGTAAGGAAACTTTTCCTGAAGTCAACTGTAACCTACTTCCTTGTAATTTAAACCTATTGTTTCTTACCTTGTTTTCTTGAACAACTCTGCACAGTTCTGCCCTGTGTTCTACATGATAGTCCTTTGGATACTTGAAGTCTCCCTGTAATCTTCTCTTACCCAGACTAAACATAACCAATGCCTCCAGCCTTTCCTCATGGGTATTTCCTTCCAAATACTGTATCAACGTGCTCCAGTTTGGCAAGGTCCTTCCTAAAATGAGGTGCCCAGAACCAGACACAATATTCTAGGTGTGGCCTGGCCAATGCAGAAATGAGAGAACAATAACTTCTCTTGATCTTGACACTATACTTTTATTGTTGCAACCTAGGACTGCATTTGCCTTTTTTGCTGATGCTGTTGGCTCATGTTCAGCTTGTGATTCAGCAAGACACACAAATCCTTTTCACATGTCCTGCTGCAAAGTACGGTTCCCCATTGTCCTATACAGTATTTATGTTTTTATTTTTTTCTTACACAAATTCAGGATTTGGCAGCTGTCCCTGTGGAAATTCATTTTGCTGCTTTCTGCATAGTGTTGTCAGGATCTTCCTAAATCTTTCCTCTAATGTGTTTGCTATCCTACCCTAAGGTTATGTCTTCTGCAAATCAGATAATCATATTTTATAACCACCCATCTAAGTTGTTTATAAATATGTTGAACAGCACAGAGCCTAGAACAGAATTTGACCTAACCCAATTAACAACATCCTTTCAGCTTGACTCATTGGCTATAATTGTTCAGCTCTGTATCTGTCTAATGATAGCACAGTCCTGCTCACATTTGGCCGTCTTCTGTACTAGGATCTTTGGAAGACCTTGTTGAATGTTTTGCTGAAGTCAAAATACAATTATATCGACCATATTCTCATGGCCAGGTCAACTAAACTGGTCATTATATTCTGTGGCTTGAATCATGTCAACTGGATTTCTATTTTCTCAGTAGAAACGTTTCACTCCTTATCCAAGGAGCTTCTTCAGTCTGAGTCTCCTTGGATAAGAAGCTCCTTGGATAAGGAGTGAAACGTTTCTACTGAGAAAATAGAAATCCAGTTGACATGATTCAAGCCACAGACTGTTCCACCTGGATGACTGAGAACCTTCATCGACATATGGTCATTATATTAAAAAAAAGAAGGTCAGGTTAATTTGGCATGATTTGTTCTTCATAAACCCATGCTGACTTTTGCCAAGTTATGCATTTTTTAAAAAATGCAAACAAGCTGATCAATATTTGGTTCCTCTTTTTTCCCCTTTTTGAAGATAGGAACATTTGTCTTTCTCCAGTTCTCGGCCACCATGCCAGTCCTCCATGATTCTCGAAGATCACAGAAAGGGACTTTGAGATGATTTAAACACTCTTGGACATAATTGGTCAGGTCCTTAAGACTTACATTCATTCATACAGGTAGTCCTCGACTTACAGTGACAACTGGGACCTGAATTTCCATCGCTAAGCGATGCGGTCATAAAGGGTGACTGCATTGCTTAGCAACAGCAATCCGTGCAGTACCACTTGCTGTCATTAACTGAATCCCATGGTTGTTAGGCAAGGCAACTTCCTGCCAGCTTCCCACAGCCAAAGTCAGTGGGGAAGCCAGCAGTAAGTTGCAAGTCCCAGGCCAGCAGGCAGGTAAGTGAGTGAGAGGGGGAGTGAGTGAGAGGGTGCATGGGGGTGTGGGGGAGGGTTGGGGAGGGTGTGAGGGGGTGTGTGAGAGGCACTATGCGGGTTGGGCAGGGTGCACGACAGATGCCACGCAGCTCGGGAAGGATGCATGTGGGTGTACGGGAGTGCATGAGATGCACCACGCAGGTGCATGGGGATGCACGAGAGGTGCCACACGGGTTGGGGAGAATGCACAGAGGTGCGTAAGAGGTGCCATGTGGGTCATAGAGGGTGCGGGAGAGGCGCGTGGATCGAGGAGGGTGCGTGGGAGTGCAAGGGGTGCATGAGAGGCACTGCATGGGTCAAAGAGGGTGCAAGAGGGGGTGTGACAGAGATACCACACGGGTTGGGGAGGGTGCGTAGGAGTGCACAAGTGGCCAGCGTGGTGCAAGCGCAGAGGGGCTGGGGAGGGTGCACAGGTGGGGGAGACTTACCCCAGCAACTTGTGACCTTCCCTGCTGGCTTCCCCATTGACTTTCTGGGGAAGCCAGCAGGGAAGGTTGCAAATAGCAATCACATGATCGCAGGGTGCTTGGCAAGTGGTCGTGAGTGTAAACAGGTTGCTAAGTGCCCAGATTGCAATCATGTGGCCAAGGGTGCTGGGATTGCCGGAACTCCGAGGACCAGTGGTAACCACCATTCGTTCAGCACCATTGTAACTTCAAAAGGTTGCTGAACGAATGGGCGTAGGTCAAGCACTACCTGTATATCCAAGTGCTCTCTAATCACTTCTTTACTTACCTTCAGTTGCCACTCATTCTTTGTGTTGGTTGTTCTGCTTAGCTCTACTCTGACACAGTTCCTATTTGGGAGGAAGACTGAAGCAAAGTAGGGGTTGAGGAATTCTGTCCTCTCCCTGTCACCTGTTATTATTCTACTGTTATTATTATACTTCAAAATAAACTAAAGCATTTATATACCTCCTTTTTACATACAGGCATTTTTCTTACCAAAATCAAACAGCCCAACTGCCCCCCTGAAAATCCCAGACCTCTCAGCAAAAGAAAAACTCCCACAAGACAAATTCTGTTCTCTCCCACAACAATCCCTAAAGAAGTCATAACAAACAGCTCTTCTAGTAATCTGCAGTTCCAACTGTCTCTTTAACCCCATCACCACCAAAATGTAATCTTCATCTGGCATTACTTCAATTTTGCTGTCAGTAGAGAAATCTTCATCCTTATCAAGATCTCCATCATCTTCCATAGAAACTTCAGCCAGATGACGCATTTTAGAAATTATTTTAGAAATCATCTCTTCCCCATTGTCCTGCATATCCAGCAGAATATTCTGGCAGAAGTCTGAAAAAATCCCCTAATAAGTCTGTTCCGATTCACAACAATCCTCCATGTTTCAGGCAGTAGATTATAATGCTCCCTAGATACTTGACTCGCATAAATAGGAGCTAATAAGTTAATGAAAAGCTTCTGAATGAAATTGACAAAAGAAAGTACGCTAGCAAGCAGCTTCTGAAGAAAGTGAGCAGGGAACTAGAAATTCAAAACAGCAATTTCAGCGTACAGAAAAATATTTTCAAATTCAGTACAAAAATAATAACAGGGAGGCAGTTATTTATTCTCACTTCTCCTCAATCTCTAAACAGGAAAACAAGCCAAAACATTAAAAAAAATTAAAAGTTAATCCAGAAATAATGATAAACACCAAGAGAGTCTGTTTCTTCTTACTGTAGAGAGCCTCTCTTAGGGTACAAAACTTAAAAAAATGTAAATTGGGTGATTTAGAAATGAGGGAGGCTTGACCTATTGTCCCATAGGGCTGCAACACAGCATGGAAAGGATGTGTTTGGATCCCTGTCTCCCATCGCCTCTTACCTGGTTGTCGCAAACACAGTTTGTGATTCACTGGCTACAAGACGGCGTTGTGGAGCACAAATGGGATAATTCTGAGCATTTTCTAACCATGAAAATGTTCCAGGACTGCAGGAAAAGCCTGCCTGCACCCCAAAAAAGCCTGTGTTGTCAGATCTGCCTGCAGAGCTCGCAGACACAGCTGGTCAATCAGCCATGTCCCTCACTGGAAGCCAGATCTCTCTATTTCTGCTGTATCTTGAACTCCAAGTTTATGTGGTCAGTTCCTCCCCAAGGTCCCTGTTGCTTTTATCTCTTCAACCAACCAACCAACCAACCAACCAACTCTTCCATACTGAGTAGGACCAGATCTAGGACAGCCAATCCTTTTGTCTCTTCTACAACTCCTGACTTCAATCAGTCAGCAAGACCCCCGAGGATTTGGGGGGACTTTGCAATCTTGGCTGAGTTGATTTTCCAACATATGTCTATATACATAGTTGAAGTCTTCCATTATTATTGTCTTTTCCCTGTGTAATCTATTCCAGGAGTGCAGATTTTTTTTACTGACTTGGAGGTTCATAGTATATTTCCCATAATAACTTACCTATATTCTTACCCAAATGCTGCAAACTGCACCCTTGTGATTAATTTCCTGGATCTCAAAATATGTGGCAATTCTTGTTGGGATTATCAGGAGTCAACTCAGCATTGTCTCATAAGCATAATAGGGGGTCTTTCTAGTAAACGCATCTCTACTGTGCTTGTGGGAGGTTACCTGAGTCACCTGATTTCCTCTTCCTCCTTCTTCTTGGTTTGCAGATTCTCATTCTCCATTTTCTTACGCTTTGGGCACACCTGCAAGCAGGAGGGCTGCACCATGCAGCTCTCGTCCATTCCATCTCGCTTGCACACAGATCTACTATGAATCTACTCGTATCCAGATCTACTGAATAAATGTAAGCTATGTCTATTTTTCTTCATCTAACTAATGTGTGAAGACTGAATTTATTTCTGAACGTAATTAAGCTTAAAGTGCAAGTTCCCTGCTGGTTCACGCTTCTACTCTGCAAGATTGTTGTTAGCTGCTTGGAGTTCTTTTATTAACCTTCAAGACTCCATCACTTCTTTCATATAGAATGCCACTTCTTCTCACCCTTTATTTAGCCTATTACACTTCAGTGAATTGTTTTCTTCAGTTTCTGAATTCTACTCATGAGTTTTATCCCACAAGATTTCAGTAATACTTTTTAAATTATATTTGCCCTTGGGCATTACTATTTTTATTTGCTCCCTATATTCTGTGCATTGTAGAGAGGCACTGCAATGCTTGGGTTACTTAACTTAATCTATTCCTTCCTATGGGTACTTGGCATCATACTCTTTTCTGGAGTCTATTCCCTCTCTCAAAAAAGATTCAATTTAAAGCCCTCCAGTTCAGATTTGCAAGGACATTCTTCCCAGTTTTTGTGAAGTGCCACCCATCTCTTACCAGAAGCCCCTCATCTTGGAAATGCATTCCACTCTTGAAGAATCCAAACTGTTCCCATCGGCACCAGCTGTGTAGCCAGTTGTTTACCTGCAATATTCTTGTCTCTCTCCCTGGGTCACATCCTTCAACAATAAGGAGTGAAGAAAACATGACCTCTATGTCCAACTCCTTCATCCTCCTGCCCAGTGCTCATAGCACCTTGAGTCTTCAAGGCTGTGCCTGGCTGTCACATTTCTTCCCATGTGGTAACATGTGGGTCCAACAGACATGTGCAAAGCATAAAGAACATTCTGTACTAGAGTTGGGGAATCACTCCAACAAAGCTAACAAAGTTAACAAAGCTATTAAAATGTAAACGTCTTATTTGATTGCTGGAGGTATAAAGTAGACTAGTGTCAGACTCCGAAGAGCCTGGTCAGGGAAAAGCATGAAAAGCAGAAAATGTTAAACAAGTATAATATTCAGTAGGAATGAGGGTTTATTGGCTACTCAAAAGGTGGCAGCCTTGTTAAGCAGATTCAGGGTCATCGTGTGCACTGAACATTTTTCCTAAAATAATTCTGATAAGACAAGCAGGATCTAAAACAGTGGTGGGAAGATAATCAATTATTCAAATGAAAATGATTAAAATACAAAGAAACAGCAGAGGACAAAGAGAGAAAGGACAAGAACAAAAAGATAGTTCAGGTAGCCTTTTTGTAGGCTTGCATGTTCTGCTACACTGATGTTAACATTAATACATCAGAACTTGTGCTGTTCTATTTTTTAATTTGGATTTCACATCTAAATTAATTAGAACATTGAGTCCAAATAATGGATTGATACTGCAGACAAAACCCGAGGTCTTGACTAATCCCACACATTCTCTTCCTTATTCTGATTTCTTCTTATTTATTTATTTATTTTAATCCGTTCAACCGTATCCGATTCTTGGAGACTGCCTGGACAAGTCCCTGCAGTTTTCTTGGCAAGGTTTTTCAGAAGTGGTTTGCCATTGCCTCCTTCTTAGGGCTGAGAGAAAGTGACTGGTCCAAGGTCACCCAGCTGGCTTTGTGCCTAAGGCAGAAATAGAACTCACGTTCTTACGGTTTCTAGCCTGATGCCTTAACCACTACACCAAACTGGCTCTCATTTATTAAATTAGTATACTGCCAAATCTTTCTGATTTGCCACTGCTTATAACAAAATAAAATACAATAAAAACATCCATCGGGAGCAAGGGAAGAGAACATATTGTAATAAATATTATTATAAATAATGCATGGAAACCAAGATCTGTCTGAGTTATTCTTACTTACCTAATTATTTATTTAATTTACATGGACACCTAACTCACAAATAGCAACTCTGAATGACTTACATATGGTTATATAATTGATGGTTGCAAACTTGAGAACATGTTTGAATTCTGTGAATTGTAATGTTCTGGAAATGGAAGTATGATTTGCCCTCCAAATCCTTATCTATACTATAATGCATTTAGTGATGGGTGTCAGGATGGAGGCTGAGTCCAAGTCGGAGGACCTTGCCTTGTCGCTGCGTCGGGCCTTGGATCCCTACCCTGTTCTACTACAGCGTTGGATTGTTTTGTTGGATTGGATTGTTGTGCACCAATTGGATTGGATTGTTGTGCACCGATCTCCACACATAAAACAAATTCACGCACAGGCGTCTTCCAACCACACCAAACCCAAAACAACCAAAAGTCCCATGGCGATTGACAAATGGCAACGGGGGCAGGACTGTGAAATCCGGAAGCTCCTAGTCATGGACCAGCACATGGGCGGTGGATACGGATTCAGTCGCCCTGACTCAAGGATCGAGGCAGTTGAGTAGTTCGGCAGCTGTATCCACGACTGAGCAGCCCTATTTAGGATCCACTCTGCTCACCCCATATGGGGAGGGGGCTAGAAAAGGTGCCCTAAACATAGTCTGCCTCATTTTCTCCCTGACTGGATTACCGCGACCAGTGGGGTCACCATCTAGCGGTCGTAAAAAACACATGAATTTTGGAACATGGAATATACGGACACTGCAAGACAATATGGATAGTGAATGACCTGAACGTAGGACTGCCATTATTGCAAGGGAGCTGAGACGTTTTAATATTGATATAGCAGCACTCCAAGAAACTCGAAGAGCAGGAGAAGGACAATTGAAGGAAGAAAAAGGAGGTTATACCTTCTTTTGGAAAGGACTGCCTGAACAAGAACGACGAATACATGGGGTAGGCTTTGCTATCAAAAACGACCTTGTGAAGCTCTTGTCAGAAGTTCCCACTGGGATTAACGAACGACTCTCAACTCTGCGAATAAAACTCGCCAAAAACCAACAGGCAACTATCCTAAGTGCTTACGCACCAACACTAGATGCAGATGAGGATATCAAGGAAAATTTTTATACCCAGCTGGACACCATCTTATCAGAGATACCAAAGGAGGAGGATAAAATTATCCTCCTGGGCGATTTCAATGCAAGAGTTGGGCGTGATTTTGATTTGTGGCCAGGGATCATTGGGAAAGAAGGAGTTGACAACAGCAACACGAATGGAATCTTACTTCTGACTAAATGTGCAGAGCATAACCTTGTCATTACTAACACACTCTTTCGCCAGAAAAATAAATTTAAAACATCATGGAAGCACCCACGGTCGAAGCACTGGCATCTTTTAGATTATGTAATTGTCCGTTCTAGAGATCGCCGTGATGTACTTCTCACCAGAGCCATGACGAGCGCCGATGACTGCTGGACAGACCATCGATTAATTCGATCCACGATGGCCATAAAGATTGTCCCTCATCTAGGCTCCAAGGAAGAAAACCAAGGCATAAAATTAATACACTGGCCCTTCAAGATCCTATTAAACGAGCTTGCTTTCAATCAACTCTCAAGGAACATCTGCCTATGGAACTTCCTGAAAATGTTGAGGAACACTGGATTAAATTGAAGACTTCTATTATTTCAGCCTGTGAACAAACTATCGGATACCAGACTAAGAGACATCAGGACTGGTTTGATGAGAACGATAGTGAGATTGAACATATTATTGACAAGAAAAGGAAAGCCTTCCAGATATGGCAAAAAGATATTAACTGTGCCGTTAAGAAAAAAATCTACGCCAGTGCAAAGGCGGAAGTCCAAAGAAGAACTAGAGAACTTAAGAACATATGGTGGATAAAAAAAGCCCAAGAAACCCAACATTTTGCAGATGCTCATGATGCACGGGGCTTTTTTTAATGCCATAAAGGCCATCTATGGACCAACAAACCATGGTACAAATCCCTTACGCTCAGTAGATGGTGCTAAACTTCTAAAGGACAAAGAGTCTATTGCACTGCGCTGGAAAGAGCATTACTACAATCTCCTTAATTGTCACTCTACTGTGGCTGATGAAGTCTTCTTGCAAATCCCGCAAAAACAAATAAGAAATGAGCTTGCAGTACCCCCTAGTTTGGAGGAAGTCAGTAAAGCCACTAAACAAATGAAAAATAACAAAGCTAGTGGACCTGATGGGATTCCTGCTGAAGTCTTTAAAGAAGGCGGGCCTGAACTTACAAAACAACTTCATAAGCTCATCAAAAAAATCTGGATGAGGGAGGAGATTCCAGCAGACTTTAGGGATGCCATAATTATCACTCTCTTTAAAAAGGGTGATAGAACAGACTGTGGAAACTATCGAGGCATCTCCCTTCTATCCACAGCAGGCAAAATCCTGGCAAAGATCATCGCAAACCGTCTCCTATCTGTATCAGAAGACATCCTCCCTGAAACGCAAAATGGCTTCCGCCCTTCCAGGGGAACAGTGGATATGATCTTCACTGCACGACAGCTTCAAGAAAAATGCAAGGAGCAAAACTGCCCTCTGTACATGGCGTTTATTGATCTGACTAAAGCTTTTGATACTGTAAATCGTACTGCGCTCTGGACCATCCTTCTGAAAATCGGATGCCCTGATAAATTTGTGAACATCTTGCGGCTACTCCATGACGACATGATGGCAACAATCCAGAATAACAATGGCTCTCAAAGCGATCCATTTAAAGTGGAATCCGGCGTTAAACAGGGATGTGTTATTGCTCCAACCTTATTCACTATCTTCATCGCTATGATTATACACCTTGTTGAAGAGAAACTTCCTACTGGTGTAGAAATTATATATCGAACAGATGGAAAGCTTTTTAATCTTAGTAGGCTGAAAGCAAAAAATAAGGTAATTGCAACTTCTGTTATAGAACTTCAATATGCTGATGATAACGTAGTCTGTGCACACTCCGAGGAAGATCTTCAAACTATCCTAAACATCTTTGCAGAAGCATATGAAAAGCTCGGCCTCTCGATTAACATTAAAAAAACCAAAGTGCTTTACCAGCAAGTTTGAACCAATCCCTCCGCAGTGCCATCAATCCAGCTTAAAGGTGTGTCACTAGAAAATGTCGACCACTTTTCTTATCTCGGCAGCCATCTATCTACAAAAGCCGACATTGACGCTGAAATTCAGCATCGCCTGAGCTCTGCGAGTGTAGCTTTCTCCCGAATGAAGCGTAGAGTGTTTGAGGATCGGGACATTCGCAGGGAGACCAAAATGCTTGTTTACAAAGCCATTGTACTACCAACCCTTCTGTACGCCTGTGAAACATGGACCCTCTACAAACGCCACCTCCAACTTCTTGAAAGATTCCATCAACGCTGCCTCCGAAAAATTCTGCAAATTACTTGGGAAGATAGGCGGACTAATGTTAGCGTATTAGAAGAAGCGAAAACCACCAGCATTGAAACAATGATCATCCAACATCAACTTCGCTGGACCGGTCATGTTGTTCGAATGCCTGACCATCATCTTCCAAAGCAGCTACTTTACTCCCAACTTAAGAATGGAAAACGGAATATTGGTGGACAGCAAAAGAGATTCAAAGATACTCTCAAAGCTAATTTAAAAAAATGTAATATCAGCATTGAGAACTGGGAAGCCCTAACTCATGAGTGTTTCAATTGGAGGTCATCCTTTATTAATGGCGCTATGGACTTTGAAGAAGCACGAGTACAGGGCGAAAAGGAGAAAAGAGCTAAAAGGAAGGCACATCAGGCAGACCCTCATCATGACCGTCTCCCACCCGGAAACCTATGCCCTCATTGCGGGAGGTTGTGTGGATCCAGAATTGGCCTTTATAGCCACTTACGGATCCACCGTTAAAATTTTACCGTTGGAAGACAATCTTACTCGGCTACGAGTGATCGCCAATGACAGCGTTGGACTGCAGTGCAAGGACTTGACCTGCCGCCATGTGGCAGCTTCCCACGCTCGTGCCGGTATCGGCTAGTAAAATTGTGCGTGAGAATCATCCGATTATAGCGCTCCTAGTGTGTGTACTTCATTGTAAATAAAGATTATTATATCACCCCCTCCTGCATTGGTCTTAGTCAGAACAGGACAATGGGTGATGAACTGGAGCCAAGTCTGGTCTTTAATCTGCTCCCACAGACTGGATGACATCCACGTGTCCTACAGCACTCATCACCAAATCATCCATTTTCCCATGCAAGAGACTAACTCCTCTGCATTTTCCTTGAGCAGCTGCTGCTTCCCAGATATGGAAAGGCATGCTGCAGCTAAACCAATAGGAAGTTCCCCCATGTCTTTCCCTCTTTTGAAAAATACAAGACAGCCCAGGAAATGTTAATATGTTAAGAACTTCCCCTGCTGGGAAAGATACATTGCAGGCAAATGGAGAGTAAGCATGCTGCCTCTTTCCCAATCACAAAAAGTATAAAATGGTAGCTTTGAGAGAGGACAGAAGCCAGACTGGAAAACTATATTAGAACTACAGGCCTAAGGTTTCCATCAGATAATAGGTTAAGGGGAAAACCTGGTTCAGCCAGGATCAGAGTGGTTTTATGTCAAGGCAGGATTACCAGCCCAGCAGCTACTTTTGTGAATAGCCCAAAGGGTGGAGGCCTTGGGTAGGCTCTCCTTTTCCACTCCCCTAAACAATGTGCTCATTTTGTCTCAGGGAACACAGACCACACATTTTGTGTAGGACAATCCTGGAATTGAGTCTGAAAGCATCAGAGGTTTAACTTGCTAACAAGAACTCAATGCTGCAGCGCTTAAAGGCTTTCTGGAATGGCTTCGTATAAAGTACGAAAAAAGTAGTATCACACAAACACCATAAGCCTATCAAGGAGCTTCTTTTAAGAAAGTCAGTGCCAGGGTAAATGTGTTTATATGCTACTCTAATCCATGGAGACTCAGAGTGGTTTACAAACCCTCCCAGGTAAGAGGATTAAAAACAATACATCAAAAGACAATAAATTTGAAAATATTTTGAAATAAACTTTGCACCAAAGGAATGAGCAAACATCACACATACTAAACCAGGGGGCTTCCCTCTTCACAAATATCCCCCCTCCCCCCCCCAACAGGCCTTTGAGAATAGCCAGCTCCTAATGGCTTTCCAGAATGTGAAGAGGAAGGAGCTAGTCTAATTTCTGGAGGATGCTGTTGCAAAGAAGGGGGGCTACAACTGAGAAGGCTTGTTGCCAGGATCTCTGCATATGACATTCCCTTAAGGAAGGGACTCAAGAGAGCCCGGTCTTCCCAATCTTATTGGACAGAGAGAAACCAATGGGAGGAGGCAGCTCCAAAGGTCCCAAGCCATGGATGGTTTCATAGATAAAAACAGCACTAACTTGCCTTTTTGATATTTGTGTTGCCATGGTATAGGCTCTTACCCATGTCCAATGAGAAATACCAGCACCCTTGGCATTCTCAAATGCTCAGATTACAAAAGAATGTAAAAGTACTAAATCTGGCTTTTGCTTTCATAAAAAGATGCAGTTTGCTGAGCTATAAAATTTGATGTTCATATTAACAGTACAAGATATGAGTTTGTTCCTAGTTACCATATAAAAATAACCAATTTCTGAAAGTTCAGAATCTGCATTACACAAGATTCTGCATACAGTATGTGTCTATGTATGTCACTTTTTGGCAAATTATATTTTTTTCTCTTTGGATTTTCTTCCTGAGCAATATTTTTTGCTGAGGCTGAGCTTTCTCTTTTCTCCCTCTGTTTTTTAAAACATATTTTCAACAGGATATCTTTCCAATCCACATTATAGCCTGACAGACAACATAACACTATTACTGAGTAGAAATGGATGTAGTGGCTGTACAGGAGACTTGTCATAGATGCACTGAACATTCTGTGAGGCTCAGACACAATTTAAGTAAAAAAAAAAACCCAAAGCAAACAATTTCTGGGCTATTCTGAAATCAGTTATCAACACAAGAACCATAAAGCACTGACCAGAAAGCGTGGATGTTGAAAAGTGATGTTAAAGAAATACAACAGCCAGTGTAGTGTAGTGATTAAGGTACTGGACTAGGACCAAAGAAACCCAGATCCAAGCCCACCCTTAATTATGGGAATTCACTGAGTGACTTTGGGCTATTTCATTCTCTCTTCACCCAACTTATTTCAAATGGTGGCTGTTGTGGGGGAAATCTGGAGAGACTGCAATGCCTGCTGCCTTTTGCTCTTGGAGGAAATATGGAATAAAATCAAATAATTAAATACAATTTCCCTTTTATTTACTTAAAGTGCCATATTTGGAAATGTAATTAAGGAAATAATAAGGACATAATAACAGCCCTGGTGGATCAAGCTAAGGCAAATCTTAATCCACAATTCTGTTTCTCACAGTGGCCAACTAGATGTTTCAGGGGAGCATGGAAGCAGAAGACAGAGACATACCCCTCTCCCACCACAGTTCCACTACAGCTGGTATGTTGTGAAATTCTGTCCCCAACCCAGTGGGAACATTGAGCTTCAACATCAGTAGTCCTTCACAGATCTGTTCTTCATGAATTTATTCAATCTCCCTTTAAATCGTCAAAGTTAGCTGCCATTAACATGTCATGTGGTAATCAATTCCACACATTAAGTATGTCCTGTGTTTTTATGATTCTAAGATGACAAGGGAGCATACAAATAATTGTAAATAACTGCATAATTAAATGTATACACCCCCATCATTATCAGCATGTGATTTGCAAAACTAGATTGGGAGTGCCATAGTTTTTCTTATTGTGTTAAGATGGGTGGACAAAAATAAACATCAGGGTCATGATAACAGGTAACTAGCATTACATGGTATTTGGTTCTCAAGCACTAAGATACTTCTGTAGCTGTGGAGATTCAACCCTGAGACCATCTGAGGAACACACTTTGGGGGCTTATTTTCAGTTCTGAGTGATGAAAGAAATAGGCACTTTCCAGCCCCTCGACAGTGCAGTTTGTTTACACAGAAAATTCTGCTGCCGAGGGATGGACACATGAGTTGAAACAGTATGATCTTCATCCCACATGATACTTAAATAACTACTATTCCATGCATAAAAATATATGCAGGTGATTATTATAATCTTAGTATAGTGCACTTAAAATTATTATTTGAACTTAGTACAGTACAGCAGTGTCTTGGCAGTTTACTACAAAAATAAATTTAAAATCAAAACACTAAAACAGTTAAAATGTAAAGCCAAGGAAAACAAGTAATATTAATAATTAAAGTTCACAATTAATCAAGAGTTAAAAGCCTGTTCAAAACCCCTGTGTTTTTAAAGCCTAGTACAGATGTGAGGCCCTCAGCTCTGCAGGGAATGCATTCCCAAGACTTGTCATGACAAGAGAGGCGGCCTGACCCCAAGTCACTGTCAGGAGAGTTTGCAGCCACTATAGGCAAACCTCCTTAGATGGTCTCAGTAAGCATGAAGGTTCATATAAAAAGAGATGTTCAAATAGCTTGGACCTAAGCCATGTAGGACTTTAAAGGTAATAGCCAGCACTTTGTTTTAGCTTAAAAAAAAAACTGGCAGCCAGTGCAATGCTTTAAGCACAGCTGTATTGGCGTCTTTTCATTCTTCTCAAAAGCAACCTGGTTGCTGAGTTTTATACCAACTCAGGTTTCTAAAAGTACCACAAAATGGCATTTGCATGATGATGACACTGCATATGTGCCAACTCTTTCACAAAAGCCGCCCAGAGTCACTTGTTGAGATGGGTGGCTATAGAAATTAATTAATTAATTAATTAATTAATTAATTAAATGTTGTGGTTTGCTGTGGACACCACTGCTGGAGTTATGACCCATAACAATAAGCACCACTGTTTTGTCTGGGTTCAGTTTCAACGTATTATTCTTACTCAGCCTCTTACTGGTTTAAAACAGACATACACAGAAGCCACACTATTTTATGAAAATATCACAAAGAAATAGATCTGGATGTCATCATGTACTGAGAGCATCCAGCTCCAAATCTCCTGATGATCTCCCCCAGTACCTTCATATAAATGTTGAAAACCACTGGAGACAGAACAGAATCCTAGAGGAAGCCTATAATAGCTCCCATTTCAGGGAGTAACTGTCTTCAAATGACACTATTTGAAAACTACCTGAGCGGTATGAATAGAACCGCTCCAGAACTGTACCCCCTATTCCTAAATGAGTTGGGTGATTCAGCAGCATTGCTGACAGTACAAAATGACACTGAGAGGTCAAGAAGAACCAACAGGCTCAAACCTTTCATATTAATCTCCAAAGATCATCTATCAGGCTAATCAAAGAAATTTCAACCATGTAACCCACACTGAAGCCAGAAATGGGTCAAGATAATCAGTTAAAAAGCTACCACTCTTTACAGCACCTTACCCTTACCTCTAAACTATCCATCTTTGAAGGATACTTGTCCTATATAAACTAGGAGGTTTTCTACCCTCTCTTAGAGAGGCATTTATAATGTTTAGCAAGTCATTTCTAATAACCTTCCAGCTGGGAGTTAGAAGTCAACTTGGGCAAGGATCCAGAGGACAACTGGAGGAGCATATTGCTTCAAGCAGCCTGTATACATCCTCCAAGCAGCTTGTCCAGAAATTGAAACTGATCCAATTTAACTATTCAAGAAAAAATATTAGACACCCCCATACTGTCTAATAACTGTATCACTTCCAATCAGGATTCCGGCCCACACTCTGGTGGATTACCTTCATTGCAACCTGGATGAGCTTACTCTATGTGCACTCTATCTTTGCTGCTTCCATTCCACCAGTTCATCCATGTAACATGGGGCCATCTTCCAAAGAGATCAAAGAAGGATCTTAGAAATAATCATTCAGGTACCAACCAGGGCACTGAGAGACACACCTACAGAATCTTCTCCAAATACTTTCAATGTGTATAGGAATCCAGCTGGATCCTGTAACTTTTCAGACAGATCCTAATAAGTCCACTGCTCATATTGAAGCAAAGTATTATCACTAATCCATCCTTAACCGATAGTGAACTATCCATGACAGTGGAGAAACCTGTGGTGTCCCCAACCATAGAACATCTCCCTGATCGAAACAAAATATCAATTGAGCATTTGACCTGCATCATGTTTTGGCCCTGTGACCAACTCGGATGCACCCATAGTTGGCTGCAATGGATTTCTGAGCTCCAGATAAACTCACCTCAAAGTAGATATTGAAATCCCTGGGCACCATAAACTTAATGATTTCCAATACTAACTCTAAGTCAACTTCAGTCAAGGATTCCATTAGGCAATAGTGAAACATTGCACTAAACGGATTTCCCAGTCTTTCATTGATCCTAAGATTGTGGTACATACACTAAACATGAAACAGTTTTCTCTCACTGCTATCTTGATTAGGGAGCTATTGTTCTAAGGGATCATAGCTACACCATGTCTCCACTCACTTTTTATGGCTTACTCTACTAGAGAATTTATAGCCAGTAGAAGCTGGGCACACACTGGCTTATTTGCCTTCTTCTCACCAGGTTTCCTTTAGACAAAACAGGTTAGCTTTTCCAATCTCAATCAAATCTTAAACCCATCTGGCATTACAGAGGACCAGGAGCTGGTCGCTGGAACCACTCTCCAAGGTCTGAGAAAACCACCAGAAAGGGAACAGCTCTTAAACTTCTATTCTCTCATAACAACCTGCTGGCCTACTAGTATCAAATCTTCTATCCCCCACTAGTACTGTGATTGCTACTCCAAGTTCTCTAGACGCAGACCCTCTCCCCTCCCCTGTTGATTCATTTCAACACTTATTTTAATAATGTTACAACATTTAATTTTTAAAAATCATATCTGTGTCTGTGCATATGTGTAAATGCATACATACCTGCATGAACACAAAGACCTCAGCCCAGCATCAAAGCAGGGAATTGTTGGTATCCAAAATCCTTTGGCTTTTTTACATGTACAAAGGCAGGGAACTGTTGGGAACACTTGGTAGCCTACTACCCATCAAAGAGACTGATTTTATCTCTTGAATTTGCAGTGAAGACTATCAATTTCCAGCCTTCCAAGGGCTTAAACCCCTCACAGTTGCTTCTGCTCTCACCCAGGAGCAGCATCAATCGCACACACAAACACACACCAGGCTTTCCAAGTTGTGATAACTGAATCATCTTAGCCAAGGTTTGAAGCATTTACCTACCACTTGGGAGGGTAAGAGAAATGTGGAGATGAAAGATTGGGAAGAGAATACTTAGTTCACCTTTTTTTCTTTGTGTCTTGACTGCAATTAAACATGTTCTCCTCTACTGTGACTGCAAAAGCCATTCCTGAAGCTGGTTGAAAGCATAACTTCACTTTCTTTTATACCTATGGTTTTTTAAAATGTGTGCAAACATTTATATTTTCATGGACAAAACTTTTTATGTAATATAATATTCTTTTATTGATTTTAGCACAACTTCATAAATTGAAGTTTATGAACTGTACAAAACAATTAAATAGGTTAAAAACTCATCAAAGTGATTATTAAAGAGCTATCAAGAAGGCAGAAACAAAAGCAAAGAAAATAGAGAGTCCCAGGAGAAAAATAAGTAATTAATAGTCAAAGACAACAAATCAGACAGGGTAAAAATAGAACATATTGAAAATACCAAGTGGAAACTGAGTAATATGAAGTTAGATTACAGGCAGAAATTGAAAAAGAAAAGGCAGAAGAAAAAAGGGGGGAAATAAGGAGTAGCAAGGCTACCTACTCTCATTTGGTGTCTCTCCAAAATGTTGAATTATAATGTCCATCACCACATCTGTTGGGGAAGGTGGTAGGAGGTATAGTGCAGAATTCCTGCTGAGCATCAGATGCAGGAAGGATGTTATTTTGCCAAGGAAGATTGAGAGAGGATGATGTTGCTTAATTGGTACAAATACATGTTATGTGTAGGATTACATACATACATGTAAATACATGTTATGTGTAGCATTAGACTTCTGGTAAATGTTTCATAGAAAAGAAAACTCTGTTCAGAAAGCATCATACAGGCTATCCAAGTGCCTTTTTGCTCCTCCCCCCCTCCATATTCCAGTAAAAAATAATCAGGCTCATAGATTTCAGTTGGAGAGAAAACATGATGCTGAATTTTTATGACCTTGAATAAGCCATTTAACCTCTCTGTCACTCATTTTCAACATCTGTAAATTGGGAATAGCAATTCTCAGTGCATCAAGGCTAATTTATTCAATGCTAATGCATCAAAATAGGTGTCTTGGATGACAATATCATAATCAACAGCTTCTTTGATTTGAGAAGATAACACTGTGCATTTAAAGCAGTTTTAAAAACGTAATAGCCGCCCCATGTGCTGGTGCTGAGTCCATTAACCAGCAAATGGCTTCTTTTTACAACTGCATGCATGAGAGAACTGTTACCTTTCATAGTATATCTTGTAGGATTTTAACGTTTTGTTGAGCCTGCTCTAACTGGACATCCCAGCCTAGATACACAGTTTCTGGTAGGGAACTGCTTCAGGTGTTACACTCCAGAGTAAGCTTAGGACCCCTAATATCTCTGAACACTGGATCCTTTCACACTAAACTACTATATTTAGATCAGTAATACAAAGGGGGAGGGGTGGGATGGAAGATAAATTTCCAATATCACATCAATTAATATCCAAAGTGAATGAATGAAACTAATAGTCTTTTTGAATGAAAAAAACCAGGGTTACTTTGAATAGTCTCTTTCTAATCATAGCATTTTAATGTGTTTACTCAGAGATCTATTCCATTCTGTTTCTACCTTAATGAGTGGTTTAAAAAGCTATGAAAATTAGTTTGATATATATTTTCAAAACATTTTTAAAAATATGTTTTTCAAAATATCCACATTTTGCTATTTTTTTCAGCAAGGAATTGCAACACAAAATTAGTATAACCCTGTGAGATAAATGTATTCCTTGAGCATTCCTACTCTGTGGATGGATGGATGGATGGATGGATGGATGGATGGATGGATGGACAAACAGACAGACAGACAGACAGACAATGGATAATAGGCACTTCCAGCCATAGAGATCACTTGGACTTTTAATGACAATGACTCTAGGAATAACCCCATACAAATTACCTATTCTTTCTGAGGCAGTATTTAGTACTATTTAGTACAGTAAACTCCCAAATTCCCAACCCCAGGAACAGCCCCAAAACTTCTGCCTTGTTGGTATTCAGTGAACTGGCTTTATCCATTCCATCACTAGTACATATCTGCACTGAATACATACATTTCATAAAATATTGCCCATTAGTAGGTATTGTCTATTTTAAAAGTATGCATTACAAACTAAGCTGTGTTTGCATCTGAGGGTTGATTTGTTGATTATGAATGTGAATATATCTGCCAAGTATTCAGCATTCATGAATACTTAACATCTAAATATCTATAAATATACAAACTAGTTAAAGCAATGGTATTCCCTGTAGTAACCTATGGCTGTGAGAGCTGGACCATAAGGAAGGCTGAGCGAAGGAAGATAGATGCTTTTGAACTGTGGTGTTGGAGGAAAATTCTGAGAGTGCCTTGGACTGCAAGAAGATCAAACCAGTCCATACTCCAGGAAATAAAGCCAGACTGCTCACTTGAGGGAATGATATTAAAGGCAAAACTGAAGTACTTTGGCCACATAATGAGAAGACAGGATACCCTGGAGAAGAAGCTGATGCTAGGGAAAGTGGAAGGCAAAAGGAAGAGGGGCCGACCAAGGGAAAGATGGATGGATGATATTCTGGAGGTGACAGACTCAACCATGGGGGAGCTGGGGATGGTGACAGCCGACAGGAAGCTCTGGCGTGGGCTGGTCCATGAAGTCACGAAGAGTCAGAAGCGACTGAACGAATAAACAACAAATACAAACTAGAAGGTACAAATCTAAGAAACTATGAGAGAAAAATTAGTAATATATATAATTATGAGGAATACTATGCCAAAATGGAAAAATCTCAGAAAACTACTTCTTACATTGTAGTGGTCATATATACTTTCCTGCTGATTAGAAAGAATAAGGTCTAACATGAAGTTGTTTGCTTTCAGTTCAAAACACAATGCTCTGGAATAAATAATTTTTATTACAGCCTATTACAGTGGAAATAAGTCCATATTTATTCAGAACTAAGTTCTGTTCATTCCAATTGGATTTTCTCTCCAGTAAATATACCTAACGGTGTAATCTCTTTGACAAATGGGATTAGAAGTTGCATAGAACAGGACTATTTTGACAATGTTAAAGAATCATAGAAATCCTTCTAGATTCTTGCTAATAACCATCTAATTAAAGCTTGCTATCAAGTACAAATCACACAAATGTTGAATGTTAAAGTGATATTTCAGAATTACAATCCTAATTCTACAATTTTAGCAGACTATAGTAGTTAAACAACAACTGTCTGTAAATAGATTTTCTACAGAAGCAGATTAAAGTCCTTTTCCTAGCACCAAGTTACAGTGCTATCATCCATCCTTGAAAACTAAAATGACATTAAATTTCATGTTCCTAATGCTGCCAGGGTAAAGTGAAAGAAGGGACACAATAATCAAGAATATACAGTATATGCCAAGTTTAATTGATATACTCAGAAATACAGAAAAAAGAACTTGATACTGGATAGTAGTGATGCCACAGTCCTAGATTTTAAAGGTATGTAACTACTTGAATTTTGTTATTCTTTAATGGAAAGAATAACAAAATTCAATATTATAATTTGAAAAATACAATAAGAAGTCCACTATGTCCACTAGAAAATTTGCAATATTATAGAAACATCCAACAGAAAATTAAAAATACTGTATGTCAAGGCATAATTTCTCCCTTTATTCTTCCCTATATATTGTCATTATTTGGAAGAAGAGATTTTCTTCAGTCCAAATTGTTTAAACAGAAGACCCTATAGTTAAGACATACCTTTAAGATCGTTTTCCTTAAGGATGGGCTTTAAGTGTTAATCCTGGTAGTCAGATGGAACAAAAGAATATTGACTTCTTGGGGATCTTTGGTTCAGTGCTGTGCTTAGGGGCAAGAAAGTCCCCCCTCCAAATATCTTATTTTTAACAGAAAAAAATTGACAGTATTTAAGCAATTATGTATGCATGATTCAAACAAACAATAAAAGAACTAGTAACAAAATATAAAAGAATTGTAGATTTACAGCTTTCAAACACCTAGAAGGTCAATATATTTCAGTCATGGAGTCTATTATTGTTTAGCTCATTGTCATAGGTAGCACTTTTTAACCCTAAAATATAAATAATTATGCAGAATGAATATATAAAATACACAGTGTTTGAGCATTTAAAAGCTATGGAAATCTTGTACCTGAAAACACCTTTGTGGATCTCAGCACAAGAAGCATTTTATAGATGAGAAATAATAAGCAAACACAAATGCCTAACTTATCGTGAGATACTAGAATTTTGTCAAGGGGAATGCAAACTAAATCAAGAGAAGAACTCATAGCAGAGGGATATAGCTGTCAATGGTTCTCTTATTTACAATTATTGTTGTTGTTTATTCATTCAGTCGCTTCCGACTCTTCGTGACTTCATGGACCAGCCTACGCCAGAGCTTCCTGCCGGCCATCACCATCCCCAGCTCCCCCACGGTCGAGTCTGTCACCTCCAGAATATCATCCATCCATCTTGCCCTTGGTCAGGCTCCTTTTGCCTTCCACTTTCCCTAGCATCAGCATCTTCTCCAGGGCATCCTGTCTTCTCATTTTGTGGCCAAAGTACTTCAGTTTTGCTTTTAATATCATTCCCTCAAGTGAGCAGTCAATTATTAGAAAGATTTAAAGTAGACAAAAGAATTTATGGTTTTGAACATTGTAAGACTGAGTTTGAAATAGAATTGCGTACAAATGATGAACATGTAATTGCTAAAATGTATAAACTTTTATTGAAATTTGAAACAGAAGAAGAACAAGTGAAAGAATGTATGATAAAGTGGGCTAAAAATTTTGCTTATACAGTAATATACAGATGAAACAATGGGAAAATATGTGGCTGAAAGGACTGAAATTTACATTATGTTGGAAAAAATTTATGGAACTTGTTTTTGTACATGATAATAGCAGCAAGATTACTGTATGCACAAAGATGGAAAGATTCGGCATTACCCACAATGAAGGAATGGTTGGTGAAGATGATGAAACTTGCTGAGATGGCTAAATTCATTTCTTTGATCAGAGAAAAGACAATATCTGCATTTATTGCTGACTGGAAACCCCTTATAGACTTTTTGCATGAAACAGAAAAAAATGAACTTATGATTTATGGTTTTGATGATGAGACAGGATAGATTATAGAAAGAAGAGAGTTATGTTGTAACCATAGACTAAGAGGTAAATTTATAATTGTACTTATAACTGCTGTAAAGAACAATGGAAGCTACTTCTTTGTATCTTTTTTCCTCCTTTTCTATTTTTCTTTTACCTTTTTTTTCTTTCTTGCACTTTTAGCTTTCCCTTTGATCTCTTTTTCTTTTCTTTTTCTTACTTTGTATTAGTTTTTATCTTTCTTTTTAAAAGATCTTTAATAAAATTATATATATATATATATATATATATATATATATATATATGCATGCATGCATGCATGCATGCATGCATGCAATGGAAATCATTGAGCATAATTTTCTCTCACATTATTAGAAACCATGTTTTGCTGGGAAGAAAAGTTCTCCAAGGTTTTCTTTATGGCTTAAGATATTACAGTATGTATGACCAAAGCATTGATAACCTCCATGGAGGTGATACAGAAACAAATAGCATATCAATGTATTGTTGAAGGCATATCCTTTATCAAGTCTGCAAAAATGTTCTAATATAGAAGGGAAAACCAACTAATTGAACTAGTTTAATTATTTAAACGTAATTGACTTGCATAGCAACTACTTTAAAGGAAAATATAATTGGGGTACTATTTAAAATTTCATTGTATTTAGCAGATAGATAAGAAGTGGTGAAGTATTTTTCCCAACTGAAATACATTTTGACTTGATACATTATATGTGTACATCTGTGTGTATGTTTGGATAACATGCCTCTTGATGGACAAAATAATAAAGTTCTGTAAGCATGCATTTGTTTGCTTTTATTATTCTTTGCAATTGAGCCAAACAGTATAGTCTTAAAGAACATCAATCCATCTCAACTCAAACCCAGATACTACAGATAGCTTTGGATATTTCACTGTATATTAGCCTGAAAATATACAGTACAACCAAGCTATGTCTGTAGCTTGAATCATGTCAACTGGATTACCTTGCTGCATAAATGGATTCCTTGACCCCTCTTTCAAACCACTTATCTTCCCTGTCTAAAATGTGAAAGAGGGGTCAAGGAATCCATTTATGCCAACTTGGAAAATCCTTCTTTGAATAGAGGTGGGAGGCTCAGGCACAATCTTTCCCCTATTTTCCTTCCTGCTTTGTCTTCTGTGCCTAGGAAGATTAAGATCATTTCACAATCTCAACAACAGCAAGGTAATCTTAACGATCCTCCTTTGGATGATAAAGGGACTTAGAAATAAACATCTCAAAATAACCATGACCTAGCCCCAGGTGCAAGGTCACACAGCCACCCTAGAAACATATTTAAGGATTCCCTTACAAACTTTGCTCAGACTGAAGAAGCTTCTTGGATAAGGAGCGAAATGTTTCCACTGAGAAAATAGAAATCCAGTTGACATGATTCAAGCTACGGACAATTCCACCTGGATGACTGAGAACCTTCATCGACAACCAAGTTTATAGTGCAATTCTGTTTCATATTTTTGCCTTGAACTTTGAACTCTAAAGTGATTCTCATCAATATACAGTACATCATTTTCTATTATTATTAATGTAGCTCTTCTAACTTCTGTCACTCCCCAGACTCATCAGAGCAATCTTTGCACACAAACTCAACTCTTCCAAAGAGAACTAGATAGATAGAAGCAGTAACATTCAGCCACCCATATGGATTGGGTCATACTTACAGTACATGAGATATGCTATGGGCTAATTCCACCCTAGAAAAATAGTATTAATTATTTCAAAAGCCTTGCTTTCTATTATACTTTATTTTTCATTACCAGATTTTAGTAAGTACACATATTAAATATTCCTATACAAAATAGAAGCAACAGTTAGAACCGGACATGGAACAACCGACTGGTTCAAAATTGGGAAAGGAGTACGACAAGGCTGTATATTATCACCCTGCTTATTTAACTTATATGCAGAGTACATCATGAGAAATGCCGGGCTGGATGAATCACAAGCCGGAGTTAAGATTGCCGGGAGAAATATCAACAACCTCAGATATGCAGACGATACCACCCTAATGGCAGAAAGTGAAGAGGAACTAAAGAGCCTCTTGATGAGGGTGAAAGAGGAGAGTGCAAAAGCTGGCTTGAAACTCAACATTAAAAAAAAACCCAGATCATGGCATCTGGTCCCATCACTTCCTGGCAAATAGAAGGGGAAGAAATGGAAGCAGTGACAGATTTTATTTTCTTGGGCTCCAAGATCACCGCAGACGGTGACTGCAGCCATGAAATTAAAAGACGCTTGCTCCTTGGAAGGAAAGCTATGGCAAACCTAGACAGCATATTAAAAAGCAGAGACATCACCTTGCCGACAAAGGTCCGTATAGTTAAAGCTATGGTTTTTCCAGTAGCAATGTATGGCTGTGAGAGTTGGACCATAAGGAAGGCTGAGCGCCGAAGAATTGATGCTTTCGAGCTGTGGTGCTGGAGAAGACTCTTGAGAGTCCCTTGGACTGCAAGGAGGTCAAACCAGTCAATCCTAAAGGAAATCAACCCTGACTGCTCATTGGAAGGACAGATACTGAAGCTGAAGCTCAAATACTTTGGCCACCTAATGCGAAGAGAGGACTCACTGGAAAAGACCCTGATGCTGGGAAAGACTGAAGGCAAAAGGAGAAGGGGACGGCAGAGGATGAGATGGTTAGATAGCATCACTGATGTAATGAACATGAATTTGAGTAAACTCCGAGAGACAGTGGAGGACAGGAAGGCCTGGCGTGCTATGGTCCATGAGGTCACGAAGAGTCGGACACGACTAAACGACTGAACAACAACAACAAAAATACAAAATAGCAAGTTAAAGAACTTTGAGAGAAATGTATACAGTATTGTCAACATGCAACATTCATGTAGACTTAGGAATAAAGATGAGATGAATGATAAGTTTTGATTTAAAGACACATATAAGTCATAAAAGCTCAGAAAGATGAAGAAACCCATACAAAGCAGAGTTTTTATTTTGTATTACCTCCATTTCTATCTTAAGAGACTGCTGACATCATATAAAAACACTGCTTAAGACACTAGACATTTTCTTTATGCTTTTGACAGTGTCTGATTAAAACTCCTAGATAATAACCTTGCAAGGCAGAGCCAAACTCATAGAAGTACAGGGTGTTCTTATCATTGCCTCCCAAAAATGACTCCTTGCCAATAACAGTCAATCAATTCAACTTTGCTAAATAACACCTGCAGTGCCCCCACATTCAACAATTGCTGACTACATTTGTTCATATTACTTGAAGTTCCACAGGACCCAAAATAAAGGGCAGTTAGAAACTTGCACAGCCTGGCTGAAAGTACTTGGGGTTTGCAACAATTAATGGAGGCATCCACATAGCTTATATTTTCAAATCAG
Organism: Charina bottae; assembly: GCA_023362775.1. Classification (NCBI taxonomy): domain Eukaryota; kingdom Metazoa; phylum Chordata; class Lepidosauria; order Squamata; family Charinaidae; genus Charina; species Charina bottae. The sequence goes on along the minus strand of JALMGJ010000006.1, from coordinate 36,487,137 downwards.
TCTCTATGCTGATGGGATGAGAAGAGGACATAATGATCAATTAGCGCTGGTGGCATTTATATATGAGATTTGACCATTCTTTTCACTTCCTGTGATTAGCTGAAAGTAATCTAAATGCTAAAATGTGCATGCCATGGTGCCATTCCAGGTAGAATTTAGTGCATTATCAGTATAATGGTTGAAACAAACTTAATATCCAACAGATTTTAGTAACTCCAATGACTATCTTCCTCTGGATAAAAATCTGGTCAGAAGTCTGTGAAATCCATATATTTCTAACTTGGATATCATACTTACAGTATAATGCCCTTTGGCGTAGGTTGCATATGTATGTATACCACGAAAATGTGTTTTTAGAATCCAATATTTTCACTTTCTAAAATCTGCTGTTTTTCAAAAACTAGGGTGACAAAAAATAGGTAATTCAAAATTCAGTTTTAATTAATCAAATACATCCCAGACTCAGTCTACTTTAGACAGTTCAAATTATTGTACATAGGTAGAAAATGCTCAAACTTCAAATTCTGCAGACATCTGAACAAAACAAATCTGGTAAGCTTCTTTATGGGGATTTTGTTGGCAAATTCCCTTGCTAATTTCATAAAATACATCTGTAAAAATCTGGAGAAGAGTGTTGTTGTTTTTTCCTTAGTAAAAGCTACTGTACTTATGAAGTCCATCTTCACTGATCACTGAAAAATTCATTAGAGAAATGAGACACAGTTTTACATATAAAGTTTTACCGTTTTAAATATTAAAAAGTAGCTTTACATATAAAACAAGAACAGAGAAAAGATAAGATGCAGGAAAGGCTCTAGAGTTTGCTAACAGGATATTGAACAGGGCAATTTAGATAAATCAGACCATGATAATCCACTCTGCCAACTGATAGTCAACTGATACTTATAAGTCAACTGATTACTACTTATATTGTACATTATGATTGTTTAAAAAAAAACAGCTTGGTTCTAAATGTGGAAAAAACTAAGGAGATTATTATAGACTTCAGGAAGAACCGGTGCAGTCACACTCCACTTTTTATCAATAACATAGCTGTGGAGTCAGTCAGTAGCATCAGATTCCTGGGGGTGCAGTTAACAAATAGTCTGACCTGGTCCCTTAATACTGCATTTTTGGTAAAGCGAGCACAGCAACGTTTGCACTTTTTGCGTCGGATGAAGAAAGTACATCTCCCATCTTCCATTCTCCTTACTTTCTATAGAGGCACTATAGAGAGTGTACTTACTAATTGTATTTCCATCTGGTTTGGAGGCTGTAGTGCCTCAGACAGAAAGTCTGTGCAGAGAGTGGTAAGGGCAGCAGAAAAGATAATTGGGATATCTCTGCCTCTCATCCAAGATTTAGCACATGCACGCTGCTTGTCCAGAGCTAGAAAGATCATCAGTGCCGCCTCCCATCCTCATCATGGTTTGTTTTCTTTGTTACCCTCTGGGAAGAGGTTTCACTGTATCCGATGTAGAACAGCCAGATTGGGAAACAGCTTTGTCCCCCAGGCTATTGGATTCTTGAATGCTTAAATAAGTTACTTTAGGTGAAATGTTGGATGTGTAAAGAATGTATATTTTATAGTAACTATGGATTTTTTTATTAGTATTTTAGTGTTTGACTGAAATTGTGAGCTAAAGAATGTATATTTTATAGTAACTATGGATTTTTTTTATTAGTATTTTACTGTTTGATTGAAATTGTGAGCCAACTGCAACAAAATTTCATTCTATTGTGCACTTGGTGTATAGTGTATAGTGGGATGACAATAAAGTTATTATTCTATTCTATTATTCTATTTTTCTCCTTGTATTTTTTCTAAAGATTAATTTACAATCATTGCAATATGTAGTCCATACTCCAGGAAATCAAGCCAGACTGCTCACTTGAGGGAATGATATTAAAGGCAAAACTGAAGTACTTTGGCCACATAATGAGAAGACAGGATACCCTGGAGAAGAAGCTGATGCTAGGGAAAGTGGAAGGCAAAAGGAAGAGGGGCCGACCAAGGGCAAGATGGATGGATGATATTCTGGAGGTGACGGACTCAACCATGGGGGAGCTGGGGATGGTGACGGCCGACAGGAAGCTCTGGCGTGGGCTGGTCCATGAAGTCACGAAGAGTCGGAAACGACTGAACGAATAAACAACAACAAAAATCGCTTCAGAAGAAAACTTTGAAAACCTTATACCGAGCCTAAGGACAAGGTGGGCTACTGATGGGAAAAAGAGATGGAGAAGAAAGGAAGCTGGAAGGATTTGTCATTGGCCTGAATATATTAAGGATTTGCAGGATGAATTTCACATATTAATGTGAACAAACTTAGTCCAATACAGGCTGAAGATATCTAGCATATCTGGATTGTTTTAGATAAAAGTATCTACTTCTGTTAAAGAAGTGTATGGGCTCTGTAAAGGAACTCACACTTCGTTTACCCCATTCACTATTTCTGTAATGACAGCCAAGCCAAGTTCATCTACCCATGCTTTGATCAGCAGCCTCTCAAAGCATGATCAAAAATTAGATCAACACCCAATGATCAAGAACAAAAGCAGGTCCCTTATTTTACACATGAGAATTCAGAACACCTGCAATTTCATCCAATTTTGCATGCAATCTGCTAGGCAGCAAAGAGCACAGAACATAAAGAAAACTTGCTGCACTGTGCAAAGATTAAGTAGTGCAAGCGGCCACATAATTTTACTCATTTGAAGTTGCTGCATATAAACTCATTAATCCACAAGACTGCTGGGTTGCTATTTCATGTCTTCTTAAGAGGGCTCAGCAGCCCTTTCTGGAAACATAGTCCATGTTCCTGACCTTTATAAGGTAGTTAAGAGGAACTTATACCTTCTATCAGCAGTATATATTGAGAAACTGTGTAGGTATTTTCAAGTTAAGGGAGGAAAAATGGCACCATGGAGAAGCTATAGACCTGACAATCATGTTAATTCCAGTAAAGAGACCTGAATCTGCAGTAAAATAAAGTATTCTCAAACAAGTTGAAATGCAGGTTTTGAGCACTGTAGAATTTTTTTTATTACTTCTCACTTTGATAAATTCATGGGGAGGGAAAAGAAGAAAGGCAAGATTCTATCATAATTCTTGGACAATTATCAGAATCTACCTTGAATGCCTCACAGCTGCTTAGAATAATACTTTCTAGAAAAGATTTCAAAAGTTAAGTTACTAGTGAAAATTAATGCCTTGGGAATGAAAAGCTTTGTAACTAACAACAAGCACTTCCAGTTTAACAAAGCAGGAAGAGGAAGGGCATGCAAGGGCACTGAGCTCCATCTAGCCCACGAATCTTGCTTCCTGTTTGAAACAACTGATATGTTCACTAATTTGGGGCTTCTGGGATGTTTTGTTGTGCCACTTGTTCTAAACTATTGGGGTTTTCTTTCTCCTATATACCATTGTAAGCCAGCCCTCTGGGTTCCCTAAGGGCTATGAACATTCTGCAAGCTAGGTTGAGGAAGCCATGCGCAAGCTCCCACTCACCCTACAAAATGTATTCCTTCTGTAATCCAGTTCGTGTCTCTTCCTTGTCATGCTCTTGCTGAAAAGCACACTTTTATATTGTGCTCCATTTTCCTCAGTGTCAGTTACTACAATACAAAGTGGAACTGAGGCATCGCTGCTATTTCTTCACTACCCCTTAGATCAGCTGCCATTAGCCTCAAATGTGTTGGGATAACAATTCCTAGAATTTTAACAGCATAACCTTTAGCTGTTTTGGATTGAATTTCAGGAGTCATAGCCAAACACACCTGGGGAAGCATTAAGCTGGGGAAGAAGGAGAAGTAACATCCTATTAATGTGTGGTAACAGTTTGATGTAAATTCCCATATACTCCACCTGGACATTTCAGTATCTTACAAGAACCTGACATAAACATATGCAAAGTATAGCAGTGCAACACAATCCCATACAGATTCAATGTATTTCTGATTATTTATGCATACCTACTGTACATTTTGAAATCTATTTTTCCTTTCCATTTTTAAAAACATATCCAATATACGTAAACTATTAACATAAGAAAAAAAATAAAGCAAATGCAATTTACCAACACTGAAACAATTGTGTTCAGACCAGGAGAAAAAAAAACAGTAGCAAACCAGGAGTATGATTGCTTGCCAGAACTTCTGTCTGGCAGAAGGTCATCAGATGGGCAAGCTGAGTGGGCCTCCTTGGTAAGAAAGCCTGGGGCATAGATATATTTAGTTGTGATATGGGAGAAAGCTGTAAGTCAGATGTAGGTGTTAGACACTGAAGAGACTCTAGAAATTCTTAATGAACAGGCAAGTCATATGAAAGAAGGCTGTCCTTTACATATCCTTGTAACCCAAACTATTAAAGATATTAAAAGTTAGAAAAGTTACAGTATATTCAACTAAACCTGGAAACTAAGAGACTCTGTGTGTGCGCACATATGTGTCTATATGCATTTGTCTATGTAATTTTTATTTTATTTATTTATTTTTCAACTTCTATCACCGCACCATCTCCCCCAAAGGGGACTCTGGGCGGTCAGACAACCCGTGACCTGTTGGGTCATCGTTTCAGATATATTTCCTTACCAGATTTCTCAATGCCTTCAACAATGGCAGAGCTTCTAATGTACTGCCTTCACTGGAAAAGTTCTTAAAAATTCAGGGAGATATTCAGAGATGTATCTGCCTTGAAAATAGCCTAAGTCATTCATATTGAACTGTATCGCACAGTCAAACATCGGGAGTTGACCACAGGAAATGTTCTATGATATTTTGTATTATATCATAAAATGTTTTATAAAATTTGCCAAATTTCAATTCCACGAGAGTCATGGGTCCGGATTTTGGACGCATTCTGTAAATTAGCCCATTTGAGGTATCTTGGTTCAAAAATTGTTGGCCTATAATGCACTGTTTTGCCCAGTTAAAGGTTACAAACAAACAGACAGAATTTTAGTAGTATATAGATACATGGAGATGCTATTTAATATTTAGTCTGGTGACTACATGGACATGCTTTGCAAAAATGCATTGAAGAAGTTTGTCTTCTTCTGCAATGTTTTTCAACATCTTAATCCATCCTACAAGCCTGGGATTTCCTGGTGGTCTCCCATCCAAGCATTAATCTAGTTTGAACTTGCTTGATCTTTTAGAGATCAGCCAAAGTCAATTGGGGTTGCCAGCTGCTCTGACTCATTCACATTTATTGTTGTGAGATCTCCCTTTAAACTATGCGGAACATACATCATCTCTGAGTTACCTTGTCTTTTTCATTTCTTAAAACCTTTAGGATTAAAGTTAAGGCCAATGAGAGTAAAAATTTTCATGTCCAATTGTAATGCATTTCTTGATTCTTTTAGGCCACTAATAGAAGCACCTAAAAGACAGCTTCCTGCATATTTACCTTCAAAGATCTCAGTGTAATAGTGAAGCTCAATTAAAATCCCTCAGTATAAAACTGACAAACAAGATCATTAAAATCAGGATAAAAACATTTAAGTTTCACTTATTTTAATCGGAACAGGATTGTTCGATTTTTAGCCAACAATCTCTCATTTTTTAATTTCAGTGCTTTCAGATAAATGTCCTTTGTGAATTAATCCAGTAATTCACAGAAAAGTTCAATAGGCAAATTTCTCCATGATTGTTATTAGATCTCCTTCCTATGATTAATTGCAGGGCTTTGTGGTTTCCATTTGTGTGTGTGTGTGTGTGTGTCTTACTTTGAAAGCTAGCATTTTTCTCGTATCAGTGATCTTATGTTCCAATCTAGAAAAAACAGTCCCATGTGCAGAAGCAAACTTTTTATGGACCTTTTCCCAGAATTAAGTTATGGTGCTATTCACCATTATTGAGTCAAGAGGAAACAATAACCTGCCTGAAATTTGCTGTCCCCATTTTTGATCTTGAGCTTGCCTCTTTTGTCTTTGCTCTCAGTCACTGCTAGTCACTTGATTTTCCTCCAAGGTAATGGGTCATAAAGCCTATCCAATTTTGTAATCTTGAAGCTGCCCTTGGACAGTGTTGGTGTAAGAGGAAAATTACTACATTAGGAACTGTACGGCTAACATCAAAATAAGGCTATTTCGTTCATTGGCTGAGGACAAGATGAAGTCAATGTTGTAGGGACAAAGGGGAAAATAGCTATTGTCAAGGAATGATTGTACCATGGTTAGGTGCAAATTGGGACACAGCCATAACCCTATCATTTACTATATTAAGTAGTACGTACATTATGTGCACATTCAGATAGATTCAATCTATTCTTACCACACTAAATTGGAATAGTCTTTTTCTTAATTAAAAAAGACAGGCAATTTCACTTGAAGTACCATAAACAACATAGTGATTATGGTCTTGTTTGATTTTCACCAAGATACTTGTAATTATGGGGGCAAAGGGGGAAACAAGAACTGTACATGGGATAACATTTCATACACATTTCATTGCTTCACATATTTTGAATATGAAGTTTAATATAGAGAGACATGGGGGAAATTAAGATAGATAATCACTGTTATCTATCTATTTATGTATGCATAAATAATCTGGGAAGGGAGCAAAACAAGGGGGAGGGAGAGAGAGAGGGGGGGAGGGGGGGAGGGAGGGAGGGAGGGAGAATATGTATAATATCAGCCCAGAAAAAGTTTGCACACATACAGGCCCTTTGAGCGGTCAGGTTACTAACTATGGGAGCAGAGTCAAAGGAGGGGAGGAAAAGGGCTCTGAGGTGGAAGTGGGTATTGTTTAGCCACAACATGAAGTTGCTAGATGTGATGACCAACGACACTATCACAAAATCCTGTGAGCAATCAGGATATGACTTCTTGTCATCCTGTTGCCTGCTGTCTGGTTCCCATTTCTCTTGCTGAATTAATTCCACAATGGGTAAAGGAAGTCACGCTCCATCCTTTGGCATGAATTTTCCAGAAATTATGTCATTGTTCCAAACATTTCACAGGCAGGAGAACAGAGCTTTCTTCCACAACTGATGTACATATAGGAAGTCTTGGCCTCCAAAGAGGTGTTAATCCCCCATCTAACAACTGATTCAAGAGAAAGAAGACAGCAGAGAAAGAAACAAAGAAACACATTCCTACTTCTCTCCTCAATTTTCTGAAGATTTGCTTTCTTTAAAAGATGTGACTCTTGTCACATAAAAACATGGGATTAATTTCAAACTTTTTTCCTGCCTCTGAGTTCTTGAAAACATGAAAGATTTTAGAAATCTTACTATTTTGATAAGGTATGGATGGCATAAGCCTTTGACTGTGTGGATCATAACAAATTGTGGCAAGTTCTTGGTGGTATGGGGATACCAAGTCATCTTGTCTGCCTCCTGAGGAATCTGTATAACAACCAAGTAGCAACAGTAAGAACAGAGCACGGAACAACGGACTGGTTTAAGATTGGGAAAGGAGTACGGCAGGGCTGTATACTCTCACCCTAACTATTCAACCTGTACGCAGAACACATCATGCAACGTGCTGGGCTTGAGGAATCCAAGGCTGGAGTTAAAATCGCTGGAAGAAACATTAACAATCTTAGATATGCAGATGATACCACTTTGATGGCTGAAAGCGAGGAGGAGTTGAGGAGCCTTATGACAAAGGTGAAAGAAGAAAGTGCAAAAGCTGGGTTGCAGTTAAACCTCAAAAAAACCAAGATTATGGCAAACAGCTTGATTGATGACTGGCAAATAGAGGGAGAAAAAGTGGAGGCAGTGACAGACTTTGTATTTCTAGGCGCAAAGATTACTGCAGATGCTGACTGCAGCCAGGAAATCAGAAGACGTCTACTTCTTGGGAGGAGAGCAATGGCAAATCTTGATAAAATAGTTAAGAGCAGAGACATCACACTGACAACAAAGGTCCGCATAGTTAAAGCAATGGTATTCCCTGTAGTAACCTATGGCTGTGAGAGCTGGACCATAAGGAAGGCTGAGCGAAGGAAGATAGATGCTTTTGAACTGTGGTGTTGGAGGAAAATTCTGAGAGTGCCTTGGACTGCAAGAAGATCAAACCAGTCCATACTCCAGGAAATAAAGCCAGACTGCTCACTTGAGGGAATGATATTAAAGGCAAAACTGAAGTACTTTGGCCACATAATGAGAAGACAGGATACCCTGGAGAAGATGCTGATGCTAGGGAAAGTGGAAGGCAAAAGGAAGAGGGGCCGACCAAGGTCAAGATGGATGGATGATATTCTGGAGGTGACAGACTTAACCATGGGGGAGCTAGGGATGGTGACGGCTGACAGGAAGCTCTGGCGTGGGCTGGTCCATGAAGTCACGAAGAGTCGGAAGCGACTGAACGAATAAACAACAAATGGATGGCAATGAAATTCACATCATCATCCCATGATATGCAATATTAGAAGCCTTTGCAACATTTGTGTTCTTGTAAGACATTTACAGAGAGCTAAGTGCCATATGGCAAGTCAACTTTGTCTACCCACCAATGTGTTGAGTAGATTGATCTGAGATTCTCATACCATGGCTTGAGCCATGCACAAGTTAGATGATTGTTTCAATAATAATAATAATAATAATAATAATAATAATAATAATGTATGAAATAATAAATAATAAACAACAAATATATTTTTAAAACCCACTTGAAAGAAGTTGTATTTGTATGAGTTCTGTTATGCTTCCTTAGCATTTCCATCGTTCAAGGTGGGGGCCCATTTTCAATCTCCTCATATACAAATGATTAAATATGATTAAATGCATAGGAGGGCCAATCTGCACATGCTGAAATCATTTTTATATAGTGTTTTGCAAATAAATGCATACAGACCTCTGGAGAAAAGATGTTTCACTTGTCACTGTATAATAAATGTGCTAATATTAATATGTCTCAAGATTACAAACACTGTGAATATGATAGCAGGATAGCTCCTCCCCAGAGAATTTCATTTTTGTCACACAATCATGGTAAACTCATTTATTCATATTTTAATTACATCCCTAAAGTGCATCTTTTTCTGATTAACTAACACTGGGCTTTAGCTGTCTTGCCACTTTGTAAAAAGCTCAGTCTAGTAGATGGAATTCAAAAACCCAAGGCCTGGCTCTGAACTCAGTTATCTATTTGTCCAAAAATGCAGGTAACTAATTAAAAACCTTTGCCTTATCCCTTCCCTTTGAGACAGTCAATTTGTAAATGGTGGAGTTGGTGAAGCATTCAAATAACCCTTTGCCAATTGTGCCCACTGCTTTTCTAGGCTTATATTTATTTATGCTTATTTCTTCTTTTATACTTCTGATAAATTAAAAGAATAAATAACTATTTACCCATTCTAACAGAAATATTATATGTGAAACTTTGCATTTTAAACTCTCTTAAATCATACAGCCATTATGACACAGGAACAAAGTACTTTGTTCCTTCAGAATAAACATCATGTTTTTGCAGGAAAACATAAACATAAACATTAAATTAGTATTTGAAATCATTCTGGCTCTGATTCCATTATGTGCTACTTTCTAGATGGAGTCACTTGATTATTCCAAGACGTGTAGAGTTCATAATTAACTCCAAGACCATGCTTTTGCTGCACCATTATTAGTAAAAGGCGAAAGATTTATATGATCTGAAGAGAAACCCCCGACCCATCTTCAAACACAGACCAAGGAGTCTTAATATGAGTCAGAGGCTGCAGCCGAAATCTCTGTGGTGCAATGAAGTTGAGGGCCAGCATTTGCCAGTCGAGGTGAGATCCCAAGGCTTCCAAGCAGAGAGTGCCTGTCTCACCCACCACGTTGGGGAGGTAGAGTGAGTGCGCATGCTAGGACCTGAAAGATGGTGAACTATGCCTGGGCAGGGTGAAGCCAGAGGAAACTCTGGTGGAGGTCTGCACCATTATAATTCTCAGGCAGGTCATTGGGAGATAAACTTGACAACTGCTTGTCATGTACATATGGATTCTTTTCAGCCTGTAGATTTCAAGTATGGAGGTATTATTAGAAAGGAAAACACTAGTCTCAGGGACTAAGGTGAAGCCAGTTCTAGATGGGGTTTCAGTTTGCCAGAAAGATCAGATGTGTGGTTTGGGAGTGCTTTTTCACATATAGCTGTCACTGGATTTGCAGGTGGCAGCTATGTCAAGGAGCACATTTGCACAGTCACAACTAGTCAGTGAAACTGCCTGACTTATAAACACTTATTCATCCCTTGGTTATAAACCATCTTGACTAAGCAAAATGGTTTTTGTGAAGATACTCTTGAAGAATGTCTGAAAAAGCTATCAATGCAAACTTCAGCAACTGTCCTGATGACCACTGAAAAGCACAAGAATTATTTGATCCCTGTACTAAAATTTCTGCACTGGCTACCAGTTGCCCATGGGGTACTATTTAAGATGCTGATGTTGACTTTAAAGCCCTAAACAGCTGTAAGCCTGATTATCTGCAGGACCAACACTCCCACTATGATCCTGATCCTGATCAAGTTCCTTGATTAGGGTTATTGACTATTGTTTTCTGCTTGATTGTTTGTTAATCCCTGCTTATCTGGGTGTTGGTTGCTGGAGAGGATGTGTTCTAGTCTTTTTGTTTCCTTTTTAACTTTTTTATTGTCTCTTTTGAATGGTGTGTAAATGTGGTTTATCACATTGTTTATCACTATGTGTCTATTGATGGCTGATTTGCCTAATCAAAGAACTACCAAGAAGACACCCCCACCAACACTGGCAGGGCAAGCTAGTGCATATAAACAGGGAGCAAACCCCACACTCATTAGCACTGATGATGTTATCTAGTTGGGTAATGAAACATCTGCAAGCAAGCAACCAAGTTCAGAGAGCATCAAGGACTCCACAGTTCAACCCTGAGCTACATATATTCTCTTCTAGTTTGTTTGCCACTCCTTATACCTCCCATATAGTTAAAAATAATGTGAAATAAAGAACAACACAGGAAGACATACACCAAGGCAGAAATACTGTAGTTCTAGAGAGGAGGGAGAGAGATCCTGCAATTAGGTCCTATAGAGTGAGATACAGTAATTGAAACTATCTGCTTGGCAATCAATCTCTTGCTTCTTGGGACCAGGGGGCAAGATAGAAGGGATTGAAATTGACAAATATAGAGAAATTGGCAAATAAGCAACAAAAGCCCAATTCAGTATCCTTTATTTTTTGTTGGCCATTGCAAGGAGGAGAAATGGGGCAACTGCATCCAAATAAACAGAGACAGTTCAGAATACTATTAAAGCAGAATAGTGCTAACACATACTCTCTTTTGAATGACAAAGCATTACTGATCTTATACACCTTAAAGCTATGGCAGAATAAGTGTCAGTTTCAGGGAGAAAAATGTTACTTTAAAGAAGTACACATAATGATGTTTCACTAATACTCTTGAGATGAAATGAGAGCAATGTCATGAGTCTAAAGAAAAGGATTGGGATTCAGGACACGACTGTGCCATGTTAAAGTTCAAATAGGGACAGGGCCACAGCCTCAGGCAAACAAAACAGAACAAACAGAACAAATAAATTAAATTATTTTAATTTAAATTGGTTGTTTTAATGGTTTTTATATACTTTTGATTATTACGATGAGTGCTGCCCAGAGTCACTGTGTGAGATGGGTGGCTATACAAATGTGATTAAATAAATAAATAAACAAACAAACAAACAAAAATACAGACTCTTCTATTCTTTCTGAGTTTCCTTCAGCAGCACAAGCTAGCATTCTTTTCCCATTTAAATGAATTATTGGTAGGATTTTCTTTCACCCAATTTTCTGCCAACTTCAGAATATTTTGGCAATGTATGCATTTGCTTGTTTGTCTTCTTGTTATTTACTTGGATACCCAGAACCCCTAATGCTATTCATGGCTCCCAAAAACAGCACTCCACGTATAATTATCAACTGCCAATCCAGTGCTGGAACCTTAGTATATAGCCCCACTCACAGAGAAAGGCCAGTTAAAATGTCACGTTCTGCAGTAGAAATGATCTGGAATACCAAACCAACAACAGCATGGCTTCAACTGCATGCTAACCCAGCAGTTCCTAATTCTGTAAGGAATATTGCTTGTTACTCAGAAACAAAGTACAGTAGATATATATTCCACTCAGGACTCAAAGAACCACAAATGAAATGTATTCATTACTGTAATTGTGGTAATATTCGCCCCTTGGTGCAACAGAAATTATGAGATAAGCCCCAGTAGAAATTTCCAAATTTACTCTGTCCCTTGAAAAAGTAAAAGGGGCGTGGTGGCTCAGCGGGTAAGACGCCAGGCTTGTCGATCGGAAGATCGCAAGTTCGGAGGTTCGAATCCCTAGCCCTGCGTGCGGAGTGAGCTCCCGCACTAGCTCCAGCTCTTGCCAACCTAGCAATTCGAAAGCATGCAAATGCAAGTAGATGAATAGGTACCACTTCGGTGGGTAGGTAACAGCATTCCGCGTGTGTCATGCCGGCCACATGACCGTGGAAGCATCTTCGGACAACGCTGGCTCTTTGGCTAACTAACAGAGATGAGCACCGGCCCCTAGAGTCGGACACGACTGCACAAATGTGCGGGGGGAACCTTTACCTTTTACCTTTTGAAAAAGTAATATGTCACATGTTCAAAACAAATGACTCATATATCTGTTGTACAGAGAAGAGGCACATACGTAAAAAGCAGACATATAGATAAGACCCTAAGGATAAGAAATAGGAACTATCCATATAGCACACAATTCTGACCATATCAGAAATAAGCTTCATTGTATTCAATGACACATACAAGTTACAAATATTAAGGACAGCATACTCATACACACAGTGAAAAGTGTATGATCTCAATTTCAAGAGTTGCTCCCCATTAATAAAGCAATCTTTGAGGCTGACAGATAAGTTTTTTAAAAAAGAACAACATGCCTAGATTGTTTTAAGAGTTTCCAATGAATGATTAAAAATAACAATACCTATTGTGTTTTTATTCAGTCAGGAGAAGCTGTGTGGGTGAAGCAAGAAAATTATTTTAGATTGGCTACCATCTGGAGATACTAGCCCATAGAGGTTCTTCAATTTGCTCACTTTTCTGTTCATTTGTAGCTAAAGATTGTTTTTATTGCCTTCAATTGTATATGCTTCCAGGTGTGATTCAAGGTGCTGGTCATTTTGTAAGAAATTGTTGCCTAGGAAGAGAACATATACCACCATGGAAAATGAATCTTATGCCTTTAAATTGGCTATAGAGAGGCATAGAGTTTATTTATGATATGTAACTTTATCATAGTCACAGACAACCAGACACTGGTGTGGTTGAATAGGTTGAAAGAGATAAATAGGAGCCACCTTCTAACATTATAGATATACAGAAAGGTGCCAGGAATATAGCATAAAGTGCCTGATTTCTTAAGTAGATATGGAAGAGTGAGGAGGGCGACCCCTGGAAAAGTTGGAAACCTTACTTGGAAAGGGGATACATGAGGCAGCTAAGGTTTTAAAAGGGCTGAATGCAGGGGAGTTAGGGAGGCATACTGGCAGCATAGAGTTTTGGTATGGGGTTGGAAAAATTGCTGACTGAAGATTTGGCACAGAGGAGAGCAGATAGGAGACTGCTGAATATGTCAAGGATGACTCCAAGAGGTCCAGGACACTGGAAGGAAGTTGAAGATCTACAGAAAGGTCAGCATACATAAGATTTGTGTTACAGGTTCCAGGAGGACAAAGAAACTAAAGCTCCAGAAAGAGGAACTGAGGCAGAAGCTGAAAGGAATCATGGCAGAGCATTGAAATGGTAGCCTTGCCAGAAAGAAGTCAGCAATGCAGGGACAAAATTTTGAGGGAGCTCAACTGGGTGGTCCAGCCAATGATGAGTGGAGCTGTCAAGAGTGCCACCAGTTCTGCTAGTTGCCAGCAGTAGAGAGGAAGAAATCCAGAGACCAATAACCTTTGCCAGCTGCTGATCCTGTCTGGCAATATACACCAAGGCAGGGAAGAAAACCAAGAAGCCCAATTGTGGAAAAGTTGCAGCAGCCACTGAACTAGCCAGAGCCACCAGTAACAGTTACAGTAGTAAAGGAGGGTGGTAATAGGGGGAAGAGATGGAACCTTTAGATTGGTCCCTCTAAGCTTAGTCCCATATACCAGCACCCTAGTGGTGAAGTTAACCTTCAAGGGAGCGTGTGCAAGGGAAGGAGGAAAACTAAATACTCAATTCAGTAGCAAGGAGTCCCAGATGAGGGGCAAGCTAGCAATCCCAACTTTCATAAGAAAACAGGAAAGGACAGGAAAGTAACTTACATTTCAGCTCTGAATAGAAAAATAATGATCTCTAACAAGTGAAATTTTCAGCTTTTCACGGACACGTTCTGGGAAAGCATCCAAGGTCAAATCACCCAGCTAGAGAGATTGCCAGGTGTTAGATTGGAATGATGCCCAGAAATTAAAAGTGAAAGCCAGAGATCTAGGTAGGAAAGACAAGAAGGATGAAAGCAAAACTTTTACTGTATCCCACTTGTTGTTAAACAATAAAAAGAAAAAAAAAACTTTCAGCCTGATACCCATACAGAACTCTGTGACATAATCATATTCTTCCCTTTCCAAACTTTCACATTTCTTCACATTTTTGAATGAAAAGTTAATACATTTCAAGTATTTAAAGCACTTCACATCTATTTTATAGTAACTATTAAAACAGCACTATGAGCTAAAAAAATTACTGAGATCATGGCATCTGGCCCCATCACTTCCTAGCAAATAGAAGGGGAAGAAATGGAAGCAGTGACAGATTTTATTTTCTTGAGCTCCAAGATCACCACAGACGGTGACTGCAGACATGAAATTAAAAGACACTTGCTCCTTGGGAGGAAAGCTATGGCAAACCTAGACAGCATATTAAAAAGCAGAGACATCACCTTGCCGATAAAGGTCCATATAATTAAAGCTATGGTTTTCCCAGTAGTAATATATGGCTGTGAGAGTTGGACCATAAGGAAGGCTGAGCACCGAAGAATTGATGCTTTTGAACTGTGGTGCTGGAGAAGACTCTTAAGAGTCCTTTGGACTGCAAGGAGGTCAAATCAGTCAATCCTAAAGGAAATCAACCCTAACTGCTCATTGGAAGAACAGATACTGAAGCTGAAGCTCAAATACTTTGGTCACCTAATGTGAAGAGAGGACTCACTGGAAAAGACCCTGATGCTGGGAAAGATTGAAGGCAAAAGGAGAAGGGGACAGCAGAGGATGAGATGGTTAGATAGCATCACCGATGTAATGAACATGAATTTGAATAAACTCTGGGAGACAGTGGAGGACAGGAAGGCCTGGAGTGCTATGGCCCATGAGGTCATGAAGAGTCAGACATGACTAAACGACTGAACAACAACAACATAAGCTAAACCAGAGTTATTATTCCCATGCTGAAATTGGGGAACAGGAGTGTAGTGAAAAAATAACAGATTGCCTGAGATAGTGAATTAATCATAGAGGTAAAATCTGAATGGATTTTTTCCTGTGGGGTCTTTCTCACAGTCCAATTACAGTCCAATCCACCAGTGCTTGAGCCAGCAGAATTTTTGCTGCCCCATTGTTGACCCCCATCAAGAGGGTATTAAGTAACCATCGAGAGTTGCATGGACAGTCATGGAAGATGCAGCTGTATGAGGCTGATCCTAGGAACATTGCCATGTTAGAGTAACATTTCAGCATTATTTTCAGAAGTTAATAAAAATAATTAAATTAATAAATTTGACAGAGCTATTAGAAGTTAGTTAATAAAAATAATAAAAACATTAAAATGTATGGCCATGTGAAAGGCTTTGATGGCAGAAACAGCAGAAAGCGAATAATGCACATTGCAGAACACAGCTTTCAAAAGAGCACTAAACTTGTGTGCAACCCTTGGTTGCAGTCAGAATTTAGGAGTAATTAATAAGATTCAGAAGTGAATGGTCTGTAAAAAGAGCTTGCCAGAAGGCTGTATTTGTTAAGGAATCAGGGAAAGAGGATCTCTGGAAATGGGATAGTGTAAACAGGAGGTAGACATCAAGGGAAGAGATAAACCGCTTTTGTAGAAAAAGGTTAGACTGGGAGATTGGGTTTAGAAACCCAAAAAAGGTTGAGTTTAGAAACCTCTGAACAGGAGGAGATTTTTCCTAAAGAGTAGACATGCAGAAGTGAAGTAAATTGAAACAAAATCTTATGGAATGAGAGTAAAAAGGAGGCAAACCGTGTATCTGCACAGAGAGAAGTATGGGAGAGAGACATTAGGGGCGTGCGAGCATGCAGAGTTAGGGCCAGCTAAACAAAAGATGCCCTAGCAAAGAAGAAACAGAAAAAGGGGGAATTTCCAAAATAAAGAAAGGAAAAGAGCTTAAAGGAAAAAGAAGAGATATGTGATTGCATAGTATGCAAAGAAATAGAAGGGAAAGTTTTACCTTTTGCGGTACAAGATGTCTATTTCTAATAGGCTTTTACCTGCTTCAATGATGCATTCTTTGATAATGTAAAAAGGGGGTTCTCTTTTAACCATTTGGTATTCTTAAGACTGTTTGATTAGTATAAGTAGTAAAACTGATACTGTTCACAACCAAGAGGTAATTTTTCTTTGTTGAATTACCCAAGGAGAGGGGTAGGAATTGATCTGTTGGAGCACCCAAGCCCTGGGTGGAAGCATCCCTTGATGCCACCTCTCTTTAGAGAAGAATATATAAGAACTGAGAAAAATCTAGTGGTATTCTTGCACAACCCAGTTCCTGATCCCAGAATAGCCATGGTTTAAATGAGGGACTGCACATGCTTATAAGTACTAAAAAGCCCCAGTCAGGCATTAACTGTCAGTTGCCTCTGCAGAAGCTAGATGTCTGGTGTCTCCTGCCGCCCAAGCCAAGATGGCCTGGAGGGCAGCATCCCGGTGTGCTCACAGGAGACTAAAGTGGGCATAAGACCTAGGCAGATTCCGCCCCCAACCCCAGCCATGTAAGGAGCCAAATGGTCAGTGAAGCATGCCAGAGCCTACAAAACAATAGGGAAAACAATACTTTGAAACTGGAACAACCAAGGATGACATTAAGCTGCCTCAAGTATCAACTGGGGTTGAAAAGAAGACAATCATGAGGACTTGGCAATTTTTTTTAAAAAGTTGCTAGGACAAGTTGCGGTTGAGACAAATGAGGACAAGTTATATCATATACTTGTTGACTTTACATTACTGTAAATAAGCTGAATACTACATTTCAATCAGGAAATCTGCATATGACAGTCATTAATACATGAGCTGAGATGTCTCAAAGCATTTAAACTGTGGAAGACTTTGTAATGCACCAGAAGCTGGAGATACATGTGATCCCTTCATTAAATAAGGCGCTATTTAGGATTTGCAAGCATTTACTACTTGAGTTATTTCTTGACTCTACCATATCAGCTTCTATATGCAATATGGATGGTTACTTGAGCAACACACCCAAACAAAAATGTCTCAGAACAACATGATGCTATGGGTGTAAGTTTATCACAGCACTCATTTCAATGCTTTCAGAAATATTGCTAGACACTGCAATCTATTTTGCCCATTGCTAAACCTGACTGAGGCAATAATATATCAGCTACATTTCTGTGGTGATAATATACTGGCCACCTGCTTTTGCATTTGTTGATTTGTTTAAGCTATATTTGGCTTATGTTTCAATCAATATAGACATACTAGAAAAAATCTATTGCAGTAGAATCTTTACAAGAATGGGGCATTTACCTCTTCTTATTGACCCCATGTTTTATCTGAAATTTCTGGATGATTGGTGCTATAAAAAAAGTCAAACATATCTTACAAAATTTATTAGTAAGACATAAAATGTACATTGTATCCCCCAAAAAGATTTTTAAATAGGCTGACCATATTTCCTTGAGACAAAAACGGGACATTGGGATGGAAAAAACGGGACAGGGGTCCCCACCCCCCAGGTCCACGTGATTGGCTCCTGCCTGCAAACCCACCCCCAATCTGCGTGATTGGCTCCCGCCTGCAAACTCCGCCCCCTAGTCCGTGCAATTGGCTCCCGCCTGCAAACTCCGCCCCCTGGTCCGTGCAATTGGCTCCCGCCTGCAAACCCCGCCCCCATCCGTGCGATTGGCTCCCGCCAGCAAATCCTGCCCCCGGTCCACCCAATTGGCTCCCGCCTGAAAACCCCGCCCCCTGGTCCACGTGATTGGCTCCTGCCTGCAAACCCCACCCCCCGTTATGCGTGATTGGCTCCTGCCTGCAAACCCCGCCCCCCCCAGTCCTTGGAAAAATTGTCTTCCACGAAACAGGTCCCTCGTGCCAAAAAGTTTGGGTACCCCTGCTTAAACAGATTACTGTTTATATAAAAAGACTTGCGATCACCCACAAGGTCTGGGTCAAGGTTCCCTTTTGCAATAGGGTGAGACTGGAAATATATATATTGACTGTCAAAGGGAACCTTGACCCAGACCTTGCCCTGCTGCCAATTGGTCCTATATTTCTAGTCTTGCCATATTGTCAAAGTTTGACAATACGGCAAGACTAGAAATATAGGACAAGGTCTAACTAAGGCACACTGGAGTTTGATATCCTAAGATGTTATGGACTGCAGATCTCATCAGCTGCGTCTATTCAGGTGGGAAGGGGCGCCCAGCCCACCGTGGCCCCAACGGTAGACTGTGCCTGTCCAGAGGGGTTCTCCCGCCAGCACCAGCTCCAGCACCGCAGACGCAAACATCGCCTCCCCCGCGCCTGTTCCGAAGGGACAGAACAGGATGTAGCTGGCCCCACCGCCATCCTGCGTACCTCCAGCGAGGGCTGGCATCACCAGCAGCACCAGCAGCTCCAGGAGGCGGAGGCAGCTCCATACCCGGAGGGGCTGCATCCCGCCGCGTAGCTCGGCGGTGCCCCGGCCAACCGGTTCCCTGGCTTGCTCTGGCTGGGACAGCTCCTCCTGCCCGGCGTGGACAGGTGGTGAGAGCGCTCTCCACCCATCCCGGGGCCCGCTGCTGCTACCGGGGTGGAGGCTTCCTGCCGTGCCTCACTAAGTCCTCCCAGGGACCCGCGACAGCTCGGCTCAGCAGTGCTGCTGAAAGAGGAACTTTCAGGGTGTGTGAGCGCACGTAAGCTAGGCTGGCTGCCGGGGCGGAGGGATTGGGGGCCATGAGGCTCGGCTCGGCTGCAAGAGCGGTGGTGAGGCGAGGTGGCAAGACTGGAGCGCACGAATCGGGCAAAAGCGGCGGAGAGCCCAGCGGATTCCAGGGGGGAAGGTTGAGTGGGTGTTTGGACACCGGCTTCTTGGCAGCGAGGCAAGGCTTGGCAGTGGAACTCCTGGCAGAGAGGCAGGGATGGGATTTAGGGACCAGATCTTTGGTCAGGAGGCAAGGCTCAGGGTCAGGACTCACCACTGCAGGGCTTCGGAGCATGCGGCACCAACAGAATCAGGTAAGGAGGCAGGAATGGGGTGGACTGTGGTGCTAGTTCTGTCGATGGGCTCGCACATGGCGAAACAACTGGGCTTCCAGGGCAGCGTAGAAGACCGGTGTAGACGGGTGTCTCCGGCAGCGCATGTTGGCTGCGCTGCCCCTTTTATTATTCACATTTTGCGCCGTTTGTGCATCTTGGCCAATCGGGCTGAGCACTGCTCAGCCCGCCTCTCCACCCTCCTTTGCTGCGCGCTGATAGGCGGGAGGGCTTCATTTTCCAGGCTGTCTCCCAAAACGGGACAATACTGAGATTTTTGTCAAAAAGACGGTACGGTTCAAAAATGCTAAAATAACGGGACTGTCCCGTTCAAAACGGGACGTATGGTCACCCTATTTTTAAACAACAAAGTCTCTCAAACTTGGCAAGCATTAAAGTGCCTGTTAGTAATTAGTAGAGATGTGCGAAATCAGCTCGAAGAATGTTGATACTGGTTCATTTTTCCTGCTTCAGAACTGAGAAATTGCATAGGAAATCCAACCCTGCCAAAATCCTTTACTATATGATCCTAGTTGCTTCTGCTATTTATTGAAGGAAATATATCTTGCATGCTCCTGGGTTCTAGAAGATCCAGATACGAAACTGTCCTCCTTGCTCTGCAGCCATTTTCTATACCATTCTCAGCTTGAGCCTAAACTGAAATACCAAATCCTATTCTGCCACAGTAATGAGATCAGGGACTGGTGCTGTCCTTTCTATTTTAATGCAGACAAATTAAGGACATAATTTGGTAGATTCTCCAGCCTTAGTTTCCCCTCCCACATAGGATCATTTGGCCAGTGGGAAAACAATCACTAATCATTCTGCCTAATGTGGAATGGGGCAGATTTAGGCAAGTGTAGGGGATATCCACACAACTTTATCAAAAAGTGCCTGACCACTCAACCCACCACAGCAGAACCAACAGAAGCTATGAAAAGGATTACACTGCCATACATCAGAAACATCTCAGAAACTACTAATAGACTGTTACATCCACACGGCATCACTGTAGCACACAAACCAACCAAAACCCTTCAGAACATTGTAAGTAAACCAAAAGACCCAGTAGCCCAAGAAGAAAAAACAGGAGTTATCTACAACATACAGTGTAAGGACTGTAACAGCCACTATGTAGGACAGACTGGCAGAAGACTAGCAGAACGCATCCACGAACACCAACTAGCAGTCAGAAGACATGATGAAAACTCCTTAATCTCACAACACATGGACAGACTTAACCATACTTTCAACTGGGAAACTGTGAGCATATTAGACCAGGCCAAATCCAAAAATGCTAGAGAATTCCTGGAAGCTTGGTACTCAGACAAAGCAGCCATCAACAGACACATAGAGGTTAACAACATTTACATACCATTCATAAGAGACAATAGAATAGCCAGAAGACCAGAACACCCCTGGGCCAGCAATCAACAACAAGATATGCATAGATTAACAGCAAGATTAGCAGCAGAGGAGCAATCAAACAACACAATAGACCTTAATCAAGGAACTATTAACTCAGTCAATCACCCAAACAGCACACAACAGCCCAATCAAGGAACTACCAAGGAGAGTACAAGACTCCCACCAACACAGGCAGGACAAGCCAGGGTATATAAACAGACAGCAAGTTCCACTCCCTTTTCGCACTGAAGATGTTGCCTAGCCTGGCAATGAAACGTCTGCATGAAAACAACAAGGCTCAGAGAGCACCAAAGACTCCCCAGTTCAACCCTGAGCTACAAATATTCTCTTTGTAGGCGAGTGCTTGGAATGGTACATTTGGGCACTTGTTAAGTTGTCTGGCTAACAAATCACTGCCACAGTGATGCTCCAAGCCTGTGACAGGTTTAACATTCTTCTAAAGCAGTACTAAACCTGTGCCCAGAAATAGCCTAGCTGAAAAGCCACAAATGCTGCAAGGTAATGTCCACACTGGCAGCATGTCCAGTTCTTTCCTTATGGCCAGAGTACTTGGGAATAGCTTGTGGATGGCCATGGATCTAGAACAGAGTAGGCAAAATGGCATCAACCTTCTCAACAAAGTTATAAGAACAATAAAAAGTACAATCATGCAAAACTCCTTGTTTGCCAAAACTCTAATGCATCCAACAGTGACAGAACAAGCAACACACAGCTGGCAGAACCTTGCTCTCTTTCCCAGTTTAAATCAACTGTCTATGCAACATGGGACTAGTGTTCTCTCAAGAGAAAGCCAGTTTTATATTTTTAAACACTTTCAAAATATCACTAAACCCATGTTTACAGAAAGCCCATATAAGACCAGACAAGCACTTGAGAAAATGCCAGTCAGGCATTACAGTGGCAGATGACTGCAGAAGCCAGGTGTCTGGTCCCTCCTGCATGCAAGCCTAAATGGATACTATGGGCAGTTCACAGCAGCTGGAGGGAATAGGAGTTTCTACAGAAGCCTAAAAAAGCCAAAGGAGCTGGGAAGATTACACCACTGACTGCCACAGTAACCAAGTGATGGTTAAAGCATGGAAGAAGGAGATATCTTCCTTTAAAGCCAGAGCAGCTGAAGATGACTTCACGCTGTCTCAATGTGGTTCGAGGATGAGATGAAGGCAACATCATAAGATGGCGTAAAAAACCATGTTCCTGCCATGGTTAGAGTTTGTGTGAGGATGAGCCTGAAAGACTCTGTCTTTAATTGAAAGTCATCAGTTAAATATCATTTTAAGAAGTACTGTATCTTTATGTTCAGTATATCGATGTAGTTATGTTTCAGACTGGATCAAAAAGATGAAACAAATCTTCACTGTGTTTCTGATAATCAAAGGTAACTGATTTTGTGATTGATGCATTCTTCACAGATAGTGTGAGATTAAGCAGTCCTATGTAAGCACAAATCCTCAGAGATCTGTTACCTATGCAAAGCAAGATATATCATTCCATAGCAGCTGATGTGGCATAAAACCAAAATTATTGATTTTTCCTAATTCTTAACTGTGTTGAATTGTAGCCCCAGTTTAAACAAATCAGTCATCCACAGATGTATTACTTGTAACAAGTAACAGGATTGTTTTACCAGCCTACAGGGAACTCATTTCCCAATGGGATAGGGGGACTGGCTTCCATGCTGGCCTTTAAAAACACAACTGTTTGAATCAGCTTTTAACAATGTCTAGTTGGGCAATGTAAAATTTAATTTGATTGTGGGATCTTTTAAAATTTTATCTGTTATTATTTATTTGAAATCTAAATAAGCAATAATAAAGGTGGTTTAGAAAATTAATAAATAAAAAGAAAATCAAGGCAATGAATATTTGTATCAGTATTATTATCAATAGATTGCTTGAATGGGCTCTAAGAGCAAGTCATGATTATATTTATGAAAGCTAAAATAATTGAGTTAGAGAATCTTATGGTTGTTGTGGGTTTTCCGGGCTGTGTGGATTAGAGAATCTTGCCAATTTCTCAAAAAAGATCTGGTGAGGTATTGCTCACACATTGCTTGCTAACACCCAAATCTCTGAATTGGCTTTTTCTTGGCTTAGATTTGAAACATATATGGCAAAAAAAATGCTTATGTAATTATTAGTCATAAAATCCAATGGATGGGAGGAAATTAAATAAGATTGGCAAGAAGAATTCAACATTTTATACAAATGAAATCAGTACAGTCAATCATTTTATTTCCAAAGCCCTTGAACTTATGCATAAATAAACAGCAAGATTAAGGGAATATGTTAAAATTAGAGATTCTTGAGGAATACTGTAAGTAATTGTATGAAAATCATGGGTGGCACAATGACTGAGTTTTGTGCTCATATCCACATTCTCTTCCTCATGTGTTCTGACCCACTTCCTGTTTCTCATTCATCAAAACCAAGTAATCTATAGATCAAACAATAAATCATAAAATGATATATATCTTCATGTTCTCTCTATACTGGAATGAGGATGAAATTGAAGTATGTGAGAAGAAGAAGAAAAGATACAAGTGTGGAATTAGTTCACATAGTAATTCTAAAACATTAAGATCCAATATAAGCTAATAGTACTTATAGACAAAAATATGATTTATTATTTGCTTTTCTGCAGCACTGTTCAAATAACATTAATTTTCTTAATAAAATAAGGAATCATGATGGGAAGGAAGAAAGGATACATGACATACTGGAACCTGCCATGCCACCATCTGTCTCATGTGCAAACCAGCCCCGACTGCATTTAATATTCATTATCAAGTCTGGGGCTACTAGAATGCCTTCAGCTCAGTCTGAGCCAGCAAAGTCCAAGTGAGACCAGAGAATATGAACCAATTAGCATTCATTCTCCCCACTTGCTAATCTAGCTCTTAATTCATACTACCAGCACTCCATGAGTTCATAAATAGTGAGAAAAACAAAAGTGTAAACAGAGCAAAAAGTGTCAAGCATCTCCCCGCTTTGATACACATACAGTCCAAAAAATTGTTACCATGAAAAAAAAATCTGTTGGTTTGCAAAGCATTCACCAAGATAGTCTGCTTTTTCGCTGTCAGGAGTATCATCCAGACACAGTTGAAATAGCCTCCCACCACCATGAAAAGTCCATTACATTTCTTATAAAAGTATATTAGATATACAGCATAGAAAGAGTGTAATTTCTGTATTTTATGAGATAAAGTTTAATCGATTCAACTACCAAAAACTCTACAAATATCACAGTGAGAGACACCATTTGTTACATCAAGAGAAGCCTCTGTAGATAGAACTCTTCAAGCACTTTGAAATTACATATTCCTCTAATGTAGGGTTCGGGGTTTCTTTCTTTGTTTTCTTCTCTATATAAATCAGCCTAACCTAACCTGATGTCCTTTAGATGTGTTAGTCTTTCCCATAATTCCCATAATCTCCAGCCATATAGAAGAAAAGAGAATATCCACTGCGTTCTAAGGAGGAATAGGGGAATATGTCAATTTCTGTTTGTTTGTTTGTTTGTTTGTTTGTTTAATGTATATGGCTGCCTATTTCACAACTGTGACTGGGCAGTGTACAAAGATTAACCCTGTTTTACCTCTTTATACTTTTATTTTCAAATTTAGGTTTCTGTCATCCATTTCATCATGGGGTCATAATCTTATTTGATTAAAAGATAGTTACATAAAGATTTGTACACATTTGTGCACATTTTAATAGTTTTTCTTAATATGCACAACTTATGCCATCAATTTTCCAAATATAATGCATTTTTTGTGCATTCTAATGCACACTTTTACTCAATAGATGCACTTAATATGGAGAAATACATCACCAAATTTCAAAAATTCAAATTTCAAAGTCTATCTGTATTTTGGTTCATGTATTATTTCAAGAAATGCAAATGAGATAGAGTTACATTAAAATCAAAAACAAATAAATGTATTGTTCTATCCCTAGTTTTGAGCTGACCAAAACAGACCAAGTTGATTATCATGATATATTCTTAATACCTATGGATGCTATTATCTTAGTTACATTCAGCCAGTTCCTGCATACACAAGATTATTTCACATGACATGGCTCTAGTATGAAATAATATTTACAGATACGCTGCTTGAATTTAAAAAAATTAAATTGAATTTTTTTAAAAAAAGGATTTGCATGAGAAACCACATGAAGAAAATGGTCACATTATTAATAAGTAAGCAACCAATCAATCCAAGTTCACTACTCTTCTTTGCACAGCTCAGAACTAGACAGAAAGATGATGATGATATTTTTATCCCACCTTTTTAATATATATTTTGGTCAACTCAAGGCAGCAAACATACCTAATACTCCTGTCTCCTATTTTCACCCTGTGAGGTGGGCTAGGCTGAGAGAACGTGCTTGGCCCAAAGTCACCCAGCCAGCTTTCATGCCTAAGGGAGGCCTAGAACTCACAGTCACCTGGTTTCTAGGCCAGCACCTTCACCACTACACCTCCCTCCCTCCCTCCCCCTCTCTCTCTTGTAGATAGATGTTTTATTTATTTTTTTGTGAGCCGCCCAGACTTTGGTACAAGATGGGTGGCTATATAAATGTTTTAAATAAATACATTTATATTTATATTTATATTTATATTTATATTTATATTTATATTTATATTTATATTTATATTTATATTTATATTTATATTTATATTTATATTTATATTTATATTTATATTTATATAGCACAGCTTTCCAGACCACTTTAGTGTGTCGTAACACACAGTCTGGTGTGTCGCCACACAACCTGGAAGCAGCAGCGGGGGTGTGTATGGCAGCGGCGGCAGCAGTGCGCCATCAGCGCTTCCGTGTTTTAACGGAGGCCGCCACCGCTGCTGCCGCCACCATACCTAATACTCCTTCCTCCTCCTGTTTTCCCCACAACAACAAGCCTGTGAGGTAGAATATAATCACTACTAGATCAACAGTTGACTCACTTTATAAACTTACATTAGAAGTCACACCTTTTAAAAAAGGAGAATTAATTGAAATGACTACTTTTTAAAAAAGAATACAGATCTTCTCTTAATAGTATAATCCAGCCTTTCTCAATATTTTGACCCTGGAGGAACCCTTGAAATATTTTTCAGGCCTTGGGGAACCGCTGCACATTCAGGCTCCAATATAGGCCACAAGTTACAAAATTATTATATCTGTTTCATGTGTAAGCCTGTATATATGCATTAACAGTGTTCTTAATCTAAAAATAAATAATGAAACTTACCTCTTTAAGGTGAAGTTGCTTGAATTTGAAATAATTTTTTAAATAAATTGTGATCTTCCAGGGAACCCCTAGTGACCTCTCGTGGAACCCTAGGATTCCACGGAACCCTGGTTGAGAAACCCTGGTATAATCAAATCTTTAGCAATAATTTTCTTGCTCAGAGGACAGAAACACATTTCATTTCATTTCATTTCATTTCTTATTTATTTATTTATTTATTTTTCAAATTTATCACTGCCTATCTCCCCCAATGGGAGCATTAGCAGCTAGAATGTGTATTTCCCAGCACTGAGAATGTATATTTCTTTGCTTCATCTCAGCAAGGTTTAGGAAAACCTTTAGCACAACGTAACACTACTCTGATAAGACACAATTTGCATCTCTGTTCACTCCACCCAATAATGTACAAAGATTACTTCAAAATAAGCCACTTTTTTTCCTTACATCCCCTTCTCCCTTACTGATTCACTTGATGAAGGTTCTTGAAACTCAAAAGCTTGTAATGGTTTATGCTATTTCACTTGGATTTAGAAAGGTACTGACACTATGAAGGCAAGCTTCTCAGTCTTTACAGTAACAAAGCCTTAGCAAAACACTTGATGTGTCTGGTTCCACTTGAGGTGAATTAGATCAAATGCACAGGAAAACTTTATCTAAAAGAAAGCATTTGTTAAGCTATACTTACAGTTTTCTCTATCGTTTGTCAAAAGCGTATAGTCACAATATCACAGCAGATATTAGAGGCCTCAGATAATTCTATAGAACTGATGCAGTGAACCTGATCATTGTTAGCAACAAACAGTGATCACTACGTATCTGCTATATGGCTAGGTATTTCAGTAGGTAAGGGTTGCACCACATTCTGGACCTAGTAGCATTTGATCAGTTTTGCCTTTTTTCTAGTCATTCTTTCCATCAGACCAAACAGTTATAGTTGACTACTCATTAAATCTTTATCTACACAGTATTTCATGAGGGGATCATCCTTTTTGTCATCCATTATTTCAAAAATATGTGTAAGGCTACTGGAGTGAGGGAATTTACCAGGGAAAATGGTTGATGCTGTCACCAATATGCTGATGGTGCATTACAGCAGGGGTCGGCAAACTTTTTTCCATCAGGGACCACCCCCGTTGGAAAATTTTTGTCAAGGACCGGGGGGCGGGGTTTGTGGGCGGCAGCCAATCAGCCAGATGGGGGGCGGGGTTTGTGGGCGATGACCAATCGGACAGACGGGGGCAGGGTTTGCAGGCCTGCTGCTCCGGGAACCGAGGGCATTTTTGGGGTCCCCGGAGCCTGCCCCTTCGAAGGGGCAAGCTCCGGGGACCCCGAAAATGCCCTCAGTTCCGGCAGGGAGGCAAAAGCCTCACCACATGCATGCACGCTGCAGGGCCGCTTCCCTGCGGCATGGAGATTTTCCACCCTGCCCCCTCCCGTGCCAGTCAGCTGTGCAACAGAAAAGCAGCCAGTAGCCTGTGCACGGTGAGGCTTTTGCCTCCCTGCCAAAACCGAGGGCATTTTTGGGGTCCCTGGAGCCTGCCCCTTTAAAGGGGCAAGCTCCAGGGACCCCGAAAATGGCCTCAGTTCCAGCAGGGAGTCAAAAGCCTCACCACACGCGTGCACGCTGCAGGGCCGCTTCCCTGCGGCATGGAAATTTTCCACCCCACCCCCTCCCGTGCCAGTCAGCTGTGCAACGGAGAAGCAGCCAGTAGTCTATGCGCTGTGAGGCTTTTGCCTCCCTGCCAGAACCAAAGGCATTTTCGGGGTCCCTGGAGCTTGACCCGAAAATGCCCTCGGTTCTGGCAGGGAGGTGAAGAGGCGTGCGTGCACGCTGCCACCGCTGCCGCAAAGGGAGGCCCACCTCCGCCCTTCTTTGCCATGCGCTGATAGGTGGAGGTGTTTCCCTTTCTGGGTCTCCACCAATCAGCTGCTCCGGCTCACCCTGCGGCCCACTTCCTAATGGCCCGCGGACCACCGGTTGCCAACCCCTGCATTACAGTATTCAGCTCTACATGTCTTTCTTTGGCTTCTTATCTATTGGGGGTGATAAATTGCCAAGGGGTAGCTATGTTGTTCATCAAATACATGTAGAAAGGGACTCATGGTATTTTAAAAACCAATAGGTTTATTGCCATAAGCTTTTATGGATTAGAGCCCACTTCATTAGATGTATGAAGCATAGTGACTGCAGGGGGGGAGCAAGGGGGCACAAGTGCAAAATGTACGTCACAATATTGCAATAAAAACTGCACCCTCACATCACATGCAGGTTCAAAAGGGCAAAGATGCACATTTCATAATGTTGGTGTCATCATGGTTAGGAACGGATGCTGGTGACATTAAATATTAACCTGCATTGGTATACAATCACACAGAGAAATATGGGGAAAATAGTCAAACTCTTCCTTTGACCATTAATTTTATATCCTGTCTTTCAAGGCTAGCCTACACCAGATTTTCTTTTCCACCTTTTCTTTTAGATTTCCGTATCCTGCCTTTATTATTTTATAACTAACTCAAGGTGGCAAACATACCTAATACTCCTTCCTCCTCCTATTTTCCCCACAACAACCACCCTGTGAGGTGAGTTGGGCTGAGAGAGAGTGACTGGCCCAAAGTCACCCAGCCAGCTTTCATGCCTAAGGCGGGACTAGGACTTATGGTCTCCTATGTCATAGTACTGATGGGAGATTTTAATTATCAGGACACCTAGCCTTCTCAGGATTTTTAATGTGTGCAGTTGGCAAGGTGAAAGAAGCCACCAGTAAATCAGCTATTCTGGATTTGACAGGAACCAATAACAATCAAGGCAATGGAAGTAGCAGAAATTTGGGGAGAAAGTGGTAATGTAATACTGGAATTCTTTATTGTAAGAGAAATTAAAGCGAGAGTAATTGAACACATATCTTGGACTTTTAAAAAGCAAACTTCAACAAACTTAAAGCCATAATACATAGGATTCCATGGCAGGAGACGCTGGAAGTATCCAGAGGCTACAGTATATTCCTGCACTGAGGGAGGGGTTACATTGAATGGCCTAAATAAACCCATCCAACTATGATATTAGGTACGTTGGCCTAAAGTCACCCAGTGAGTTTCCAAGGCTGACTCAGTATGAACTTACAGTAGGTATTTATTTATTTTACTTATTTATTTGTTCAATTTATATAGCTGCCCATCTTAAAACAGTGACTCTATCCTTGGTCCTTTTTCCAGGACCTAGACCCACTCCATCATTTCTTTTCAGAATAGTTTATTAAAAGGCTCTGTACCTTTTCTCTGTACTCTCAATTGTAAGCAGTTGTAAGGTCCTTGAACAGAACCTTCCATGAAGGAACTAGGGGGAGGCCACGCATGCCAAAGTGTATGTGCCCACCGCCAACTTTAAAAGACAATGGTGAGGGGAAAACCAGACAGCCAATCGTTAGCGCCCACTAAGAACAATCAACAACGGGAGACCTGAGCGAGATGGAGGAGGAGCTGGTCAGTGCGCTGACGACCGAAACTGACATCATTGCCAGAAAACTGACTACGGGGGGTTGGGGAATAATAAAACGGAATGGTTTGGCGGGAAAGGTTACTCAGATCTTTGAAACTGTTTTGGATTACTTGATTCCTTATTAAAACTCTATCGGCACCTGTTGCATTGAGGAGTCTTTATTGGGACACAGAGTTCAAAGCCTCACAGCAGTTCTCTTTCCCAAATAATCATATGGTTATTCCCTCGTATGGTAATTCCACCATTTTTTGGACACTGTCGGGCATGGAAAATAGGAACCCTAATTTTTTCCAGCAATTCACCCTCTAACCCTCTAAGGAGGTTTTCTTTTTCTTTTTTTTTAAACCACCCCATTTGTAAATATTACCTTTGTACAAAAATGCCTTAATTGTCTGGAATGCAAATGTCATCTAATTCTATTCAGAAACATGAAAGTTACTGGTACTTTTCTAGTAACTGCATTTAGAATTTAAAAGAACCTCTATCCAAAACCTGTGCACCTATTTCTGTATTTTATACAGTTAAATCATTACAGGAAGACTTGATTTTGGCTTAAATAAAGGGATGTCTCTAAATGAGGAAGGCACAGATATTTATGAAATGGGCAACTAACATGTTTTGGCAGATTATTTAGCATACCAAAGTTTCTCAACAAAGATGGGCACAATAACATTGGCTTTATATTTATTGCTTCAGTGCCATTACTGAGATTACCTTGTGACATTGCTAATGATTTATGAACTCCCCATCAGGAAGTTCAATATACCCAACTGAAATATTGTTCTCATATGCAGTTCAAAATCTGATTTTAGTGGGGCTTCCAGTGCAATTCTATTCATGCTTACTTAGTGTAAGCCTGATTGTGTTCATCAGGGCTTATTGTCAAGTGGGCATGCACTGACTGCAACCTCTTTGCAATGGATGATGGCTAGTCAAAACTATGAATCTACTTCCACCTTGCTTGCCCATGCATCTTCTTGCTGTCAAGGTTTATCTCACTAGTATGTTAACTTTACAAACCATTTATTCATTGGACTGGCAACACTCAGTGAAGATTTGTCGGACTAGGGAAGAAAAATTGCATTTCAGCTGTTACATGGGTTTTCTTCATATAAATAAAACTTTTAAATTGCTGACATTGGGGGAAAGACTTCACAAAAAAGGGTTTATGTTGGTTTTAGATTAACGATACAGAACCTCCCCCGCCCACCCCAAATTCTATCAATCCTTCTAAATTCCACCCACCCATCTTGGCCATGTCACTCTACCTGCCTTCTACTCTGTGCTTTAAAATTGTCAGCTTTTAAACAAGTAAAGTGAGGAATAAAATAGGATCAGAAATTTGCAAACTGAACCAGTAACCAGGTGTCCCAAAGGAATCTCTGAGATGGTGAGCACCCTGGTAACAGGCCCAAAGGAAGAAGATCTCTGCCCCAATTCCAGTTCAAATGTAACAAACATATCCTACCCTATCCCATGTTCTTGTCTTGGTCAGAAGGATGATAACCAGTTTAGGGTGCATCTGATAGCCATCTTCACTGAATGATAAATTCCTTCCTTCAAAGGTGACATTAATCAGGTATCTAAAAAAGAAAGAAGGAAAATTTGTGAATAAAATTAGGATGCATAGTGTGTCCACTAAGAAAAATAGTAAGACTCTCAGTAGGCTGTAAAAGCTGGATAGTTAAAACAAAACATTGAACACAGTCATCTGGAATAGTCAGCAAATCAACTAAAAGTTGAAGTGAGGGAAAGAAGGAAGGAAAAACAGAGAGAATACTGTACATAGAACATTTTTTTTAATTTAAAAGAAGCTAAGTATTTCCTTTGATTACTAAAGCAAACCTTGCTCTACTAAATGAACAACTCTAGCACAAATTATTTGTTTGTTTGTTTGTTCGTTTGTTTAACTTATACGACTGCCCATCTCCCCCAACGGGGAACTCTGGGCGGTTTACAATAAAACTGATTAAAATAGAATATAAGAATATAAAAACACAACCAAATAATACAATAAATAAATTGTAAAATCCAAATGGCCAGATAGCTTAATAAAAAGAAGGACATTATGAAATTAACCACCCCCATGAGGAACTATTATTTCCTCCTTCCCATGCCAGGCGGCAGAACCAGGTCTTCAGTTCTTTCCTAAAGGTCAGGAGGGAGGGGATCTGCCTCAACTCTGGGGGCAAGGTGTTCCAGAGTGCTGATGCCACCACAGAGAAGGCCCGCCTTCTAGACCCCACCAGATGACACTCTCTTATTGATGGGGTTCGTAGCAGGCCCTCTCTGAATGATCGGGTGGGTCAGGTCGATGATATGGGGATAAGACGGTCCCTCAGGTATTCTGGTCCCATGCCATGTAGGGCTTTAAAGGTGATAACCAACACCTTGAATTGTACCTGGAAGCAAACCGGCACCCAATGCAGCTCGCGGAGTAAAGGTGTTATATGCGCTGAACTTGGCGCACCTAGAACTGCTCGCGCGGCCGCACTCTGCACCAGCTGTAGCTTCCGGATAGTCTTCAAGGGTAGCCCCATGTAAAGCGCATTGCAATAGTCTACATGGGAGATGACGAGAGCATGAGTGACTGTTCGGAGAGCATCTCGATCCAGGAATGGGTGTAAATGGCGCACCAGCCGAAGCTGTGCAAAAGCCCTCCTAGCCATGACCGTCACCTGCTCTTCGAGCAGGAGTCGTGAGTCTAGAAGGACCCCCAAGTTCCGCACCGGCTCCGAATGGGGCAGTGCTACCCCATCGAGAACCAAAGATGATAATTTCCCAGAAGACGCTAAGCCATCAATCCACAGCCATTCGGTCTTGCCAGGGTTCAACTGAAGCCTGTTGTTCCCCATCCAGGCCCTCACAGCCCCCAGGCACTGAGACAGGGTGGTTACTGCATCACTTACTTCACCTGGGATGGAGATATACAATTGAGTATCATCAGCATATTGATGATACCTCATCCCATGGTGTCGGATGACCTCATCCAGTGGTTTCATGTAGATGTTGAATAGGAGAGGAGAGAGAACCGAACCCTGCGGCACCCGATATAAGAGCGGTCGCGGGCTGGATCTCTCCTCCCCTATCACCACCGACTGGGAACGGCCCCGGAGGAAGGAGGTGAACCAGCGCAAAACTACGCCTCCCACCCCCAACTCCCTAAGCCGACCCAAAAGGATACCATGGTTGATGGTATTGAAAGCCGCTGAAAGATCCAAGAGAGCCAGGATGGATGCACTACCTCCATCCCGCTCCTGCCAGAGATCATCCATAAGCGCGACCAATGCAGTCTCCATCCCATATCCCGGCCTGAAAACTGACTGAAAAGGGTCTAGATAATCCGCTTCATCCAGGGTCCTCTGAAGTTGCAACGCCACCACTTTCTCAACCACCTTCCCCAAAAAGGGAAGGTGGGAGACTGGACGAAAATTGTCCAGAATGGTGGGGTCCAGGGATGGCTTCTTGAGGAGGGGGTGCACCAATGCCTCCTTGAAGGCAGTTGGAAACACTCACCCACACGTCACCTCCCTAGCCGATTTTACCAGCCAGGAAGGGCAGGGATCTAAATAGCATGTGGTGGAATTAACAATTCGGAGGATCCTGTCCACTTCCTTAGGTCCAACAGGATCAAATCGTTCCCAGATAATAAGGCCAGGCCGCTCTCCCGGCATCTCCCCAGACTGCATTTCACGCATGGAGTCCAACTTAGACCGAATCAGAGCGATTTTATCCTGCAGATGCTCGGAAAATTCTTCCGCACGGCCCTGCAGGTGGGTCACCGACTCCACCCTACCCAAGAGAGATCGTGTAATCTTGAACAGGGCCGTCGGACGGCATTCTGCGGATGCAATAAGAGCGGAGAAATATTCAGGTTTCGCCGCTCTTACCACCACAAGGTAGGCCTTAATAGCGGCTCTAGATTGTGTTTGGTCCGATTCCGCCTTCGTCTTTCTCCAGCGGTGCTCTAGGTATATCTTCACCCTCTTCAAGACCCTCAACTCCTCCATAAACCACGGGGAGTGACGGGTCGAATGGGGCTGGAGAGGTCGCATTGGCGCGGTCCTGTCCAAGGCCCCGGCTGCCTCCCTATTCCAGGCTGCGGCCAGTGCCTCCGCTGGACCGTGCAGCAGATCATCGGGTATTACCCCCAGCTCCCTCTGAAACCTCATTGGGTCCATAAGTCACCAGGGGTGGACCAATCGAATAGGTCCTGCCTCCCTGTGAAGTGGGGCGGCATAAGAGAACCTTAGGGATATCAGGACGTGATCTGACCATGACAACGGGGATAGTTCTAACTTTCCCCTCAGGTCACTTTGCCATTGCTCTGACAAGAAAACCAAATCCGGGGTGAGTCCACTGTCACGAAATTAACTTCTCAATTTAATATAAACTTTTCAACTTACCTCTGGCAGCTAGCCAACAGTGACTGGAATTTGTTTGATCCAGTTCCAAAGAATGTGTGTACGTGATTGGACCATCAGGCATGCCTGCCTATTATGCATATGTAATCAAGCTTCTCTTCATGTTTTATGGGTAGTTAGTGGTTGGATTGCACACATAGTGATGTCACTAAGGGGCAGAACATCGAGTTGCATAAAAGAGAAGCCGTTTGTGAAATTTTCTGTCTTTCAATCCTCCATTTTGTAAGAGGTTGATTTGAGGCTTGATCAAGTAAATTAATCTGTCAACTGATTCTCTTACGTTCTATTTTATTTTGCTTAGGTAAGAAAATTTTCCCAACAGAAAGCGTCAGGGCAGCCATGGTACAATAGGGAGGGGGGAAATGGTCTGTATCAGTGTCAAAGAAGAGAACATGGGAAAGGGATTGAAGGCTTCTATGTGTGCAAACAACTAGGAAGGCAAAGGAAAAGAATGGGGACTAGTGGGGAGGGAACAATCCCTACAAGGAGAAAGCAAGCACTGATAGACCCAGCTGCACAGAGGCCAGCCACCGATGCTCGCCTTCCTTGCAAGAAGCAAGGGAATGATCAGTCAGGTCCTGCAGGGGCCGCAGTCCAGATGGAGCACCAACCAGGCCCTGTTGCCAAATCACCGTAGTTTGGACTGGAATTTGTTAAGCTGGCTTCAGGAACAGCTGGGAGCAGCACAGGAGACAAGCAGTTTAGACTGCAGTGTGAAATTGTCCAAAGAGTTGGAATTTTTCATTCCCTCATTGTCTATTTATCTATAAAAGTAGTGAAAAGTTGAACTTTGAAGACAGAATACTGGGTGCTATTTACCAAGCACCCTGAGGTTGTGATATTGGAAAAGTGTGAAGATTCTAAAAGCCAGATGAAGCATTAATAGAATTCATTCCTCCTTTAATTGATAATTAAAGGTGATAATTAATTGATAATTTGATAATTGAGAAATTATCAAATTCACAGATTTTCTAAAACATCATTTCCTAAAAAACATCATTTCCTAAATAGACGATGATGTGTACAGAACTCAGTCCATTATATCTTATAACTATCAGGCCATTATTTGTCTGCTGACCAACGGCCAGTGCAAATATTTTTCCACTGGCTCTTCCTTATTCTGCAGTGCCTTGATCAGAACTGGCATTAATTAGTAGATAATGATCATGATTTTGATTTAGGGGGTATATACTGAGCTCTCTAAGAGCAGCTTCACATTCCACTGATAGGATGTAATCTCTCAATTTGGAATGCTAATGTTTCAGAAAGCAAATGAATTCCTTCATTCTTTGGAAAATATGTACATACCAAATATTTAAACACATTCCTCATTGGAATGTTACCTTGTTTTCTTCAACAAGCTTACCATCATGATCACTATACAGAAAGCATCAGAAAAAACATGTACCTACAAATTCATTTCTTCTCAATTAGAAATAGCAGTCTGAGGTTTAAAAGAAAATAAAACCAGTAAAGCACAATTCCTCTTGAATAAAGTCAGTTAAGAGAAAAGTCATGTTCAACTCTATCACAGACTTCAGTTCTCCATCATTGCTAATTTGCCATATTAACTAGGTGGCTCTGTTCAGCACAATTGTACTGAGATAACTTCAGGGAGTATTTAAAAAACAGATACTGAAGGAATGTACAATAGGCTGCATAGGGAGCAACAGGGAAAGTATGATTTTTCACAAGTAGTTCAATAAAGTATTGAAAGCAAGGATGTATCTAGCATTCTTTCATGAGGGATCAGAGAGAAAATAAATATGTATGACACAATGATGGGCAATAGAAAATGGTAAAAACAAGAAATCTGAAGCACAGGCCACACACTGGCCACAATCTGGATTAATATTTGCTCCATGATATCACTTGAGCGGCCTCTGACATAACAGTCAGAACAGTCTAGAAAACCGGTGATTTATGAACAAATGCACTGGTGGGCATGCACAAGGGGGTGCACGCACACAAAGAGACCCTGAACTGCTATCCCTCCATGCTGTAGCCTGGGTGGGTGGGGACGACGAAAGAACTGGGAAAGAATCCCAGTTCCTGAACTCAGACAGAAGGCATATGAAGTTAGAAGACATGTGTGCAGTAGGTGGTAAATGTGGGTGAATAATGTTAGGAGGATGAAGTCACAAGCTGTAGGTTGGAAGTATGTCTATGAAGGTTCTCAGTCATCCAGGTGGAATTGTCTGTAGCTTGAATCATGTCAACTGGATTTCTATTTTCTCAGTGGAAACGTTTCGCTCCTTATCCAAGGAGCTTCTTCAGTCTGAGCAAAGTTAGTAAGGGAATCCTTAAATAGTAGGTTGGAAGGGTTGGTTAAGGGCTTTAATGACTTCCTTACTTTTTATAGTTGTTAGTAACAGATATCCAATAATATCAGGGTTTTGAAACTTGCTGATTTGGAGAGTATGATCAGGGATTCTTTTAAGAATTAGCAAGAATAGAGGACAAGATGTTTTTTTAACCCCACCAACCCCAACTTTTTCTTACTACAGCCTATGTCAATGTAATTTTTTTCTGCCTAGTATTTTGTCCATTGAAGTCAATGGCTCACCCAACGTGACTGTATGAGATACTTAAAATGTTGAAATAACTATTATGAAATATTTAATTTACCTGCCTATTTTAAATATTGAATGATACTTGGATAGATTCCCTGGGCAACTGCACCCATTGCCTTCCTTTAAACGAAACTCTCGCTGCAAAAATAAAAGCCATATTTTCCTTGATATTATTTCAACAAATGCTAAATAAAGGTCCTTGTTTTGTCTTATTTTTGCTCTCCACCTAGGGGCTTTCAAAATACTTTCCAGAAGTATTTAATACTAGGGATTTGTTGACATGACCTAATTTTTTCATTTTTAAAAACCTTACTTCAAAATACCATTTAGAAACATTAAGAATCACAGACAACCAAGTCTATATTGAGCTACCATCTTTTCACAATCCTAGGATTTTTTTATATAATACAACTGCATAGTTTTATTTTTTAATTATTATGTTTCAGCAGCAGACCAATGGAAGCCTCTATAATAGATATAAAAAAGGGTAAATATACCTCGAAGTTAAACTCCTCTCTTGGTGGTGGTGTAAAAACATTCATGAACAGTTTGGGAGTGATATGATATCTATGATATCTTTTCCATTTCCCATTCAACTGGTGATTGCCCATTCAAGTACCACCCATGCCCAACCTTGCTTAACTTCTAAATTATATGAGATTAGCAGGTGCTACCACTCCTGTATTAGATGTAATAGATCTTATACTGCCCACCATCTGAAAAGAATATTCCTGTAAACACTTTGAGCCAATTTCATAGAATCATAGAGTTGGAAGGGATCACAGAACTCATTTAGTTCAATCCCCTACTTAGGGCAGAGGGCTATCCATTAGCGAAGGGGAAGGTACCATTCCACGAGACCCTCTGCTCCACTGGTTCACAGCCCCTACGGTCAGGACAATTGTTTTAATGTCTAACCTGAATTTACTTTCCCATAGTTTCCACCCATTCTGGTACCCAGAACTGGACATTGTATTCCAAGTGGGGCCTAACCAAGGCAGAGTAGTGTGGGGCAATTACATCCCAGGATCTGGACGCCAAGTTAATACCTGAACCTATTAATACCTCCCAAAATAGCATATACAGTACCTTTTTAAAAGGTGCATCACACTGTTGGCTTATATTCAACCTGTGATTTATAGGACCAGAACTCCCAGTTTCACATGCCAGGTCTCCCCCATCCTATACTTCTTTCATTTTTTTTCCTTCTCAGATGCAGGACTTTATATTTTCTTGTTAAATTTCATTTGCTGAGACCTTTTTGAATATTTTCTCTCTCTTCTAAACGGGGTGGAACTAGGGTCTGTGTCACCCGGGGCAAACATGGATTCTGCCCCCCTCCCATGGGTTATTTTGTCATTTTGGCAAACACACCCCGGGCGTCATTTTGGCGCCCCCCCCAGCGTGGCGCCCGGGGCACATGCCCCGCTTACCCCCCCCCCCTAGTTTCAGTCCTGCTTCTAAAGTGTTAGCCACTCCTCTTAGCTTTACCTTATTTGCAAATTTGATAATCATCCTCTCAGTCCTTTCATTCTGGTCATTAATAAAAATACTGAACAGGGCAATCTAATCCATTTAACAATTGTATCTTGTAGCCATATTTTGACATTATATTAATGAGGATATCATGAGAGACTCCGCTGAATGTTTTGATATAGTGTATAAATATATTTTCCATGATCATGGCATACAATATGCACTATCATGAGGTGGCTCCATCAACTATTTTTTGTTTTCATCATAGACTTCCCTCATAGGCCACAGAAACAGAGGATATATGATTGTCATTTTCTTCATTCTCCATCATTCCATTTTGTAGAAATGGAAAACAAATCTTGGTTGTGCCTACCAAATGTTTAACTAGTAACTAGCAGGTACAATAGCTCTCTTCGCACACGCACACACCCCTTCTAATGTATTGCCTGCATTGTGATGAACCATTTCACAGAATCTTATTAATGTCACCCCCAGCAGATAGAGCGGGATGGTTCTTTTCCTTCCTATTCTGTATAGGACCAGTATTGGGACTAGATGCACCTTTGATCTGACTGTATAAGACAGATACTTACTATACTCTGGCTATTGTATGAATGTTCTTGACATACTGTGCAACAGTAATGTGAAAGGATAACATGATAACATTACTCTGAAAACATTCCCCAATTACTGAAGAAATAGCATATAGGATCTACAAATCAGCAGATAATTTATATATGTAGAGAGCTATATAGGCAATAGCTAAAAAGTCAAATGGCTTGGACTGATTATTTTAACCATAGAGGTTTAAATGAGATTGGCTACAGAAAACAGTTACTGTATAACAGTTTAAATGGATTGATCATATAATGAAGTTAATTTGGGGAAAAAACACTTTCAAACAAGCTATCATGGCTTTCATTGTCTCAGATACTGACCTGGATTCTGAATTCAGAAGTATTCTTGAATAATATTGGTTAGGTAATTTAAAAAATGCCCCCGTTCAGCAGTAGAGGGGTCCCTCCCTCCTTGCCATTAGTGTTTTGCCACTAGCAGTCAGCAGGAGTAGCCATTCTAAAAACCATATGCTTATTTCCACATTAGCTATAACAAGCAATTAAAAATAAATAAATATTCTGACTTTCACTTCCGGGTTCTGGTCGGAGCACAGCGAAGAACTGGGGCTCCTTAGCCTCGATTCCACGGCTAAGCTGTTTGCAGCGATTTGGGAGAAGAAATCGCTGGAAAAATCACACTCGAAGAGAGTGTGATCGGAAGATTAACCACAAAGGGTCTCTGAAGTAAATGCCCTCCCCCGACTCCTGTAATTTCCACTGCGGGAGGAGGGAGATGGAGCAATGAAAGGAGACTGGGAAAAAAAACGGGGCTCTGCAGCAGCCGTGATTCTAACAGATAAGTAGCTGGCCCGACCAGGCTTTTAGTCACTTTTTTTTTACTTTTAAACATTATTATTTTTTTATTAAGTGCTAAGATTTGTATCTGGACTTGATTTATATTTGCTGGTGCTATATTTTTTTCTTGTTAATGGAAGAATAAACGGTGGGAAGAGAAGCTAAGTGGCTTTGCTAGAAGTGAAAGTGACTTTTACTATTATTTCAGTTTGGTTTGAGTTTTATACTTATGGACAACTATTGGTATTTCTATTTTTGCTCTCTGGAATACTATATTAAAGCTTGGATTTAAATGGAGTGATTAATACTTTATTTTTTAAGATTTTGATGTTGGGATTACTGAACCCTATTAAAAACTCTTTTATATATACAAGTTCCTCTTTTTCTTTTTGAACTTTGAACTCTGTTTGGATTTATTTTTCTGAAAAAGTCAAGTTATTTAACGTTTAATTTGGATTATTGGATTATTATATGGAAAGTAGAGGCTTTTTTACATGTCTCTAGCAACATTTTTTCTTTTTGACTTGTGGTTGGATTGAAGAATTACAAGTGGGAAGGTGAAACCCTGGGAATATTTACTATTCTTATCTTTGATTTTGACTACAGGAGAACAAAAAGTCCTAGGCTTTTATCCTTTGAAACACTGTGGACTTTTATATATAAGGGATTATAAATGACCTAAGAGGAAAAATTTTAAAGGAGCCTAGTTCTCTCTTTCTTTTTCCTTAACCTTTTGGATATTTGTTTTTTCACCTTTTCTTTTTTCTTTTTATTATTTGTAAAAGAATTTTTAATTTTTTTTTTAATTTTTTCCCCTTTTTTAAATAATTTTTGTTATATTGTTATATGGTGCTTTTTCCCCTTTTCTCCCTTTTTTCTTCTTTTTTGCAGGGCTATGGCGTCTTTGGGAACGAGATGGGCGGAGAAGGAGAAGAAGAAGGAGACTGGAGGACCACCTATTGATTCTGCTACACCTGCTACATCTGCCTCAGAAGCTTTATTACCAGAAATGAAAAAGATATTAGAAGCTGTTGCAACACTAAATAAGAAAATGGATGATCAGAATACAGCAATAAATAAGAAAATGGATGATCAGAATACAGCAATAAATAAGAAAATGGATGACCAGAATACAGCAATAAATAAGAAAATGGATGACTCCACGAAGCAGATGGAAGATCAGATTACAGCATTAGACAAAAAAATGGACGATATGAAGAAAGAAATAACCCGAGAGATTAAGCAAGATTTTAAAAAAGAAATTCAA
This sequence comes from Charina bottae, assembly GCA_023362775.1. Lineage (NCBI taxonomy): Eukaryota > Metazoa > Chordata > Lepidosauria > Squamata > Charinaidae > Charina > Charina bottae. Next base: position 36,446,386 of record JALMGJ010000006.1, on the reverse strand, counting down.
ACAGTTAAGGAAGTGGTCAATTCTCTGTCAGGAGAACTTAAAGATACGCAAAGCCAGATGCAAAAATTAGAAGATAAATCAGAATATGCTATTAAAGAGATTGAACATAATCTAGATATCACAGCTTTAGCAGAAATGAGAGAGAAGGAGCACATCTTGAGATTTAGAGCAATTCCAGAACAAGTAGATGAAAATGTGAGAGAAAGGATGACTTTTGAATTAGCTAAATTTTTGGAGACAAGAGAACAAGATTTAGATTTGGAGATAGACAAGATATTCAGAGTAAACTCACGTTATGCTAAGGAAAGAAAAGTCCCTAGAGACATATTGATATATTTTGTAAGAAAAGTGACAAAAGAGCAAATCTTAAGGAAGCATTATAATACTAGATTAAATATAGAAGGGAAGGAAATAATTGTATTAAAAGAAATTCCCTTGAGAATAATTAGGAAAAGAAAAGACTATTCTTTCCTTACAGACAAATTAAGGCAACATAGTATTTCATTCAGATGGGAAAAATTGGAAGGCGTATCGTTTGAGTTTAAAGGACAGAGATTCAAAATAACTTCCATTTTAAAAGCAAAAGCTTTTTTAGAGAAATACAAGAAAGAAATGGGTTTACCAGAAGGAGAATTGACAAAAGGAGGAGAAACATCGAAAGACAAAGAGAAGACTGAAGATCTATCTGAGAAAGGAGCTACAGGTGTGGACTTAACAAAGGGATTTTAAAGAATAAAACACCAATGGAACTTAAATATCTGACATGGAATATTAATGGAGCCAATGCTCCACAAAAAAGAAGAAAGATATTTCATTTTTTGAAAAAACAGAAATTGGACATAAGTTGTTTACAAGAGACTCATATTTGTAAAAAAGATACTAAATATTTGATTCAAAAACAGCTTGGAGAAGAATTTATTTCGGCTGGATATAAAAAAACTAAAGGGGTAGTCTTATATGTACAACCAAAGTTAAACCCAAAATTGATATTAGCTGATGAAGAGGGTCGATACATTGTAGTAGAAATTAACATACAAGGAACTAAAACACTGATAGTTGGACTTTATGCACCGAATATGGATAAAGGAGTATTTTATAAAAACCTGATGGATAAACTTTTGGACTTAACTTATGACAATTGGTGTTTCATGGGGGATTGGAATGGGGTAATTTACCCCAGATTGGATAGACAGTCACAAAAAGAAGTGAAGCAAACACAGGGAAAATTGCCACAAACATTCTTCGACTTGAAAGAGATGTTGGATTTACAAGACATTTGGAGATGTATGAATGGGACTTCCAGAGAATTTACATATTATTCAGAGAGATTTAAATCACATTCTAGAATAGATATGATTTTGATATCTAAAAATTTGATGATGGATATTAACAAAGTTGATATATTACCTAAGACTTTATCAGATCATAATCCAGTAATGTTGACTCTTAAAGGGAAACGGAATGTATTTAGATGGAGATTGAATGAGTCACTACTACGGAATAATGATGTAGTTGATGTATGCAAAAAAAAATTAAGAGAATATTTTCAATTTAATTTGAACAAAGGGACTAATATTCAAACTGTATGGGAAGCCAGTAAAGCATATATGAGGGGTTATTTTATTCAATACAATGCTCAAATGAGGAAGAAAAAACAAAAAAGAATTCAATTGATTTTAGATGAAATTAAAAGTAAAGAGTTAGATTTGAGAGATAAACCAATGGATGACACTTTGCTCACTCAAATTAAATTTCTACAAAAGCAAATATCAATGATATTAACTCAAGAGATAGAGACTCAAATGAAATTTACAAAACAAAAATATTTTGAATATGCAAATAAACCAGGTAGATGGCTGGCTTATAAATTGAGGAAACAAAGACAAAAGAATTTGATTACTAATATTCAACATGAAGGAAAAACTCTGGTGAATAATATGGACATTCAAAAAACCTTTCATGACTATTATTCTAAATTATATAAAAAACAAGATGTCAACTTGGATGAGATTGAAGAATATTTGAATAAACAAAAACTAACTGTTCTTAATGACCAACAAAGATTGATATTAAATAATGTTATAACAAAAGAAGAATTGATAAAAGCTTTTAAGAAAATTAGTAGTGGAAAAGCTCCTGGACCGGATGGATTGTCAGCAGCCTACTATAAATGTTTTGAAGAGGATTTATGTCTACCTTTGCAGAAGACTATGAATTCTATTTTGGAAACAGGAATTATGCCTGAAACTTGGAAAGAAGCACATATAACATTGATACCCAAAGAACAACAGGATTTAACATTAACTAAAAATTACAGACCAATATCTTTATTGAATAATGACTATAAGATATTTACAACGATATTAGCAGAAAGAATGAAGAATATACTTAAGGATTTTATTCATCAAGACCAAACTGGTTTTCTACCCAAAAGACAAATTCATGACAATGTCCGAAACATAGTAGACGTAATTGAATATTTGGATCAACACTATGATAAACAAGCTGCCTTGATATTTATTGATGCTGAAAAAGCCTTTGACAACTTAAATTGGCCTTTTATGTTCAAAGTTTTGGAAAATATGAATTTTGGAGGAAATTTTATAAAATGGATTAAATCAATATATACTCCACAATTTGCCAAAATAATTGTTAATGGAGAATTTAGTAAGCCATGTGAAATACAAAAAGGTACTAGACAAGGTTGTCCATTATCTCCACTTTTGTTTATATTGGTATTAGAGGTTTTACTTAGAGATATTAGACAAAAAGGGGCGTGGTGGCTAAAAGGGGCGTGGTGGCTCAGTGGGTAAGACGCCAGGCTTGTTGATCGGAAGATTGCAAGTTCGGAGGTTCGAATCCCTAGCCCTGCGTGCGGAGTGAGCTCCCGCACTAGCTCCAGCTCTTGCCAACCTAGCAATTCGAAAGCATGCAAATGCAAGTAGATGAATAGGTACCACTTCGGTGGGTAGGTAACAGCGTTCCGCGCATGTCATGCGGCCACATGACCGTGGAAGCGTCTTCGGACAACGCTGGCTCTTCGGCTAACAAACGGAGATGAGCACCGGCCCCTAGAGTCGGACACAACTGCACAAATGTGCGGGGGGTACCTTTACCTTTTTATTAGACAAGATGATGGTATCCATGGTATTAAAGTTAAAAAAGAAGTTTATAAACTAAGAGCATTTGCTGACGACCTAGTCATTACTTTGGAGAATCCACTAGAAGGAATTGAAATATTAATACAGAAACTAAAAGACTTTGGGTCGCTAGCAGGGTTCAAAGTGAATTTACAGAAGACAAAAGTTTTGACCAAAAATATGGATTACCACCAACAAGAGAAATTGAAAGAAATAACAGGATATTCAATGGAAGAAAAAGTAAAATATTTGGGAGTATATTTAACAACTAAAAATGTTAAGTTGTTTAAGAATAATTATATTCCACTTTGGATGGATATTAAAAAAGATTTGGAACATTGGGAAAAACTGCAATTATCATTATTAGGTAGAATTTCAGCAATTAAAATGAATGTTTTGCCAAGAATTTTATATCTTTTTCAAACACTACCTATATTGGCATCAGAAGAACCTTTTAAACAATGGCAGCGAGATATTTCTAAGTTTATTTGGCAAGGGAAAAAACCAAGAGTAAAATATAAAGTATTGCAAGACTCTAAAGAAAGAGGAGGACTAGGTCTACCGGATTTGAAATTATATTATGCTGCTTGTTGCTTGGTTTGGATTAAAGAATGGATAGTTTTGAAAAATGAAAAATTATTGAATTTGGAAGGACATGAATTAAGATATGGATGGCATGGATATTTGTGGTACGATAAAGTTAAAGTTAATGTGGACTTTAAAAACCATTATATTAGAAGATCCTTGTTAAGAATCTGGAATAAATATAAATTAATCTTATGTTATAAAAGACCCTTATGGATTTCTACACAAGAAGCATTCTACAGAACAGAAGTAAGAAATAAAGATAAATGGTTAACCTACAAAGACTTTTTAAAGAAAGAACAAGGACAATATATAATTAAATCAATAGAAGAATTGGTATCAGAGGGATACAGTTTTCAATGGCTTTCATATATGCAGCTCGTAGAGAAATTTAAATTAGATAAGAAAGACCTTGAATTTGAACAAACCAAATCGGAATTTGAGATACAACTATGTGAGACAGATGATCATCTAATTGCAAAAATGTATAAATTATTGTTAAAAGGTGAAATGGTAGAGGAACAAGTTAAAGACTGTATGATTAAATGGGCTAAAAATATTGGCCATAATATTCAAATGCAACAATGGGAAGATATGTGGACCAAAGGGTTAAAATTTACTTTGTGTTATAATTTAAAAGAAAACTTTTATAAGATGATGTACAGATGGTATATGACCCCACAAAAACTTTCTAAAATGTATGGAAATGTCTCCAACTTATGTTGGAAATGTAAAAAAAAAGAGGGGTCTTTTTACCATATGTGGTGGACATGTGAGACTGCAAAGAAATTTTGGACTCAAATACATGCATTGATGCAAAATATATTACAAATTCGAGTTCCATTTAAACCGGAATTTTTCTTACTGGGAATAATTGATGGACAACCTGGGAAGCAATTTACAAGGATTATGCAATACATGATTACAGCAGCAAGACTTATTTTTGCACAAAATTGGAAAAACCAGATATCGCCTACAATACAAGATTGGATGTTAAAATTGATGGATATGGCAGAGAATGATAAACTGACATGTTTATTAAAAGAAAATCCAAATAATTATTTCCTTAAAGAGTGGAAACCATTAACTGACTATTTACAAGATGCGGGAGGGGCAAAGCTTATATGGGGATTTGAAGATTAAAATATATATATATTGATGTAATAGACAAGAAATATTCTTTAATATTATATATAGACCTAGCATGTAAGATAAAATTTTTAAAATACCATGACCAGATACAAATCGGAAGTTGACCAAATTCTGTTTCAGCTTTATCTTTTTTTTCTTTTTTCCTTTACTACACTTTTTTATCTTTTCTTTTTTCTTGATTTGTATTTCCATTTTCTTTTCTGTTTCAAACTTTTATCTATGTAAAATTAAAATCTAATAAAATTTGTTAAAATAAATAAATAAATAAATAAATAAATATTCTTCATCTAGCTTCAGTATTAATGTTGACAGTGAAGAGTGGTTTCTTTTTATCTATAGTGACAGAGTACAATGTATCAATTAAAAAAGAAAAAACAGAAAAGCTATATTATGCTTGGTAATACAGGCAAAGCAAAATTCATAGGAAACAAAGATATTTTAGTGAATGAAGAAGAAAGATGCCGAGAAGTATAACTACTGTGCACATTTGGGAATATCTACATCTTAATAATTGATTACATGCGTACTTTTAGACTCTTGAAAAATTCTATCAGCATATGATTTCTTTTTCTTCCATTTAGACCAATAAACTGATAATAAACCTACTGTTTTCCTCAGATAACCAAATTAGAAATGACAGCAGAAAAGAAAGAGCATGCAAAAGAAACAGTACATTTTCATGGCTTAACTTCTTAACCATACCTCAGCTCCAAACTATTATTGTTTAATACATCTTTACCTTTCTTCAACATTTACTTTTGCTTAGGGATGGACTTACTGAGGAGCAAAATTGTGGAACAGTGATAAAACCTCCATAGTTTATGTTTCTGTTGTTTTAGAACAAGAGATAATGCAAGAAGGCCAAATACGTGCAAGATGATGCAAAGAAGCAACAAGTCCGAAACAGCCTAAGTAGAGCTTATGTGCAAAAGGAGACCATTCAACATGCCCCTGGGAATAGAACAACTTTTTTCAGTCCTAATAAAACACTGAACTACAAAGTATTGGAGCTATCAGGCTGAAGCATTCCGTGATTCTATGATCGCGCTGGGGAATGACATTTTATAATATGCCAGGAGTAGGTAACCTGAGGCACACAATGTTGTTTAACTATAATTCCCAACATCCCACACTATTGTTCATCCTTTTCAGGGATGCTAGAAGTTGTAGTTTAACAACATCTCAAGGTTGCTTGAAAGCAGTTGTGAAAAGAAAGTTAAAGAGAAAAGAATAGCCTGTAGGATGCTACTAAGACTAAATATATATATATATCTAGCTTTACATTAAGTACAGTATCATTGTGATTAATTGAATTTAAAAAATATTTGTATAATATTTGTTAAAGAATCAATTGTTTTTGGTGCTACAGTTGCATCTCAGGCAACTCTGTGCTACTTTGCTTCTATAATTCCCTTAAGAAAAATTGGACCATTCCCATTTTACAAATTAAGAGTGAAAATATGACCTACATATTATATACACCATTACAATTCAAAGAGTTACATTACATATAATTAACCAGATGTGATGGGCAGTGAAAAAGATGTATATAGCTGCTTTATACACAATTGTTTATACCCTGCATGCATTCTTATTTCATATTGAATGAAGTATTCTTAATCCATAAATTCTTACTGACTGAATCAAAAAAAGACAAAAAATCCAACACTGCTACACTGAAATCCCCTTCAAATTAATTGGAAGAGCTACTGCTGCTCTACTCACCATCAGAATAATAACATCAATTAAGTGAACTACAAAATTAGGGTACTAAATAACAGCAATGAAAAAAATGAGGTTTCCTGTACTAAAACATGAACATCTAGACCTGAAAGTGGATATCATTCATGGTTCAGACCTGAAAAGATTAATAAATTGAGCAATTGAAATTGTTATCTCAGTTTGTCATCACTGGTTTGTCTTCTTTTAAATATAAGCTTGAAGAGTATCATTGTCAACCCATTGATATTTTAATTTTTAATTGTCAATTAAAAGGCACAAATAATTTATTATTTATTTATTCTTTCAATTTCTATTACCGCTCCATCTCCCCAGAAGGGGACTCTGGGCGGTTAATGATTTATCAGTGGAATATAAGGATATGAACATGGCTGTTCCACCTTTCTCAATCTCCCCTTTCTCTATTCTTACAGTTTCTCCCTTTGTGGGTTGCTGTTTCCATAGAAACATGCTCTTCTATGCTTTCAAAATTATTTTGCATTTAATCTGTTTACTCCTTCAGGCCAACTCACTTCTTTAAACTTTTTTTTTTCATTTTCTTATCCATTTTCTTGACACCAGGTACACCTGTTTATGTACTAACAGAGTTTTTCTTTACTCCATCAACTCTAAAAAAACCCACCTTCTATTTTATCTCTCACGAATGTTTCCTTGTTATTTATGACCCCACCCTTCTCTGCCTTTCTATCCTAAAATAAGAATAGGAAATTTGGAAATGCAACATAGCTGAATATGAGGCAGGATAAAGAAAATTCACATGTCCTGGTACATGTGAATAAACTGACTTTAAGACAGGCTCAAATTTTTCTCAGAGAAAACCTGTTGGGATTCCTATGAAATACTAAGTATATCAATATGTGCTGCTATACTAATGGATTGATAGCTGGAAGAATATTATATTTTATTGATTTTGTAGTTTCAAATGGCTGTGCCAATGAACCTGAGATACATACCAGCAAACCCTCTGCAGTATCACCTAACATGCCACTTTGTATGTACTTGCCAAGTGTATCACTGGGCTGTACTGCCAAAAGGAGAGAAGCTGAGGGGCAGCATTATAGATCAGGAAATATTCCATCATTTATAACAGGATCTTGGAGATTATCTTTCAGATCACACATTGATTGTGTTCCTATATCACACTAAGTCACAATTTGCGTAACTGGGCTTTATTGAATAACCCACAATTAGCATTCACACATTGAACTAAGCCAAGGGTCGGAAATGGCGGCTCGCGAGCCAGATCTGGCTCTTTGGCCCCTCGGCTCTGGCTCTCTCTCTCTGTGCGGCCCTGCCGCCGCCGCCGCCGCCCTTTCTCTCCGGCTCGGATCCCGGGAAGGCAGCGGAGGGCCTCGCGGAGGGAGGCAAGCAGGCAGGCAAGCGGGCGGGGCGGGCGGGCGGCCAGCGGGAGAGGAGGAGCAGCTGCCCGCCTGCCTCCGCCAGCCCTGAGGGGACCCACCCAGCGGCGGCGGCTCCCCTGAAGCGCGCCGCTTGTCGTCGCCGCCCGCCTCGTTTCCTGCCCCCCATCATTTCCTTGGCTCGACGCGGGCAGGCGGAAGCGGCAGCCCCGCCCACGCCGAGTGGCGGTAGCGCGGCCCCGCCGCCGCCCTTTCTCTCCTTGGATCCCGGGAAGGCAGCGGGGCGCCTCGCGGAGGGAGGCAAGCAGGCAGGTAAGCGGGCGGGCAGGCGGCCTGGGCCTTGTCCTCCGCCGGCGCCAGCGGCTCCCCTGAAGCGTGCCGCTTGTCGACGCCGCCCACCTCGTTTCCCGCCCCCATCATTTCCTTGGCTCGACGCGGGCGGGCGGAGGCGGCAGCCCCGCCCGCGCCGAGTGGCGGTAGCGCGGCCCCGCCGCTGCCCTCTCTCTCCTTGAATCCCGGGAAGGCAGCGGGGCACCTCGCGGAGGGAGGCAAGCAGGCAGGTAAGCGGGCGGGCGGGCGGCCCGGGCCTCCTCCTCCTCCGCCGGCGGGAGAGAAGGAGCGGCTGCCCACCTGCCTCCGCCCACCCTGAGGGGACCCACCCAGCAGCGGCGGTGGCGGCTCCCCCGCGCCCGCTCCGGCCAGCCAGACATGCCCCGCTCTGGAGGCCGGGCTCGCCGAGGAGGACCCCCGACCCTCCCAAACAGATTCGCCCTCCCACCCGCCCCAATAAGCCACGAGGGGCAAAGGGTGTTAGGCAGAAGAAGGTCAGGCCCTCTTCCTCCCTTCCAGACAGGGATCCCGTCCTCGGTTACCGAAGGGCAGCGGGGATGGTGGCCAAGCCTCCCTAGCAGGGATGGAGGCGGACAGGGGATCCGCTGACCCCGAGCGGTGGAGGCTCCCCGGCGCTGCTGGAGCACAGCAGCTTCACGGGGGCTTCGGTGAGGCTCCCTGCGCTGTGCCGGGCTGGGTTCCCGGGCGCCTCCCAGCCTTCAATTCTCTCCCCGGTGACCAAGAGGCTGCTGTCGCCTGCCCGACCCACTCGCAGTGCCGGGAGACGATGCCGGGCTGGGTCAGGTGAGCCTCGGCCTGAACCCGCCAAGGCCGACCCTTCCCCGCCTGGCCTCGGGTCACTTTAGAGGAGGGCCCCTCCCCCTTCCCCGGAGGCTGCGGGTGGATTTCCCTGGCAGCCAGGCTCGACAATGGCCCTTTGAGCGCCAGGAGGGGCTGCCTCCCTCCCTGCCCCGCAAAGGCTGTGCGACCATCCCAGTTCCCAGCAGACAGCGGCAGTGATCGCCTCCGCTCTGCCGCGCTTCGTCCGGGGGGCGAGGAGGGAGACCGCAGCCGGGCGCAGAGCTGCGCGACGGCCGGGGACGGGCCTTGCTGGCGCCGGGCCTCGGGGAGCCGCAAGAGCCCACCGCCCGGTTGCGCTCTGGCCCGGCCTTCGGGGCCGCCGGAGCGCTCCGTTCTCGCAGCCGGAGCCCGGGGCTGCGCTCTCTGTCAAGGGCAGCGGCGCCCTGGAGCATCCCCATCCCTCGTCGCTCCCTGCGCGCCTCCAAAGCCACGCGCGCTACAACCGGGGATGGGGAAGCGGTTGCTCCGGACAAAGGGCTGCGTGCCAAGCCGTTCCTTCATCCCCAGAGCCCGGCCCACGCCCAGGACACACAGCTCCGTCGAGGGACGGAGAGAGTCCAGCCTCGCCGCTTTCCGCCCTCCCATTTTGCAAGGGGGAAGCTAGTTTAAGATACTGTACTATGTTAATTAACATTTGGGATACAGCATTACACCCTACTTTTTTGCACAGCCTAAAAAACACGGGAAAGCAGCCCTTTGCACGTGTCGCAAATGAAAAATAGGAGGAGGAAGCACTGGGAACGCCGCCTTGGGCTCCTGTTACAAAAGGTCGGATACAAACGCGATAAATACATTCAGGTGGGGTGGGGTGGGGAGCTGCAGCTACATTTTGCCACCAAAAATTGTTTTCAAGTCTCCCGCCCACAAACCCTGCCCCCAGTACGTGCAATTGGCTCCTGCCCGCAAACCCCGCCCCCTTCCACGCAATTGGCTCCTGCCCACAAACCCCGCCCCCTTCCACGCGATTGGCCCCCGCCCGCAAACCCCGCCCCCTTCCACACGATTGGCCCCCGCCCGCAAACCCCGCCCCCTGGCTCTCGAGCATTTCAAAATGTGCACGAGCATGTCAAAATGGCTCCCGGCATAAAAAGTTTGCCGACCCCTGAACTAAGCCATAAAGAATTGGTTACAAACCATAATGGCTACGTTCAGTGGCACACTAAGCCAAAAATCAAAGAAATAACATTATGATTCAGCACAATGTGTGATCGCAGCTAATGTTCAGTGCTATGCCCCAAAGTCCCTCATATGGTTTCGTGCATTTGGGACCTTTCTACTTTTTCCCATCCCTTACTCCCTCATTTTCTCTCTACAAGTTTCTCTAATATGAACGCTTCAGACTTCGTGAAGAAAGTCCTCATCCACCATCAATAGCTATTGTTATTTTTAAGAAAAAGGAAATTGCAACTCTACCTCCAGCTTTCCTGAAGATAAAACACCTTAATATGTTTTATCGCAATAAAATAAACCAAAATGAGGGGTGGGGAGGAATATTGAAAATTATGGCAGATTATAAGTTTTTCCATGGCAACAGGCTTCAGAAAAAGAAGAGGGTGGGATAGGAAAGGCAGAGAGAAAGCAGTGTGCTGGATACTGTTTCCATGGCAACTCTATGACATACACAGCTAACTGCCAAAGTAAGTCAAGATCCCAGTAAAGGAAGGAGAAGGAGGTAGGTAAAGAAGCTGGAATAGTGTCAGACCAGGTTTAGAAAACCCAGTTGTGCATTTGCCTCCATACAGTATATTTAGCATGATGACAACTTAGTAAAACCCAATACCCACAACTATTATTTCTGCAAAAAACTGAATGAAATTTGCTAAAACTATAAGGTATACAGCTATGTACCTAAGCATTCATATGGACAGACCTGCAAGTCAAACTAAGAATGGAGAGGCAAGATGTGGAGGAGGATGGGGAAACAATCTCTCCTCCCCCCAGCCCAATAAGTTCCTTTAGTCTTTCTGGATCCATCTGAACTACACAGATGCCTCTGTTTTCACAGCGCAGATGGTTCAAGAACAAAGATGTAATTTGCAATTGCAGGAAGCTATATAGAAATGTTACTTCCTCATAAATTAACTATACTTGAGGAAAAATTAACTCATTAACTCCTGCTTCATTCATTTCATTTTATCTTGGATGAGCTAAACAAACCTGAGTTGCAGATTACTACAAAATCCCCCAATAACCTGGATATTTAAAATGTAATCAAATGCTATATATTAAGGCAATTAAATGGAACCAGGTAGAGAGATACTCTAGCTTTGCTTTCACTGCAGGCTCAGCAACCTAAGGAGGACGGTTGGTGCAGAGGCAAATGCTTTACACACAATGAATTGTGACTGCTTGAAACAAAAGTAAAATTCTAGCAAGAATAGTCATTTTGTGTGCAGCTATTCTCCCAAGTAAAGTTAATAAAAGAAGTTGACATGACTTATTTTCAGTTTAAACTTTGAACAGAAGAGGGTCATTATGATATCTTAGCAGCTAGTGCCAATTCTTTGTAGTAATTACTCCTAAATATCTAAATGTATCTGGAGTGATATGAAATCTGGTAGATTACTGAAGCTGTCTCTGTGACTCTTGATGTTAATTAACATAGACAATTTATCAAAATTAACTTCTAAACCAGCTACTCCATAATATTTAATTAAAAATGCAATGAAATTACATCTCTTTTAGGATTTTGAAGAAAAAATGAGCACATCATCTGCAAATGTATTATATGACAATCTGTTTTTACATTAAGATCTTGAATATTACTGTTCTTCCTATAATTCCATGCTAACTTTTCTATGAGGAGATTGAGCAAAAGAGGAGAGAATGGGCATTTTTGTGTTTTTAGATACAGACAATTCTAACTCTTTGCTGCCATCTGGGGGCTGTCCAGGCTGGATTGCTGCAGTCCAAATCTCTCTGTATGTGCATGTGTACATGGGACCTTCGTTATTCACACAAGTTCCATATCAGCATAACTGACATACTAAAGATAGCAATGCCAGTATTATTGAAATCTTGAATTGGGGTATTAGATTCCGGAGCCAAAGGTTTTCCTTTTCCTCCCCTGAAGCACTTCCTCTTTCTTCCCTAGCATCATTGTTGCTATATGTGCTTCTTCTTGCCCAGTTATGGCAAATGTCTCTGGGTAGGCCTGGCAGCTACACATGACTTCTTTGCAGCAGCCAGCCTGCTTCCTCTGAGCAGCTTAAGCCACTTGTGGGCAGCATTAGCATCCATCTGCACGGTTCAGAGACTGCTTTTCTTGACGATACCCCTGGATGCTCATGCTGCCTATGAGTGGTAGTCAAGCAGTGCTAGCATCCACTGATGCAACTGATAGGCTACTCATGAAAGAGCCTCATAGCACAACAGGGCAACTCCCTCTATCATCACCCAAATCCCCTCTTAGTTCATGCCCTGATTGTGTCACGCTTGGAGTATTGTAGTAGCCTTTTAGTTAGGTCACCCAAGGCCTCACTCCACTGCTTGATTTGTGTCTAGACCTGGTATTACTGTGGATACCCCTTATTTTGCCTGTACTTTTTGTTTATTTCCAGTTATTACACTGGCTGGGAATTGAGAAAGATATCAGTACAAATTGATGGCACTGACACATTGTACGGGTACAGTTAGAATTTTTTCTCATCTGGCTCCAGTTCTGTAGGATAAACTTACACTTGGAATCAGATCACTTAAAATTTCAAAAGCACTAGAACACTTCTTTTTCATGATCTCCTAAGAAGTTGTTTCAACATAAATTCTTATCTATCATTTTAAATGTTTAGAAGTTGTTATTATATATTATGGACCTTTTAGTTTAAAGGATGATATTATGATATGGTATTATGATTAACTGCAATATATTACTGTTTCAATTGTTATTTTATTTTATGCCTATACTGCACTCAGTTATAAGCACATAATAAATGAAAACTAGTACTGCTATCACCCCCCAAGCAAGTCACTCCAAAGAAGGGCAGTTTTTCTGAGGAAGCCATATGGAGCCTCATGTCTGAGCACACCCAGCAAGATCTGCTGCAACCGAGTGAGGGGGAGCAACAGCACCAGCAAATTCAGGCACTTTGCACAAACGACTTAATCTTGACTCTTAAAAAGCTTTTCTCATACATGCCCAAAGCCTGTCCACCTTTTTGCACATGCTTAAAGTGACAAAAAAAAAGAAAGAACAGAATTACAGATATACAAAAACATTATACTGTATGTATATGGAGGTTTGATCCCATATTATCAGTCACGGATATGCAAAACTATGGATATGGAAACCAAGGTAAATGTGTGTACATGAGCACACAGAGAGAGAATTTACTGATAATTTATTACTTATACATGAAAAAGACTGCTGATGAATTATAGAAATTAAAATGTGTCTAATTTTACACTGAGCTCCCGCACTAGCCCCAGCTCTTGCCAACCTAGCAATTCAAAAGCATGCAAATGCAAGTAGATGAATAGGTACCACTTCGGTGGGTAGGTAACAGCGTTCCACGTGTGTCATGCCGGCCACATGACCGTGGAAGCGTCTTCGCACAACGCTGGCTCTTCGGCTAACAAACGGAGATTAGCACCGGCCCCTAGAGTCGGACACGACTGCACAAATGTGCGGGGGGAACCTTTACCTTTAATTTTACACTGTTTGTTAGGGATGTTGTTTGTTAGGGAAGTTTTGAGGGAGATGGGCAGTGAAGAAATTTGAAATATAAATAAATAAATTTGAAATGTAAATAAATATAAATAAATAAAGTTAGAGGATTTTAAGGATGGGTATGGAAGCAGTTTATTCCCTGGAAGTCTTAAAAGCCTCGCTTTTAAAATCCTGAAGAAAATTAAAAATGCGCCACATCCCTTTCAAAGATGTCAATAGATCCCTAGATGGCCTCCTGCATTACTGTTTTGGGGATTATCAGAAGCCAAGTTCATATGGTGCTAATATATTTACACTTCAAACCACCCCTACCTGTAATTTTAACATTTACATATTTCATCTTTTTGTAAATATATCACTATCCTAACAATGTCACTATCTAGTGCTAGTAACACTTGTTGTGAGAATAATACTTGTGATAAAATCAAAGATCCACCAAAGCTCCTTGTAGGAAAGGCAATATAACAAATTGAGATATTGAAAGATGCTACTATTGAAAACTGAAAGAACCTACCTTTATACACCTTGTAATGCAGGAAAGGAGCACACTAATGGTGATTTTGCATATCTACTTACCAAGTCAAAGTTCATTTCATTCCTAAATATATTGTCTCTTCCTATGCACAAGAACCTATGCAACAGGACTGTCCTTGACATCATGCAAATTCACCACTGAAAAGCAAGTATTATTTAAGCAGTTTAGTATTTGTCACAAATCTAGCTTTCATCCCATAATGGCTACCTCGAGGCTGTAGCTCAGCCTCATAGCAGTCAACAGGGAGATGCCTAAATATACCACCCAGTGTACTGACTGATCAGTTTATATTTCTCTCTTTGAAAGCATCCCTGTTCCTCTCAAAATCCCTCAAAATATACCTTGTCTTCATTCAACTGGGGAAAAGGAAAGCCTGACTATGTTTGTCATCAAACCATATACTGTAACTATCACCTCAGAATAAAATAAAAATAATAAAATAAAATAAAATCTCAACTAAAAAAGTATTAGAACAGTGAGGCATTTTCCTATGTGGTGAGAGATTTTCCTTATTTATATTTCATGTCTTTATTTTAAGTCAGTACAATTATCCATTTGAATTTTCAAGTAACCAGTTCATTAGACATTCAAAATCTGGTTAGTTTATTTTTCATGAAAGAGGGCACATTTAAGATAAAGAAAACAAAGATGTATTAATAATTATTTTGCACTGAAAATGATAACTGTACTTAATAACCAAATGGTTCTATGCTATCTCTGTTGCACAGAACATTTAAAATCATTTTTGTAACCTATAGTGAAGCCATCTTTAGATATGGAGTTAAGTATATCCTTTAGAATAAGAGAGACATGCAAAGTTTAGAAAATAAAAATAGAATACACAGGTACAGAATGGAGAAATGTCTGGCTCAGTACTTTTGAAAAAATCTGGGAATATTAGTTGATCATCAACTGAATATGAGTCAGAAGTGTGATGTGGCTCCAAAAAGATAAATGTAATACAATAGGAATGATCAGGGAAGTAGAAATTATGTCATATGACTAGAGATCAATGGAGTTGGGAATGTTTCTCTTGAAAAGAGAAAATATTTATTTTATTTATTTATCAAATTTATCACTGCCCATCTCCCCCACAAGGAGAATAGAAAATAGAAGTGGGAAGTGATTGCATTACTTAAATTGTTGAAAGGATGTTATGAAGAATGTCAAGTCCTATTCTTTATCATCCTAAAATACAAGACTCGAATGCCAGAGACAACTATATGGAAGATAAGTAAAGCTTATATGACAGGAATCTTAATAAGGCATGCAGCAAATCAGGAAAAAGAGCATAATAGATGCAAATCACAATTAGAAGAGAAAATAAAGGAAGTAGAAGAGATTCACTAAACCAATGCAGATCGACAAGCACTGGAAGAGATAAATAAAGTTAAACAGCAGCTAGATTTATTGGAAACAGCAGAACTTCAAAACAATATCAAATATGTCAAACAAAATCATTTTGAAAATGTAAACAAGCCAGGGAAACATCTGGCATGTCAAATTAGAAAAGAGAAAGAAAGAGAACAAAATATTATATACAAGATCAGAAATAGAAGAACTTGCAAAAAAAGTTTAAGGAATTTTATTCCAGGCATAAAAGTGGCAAAGGAAATTTGGAAACATTGAAAACTCAGAGCCTAAAGAATTTACTGAAGAACATATCTGAAGAAATATTAAGCAAATTAATAACAACTCAAGAGATTAAAGAAGCAATAAAGGAAATTAAAATTAGTAAGCCACCAGGGCCAGATGGGCTGACAGCCCTATATTATAAAAAACTAGAAGAGGAACTAGCAGAACCCCTATTGTGATCTTAAAGAAGGCAGGACCGCAAGAAAGATGATAGAATTTGAAATACTTATACAGAATCAAGATTATTTATCAGGACATATTTACAAATTGTTACTTAAAAATGACACAGAGACAGAAAAAATAAAAAAAACTTTATGATAAAATGGATGCAAAATTTCAAAGAAGCAGTTAACAGTGGAACAATGGAAAAATTAATAAAATTTACACCATTATGATTTGAGGGAAAATTGGTACAAAATGTTCTACAGATAGTATATATCTCCATCTATGATGGAAAAATCATACAATATATGTTGGAAATGCCATAACAAAGAAGCAACGTTTTATCAGATATGTTGGTTATGCAAAATGACTCAAAATACTGGAAAGAAATACACCAAAACATTTAGAAAATTCTGAAAATAAAATTCAATTTAAAACCACAAATATTTTTATTACATATGATCCCAGAAAATAAAATGAAAGACATCATAATTTATTAATTATATGCTGACAATGGCAAGAATCAATTTGGCACAACATTGGAAAAGAGAAACCTTGCTGTCAATACAAGACAGGGAAAATAAAATAAAAAAATATGTGGCAATGGAAAAATTGACTGTGTACATTTACAGCAGAACTCTAACCAAATTCAAGCAGGAATGGTTCCCTTATATACAACATATCACACAGCAAGGCAAGCTGAGACACTTAGATTTTTTTTTTAAGAAAAAGGGAAACAGTTTTTTTTAAAAAAAATAATACTAGTCAAGAAGGTCCAAACAGAAATTAGTAATAATGTCCAAAGTATAATATAAAAATATTCAAATAGTATTAGTGGCTTGGGGAAAAAGTGGGGAAGAAAGAAAGAAAGAAAGAAAGAAAGAAAGAAAGAAAGAAAGAAAGAAAGAAAGAAAGAAAGAAAGAAAGAAAGAAAGAAAGAAAGAAAGCTGCCAGTGTGCCTTTTTAATGTTTTTTTTCATCTTTTTTGTTTGTTTTGCTTCTTTAAAAATTTTTTTTAATTAACAATCATTTAACGATTGCTGCACTGGGAACTGTGGAAGGGAAAGAGAGGGCAGTGCACACCAGCCTTGCCTACTTTCTGTGTCTAAATTTTGTTTCATCTGGAAACCAGAACAACCAGAGTTCTGGGATTCAGTTCTGCCAAAGTGTGGCTGACTTGGAACTATTTGGCAGAACTTCTGGAACATGATGGTTTCTTCTGGGTTTGAAACCAACCTTCTTTCCTATTTTGTGTATACTCCTGGTGTTAATATTATTTAAGGGTTCCCCCTTAAAAAACATGTTAACTACTTATGACAAAAGATATAAAAACTAGAATTTGCTTCAGTGTGAGCTGTATGTTTGCTCTTCAGTGTAGTACAATATCAGAATATGATCCAGATATAGACAGATATTATTTTCAAGCATTTTCCTGGTACAATCATGGCCTTATATTTTGTAACTGTGTCTCTGATACAGACATAAGAGACATCTTCCCTTCCCCATATTCCACTGACAGATCAAATTTGTCATCTTGTCAGCTTTCATTGAATACAGCTTGACATAAGTCCACGTAGGGGCCATGAAAATCTGTTTGCAGTCAGCTCTTCCAAAACCTTCAGTGAATATAAGAGTAGACCTTTTTCCAAATATAATATTTTGGTTGGCTTTAAAAGGGTCCACAATTTATGGTGGTCCCAGAAGTTTCTTTCATTATTATTTAGCATTCATTACAGATTAACCTCAAGAGCTAGGCTTCTTGAAGTTTTTCCAAATGCAATGCTCTCGCTATCAAGTTGATACTGGAGCTTCTTAAACACTACTAGTAAATTGAACAATGAATTCCAAATAACTGTTGCTGAGGAATGCCTCTAAATTATACACTTGTAATGGAAATCACTGAAACCTTGGGGATAGAAAATGCCTCAGCGATTCTCAGGTTTGTCAATGAAGGCATGCCCTGACAGGGACCCAAGACGATTGGCAAAACCTCAAGTAGCACTAAGAGGTAAATTACTATGGTGCATCATGTAGCCAGTCATTTAAAGTAAGATTTGCGGTTCTTTTTTCTAAAATGTCTTTAAAGAAATTCAAATTGCCCGATATTATTCAAACATCTATCCTTTGCACTTTCATAGAAGATCAACTCTGAAATAAAGTGTGATGAGAAAATATATTCAGTGCTGTAATTATTTAAAGCATTTATTAATATAAAATCACTATTTCCTCAAAGTTCAAGATAATTAGGTAAAAAAATGCTGAAAGAAATCAGTCACATACCTTGGAGTTCAGGATGACAGATTTTTTGGGGGAAAATTAAGGTGGACAGCATACAACAATTCAAAATCTTAATGGATAAACAAGCCTAAGAAGGATAGACTATTCTGAAAAATAAGTTCCTGAAAGCAGAGACACAAACTATGAGAACAAAAACTGGGGAACATTTTAAGAGACCTATATTTATTTATTTATTGATTTATTTATAATTCAAATTTTGCCACCACCCATCTCCCCCAGAAAAGGGGAACTCTGGGCAGTTTACAACAAGAACCATATTAAAAGGATAAATATAAAAACATCTAAATATACATATTTTTTAAAAAGGTAAAGGTCCCCCCCCCCCCGCACATTTGTGCAGCCGTGTCCAACTCTAGGGGCCGCTGCTCATCTCCGTTTGTTAGCCGAAGAGCCAGCGTTGTCCGAAGACGCTTCCATGGTCATGTGGCCGCATGACGCACGTGGAACACTGTTACCTACCCACCGAAGTGGTACCTATTCATCTACTTGCATTTGCATGCTTTCGAATTGCTAGGTTGGCAAGAACTGGAGCTAGTGCGGGAGCTCACTCCGTCACGCGGGGCTAGGGATTCGAACCTCCAAACTTGCAATCTTCTGATCGACAAGCCTGGCGTCTTACCCACTGAGCCACCACGCCGCCCGAAAAAATATACATATATACATATACAATATACATATACAATTTACCAAATATAAAGTGGCTATAAAGATCTAATTCTGTGAGGAGAGCTCTAAGGTGCCAGCCACCCCCAAGAATAATTACTCTCCTTCCCATCCCAAGCGAGACGGCAGAGCCAAGTCTTCAGGTTCTTCCAGAAGGCCAGGAGTGATGGGGCCTGTCTCACCTCTGGGGGCAGAGTGTTCCACAGGGACACTATAAGACTGAATAATAAGATTATTATTCTGAAGGAGATTCATAAGAACTGGAAACCTGGGCTAATAACTAAGGAGGTCTAAAAGTGATCTCAGAGTCTCAGAGTGTAATGTTTGAAAAGTCCTGGAATCTTGGTGAGGGGATGGAAGACTGAAGAAGTGCAAACATAATCCCAATAGTCAAAAGGGAGAAAGGGAATTACAAAACATAGCACAGTTACAGGCCTGAACAGCTCTGTGCACAGTGATATAGATTTGCTTCAAGAAAGCAATTTGGGCTGTGGAAGTGACCAGGTTCGCTATGCTGGAGAGACCACTCATGCACACTATGCTATTCCTTGAGTCCTGAGCTGCAGCTATCCCGCCTAAAAATCCCTTAAACATGCTGAGGGGGCTTCATGCTGCCTGTCTCTCATACATGCTATGTGATTCCCCATAATCTGTGCTGAGTCATGAATCGTTTCAGTATAGGGTGAGTGAGTGGGCTTTGGTTTGACCCCTCTCACATGCATGGCAGATTCTTTGCAGCCCAACTTGAAATTGCCTAGTTGTAGAGACCCCTCAGTCAGTGCTGCAGGAGCTGTAAGGACCCTTGACAATAACTCTGATCATTACCCATCTGCACCAATAGAAAATCATAGCAATCACTTACAGAAACCCATCTGTTTTCAAAAGCCAAGTTCATTACTGAAACCAGAGCAAATTTATTATTTTATTTAGGACACTGATATCAATCTGTTTCTCCAAGGAAGTCAAAATGAGACATGCAATTCATCTCCCAATTTTTATAATCCCTAAACCATTTGAGGTAAATTAAAATCAGATATAATAACTACTTCATTGACAACTGGGGATCTGCAGTCTTTTTCTGCCACTCTAACCAATAGAGCATACTGGATTTTATAGCAAATAGGAAACATCATGACGTTGAAATGGTGGGCAATTTTTTTTAAACACTGTCTAATAAACTGATTTCCCCCATCCTTGTGGGAGAATGTATACGACATTAAACTCCATTTATAAAACAAATAGCAAATGACAACTTTTTAAACTTTTTAAAATATTTAAAAAACAGTACTTTTAGTGCAATAAAATAGCAACTTAGGGGAATTTTACACTTTGAATGACAATAGTCAATCAGTTCCAAACACAAATTATTACAATGAGAGATTTAGCCTAATTGTCACAACAGCTGGACACCAACATCTCCAATTTCTTGTCCAAATTAACCTGAAGATGAAGAATGAAGGCTGCCAAGCCTGAACATAATTAATACATCTCAACACTCTTCATTCAAATATTTTAGTCTCCTTTCAAAAGTATAAAAAAACCAAAGAGACAGAAGAATATTCAATAATTCTAGTGTTGTTTTTCAACTATCCAGTTGTGTCCATCAGCTTTTCTCTTTGAATAATTAATACCCACCCTTTTTACACAGACACTATCAATATATGATACCCAATGAGCATGTCAAGGCTGAGATTTGTCTACAACAGATATCTTCTACAAAAAGAATCAAAGACCTATCTGATATTGGTCACTTGCGAGATGGGCAGTGCAGAAATATGAGTAAATAAATAAATAAATAAATAGCCATGACTACCAACTCCAGTTCCCCTCTGAATATAGGTTGGCATAAGATATATGGAATTGTGGACACCTCAAGAGAAGCCAAGGTACTTTCACCATCTGCTACTCCAGCATTCTGTACTACTACTCCAATAACAAAAGTAGAGTTTGTGAAATGAGACTGAGTGGATATATTTAAAGAAAAGCATATTGATTTTCTTTATCAAAATAATTAATAGGAAACAATTTACTATACAAATGTACTATTTAAAGAAAATGAATTCAAGTCAATATATTTTATAAACATACCTGTGGTCTAGCATGGTGCAAGGTGCAAAGTCAAGTAAAAAGCTCATGAGAGTATCTTCCTGCCACTTAATAACATGTTTTGCAGGGTACTCACTTCATGATGAGTACCACCCTGAAACTAAATTAGGGAAGTTGGAGAAACGTAACCTCTATATCTTTTCTCTTCTTAAATGTTAGGAATTCTCTTTAAGCCAGAAAAAAAGTTCCTGTTCTAATTGTAAATGATTATGCCCACATGTCATCAAAGTGGTGTCAACAGGTTAGAGGTTTCAGGCAGAACTACTGGGTCCCATTTATGATGGGGTATATGCTGGCTTAAAGGGGAAAAACCGAGGCTTGAGAATAAACAGACAAGAATGCAGCTTGTTAGGGCTAACAGTGTTTACTGATAGCATAGGGCAATAATGCAGATACAATCACATTATCGCAACAATGAAAAAGATGAATATACAAGATACATCATTGTAAAAGGAAAAACAAAACAAACTTATAAGCAGAGTTCCGTGTATTGATCCCAGGGCCAGAGTTCCTGCCATGGCCTATACCCAAAGCCAGGCATAGCTCACTCTGCCCAGTCCACGGGAAGTGAACACGTGAAGAACTACATGGCTAAAAACACTAGAAATCAAGAAGGCATAGAACACCATTTTGCATGGTTGTATATTCAGTTCTTCTAGCTTTCTGATTGGCTGGAAGTTAGCTGTGACATGCACTAGGCCTCAAAGCACATAGCATGAGTTCCCCCTTCCTTCTTGCTCAGGGGGGCCTGGGCAAGGCTTCCCACAGAAGGATATCAGGAGACCTTGTTCCCATGCAATCTAGTCAAAACAATACACACGTGACAGTTGTTATCTTGCACCTGCACTTCACGTCACCATGAGAAGGCTGTGCTTTGTACAGGAATAATTCGCCAGGTCAACACAAGAACTCTAACAATTTAGAACAGTGAACAGGAAAGCCGCTAAAGGTAGCAAAGTTGGCCTATCACAACTGAAATAAATAAAGTACACAATTAAAAATATTATAGCCTAAATCAGATTTTATCTAATCATTATGTTCATAATCTAAAATGGCTTAACTGCACCATTGTCTAAGCACTGTTTGGAATGGGATTAAATTTGTGACCAGCACACTAAGCATGGAGAATTTTATCTTAAGGGAGCAGACCAACCATTTACCAGATCCTTCCTTCTGTCCTCTTCCTGCAGGTATATGGTAGTCCTTCGGGTTTGAGGAAGACATGCTGTTGCACAGTTCATCTATGGGCTTGGAGGTAGCTCTGCAGTCCCAGTCTGGAAGCGCAGAGTCTAGCACAATGGGGGCAATGGAAGTCCATTGTTGTAGTAACTGTGGGTGTTATTCTGTGATACCACTCGCAGTTTTCTATGTTTTTGGCGGCGCCTGTCTTCAAAGCCAATGGAAGCTTCATAGCACAGGGCTCACCAGTGGGTTCTGTCAGCAGCTGCAGCTTCTAGTTCCCTTGGCTGAATGTCACAGTGGCACCGGGTTTCTTTTACAGCATCTTTGTAGCACTTGTGTGGTCAACTTCGAGGTCTCCTCCCAGACTCCAGTACACCATAGAGCAACTGGCGAGGCATACGGTGGTCGTCCATTCTGATTATGTGTCCCTCCTACCACATGTGGGCTCACATAATCAGGGACTCAATGCTGGTGGACTCCGCACGATCCAAGACCTCTAGGTTGGAGACACGATCTTGCCAATGAATGGCGAGGATGGACCGGAGAACGCACATGTGAAATTTCTCCAGTTGTTTGATGTGCCTTTGGTACAGAGTCCAGGACTCACATCCATATACAGTAGGAGAGAAGGGATAAACACAGCTCTGTAGACTTTCAGCTTTGTGGAAGTTTTTGTTTCCAAAAGAAAGAAAGAAATTGAATTGTTTTGTATATTCAATTCAATTCAATTTATTACGGTCATAGACCAGTACAAAATCCCCAACTAAAACTCTCTGATGAACATGGTAGATTTGTTGGTGTGGAAGACTTTGATACTGGGAATTTATGCCCCAAATGAGGATAAAGTACTATTCTACAAAGGACTTGTGGAGAGATTAATATGTTTCTCTTATGAAAATTGGTGTTTGATGGGGGATTGGAATGGAGTGATTTCCCCACAACTGGATAGAACTTCTGAGAAAAATATTAAAGTCACTCAAGGCAAATTACCAAACGTTTTCTTTGATTTGATGGACAATTTAGGGCTAGTTGATATGTGGAGACAGAAACATGGCAATTCAAGAGAGTACACCTACTTTTCTGAATTACATAGATCCTTTTCAAGAATAAACATGATTTGGATTTCAAAGAACTTGGCTACTAAGTTTTCTAAAGTAGAGATATTACCAAAGACTTTTTTGGATCATAATCCTGTGAGTTTGGTTTATAAAAGAAAATCTAGTTCTTTTAGATGGAGACTAAATTAAATGTTGCTACAGAAAGAACTTTGTGATGTTGTGTTGATTGAGCACTCTGGTACATAGCTGCCCCAGTGCCTGGCTGGCCTTGTTGATCCTGGAGTCAATTTCTTTGTCCAAAGACCTATCGCTCGAGATGATGCTTCCCAAGTATTTGAAGCTGTTTACATTTGTCAGCTGGGTGTTGTCAACAGTGATTTTTGGTTCTATGGGGTTGGTATTTGGCACAGGCTGGTAAAGTACTTCAATTTTGTTCAGGCTGATAGGCCAAAGAGCATAGCAGTGTCTGAGAATTTGTTCAGCATCAACTATAGATCACTTTCTTTGTGTGCCAGGAGCACACAAAGAGGGTTTTTTGAATGACTGTATAGAGGCACTTTGTCCGTGCATTCAAGCAGCAAAGGTTAAAGAGAGAGCCGTCTAATCAGTACCTGATGCACACTCCCTCCTTCAGACCTTGGACAGCACATGACAACATGCAAGCGAAGAATAGATTGAACAGGACTGGGGCTAGCACACAACCCTGTTTTACTCCATTGGAAATGGCAAATGGTAAATTGCCAGAGAGTTTTTCATTAAGTACATCTTGGAAGGGTTGGACTTGGCCTAGGTCTTGCAGTCTGCCAATATTGAATGACTTTCTGACAGTCCTTGGTTGCTTACAATGTAAAGGGCCTATGTGTAGGTTGAGGACTGACCGGACCAGCCTGTGATCTGTCTAGCACTCAGCACCTTGCATGGCCTAGGTGATGGTGACATCTTTAAGGTCGTGCTGACGTACTATGACATAGTCAAGTAGGTGCCAGTGTTTGGACCTGGGATGCATCCAGGTACTTTTGTACTTGTTTGCAAGTCTGAACATCGTGTTAGTGATGCACAGGTTGTGCTTAGTACATTTGCTCAGATGCAGCAGGCTGTTGCTATTTAGTTTTCCCATCCCATGTCTCCCAAGCACTCCATCCCAGCTGTCGTTGTCTGTCCCCACCCTAGTGTTGAAGTCGCCCAGAATAACGAGTTTGTCGCTGGCAGGGTTGTTTGAATAATCTGGTCCAGGTCCTCATAGAAACCTTCTTTGTCTTCGTCTGGACTCACGAAAGTTGGTGCATAGGTGTGACAATGGTGATACACCGGGACTTGCTGAGAGGAAAGTGGAACTTCATAATGCATTCATTTATTCCAGTGGGTAGAGATGTTCTTCAGCAGAGCAGTTTTGATTGCAAAACCTACTCTGTGAGTCCTGTTGTCAGTCTGTGGTTTCCCTTTCCAAAAGAATGTATATCCACACGCTGCTTCCTGTAATGAACCCTTGTCTACTAGCCTGGTCTCACTGAGTGTAGCAATGTCAATGCTGTAACAGCAAAGTTTGGCTGCTATGAGTGCTGTTTGTCTTTCAGGCCTTGACACCTTGTCTCTATCCAGCAAGGTATGGACATTCCAGTCTCTGAAAATGAGTTTTCTTTTATTCATTTTTCTTGATGCTGAACTGCTAAGGAGTTGATCTGCCAGCCACAGTTAGCTAGGCAGATGTTGTGGGGCAGACAATGTTTACAGTACCTTTTTTAAAAAAAGACCACGTGAGGGTAGGCAGTGCTATCCTAAGAGGGCTACCCAGTCGCCCTGGATGCTGCCTGACATCTCTGCTGCCCCGGGTACTGAGACAAACGACCACTGGTCCAAGGGCCACCCACATGCACGTTTGTGACTATAACTGCCAATGGTCATCTCTACCTGTTTTTTTGCCACTCCCCCATCACTGCAGGGCTCAACAAATTAGGTTTGGAGTGAGATGATTTGCAGATGAGTTGTACATGAAGATGAATTGCACAACAGAAACCTGTGCATGATGGAGTTTTAAATGAAACAGCCATTGCACAGGGGCAGTCCCGCTCTCTCGGCATAAGAGACCTTAATCCAGTGGCAGGGAGAACCGTTACGGCTGGAGTCCTCTCCTGCTGCAGTGGATGACCAGGACGTCTAAGTGTCTTGTGCTCTTAGTGCTCCACGATGCCAGCTGGGCTGGCCTTCTTGACCGTTGGACCGTTTATCAGTCTCCTCTGCTCAATCTGCCAGGACCAGACTTTACATGCTGGGATAGACAAATCCCCTATCCCACCGAGAGTTGAAGACCTCGATGTTGAAAACCTTTACCTGGTTTGACCCGTCTGCTGAGATGGTTTACCAGGGTCTGGCCGCTGCACGTGTTACAGCTACTTGGAGCCACAGGTGAGAGCTGAGCACCAGGTGGGGACCAATAGTGAATAATCAACATGGCAGGCCCCTTCACCAGAGGTGCTACCCCTCTCTGGACACCCGATACACCCCTACAGCTGTATCCAGCAGGTACAATTATGTTTAAATGCTCACATGGAGCATGCAAGGTACAAATGCCTCAGTGCAAGCAAACTACTTCTGACCTTGCTTAACTAATCTCTATCTGGGTCAACTGAGACACAGAGGTGCCTGAAAAGCATGAAGGCAAGGTTCCTTGGTTTTACTCCCATGGTAAAAATGGATTTCATAGATGATGAGATTTAGGAGAGGTCAAAAGAGAGAGAAGAAAATAGGTATTTTCCCTATGAACAGTCCTGTTTTGCACAGGCTTTGGAAGCATAAAAATGCCTAATTAGACCAAGATTTTGGATAAGCTTCTTCCTTTTTAATTAACAGTGCCTATTCTTACAAATCTCTTTGGAATTTGCCACCTTTTGACCCAGTTAACAAATACATGTACAGTCTAATCCATATTAACTTATGTAAGCCTTTGACTGGATACTATCCAACTGCTTTAAACTGGCCAGGGAAAATTTGGGCAGAATTTGTTAGATGAGAGAAATCCAGAAAATCATAAATCAGATGGTGTAATACATCTGCATAGGCTACAAAATGGGATGCTTGTGGCTTCTCGGGCAGTAGATTGAATTATCTACATTTTGCATTTCACAGTCATTCTTAAAATCCAGCCACCGGGTAGAGTGATTGCCTATCATCATCTAGACAACTCTTGGATTTATCAAAACTCTACAGAGCTAATATCTTTAAAGGCCAATCAAACTAATATAATAGCTACAATAGTTTCTTAGAACTATTAATTAGCTATTAGTTATTAATTGTCAGTTATTTTAAAAAATACAATTTCAAAAAAAGATATGTGTGTGTTATATTATGCCAAAGACAAAACCTGCCACAAAAGACAAAATGCCCCTTCTGTGATAAATATGTGTGTAATTCAGGCTAATAACATGGTAAAAGACTTATGTCCTGCCTTTATCTTGAAAAAAAAGCAAAGTTGTAGTTAACCTTGTTGAAAAACCTTGTTGCATTAGAAACATCCATTCAAGATGAAGGGCAGAATAAAGGAGCAAAACTGGACTGGGCCAATGTATGATGTGAATAAATTAAATGGTGGCACTGATATGCCGTATTATTAACAAGATTTAATTAGGACAAATGTTTTATGACACTTTATTACAAATGGAAATTGGTATGTGTGTGTGTGTGTGTGTGTGTGTGTATATATATAGTATATATATAATCTCATACAAATGGTCAGAATGTTAAAATATCCTACAGAGCTGAAAAAGTTAGTGCAATGCTCAGCTATTGCTTCCTCCTTAGAGTTCCTGATGGTTTTAGAGCATGAAGCAAATCATAGATTTAAGGTTTCATGATTTTCATGCTATGATTTAAAAAAAGCCAGGTAAGAACTTGCTTTAATGAACACCTGATTCATCCAAGCACATAATGATTTAATCATTCATATTCACATTCAAACATACCTTTCATTCATTCAATTCTATAGTACACAGACTGAGAAATCCATTAACATAAGCTCATTTGCCCACTCAGCAATTTTGCAAACAACTGATGCTACCCATTACAGTTGATAACATTTTTCCTAATCTGTGTTTAAAAAATAATGATTTAACAGTACCTTTTCTACATAGAGTTTCATTAATTGAATAAGAAAACTGTTGGTAAATATTGCATTTTCAATACAGGTATCAAGAAGACAATAAGTAGATCCCAGGCACATATATTATCAAGAAAAATGCACCCCATTCTTTTTTCAGAAAGCACTAAAGCACTAAATCCATGTTGAAAAAGGCCTGCATTAGACCACTCCACAATTGGGTGAATATGTTTGCCCTGAAGACATTTAACTGTACAATAATAAATACAGTTCTTTATATAACTTATCTACCCCCCTATCTGTATTCACATTTATTATACTCACTTATAAATCCAACTCTGCAAAGGATTTTCCTAGTTAGAACTAAAAGTCACCTATTTGCATATTTTGGTTATTTTACTACTATGTATATGGTGCAGCTTGGGAATTTGTTTCTCAAATATTGGAACTATGTTAATATCCATATATCTATATTGTTGAAATATATCTCTGCATTTTATTTCTGCCCAACTTAATTTTAATTTCATTATATGGCTACTCAAATCCAAATCCATTTATTTCTATCAACAGGGTGCCAGAATTGTCTTTTGAATAAAATAATTTTATCACCTTAGATATTGAAATCAGTAGGATATAAAATTACTGTTGATCTATTATTTTACAAACTTTTACTTATCCTCGGGCTGTGTTGCTTGGAAAAGAACTTTTAAAAGATGGCTATTCCACCCAACTGAAACCAGGCAACATCTAACATTTTAATGAAAACAGTCTAATAATGAGAACAAAGAATTACACAAAAGGCATTTTCCTGATGTGTCAACTGATTTGGAAAATTTAATAGACTTGTGACCAAAGAAATGGGAAAGCAAATGTTTGGGAGGTAGTTCTTCTTACAATGATCCTAAACATGCAGCTCACACATGTATCTTTTTCAAAGAGAAAGATGGCTGGAGAAAACAGAGTTGCCTAGATTAACAGCCAGATGACAGGGGGACTTTATTTGTCGTTCATATTATTATGAATAAAGCACAATAGTCTAAATATAACATGAGAGACGTACATGTAATAGGAGCCAGATCCTTTTCCTTGTTTTCACTCCACTCATCCTAAATATTTTTGGCTCTTTTTCCTTTTTTGACCGCCAAAAAGGTTTTGACCGCCAGTGAGTTTTGCACATCAATCACCATTACATCTGCTTATTTCGGCTGTCTAGCACTTTCCTCCCTGCCAAATGGGTTAGGGTTAAGATTATCAATCGATGGTTGACAGTTACCTCTGCAAATTGATACAGCCACCATGTAATCACAACAAGGATATCACACCAATCAATTACGTCCACAGTGGGCAAAAATGCTTTGGATATAAGATTTTAACACTAGTGGTGGGCAAAAAGGGAACAAGAGCATTTTTTTCTGGATCCAGTCAATAAGTAAGGCAGGGGAACTCTTGCCTTCACTTACATACACATACACGCACACACACACTTAAAATATGTGAATATGGAAAGTACATAAAATTTTATTCAGATAATAAAACTGGGCAAAATGTTTAACTATTACTTCAAACCAAGTTCAATATGCTGTTTTTGTGTGCTCAGTTGACAGAGAAATTCATTTGGCTCTTGGATCTCATTGTGAAAGAGGCTATTAGAGAGATTGGGAAAAGAGTGATATAAATAGACCTCCTCAAACTTAACTAAATCAACAGCAGTTAGAAGGGAGTAGCCCCACAACCCTGGAAGTACATTAATAATCATTAAGCCTGGGCAATACAATATTTTGGTTACTAAAGACGGAGCATTCCTCTTTCCCAGGCACTCCTAGTTTGGTTCAAGAACATGTTCATAAAATTGCTGCTCTGGTCAACGGGATTATCCGTTCATAAAATGGCTGTGGTAGTGGACATAGCCACCAGCCATTGATTTACAAGAAGACAAACTGGTGAAAATGCAAACTACCTTATCTGTTACTTTCAGGAAATTATACCATCCCAACATACTTTTTTTCTTTTCTCTGGGTAAACAAAGCACTGGACTGCAGTCACTTGATGTTTTTATTTTCTAAATGGGACTGAGACACAGATTTGGAAAGAAACAGAATGTAGAAAGCTGGCACTTTAGGACTGCAACATGCCAGCTTTCCTTTTAGAAAAGATTAAATGAAGTTTTTAAAAAGCCTAAATGTTCAGGGGGACAGAAAGTCATATCAAAGAGCTCAGTGCTGGGGGCTCAGCTGTTTTTCATTTGCTCATTCACTCCCAATTATCTCTCCCTCCCCATATTTTACTCCAATAATCATCAAGAAAAATAAACTACAAATTAACATAATATGGAAGAAAACACACATAATATGGAAGAAAACAATCAGGACATTGTCACACAGAGCAGAAACCATCCCCACCTCCATGGATTCCAAAAAGAATGAAAATCAGCACCTGAGAACAGCTCTGAAGGCCTGTGGATATCCAAATTGGGCCTTCACCAAATCTAAATCTACCAGACCTAAAACAGCGACAGATAGGGCTGAGACTCAGAATAAACGAAAGAACCTGGTAATTCCCTACATGGCTGGTGTGTCTGAAAAGATAAAACGGATATTTGGCAAACACCACATACCTGTATATTTCAAACCCACCAACACACTGAGACAGAGGCTTGTACACCCCAAAGATCAAACTCCAAAACACAAGAAAAGCAATGTAGTTTATGCAATCCAGTGCAGTGAGGAGTGCTCTGAACTTTACATTGGAGAAACCAAACAACTTTTATACAGGAGGATGGCCCAACACAGGAGAAGTAACACCACAGGACCAGAGTCAGCAGTTTATCTTCATTTAAAGGAAAAAGGACACTCATTTGAGGACATTAATGTTCACATTTTAGACAGAGAAGATAGGTGGTTTGAGAGAGGGGTCAAGGAATCCATTTATGCCAACTTGGAAAATCCTTCCTTGAATAGAGGTGGGGGCCTCAGGCACAATCTTTCTCCCATCTTTCTCCCGGCTCTGTCTTCTGTGCCTAGGAAGATTAAGACCATTTCACAAGCTCAACAGCAGCATGGTGATCTTAACGATCCTCCTTTAGATAATAAAAGGACTTAAAATAACATCTCAATATAACCATGCCCCCAGGTGTAAGGTCACACAGCTACCTAGAAACATATTTAGGATTCCCTTACCAACTTTACTCAGACTGAAGAAGCTCCTTGGATAAGGAGCGAAACGTTTCCACAGAGAAAATAGAAATCCAGTTGACATGATTCAAGCTACATACAAAGAGAATGCATGATGATTGCATCACAAAATAAATATATAAAGGAAAATGAATGGGTTGAGAGGAAGGAGAAGATGGAGAAAGTTATGAATGGAAAAGAGTTAATGAGATCCTCAAAAAGAGATATGTAAGAAGCTTAAAGATAAGGGAATATATGAAGTAGGATGTACAGTAGATGTGGTAGAAGAAAGGATGGTGGGAAAGACAGAAAGAAATACTGTAGAAAATAAAAGTGCATGGTGTAAGTGTAAACTAGATATAGCTAGATATTTCCTTTTTTCCTTTTTGCATGACTTTTGCTTACTACCTCTAATTTTCTGCCCTTTGCATAACACTGTTTAACTCAGAAAGAAATAAAATGGCATGCTTGTATGTGTATTTTTATTAATTAGTACAGCCAACTTAGTTTTTAGAATTATCACTACATTACATGGGACATATAATTCACACATAAAAGGATTATACTGATAACTCTCCATTTTTATTTCCTGGAGAATCTGAATCTGAAAACTTGAACAGTTTTCATCTACTAATTCTAGAAGAATGACTAAGTCAAATTTACAATAGCTACTGTTGGCTTAAAAAGAAACACTATTTACATATTATATTTTCCTCAGCATAACAATGCCCCAGTTAAGCTTGACATTTGAGAAATTATGGTAATAAAATACTAATTAACAATATTAACAACCCAGCCTTCCCATTTGAATGATTTGTTGACCTTGAATATAAACTTCTATTTCTGTCATTGGGATTTGACCTCCTTTGAATGCCAATTCATGAAATCAAATCATAGAGTTGAGAATGTAAACTGAAGAGTGTGTGTGCGCGCGCATGCCTGCACATACATACATACATACACACACAGACATACACAGAGAGTAAGAATGAAAGCAATAGATTGTTTATTGTTTCATCACTAGAATAACCATTTACTTATGGAGGAGAAAGAGGAGGCAGCACCATAAGGAAACAAGGATATAGATTAAAATAAATTTCAACTGTTAATTTAATCTGTATCTCATGTTGGTTCTAGTGGGTAGATTGCAATTAAAAATGAATTTTTTAAAATTTAAATTTTTAAATTTGTTTTATACAGCTTCCTAGCCAATGTATATTTTCATCCCAAGTTTCCCTTAAAGAATGACTGTTATTACTTGAATAAATCAAGTAGTTTAAGAAGGTGTTTACATTAACTTATATGAACAGTTATCCATTTGGGAATATTAACTATATACCAGATGAGGGTGCTTTTGTGTCTTGCTCCTTGTGGTCATCTCTTGTTTTTTCCAACCTCTCTGAGAAGGATAAAGTTAAGAGAGGAGAATTCTTGGAGCTATTCTGCTAAGCTGCATCAAGGTACTAATTTCTATGACAGTAATTACATTTATCATTTTTATGCACTGATCTCCCTTATTCTCGGTCTCATTTTTTATTATTATCAATGTTTGCAAGTGTATTTTAGAGTTCTGATGATGAATAGGATGATTATTTTATGATAACTATCTGATGTATTGATAGAAGATTCTCAAAATAAGAATCAAAACAGAAGATAACAAGTGCTTTTAAAACACCAGACTGGATCTGGGCATGTCACCCTTAAGGTAGATCTACTAAAATCAATTACATGACTAGTCCTATTGATTTCAATAGATATACTCTAAGCATGAGCATACCTTTATCAAATACACAGTCTCTAAAACAGTTTTTTTTTTGTTTCTTTGACTCTGAAATTGTAATTATCATTACAAATCCTGCTTCATTAATGAAATCGGAAATTTCTAAGTGGTGATAATGGCCAAATGCAGCCCAATTAGTGTTCAGTACAATCCAAACAGTTTTTAGCACCTTCATGTAGAATAATGGTCATGACATTCTGAAAACAAACAGACTCATAGTATTCTTGCTGAATTCAGCAACATAGCCATTTCAAAATTATTCATAATGTGTCACAATATAATTAAGTACATGTTTTCAATTCTAGCCTCAGTACTTGTTGAAAAATTACCATTGTGGGTGATGCTTTTCCTATGTGGAGAAATCCATGTATGAAAAAACATGTATACCAATCTTTGTTAAACTGGTAAGCAAAAAAGCAGTCAATGCATTGGGCTAAAAACTGCTTTTTAAAAAAGCATTGCTTAAATATAATAGCTGCATTTGTCCTATCTGTGATGCACAGTCACTGTCATCTTCCATCGGTGAGAGTCTGTTAGTGATATTTTCTGATTATTTTCAGTTCTATAGATTTCACCACTGCTATTAGCTCCTTCCTCACTACTTCTGTAATCCAACAGTGAAACCATTTAATCCTAAAGATCTAAAGATTCTAAATATATTTTGTAGATTTGGGGTAATACCTGTTACTGATGCCTGCACTGAGCCCCTTCATTTGTTTGTTTTGCGCAGTGTTCTAAGCAGCACAAGGCAGCCAAATGTAGCCATCCATTTAAATTTCCATAATATCCTCCATCTAACTTCATCCTGAAGCTTGTAAACAATTAAAGGGGTGACTAGATCCAATTATCCTGCACAGCTTTGAACGCTGGCAACGCAAGGACAAAGAATAAGGCCCGCCAAAGGGTATTTTAGATTAGGAGCTGATGGGATCATCAACACCAAGTGGAAGAAAGCCTGGAAACCCTATATCTGCCATTCTAAGTGTTTTGAAAGAAGAAAAGAGAAGCAGTGTATAATTGAAAATACTAAAAAAAATTAGCTAAGGATCAAAGCAATACCTAGCACTTATATGCCGTGACGTTAGACACCAGTGCTCTTAAAACAGGATGGAAATCAGGCCACAGTATTTTACTCCATAGATATGGCCATCTCAACAATTTATTGTGAAGCTGGTGTATTCAAAATACAAAATAATATGACCATAGCTTATACATATAACATATAGAGTTATATAAAAATAATGTAAAATAATGATATAAGAATGTAGTAATCTTGGTGAAAGTAACAAGCTCACTAATATGACTTTTTTGCTAAAATAAGGATAGAAAAAGTAACATCATCTATAACATTCTAATCATAGATTAATGCTAATTATTTCAGTTCCACATATAGAAATTTTTTGAATGATTTAAAAACTACAATAGTATGAAAATAAAACCTAATTTCCAATTTTGCTTAGACTATCCATACTGCCAATCGAAGAGAATATCCATACTACCTTTAATTAGCTTTTCCCTCAAGTTGACTCTTTTTAAAAAGTTTCATCTACCCATTATAAATTTTCTTCATTACATACAGTCATTATATTCTTTTTTACAAATCTCTAAGGTGATTGTCATCATTCAAACAATCAAGGCAAATGTCAGACCTTTTAAATGTGTTCCCATGTGAGAAGGAAAATCATATACTGCATATACTGTATAATACAGTTATTAGATAAATGATGCAAGCAGTCAGGATGAAACAGACGATTTAATACGTTTTCTATCCCTATATTAAATTTTTCAATGTCATCCCTGTTTCAAAATGATAGATCTCTTTGAATGAGAAAGCATTATTTATCCAATGCCTTATATGAATCTCAGATGGAGTATACCATGCAGAAAAGATAAACTGGAGACCAAGGACTGAAGAAAGAATTCAAACCCACCACATGTAAGAGAAAACATGTTTGCTTAAAACTTGGGCAAATTGAATGAAGAGTTCTCAAATCCTCTTTTACCTTTTAGGAGTTGCCTGTTTTTATTATATTCTCCCTACCCCACTCCTACTTTAGACAGTATTTTATTTGTTTAAATTATTATTAGCAATCCTGAGTGGAATTTAAGCAACAAGTAAGAGATATAAATTTTAATAAACAAATAAAATTACACACACACACAAACACACACACACACACTGGAATGTTACAATTTATTTGCTGGAGGATTACTACAGGTTAAGTAAGAAAGATTAAATCAATAATAGGCAGAGATCCTTAGCAATTGATCACACTACATTGCTGGGTATAAGAATAAGTGTTAGATGTGAAAAAAAGTCACAGTTTTCATCTGTGAGATGTTGGAGGATATTATGTTATTAGCTCACAGTGACCTGTGCATAGCCCAGTATACATGGATAGGGCAGCATCAGTGAAATTTCTATTTATTTATTTGTCTATTTATTTTATTTTGCGTATATGCTGCCCATTCCTGGAGGCTAATAATGTCAACATAAAACAAAATAATAACTACAACCCCTCAAGTACATATAAAAATAACAAAATCAAGAAAGATTTTAAAAACAGAAAATACAAATGTTGTGCTTGCAAAGTTATAACATATCATCCTCTTGTGCAAGATGGAAAAGATAGGTCTTCACCATTTTCCTAAAGTCCAAGGGAGACAGAGCTGACTGAATCTCTGCCAGGAGGGAGTTCCAAATAGTAGGGTAATCCAAATAGTGGGGACAGGACCTGAGGAAGTTGACCCTATCTGATCTAGTTGGTTAGGTAGATGAATACAGGAGAAGGTAGTTTCTCAGATAATCAGGTCCAGTGCTGTGTGGGGCCTTAAAGGTTACAGCCAGCACTCTGAATTGCACTGAGAAGCCAATTGGCAACCAATGCAGATCCTGAAGCAGTGAGGTCACCACATTCTGTACCAGCTGTAGCTTCCCAATGCTCATCAAGCATAGTGCCAGGTAAAATGTGTTACAGTAGTCATAAAGGAAGGTGACTATGGCATGAGTGATTGTGAGCTAAATCTGAGTATCTCTAAGACTACCTATCTGACACTCTCCAGATATATTGAGCTGCATCTCCAATCATCCCCAGCTAAAATAAACATGCGGAATATAGGAACTTGGAGCTGTAGTCGAAAACACCTCAAAGACACCAGGTTTGAGAATGTTCCTATAACGTGTTACTCTTGAAAAATCATTAGGACTGGTAAAATGGTAAAATGCATGACAAAAATTATATGCTAATGCTGCCCAGATTCCTGAGTTCAGTGGGATTCACCATATTCCATGCAATGCTGGAGAGTTATATCAGAAAATAATACATACATACATACATACATACATACATACATACATACATACATACACACACACACACACACACACACACACACACACACACACACACAAACTTTCTTTCTTTCTTTCTTTCTTTCTTTCTTTCTTTCTTTCTTTCTTTCTTTCTTTCTTTCTTTCTTTGACTTAAGTATCTGTTTGAGCATGTTGATCAATTTAGATCATAATGCAACTTTTACTTTAGATTTACTTTCAAATGTTGAATGCCTATAAAGTGGAATTCAGCAGCTCAGGCATGGAAAATGAAGCAAACTGTTTAGTCAAACTGTGAACCTATACAGTAATGGATTTGTTGAGGCTAGAAAGATGTTACTAACTGAACTTATGCTCAGGCCAGATGCTACACTGTGCAGTTCCAATATTTGCACTGATCTTCTAATGACCAGGAAATACTTTTCCACAATATGTAAATTTCAGGGGACACACTGAGCTGGTCTCTTGTTAAACCAGCTTTTTAAGTGAAAATGTACTGGAAAAAATGGAGAGAGGTTTTAGAAATATGCAAGGAGCCATAGCAACACAGCAACTTCTATTTTTATATCATGAATTATAGTAAAAACATCAGTGGGAGCAGCAAGGAATGTCAATTAATAAAATGAAAAACAAGCCTGTGTGTTCTTTCAAGAATCAAATTATTTTACAGGATCTTGACACAAAATTATCAGCAGCTATTTACTTAAGTGGCATGGTTATTTACTGTTTTCACTTTATTATTCTGATGTTGTGGGCCAATTATTTGTCCTCGCACATCAACAAGCTCACTAGATCCCATAAGCATTTTGCTTACTGAAAGGGAGGTGTTACATTTCATTTAAAGGGAGTCCTCTGGTGTAAGTTGTTCAGTGAATATTCAGAGGAGATACATGGGTTCACTTCTTAAAAGCCAGGTGGACAAAATGGAAGAGTACCATCTGCACTGCACAATGCACAAACAAGTGTAAACTATATGCAACATTTCTGAAAGTACAAGACCTGATTCAGGCATACAACTCAGCTGGAAGATTTGGAAAGACAAATAAAGTTGCAAATATTTGGAAGAAAGGCATTAGTAGATTTTGGGAAGGTAATAGGTTTCTCTGCAGTAGCATTGCTGGATTTGAGAGACCCAAACCCAGTGCCTTGTGGCCTGTCTCTGGCCTCCTCCCCCTTTCTGCTCCCTCCCTTTTATTTTTATGGTCCCATTCCTGCTCACCACCTTTCCTGGCCTCTCGCCACTTCTGTTGCTGCCACTGCTACAGACCCTTTCTTCCTCCCTGCTCACCAGCCGGCAAGAGAAACATTACGATATGATAATATATCACTATGATAGGCAGCCAGAAGCTGCAGTTGTATTCATAGCTGCAGCTTGCTTCTTTTGCCTGATATCACTAAAGACATTTGGGTGCAGCCTAATGATGCCATTCTCTCCATGAAATGATCCAGGATCTGGAAAGAAAGAAGGTGGGTGGCAGAGTAGATCATCAGGAGATCTCAGGTTGAAATGGGAAAGGAAGAGGGGAAGCCAAGCACCTCAGGGCATTGCGGAAGGTGGTGAAAACATTATGAGACAGCAGCAACAACAGCAAACAAACTTGCACCTATGTTTTTTTTAAATAATACTCAACTTAGTGTGAAGTGCTACAATACTTTTTAAGAACAAAGCTCAAATATTAGTATAATTTGGGCACATGGGAGTATTAGTTTATTAAAGGCAGAGGGCAGACATGACAGCCATGTTTTCCAAAGCAACTCTAAATATGACCAGCTCTTTGCAGTGCCTGGAGCTCATGGGCAACTGTAAACTAAGAATGTTGAGTTTACAGTATAGCAGAGTTTCTCAAGCTTAGCAACGTTAAGATGTGTGGACTTCAATTCCCAGAATTCCCCAGCCAGCCATGTTGGCTGGGGAATTCTGGGAGTTGAAGTCCACACATCTTAAAGTTGCTAAGGTTGAGAAACACTGCAGTGTAGTATATAGTATAGAGACTAGAATAAGATGTATCCCAAAACTGTACTTCTTTTTCTTTCTACAGCCATTGTCTCAGTCAGGAACGCCGTAAATCTAGTTCCATGCACTGATAGGTGGCAGCCCTGTTCTCCTGCCCCCATTTAAATTATATGAATGAGGGTTTCAGCTCAAAAGAAAAAGATCTGACTGGGTACATTTTGAAATCTTTAAACAAGCCTGAAACGGACTGGATTATGGTCTTTGCTTTTTACTGTATATTTTTAGTATCTCCCAGATGCAACAATGTTCCAGATTCCACTGTAATCTGGGTTATCAGTTGCTATATAGCAGAGGAATCTTCAAGGACAGAGCAAGCTTCCCACATGTAGCAGCATGATTATTTTGAGGAATCACAAGTTTTTTTCCCCTGAAGAAACATGTTTGTTATGGGAACCACAGACTTTCCCAGCAGCTAAGCAGCAATATTTTTTGATATGATGATATTACATGACATTCATATCATCACATAAAGGCAGCCCATCAACATTGCTCCTTTAGCACATTCCTTTCCTTATCATCTTGTCAGCAGTCCTCCACAATTATTAAACGGGGCAGAAAAAAGGGCCCCTCGTGGAAATACTTTATGAATAACAGTTTCACTTAAAAAGTATAACCTCCTGCTTACAGTACATGGACTCTTCTTGCTTGTAGTTGCTAATCTGCAAGAGAGACAGAATCTCACATATAACTAAGAGTATAATGAGTTTATAATGATGTCTGAAATCTCTTGCTTTGGCAGTTTCAGAGCTTCAGCTCTCTCTTGAACCAGAAATGAAAGTGACACTATATGCATGGCTGCCTTCAAAAGTAGCAGCCTCACATTTTCTGCTCTGATCTTCCCCATAAACTTGAGGAATCACAAAATATCAGATGTGTCAGCACTATATTGTGAGCCTCCTATTTCACTGACTCCTACTTTTTTTAAAATCTGTTCAATTGTGCCCGATTCTTGAAGAGTTTTCTTGGCAATGTTTTTTGGAAGTGGTTTGCCATTGCCTTCTTCCTAGGGCTGAGAGAAAGTGTCTGGCCCAAGGCCACCCAGCTGGCTTCATGCCCAAAGTAGAACTAGAACTCACGGTCTCCTGGTTTCTAGCCTGATGCCTTAACCACTACACCAAACTGGCTACTTATAAGTCCAGGGAAACCTGTAACCTGTAAAAACTGTAAAACCTCTAACCTTCCTTAGAAAAGAAGCTTAAAACTGTGATTGCAGTCCCACTTTTCCATTGCACACACTGAATGTTTATGTGCAGACACCAAGTTTTTCTATGAAAACTTATATCTGTAAACCGCCCAGAGTCCCCTGTGGGGGAGATGGCACGGTGATAAAAGTCTAATAAATAATAATAATAATAATAATAAAAATAAAAATAAAAATAAAAACATGAAGAATGGAAACTGTGCAAAAGAATCAACATTACTTCTCACAGAACAAATCCAAAGGGTCCTGTGAATAAAGGGTTCTTGATCAATTCCAGTATGTATATTTCACAGATTGCAATATAACTCCTGCTTTCATGAAAGAAAACAAAATCTGTCTTATTTGTACTACACAATAATAAAATATTCCAGTAGGAAGGTGATTCTGTAAATAGGTGAACAGTGGCTTTTATTTCTAGCTTAATATTTTAAAATTTAAGGCCATAATCCTTAACACATGTTTATGGATATGCATCTCATTGAAATCAGAATCTGGAGTTTAATTTCTTTCAGATGCTTTCCTGTAACTTCATCCCACAAAGCTGCTGTAACATTTAAGGTCTTGGTTTTAGGAATGAGGTCCAATTGCTCAGATCCTTAAATATCCAATAGAGCTCTGGGAGTTTATGGCTACTAAAGGTAGACTGTAGCAAACAAAACTGTTTCTCCTGTGTGCTACCCTCAACCAGGCAGCTAGAAGCTGGCTTGACAAAACACGAAGCCAAGTCACAGGTTCAATGGCTGGACCCATATTCCAAATGAATGGTGCTGACCGCTGCGTAGGCTCCTTCTACCTGAACTTCACTAAATGGAATTAATCTACCATTCATCCCAGCATGTAAACTTTTGCTTCTCGCTTGAGGGTTAGAAAAAGATACTGTCCTTCTTGGCACTGTTTAATTATACACCAAACATATATCATATCCCAATGCTACCTACCACATCTATAGGCTGCTTTTTCATACTGGCCTGTGACATTTCTCTGTGCCAGTCCTGTTCCTAATCCCTTCTCCTGCTGACCTCATTATTCTTGATTTTTTTTCTTTCTTAATCTGACTCTTATCTGTCTTATAATATCTGAATCTTGCTCTTATCTGCCTGGTACAACAGTTTTCCTTCCCAGCAGTCTAGCAGCTTCTTACTTTGTAGCCATGTTCCTCTACTTATCCTATCTTGCCAAAAATGTACTGTTCCTAGAAGTGGTATTTACAGGTCCACCAGTTTTTTTAAAAATACTTATTTCAAGAACCTCCTTGATAAATGTTTCCACTGGTTATACTTCACACCTTGCAGGTGGCCCTGAGAGTAGTGCCGGAACAACAGTTTAGTTTTCAACATTAGAAATACGTAATTGTTATCATCCCCTTATCATCAGGCAGTTTATATTCACACACCTGTTCCTTATTCCCAAGTAAATATCTAAATTAGTCTTCCATTGGCTCAGAATCATTTACAAGGGGGGGAAAAACAACTCCAACACATATTTTTAATGCCTTTTAATGATGATCAGAATTTGTGAGCAACCAATATATTATTATATTTATTTCCCTTACCTATTTAACATGTTAGATTGGTAGATCCTCTTGTCTTGTGTATTGTAGCAGCTACTCTTGGGTTCAGGAATAAAGCTATGCTCAGATAGCATATCAGAGGCGGCCGTGGTTATTATGGCTATTCCATCTTTCACTCTGTCACGAAGACCATAGTCCCACTCATCATATGACACAGAGATGAGTCCAGCGGGAAATTCAGAGGGGACTGTGTCTGTATCTCCAGCCACCAAACTGGGCACAATCCATGTGTAATCATACCCAGTCAGACCGACGGAGTTAGCCACCTCAAAGATATAGGTGGCCTCTTCCTTAGTACAGTAAAGTAAGATGACAGGACTCTGGAGTTTCTTGAGCTGATTCTGGATCTTTGAATCTCCATCATCCAGAGACATGTCCAGCAAGAGTACCTCTTCTAGCTCCCAGCCCACAAAGCTGTTCTCAATAGTGCTGCGAATCTTGTTGACAAAATCCTGGTAGCCAGGAAAGTAGGTAGTGACAATGGAGAAGATGTACCAGTCATATTCTTCCATGATGTTCAGCATAACAGAAGCTTGTTGTTCTATTGATGGGCCAAACTGGAAGAACATGGATGATTCATCCTATTAGAGGAGAAAAGAGGAGGAAGCAAAAGTCAAAAAGAGAACATAATAAAAAATTTGGATAGCTTCACTGAGATATACAGAGAAGAGGGAAGCTAACTTGTACTGATTTGCTTTGCATTTAAATACATGGCTTATGATTACATATAATTATGCATGCACAATCATAAATTTTGGTTAATTATCTTTAAAACCTGCAATCACATTGGGAAAGGTACAATAAATTCTTGGTACAACAGGCTTCCCAGAAAGTACATAGTCAACAACCAACTTCTCTTCCTCAAGCCCAGTATTAAAATGTGTCTAGTATGGAAAAAAAAGTACTGCAGGAA
This sequence comes from Charina bottae, assembly GCA_023362775.1. Taxonomy (NCBI): domain Eukaryota; kingdom Metazoa; phylum Chordata; class Lepidosauria; order Squamata; family Charinaidae; genus Charina; species Charina bottae. Next base: position 36,404,846 of record JALMGJ010000006.1, on the reverse strand, counting down.
AAATATCAGCTCAAAAAAGACAACTTTCATTCTTCTTTGGGAAGTAAGCAGCAACAAATGTAGGGGAAAATTCTACTCTGACTGACTTGCACATTTTGTTTAGACTAAAACCCATGTTAATGGGTTAAACAAATTATGGGGATCAGAAAGATCCTAGATGTTTGTTATTTGTGATAACTTTGTTATTTGTGATATTGTGATAACAATTTATTTTGCACATTTTAAAAGCAGGTGTATATTCCTCCTCAAATCCATGAGCTGCTATTAAAGAATAAGAATCAGTATTAAGATTGTTTTCTCTCTAAAGCAGTTTGCAGAGCCATGCAGACATTTATTAATTAGAAAATATTCTAGATTATGAAGCATGTGGGCTAAACAGATCAGTAGAGTGAACATATTAGAAAATTTTCATTAATAAGAATTAATTAATTATTGAGAATTTAGAAGGATTTTATACATGATCAATAGTGTTACACGATATAGTACAAATGCTGCATTAATGTAAAATCAGATAATCTGTTCTATTATTCCAGAGTCAGTGAAAACATCCAAGCATATTTGCTTTGGAATATCTTACCCCCGGAGCTGAGGCTGATTTCCTCGCTCCCAGCCTTCCGGAAAGGCTTAAAGACCTGGTTTTGCCATCTTGCCTGGGAGGGAAACGCCAACAGTTCCTCTTGGGGGTGGCTGGTCCCTTGAAGCCTCCCAGTATCCTATTTTTAACATTTTACCCTTGGAACTCATATTATGTACTGTTGTAATTTTATATTTCTTTTAATTCTATTTTACTGTGCACCGCCCAGGGTCCCCGCTGGGGGAGATGGGCGGTAATATAAATTTAATAAAATAAAATAAAAAATAAATAAATATTCCCTGAGGCAGTAAAATCTCTATACTGTACATCTTCTTTGACCCTTCCTCTGGTTTGAGAAGCCTCAGGTTGCCTTTGCATACTCACATATCAAGTGAGTATAGTCAAACGAAATGATCAGTTATAATTCATCAGTCAAGCAATCATCATATCCAGGCTAGAATTCCAAAAGAAAAGAGAGGAGTATTTCAAGGAAAGCTCATTGATAAGTTAAAAACAGACAGATGATTTTATTTCAGATTCTAATTGTTTGCATGTAGAATGGTTTCCCCCAGAATAACAGCGTGACAAGGGGCATTGTAGTTCTTCCACAGGCCCCTTCAGCTGCTGATAGAACCCTGGGGAGAAAGGATGGATGAGGAAGACAGAAATGAAAAACTCCTTTGGCTTCTGTTGTTATTGTTGTTGCCACTCTCCAAAGAAGGGGAAAGGGAGCAAAATATTTGAGGGCTGACTGCTGGGAAGTTAGATAGGAGTATAAGGCAGCAATAAAAATAAATGAGAGTGCCAATAACAAGTGCACCTTTTTCTGCTGGAAATTATGTCAGGCTTTTCTTTTCTTTTTCCTGGAAAACCTGGAAAAATCCTGAGCCAACCCAAATTATAAGCAATTTAAGATTTGTCGATGATAGGCAGACTATATCCTAGGCCAAAGAGAGAAACTAAATGAGATGAAATAATTTTCCAAGTCCTGCAAAAGAAGCCTATCTTTCAGTCTAGAATACCATTGCAAATGCTTCAAAATATTATTTGTGGAGTGGGGATGCTAAAACAAGTACTTCGAGAACCACTTCATCATCTCCTCTGTCCATTAATTGTACTTAAAAAAAATCACAGTTATCAAGCTTTGGATTAGGGCAGAGCTTTCCAAACTGTGTGTTGGGACACGTTAGTGTGTCGGCTGCAGTGTCTGGGTGTGTCGCGGCTGCTGCTGCCTCCAAGCCCTGCCAGGATTCCACGCAGGTCCTAGTGCCTGCCTTGTGCCTTGCTGCCTCCAAACCTGCTGTGATTCCACACAGGTCCTAGTGCCTGCCTTGTGCCCTGCTGTAAGAGTGTGTTGCGAAATGATGCATGTCTAAAAAGTATGTCACCAACATGAAAAGTTTGGAAATCTCTGGATTAGGGTATAGAATGGAACCATAATGATTTGAAGATAGATTTTAAAAATATGTTGCTACTGAAAATTGTTTGACAAACTACATATTTCATCAGAGTAGTTACAGTTTATTCCTGTATGTTTAAATCCCTGGAATTTTTTGCAGTTATTATCAGATTCACTGAAACATCAACTTACAGGCTACATTTTTAAACTTGGAATTAATGCAAAATTTGTAGTGATATCCTAAGCAATTTTTGATTCAGTAATTATAAGCATTTGGCACTCATTCAATAGAACTGTCAGCTTTATACTTTATAGTAACTGAAGCTACTATAGAAATACCAGGACTGAAAATTATTTAATTTCAAGATATCATAAAACATAAAAAAACCAATAATGGAAGGGGGATTGAAAACACACACGTACCCCTATGTTTTGACAGAAAAGAGTTGGAAATTATTGCATGTAATAAATAAGATTAAACAATATTTACAAGTTTGTGTGATCTCCCCAGTAACAAGCATTCTTTACTTGTTAATTTAATTTATTAATTTGAAAATGTTAGTTAAAGAAATCATATATTCTTCAGATCAATGTTTCTGTATTCATTCAGAGCAAGCTTCAGTGGTTCTCAATAAAAGGAATAGTAATACTTTGGAGGGAGAATTCTGCTCCTTATGCACACTATGACTGTTCATCAGTTGCTGCTTCAGAGGCATATCACCACTGCCACTAAATTGACAAATCAATTATAATCTCCTATCCAATTTTTTAACATTGGGTCAGTGACTTGTTAGAAGCTGCAGCAGCAGAAATTAGAGAAAATGTACATATGTGATAGGATATCAACATCATAGCCCTACTATGCATGTACATATACTGATATATACAATAAATCCCCAAGAAAACCCCATCAAATCAGTGATAACTAGCATTATCTCATATTTCCATTATCTTATACATTTATTAAAATTCTCCTTTTGTCCCGGTCAGCCCAAGAACAGAAGGTGAGTCAGTGTATTCAGACTATCAGTTCTTTATTTGCATAACCATACAGACAGAATCTTGTCAGACTGAAGCTATCCTAACTAAGGTAAAGGTTCCCCCCACACATTTGTGCAGTCGTGTCCAACTCTAGGGGCCGGTGCTCATCTCTGTTTGTTAGCCGAAGAGCCAGCATTGTCCGAAGACGCTTCCGCGGTCATGTGGCCAGCATGACGCACGCGGAACGCTGTTACCTTCCCGCCGAAGTGGTACCTATTCATCTACTTGCATTTGCATGCTTTCAAATTGCTACTGTATCCTATCTAACCTAAGGGGAAATACTCCACGGGCTCTAGGGCGGGGCTACTCTAACTTTCTTTGTCTGCCTGCCAAGGCTCTCAAGGCTGTGAGCGCATTTATCTCCTTGGAATGTGCTCCCTCCTTCCTCAGCTCTGAAATCCATCACATCTTTCCTTTTTAATTTACAGTTCTTCAAATACTCTTTCAACTGATCTACATGGGAAATGTCATGGGCAAATCCACAGGACAAGTAGTTGGTATTCTAGAGTTTCTGCAGTTTTGACTGTTATCATAACATCAGCAAGAAGTTACTTCAGTTCAAACAGAAGAGCTAGGATTGTTCAAACCAATCTATCTTAGTACCTGGCAGTGTGCTTTAACAAAATCAGCAAAATCAGCTATTACAAGAATGAGATGTACTAAAGTAAAATATTACATTGCAAGGAAAAGTGCTTTTCCAGAAATTAAATTGAATAGAAATCCTAATACATCATTATTTTAAATTAGCAATAACAACATGTTGATGATCCCAAAATGCTTTGGAGTTTATCAGTATTTTACCCTTTTTTTCAGTTACAATAGCTATTAAAAATGAAGATACATAAATAGGTATACCACAGCAGCAGTCATTAAAAATTAGATTAGGGCTTTGTAGCAAATGCTAGAAATAATTGGTTCATTTTTATAGGATAAAGTGAGATAACTATATACTTTCAGTATAATCTACAAGGCAACTACTGTATATCTTCACAATACCCCATTGACTTTCAGTAATTCAACTTGTAGCACACAAATACTATTGAATAGATGGAATAATCAGAACACTGAAACAACTCCAATTTTAAAAACATCTATTTTGCAGATGGAAGACAAGGATCAAACACTCCCATTCTAATATACAGATACTTCTAAAGGAGACTCCAGCATTGCTAACCTACCCTAACCCTAAATAATTTGAAGTTATATTTGAATGAAATCTATGGTTTTTGTTGTTGTTCAGTCGTTTAGTCGTGTCCGACTCTTTGTGACCTCATGGACCATAGCACTACTGTAATATTTATAAAGCTTAATATACTACACCTATTTCACCACTGCATTTTTGTTTTTGCTACATCTGCTGTGTGTTAAGGTTATAAATAAATTAACACACTCCAGCAGTGAAATTAAGGAGCACATTCATATTTATATTTCATCACTGGTGTACTGATAGAAGTAACGCTGCATATGTTTCTATCACTATATGTTTTGCACTTGATTGGTAGTTATTTGCTCTCAGCTATAGCTGAAGTTCCATCCCTAAGTTACTGCAGTTCTAATTGTTTCAACTGTACTGCTTGAAAGAGATTAACAGTTTAAAATACTTGGTTTATCTTCTCCAGGCAAAAAGACTTATGCTGTTTTCAAAATCCCTGTCCCCAATATTCAATGAAAAAGAACATGAAATTTCAGAGCAAAAGCAACAAAAAGGAACATTTTCTAATGTTGATTTTCACTGAAGAGATAGGCTTGAACAATAACTCTATTGCTGAATTTAATGTGGAATTCAGATAATGTTGTATGCAATGTTTGAAAATGTAACTCTAGCTATAGAATTTCAGTCTGAAATATGTTAAAAGAATATGATGCACAGGCATAAGTGCCATTAAATTCATTAAATTCAGTTGAGGTTGCACTGTTGAATGGATTGCACTGTTAACCTTTTATTTTCTTCAGATTGTACAGGTATCTCTATCTTTTGAAACAAGTTATAAATTGAACCCACATTGGAAAGCTTAGAGTACCAATTCATGGCCCTAAAACAGGTAGGTATATAAACTTTATTGCGGTCTTTGACCAGTGTGGGCCCTATGATAGCATCTCATGGCCATACAATTCTTCAACTAAGTTTTGAGAGATTCTGACCTTGGAGGAGGAATCTCCCTTTCCTTATCCTCCAAGGATGGTTCTTTCTAACACTGGTAACATTTCAAAGGGGATGTACAGAGGCTGGACAAGAGACATTCTGGGAAAGGAGCACCTGGATTTGCTGAATCCGAGAATCTTTGGAGCTTGTGTCAGACCCTCAGTTTTTGGAAATATTTAAAATAATTTGAGAACTGGTCTAAACATATTTTTTCTTGTTGGAAGCGAGCAACAGGAATAAAAAGTATTTCTTTTAAAAATAAAGAAAGAGCATTATGAAAGAGATGGAATATACTTTTAGTTCACATTATCAATTATTATTGATAATAATAATTGTATATAAACACATAGTTTTTTAATAAGTGACAATAAGGATAACTTTCTAAAACTAGAATGTTTAAGCACATTTAATAAACAAACAAATAATAAACTTAATTTTGGATTTTCACATACTACTTCACACACCAGAATGAAGGCACAATGAGAGTATGAATAAAATAACAAAAGGCCACTACTTTATAAAAAGAACCTGAAAGAAGCTGGGATTTTTTCCAGATAAATGAAACCTTCTATAAAACATAAGCCTCTTAGCTATAAGGTGAAAGTTAGGAGGATGAAATAAACTTCCAAGTGTTAGAGCCACATTTTTCTTCTCCTGTTCATCTTCCAAGATGTACCAAGCAAACACGTCACTGAACAGCCCAGCTGGGCAGCCTTAGAAGGAAAGCGAGCTGCCACAGTCCAAGAGATGCTCCTTTCCCCTTGACAATTAAAAGAAGTGGTTTGATCAGTGACACCCCACAGTTAAGATGCTCACTGATGTAACCTATGATTAATTCCCACTCAGCCAACAATGAAGCCAATGTATTGGAAAATTATATAAGCCAAATTATATATTAAGGGTAGTTTCTAAGTATAGCATTTAGATAAACCAAAATAACTGTAAAAAGCTCCCCCCCCCCAATTTTTAACTCAGTCCCAACAGTGTATTACTTTATGCTGAAAAACTGCCTGCTCCAGGAGTATGTCTGGTGCTTTGGCAAAAATGCTGCCGAAGGCTGGCAGGACTGTCCTTTAAAAGAGGCTACCGTTCCTTCCTAACTGGCTTGATAAAAAGACATGATGGGCTGCCTTTGGCCCTTTCCCACCTCTCCCTCTTTCTCCTGTATTTCCCTTATCAGGCTGTGACACAAAGGAAATATGGGCAAGATGGAATTTCAGCCCTGCTATGTATTTGGCAGAAGTGGAGAGAGAGAGATCTTGACCTAATTTTTGAACTTCTCTTGACACACTACCAAAATACCACAGCAAAAGATTTTTTGTTTCAGAAGTTTTCAAAATATAAACATTATTTTAATTATAGAAAATGTAAGATTTATGTAATTCAGATTCAGTCCAGATTTTTACATTACATTATACAAGTTTAAAGTAGCGTATACAGTCCAAAGCTAATACAGTGGCAGTAGTAGCAGAGTCTTTTTCAGACGCAGGAGCATGGCTTGTTGTTGTTGTTTATTCGTTCAGTCGTTTCCGACTCTTCGTGACTTCATGGACCAGTCCACGCCAGAGCTTTCTGTCGGCCGTCACCATCCCCAGCTCCCCAATGGTTGAGTCTGTCACCTCCAGAATATCATCCATCCATCTTGCCCTTGGTCGGCCCCTCTTCCTTTTGCCTTCCACTTTTCCTAGCATCAGCTTCTTCTCCAGGGTATCCTGTCTTCTCATTATGTGGCCAAAGTACTTCAGTTTTGCCTTTAATATCATTCCCTCAAGTGAGCAGTCTGGCTTGATTTCCTGGAGTATGGACTGGTTTGATCTTCTTGCAGTCCAAGGCACTCTCAGAATTTTCCTCCAACACCACAGTTCAAAAGCATCTATCTTCCTTCGCTCAGCCTTCCTTATGGTCCAGCTCTCACAGCCATAGGTTACTACAGGGAATACCATTGCTTTAACTACGCGGACCTTTGTTGTCAGTGTGATGTCTCTGCTCTTAACTATTTTATCAAGATTTGCCATTGCTCTCCTCCCAAGAAGTAGACGTCTTCTGATTTCCTGGCTGCAGTCAGCGTCTGCAGTAATCTTTGCGCCTAGAAATACAAAGTCTGTCACTGCCTCCACTTTTTCTCCCTCTATTTGCCAGTCATCAATCAAGCTCGTTGCCATAATCTTGGTTTTTTTGAGGTTTAACTGCAACCCAGCTTTTGCACTTTCTTCTTTCACCTTCGTCATAAGGCTCCTCAACTCCTCCTCGCTTTCAGCCATCAAAGTGGTATCATCTGCATATCTGAGATTGTTAATGTTTCTTCCAGCGATTTTAACTCCAGCCTTGGATTCCTCAAGCCCAGCATGTCGCATGATGTGTTCTGCATACAGGTTGAATAGGTAGGGTGAGAGTATACAACCCTGCCGTACTCCTTTCCCAATCTTAAACCAGTCCGTTGTTCCGTGCTCTGTTCTTACCGTTGCTACTTGGTCGTTATACAGATTCCTCAGGAGGCAGACAAGATGACTTGGTATCCCCATACCACCAAGAACTTGCCACAATTTGTTATGATCCACACAGTCAAAGGCTTTAGAATAGTCAATAAAACAGAAATAGATGTTTTTCTGAAATTCCCTGGCTTTCTCCATTATCCAGCGGATATTGGCAATTTGGTCTCTAGTTCCTCTGCCTTTTCTAAACCCAGCTTGTACATCTGGCAATTCTCGCTCCATGAATTGCTGGAGTCTACCTTGCAAGATCTTGAGCATTACCTTACTGGCATGTGAAATAAGTGCCACTGTTCGATAGTTTGAACATTCTTTAGTGCTTCCCTTTTTTGGTATGGGGATATAAGTTGATTTTTTCCAATCTGATGGCCATTCTTGTGTTTTCCAAATTTGCTGGCATATGGCATGCATCACCTTGACAGCATCATCTTGCAAGATTTTAAACAGTTCAGCTGGGATACCGTCGTCTCCTGCTGCCTTGTTATTAGCAATGCTTCTTAAGGCCCATTCAACCTCACTCTTCAGGATGTCTGGCTCTAACTCACTGACCACACCGTCAAAGCTATCTCCAATATTATTATCCTTCCTATACAGATCTTCCGTATATTCTTGCCACCTTTTCTTGATCTCTTCTGCTTCTGTTAGGTCCTTACCATCTTTGTTTTTGATCATACCCATTTTTGCCTGGAATTTACCTCCGATGTTTCTAATTTTCTGGAAGAGGTCTCTTGTCCTTCCTATTCTATTGTCTTCTTCCACTTCCGCACATTGCTTGTTTAAAAATAATTCCTTATCTCTTCTGGCTAACCTCTGGAATTTTGCATTTAATTGGGCATATCTCCCCCTATCACTGTTGCCTTTTGCTTTCCTTCTTTCTTGGGCTACTTCCAGTGTTTCAGCAGACAGCCATCTTGCCTTCTTGGTTTTCTTTTTCTTTGGGACGTTTTTTGTTGCCGCCTCCTGAACAATGTTGCGAACTTCTGTCCATAGTTCTTCCGGGACCCTATCTACTAAATCTAGTCCCTTAAATCTATTATTCACCTCCACTGCATATTCCTTAGGAATATTAGTGAGCTCATATCTAACTGATCTGTGGGTCTTCCCTATTCTCTTTAGTCTGATTCTAAATTTTGCAATAAGAAGTTCGTGATCTGAACTACAGTCAGCTCCAGGTCTTGTTTTTACCGACTGTATAGATGTCCGCCACCTTTGGCTGCAAAGGATGTAGTCAATCTGATTTCGGTGTCGACCATCTGGTGAAGTCCATGTATAAAGTCGTCTTTTAGGTTGTTGGAAGAGAGTGTTTGTTATGCACAGTGAGTTGTCTTGGCAAAATTCTATCAGCCTATGTCCTGCTTCATTTTGTTCTCCCAGACCATGCTTGCCTGTAATTCCAGGTGTCGTCTGACTACCCACCTTAGCATTCCAGTCTCCTGTAATGAAAATAACATCTCTTTTTGGTGTATTATCTAGTAGGTGCTGCAGATCCTCATAGAACTGATCTACTTCTGCTTCTTCAGCATCTGTGGTTGGGGCGTATATTTGGATCACTGTGATGTTAAATGGCTTACCCTGAATTCGAATTGAGATCATTCTATCGTTTTTTGGATTGTATCCAAGCACTGCTTTAGCCACTTTATTATTAATTATGAAGGCTACTCCATTTCTTCTGTGGTCCTCTTGTCCACAGTAGTAGATCTGGTGATCATCTGATGTGAAGTGGCCCATTCCAGTCCATTTCAGTTCACTGACACCTAAAATGTCTATATTTAATCTTGACATCTCACCAATAACCACATCCAATTTGCCCTGGCTCATAGATCTTACATTCCAGGTTCCTATGGTGTGTTGATCTTTAGAACATCGGATTCGTCGTTCACCACCAGCACCGTCGGCCGCTAGCCGTCCTTTCGGCTTTGAGCTAGCTGCGTCATCACATCTGGGGCTAGTTGAACGTATCCTCTGTTCCTCCCCAGTAGCATTTTGACCATCTTCCGACCTGGGAGTCCCATCTTCCGATGGTATACCGACATATCTTTGGTTGTACTGATCCATTTAGTTTTCATGGCAAGAATACTGGGGTGGGTTGCCATTACCTTCCCCAGGGAGCATGGCTAGAGTTGAACAATTTCCTCATCACTGTCTGCAAGCATTCAATCAGCTATTAGGCCCACCATTATGTCTCATCTATTGCTCCCTGCTGTGGGCAACATATCTCCTACTGCTGGTGCTTCAGAAGAACAGCAAAATATTTCACAAATCCCTCAAAAGTCTGAAGCAGATTCACTGCCATATCTTCTCCCTCCATAATCTAAAAAGCTCTCTCATTCTGAATATTTAATCAGCATTCTTATCTCAGAGGAGTTGAAAAAGCTGTGGATCCATATATACAGTGTTTTAGCCAAGTCAAATATGTTTCTATCCTGAAAAGCTGTTGTGAAATGACTATTGCTAGCATAGCAAATATCCTGCTTGTTCCAATCATTATTAATCCCCTTTGTAGGTTACAGGACATCTACATGAAACCAGTGGGAAAAGGTCAGACAGAGTTTTGGTTAAAGATGTGACCAGTGCGTAGATAATACCTGGCTAGTGGCTTTATCTTCATTGGGTGAATGTAAGACTGTGGCAGATCGGAATCAAATATCAAATGGATGGGTATTATAATGAACTGGATGAGAGTATATGAAGTGAGATTCAATTCAGAAAAAAAGGAGGTACTGATTGCTGAAAGCTATTAATCCTGTAACTAAAGACATGGTGTAATAAATGCTACAAAATAAAATAATGTTTTCAGCTAAAAGGGTGCTGCAGGGAAAATGGCCAGGAACTATTTTCCACTGCCACAGAAACTAGGACCAGAAATATTGGGTAAAAGTTGCAGCTACCTAATTTCAGTTAAACATAAGAAAAAACTCCCTGATGGTAAGATCTATACAACAGTGAGACAGCACATCTATAGAAGTCACAGGTTTTCCATCTCTGGAGCTTTTTAAGAAGAGGCTGGAGAGCTACTTCATAGATGGTTTAATTGGTTTTCCTGGACATTGCCAAATGTTGAACTACTAGATGATCCTTGTGGTCCCTTGCAACAATTCTATTGTTCTATGAACCATGAAAATAAAGTCCCAAGTAGATATACCAGGGCTGTGCAAAGCATTTGAAAGAGGAGAATGTAGCAGCTCTCTTCAAAGAGCTAAAACAGCTATTTCCTTTGTGAAGTTTACACAGCTGCTGCGAAAGCTATCTACTGTTACATTGGCACGTATGTGCATGCAAAGATAATACTTCTCTGGGACTAGCAAAGTGAATATTTGTTGCACAGACCTAATACATACTGATGTTTTAATGTTTATATTTTATTTTATTTTATTTTATTTTATTTTATTTTATTTTATTTTATTTTATTTTATTTTATTTATTTTATTTTATTTTATTTTTTTATTATTTTATTTTATTTTATTTTATTTTATTATTTTATTTTATTTTATTTTATTTTATTTTATTTTATTTTATTTTATTTTATTTTATTTTATTTTATTTTATTTTATTTTATTTTATTTTATTATTTGTCTAATTTATATAGCCGCCCATCTCACAAAATAAGCAACTCTGGGCGGCTTACAACAAAGCTAAAACAATTTAGATACCTAAAACCATTATCATGGTTAATTATTTAAAAAATTAAAAACTATAAAAACTGAACTAAAACAAAAAAAGTAGTAGACGAAGGGAGTTAATAATAATGGAGCCACCTCACTAGGTTACCCGTCTCCTGGGGCCACCAGGCCTGCTGGCATAACCAGGTCTTGAGGGACCTTCAGAAGCTCAAAAGTGATGAGGCCAATCTCACCTCAGGGGGGAGAAGATGCCACAATGCGGGCACCGCCGCAGAAAAGGACCGCCACCTAGGGCCTGCCAAATGTAGCTCCCTGGACAACGGAACCCATAACATGCCCTCTCTGCTGGATCTGGTGGGACGGGCAAATGAAATCGGGGAGAGGTGATCCCACAAATAGTCCCTCAAATATCCCTCAAATATCACCACCACCTTCTTTTATGGGAAAACAGAGATATAGAATTGTTTTAATTTAATATATACTAGCCGGCACAGAGTAATTGGTCGTGCCAAGCCTTGAGAAGCAAACTATGGGTCTTATAAAAAAGCAAGACACAGTTCTGAATCACACAAAAAAAAGGCTTTTTGCATTTGAATATAGTTCTGTAAGAAGTTTAGCTGCCCACTCCCAGTGTGATAACCCTCATCAGTTCATTTATCTATATGTATATTTCCTAAAGATCTCCCTTCATCAAGTTAGAAAGGTTTGGTTAAATGTATCTTCCACACCCTGCTGCCCTGCAGAACTTTTCTGCCTCCTTGAGTAAGAATGTCAAACACAACCCAGCAGCCATTTTCCAAAGAGAGCAAAGAATAGGTTTTTGCTTGTTTTTTCCCCCCCAGTAACTGGCTCTTCGGCTAAGAAACGGAGATGAGCACTGCCCCCTAGAGTCGGACACGACTGTGCAGGGGAAAACCTTTACCTTTAAAACACCTTGGCTGGTTTTTCAAACAGTCTTACAACCTAGCACTAAAAATAGTAGCCAGGCTACAAAAATGTAAGCCTTAATTTTTCCAATTTAAGAAACAGAAAAGCATCATAAGAAATCTTCCCTCTATTTTGTTATACAAATTAATTTATTTGACAACAAAATCCTGTGGAAGTTCAAAGAGTTATGGAATCTTATACTTAAACTTTTTATTGCAACAAAACTGATTAACCAGGCATTTGTTAACAATTGATTGGACTAGCCTCTAGCAAGTGTCCTTTACTTTTTGTTTCTCCATAAAAAAATAAATCAAATGTATTTATTTAAATTTATTATAGTTGCCCAACTCCCATGGACTCTGGGAGGTGCACAACCCCTCCCCCAAAATCCATAAAAACAGATAAAACCTAAAACTACGCAGGCAGCCCAGCCTAAAATGATCCAAAAATGACACAAATCAAACAAAACAAAACAGCCCCCCCCCAAAAAAAAATACAATAATAGATTAACCCCAGGCCTGGGACCAACGCCAGGTTTAAGAGCTGTCCAGAACCCTAGGCAAGAGGGAGCTGTCCTTATCTCTGGGGAGACGCTGTTCCAGATGGTGGGGGCCGCAACAGAGAAGGCATCCTTTCTTGGTCCTGCAAGATGACAAATTTAATAGATGGAACCTGGAGTGTACCCTCTCTGCTGGAACATACTGGGCAGGCAAAAACGATTGGAGATAAAATGTAGTTTTGAAGGACTGAAACATATGATGGTATAAAATAATATGAGAAACAATTGTTCCTTTAGGTCATCTTTTAGAAACTGCAATATTCAGAATCTTTACTACCATGTTTCCTAAAACTTGGCAAGACATGAAGAAGGGATGTTTAAACCAGCCTCTATACGATGCTTAATCTTGTAAAATTTAGAAATGTCAACGCTTAAATCTTTCATGCAGGTCTTTTTTTAAAAAAAATAAACCTGTACTGTTAACCCCAGACAAAGTCTGGTTAAGTTTTTAAAAACAAACAAACTGAGAAGTAAAGAAAAGCTGAAAAAATAAAAATAAAAATGGAAGCAGACTAATCCTTCAATACAGCATTATGAGTGTCTTAATTGCATAGCTATAGAAAAAAAATAGGTTTATAGTTAGAGATAACCCTATAACTGAACAATGAGGATTAACAATAATGGTTTAGGTCCATACATAGTATTTCTGATCTTTGGTATGGTTTTTGCTACTACTAGTAAAAGAAAGACAGATTACGTATATCTAAATCGGACTATCTCAATGAATTGCAAACCAAGTATTTCTATTGCATTGGGTTATACGCTGAACAATAAATGAACTCAGAAAATGGGAATCATTCTGAAATCATGCATCTATGACCTATGTTTTTTGCCAGAAAATGGCAAAAAAAAAATCACAAAACATGATCACATGACCGCGGGACACTGCAATCAGTCATAAAAGGGAGCTGGTTGCCAAGCGTCTGAAATGTGATCATGTGACTGTGAGGGGTGCAATGTTTTGCGACACTCGGAAGTGCTTTACAGGTCATAAAGCACTCGTTCCGAGGCCATCGTAACTTCAGACCATTGTTAAACGAACGGTCGTAAGTCGAGGACTACCTGTAATCTGTAGCTAGACAGAAAAATACCCTATAAAATGAATGAATATCTGATAAAAGGTTTCAAACTAGTTTTCCCTCTTCTAATTAACTAAAGAGATCAGTATGTCATTATTATACTTTCAATAAATTAAAGAGGGTGGGGAAAAAACCTGTGAGGTTGATCCGGCTTCCACCCACCCCACTACCCCCTTCTATACAGAACATGGAAATTACTGGACTCATCTGGGAAGAGTCACTGTTTCATTCAGAATTCTGTCAAATGCCAAGTTAAGAATTGATCAGATATCTATACGAAAGCATGAGACCATACAAGGAATTTCTTTTCTCCTGGTCTAGAAAAAGTGGAGACTAATAATCGATGTACAAGAATACAGCATAAGGTTTTTCATCACCCAGTTGTCAGATCTTATCTGTTCAAAGAGGTAAGAGGTAAGTTTATTTATTTAGATGTGAAACCACTATCAATTGAAATCATATCAATCCATGGTCCATTCTTAATATGATTTGTGGGCTGTTACATAGCACTCATAGAACAGTTTGAATGCCTCATATTTAGAGGATACAAAATGGTCCCTGCATTTCTAGTTCCAGCTGAAATTTGTTTGTTTCCTTAGCAACCACTCACAAATTGTATATCTGTTCCCATAAGCTCAGTAGAGCTAGCAACAGCAAGACGATGACAGTTCATACTTCCTGCAGTATCATCATCGGTATGGTTTACTGCTACTGTACTCGTTTTCTTTTCCAACTTGAGAGGACAATCAAGTACATTCAGATGTCCTAGTTTAAAAAAAAGCTGTCTTTAAAATTAGGGAGCTTATTAGCTTTTAATATGAAGAAATCTTCTCAGAGAACTAATCTCATTCAAGTTAGGTTATCCAAAATGTTCTTTGCAAAAAAAAAAAAAAAGGGTTATTTGGAAGGACTTACAAAAAGTAAATTATAAAGATAAAAAGATCATTATTAATATTCAGAAGCACTGAATGAAACAGATTCTGGAGCCTGCAAAGCCTCTTTTGCATTTTAGTTCCTTTAAAATAATTTTGCTATGTGTTGCAGAATCATGGAAGAGGATGGTACCACGGTCATATTATTTTCAGCATAGAAATCGTTGGATCATCTGTCTCAAAGTGAATGAAAAGTGAATGAAAATTGACTATCCAGGATCACAAAGAGTTATAATTATGTAAGGTCCTTGCAGAAAGCATTAATGCTAGTAAAATTGTTGCTTATCTTGTGCCATAGCATTTCATACATAGACTTATTGTATGTGCCTCTTTGTATTTGCATATCATACACATGAAGCATGCAGCTAGGGAATAAAATAAGTTTGTGCCTTACAAATGTTTCAAACCAAAATATTTGAAGTCCTTTCCCAGGATGTATAGTATGTATAACCTTTGTTATCACAGGGAACATAGAAATCTGTAGCTATCTAGATGTTATGCATTATAACTCTCAGCATCCCTCATCAGTGATCATGTAAACTGGGCTGCTGGAAATTGCCTTTCATCTTCAGGAGAAGCATAAATTTTCCACTTCATAATATCTTCTTTTTTTAAAGCTTTGGGATAAATGAAAATACAGAAAGTGTGTCATCAGCATTTTGTGATATTTCCAGGCAGGTATGTAACTGCTTAGATGCCAGGCTTGTCGATCGGAAGGTCGGCGGTTCGAGACCCGAGCGCCGTGTGACGGAGTGAGCTCCCGCACTCGCCCCAGCTCTTGCCAACCTAGCAATTCGAAAGCATGCAAATGCAAGTAGGTAAATAGGTACCACTTCCGTGGGATGGTAACAGCGTTCCGCGTGCGTCATGCCGGCCACATGACCGCGGAAGCATCTTCAGACAGCGTTGGCTCTTCAGCTAAGAAACGGAGATAAGCACCGCCCCCTAGAGTCGGACACGACTGTGCAGGGGAAAACCTTTACCTTTTACTATATAACTGTTTTGTCTGAGATTCACAATGCATACAAGCAAATTTATATAGGAGCTCACTTTTGATCTCCTTTATGGATGATAACTACAGAAAGAACTCTACTACTCTACAACCACTTTGTTATCAGAGTACCCTCCAGCAAAACTTTTTCCAACTGGTTAGTGGTTTGCTTGTTTTAACATGGTCTATAAGAGGGTAATAAAGAAAAACGCTGTTGCTATGTACAGTATGATTGTAGACATTTTGAAGGAAGCAGATTATTTTGATCCATTTTAAATTGACTTCAGAGTGGATTATGGGATTATCATTGTTTGGAGACTGACAGAGTGAGTGTGACTCCGTTTGTTCTTTTTGGCCTTTCACATGGGCATACTGTGGCATGCCCATCACTGCCCAGACCTCTGCATTCTGGACCAGCTATAGCTTCCAGGTGGTCCTCAAAGACAGCCCCTTTTGGAACACATTGCAGTAGTCCATTTGTAAGGTGACTAGGGCATTATTGATCATCTGGAGGGCCTCCCAATCTAGGAACGGGTGCAACTGTTAGTTCTCTTCCTACATCCAACTGGTGTCTCTTCAAGACACTTGTTCCTCAAAACAGAAGCTGTTATATGATGTTCCTTGGGGTTTCATTCTGTCACTCAATATCTTTCATATTATCATTCAATACCTACAGAAACATCTGTACAAGATCATTAGGAGATCTGCTGCTGGATACTATCACTATACTGATGTATTTCTGTGTAGTATTTATTTATTTATTTATTTATTTATTTATTTATTTATCCAACTTATATCACCGCCCATCTCCCCCCACAGAGGGGACTCTGGGCGGTTTACAACAAAGTCAGTAATTAAAACATGTAAAATATCTAACACAATGTATCGATTTAAAATTAAATATAAATATATACAATCCAAGCGGCTGTGATGTTATGTATTAAAAGAATTCTATGGCACAAGCCATCCCCACGAAAAGCTATTACTCTTCCCATCCCAAGCGAGGTGGCAGAGCCAGGTCTTCAGTTGTTTTTGGAAGGTCAGGAGAGTGGGGGCTTGCCTCACCTCCAGGGGCAGAATGTTCCAGAGGGCGGGTGCCACTGCAGAGAAGGCCCGCCTCCTGGACCCCGTCAGATGGAATTCTCTTACAGACGGGGTCCGTAGCAAGCCCTCTCTGCATAACCGGGTGGGGCGGGTCGATGTTCTGGGGATGAGGCGGTCCCTTAGGTAACCTGGTCCCATGCCATGTAGGGCTTTAAAGGTGACAACCAACACCTTGAATTGGACCCAGAAGCAAACTGGTAACCAATGGAGCTCGCACAACAGAGGTGTCACATGTGCCGATCTTGGGGCACCCATAACTGCATGCGCAGCTGCATTCTGAACCAGTTGAAGCTTCCGTATACTCTTCAAGGGTAGCCCCATGTAGAGTGCATTGCAATAGTCTATATGAGAGATGACCAGGGCATGAGTGACTGTACGGAGGGCATCCCGGTCCAGGAAAGGGCGTAGCTGGCGCACAACTCGAAGTTGCACAAATGCCCTTCTGGCCACGACTGCCACCTGCTCTTCGAGCAGGAGTCGTGAGTCCAGAAGGACCCCCAGGTTCCGCACTGTGTCTGAACGGGGTAGTGCCACCCCGTCCAGATCTAATGATGACAACTCCCTGGATCTCGAGACGCCATCAATCCACAGCCACTCCGTCTTACCAGGGTTCAGCTGAAGCCTGTTGTTCCCCATCCAGGCCCCTACAGCCTTCAGACACTGAGAAAGGGTAGCCACTGCATCACTTAACTCACCCGGGATGGAGATATATAATTGAGTATCATCAGCATATTGATGATACCTCATCCCGTGTTGGCTGGGTTGATCTCACCCAGTGGTTTCATGTAGATATTAAATAGGAGAGGGGAGAGAACCGAACCATGCGGCACCCCACAAAGTAGGGGCCGAGGGTCGGACCTCTCATCTCCTATTACCACCGATTGGGATTGGTCTCGGAGAAAGGAGGTGAACCAGCGCAAAACTACGCCACCCACCCCCAGCTCCCCGAGCCGCCCCAAAAGGATACCATGGTCGGTGGTATCGAAAGCCGCTGAGAGGTCAAGAAGAACCAGGATGGATGCACTGCCTCCATCCCGCTCCCGCCAGAGATCATCTGTAAGTGCGACCAATGCAGTTTCCACCCCATATCCCGGTCTGAACCCTGACTGAAAGGGGTCTAGATAATCCGTATCATCCAGAATCCTCTGGAGCTGCAATACCACCACTTTCTCAACCACCTTCCCCAAAAAGGGGAGGTGGGAGACAGTATCTTCAGGTTAAATGTGCCTGTATTCAGTAAGGGATTGAATAAGGAAAATACATGGGGGAGGGTCACAACTACAGGAAAGCAGCCAATCTTTCTATTCTACATAGGATTATAACTCCCCAGAAGGAGCAGGTACAGAGTTTAGATATACACATGGATCTGAATTTCCCTGTGATATCCCATACTCAACTAATGGCAGGAACACCTTCTATCAGCTTTGGATAACACCAACTGCATACTCTCCTGGACGAAAATGAATTTTAAACAAAAGTGTATATGCTAGTGACCTTCAAACCTAGCTATCATAATGTAACATACAGTATATGTGGTTGCTTTTGTATCTGTTCCAGAATTATCAATTAGAAAACAGCCAGAATGCTCTCTGGAAGGTCTCTGGAAGAATATATTATACTAGCCGTGAAAGCACTATATTAACTACTAATTTGCTTCTGCACAACAGATAAATGCTAGGATTGTGCAGAAATCCAGATTTGTGGTGTAAAATATGGTTCAAAGCACAGATGGGTGCATAGATAGTACCTGTTGGGAATCCTTAAAACACATGCATCTTTTTCTGGGCTCACATACAGTAGCTACCTTCCCATAGCAAATGTGAAATCCTGGGGAAAGGTACATTTGGTTTAAAGTGTCCTGACAATTGCAATATGCATGTCCATTCACTCTTCACATCACATTTTGCCCTTTGAATCCAGATCTTTGCATAGTCCTGCAAAAAGTTGGTTATTATCTTTAAAGCCATACACAGCTTGAGTCCACTATTGTTGAGAAAATGTCTTCTATATGATCCACCTTACTCATTCAGGCTTTCTGAATAGGCTCACCTATAGTTGCTATGGGCACATCTTGCAGCAACTTGGGATCAAGCCTCTTCTACAGCCATCCCAGGGCACTGCAATGGGCTCCTTGCTTAGCTAGGGGGATGAAATCCTTATTGATTTTAAAAGGTCTTTAAAAGACATAATTTGAACAGACATTTTCATTGTTTTAATTCTGGTTTTTACATTTTAGTCTAACTCTTTTATGTTTCTTCTGATTCTAATTGTAAATTGTAAATTGTTGACAAACTTGATAAACAGTGGTATAAAAAGTCTAAGAAATATAGAAATATAAACATATATAGCATATAGGCGGGTAGTTATTCCTGGGGGTGGCTAGCGCCTTAGAGCCCTCCTCACCGATTTAGACCAATTTATATTTCTTTTAGCTACTTGGATTGTATATTTATTCTTATTGGAAGTAGTATATTTATATTTTAGATGTTTTTATCTTTATTGTTTTAAAGTGTTTTAAAACAATGGTGGCAAAATTTGAAAAATGAATGAATGAATGAATGAATGAATGAACGAATACATGCTAAGCTTGTTTGCATCTGCATTTGCATGGCTAGGTAATTTTACAACCTGGCCTTATTTATTTATTGGATTTATATCCCACTTTTCTACTTACTATTATTACATAAGAAACATTTTAATAATAAAAATTAATAAAGTGAGTCACTTTAACTACACATACTAGGCCTGTGCAAAGCAACACAGACTTGGTTGGGTAGATATTCAGACCTGGGAGTGATGTTTACTTCAATGAAGTGAAGAAGCCACTTGAAGAAATAATTTGTTTGACCTTGAACTGCTGTAGGCCAGTGGTGTAGAAGAAGGCTGAAAGAGGATCTAAAGTACAATGAGGCAAAGCAACATAGTCACTTTGTTCTTAGAAGCAGTGGATCATAATGTTTTGCAAATAAGTTTGAAAAGATGCTTCTTTCAAGCTTCATCAAAGCAAAGCATTCTTTCAGAGCTTCATAGAGCCATATTACATACATGACTGGCCAGCCACCCTGACCATATATTAATTTTAAAATTAAGGAAAAAAACAGTGTTTTGGCAAGCAGCATCAAGACCAATTGCTATTAGGATGAAACCAGGTTTTACAATACCTCATGCCCAAGCAGCATTACTGATCATATTCAGCAGAGTCCATTTATTTCTGCAAGTTGGAGCAGTTTATAGTATCCCACAATTAAAAGAAAAGATGACACCATGAAAAAAAAATCTTTGCTCTCATCTGTATTGTTTTCTAATTGACCAGCAAACAATTGGTGCATCTGAAAACTGCTGTTACACGTTCTATGCTCAGCTAATTGATTTTTTAAGTTTTTAACACTTACTGATTTTCTCCCTTCCCAACTAAACGATTCTGAGACCAGTAAAGCTCAGATACTTATTTATAAGAATATTAAGGGAGTCAAGATGCTCCTAGCTCAATCTCAGTTATTTCTGATATTTCTAGAAAAGTATCGTTATATCCTTGTTGAAACTACAACAACAAAATATCTCATGCATACCGTATACTCTTTTGTGTATGTGTGCATCTTGTTTTCTCCAGTTTTCACATAATTAGGGCAGGGGCAGGGGCAGGGCCAAGGCGGAAACATTTATCTTGTCACCTCTGATCAGAAAAACAGACTGAAAGATACTTTTACATATTACCCTCCCCATCAGTGTGAACCTTTCTAGAAAATCCAAATATTATCTCCTTCACTAGAAATGTAGTGAATATCCTTAATATAGTATATAACCTTACATACATTTTATAGAACTGCAAATATATAAAATAACATTAATGGCTATGACAGACATTCCTTGGGACTGGATTCATGAAATTTCTTTTCCTTAATTCATTTTGTCTTTGAACCACTGTTCAGCCTAATTTATTCTAATGAATATCCCAATTCATTTTCTCAATGCATAATTTTATACAACACTATATTTTACTAATTTAAAAATAAAAAGTCAATATTGTAGCCTTTTCTCATTCATAGAATAACTATTCCAAGCCCTTGATAATTAGGTAACACATTTACCAGCTTTTCAATATTTTCTTTGGAGTGTAGGAAAGAGAATGGAACATCATGGATTTATATAAAGCACACGATACTGGTACTTTTATTACTATTTATTTCTTGATAATCCTTAACAAGGAATTGGCATTATTCACAGCAGTTGCATTCTGAACTGATTCATCTATATGAACTGGTAGCTTTTATGAATATATTTGCAAAATTACAGTATGGGTCTTTTGCAGTACTGTAAGATCTCATTGTCACTAGAAAGGCACTAACAATCAGCACAGGCTTTAGTGAATTTATGTGGTAATCAGTTGAGGGTTCCATTAACAGGGCACTATCCAATGGCTCCCCATCAGTTGCAGCCACCAAATTTTAATACTGCAGTATCCTGGAAGTGCCTTTATTCCAAGATATTATAAAGAACATGGAAGTTGCCATGAGTAATTTCCCCAGTACAACAGAACATGCATTCTCAGAAAATAAACATGGTGGCCATGATCAACAGAGACCCAGAGTAGAAATCCCAGCAGACACTTAAAGTAGTGGTGAGATCCAGCAGCTGCCAAGGATGTCAGGTAAAAATAGTGGGCGATGTGGATATTTATGCATTGTAAGCATTAACATAAAGGTATACCACTTAAAGTAAGCATTCACCTACCCAATATGTAAGATGTCTGAGGTAACTATAAAATTCTCCTACAATCATGCTTTGTGCAGAAAGTTTCAGGCTCAATTCTAAGCATCCCCAAATAGAACCAGGTAAAATTCATGCCTCAAACCTTGGATAATGGCTACTAGTCACTCTTCTATAAGCCAGGGTTAAGTAGATGAACAGTCTGAATAAGTAGAAGATAGCTCCCTATGTTCTTAACTTATAGCAGAACAAATGGCTATATAACGTGGACAGGAAAACTGTTGTTGTTGTTGTTATAAAATTTATATGCTGTCCACCTTCCAACGACTCTGGGCAGTTAAAAAAAAACGTTAAAAACAAGAAAAAATATGATAGGCAAAAATGAAAGAGTATAGATGGCAAGGATGACAATAACAATAACAACAACAAGCAGACTGGAACAAAAAGAAACAAGCCCACACAATCCAAATACAAAGCTAACATAAATAAACCCTTACAGTCATACCAAAATACAATAATTAACTTTGAAATTTATGAATATGCAACTCTATTAAGGCTTAAGTCAGTCATTTTTCTCTTTATTCTCTTTACTTTCTTCTCTCCCCCCACCCCCTGCTTCCTCCTCCTTCTCCATCCAGATTTAGAATGTTCCCTTTTGATCATAACCACCCGACTTCAGCTGCAACTTTTTTCCTAAGAATGATGCATGTAAAGAGAAAAAATAGATCAGTAGCATATGTGGAACAAGATTTCTAACACAGACATTGAGCAGCAGGAACATTTGCCTTGGTTGCCAAGTGCAGGGAGAATAGCATTAAGAATAAAAGGACTTGGAAGAATAAAACCCAAGGAGATGCTTGTAAGGTTTTGAAACAGATCCTTTTCAGGCTCAGAAAAGAATCCCAAAACATCTTGTTTTCTGCATCTCCCATTGCCCACTCTCTTTCTTACACACGTTCTGGCACAATGGCAAAGTGGGGTGTAGGTAGAAGCAACAGCAGGAGATACAGCCACTAAGAATGAAACAGGCTATTCAGACAGAAGGTCTCCACAGTTTGAGCTCTCAACAAAGGAAGATAAATATAAGAAGAGAAAGGAAGTGTTGGAAGGTACTTTAGATATACAGAAACCAAGAGCTAGCTGAACCACAGACAATCTATTGTTTGAACAGAATGTAACCTCTTTGCAGACTGGCCCAGCAAATAACCTTTTCTAGTGATTATGATGGATACTGAGCTTAATGAACCATATGATGAATATTCAAGTCTAATGAAGCACATACTGTCCATCTGAACACACAAGTGCATAGGCATGCTAGGTGGACTAAAACAATGATATGCCAAAAAACAGGAAAAGATCAAAGTATGACTGATGGATAAAAAATACCAAGAGTTGGGACATGAGCATCTGTACTGTAATCAAGAACTGCCCAAGACGTTAGACACCTCCCAAAATTGTTTTTAAAATTATAGCATTCTTCCATCACAACACTGATAAAAGCCAGCTGGTCAGAGTCCAGTACTTTTAGATTATAAAGTAGGAAACAGTTAACTATGTATGTGTGTATAGCATGTAAGGGTGCAATATTTTGCTTGCTGGTTGCTGCCAGCTACTTCTCTCACCAACTTCCCTACACTATTTTCTATCCTTCTGGAATGAAGGAGTTACAAGGCAACATTTGCCATCTATCTGATTACTACTTTCAATAACCTCTCTGCTTACATTAGTTAGGAAAATCATGTTGGCCGGTGATATGTACCTCTAATGCTGGAATTGAGAAATGTACTAAAGGGACAACTGTATACAAGCTGTGATTCAATTTCTTGTTTATTCGTTCAGTCGCTTCCGACTCTTCGTGACTTCATGGACCAGCCCACGCCAGAGCTTCCTGCCGGCCATCACCATCCCCAGCTCCCCCATGGTTGAGTCTGTCACCTCCAGAATATCCTCCATCCATCTTGCCCTTGGTTGGCCCTCTTCCTTTTGCCTTCCACTTTCCCTAGCATCAGCTTCTTCTCCAGGGTATCCTGTCTTCTCATTATGTGGCCAAAGTACTTCAGTTTTGCCTTTAATATCATTCCCTCAAGTGAGCAGTCTGGCTTTATTTCCTGGAGTATGGACTGGTTTGATCTTCTTGCAGTCCAAGGCACTCTCAGAATGCAATTCTTGTATTCTGTTGCTTTCTATGGTGATTGCTATGTAATGGACATTACTGCTGTTAGATAGATTCACAACTAGTGTAAGCAACTCAACTGGTATTCATTAATACCTTTGCACTGACAGAGGTCTCATGTGGAGAAGTGCAGGACACAGTTGTAGGTCCTATGCTGGTCAACATTTTTATAAATAGCTTGGATAAAGCTAGAGATGACACAAAGCTTGGAAGAACTGGTAGTATCTCAGACAACTATGGGGGCCAGAGGCCACATGTTTTGAGAGGCTGATAGCCATAGAGATGGGGTGATGACATAAAGTGGACAGGACTCCATCTTATATGTGGGTGGGCTAGGGTTTTCTAGTGGAGTAATTTTATATTCTGGATGTAATTGTTTTATGGAAGGTTGTAAGATGGCAATATATCTTGAGAAAAGCATTATTTTGCTGTGGAAAAAAAATAACATGAGGATCTGCAGCCATGTACTTGCTGGGTTGTCCACGCCACAGACGTTTTTAAAAATAAGAGAGGATTCTGCATTGAAACCTACTATACCCAACTCTGCACAGATGTTGGTGCTGGGCCCTTTGCTAGTAGCTCCTTGGCTGTCAGTCTTTCAGCCCTCAACACTAGCCTTCAGTGCACCACTGAACATAAATGAATATGAGTCACCCAGCAGATTGTATATGCCTTGAAGGAAAGCTAGATTTTCCCTAATTATTTACCTTTGAAATAAGAGCATCATACTAGAATAATATTAACTATATTTTATTTTATTTAAATTTAAATTTAAATTTAAATGCAAATCCAATTTAAATTCAATTGATTTTTCTTTTGTCCTGACCCCATCCACTTCTATATCCTGCTCCTGTCTATTTCTGAAGTACAATTGGATGTATGTCATCCAAGGGCCAATACAGCCCCTGAGTATAGCTTCTGGGTTCACATACATGTATAATCCCCAATTTGTATGTGTAGTGTGTGCATATGTGTATGTTTTGGGAATATTTATGTGTGAAAATATATACAAATTGAGTTCAAAACCTAGTGATCTTAGGGAATCTAAGTGTTGAACAGTTCTACTAATTCAAGGAAAGGAGAGTGGGAAAATGGGAAATACTGATATGGTTTATAAAACCATTGTCTGGCCTCATTCACTGGGCAGAGAAAGAGGCAGTTCATTACCTCCCACAGCAGGATCCTAACAAACAGTGTAATTTGCTTTAGAAAGGGTCAAAAGAAACAGTTCTTATGTGAAGGGGAAAAAACCAAGATGTTCCCTTCTCAGCAGGGTTCAATTAAGCAAATCAAATTATCACTTAACACTTTACTTGAACAAGTCAAGTTTTTGAACTTCCAATCTGTGCCATGGGACTGTGAACATCAACATTTTCATTCAATGTCACGTGTGTACACACTCTCCCAAACCTTGCGTATTTTGCATTTAATGTAATGTTAGATATGCAAAAATATGCCAGTCAGCACTTTTTTTGCTTTAATTATATGTACTGTAATACCACTGGACAATGGGTTAAGACTGTATACTGCATTTTAAAGTTCAACAGAGACATGTTTTGACTAGAAATTGGGTATGAAATGTTTCATAGTACTTTAAGTTTTTAATATATATTACTCATATGATATTTTAAATTAGTTTAATTATCAAATATTTGTTGGTTATCCACCCCTATATTATTTAAAATTATTATCATCTTTACTATCTATTTTTCTATATCCTTTTAAACTTGTACTTGTATTTGTATTATACTTGTTATTTCCTCCTTGAAAATTGTAATGCATAACTCATAGCTTTCCAAACTGTGTGTCACAACACTTTAGTGTGTCACAACACACAGTTTAGTGTGTCGCGAAGCTGCGGCACGGGGGCGCGCGTGGCGGTGGCATGGGGGCGCGCGCGGCAGCGGCAGTGTGTGTGGCGGCAGCGGCGCGCCATCAGCGCTTCTGCGTTTTAGCGAGGCCGCCGCTGCTGCCACCACCATGCACACCCCCGCTGCGCGCACCCCCGCACCACCATGCATGCACGTGCGCCGCTGCCGCTGCCGCCATTGGTGTGTCGCCAACGGTGGCACTTTGGAAAGCACTGGCATAACTTATAAGAATAATTAAATAAAATGGAAAAAATAAAAAACAAAGAATGTATATTAAAGCAAAATATGGGGATTGTAATTTAATTCACTTTGATTCTTAAAACTTATATTAACTCCATTACTCATTTACTAGAGTGGGATTTATTGTATGCATAATTTCATTGCCATGTCCACTACGAATATTTCCCTGTGAGTCAAGTTGTCGAAACTATTGAACATGTTCTCTTGTTACTGCCACTTTTATACAGAACCCCAAAGTGCTCTAATTACCCCACTTGAGCAAAAAAATAGAATTCACCAGCCTTCTACTAACCCTCTGCCTAAAAGGATCAGGCCTAACCAATTTTAAGCCCCTTGACAAAGGGGCCTGTGGTTTATAAGAAAATTAATACAGACACATTATACATAAAGGATACTTCTATTTACTATTGCAATTTGTTTGCATGAACCTGTCAAACTTTTTTTTTTTGCATTCAGTGAAAAAAACATTAAAAATGGCAATGTGAATTCTCTTCAATTTTTGGTGAGAAACTAAGGAAAATATATGTTGAAGCCTAAATGCAGCTGTAACTAAAATCCCCTAATCCTCTCCTAAACATGCAGAAAACACACTGAAAATTCCACCTCCATTGTTCCTCGGGCACTGGAAAAAAAAACCCTGTGATCTCTAGCCAATTCCAATTCAAGGATATTCCAATATATATTAAATAAAACATATTAACACATTTGTTATTTAACTATCATTCTTCTGGACTGCCTGCCAGGAATTAGCTTGGAAGATAAAGTTTAACCATTGGTTCAAGTTTGTTGGTTCAAGTCCTGCCTCAAAGGACTGTTTCAGAATGGGATGCTGGGGGCTCCTTTTCAGCCCTTCGGACATTTGTGTACGGTGATCCTCAAGATCCAATTATCTCCCTTATATTGTGAAACATTTACCTGAAACTAGAGGAGTAATCAATCATCAGGGTATTTAAGGTGCATCATCAACAATATGTGCATGTCGCACAGCTCTGTTTTCTTCATTTATTATCAGGGAAGCAGTTGATGTTCTGAATCAGAAAGTGGCAGCAGTAATGGGCTGGATGAGGGTTAATAAACTGAAACTTAATCCAGACAAGGCAAGAAAAAAAGTATTTGGAAAACTCTGGAGCCTGTTTGGAATGGAATAGTACTTATTAGAATTGTAGCCTAGGGATATTTCTGGAGAATTCAGATGGCCTTTGCCCAGTTTAAGCTGCTGTAACAACTACATGTTCCTGATGAACTCAGATCTGGCCACAATGGTCCCTGCCTTAGTTAGATCTAGTTACAATTATTTCTTGGAACGCTGTTTGGGGCAAGTATTGGAAAATATTTTGAAATGGCAATTGGTTCAGAGTATAGTACCAATAATGTTCATGGAAGCTCACAGGCAGGACCAGATTACACTAATTCTGCAAGCACTGCACAATTAATTAGTCTATTTCCAAACACAGTTCTTAAATTCAATATTCCCTACAAACCATCTACTTCTATACCAATCTACCCACACCTCAAATCTGATAGAGGTCTATTTCTATGTCCAAACTGTCATGGGATTGTTGTTTTTATCCTCTTATATTGTATGTCGCCTAGAATAGGCAGCATGCAATTGTTTCAATGAATGAATGAACAAACAAACAAACAAATGACAAATATATTTGAGTAAAATGACAGGGAGCAAAGGAGCAGTATTCTCATTGGCCGTTTCCACCAAAACTGTGGAAAACTGTTTCAGGATTCCAGATTATCACCCTCTACATTTACTTAACTAAATTATCTACCTATTTTTATTAGAAATAGTAAAGGTAAAGGTTCCCCCCGCACATTTGTGCAGTCGTGTCCGACTCTAGGGGCCGGTGCTCATCTCCGTTGTTAGCCGAAGAGCCAGCGTTGTCCGAAGACGCTTCCACGGTCATGTGGCTGGCATGACGCACACGGAACGCTGTTACCTACCCACCGAAGTGGTACCTATTCATCTACTTGCATTTGCATGCTTTCGAATTGCTAGGTTGGCAAGAGCTGGGGCGAGTACGGGAGCTCACTCCGCACACAGGGCTAGGGATTCGAACCTCCGAACTTGCGATCTTCCGATCGACAAGCCTGGCGTCTTACCCGCTGCGCCACCACGCCCCTTTTATTATTATTTTATTTTAGATTATTTTATTTTAGATTATTAATATTTATTAGAAATATTTAGTGTATTTTTCTTGTTTTTATATTTCTTTTAAATTATCTTAATTTTCTACTGGTATATACAGTATTGTTTATATAGCCACCTCAAGGGATGCATATATATAATAGAAGGGCAAAATATATTAAATGTCCCATACATATTTTAAAGTATTGTAATCTCATTGCTATTAATCAAACATGAAATTTATATATCTGGGATTGAAACTGTGTATGTAATAGGACTGTGGTAATTAATTAGTTAGATCAGATGCTGGGAACCTCTTTCAGACTGCAGGTCAGATTGTCAGTACAGCACCAGAATGTCTTGAAGCCCAACCTAGTGTTTGTCAGAGTTCAGTCTGACTCTGACTCTGAGCTAGGGGGAAACGAAACTTACCTCAGAAACGAAACTGATACTGAGCAGCAACCGGCGCAGGGTCAAAAGTGTGATACTCGTGATCCAACTCGTGATGAATAGGTGCAGGAGTCCGGACCTGGAAATGACCCAGCAGCGTGGGAGAATCCTGGAGAGCTGATTGGTCAGGAACCCGGAACTAAGTCTAGAGCACCAATCACGGCACGTGAAAGAAGGGCAGAGAAGCACGCCAAGCAGAAGGAAGCCCAATTGGCTCCTGAGAAGAAGAGGCATTCGGATAACAGGATAAAAGGGCGCCAGCACAAGCATCAGGCTGCCGGTGACAAACGTTCCACTGAGCTAACAGCTTCTTCGGGAGAAGTCCATCCAGAACAGTCCTTGGAGTCCTGCCCTGTAGCCACCACGGAACCAGAGCAAGAGCCTCTCCTCATTTCTAAATTGACCCCAGCTGCATTAGAAGCAAGTTTGCTGCAGCATCAAGGAGACGGAACCTTGTCTCATAGTTTTTCAGCAAGTCCAGCTAAGGCGGCTTCGGTCGCTTCAGGCATTTGCCAGCTTGCATCGATAGCTTCATAGCATTCAGCAGCCTTGGCAAAGCAGCGTTTCGACACTTCAGTTAAGTACTCCGTTTGTCCTTGTGTGTTTTGTCGCGCTCATTCAGTGCAGCCACGTTCTACCATTGGGGGGTCTTCTAGTATGGAGCAACCTGTCCTGCCTGGTTTTTCAGACAGTGTTGCCTAGTGGAACCAGTCCTGTCTGCCTTGCAGTTCCAGTCCAATTGCCTAGTGGTTCCAGTCCTGTCTGCCTTGCAGTTCCAGTCCAGTTGCCTAGTGGGTCCAATCCAGTTGCCTATGGGAACCAGTCCAGTCTGCCTTCTAGTTTGCCAGTGAATCCAGTCCAGCGTGATTGCAGATCCAGTCCAGTGTAGTCCTGGGAATCCAGAGAAACCCTGTCCAGTCCTGCCTTGCAGATCCAGTCCAGCAGTATCCTGAGAATCCAGATGAACCTTGCCAAGAATCCAGTCCAGTTCTGCCCTGCAATCCCAGTCCAGTATTGTCCTGTGGACCAGAAGAACCTTGTCCAGCCTGCCTTCTTGTTCCAGTCTTCAGTCAGCCGTGCCAAGTAACTAGTTTAGCCTTTTTTCAGTCTCTCATAAGAAACCAACCAACCTAGCATCTTGATCCAGAACTGTTTGTTCTACTTGTGGTTGTGAACTCTAGTTGTGCCACTGCATAGCTGCCTACCTCCAAGTGCAACCTGTTGCGAATGTCCAATTGATCCAAGCAATCTTCAGTTGAGTTTATGGACTTAACTTTGTAAATAGTTTTTTATAATAATAAAAAAACATTTTTTTAAAGTTCTGGTGGTCTCATACTCCGAACAGAATAGTGTTATAATACACTTCCCGAAAAGATAATATTATGTGGGTAGACATTGCATGTACATGTCCATATGTTTTAGATGAAATTTAGAAATGTGATAAATAAAGTTCAAGATCCTTGTGAGTCTAGGCCTTACTCTTCTACCTGACCACAATATTTATTAATTTTATTAAAAAAATTATAAACTGCCCCTCCCCCGTTTTGTGACTCTGGGCAGTGTAGACCAATAAAAATGAAAAGACAATCAAGTTCCAACAAAGAAAAATGCAAATGAATAACATACCAAACTAAGATAAGAAAGCAAAAACAATATATAAGCAACATAGAATTGAGGCTGGTAATAATAATGCATTATAATGATATAATGGGTTCATCTACCATTCATGTCCAATACATGGGAGAACAGCTAGGTCTTTACAGCTCTACAGAAGGCCAATAGGGTTGAGGCATCCAAACCTTATTCCCAAGGTCAGAAACAGAGAAGGCATGTCTCCTAAGTCCCATTAGATGGCATTGCTTCAGAGAGGTGACTTGGAACATGTCCATCCTGTACAACCTTGTGGGACAGGTAGAAACAACAATTTAGTCTACACCCTAGTCTGATGTGTATATATCTTTCCAATCTAATGGTTTCAGCAGGTACTGTATTACTCCCAAATTATTTGCAAATATATTTGCTTAATGCCACCTTCAGCTTCCAAAAACCTGGTTCTAATTTAGCTCAGAATCAGACTCAATTAAGATTTTTTTTAAAACTTTGGGATGTAGAAGTTGTCCATTGTTTCACAATGCCAAACCCTATTCTTATGGTACAATCTTAAGCACATTTATTCAGAAGCAAGCACAACTGGAGAATAAAATACTCAATTCATGGAAATTTATAGCTGAAACTACTTATTTTTATCTTTTAAAACAAACAACCAGTGGGGAAGTAATGTAATCCCTGCAATGATTCTTATGTTCAAGTAATCTACCTAATTTTACCACCAGGAACAAAGCTGCCAGTTTCCCCAAAGCCTGCTGCCAATACATGTTCAGTGGAACTGATTTCCTATTTAAAGTTTTTAGCATTTCATTGTTAATCTTCTATTAGATCTTATAACGTTAATATTTCACATTCTTGAGAGCAGAATATTTTGTAGAATTTTTTTTTTTAATAAAATAGACTTCCTGTGCCAAAAGTGCATCTCCTTCTACATAGTCCCTTCTACATTGTTTGTGTGGGAAGTTGGAAAGAAGGTTTAAAATGACTTATTAAACTGAACAAGCTGATCCAATCCTGTCTTTCAAACAAAATGTATTTATTTCTATTCTAACCATATTAACTTCAGTCTTGGGCAAATCTGTAGTCAGTAAAATATGGTGACATTAAAAGCGAGACTTTTTACTCAGAAGTCAGCCTCTCATATTGTTCAACATTATTTGTTGAACAAATAATGTGTTCAAATTGCATCCATAGCCATAGCAAAGATCATTAAAAAAAAGGGACAGGAGTTCATCTGATGGGTCTAGTTTGCCTCTTTGCCTTCAGTTTTTGACTTGCCAAAATACTTAGTCCATTGGCACTTTAATTTCAAGCTCACTATAGAAAGCAAATTTCAGTACTATATGCATGAGCACTCACAAAAATTAAATTTACTCACACAAGTAGTAAAGCCAAAATCCTCTCTTCTTTTCATCCAGCAACAGAAGAGAATCAATACTTGATGATGACCCAACCAACCATAAATAAGAACAATTTTAAATATTGCAACTGATTTATTTAGTACAAATTTGCAAAATAAGATCAACAGAAAGGAACTCAGATAACTGTAAATATACAATAGACAGAGATGCACAAATTCCATAATACAACCCAGACTATGTAGGCAATGTTTTAATCCCATTAAAATCAATGGACCTCAAGAAAGTCTTGACTATCATGATCTCATTAGTTTCAAGGAATCTATACAATGAATAACTAAGCCTGGATCAAATACATGATCTATCTCTAAATCTCATGCTAGTATTTTTCATATTTTTTTGATGATGTACTACAGGATGGTTACTGTAAGTTCATTAAACAATGGCTTGCAATGGAAATATATATTTTTATTACCTGCATTCAGACTTCAGACAAGCAATAGGAACAGAGGGACAGAAAATGTGTATCACTCAGTCATCTACTCTACTTTGCATCCAAAGCAACAAACTTTTGGAAGGACATTTTTAGGAAGAATAATACTGATAGTGGTATATCACTATTCTTCATGAAGAAATTCTTAAATCAAGAATTTGTCTACCATTTCATCTCACATTCCAGTTGTGCCACTCATTTGCAGTGTAAACCAGAAAGAAACATGGATATAATCATGTTATCAAGTGCAATGTAAACTGAGATCCTTTTTAGAAAGAAGATATGGTATATTTAAAGAAAGAAAGAAAATATCCTAGGGAAATTTATATTTATAAAGTTATAATTGGTTTCAAATAGCTATTTACAGACCAGGAAATATATGGCTGTGGCTAGTGGTTCATTATTATTATTTGCACAACAATGTGAAATCACAGCTGCCAGTTCTTTAGCTGGTGTTGGCCTTCATTTGCATCGAGATCTTCCCAAGAACCTCGGATGTTGTAATGTATCGGTGTATACATTACAACCACCCAGAGTCCCCCTTGGGGGAGATGGTGCGGTAATACAAGTTGACATATAAATAAATAAATAAATATGTGCGGATCCAAGCAGTGTGGCCTTTTGTAATTAACAGATGGAAATTTGTCAATGCACAGATTTTCTAAGGGCCATCCAATTTTTTTTAATTATTATAATTATAATTATAAATAAATTATAAATTATTATTATTATTATTATTATTTAGATGCAAAGGCCACCCAAATCCAGAACTGTGACTTACAGTTTAAAAAACAACAATAAAGAGAAAATCTGAAGTATCTGAACTACCAAAGTACTTATACCAAAAAACCTGCCTTAGATATATCCATGCTGTCTTTTGGCAACAGATTGGAAGCAGTTTGTCATATTGCCTTCTTCCAGAATATGTTTTTCTTTTTTGCTTCTCAACCAAGTCTAGAGCCCTGGGATTTTCTGGTGGCCTCACATTCCAGTAGTACCAATGTCAGATTCTGCTTCGTAAGATTGTAAATAATTGAAAAAAATGTTTGAGAGATGTGCCTTGGAATATGTGGGAGCATGAATACAGCACCAGTTTAAAGCAGTTATATCTTTCTTCATACATCCATGCCAGCCTAAAAAAACAAGCAGTTGCTTTAAGGAGTCACTTGTTTAAAGCAGCTGCATCTTCATGGAAACAATGAGGTGCTGTGCTCATACCCCCATACATTCTGAAGCATATTTTTAATCTTTTTGAACAACTGCTTAATTTTTTCAAGATCAGCTGGTTGTTATGGCTCATTTGCACAGGAATACTAAGCTATGGGTCCTATTAATCAGAGTGTAGAGTGTATTGATTTAGTCTAACATTATCTTGCAGACAGTATTACAAACCTCAATTTAATTTTCCCATTCCTAGTTTGTTTTTCCTCTCCTTCCTTTGTCTGTTAACCTGAATATCCTAATGCTCTGAAAGGCTGACATATCTTGATCATGACAGCTGCTTCCTTGTCATTCCACTACTCCAGAAACAGAAACAAAAATGGGCTTGCGTCTCTCAAAACAGGGACATGCCACTAGAAGTATTTAAACCTAAAAATCTTTCTTTCTACCACAAACCTTGGGGGAAGGGAAAAATTTTATTCTCTAATGAGATGGCCTGCAGAACTGCTACAGATTTTTCAGGAAATCTTCAAAATGACAATATATCTATATCAATAGAAATATACAGTACATGAAGATATATGGACCATTCTTGCACACGCACACAACAGCCTCTTGGGCACTTCAGCATGCTTCTTACTATCCCATTATTGGCAACCATTAACTTTTGAAGCTTGAAACTATCTAGTTATAGATAGTTATAGTTATAGTTAGGTTCTTTTAGGTGAAATATGTTGGATATGTAAAGAATGTATATTTTATAGTAATTATGGACTTTTATTAGTATTTTAATGTTTGACTGAAATTGTGAGTTAAAGAATGTATATTTTTTAAGAATGTATATTTTATAAGAATGGGTATTTTATAGTAATTATGGTTTTTTATTATTATCATTAGTATTTTATTGCTTGAGTGAATTTGTGAGACAACTGCAACGAAATTTCATTCTATTGTGCACTTGTATAGTGTATAGTGGGATGACAATAAAGTTATTATTCTATTCTATTCTATTATTACTGGGGGAAGAGAAGCCAATGTACCTGTGCTATGATTGCAGACACTTCTTCCAAACTATCTATCTCAAAACCTGCCACTCATAAACTATGACTCAGCACCTAGAAACAATAATCTATAAAGGATTTTACTGGTGTTTTGGTACCATTTAAAGAACTTAGGAAAAAGAAGCAAGGGAACAAAACATGGCATCTGCAAGGGATTGTCCTAGGGCAAGGGTCGGAAATGGCGGCTCGCGAGCCAAATGCGGCTCTTTGGCCCCTTGAGTGTGGCTCTTCCGCAGGCAGGCGTGGCGGGCGTGGCGGGGGCAGGTGCGGCAGCGAGTGTGGCGGGGGCAGGCGCAGCATCGGGCATGGTGTGCGTGGCTGTGGGCATACCCCTGGCAACTGCCTAGGCCCAGCCTCTCTTTTTCCTCCGGGGACGGGCTTCACACAGTCTCGCGAGAGTTTGGAAGCCTCCGTCTCCGGCAGCCATCTTGACGACGGGCACTTGCCCATCGCCTTAACCCAGGGCTTTCCAAACTGTGTGTCGACACAATACTGTGTCGCCGGGGGCCCCCAAGTGTGTCGCGTGACAAGCCAGAAGCGCTGATGAAAATGCCCTCGGTTCTGGCAGGGAGGTGAAAATCGCGTGCGCGCGCGCTGCCAGGCCAGAGTGGAAATTCTCCGTGCCAATCAGCTGTGCGTCAGGAAGCCGGCAGCCTGCACGCGCGATTTTTGCCTCCCTGCCGGAACCGAGGGCATTTTCGGGGTCCCCGGAGTCTGCCCTTTCGAAGGGGCAGCGGCGGTGGTGGGCCATCAGTGCTTCCGGGTTCCAGGACGCCGCTGCTGCCGCTGCCCCTTTGGAAGAGCAGGCTCTGGGGACCCCGAAAATGCCTTCGGTTGCAGCAGGGAGGCAAAAATCGCACGCGCACGCTGCGGGGCTTCCCGGCGCACAGCTGATCAGCACAGAGAATTTCCACCCCGTCCCCCCCACCGCACCAATCAGCTGTGCGTCGGGAAGCCGGCAGCCTGCACATGCGATTTTTGCCTCCCTGCCGGAACCGAGGGCATTTTCGGGGTCCCCGGAGTCTGCCCTTTCGAAGGGGCAGCGGCGGTGGTGGGCCATCAGTGCTTCCGGGTTCCAGGATGCTGCTGCTGCCGCTGCCCCTTTGGAAGAGCAGGCTCTGGGGACCCCGAAAATGCCCTCGGTTCCAGCAGGGAGGCAAAAATCGCGCGCGCATGCTGCGGGGCTTCCCGGCGCACAGCTGATCAGCACAGAGAATTTCCACCCCGTCCCCCCCACCGTGCCAATCAGCTGTGCGTCGGGAAGCCCGGCAGCCTGCACGCGTGATTTTTGCCTCCCTGCCGGAACCGAGGGCATTTTCAGGGTCCCCAGAGCCTGCCCTTTCGAAGGGGCAGCCGTTGCCGCCGCAGCGACAACCTGGAAGCACCGCCGCCGGTGCTTCCAGGTTTTTGTGGGCTGGCCGTTGGTGTGTCGCCAACGACAAAAGTTTGGAAAGCCCTGCCTTAACCTCTTCCTTGCTGCTCTGCTTACTCTTTTTCTCCGTGCAAAAGCAGCACATTTCCACCCCACAGCCCTAAGTGTGCGCAATTGGCTCCCGCCCGCAAACCCCGCTCCCGCGCTGGATTCCCCACCAGCTTTACTTTGCCTGGACTGGGGGCGTGAGCGGCTCCGGAAGAGAAGCGACTGGAGCAGTCGAGCCTCTCTTTCCCTTCTTCTTCCAAACCTCCCCCGCCCCCTTCCAGAGCAATTTGTCGAAGACGCCCGCTTGCTGCTGCTGCGTGGCTGCTGCTCAACTGATCATGAAGGAACCAGGATGTTTACGCGAGCGTGCTTTACCTACCCACTTTTTAACATATTTGGTTCTGCTGGGGGCAGGGAAGGGATCTTGACTGGCCAGGGAAGGCACGCGGGCGGAGCTGCCTGCCTGGCACTAGGGCGCTCTGGCTGGGGTGCAGCGGGACGGGAGCTCCGCCCGCGCGCCTTCCCTGGCTGGTCCTCGCGGGCCGCCGGCGATGCTCCCGTCCCGCTGCACCCTCGCCGGAGCACCCGAGTGCCAGGCAGGCAGCTCCGCCTGTGCAGTCGTGGCAGCGGGCATGGCGGCGGCGGGCACTGCAGCGGGCATGGCGGCAGCAGGCCCTAAGTGTGCGCGATTGGCCCCCGCCCGCAAACCCCGCCCCCTTCCACGCGATTGGCTCCCGCCCCCAAAACCCGCCCCCTTCCACGCGATTGGCTCCCGCCCGCAAACCCCTCCCCCTTCCATGCGATTGGCCCCCGCCCGCAAACCCCGCCCCCTGGCTCTCGAGCACTTCAAAATGTGCACGAGCATGTCAAAATGGCTCCCGGCAAAAAAAGTTTGCCGACCCCTGTCCTAGGGCAAGTACATAGAAATGTTGTTGAGATCAATAACCATGAGGAAATAGAGAGTAAATTTGTCTTTTGTGAC
The DNA here is from genome assembly GCA_023362775.1 of Charina bottae. Classification (NCBI taxonomy): domain Eukaryota; kingdom Metazoa; phylum Chordata; class Lepidosauria; order Squamata; family Charinaidae; genus Charina; species Charina bottae. The sequence goes on along the minus strand of JALMGJ010000006.1, from coordinate 36,368,327 downwards.
TCGAGTGAGAACTCTGGGTTGATTTGTTTGATGATCCATTTGTTGTTTTCTTAGACGTCCACGGTATTCTCAGGAGGCTTCTCTAACACCAAAGTTCAAAAGCATCATTACTCTTCCATTCTGCTTCCTCAAAGTCCAACTTTCATGTCCATAGAATGCAATAGGGAATACCATGGCTTGCACTGTTCTAAACTTTGTAGGTATAGTCACAACATGGCATTTAAATATCTTTTCCATATATATAAAATTGAAGAAGAATTTTGTACAGAATTAAAAACTACGGAAACATAAAGAGAAAATTAGAAAAGAGAAAAAGATATGAAGAAGAAAAAGTGAAAAAGCGTAAAAGTCAAAGAAAAAAGAAAAAGAAAAATATTTAAAGAAGCAATTTCTGATCTTCTTTGCAGCAGTTACAAACATGGTTAATACTGTTTCTGCCCGCCCAAATTATATAACGTAGTTCCCTTCTTCCCATAAACAACCTTTTTAAATTAGTAAATCCCAAAATCACCAATTCATTTTTGTCCATTTTCAGCAAAAAGTCCATAAAGTCTTTTCAGTCACTTATGTAAAGTAGTTATTGTTCCTTCGCTAATCAAACAGATCAATTTAGCCATTTTAGCAAGCTCTACCATCTTTACAGTCCATTCCATTGTGGTTATATTTCTGTATTTTTCCATCTTTGTGCATAGAGTAGCCTTTCTCCAGTTACCATATATACAACCAATCATCCATGAGTCTTTTCTAGTTGTCTGTCCATAAGTCCTAGTAAAAAAAGCTTTGATTTCAACTGAATATTTTTAAATTGTCTGCATCATTGTATATATTTGTATCCAGTATTTTTTTGCTTTTTCGCAAGTCCACCATGTATAGTAAAATATTCCTTATATACTTTTCACATTTCCAGCAACAATTAGAAGTATCTTTATACATCTTAGTCCATCTGGTGACATATTCCTATTGTACATCATTTTATAGAAATTCTCTCTTAAATTAGAAGACAATGTGAACTTCAGCCCTTTTAACCACATTCTTTCCCACTGATCTATCTGTATATTATAAACAAAATTCTTAGCCCATTTTATCATGTACTGCTTAACTTGTTCTTCCATTTCAAAACTCAACAATAATGTATACATTTTAACAATTACATGATCATCATCCGTACATAATTCCCTTTCAAATGCTGTTACATGTTGTTCTATACCTGGTAGCTTTTTATCCGTATTAAATCTCTCCATTAATTGTGCATATGAAAACCATTGAAAAATAAATCCTTCTGCATTCATCATTGGCGATCACTCGTAGCCGAGTAAGATTGTCTTCCAAAGGTAAAATTTTAACGGTGGATCCGTAAGTGGCTATAAAGGCCAATTCTGGATCCGCACAACCTCCCACAATGAGGGCATAGGTTTCCGGGTGGGAGACGGTCATGATGAGGGTTTGCCTGACGTGCCTTCCTTTTAGCTCTTTTCTCCTTTTCACCCTGTACTCGTGCTTCTTCAAAGTCCATAGCGCCATTAATAAAGGATGACCTCCAATTGAAACGCTCATGAGTTAGGGCTTCCCAGTTCTCAATGCTGATATTACATTTTTTTAAATTAGCTTTGAGAGTATCTTTGAATCTCTTTTGCTGTCCACCAATATTCCGTTTTCCATTCTTAAGTTGGGAGTAAAGTAGCTGCTTTGGAAGACGATGGTCAGGCATTCGAACAACATGACCGGTCCAGCGAAGTTGATGTTGGATGATCATTGTTTCAATGCTGGTGGTTTTCGCTTCTTCTAATACGCTAACATTAGTCCGCCTATCTTCCCAAGTAATTTGCAGAATTTTTCGGAGGCAGCGTTGATGGAATCTTTCAAGAAGTTGGAGGTGGCGTTTGTAGAGGGTCCATGTTTCACAGGCGTACAGAAGGGTTGGTAGTACAATGGCTTTGTAAACAAGCATTTTGGTCTCCCTGCGAATGTCCCGATCCTCAAACACTCTACGCTTCATTCGGGAGAAAGCTACACTCGCAGAGCTCAGGCTTCTGCAGTCAATTGTTCTCCTTCTGCATCCTTCTGCAGAATGCAGAATCTGCAAAATCCTTCTGCAGTCAATTGTTCTCTTGATTTCATCTTAAGTTCTCCATTTTCCTGTGCTAATAAGTCTTGATATGTTAACCATTTATCTTTCATATAAAACACTTCTTGAGCCAAAGCCAACAAAAGTATTTTCAGGCATTGCCTGGGTTTATATCTATTCCATATTCGTAATATATCATTCTTAATATAATGATTTTTAAAGTCTACATTTCAACCTGTACGCAGAACACATTATGCGACATGCTGGGCTTGAGGAATCCAAGGCTGGAGTTAAAATCGCTGGAAGAAACATTAACAATCTCAGATATGCAGATGATACCACTTTGATGGCTGAAAGCGAGGAGGAGTTGAGGAGCCTTATGACGAAGGTGAAAGAAGAAAGTGCAAAAGCTGGGTTGCAGCTAAACCTCAAAAAAACCAAGATTATGGCAACGAGCTTGATTGATGACTGGCAAATAGAGGGAGAAAAAGTGGAGGCAGTGACAGACTTTGTATTTCTAGGCGCAAAGATTACTGCAGACGCTGACTGCAGCCAGGAAATCAGAAGATGTCTACTTCTTGGGAGGAGAGCAATGGCAAATCTTGATAAAATAGTTAAGAGCAGAGACATCACACTGACAACAAAGGTCCGCATAGTTAAAGCAATGGTATTCCCTGTAGTAACCTATGGCTGCGAGAGCTGGACCATAAGGAAGGCTGAGCGAAGGAAGATAGATGCTTTTGAACTGTGGTGTTGGAGGAAAATTCTGAGTGCCTTGGACTGCAAGAAGATCAAACCAGTCCATACTCCAGGAAATCAAGCCAGACTGCTCACTTGAGGGAATGATATTAAAGGCAAAACTGAAGTACTTTGGCCACATAATGAGAAGACAGGATACCCTGGAGAAGAAGCTGATGCTAGGAAAAGTGGAAGGCAAAAGGAAGAGGGGCCGACCAAGGGCAAGATGGATGGATGGTATTCTGGAGGTGACGGACTCAACCATTGGGGAGCTGGGGATGGTGACGGCCGACAGAAAGCTCTGGCGTGGACTGGTCCATGAAGTCACGAAGAGTCGGAAACGACTGAACGAATAAACAAAAAAAAAAAAGTCTACATTAACTTTAACTTTATCATACCATAAAAAAACCATGCCGCCCAAACCTCAGGTCATGTCCTTCTAATTCTAACATTCTCTGATTTCTTAACAGCCATTCCTTCATCCAAACCAAACAGCAGGCAGCAAAATACAATTTAAAATCAGGCAATCCCAGTCCTCCTCTTTCCTTTGCATCTTGGAGAATCTTATATCTATCCCCCTGCCATATAAATCTGGATATATCTTTTTCCCATTATTTAAAGGGTGCCTCATTTCTCTTTTTTTTATATAGATTTTATTAAGATTTTAAATATACAAAGTTAAAAGTTGAAAATGAAACAGAAATAGAAATACAAATTAAAGAAATAGGAAAAGAAAAGTGTAGTAAAGCAAAAGAAAGAAAAAGAAAAGAAACATAGAAATTGGATAACCTCCGATCTATCTATGGTCATAGGAGTAAAGAAAAGTAATTTGTTCTTACATGCTGGCTATTCATATAACATTCATATACATTTCTTGTCTAATATATTCTATTTATATATAATCTAATCATCAAAACCCCATGCAAGCTTTGCTCCTTCTGCTTTTTGCAAATAGTCCATCAAAGGCTTCCACTCTTTAAGAAAATAACAATTTGAATTTTCTTTTAATAAACATGTCAATTTGTCATTTTCTGCCATATCCAATAATTTCAACATCCATTCCTGTATCGTTGGTACAATTAGGTTTTTCCAGTTTTGTGCATATAAAAGTCTTGCTGCTGTAATCATTCATATATTGTATTATTCTAAAAAAATGTTTTTCTATTTGTACATCCAAAATTCCGAGTAAAAAAAATTCTGGTTTAAATGGTATTCGTATTTGTAGTATATTTTGCATCAGTGAATGTATCTCAATCCAAAATTTCTTTGCCATTTTACATGTCCACCACATATGGTAAAAAGACCCCTCTTGTTTTTTACATTTCCAACATAAGTTGGAAATATTCCCATACATTTTTGCAAGTTTTTGTGGGGTCATATACCATCGGTACATCATCTTGTAAAAATTTTCTTTTAGATTATAACACAAAGTAAATTTTAATCCTTTAGTCCACATATCTTCCCATTGTTGCAATTGTATATTGTGGCCAATATTTTTTGCCCATTGAATCATATAGTCTTTAACTTGTTCCTCCACCATTTCTCCTTTTAACAATAATTTATACATTTTAGCAATTAAGTGTTCATCAGTTTCACATAATTGTATCTCAAATTCTGATTTGGTTTGTTCAAATTCCAATTTTTTTTTATCTAATTTAAATTTCTCTATAAGTTGCATATAGGAAAGCCATTGAAAAGTATATCCTTCTTGAGCAAGTTCTTCTTTTGATTTTGTTACATAATGCCCTTGTTCCTTTTTTAAAAAATCCTTATAAATCAACCACTTGTCCTTATTTCTTATTTCTGTTCTATAAAATGCTTCTTGCGTGGAAATCCATAAGGGTCTCTTATAACATAAAGTTGATTTATATTTATTCCAAATTATCAACAAAGATCTTCTAATATAATGATTTTTAAAATCCACATTAGCTGTAGCTTTGTCATACCATAAATATCCATGCCATCCAAATCTTAATTCATGACCCTCCAAATTCAATAATTTTTCATTTTTCAAAACAATCCATTCTTTAAGCCATACCAAACCACAGGCTGCATGATATAATTTCAAATCCGGGAGACCTAAACCTCCTCTTTCTTTTGAATCTTGCAAGACTTTGTATTTTATTCTTGGTTTTTTCCCTTGCCAAATAAACTTAGAAATATCCCTCTGCCACTGTTTAAATGGTTCCTCTGATGTCAATATAGGTAGTGTTTGAAAGAGGTATAAAATTCGTGGTAATATATTCATTTTGATCGCTGATATTCTACCTAATAATGATAATTGCAACTTTCCCCATCGATCTAAATCTTTTTTAATGTCTGTCCAAAGTGGAACATAGTTATTTTGAAATAATTTGACATTCTTCGATGTTAAATAAACTCCCAAATATTTTACTTTTTTCTCCATAGAGTATCCCGTCATTTCTCTCAATTTCTCTTGTTGATGGTAATCCATATTCTTAGTCAAAACTTTTGTTTTCTGTAAATTAACTTTGAACCCTGCTAACAACCCAAAGTCTTTCAGTTTCTGCATCAATAACTCAATCCCATCCAGTGGGTTCTCTAAGGTAATGACTAGATCGTCAGCAAAGGCTCTTAATTTATAAACTTCCTTTTTGACTCTAATGCCATGAATACCATTATCTTGTCTAATATCTCTAAGCAAGACTTCTAAAACCAATATAAACAGAAGTGGAGATAAAGGACAACCTTGTCTTGTACCCTTTTGTATTTCACATGGTTTACTAAATTCTCCATTAACAATTATTTTTGCATGTTGTGGTGTATATATTGATTTAATCCACTTAATGAAATTTCCTCCAAAATTCATAGTCTCCAATACTTTAAACATAAAAGATCAATTTAAATTGTCAAACGCTTTTTCAGCATCTATAAATATCAAAACTCTAGTTCTTTATTGTTCTCACTTTACAGACAAAATCTTGCCAGACTAAAGGCTACTCAACTAACCTAAGGGAAATAGCCCAGAAGGGCTCTAGGGCAGAACTACCTTGAACCTTTTAACCTTCCCATCAACAGAGTCAGGGCTGCAAAGCCTCTTATCAGCCTGGAATGCATTCTCCCCCTGGGAACCAGTGGCAATGCCAGAATCCACCACAAAGGGGGAAAAGTCCTATCCAAAAGTTGGACTCAGAAGCACCTTTTTAGTACCTCCACCTGAAAATTCTTGAACTATACAGTACAACAATTTTCACAGTCTACACCTCTTTCATAGCCACATACAGTTCCTTTGGGGCTTAGGATTCTATTCATCATCAAGGTTATTCCTCCTCATCAAGAAGTCTTCTGATTGTCTGTCAATGGCTACTAAATGTAAATGTGTTCACTGAGCATTGCTTTGTTGTAGTGCAGAATTGACCAATTAGAAACCACTAGGTATGACTGGAATAGAAGAGTTGTGTACATATACATGTGTACACACCCCAGAGCAAGCAAAAAAGCAATTTTGTAGGTCTGCTGGTATTTTATTTATTTTATTTAAATTTTAATTAATTGTGGTTTCATGCTTTTAAGGTTCTTTTCATTTTTGAAATGTTAACTTATATTGTCAGATGTGTCATATTACATATTGTATTACTTTATAAGCCATAAGGATGGGGTGGATACAAATTTGGCAATAAGATGAATGATCAACAGTAATATGAATGTAAAAAGGGAGAAGTGTTCATTTCTTCCCCAAACTGTCAGTGGTGAAATCTAATGCATAGGAAAGCTGTAGGTTCTGTTTAAGGCAGGATTTTCCAAAGTGCTGCCGCTGGCGACACACCAGTGGCAGCGGCGGCGCGACGGGGCGGGGGGGGTGTGTGGCGGCGCGCGTGCACGGTGACGGCGCAGGGGGGTGTGCGGTGGCACACGCGCACAGCAACGGCACGGGGGGCGTGCGGTGGTGCGGGGGGCGTGCGGCGGTGCGCGTGTGCATGGCGGCCGCCGTGCACGCGCGCGCCGCCGCTTCCGGGTGGTGTGGCGACACACCACGCTGTGTGTGGCGACACACTTTTGTGTCGCGACACACAGTTTGGAAAGCTCTGGTTTAAGGAATATTAGGTAGAGACTTGACTTGAGATTATTTGGGGATGCTTGAATTAAAGTCCTACATTAATGCTTCCAACTCTATAGTTCTGTGAAGCTTCACTAGCACATTTCTTCAGTTAAAACATGTTTTCACTGAAACATGTTTAAGTGAAGACCCCAATCCCTTTGCCACTTTAGTTATTGATAGGCAACCTATAGAAATTTATTTGCTGAGTGCCCAGGACACCAGCAATTGAAGGTCATCTGTGACCTTATCAGCCTCAAGAAAAAAGATTTTTCTTCTTACAGAACAAGTTGAGAAAATAGTGGTGCCTCCAAGAATTAAAGTTCCTAAGAAACAACTTCAGGTGTTTTAATATTTGCCCAAAGAACTTGCAGTTGTTTTAATTATTGTTTTAATCTTTTTAAAAGACAAAGGAAGAACAGTTTTTTGATACTAGGGAGGATTGAAGTGGTCCAACTCTACCAAACTTGAGCATCAATGATGCAGTCACTGCTTCCTGAAATTATTAATGATCGGGTGGTATAGGGGATGGAGATTCAAATGATGTGCTAGTCTGTAGCAATATGAAAATCTTTTTGGAGCGTCATGGTTGGGTCAGTGAAAACAATCATTTGCAGTCAGGGGTTGAGGTTTTTGAGAAAAAATATCTGAAAAATATATATCGCCCCAAAATTCTCACTGACTTGACCATCAAGGGTGTCCACAAGGGTGACAATAAAGTTAAGATGGTAGCCACAACCATGCAATACTCCTTTTTACATGCATCGTGATGTCACCCCTGCAGACATCCCTGCTGGCCATGCAGAACAATGGGTAATTTATTTAAAGAAATATATCTTAGAATTATGGGTCCAATTAGGAGTTTTAATAAACAGGAGGAGAAGAGGAGGAAGAGAAAGAAATTTAAGAATTGAAAGGAAATTAGGGAAACTGAACTGCAACAGTGAAATTAGCTGCCAAAATTTGTGAGCTGTTGTTAGCCACCAGAGTCACATATGTGAGATGGGCAGCTGTATAAATGATTTTATTTGAATAAATAAATAAACATTTCCCTCTGGGAATCTGGAGCTGTCTGCCTGTAGGTACGTATATTGGAGTCCATTGGAGTTGGGCAGCCAATAAATTTAAATAATAATAATAATAATAATATACTTGTCATCACTATGCTGTTTACATATCTGTAACTAAAACAAATACTTTAAAGATTGTATAAGTTTCCAGTGCCCATTCATCCAAAAGAAAATAAACCATTAATTTACATATTTGGGAGAAAAAAATCAGATTGATTTCTGTGTGAAACATCTTTCTTGGCATGCGTATTCAAGATCCTGCTGCTTTTATCAAAATAACTAAAGTAGTGTTGTGCCATTGCATCACAAGCTCTGCTCATGTTGTACATATATGCAAGTCACGTCAATTATACATCGCAATGGTGCGGCACTGGTATCATTTTAACACACACCCCTTGTTCCCCCCATGAACACTGCTGTTTCTCAGTTTTAATCTTAATAGTTCTATGAACAGTTATTTTCATACAGTATATCATTTGCAATAGCTACTGAGCTTATGTAGTTGAGCAGTTTAAAAACATAACAGCAATGCTGTATACTACTACAACTGCTACTGTACACAAACTGATAACATTCTGGGTAGAAATGTAGACCTCTAGATTCCCTTTTGTGAGAGAAATGTCTCTTTCCAAAGAGCATCCATATCCTCAAATTTAATTCCTTCTTTCTTTTATCTGACAGATCCCTGTTGCAAAGATTGCTATACTACCATTTTCAGCCTCAGGAAAGAAAAAAAACATTAGTTGCTGCATGTAGAAGGAAAATTCTAGGCAGAATGTGATTTACCTTATTTTTGTAAGCAAAAGCAGGGATGGGAATAATCTAAATTAAGCTGCTTGATTAGAAAAATTAATCTTGTCACTTAGTATCCCTGTTCCAGAGAACAGGGCCTTTGATTAGCCTTCTTGTTTCAGAACATTACAAGCAGAAGGCAATTTTCTAAAGATGGGAGAGAGTGAATGAGAAGAGGACAAGGCCAGTCAGCTAATTCAAAACCCAGGACATTTGGCAGATGACACAGACTATCCCTCAGAATGAAAAGCTATCAATGAACAAAGCCACAGAAACTACAGGTAGTCCTCATTTAGCGACTGCCTTATTTAGCAACCATTTGCAGTTATGACAGTGATGAAAAAGTAACTGCAACCTTCGCAGGTCTGTAAAGCAAAGGAAAGCTGAAGTAAGTTCATAAGCACAGTTGTGGTTTCACTTAGTGACTGCTTTGCTTAACGACCAAGTTGCCAGTCCCAATTGTGGTTGCTAAACGAGGACCACCTGTAAATGTTTTCCACCCTAGCCTAACATTTATACAGCAAAGGCATAAGTCCTGGTCACTTGAATCTGTGAATCCTGAAAGGATGCAGGACAGAAATAGACAATCTATTGCTGGTCTGGAACACACTTGAGTTCTCCACTTCTTACATATGGAAACAGCCATGTATCCTGATCCATTTCTTATACACATGACTATATATGTGCTTGTGACATCTGAATTACCATTGTGTGAAGAAACTTATTTGCTTACAAATGAACAGATAACTTCCCCAAAAATGCAAACCTAAAGAATGGATACATTTAAGAAGAATTTAAAATGTTATGTGAGGGAAAGGGAACATGCCACCTCTTTAGACATTAATACAAAGTTCTACTGCTAGAAAGCTTATTTTCTTCTACCTGTCAAAACAAGTTAAGGAAACAAGGTTATTCAATTAAAATTATAATCTTCAAGTATTTTTAAAACATGTAAGAAATAGGAATACTAATTTATTTTTCTGATTATAGATTGCATTTTTACTGAAAATTGTGCTTTCTGTTATGAGTTTAAATTGCTTATTGTCAAACATTTGTCATCATGTTAAACATTTCTGTTTCTTTAAAATTAGGAAAATTAGACAGTTGAGACTTTGGGGATAGATATCCAATGAGTAATATTCTGGATCATTTGATTTTTGTTTTCCATAATACTTGAGCAGATCTGAATATATAAGAGAATGATGGTGAACAGGGCTAGTATATGTACAATTTATTTATGAATGTACATATGCTTGTTCATTTCTTCCAATTTACAGAATTGTCAAATCATGAGTTAACAAAAATCTACATAAACTGAAAATTATTTACACAGAAACTGAGTTAATAAAAGACTCATTTATGATAGGAGCATGTGCTTCAGTGTTATTCAAATTAAACTTCAGGAAGGAGGAATATATTACTACCAGATATACATAGTGATCATTCCATGCTGATTCCCTAAGCCAGTGTTTCTCAACCTTGGCAGCTTGAAGATGTGTGGACTTCAACTTCCAGAATTCTGGGAGTTGAAGTCCACACATCAAGTTGCCAAGGTTGAGAAACACTGACCTAAGCTGAATTCTTAGTATATTTTCTGTTCCAGTCCCTCCTGTCCAGCCAGTTACAAAAAGTAATCACTTAGCAATGAGAGATGGGATTTATTGCCACTATCCAAGAAAAGAGTCCTGGGACCTCTAATGCCTACCAGCACTCCTTTAAAGCCTTGGTGCCCTTCCAGAGTTGGTGGGGCCATATATTTGGGGCTTTGTTTTCATTGTGGAGGCCTTGGGGAGCTTGAAGAGACAAAAGTTTCAGGGAACCTAAGGCATCCATTACATCCCTTAAACCTCATGAAAACCCTTCCAAAAATGGACTCTGCCCCGCTCGCTATTGAATTAGGCCACAAAGTCTAGCGTGGCTCTCTAGCTACAATATCCCTTTTGTTGTTTGGACTGAATTTGAACTTGATTGCTCTCTTTAATCCCCAAACCACCTCCTGACTCAAGAGTTCCACAATCTCTCTAGGATGACAAAATGGAAATGAAAGGTAGAGTTGATTGTCATTTGCTTGCTAGTCATTTCTCAACACAAGGTGATGCGCTTAGGTAATTTTAGATGCTGGACTTCATGGTCTAATAGACCCTTCCTTTAAATGACTATGAGGGATGAAATTAATATTTATCTTCTTTCCTATAAAAAGCCATTCCATACTTTACTAATATAACTACTTGTTTAATCTCTTAGAACAAATAAAATAATCCTGAAGTTGTTAAACTCACTTGAATCACACTATTATCAACATTCAGGAGGAAAATGGAGCTTGCTTTTAAAACATTGCTGAGATCAGCAATGCTTGCTGATGCTTCCCAACAGCCCAGACATGCTGATGCAGAGAAGATGTTAATGCTACATCTGTTTGTTACTGAGCCCATTCATCCACATTCTTGGGATGGTCATTAGGGAACCTAATGATGTGAGGGCCCTGAACTTTGACCCAAGAACCTACCCAAACCATTGCTCGGTGCATACTTTAGATGACTTTACCCAATGATTTGAGGAGATATTTTTTTTAAAAACCTAATTGTTCTCCAATACCATCTCCTGAGACTGATCATCTAGGAAAGACTAAAACTATTGTAACAACATAAACCAATCCCAGACCAGAAAAATACCATGTTCGATTATACTGAATCCTGCAAGAGATCCAGATGCACCAATAGAGCTGTATTCTACTACCCATTCCCTGGTGTAAGAAATCCAATACTGGACCTGAGGTTACAGTATATCATACTATCCAGGACTGTGTGCTATTTGGCAAGCCATTATATGCATCAATTTCTTGCCCAAGACTTATAGATCCTGGTCAGTAATTACCACACATCACTACCAGAAATGCTTTCCATCAGTGCTTATATCTTCTTTTGAAGGGTTTAGGTATTTTTGCAAGATCCTATATTCCCTAAAAACTCATTGTAAAAGGAGCAATTTTCAATCAAAACCCCTTTGGCAAAGGACAGGTCTATCTGTCAAACAAACATTATAATCCTTGAATCACTTGACTCAATGTACAAAAGAAGGATAGGAAGGTTTTCATAAAATATTTTATTACAGAATGTATTAGTACAAATAATAAAGTGATTAAAATAGTGAAGAAGAAACTATGAATATACGTCATTCTAAAGGATGCAGCAGTGCTTCAATAAAGCACTGAAATTCCACTCTGAGAAATAGCAATAGAACCTGGTTTCTACAGCACTACCATGGAAACAGCTAATTGTGAGTTTATGCCACCAGGCCCCTTTGCAAGTGAAACATCTTTCTTTTTTCAACAACCACCTCCACATCACATCCCACCATTCTGAAATAATTAAATAATACAGTACTTTCTGCCAGAGAAGGAGCCAGCCTTACTGTTTCCTAATTTTTAATGTTGACTAAAGTTGAATGGTTTCTTCAAAAGATAATGGAGAATATGTATCCTGTTTTCAAGTCCTATCTTGATAAGGAGCCCATTTTTTTTGACATAATCTTTGTGTTCATGCTTAGTCAAACACTTAGTCAAAAATTACTAACCACATTTTAGATGTGCAAAGTATGCAAACACAGTCTGTGCAGTTATAGTTTAGTGTATCATACTAACCCACAAAATTGGGTTAATTGACAGAACCATGGTTAAGCTAAACATGGATGAATGTGTTGTTCAAACACAGACAACATATATTAGGGAACATACTCCAGTCACATATAAATTTGTTCTTGGCATACGCCTTCCTCTTCTTCAAATACCATCTTTTAGAAGTCATGTCAGGGTGTAGAACCCCCCCCCCTTAAGCTGCTTTATCTAGTATCCCATTGCTTTGCCCTTATGACTTTTTTTAAACCAGATACTAAAAATATAAAGAAAACTAATAAATCACTGATTTAGGAATTTTATTAACAGGAAATAATACTAAATGCCCAAAATATGGTATCTATTTTTTTTATCCATTCAATCGTGTCTGATTCTCGGAGACTGTCGGACAAGTCCCTGCAGTTTTCTTGGCAAGGTTTTTCAGAAGTGGTTTGCCATGGCCTCCTTCCTAGGGCTGAGAGAGAGTGACTGGCTCAAGGCCACCCAGCTGGCTTTGCGTCTAAGTCAGGACTAGAACTCACAGTCTCCCAGTTTCTAGCCTGGTGCCTTAACCACTACACCAAACTGGCTTAATATTTGACATGAAATAATTTATCTAGGTCATTTTTAAACATAGTTTTCCAAAAGAAGCAAACTAAGGCCTATTGGCCTTTTAAAAAAAGTAAGCATAAAAGCATATGAAGACCAGTGCTAGATAAATCTAAAAATCCAGTTATATTCAGCATTTGTTCCAGTCAACTATTTCTACTGTTAAAGTTTGAATGACCTCAGAGAACACTGTTATTTTATGAGTTGCCCCCAAAAGGTAAAATAATTTCATCCACATGCTTCTCCAATTGAAAGGGACAGCATGAGTTACTCCTACCACTTTTTTGCACACACAAAACAGTCAGAGGAAACCACAGTTTCTGTGACAACTGCCTATATCTACTTAATAGATCCAAGATTCGGTTATATGTTCTTACCTTATTAAACTAGGATGTGTACAGCAAACAATAGAAGTAGTGAAATAATGAGATCCTATTGTGCATAATTATAGTGTCCATCTTGTCCTTCTTGCTCTCTCGGTGTGATCATACATTGCACTGATAATCATTGGGGATTTTTTTACTTCTAAAAATTATCCTTGGGTTTGGTGCTGCGGTTGTTAAGCAACTTTATTTTAAACTGCAAGGATGGCATGCTTTACCTATCTGTCTATAGTGTGTGTTGTATGTGTGCACAGGAGTTTTCTTATAAATGAGAGTTAGGTAGTTTTCTCATTTTTCAAAATGCTACATTTTGGTTTAGCAAATGTCTGGCCAGAAAATAGTAAAGCAAAAATATATCATGAGTATCTTCTTGTTCATTTTTGTTCACTGCCTAGAATTTATTTGGATTGAGGCAGTTTATAATGATAGATAGATAGATAGATAGATAGATAGATAGATAGATAGATAGATAGATAGATAGATAACAGACAAACAAATGTGGAGCAATCATGAGCAATGAAAATTAATCAGTTAATCAATCACAGGGCAACCTGATAATTACAGTCTTACATTTGAGTAAGTACTTTCATATTAAACCACAGGCACCGAAAAAATCCTTGGGAAAGTAAGGAACCCTTTTCTAACAGTACACTTGAAGGTTACTATTTAAAAATTGATTGTGTAGTCTTGCCCTGCCTGGTATGTTTATGTAAGGGAGCAACAGAAGGTGGAACAAGGAAAGAATATACATGCACTGCATATGCACAACAAACACAAGTGATCCATTATCAAGTCTCCATGGAGATGCACAAATCTATTCATACAGACTGAAACACTGAAACATACATTCCACTAAATGCATTGGTGAGCTCACTCGTACAGCTTTTAATTTTTAATAGAATAGGCTTTTACAGAGAGCTCTGTTGAATTCTCATTTACTTTTCTGTATATTTCTCCTTTGAATTCTTTGGCATCACATTAACAATTCACCTGTTACCAAGTTCTTACTAAAGAAGCAGGGTAACCATGAAAGCTTATTCATATCTATGTTCATTCAAGAAGCAGACTGACATTTTTTTCAACAAGAAGAGAGACACTCCCGCACCTACCAACCACCTTTGGTTGTAAAAATCCAGTCCTCATCCCAGCTCTACTGCACCCATGAAAAGCATAGGCATATGAACTCAAATCTTGTCAGTAGAGAAGATAACTGGCATAAAGTAGCAAGATAACCAGCACAGGGAGACAGAGGATGTCATGAAGGCTAAAAAATGATAACTGAAATGCCAGCAAGAAAATTGTCTTATATTGTAGGAGAAAACTGATAAACAAAAACAGCTTTCTCACAACAATAGAACAACTTTCTCATAGACTGCATGTAAAAAGGAGGGTGATCTGTGAAGGAAGCTTTAAGAGCAAAGGAATCTGTATGACAAGAATTAAACCAGCAGAGATTATATGCAAAAACCTTCTGAAGCAAGTAAACATAGAGGCAACATTATGGTACACTACATAGAGCCATCTTGGTGGTATGTTTGTATGTATGTACAGAGAACATTATCTATACGTAGAATATTCTTAATAAAACTTTTAATAAAATGTGCTGTACCATATTTGACATTGATCCTGTTCTTGGATTACTTAGCATCCTACTAAATTGATCTTGCAGTGAAAACTTGATCACTCTGTTCTGTTTGAAAGTAAAAATAGAACAAATTAAGTTTCCATGTAACAGTATGAGCTGAGTATGTGATTTCAACAGTTGATCTAAAAACCCAGCTGCAAAATATCCAAATAAAGGAAAATGAGAAGTTCCATGGAACAGATGAGCAAAAGAAAGACTGTTGCTATGAAAAGTAGGAAACAATAGCAGAGAAACCAAAGGCTTGCCTGCTCAGATGCCTATTGGCAAAATTGAGTGCAAAAAGCGGAGGGAGGTATAGCCCAAGCTTGAGCAAATCACTGCTATGAAGGACACAAATTGCAGCCTGCAACATAGAAGCTCTGATGTATTTTACAGATTGCAGAGAAGTCCTAGAAATGGGAAAAAAGGATTAAGCTGAGTTGGAATACTGTGGCAAGAACAAGTGCTGGTGACAAGAAGGTGTTGCTAATACCCTTGCCTCAGAGGAAGAAAAATGCAGGAGGATAAGAGCACAAGAGCATATGTTGAATCCTGCCAAACAAAATTGCTATTTGTCCAGAAACAAATCTCTCTGGTCCAGTCACAGCTTCTGCTGATGTCGCAGGTGGACGCTGTGCCTGGGGTGGCCTTTGCCCAATTTCAGCTGCATCCCTACCTAGAGCAGGAAACCTGAACAAGAGGGAAGCAAGTTTTATCATCACTAGACTACTGCAGGGTGCTTTACATGAGGCTGCCCTTGAAAACTACTTGGAAGCTATAATTGGTGCAAAATGTAACCACCTGCATGCTAGCAAGCGAGAGCCCATTCAGCCAAAAAGCACCAGTGTTACAGGTGTTGCATCAGATTCATCAGAGTCGCCGGGAGTTGGGCAGCAAATCAATTTAATAAATTATTATTAAATTAAAGATTCCAATAGGTTTCCAAACTTACCCTTCTGTAGTTTTTGCATTTACTCTTGTCACTTTTTCCTTTGTATTCAGTAAGAATAGAGTCATTGAGAGTCGGGTGGCATACAAGTTTAATAAATTATTATTACTGTTATTATTATGCCAATTATCAAGCACAGAAGTACTCTTCACACAAATCTTACACAAGGAGCACAACCTTTCTATGGGTAAATCACATCTATATTTTAATATTTTTCTTATTACAGTATTTACACCCGCATTACCATTTTATACATTTCCATATCATTTACAACCTGCTTTGCATCAATTTTTCTTGGATTCTAACATTTGTAGCATTTGTTTTAATTCTACTCTTTGACATGTCATTGTAATTCCCATACAAATTTCTAAAGTCTTCCTTCCAGCACTATTTCCTTCCATATAATAATATATTTATTAGGATAGGATAGGATAGGATAGGATAGGATAGGATAGGATAGGATAGGATAGGATAGGATAGGATAGGATAGG
Source organism: Charina bottae (assembly GCA_023362775.1). NCBI lineage: Eukaryota > Metazoa > Chordata > Lepidosauria > Squamata > Charinaidae > Charina > Charina bottae. Next base: position 36,351,939 of record JALMGJ010000006.1, on the reverse strand, counting down.
ATAGGATAGGATAGGATAATTCCCCTCTTACCCCTATGGATGGTACGTGTCTTCCTCAACCTCGGGTCCTCTGCCAGAAGCCTGGGAGTTTGAGGGTCTGTCTGTCTATCTATCTATCTATGAATGAGAGACCACCTCTTCCCAATCACATGTACCTGTCCCATCGGGCCTGGCAGGAAGGACATGTCCTGGAAGGGCCTGAAAACATGGCTTTGCCATCTGGCCTGGGGATCTAGTAATGGTGGTGTGGGGCCTGCTAAATTGGTGTACAGTTAGTGAGATTGATTGCACTTTCCTGCAAATCATGGTTTTTTTATCGTTTTAATGTTTTTAATGATTCTTGTGGTTATCTTTTGGTTATTTTGTTCTATTGTTTTGTGTTTTTAACTTTATATGCTGCTCAAAGTCACATATGTGAGATGGGCATCAATATAAATTTACCAAATAAATAAATCCAGAAACTTCAGCAGGTGCAAAATGCAGTGGTGCGGGCAGTTATGTGTGTTTCTGGTAGAACACTTGTTACACCTCTGCTCCGTGAGCTGCATTGGTTACCAGTTTGTTTCTGAGTCCAATTCAAGGTGCTGTTTTTGACCTTTCAAGCCCTCCATGGCATGGGACTGGGTTATCTGAGGAACCGCCTCTCCCCGATTACATCTGCTTGTCCCACCAGATCCAGCAGAGAGGGCATGTTCCGTCATCTAGGGAGCTACATTTGGTGGGCCCTAGGTGGCGGGCCTTTTCTGCTGTGGTGCCCACATTGTGGAATATCATCCTCCATTAGGTGAGGCTGGCTCCATCAATTTTGACCTTCCAAAGGTCCCTCAAGACCTGGTTGTGCTATCAGGCCTGGGGACCCCCAGGGGACTGGTGAACTAATGAAGTGGCTCCATCATTATTAACATCCCTTCGCCCACTACTTCTTTTTAGCTTTGTTTTTATAGTTTCTAATGTTTTTTAATAATAATAATTTTTGGGGGTATTTATTGTTTTAGCTTTGTTGTACACTGCCCAGAGTCACTTGTTTTGTGAGAGGGGCGGCTATATAAATTTGACAAATAAATAAATGACAAATAAATAAATAAAATTCCGTCACTTAAGTTTCATCTCAAACCAATTCATCATGCAATTGAAAAATCAGCATAATGCATTTCAGTTCTAATTTAAATGTTTATATGATATCACCATCTGCCTGATAAAATGGATGGCTGGATTAAATCAAAGCCATTTCCAGCATAGTATTTTGTGCTTTCAGATTATTTTTCAAAGGAGATTGAATGACTGACTCCATTTGGAAACATTAAACAAATCTTGCCATGTTTCTCAGGTGGATTTATTAACATACTCATAAGCAGAGCTTTCCAAACTGTGTGTCACGACACAAAAGTGTGTTGCCACACACAGCGTGGTGTGTAGCCACACCATCCGGAAGTAGCGGCGCGTTCGTGCACGGCGGCTGCCATGCACGCGCGCGCCGCCGCACGCCCCCCGCGCCGCCGCACGCCCCCCGCGCCGCCGCACGTCCCCCGCGCCGCCGCACGGGCCAGTTGCCAAGCATCCATATCACAATCACGTGACCATGGGGGTGCTGGAACGGCCAGAACTTTGAGGACTGGTCATAACCACTACTCATTCAGCGCCATCGTAACTTCAAATGGTCACTGAATGAGTGGTGTATTAAGTGGTGTATTAACAGAGGTTGTTAATACTACCTGTAATAATAATAATAATAATAATAATTATTATTATTATTATTATTATTATTTATTTATTTATTTATTTATTTAATTTATATGACCGCCCATCTCCCCCAACAGGGGACTCTGGGCGGTTCACAATAAAATAGATTAAAATAAAATATAAAATATAAACAACAATTTATACAATCAATATAATAAATAAATAGTTATAAATCCAGATGGGAGGTAGTATTAATAACAGAAAGGACATTATAGACTTAAGGGATTAACCACCCCCATGAGGAACTATCATTTCCTCCTTCCCATGCCAGGCGGCAGAACCAGGTCTTCAGTTCTTTCCTAAAGTTCGGGAGGGAGGGGATCTGTCTCAACTCTGGGGGCAAGGTGTTCCATAATGTAGGTGCTACCACAGAGAAGGCCCGCCTCCTAGACCCCATCAGATGACACTCTCTGATTGATGGGGCTCGTAGCAGGCCCTCTCTGAATGATCGGGTGGGGCAGGTCGATAATATGGGGATAAGACGGTCCCTCAGGTATTCTGGTCCCATGCCATGTAGGGCTTTAAAGGTGATAACCAACACCTTGAATTGTACCCAGAAGCAAACCGGCACCCAATGCAGCTCGCGGAGCAAAGGTGTTATATGTGCAGATCTTTGTGCACCCAAAATTGCTCGCACGGCCGCATTCTGCACCAGTTGTAGCTTCCGGATAGTCTTCAAGGGTAGCCCCATGTAGAGCGCATTGCAATAATCTACATGGGAGATGACGAGAGCATGAGTGACTGTTCGGAGGGCGTCACGATCCAGGAATGGGCGTAACTGGCGCACCAGCCGAAGCTGTGCAAAAGCCCTCCTAGCCACGACTGCCACCTGCTCTTTGAGCAGGAGTCGTGAGTCTAGAAGGACCCCCAAGTTGCGCACCAGTTCCGAATGGGGCAGTGCTACCCCATCGAGAACCAAAGATGATAATTTCCCATTCGGGATGGGGTCTTATGTAATATTCCGTATTCATGAAAAAGACAGGGGTCCCCGCCCCCGGTCCGTGCAATTGGCTCCCGCCTGCAAAGCCTGCCCCCGGTGCACACAATTGGCTCCCACCTGCAAACCCCACCCCCAGTCCACACGATTGGCTCCCGCCTGCAAACCCCGCCCTTCTTTGCCACACACTGATAGGCGGGAGGGCTTCCTCTTCCAGGCTGCCTCCAATCGGCAGCTCCAGCTCGGATCTTCCTTCTGCGCCATTCCCGCCAGGTTTAAAAAATGGGACAAAATTGAGATTTTTATCAAAACGACAGGACAGTTGAAAAATGCTTAAAAAATGGGACTGTCCCATTCAAAACAGGATGTATGGTCAACCTACTCCTAGCTTAACCTTTACTTCTTTTCCATTTCTTGTAATCTGTTTTTCACTTACTGGTGCTTTGAGGCTTGAATTTCCAACCTGCTTCCAGCTCTCCCAGTCATGTTCAGCTTCATGTCATTTACTAGCTTGCAGTTCAAGAGCCAAGGATGACAAGACAAAGTGTGATGATCCACCCCTTTGATATTAATTTAGAAACTCTCAGCACAAGCCATGGTAGGATATGAAAAAGTTCTTTAACTAATACAAGTGAATTGAATCGATGCAAAGAGCAGATTGAGCAAAAGCGCACGCAATCACAACTTTAAACGTGCCAGTTCCCACTTACTCCTCACCAAACCCTCCCCTACTGACTCAGTTCCCATAACTCTAAACTGTTAGTCCTTTGATGATCCCAGCTGAACGGCCTTGGAGTCTGGTTCCTGTCTCTCCACCCCCCACATTCCAATGCCTTGCATTCCCTAATTATCTCTAATGCTTCTTCTAACATCCTGCAAGCATGTTAACTAATTACTGCCCATCTACCTACTAACTACAAACACCATCTATCTCTGGCAGGATGGCAATGGCATCCTGACACAAAGCAGTTGTAAAAAAAATCACCATGACAGGAACAGGTTAAAAATCGAATGATCGAATACCAGAAAGTCACTCTTGAATCCCAGGCTACTTAATAAATGCACAGTTGTCCCTGCATGCCAGCTGGGAAGAGAAACTGAAGGTAGTAATGTCTCTTGGAAAGAAAGCTGTTTTCAGAGTTCTTTAAGCATTGCTATAATAATGAAGCACTGAATTTTTTGTCAGGGAAAGTCTATTCTTGACTGATGTCCAGTGAGTCTTTAGTTCAGAAAGATATGACTAGGCATATACACTTTTGGAACTGTTTCACCAAAACTATGGAGATGAGGCCATCACTGAAAATACCCATTGGAGCATTTTGATTAAATAATTTCCATTTCCATTTCTACCACAAACATAGAATGCCTGGTTTCAGACCTCTTTGGAGCAGCATATATTAAAATAATGGTGTTTACCAAGGTGTATCAAAATCTAATTGTCACAATAGCTAGGTGGAACCAATTCTTGAATAAATTGGTCTTTTAGATTGATCCAACGGTGTTCTTTGTATGATTCTATTATCATTGTAGGCAGGGGGGTTAAGGGGAGGCAAATGGCCTAAATATACTTTTGTTTCAAAACCATGTTTAAAAGCTACCTACATAAATTATTTCATATCTAATCTATTAAGAATGTCATGGCCAGAATATTTCTAGAATAAATTACAGATCTTGTATTTTGCCACTTACATTATTTTCTCTTAATTAACTTCTTGAAATACGCCTCTTAAAGCATTTTTAGTGCTTCATTTTTCAGTATCCATTTTGAAGACTCACAGGGCCAGAGTAATGGGATGCTGGACAAAGTAGTTTAACTGTGGAGTCCTTGGTGCTCTCGGAGCCTTGTTGTTTTCTTGCAGACGTTTCATTGCCAGGCTAGGCAACATCTTCAGTGCGAAAAGGGAGTGGAACTTGCTCTCCGTTTATATACCCTGGCATGTCCTGCCTGTGTTGGTGGGGGTGTTGTACTCTCCTTGGTAGTACTTTGATTGGGTTGTTGTTTGCTGCTTGGTTGATTGACTGAGTTAATAGTTGATATAAGTTGGAAAAATAAATAAATAAATAAATAAATAGTTCCTTGATTAGGGTCTATTGTGTTGTTTGATTGCTCCTCTGCTGCTAATCTTGCTGTTAATCTTTGCCTATCTTGTTGTTGATTGCTGGCCAAGAGGTGTTCTGGTCTTCTGGCTTTTCTATTGTCTCTTATAAATGGTATGTAAATGTTGTTTACCTCTGTGTGTCTATTGATGGCTGCTTTGTCTGAGTGCCAAGCTTCCAGGAAATCTCTAGCATTTTTGGATTTGGCTTGGTTTAAGATGCTCACAGTTTCCCAGTTGAAAGTATGGTTAAGTCTGTCCATGTGTTGTGCGATTAAGGAGTTTTCATCATGTCTTCTGACTGCTAGTTGGTGTTCGTGGATGCGTTCTGCTAGTCTTCTGCCAGTCTGTCCTACATAGTGGCTGTTACAGTCCTTACACTGTATGTTGTAGATAACTCCTGTTTTTTCTTCTTGGGCTACTGGGTCTTTTGGTTTACTTACGATGTTCTGAAGAGTTTTGGTTGGTTTGTGTGCTACGGTGATGCTGTGTGGTTGTAACAGTCTATTAGTAGTTGCTGAGATGTTTCTGATGTATGGCAGTGTAATCCTTTTCATAGCTTCTGTTGGTTTTGCTGTGGTGGGTTGAGTGATCAGGCACTTTTTGATAAAGTTGCGTGGATATCCATTTTGCTGGAAGATGCTATATAAGTGGTCTGTTTCCTTTTTCTGGTGTTCTGGGTTGCAGCAGTGCGTTTGTGCTCGTCTGAATAGTGTTCTTACACAGCTCCTCTTGTGGGAGGTAGGGTTATTGCTTAGGTAGTGGAGCACTTGGTTAGTGTGGGTAGATTTCCGGTAGACTTGTGTTTCTAGAATGCCATCATTTCCTCTACTGATGAGGATGTCCAAGAAGAGTAGTGTGTTGTTGTTTTCTTCTCCCCTTGTGAATTTTATTCCTTTGAAGATGTTGTTGATGGTTTCATGTGTTTCCTCAAGTTGATCCTTTTTTATTATGACGAAGGTGTCATCAAGTAGTTTAAAATCAGCTTTCTGCACTCTATTATCATAACTTCTAACCATAATCAATAACAATAGTTTGGCTGGACTTTACCAAGGTAATGTATTAGTCAATCTTTGATATGCAGGTGGGCACTGAGGGAATAAAGATGCTTTCTTCAAAGCTAGTGACAAACTGTCTTGCATTATGCATCTACTCCTCTGTGTTTTGCTAAGTATATTCTTCTCCAAGCACCACCAATCTGCTATTTACAAGGCAAGTGTTATAAGCATTATGCTATTATAATACTACAGATAAAGATAATTGTAGAAGATATGGGAGATTATGGCAACCATGAACTCAGTTCAGGGGGCATTCCTGTGTCTGTGAAGTAGCCAATGAACTTCTGAGGTTAGCCTGTAATGCAGTAAAGCCCACTAGCCAAACTTGAGGAGATGTAAAAAAAAGAAAATAGTGCTTTAAAACACCAGAAAGAAACATGTCAGGAAGTTGCATTTGTAATGAGAGTACAGAGTGATGTTGTTCATCCGTGCCCTCCAAAAATTATTGTTGCCACATTCTGGAAACAAGACAACCCGGCAGCATAGATAAGCTCCTAAATCCATTTTAAAATTTTGGCTTCCAATCATCACCTCCATTTCCAAGCTTACCCTCTCCAGGAATCCTCTGATAGTGGCTAAAAACTCCACCTTTAAGATAGCATAGCATCTGATACTGAAACCAGCCCGTCTGCAACCCCTCCTTCATCCCTGAGCATGATGTCCTATGAAAATCTAACATCCTCTATTCTCAGCAAAGGTTAGCACAGTTAGCACAAAGAATTTGTTTGGATGTCTGCATGGATGCATGAAAAGCTAGCAAGACACTATGGCAGAGAACAGGCTCATCAACTGCTTATTTTAAATAAATGAGTTATGTACTAAGATGAATCCAACCAAATGATGAAGAGCAGATGCTAATTCTAGCCCATAAGGAACTGAGAAAGCATTGCCTCCCATAAAAAATATCTCCAGGGTGCAAATGCATGCTTAGCTTAAGATATAAACCAGATCTACTGAAGGCCAAATCTCTTAGTCCCAAAGGATTTTGCAAGTCATGTTATTAGAGACTTAGAGACAGAGAAATACCCATTCATTAGTTCAGGGTCTCCTTCCTTTAAGAAAGCTGGTATTACTAGCAAATAGTTCCCTCCCCGCCTCAAGAATCAAGGTTGGTCAGTTTGGGAAAGATGTAACAGAACTGTTTCTTTTACGGTTAAAAGAACAATTATCAAGATGTTTTCTCTACAAAAAACTTGAATGCTTTCTGGGGGAAAAACATATGATAGCTTAAATATGTGTTCCACAATTAGAAATGGAAGAGATCTGATAATGCAAAATCGTGGCTTGCCTTTATAAAGGATGTGTTTGGACAGTTTATTCTGTCCAATGTATATGATTTTTAAACTCTAAATTGTACTCCAATGTTTTCCTGGGCAAGAATATTTATCAAATTGTTACATACCAGATATTTCTTAAATGCTGTCAGTATGAGTTTTTGGGGTGTTTTTTGGATGGTTGGTGGGAGGGTCTTTAAATGGCTGAGGAAAGAGTGGGTCTGGTGGCATGTTTAAACCATTAAGCCTTTACAGTACTTAGGAATATGAAATTGCTGATGTATTACATTTTTTACACATCAGTCCCCAGGTGTATGTCCAGTGCCAGCTTCCTGACCTTCTTGTTCTAAGATCTACTCTTCTTCTCTTAATATACTTCAATTTGTTATCAGAATTGCCTGGATGAGCCATGACCTGCCATTTGAGTGCTATATTTTTCTGGATTAATAATTGTAGTGTGGCAAGGATACAGGTAGGGATGTAAGAATAGAGGAATATGACTAAGCAGAACATAAATCTGGGACACGTAAACACAGAAGCTACTAGTTGTGTCAGTAATAATGCTGTTTTTACACAGATTAGCTGTGTTTCTTTCAACATACCTCTGTAATTATGAAAGACAACACATTTTTAAAATCTCACTAAAATTCTCTCCCAGTCTGACCAGCTATAGCTTTTTATACTGTACAGCAGGTTGGAGGGTAGGAAAAAAAGACTTGTTGTAGTGCTTTGCTGTAACAACTCACTTATCCTGACCAGATTTTATCTGATTAGAGAAGTAAGCAGGTTCAGATTTTGGAACTAGCCAGAAAAAGGAAGTCAAGAGCAAATATTAAGCAAAAGAATAAGACAAGGCAGAAGGAGCTTGGTTTCATTTGGTGTTAATACAGGTGGTGGGATATACCTCTGTCTTTGGTATAATTCTTTAGCAATCTAATAGACAAAGAGCAAAGTGATAGACAGAGAGGGACACATAGAAAATCCTTCTCTCTATCTGTACCCCACTATCTCTTGTGGTCAGTAGGCTATGAGGTGCTCCATAGCTTCTTTTAAACACAGTCTATCTACCAATCGAAGAGAATATTTGTAGCTCAGGGTTGAACTGGGGAGTCTTTGGTGCTCTCTGAGCCTTGTTGTTTTCATGCAGACGTTTCATTGCCAGGCTAGGCAACATCTTCAGTGCGAAAAGGGAGTGGAACTTGCTGTCTGTTTATATACCCTGGCTTGTCCTGCCTGTGTTGGTGGGGGTCTTGTACTCTCCTTGGTAGTTCCTTGATTGGGCTGTGGTGTGCTGTTTGGGTGATTGACTGAGTTAATAGTTCCTTGATTAAGGTCTATTGTGTTGTTTGATTGCTCCTCTGCTGCTAATCTTGCTGTTAATCTATGCATATCTTGTTGTTGATTGCTGGCCCAGGGGTGTTCTGGTCTTCTGGCTTTTCTATTGTCTCTTATGAATGGTATGTAAATGTTGTTAACCTCTATGTGTCTGTTGATGGCTGCTTTGTCTGAGTGCCAAGCTTCCAGGAATTCTCTAGCATTTTTGGATTTGGCCTGGTCTAATATGCTCACAGTTTCCCAGTTGAAAGTATGGTTAAGTCTGTCCATGTGTTGTGAGATTAAGGAGTTTTCATCATGTCTTCTGACTGCTAGTTGGTGTTCGTGGATGCGTTCTGCTAGTCTTCTGCCAGTCTGTCCTACATAGTGGCTCTTACAGTCCTTACACTGTATGTTGTAGATAACTCCTGTTTTTTCTTCTTGGGCTACTGGGTCTTTTGGTTTACTTACAATGTTCTGAAGGGTTTTGGTTGGTTTGTGTGCTACAGTGATGCCGTGTGGATGTAACAGTCTATTAGTAGTTTCTGAGATGTTTCTGATGTATGGCAGTGTAATCCTTTTCATAGCTTCTGTTGGTTTTGCTGTGGTGGGTTGAGTGGTCAGGCACTTTTTGATAAAGTTGTGTGGAGTGGGGGGTCCACACAAACCAACCAAAACCCTTCAGAACCTTGCAAGCGTGGTGGGGAGAGGGGAGCCCTTCTCAGCCCTTTTGCACGCGCACGCACACCTCTACACCTCCTCAACCCTTTTGCACACGCACACACGCCCGCTCCCCTTTTGCCCGCGTTGCTGCAGGCATCCGGAGGCCCGGCTGCACGCTCCCCACCGGAGAGGGAGAGGAAACGCGGCCCCTCCCCAGTGACAGGCGCGCGCCCTCTTCCAATGATTTCTCTCCTCCCTTCTGGGAAGCGGATCTCGGTCTGCTTAAGCCTCAGTGCCTCCTCCGGGAAGAAAGAGCGGCAAGCAGAAATCTCTCACTGGGGAGGTGGTCGCCCCCAGGCATCTCTTGGCCCCAAGCCGCAGAATGAACCAGGCTTGCGGCCGATGGAGCAACAGCAGAAGTTGATATTGCTCCTCCGCTTACCAGCACCAGCGCCTTTCCACAGCCCAGCGCTCCAAAAAGGGGCCGCGTTTCCTCTCCCTCTCCAGTGGGGAGCGTGCAGCTGGGCCTCCGGATGCAGAGCCCCCCCACCGCTCTTGCTGTGGCGCCTGAACGTCCGGGTAAACGGCGGGGGAGATGCCCTTTGCAGCAACGGGCGCGGGGCGAGTGGTGCACCCCTTTGCAGACGCCCCGGGGAGAAGTGGTAGGCGAGACCTTGCAAGCGTGGCGGGGAGAGGGGAGCCCTTCTCAGCCCTTTTGCACGCACACGCACACCTCTACACCTCCTCAACCCTTTTGCACACGCACACGCCCGCTCCCCTTTTGCTCGCGTTGCTGCAGGCGCGCGGGGGGAGGTCGTCTTCGCTGGAGGCGATTTAGCAAATGGTGGGCAGCCACCTGCCGGGCGCGCTGGAGGGCGCGGTTGGCGAAGCCGCAGCTCTTCGGAAGTGGCTGAACCACATCTCCCAGCAGCCCCAGGCGGGTGGTCAGGGCCGAGAACTGGAGCGGGGCAACAGCCCAGCGCAGCTGAGCGAGGCCCCGCGCTGGTCTTTTTGGAGCGCATTTCCACAGCCCAGCGCTCAGCTGCGCCAAAGACCGGTGCGGGGCCTCGGTCAGCTGCGCGCAGAAGCGCTCCAGGTCCGGCGGCTCGTCCAGCTTCATAGCCCAGCGCCAGCGCCAACCGCACTCCATTCCGCGCGATTGGCTCCTGCCCACAAACCCCGCCCCTTCCACGCGATTGGCCCCCACCCGCAAACCCCGCCCCCTTCCACGCGATTGGCCCCCGCCCGCAAACCCCGCCCCCTGGCTCTCGAGCATTTCAAAATGTGCACGAGCATGCCAAAATGGCTCCCGGCATAAAAAGTTTGCCGACCCCTGGGCTAGAGGAAAATGAAGAGGAGGAACTTTAGAAACCTTAAGTTAGAGGAAAGATAAGACATCTGAAATGATGGCTGGAAGTGTTAGCACTCTGACCCAACTGCCCACTTCAAAGGTTTCACACTTTGAAATTTTGCTGATGTGGGTTAATAAGAAAAACAAAATACTTTTTGTTTATATACATTACAGAGCATTTATTAAAACCAACCAAAATGCCACAAAGCAGCTGCAAGCTTCAAGGATCCAGTTCTGTATCTGGAAGAATAAGAACTAAGCAAACTGCCTCCAACAGCTAATTCTTCATTCTTCTAAAAGCACTCTGGATTCTTGCATTTCATGAACAGAGCAGAGCTTGTTCTCCTTTTTTAACAAAGTACAAGTAAACTTAAATTGTATTCTGTGAAATTTGGCATGCTATTTGTTTTGGCAAACACTTCATAGGAATTAATTCACAATAATTAAACTATAATCCTTTTCAGTATGTGAACAGAAAAGTAGGCAACTTTCTCAGGTTTAATATCAATAAGATAAAAGATAGCAAAGGGGGAAAAATGAGATAGTAGAAAATTTTATCTAGTAAAGCAGCAGAAAAATGTTCTAATTTGGAGGATAGTTCTCATTGCCATAATAAATCTGAATCACCCCACAGCCGCTAGAACCAGCTCTTTGTGGTGTTAAATGGCTGAACAATTATGAGAAAAAGGCCAAAGGGGAGATTGAGATAAATTACACATTTGTATATGCCTGTTAAAATATGAAACCATATTTTATAAGGTGTTTTTAATACTCAGAAGTTATTTTAATGTGTCAATCCCCAGGCACATCCACTGGAAGGAAAAAAGAATGAGTGAAATGTTAGAATACAAAAAACATATTTTTTTTATTTCCTTCTTTTAATAGCATACTTCAAAAGAGGCCTAAGTAAGTAGCTAGGGGTATGCAAATTCACCAAGATCCTATTCAGGATGCTATACTAGAAGATGGCAAGATTAGGTTTAAACCAATGTGAGGTTCAATTTAATAAAAGATTCAGACATTGGCTATAATGAGGAAGCACTAAAATATATACAACTACTTCCCCTTCTTCTTTGGCAGAATAGATTGAAAATAACAGGTTATTAAAGACAAAAATATCAGAAATTTTGAAGCCAAATTTAAAACAAAAACACATTTTGGAAAAAATGAAGCATGTGGTGGTGTTATCTAATATTCATATTTATATCAATGTTTACTGAAGCATGTTCACTTTGCTATTTTATGAACACTCAACACAATATATATAAATTGATTTACTTGGTGTAGTAGTTAAGATGCTGGCCTAGAAACCAGGAGACTGTGAGTTCTATGCCTCCGTTAGGCACGAAAGCTGGCTGGGTGACTTTGGGCCAGCCACTCTCTCTCAGTCCAACCCACCTCACAGGGTTGTTGTTGTGGGGAAAATAGGAGGCGTCACGCAGCGCTCAGGTCTCGAACCACCGACATTCCGATCGACAAGCCTGACGTCTTAACCACTGAGCCATCGTGCCCCCATATATATATTCAGATATAATTAGACACTATTTTTTATTACTAATTGAATTTACTTTTAAATGTTTTCACAATTTTCTTCTGATAATTATTCTGTCCTTTGAGGTCTAGTGAAGAACAGATCCATTGACCTCCAGATAAAAAGTCAACAAAGAGAAGCCCACAAACAAATTAGGCACTGCATCCTTCTTTTTTTGCTTTGATGAAAATGGCATTGCTCTCTAGTGCAGAAACAACCTTGAGAGCTGTACTGCATGGCTTGTCCTCTATGAACAGGAACTTTAGTGTTCTAATATTCTAGATAAAACTGTTTCCATACAAGTCACCAGAAAATATTTTGAGGGAATAAGGATGGCAATATCTTCACATCTTGTCTTATTATATCCATTATGCTAAAAGTGGATATTTCACTGATTTTTTTTAACTTCTACCAGAACTTTGCAACTTTGAAAGGGCAGCACAGCCACCTCCAAACTGTCCAATATAGATCCTAAATTGTGCTCAATCAGTGCAGAAAGTGTACCATTCCAAATTCCAAAAATCATTTTAACAATAAGCTACCTCTGATCACTTGTTTTTATGGGCTGGCATACTTGTTGGCATGGCTCATTGGCAATTTTAGCCTTTTTCTGGAATGAAATGTTATATGCAACATTTTTTTAAAAAAAAATGCATGTTGTATATATAATACACAATGATATAAATACTTTGTGTGTGCCTTTGAATCAGTTTTGATTTCTGGCAACTGCCTGGACAAGTCCCTGCAGTTTTCTTGACAAGATTTCAGAAGTGGTTTGCCATGGCCTCCTTCCTAGGGCTGAGAGAGAGTGACTGGCCCGAGGTCACCCAAGGTCACCCACACTGGGTTCATGTCTAAGGCAGGATGGTCTTCCAGTTCCTAGCTTGTTGCCTTAACCACTACACCAAGCTGTCTCTTGACAGAAATAAATATTCTGTCTGTATTACATGGAATAATCTAAGAGCAATCAAATCCACTCATGCAATGTAGATTAGCACATTCAGTCTAAGACGGAACAGCTAAATACCAGAAAGAGAACAGAAGACTTTTGTTTTCTATTTGTGGCGAGTGGAAAGGATGCAAAGAAATGAAAGCAGGGAAGTAAAATTGCTGAAAAACTATAAACAGACTGCACACAGAGACTAATAGGTTAATATTGTTGGTCTGACAAATATACTGAGAGCTACGAAATGATAAACTATAGTTTGGGTAAAAGGTAAGATCACATAAGAATGAGCAAACAAGATAAACAAGAGCAGCAGAATAAATATTTAATATTTATTACAAGGTTTATACTGCCTGATTCACCAGACACGGAAGGAAAACTGCAATAAAGCTTGTCATTCTGTAAAGCCAGAAACTCCACTGAATATCCAAATGACCTTTGAACCTCTCCAAAGTGATGCAAAGCCTTGATGCTATTCATCATCTCAAATCAATTCAAACACTGTCTTCCTTTATAGAAAATTATGCATCCATAATTATTGTTTCTTTTTCTGAATAGTTTGCATTTGCTCTTAGTAGGTGGCCAAAGTATTTAGTATTAAAGCAATGAACCACACATCAGTATTGCTAACATCAGAAATGGAAATGCTTTCTGTGTTAGTTCTAGACGCAAGCAGAACAGGTGCTGACATTTTTATTGACTTATTTATAATATTTTATAATACTTCTATCCCACCACAATCAAATGCTTTATATAAAGCATTACATAAACAAGAGTTAAAACATCCATAGTGAGGTTAAAACCCATCAAACCAGTGATAATAATAACCACATCAGCCCCCAACAGAAATATAAGGACTCAAAAATGACAAGGAACAAAGAATAAAACAAGAAACATAAAGCAAGATGGCAGGTATAAAGTCAAGGAAATCAACCATCTGGTCCAACTGAGGTTAAAAGAAAAACAGGAAGGAAGAGCTGACTGTTCACTACAATTCACACTATGTCCATTTGTCTGACCTGGGAGAATGTTCCTTATTCAAATTATTTAAATATGAATTTAAATATTGCTCTAACTTCTGAAAGACTGAAAACATCACTCTCCCTTCCAGCTCCATTTTTCCTTCTGCCTTCCATTTACTAAGTTTTGCCCTGCTTCTCCCTGAGGCTGCAAATGAAAGGATTACTTATTCAGATTTAATCAAATGATATCTCAGGAGACTGATATGTGGAAACTTCAAACTTTATTTAACATTAACATTATAGCTGATCTAAAAATGGCTTCTAATCTTGGTTTCGGTTTTCTGGTCTTGCTCTTTTGTTATTGCTTCCCTGTTATTACAAATGTTTTCAGAAAATTGTTTTCAATAGCCTACTTTCTGTTACCAGAGTATTTTTTTAAATAGATGTATTGGTAAATTCATATCGCATGCCAACATTTCTTTTTCTACTTAAAGTTGTTTGCATACCCAGTGGTTTGTAAGCATGTGCAACAGATTAGCTTTTCTATAACAATTATAAACTATCTAATTCTACAAAATATCTACTGACACTTGTTTCATTAGTCCTTCAACAAATGTACTCTATTAGGCTGCTAATTATTTTTGAGTAGGAATGCAGTTGGATGCATTTATACTCAGTAAAAATCAGCACTTTCAGCCAACAGCTTTCTTCATGATTTGTGGCTTGGACTGAGCATTTTATAATGGCTTCTATTTTGATTACTGCAGTTAACAGATTACTACACCTTTTTTGGTTAAAATATGTCCTGGGTATTTTATTCCTAACATGGCAAATTTGCATTTTTTAAATTCAGTTTCAGGTTCTTCTTTTGATCCTTATCTAGAATATACTTTGGACTATCAAAACATTTTCTTGCTTGTTTTTTTTTAAACCAAACAATATAACATGCAATGCTATTAAAAAGAACCTGCCTGTTTGTTATTCAGTTGCTATAAACATTATAACTATAGTAATTTCGTTCATGTAAACTCACTGATGATTTTCTTTCTAACATAAATGATTGAAAACATTACATTAAATGTACTTTGCTCACATTTCTTGCATCCAAATATATTGTTATCTGGTCTCTCAGCATATCCATAACCACTATTGGATTCATACCCTCTCACACATTATAAGCTTCCTTTTTAAAAAAAAACAAGTTTATTTGGTTCCTTTTGAGCTTTCTAGTGAGATTGGAAAACTTACATTCTTAAAAAAATCTAGAGCAGGGTTTCCTCAACCAGGGTTCCACGAGAGGTCACTAGGGGTTCCCCTGGGAGATCACCATTTATTTTAAAAATTATTTCAAATTTGGGCAACTTCACATTAAAGAGATAAATTTCATTCTTTATTTTTAGTTTAAGAATGCTGTTAATGCATATATACAGGCCTACACATGAAACGAATATAATAATTTTGTAACTTCTGGCCTATATTTGAGCCTGAATGTGCAGGGGTTCCCCGAGGCCTGAAAAATATTTCAAGGGTTCCTCCAGGGTCAAAAGGTTGAGAAAGGCTGCTTTAGAGCATATCAACAGCAATTCCCATAATCTGTGGCTTGGTTAATGGGCATTGACTGCATCACTTCTGTGAAGAGGGTTTTTTATAGAGATGCTTTTTTTAAAAATCCATTCAATCGTGTCGGATTCTCGGAGACTGCCTGGACAACTCCCTGCAGTTTTCTTGGCAGGCTTTTCAGAAGAGGTTTGCCATTGCCTCCTTCCTATTGCTGAGAGAAAGTGACTGGCCCAGGGTCACCCAGCTGGCTTCGTGCCTAAGGTAGGACTAGAACTCACAGTCTCCCGGTTTCTAGCCTGATGCCTTAACCCCTACATCAAACTGGCTCTCATAGATGCTAGGCGATGCTATATTATCTTCACCTCCAGGGTCAGTCAGGTTTGAAGTCTGGTCTATATAATCCCCACCCCCACCCCTGAAGATTGTGATCAAAATTTCAAAATTTTATATGCATATAGCCTCTGATTTGGGGGGTTTCTTCACCTTCGCTCACTTAAAAAAAACATAAAAGTGTGCATAGGTTGAAAGCAATCTTTGCATGTGAACAGATTCATGATGGAAACTACATCACATTATTTCAAGCTCTGTAGAAGGAAGCATGTTTGACCATAATAGACTTAGAATAGCCATTGAAGGTTGTTTGACAGGACATTTATGCATGAGTGGGGTCATTTCCCTTCTCCCATTCCATGTTAGACCTATATTGGGTCAGTGCAAAGTTTCCGATACGTGCTTCACCTCATTTGAGTGAAGACATCTTCATGAAGTAACATTTTCCCCACACTTGTAAAAGCAAAGGGAAGTAATTGCATTGCATTGTCTTGCTTCATCTGCTTGAATATTCTATTGCTGTTGGCTGTTCCTTTACTACTGCCAGCTGGGTGAGGCTGTTCCTTTACTACTGCCAGCTGGGTGAGGCTATTCCTTTACTAGTGCCAGCTGGGTGAGGCTGTTCCTTTACTACTAAACAGCTGGGTAAGCTTTCAAAGCAATGCAAATCACCTCATTGAGGAGACTCATGCCTCCTCCTTGCATGGGTATTATCTAAATTTCCCAATAACCGGTTTGAGGGCCAAGAAACTGCCTACGTGCAGTATGTGCAGCCATGGAGAATTCCAGAGGACAGTTGTGCCTGCGCAGAATGCAGCCAGGGAGCCAAAAGTGACCTAGAGTAACCTAAAGGTAAAGGTTCCCCCCGCACATTTGTGCAGTCGTGTCCGACTCTAGGGGCCGGTGCTCATCTCCGTTTGTTAGCCGAAGAGCCAGCATTGTCTGAAGACGCTTCTGCGGTTATGTGGCCAGCATGACGCACGCGGAACGCTGTTACCTACCCACCAAAGTGGTACCTATTAATCTACTTGCATTTGCATGCTTTTGAACTGCTAGGTTGGCAAGCGCTGGGGCTAGTGCAGGAGCTCACTCCGTCACATGGGGCTAGGGATTCAAACCTCCGAACTTGCGATCTTCCAATTGACAAGCCTGGCGTCTTACCCACTGAGCCACCACGCCCCTTTAGAGTAACCTAAGTTGTATTATAATATTAAAAATCACATCCCCAGGGCAAGGCGAGCTATGCAAAATAGGAAAAGAGGAAGCTGGGATCGCGTAATCAGTAATCAGTAATCAGTGTGCATGCCTGATGAAGAGGCAAACTGTAACCAATCACCTTGCGACGTGACTACACTTTGTAACCAATCAGTTTGTACTCTGTAACCAACCACCTCACGACACGGGAACATCTTGTAGCCAATCAGGTGGAAACATGCCAAAATTGTGTATAAAAGATCGCCTGAACAAAAGATCGGGGCTCTTCTCTTGAAAGAGGAGCCCTCCTTTGTTGTAGACGCCTCCAATAAATGAGTTTTGATTCTTCCTGCCCTGCGTGGTTATTGGTCTAACTGCACCGGGCAAACGGTCCTTAAGGAACCGAAATACAGCCAACAGGTTCCAATAATAATTCCTCATGATAGCCCTTGAAAAGGAGAAATATTAATGTAGTTAATAATTGGGATGTAAATTTTTAAAAGCTGTTTTATTTCAACAAAGATAAAAAGCATGAGTCACAACACAGGATTGAGCCTTGATATTACAAATCCAGGAATCTGCTCTAATAATACAATTTAACTTTAGTTAAACCCTTGAGAAATAAAGTGGACTTGAAATTTAAGACTGACAGGAAAAAATATTCCATATAAAGAATTCCCTTTGAGCTTCATTTCTTGATAATAAAAGTTTTTAAAAATTATTCCTAGTTGCTTTACTCAAAGACCCAAAGCTATATGGAGAGATTGCTTGATATCCTTCTTGAGCATTGGTAGTTAATCTAACAGACATAATTATTTCCCTATTTATTTACCACAACCAACCCTTTTAATATTGCTCAAATTGTTTACCATTAGATAATTAAAACAATTTAAAAGGCTTTACTAGTTAAGAGAAATCAGCTGGAATCCTAAACTCACCACATTTCTGCTTAGAAACTGGGCTGACGTAAAGTAATACAATTTCATGCCTAAAGCCTTCATGCTTAAATAGGCATATGTATATATAACAGTTTGGATAAATCACATTTATGTACATTAAGCTTTATTAAAAAAGTAATCAATAGACGTTTAATTCTTCATTGGATGCCGAAGTCAATACAATTAGAAGTAAGCCAAAACCTCGTCTTTTTCTTATTCTGCCCTGGCAATTTGTCTCTCCAGAAAGCTCATAGACTTCTTAGGACTCTGACTTTGCTGGCAGATGCAAAGCCCAGTCCCTGTCTGAGAAATATGTGAACTTTTTGCTTGGCTCTAATGTTTGTACTAATGTGTGTAAATATGTAACAATAGATTCTCATAAACTGGAATAAACTGGCTAAATAACAGCACTGCCAGATTATCTATACAAGGTTAATCATGTCACCTCCCTGATACAATATGCCTCATCAAGGCAAATACAAGCTACCTTGGACACCCATAATATTACTTTTTTATATAAGAATTGTATTGAGTTTAAAGCAAAGATAAAAACTACCAAAAAGCAAAAAAAAACCTACCAAAAAAGAAGTAAAAAAGTGAGAAACACAAGAAAAAAATCATTTTTTGAAGATTACATAGAAAGGTGACTTCCGACTTTCAACAGAAAGAATATACAGCAATTTCCATAATCAATCCCTTACTCTATAGCAAACCAAAATCAAATTATTTTTATAAATCTTTCCATTAACACATATACAAATCACTAATGCAATTGCTCCTTCCCCTTTACAAAAATATGTATATGCATTTCTAAATCAACTTCCCTCCCCCATGAGATAACATTTATTTGTTTCCTTCCCACCGCTATTCTATATATTTCTGTCCACTATAATAAATCGCTGGAAGAAACATTAACAATCTTAGATATGCAGATGATACCACTTTGATGGCTGAAAGCGAGGAGGAGTTGAGGAGCCTTATGACGAAGGTGAAAGAAGAAAGTGCAAAAGCTGGGTTGCAGTTAAACCTCAAAAAAACCAAGATTATGGCAACCAGCTTGATTGAAGACTGGCAAATAGAGGGAGAAAAAGTGGAGGCAGTGACAGACTTTGTATTTCTAGACGCAAAGATTACTGCAGATGCTGACTGCAGCCAGGAAATCAGAAGACGTCTACTTCTTGGGAGGAGAGCAATGGCAAATCTTGATAAAATAGTTAAGAGCAGATCGTCTGTAGCTTGAATCATGTCAACTGGATTTCTATTTTCTTAATGGAAACGTTTCGCTCCTTATCCAAGGGGCTTCTTCAGTCTGAGCAAAGTTGGTAAGGGGATCCTAAATATGTTCCTAGGTAGCTGTGTGACCTTACACCTGGGGCTAGGTCATGGTTATATTGAGATGTAATTTTTAAGTCCTTTTATCATCTAATGGAGGGTCGTTAAAAACACCATGCTGCTGTTGAGCTTCTGAAATGGTCTTAATCTTCCTAGGCACAGAAGACAACACGGGGAGGAAGATGGGGGAGAGTTTGTGCCTGAGGCCCCCACCTCTATTCAAGGAAGGAAGAGGTGGGGGCCTCAGGCACAAACTCTCCCCCATCTTCCTCCCCGTGTTGTCTTCTGTGCCTAGGAAGATTAAGACCATTTCAGAAGCTCAACAGCAGCATGGTGTTTTTAACGACCCTCCATTAGATGATAAAAGGACTTAAAAATTACATCTCAATATAACCATGACCTAGCCCCAGGTGTAAGGTCACACAGCTACCTAGGAACATATTTAGGATCCCCTTACCAACTTTGCTCAGACTGAAGAAGCCCCTTGGATAAGGAGCGAAACGTTTCCATTAAGAAAATAGAAATCCAGTTGACATGATTCAAGCTACAGACAATTCCACCTGGATGACTGAGAACCTTCATAGACAGTTAAGAGCAGAGACATCACACTGACAACAAAGGTCCGCATAGTTAAAGCAATGGTATTCCCTGTAGTAACCTATGGCTGTGAGAGCTGGACCATAAGGAAGGCTGAGCGAAGGAAGATAGATGCTTTTGAACTGTGGTGTTGGAGGAAAATTCTGAGAGTGCCTTGGACTGCAAGATCAAACCAGTCCATACTCCAGGAAATAAAGCCAGACTGCTCACTTGAGGGAATGATCTTAAAGGCAAAACTGAAGTACTTTGGCCACATAATGAGAAGACAGGATACCCTGGAGAAGAAGCTGATGCTAGGGAAAGTGGAAGGCAAAAGGAAGAGGGGCCGACCAAGGGTAAGATGGATGGATGATATTCTGGAGGTGACAGACTCAACCATGGGGGAGCTGGGGATGGTGACGGCCGACAGGAAGCTCTGGCATGGGCTGGTCCATGAAGTCACGAAGAGTCGGAAGCGACTGAACGAATAAACAACAAAAATAATAAAAGTCAAGTTATAAAAACATATAAATTGTCTACTTTTATAATTAATAACACTACAACAATCTTAATCCTATTAAACCTAAAAACCAAGGAATTATTATTATACCTTATGAATACCTTATAAATCTTACAAATCAAGCAAACCTTTAAAAAAAACCCAATATATCTTAATTCAAATCATTAAAGAAAGATGAAATCATAATAACCTCATTATCAATCCAATTACACATTCTTAGTTTTACCCCACCTCAAAGTATACCAGAGCATTTACATATCTCCCTATTACACCCAAGGCATCTTTCTTGCAAAAATCAAAGAGCCCAACTGCCCCCCTTAAAATCTCAGTCTTAGCAAAAATTTTGTTGCAAGAATCAAAGAGCCCAACTGCCCCCCTTAGAAACTCAGACATCTCAGCAAAAAAACTCGCACAGAACAAGTTATCTTCTCTCCCATAACAATTCCCCAGAAAGCCATAACAAGTTTACTGGGAGAAACGATGCAAACAGTTAGAAGAAGATTATACAAAAGGACACACTAGGAATGCTTTTGCACAAATCAAAAAGATTCAGGCACTGTTCAAGGCTCGCAAAGGTATCATCAAGGATAAGCAAGGGAAAGAATTGTCTGACCAACAAGGTGTCATGAATAGATGGTGAGAATATGCAGAAGAGCTGTATGCTACTAGTACAGAGGAGCAACATCAAAGAGAGGAGGATAAGGAAACAGAACTAGAACCAGCCATCCTTGATGAAGAAGTCAAGTGGGCAATGAACCAACCGCAAAACAACAAGGCCCCAGGAGTTGACAACATCACTGCTGAATTGTTAAGGCCAGTACCAACTGCAATTATCAGAGGTTTGTGCCAGAAAATTTGGGAAACCAACACATGGCCACATAACTGGAAACAATCAGTGTTTATTCCATTGCCAAAAAAGGGGGATTCAAAGGAGTGTTCTAACTACCACACTGTTGCTCTCATATCTCACGCTAGCAAGATTCTACTGAAAATCATACAACAATGCCTGGCTCCAATCATCGAAAGGGAACTGCCAGATGTCCAAGCTGGTCTCCAATGGGGCCGTGGCACCTGTGATCACATTGCAAATGTTCGATGAATAATGGAAAAATGACGTGAATATCAAAAGAATATTTATATGTGCTTCATTGACTACAGGAAAGTTTTTGATTGTGTTGACTATGACAATCTATGGAGAGCCCTAGCAGACCTTGGGGTGCCAGTACATTTAGTGAAGTTGATGAAATCACTGCATGTAAATCAGAACACCACTGTACAAACTCAATATGGTGACACTGATTGGTTCAAGATCGAGTAAGGTGTGCAACAAGGTTGCATTCTGTCACCTTTCTTATTCAACTTGTACGCCGAAGTGATCCAGCCCACCCAGCTGATTGAAAGCCACCGGCAAGTAGATGAATGGGGACCACTCACGTAGGCCAATTTGCTGGCGTCCTTCTCGGAGGGTCGCCCTCAGACCAAGAAGAAAGCTGGTCCCCATGGATGGCGGCGGAGGACGGCAGAGGACGGCGGATCCCGAAAAACGACAACTTCCTGGACGTCAGCAGCCGGCTCAGAAGCAAAGGTTCCTGGGACATGTAGTCCGACCTGCGATTGAAGAGCCGGTTCCCTCACCCCCTCCCTAACCGCGCGGGTAATAGAATTTGACTGTATAAATAATATAATATGTATGATGATTGTAAGCCGCCTAGAGCCCTCCGCTTAGGGAGGGGATAGGCGGGGTATAAATACAATAATAAATAAATAATAAAAATAAATCATCAGGAAACGAGCTAGACGAATCAGAAATTGGGGTAAAAATTGGCGGAAGAAACATCAATAACCTTAGATACACAGATGATACATCTCAGAAACCTAGGAAGGCCTAAAGCACCTAATCATGAGACTCAAAGAAGAAAGCGAGAAGTTTGGCCTCTTTTTGAATATCAAAAAGACCAAACTCATGACAACTGCAAAGAATGGAAACATCAAAATAGTAATTGATGGAGATGAGGTGGAATGCATGGAAGAATTCTCCTTTTTAGGATCAGTGGTCAATCAAAATGGCGAATGTAGCCAAGAAATTAAACACTGAATCATGCTGGGTCGTACAGCAATGATGAGTATGAATCAAATTTGGAAAAGCAAGGATGTCAGCTTGACGACTAAGTGTAGACTAGTCCGCACTATCGTGTTCCCCATAACTACTTATGGCTGTGAAAGTTGGATGATGAAAAAGTTGGATAGAAAGAAAATTGATTCTTTTGAACTATGGTGTTGGCGGAGGTTCTTGTGAATTCCTTGGACTGCAAAGGTAATGAATAAAGAAGTGCTGAAGTGCATAAAACCAGATATGTCACTGGAAGGAAAAATAACTTAGACTTAGTTACTTCGGTCATGTCATGAGATCAACATTGTTGGAGAAAGACATTATGCTTGGAACAGTCAGTGGCAAAAGACGACAAGGACGCCAAAGAACGCGCTGGTTGGATGTAATCAAAGCAGACCAGGCCAAAATTTAAAGCAACTGAAAGAAGCTGTACAAGATTGGAAATCATGGAGAGAGCTGTATGTCTATGAAGGTTCTCAGTCATCCAGGTGGAATTGTCTGTAGCTTGAATCATGTCAACTGGATTTCTATTTTCTCAGTGGAAACGTTTCGCTCCTTATCCAAGGAGCTTCTTCAGTCTGAGCAAAGTTAGTAAGGGAATCCTAAATATGTTTCTAGGTAGCTGTGTGACCTTACACCTGGGGCTAGGTCATGGTTATATTGAGATGTTATTTTAAGTCCTTTTATCATCTAAAGGAGGATCGTTAAGATCACCATGCTGCTGTTGAGCTTGTGAAATGGTCTTAATCTTCCTAGGCACAGAAGACAAAGCAGGGAGGAAGATTTGTACTCAACTCTACATTGGAGAAACCAAACAACTTTTGTACAGGAGGATGGCCCAACACAGGAGAAGTAACACCACAGGACCAGAGTCAGCAGTTTATCTTCATCTAAAGGAAAAAGGACACTCATTTGAGGACATTAATGTTCACATTTTAGACAGAGAAGATAGGTGGTTTGAGAGAGGGGTCAAGGAATCCATTTATGCCAACTTGGAAAATCCTTCCTTGAATAGAGGTGGGGGCCTCAGGCACAATCTTTCCCCCATCTTCCTCCCTGCTTTGTCTTCTGTGCCTAGGAAGATTAAGACCATTTCACAAGCTCAACAGCAGCATGGTGATCTTAACGATCCTCCTTTATATGATAAAAGGACTTAAAATAACATCTCAATATAACCATGACCTAGCCCCAGGTGTAAGGTCACACAGCTACCTAGAAACATATTTAGGATTCCCTTACTAACTTTGCTCAGACTGAAGAAGCTCCTTGGATAAGGAGCGAAACGTTTCCACTGAGAAAATAGAAATCCAGTTGACATGATTCAAGCTACAGACATGGAGAGAGCTGGTTTATGGAATCGCCAAGGGTCGGATACAAATGAATGGATAATTCGATTTGAAAGGAAAGAAAAACTGAAGTAAGACTGAAGCACAGTCGCGTTTCACTTAGCGATCCTTAACAACCAAATTGCCAGTCCCAATTGTGGTTCCTAAACAAGGACTATCTGTATTCAAAAGTACAACATTGCCATTGCTTGCAAAGGTTTTCTTCTTCCACACCTTAATTTCTTCCAAAAGCATACACTCAAAATTTTGTCTACATTCTTAATGTTGCCCTTAATTATACTCTGGTTTAGATTCTTTCTTCCTCTTCATTTTTCAACAAATGAACTCAAAATTTTGACAATCATAACTCAAATTGTCTTGGCATGCAACTGAGTAACGATTTGAAACTTTTCAATTCAAATTTCAACATCTAAGTCCTTTAATTTTCCATTATAATCTATTGAGTAATTTGTAAATTGCACCTCATTTGAGGATTTCATTTCATTTTTGGCAGCAAAACATCAGAATCCTGCACCCACTTCTCAAAAATTTGACTGGCTTCATCCAGTTCTACTAACAGATAAAAACAGAGTTAGAGCGGTTTATGGATTTCCCCAAAGAGTCAATTAAAAAAAAAGCTTTAGGATCCCACTCAGATTTGGCCTGACTCAAATTAAGCGTCTCTCGACTGGTCAGAGTAAAATCAGATAATTGTTCAAATCATGAAAGCAATCATGGTTGATGCATAATTCCTAAACCTGCATCTAGAAAAAATGAAAATATTTGCTATGTAAAGTACATATATTCTAAATATGAAGCATACTTAGCCTCAGATTGTAGGACATATTTATTCTAAACCTACTCACTGAGCAGTTTCACTACTTGCTTTGGGAATTATTTCTAACTCCTACCTAAGTTTTTCATTACTTTTGAAATCAGTTTTTTGAAATTCTTTTGAAATCAGTTTTTTTCCCAAAATACAGAATCTACATATGCAAAAGGGCAGTGATTGGTAATGTTTTTTTGTTACATCAACAAAAAGAAGATAAGGTCATCAGTATTTCATATTCTTGCACATGACCCCTTCAACCCTGATTATTTGCAATAATACGTATATTTCTCTCCCAGTAGCATGAGCTAGATGAACAGAAAGAATAACTAACCAAAGCTCATACCACTTCTAGTTAATAAAATGACTATGTATTATTCAAGAGAGCATCTATATTTTAGAGCTCCTACACAGGGGAAGCCATCAGCTTGTTTTGATAACGTGACACACTGTACAACATCCTCCCACCCTCTGAGCATTGCAAACATATATTCAAGCAAATGGACATACACATAAGAAAAAAAATACATACTGTCAGTAACAGATGCTGCTGTCATAGACACTTGAGGGCAGAGCAAAGATAAATACAACAATACACTAACTCAGTTGCTAGATGGTGTCAGGACTTCATATATTTTATTTTGTCTCTAGCTGGCAGCTGCTAGTCCCGTGATGGCAAACCTATAACACGTGCCTCAAAAGTGACATGCCACATTTTGGGTGACACGGCAGCATTCACCAACACCCAACAACAATTATTCTCCCTGTTTGAATTACCAAAGAAACTGAATGAACAAAAGGCACTGCAACTCCCCCCACCCACCTATCTCCCCCCCCCCACTTATCTCTGCCCTTTTGGCCGCCCAAAATTGGATTGTATTTTTTAAAAAATAAATGAATATGTAAATAATTGTTTCTCTTTTGTTTGGGGAGGGGGTGACACGCCAGCAGAGTCAGGCATTTTCTGAATTTTTGACACACTGAGCCCAAAAGGTTCACCATCGCTGTGCTAGTCAAAATCAATATGTGTAGATAAAAACTGCCTACATATTCATTCTAAATACATTGTTTGAAGCAAAAACTAGAAAATGAGGACGACTCAACTATTTATTAGACGGGAGAAAATAAAGCATGGTTTTGAGCCAGAATACTTTGTCTGGCAATAAAGGTTATAAACTAACAAACATATCTGCTGTCATGCTGAATGATATTAACATGTGCCACCTAAACTGAAGTAGTTCTATATTCAGACAAACTTTGGTGTTAATGACTTTTTACAAATACATAATTATCAGACCATGAAGTATCTTTTTACATCTAAATATATCCATTTATTACTGAAAATCGTATTTTTGCTAATTGTATTGTATATTGGAATCTCTACAGAAATTACCAGGGCTCACCCAGGAGACTTAATAATCCTTAATTAGGAAATGAATTACATTCAGTACCTAAGAAAAAAATATGGGAAATTTCGAGGAACCACTAATATATAAACCAGGTAAACTTACTGAATACCACTGTTTTCATTTTCCTTCTCTCTACTTCTTTCTGTGAAACTTTTTTTAATTATTTGAAATCTAGTCGTTTATCCAGTAATTTATACATGGCTTTGTCAAAAACAGATCACATGGGACAAATCTTTTCTCCATCTTTGATAGGAGAACTACTCTAGTTGACAAGAAGAATGCTATGAATATAATCTACTTTGATTTCAGCAAGGCTTTTTTAATATATAATAATTTTATTTACTTTGTTTATTTATTTATCAAATTTATATCACTGCCCATCTCACAACAAGTGACTCTAGGTGACGTACAACAAAGCTAAAACACAGGAAGTTAATAAATACTAAACTAGTATTATTATAATAATTATTAAAAACATTAAAAAAACTACAGAAAAGTAAACTAAAAAAAAAAGGAATATTAGGCGAAGTGATGTTAATAATAGTCTACCCATCTTAATAATTCACCAGTCCCCTGGGGTCCCCAGGCCTGATGGCACAACCAGGTTTTGAGGGACTTTCGGAAAGTCCAAAGTGAGGAAGCCAACCTCACTTTGGGGGGAAGGATATTCCATGGAGCAGGCACCACAGCAAAGAAGGCCTGCTGCCTAGAGCCCGCCAAATGTAGCTCCCTAGCCGACGGGACCCATAGCATGCCCTCTGCTGGATATGGTGGGATGGGCAGATGTAATTGGGGAGAGGTGGTCCCTCAGATAACCCAGTCTCATGCCCTGTAGGGCTTTAAAGGCCAAAAACAGTACCTTGAATTGGACCTGGAAGCAAACTGGTAACCAGTGCAGCTCACGGAACAGAGGTGTAACGTGTGTTCTACTAGGAACACACATAACTGCCCACACCACTGCATTTTGCACCAGTTGAAGGTTCTGGATACTCTTCAAGGGCAGCCCCTTGAATTTTATTAAAGATTACATTATACAGATAAAACTAATGCAAACAATAAAAAGTAAAGAAGTAAAAAGAAAAGATAAAAAGTGCAAAGAAGAAAGAAAAAAATAAAAAAGAGGGGGGGAAAGGTAACTTCCCCTTTGTCCCAGCACATATAAACAGCTTTAACAACTTATCACCATCTCTTAAAATACAACAGACAATCTCTTCATCCCATATCTCATCTCATTCTCTATAAACAAATCTTTAAAGCCTCATCATCCATCCTAATCATCAATAGTCCATTAAGGGTTACCAGAAATAACAACCTATCTATTAAAAACATGATCTAATATACTCACTTGAGTTTCTTCCTTTTATGTTTATATCTCATTATCTATCTTTAAACACATCCCCCAAACCTCATTATTCAAATATAGTAAATAAAAATCCAATAAAAATTACCAGAGATAACAACATAACTGTTTTAACCTTGATCCAATAAACATAAAATGCAACAAATGAACGCTTTCCCATATAACTCTTATCTATATACAAAACCTTAAAATACCATAATCCAGTCCTAGTCAGAAAAAATCCAATAAAGATTACCAGAGATAACAACCTATCTATTTTAACCTTGGTCAAAAAAACCAACTTTATATTACTTCCTCTTACTCCCAACAATCTTGGTCTTTAGTCCCCTCAAGTAATGTCCAAACACTTTTGTTTTCTCTTTGTCTCTTCTCATAAAATCACCGACAACATTAACAAATCCCTTTTGTAAATCCAATATAGAATGATTATCCAAGTCACTCTTCTGATCCATTATATGTATGTCCTTTTTAGTGATTAAAACATCAACCAGCTTCATTTAAACTTTCAGTATTTCATCTTTTTCCATATCCTTCTTGAAGTCTGTCATTTTTAAATCCACATTTAAATCAGGTTCAGTCTTATACAGTAAAGTTTGTTTCTCTTCCATAACATCATTTAGTCTATCAATAATGGCTGAGATCCTTAAAATTAACTTCTGAGTCCATTGTTCACAAATATCTCTCAATAGATCCATTGTTGAAGTATTTTACTCCATTCTGCATTATCAAATCAAGTTTAAGTATGCTTCTCCTTTAATTGTAATCTATTTCCTTCTGGTTCCCTCTAGTGTCCAGCCTTCAAAGTCCCAACTTATCATGTTATTTTTCTTCCGAAAACAAAAACATGAATAGTTTTCCATAGGAAGGATTCTTATATTTACTTTCAAAATTTTATTAAATCCATCTGGACCCTTAGTCTGTTTATAACTTTCAAAAATCAACACTCTAATCGCTCTTTTTTTTTTTTTTTTGCAAATCCTTAAACTCGTATTTAAAACTTCTATCATAAGGGATTGAATACCCAATGAATACCATAAAACTTGCCGTTCTGGAGGTTCTCAATATTTAAAAAGCAATAAAAAAATTAATTCCAAAGTGATTAAGAAATGAGGATCGGCTGAACCTTATGTCCACAAAGGCTACATTATGACTATGAGCTTAGATGGATCATCCCTCAACTCCTAGCTGCTCGACTCACAAGCAGATTGCAAAAATGTTGGTTCCTGCCATCTACTCATGAAGAGCAGCTGTCTGGAGGACATGTGGGCAATCTCATGATCTCTCCTTTCTCCAGAGAGATTTTGCTGTCCCGGATCCCCCATCCTGCTGTGATTTCAGCCATAATGTCATCCCCACTGCTTCAGGGATGTCTTCAGTTCACCATGTCCTCACCGGAAGCTTTGCACAGTCGATTTCAGCAAAGCTTTTGACGAGGTTCCACGTGACATTCTCATCTAGAAGAATGGTTGGGGTGGACCACAGTAAGGTGGGTCTGCACTCAGGGGGTCAATGTTAATGGATCTTCATCAAGTTGGAGAGCAGTAACCCCTGGCGATCTACGGAATCTGTCTTGGGGCTAGAATTATTCAACATTTTTATTAATGGCCTGAATGATGGGATTGAAGGCTGCTTATCAGACTTGTGGATGATACAAAACTGGGAAATCTGGCCAAATCCAGAATGACAGAATGAGATTGCAGTGGAAGACTGGGCTGAAAGGAACAAGATGTCCTTTCATGGGGAGAAAAGTAAGGTATAAATTTAGGGAGGGAAAATATAGGACATATATACAAGGTCAGGGATTCATGGCTTGGAAACACTACATCTGAGAAGGACTTGGGTATGGTCTTTGATAACAAACTGAACATATGAGACAGCTGCTAGAAGGACTGTAGTGGGAGATAGATTGTATTAAAGATTCATGAAAACATTATTCCTTTCTCCGTAGCATTGGAGAGACCACACCTGTATATAATTCTGAACACCACATTTCCAGAAGGATATTGACAGGTTAGAGAGGGTTCAGAGAATGACAGCAGAGATGATACAGGGACCTGAGGACATGCCCCATGAAGATAGGTTAAAGGAACTTGGGAAGTTCAGTCTGGAGAAAAGGCGGCCAAAAGGTTAGCGAAGTTTAGGTACATAAAGGGAAACTACAGGAAAGATAATCAATAACTTTTTCAGTGGTCACAGGAGATAGAACCAAGAGTAATGGGAATAAGTTTCAGCTACCTAAATTTCATTTAAATATAAGGAAAAACTTCTTGACAGTAAGATCTATATAACATGGGAACAGTCTGCCTATGGAGATTGTGGATCTCCATCTCTGAACATTTTTAAGAAGAGGCTGGACAGGCATCTCTCATGGATGGTTTAATTAGTTTTCTTGCACTTTGTAGAGGATTGAACTCCTAGCGGCCCCTTCCAACTCTACAACTATATGATTCAGATTAGATTTCTTCTACCCCTTGGCATGTTCCTATCCCTAAATTTCTATTCTTCATAGTAGAAGTAGTAGTAATTAGGGAACGAAACAAACTACCTTGAGGGGACCTAGAATTTTGTACATCAGCAGGGATCTTTCAGAAATCTTTTTAAAAGTAAAGTCTCCTCTTTTGGGTCAGGGGCTGATTATATCACCCATACGGCCTCACTTTTGATTTGGTTATGATTATTTTGAAGAGTAGAAAACACTAAATACCCTTCTCAAAATTCAGGTAATATAGCACAACCAATAATAGATGATCTTTTGAACTGTGTGTGCAGAAACCTGGATATAATCATGATAGCTAACACATTCATGAGTAGGCTAGGCATTGATTAAAAAGAGTAATTTTCATTAATTAATTTATAAATGCATATGCAATGCTCAGGGTAAGATATGTATGATAGATGATATTCATATAAAAGAATAATATACTAAATTTCCAGAGCATATACTTTCCCAAAGATAAATTCTCCACAGCACATGGAAAATTGGATCAAGTATCAATGTAGGGTTAGCTTCCTTCATATTCTAAGCAATAGATGGCAAATATATACAATGGCCTTTCTATCTTTTCTAAGCCTAGTTATCTAAAGAACCACTATTTAGTATATAATCTGATAACAATGTGTATAGTTGCAATAAACATCCCATTAAATAACTTAAACCAGCACACTCCCTCTCCAGCAACCAGATTGAAAAGGAATACAAAGAAACAAATGCAAAGAGAGGTGCCACAAATAATCAATAACACATAGAATGTACACAGCACTTTACATTTTCAAAGTATTACAGTGCACAAATAGTAATTAGGTAAAAAGCAGTGAATGAGAGACAGCAAAGGAAGTGCTAAAGCAAGAGAAGTAGAAAGAGAGGAAAAATAAGAGTTAGAAAGGAACAAGGAATGAAATTTGATCGTGTACACAATTGCCATGTGGTCTGACAACCCAGTGCATTTAGAACCTACAGTTCTAAAATCCTAATTCTGTTTGTCCTCCTAGAGATTAAAGATATAGTTAGACTGAAGGAGGATGCCCAAAACTAGATAAGAATTACAGATAACAGACAATATCTCCAAATGTGACAAATATGTATTAATCAAGCAGCACCAATTCAGAAATATGGTAATGATTTTAGTGTTTTTTATCTCAAGAGGATGTTATTCAATATAGTTTGGACAGCAAAATTGGTAAACCATGTGGGTGATGGTCCCCTTTTTCTAAAGTGCCCAGCAAAATAAACTGATTGCTTACTCTGTGGTTCTCTCTTTGCCCAACCTCAAGCTGAAATTGATGGGGAAGAGGAGGCTTAGCACCATTGGTAAACCATGTGGGTGATGGTCCCCTTTTTCTAAAGTGCCCAGCAATTTGGAATGTTTCAATGTGTAATGCTCTGGATAATCAACAGAATCCTCAAAGAACAGGGAACTATAAGCAGGCCACAGAGAAAACTTAGACATTTAGAAGCATAATACATCTTTAGAAAAAAATAAATGGGTCAAAAATGAGGTGAGAATAGAGTGGAGTAGAGTTTCATGGAAGAAGTATAGCTGGCAGGAATTCTGAACAGGAGCACTCAAGTTCTGTCTTTTTTTTTAAAGGGCTACATGAATAAATACCAAGTCCCTTAAAATTGCCTCATGCTTTTCCATTTGGCAGTATTGAAACTGCATTAAAAAAAACAAAAACCCTGATTTCCTAGGTTTTCCTAGAATACATTTAAAAGGTAAAGGTAAAGGTTTCCCCTGCACAGTCATGTCTGATTCTAGGGGTCGGTGCTCATCTCCGTTTGTTAGCCAAAGAGCCAGCGTTGTCCGGAGATGTTTCCGTGGTCATGTGGCCGGCATGACGCGCGCGGAACGCTGTTACCATCCAACCGAAGTGGTACCTATTTATCTACTTGCATTTGCATGCTTTCAAATTGCTAGGTTGGCAAGAGCTGGGACTAGTGCGGGAGCTCACTCCGTCACGCAGGGCTAGGGATTTGAACCTCTGAACCTGCAATCTTCCAATTGACAAGCCTGGTGTCTTAACTGCCGAGCCACCACGCCCCTAGAATACATTTACTATATTTAAAAGTATAGCATAAAAGTATATATTCATACACTTTGTAAAGTAATGGTTACTTTCCATGCAAGCAAATAAGTAGTTTCACTGTGAACTGCTTCTCTATGAGCAAGAAAATCCTTTCTTCTTGATTCTGCAATCACAGGGGAGACCTAGATACTCCTGTACCCTTTATAAGTTTACAAGCAACTTTTCTATCTGTGTCCTTCTACACACGATAGAGAAGACATGTATGACATTTTTGAAAGAACCAGGCTTGACATTCATAACTACAGGTTGTATGAACAAAACTTACCTCAGAGAAGAGAAACCCTCTGAACTATGGCTAGAATGGATGGCAGTTCGAGTTTTACACCTGGAGAATAACTATTCCAAAATCCTTGACCTGTCTTTTCAGCACTTGATAATGATGAATTAAATTACTTGCTTTTAAGGATGTTATGTTTCCATTCAGATTGATATATAAATAAATCGGTCATAAGATTGATTTATAATGCAATCCCATATCGAAATTAATCCCACAACATTACATATTAAAGTAATTCCCACTGAGTTTAATGAGGCTTAAAGCCAGGTATATGGGTATAAGCTTGAAGCCTTATTCAACTAACTTTATAAGCATGTTATCTTACTCTTCAGAATTCATCCACTATCACAAGTCAAACTATATCCCAAATATTGGTCTCACTTATTTATTTGGAAGATATACTACTCACACCATAGCTAAAAGCAAAAAGTAATTTAATTATTGTTACCTGCCCAGAGTCACTTTGTTGAGATGGGCAGCCATATGAATTAAAATAAATTAAAGAAACTGAAAAGCTGTATGATACACATGTACATACAAAAAAAAAAGTGCCTAGCTTTGGAGTCCCCAAGTGGCAGCAAAGGACATCAGTGTGCCCATAGGTATCTCCCTTGGCACTCAGTAGATTTCCTTTTAAACTAACTTTATTTTTTTTAAAAAAAATGGATACTGGCATGCTGCAGGGAAACCCCCCAGCTCCCAACGTCATCATAATTTGCAAGAATGCCTTTAGGCCTTAGACTGACCATATATGGTTTCTTAGACAATCAAAATTCTGGAAGTGTGAATTGTTTGGAAGTGTGAGTGGATACCCAGAAAAGTGACAAAGGCCTGCGGGTGTAGTACAGAACATCAGGTGGGCTAAAATAGCATTCTGATAAATCAGTGCCTTGTAACTAGTTGTGTCCCTATGGCAACCCTTTTGAGAATTGGAAAGTCAATCTCACAGTTCCCATTCTAAAATTGCAAAACTGTTTCTGCAGCATTTCTTCCTGTGCCACAGTAAAATCAGAAGTTAATCAACTTAGCTACAGAAGAGCTGTGACATCTTAAGAACAAAGTGGCCTAGCGCCAACCCTGGATCTGCTCCTGGATCATCACTAATGCTGCAATGAGAGAATCACTGAGAAAGCCTTAGATTGAATTCATCCAAAGGAAGAGGACTATGCTTATGAAAAGACAAATATGGGTTCTATTTTGCTGGCTAAAGTCCCTTCTAGAACTAAAAGCAAGAGCTCATTCTGAGATGTGATATTTGACTTTCAGGATGTGAAATATGCATTCATGTTCAGGGAATTTGTACAATGATTACATAGTAAGAAATCTCACAAAAAATCATGAGCAATTACATATCTGTGCCAACATGCAGAGGATGCATTTGCGAGTACAGGCAGTCCTCGCTTAACAACCATTTGTTTAGTGATGGTTTGGACTTACGATGGTACTGAAAAAACTGGCTTACAACCAGTCCTCACACTTACGACCATCATAGCATCCCTGCAGTCATGTGATCACAATTTGGGCACAACCAGTTTGCATTTATGACCATTACAGTGTCCCATGGTCACATGATCGCCATTTTCAATCTTCCTGCCCAGCTTCTGGCAAGCAAAATCAATGGGGAACCGCATGATTCACTTAACAACCACATGGTTTGCTTAACACCCACAGTGATTCACTTAACGACCACCTCAAAAAAGGGTCATAAACTCGGGTTGGATTCGCTTAATGACTGCTTCACTTAGCAATCAAAATTCCGGTCCCAATTGTAGTAATTAAGCGAGGACTACCTGTATAATAGCAGAAGCTTGCATCATATCTAAAAGCATGTTTAAAAAATTATGCTCAGTGATATTATCAAAATACATATGTTCTTTACATTACTTAGTATATGAACTTGTTGGAAATTGACATATTTCTTCCATCACTTCTCCCTTCCCCCTGCCCACTAGTACATAGATAGAAATAAACTAAAGTGCTCACCTTGTTTATTCAGTTAGATCATCATTTCCCAATTTTTTCCTTTATAAGAACCAGTACTGCACATAACCACTTAAAGCTTTTGTGAACCATCATGCAGAGGTCATTTTAAAAATCTGTAATAAAGCCTATAGCTGATAGGAATCAAAGTTACATATCAAGAGATATTAAAAACACAGCTATTTCTAATAATTTACTAGGGTCACTCACAAACACATAATGTGTATGTCTATATAATAATAATGCTTATTATTATTATTATTATTATTATTATTATTAGGCTAGAAACCAGGAGTCTGTGAGTTCTAGTCCCGCCTTAGGCATGAAAGCCGGCTGGGTGACCTTGGGCCAATTATTCTCTCTCAGCCCTAGGAAGGAGCCAATGGCAAACCAGGAGCCTGAGAGTTCTAGTCCTGCCTTAGGCATGAAAGCCCGCTGGGTGACCTTGGGCCAGTCACTCTCTCTCAGCCCAACTCACCTCACAGGGTTGTTGTGGGGAAAAGAGGAGGAGGAGGGAGTATTAGGTATGTTCGCCACCTTGAGTTATTTATAAAAATAATAAAGGCAGGATAAAAATTAAATAAATAATAAATTATAAATTATCCTCCCTTACTCTCTTCAGAACACCTGCAGTATTATTTATTTATTTATCAAATTTCATCACCACCCATCTCCCTCAAAAGAGGGACTCTGAACGGTTTACAATAAAGCTAAAAAGGATTAAAATACATAAAAACAAAATATCTTACATAAAAATATAAATATAAAATATACTTATACTACAGATTGGTGACTTCTGAGGTTATCTATGGCTGAGGCAGTGATATTCAGTAAGATATTCTTGTATCTAAGTTTTTAAAAAACTGTCACCACAGTGGATTCTGTCTTCATCCTGTGTTCACTTCAGTTCCTCTCTTTCTGGAGCTACAATTTACAATTTTCATACAGAATCTTGCTATACTTCCTCAGAAGTTTTTCATTTATGAAGTTTTTTCCCATGATTTCAGGCCAGATTCTCTTTATCACTTCAACTTTTGATGTACTATACTATATGTCTACCATACAGTATGTTATATCTTATACTCCCAGGTTGTGCTTCAATGGAGCTCTGCAATGCAGTTTCTCATCCATTATCCACCTTTAGCTCCATGTAAGAATATTTATTGTTTTCTGAATAAAAAAAGGTTATCATCGGGAAATATGTTCTGATACCTGGCTTACATTTTGCTTGTGCTCAATTTTGCTCTGTTCCTAATAGTTTTGGTAAGAACGTCCTGAGCATTTAACCCTACTTAAGAATTAGCCATTGAACGTGAATATTTTTTTCAAAGAGGAATACATTAGTTGAGTTGTAATAATCTTCTCTTTTGTTAGAATACTGTACAATAATCATCACGTAGTAACTGCTTTCTGAGAAACTTAGAGAAAGCACAGAGCAATCAGTGAAGTTAATTGTCACGTGTGCATTGTTTACTCACATAACAACAGAAAACGGAGAAGAATGTCCTTTAATAAGATATAAAGTATGAACTTAAAGAAGCCTTTAAGGGATTTTTTTTAATGACAACTATTCTATTGTACTCCATGTATAGCTACAAAAAATACTGCTCTGTAACTATGGATACAATAAATTATGGAAGTGCTTTCAATGTTAGCTTTAGCTGACAAATTTCTTAATAGCTTAATAAGCCCAAAATATCTAAAATATGTCTCTAGAGGGAGAATTTCTAAGGCCTAAGTCCAGGCAGGACATTTATAAAGATTGCAAAACTTCTGTTTGCTTGAGATATTCCAGCACAGGCAGTATTATATATTTTGTGTTGTCTTTCTTTAGGGCACAGTTGGATAAAAATTTGGGCCCAAAAGTCCTTCTTATTTTGTGCAGCTTTACTGAAATGTTACATCTAAGTAAATACACTTAAGGTCAAGTTAGGACTTCTCCCCCTCACAGTGCGCTGTATGATGGGAAAGTAGCAGCTTTTTCAGTAAGTCTATGTGTGCAAGAGGGAAATTGGTTATTGGTTAGTCCAGACACACATAAGAAAAAGACCATTCCAGGCAACTTTGTGGTAGATGTTTATGTGCAATCATACTGCTCACTACTGGTTTGTAATAGCTATGTACATGATTTGTTCAATCCCAGCTGAGGAAGGAAAAAATCAGAATATACTGGGGAGGAAGGAAACCTTCAATTTTAAGAGTAAATAATAAAGCCCTTTCCCTTTAATGTTTTTGGTGATAGAAATTACTGAATAATTAATTTCCATAACTTCTATTATCATCTCTCTCCCCACTTCACCAGTAAGGGGGAGGGGGGAGTAAAGAAAGTAATCTTACTTGTGAAAAGAAATGGATGCCATCTATTTTCTTACATCAGGTCAGTCTTAGTTCTACTGTGAACAATGGTAGTTCTCCAGAGCTTCAGACATAATTATTTCTTGGCATAGTTCTCGGTGGACGTTTTCAACTAAAAGTGTTGGAGTATGAACTTGGAATACTGCATGTGCCAGGCTCTGCCACGTAGGCATGTTGATACAGTAACTGATTAAAGACAGGAGGATCTAAAGAATTTGGAACAATCAGTTTCATACTCCAGGTTTTTAGTGTTGTATTTTAACTGCTTTGAGGCAGAGAAACTGTTGAATGAAATTATTTTAGAGTGTTAGGATTGTAATAAAGATCTGCCTATTTCAGAACTAAGAAACTAATCTTGAATAGCTGGAGCAAATTGATTGTGTGTGTGTGACATACCATCAAGAGACCTCAGAAGTTTATAAAGTCTAATAAAGAAACATAAATAAAATAACATGTTACATGTGTTGATTGATTGATTGATTGATTGATATTTTGAATTTCATCACTGCCCATCTCACTCAAAGAGTGATTATAAGCAATGAAAGCACTTATCTAAAAAGGTTAGAGAGATTTAATAAATAAATAAATATGGCAAAATGAAAAATTGTAAGATTAAATATTTTCCAAGTAGTTTTGGTAAGTAAATTTACTTTAAATATTTTAATTTGTACAATGCAATTTTTAATTGCTTGAGCAAATTAAGACTCATGATTAATCTATTCTCCTGAAAGTGGTGTCAGTATACAGTATGTAATACTATAAGAGTAGAATTGCAATTTGCAGGATACTTTATATTGATATACAAACACAAACTCATAAGTGTGAAGAAGAATGATTGTATTTCCTTCTTTCCCAAGTCAGTTACAATGCTAAAGAAGATGAACTATGGACTACAACTAGCCAATCAGCACATATGAGCTATCAGACGACATTAGTTTGTCTATCATTCATCTTTATTCATCTGCTAAATAAAATGGGTCTCTTTAGCAATAGAACACCATACATGTACTGGTTTTAAAAGAGAGGGAAAAGGCCATCCTTTAACTTATTTCTATCCACACTTTCTGCATTCACTTTTCTCTTGTAAGCTAGCAATGAGTAAAATTATGATAGAAGCTTCTTCTACTTTGAACTCTGTTCTAGCTTGACTTGCCACTCAGTCCTCTTGCTGACTAGAGATTTGCAATGTACTTTATGATGTTTCTTTCTTTAGCAGTGAAGAGTGAATATCAAACCAGTAGGACTGAGTTCCCTTGAGGAGGAACTTTGAGAAGATGCTTGCATGCTTGCTTGCTACAAATAAAAGTATAACCATGTTAAATCCATTAAAATCACTATAATCAGCAGCCAAGATACAAAACATTCATAGCATTCCATATAACCATTGAGCAGGTTCTACACTACAATTGGATCCCCAAGCCCGATGACAAAACCAGCCTTTCAAAGGCCAGTAGGGTCAGGGCCAATCTAATCTCCAGGGGGATAACATTCCAAAGAGTGGGTGCCATGACAGAAAAGGCTCTCCCCTGGGTCCTGTCAGATGACTTTCCTTAACAGATGGGATGCAGACCATGCCTCCTGCTGGACCTAATGGAATGGGTAGATGTAACTGGGAGAGGCAGTCCCTCAAAAAACCCAGTCCCATGCCCGGTAGATTTATAGGCTATTACCAGCACCTTGAATTGAACTCGGAAGTACAGTGGCAGCCAATGCAATTCACAGAGCAGAAGTGTAATGTGGGCTGAATAGTGGTTAAGGTGCTGGGCTAGAAACCAGGAGCCTGAGAGTTCTAGTCCCGCCTTAAGCATGAAAGCCGACTGGGTGACCTTGGGCCAGTCACTCTCTCTCAGCCCAACTCACCTCACAGGGCTGTTGTTGTGGGGAAAATAGGAGGAGGAAGTATTAGGTATGTTCGCCGCCTTGAGTTATTTATAAAAATAATAAAGGTGAGATAAAAATTTTAAATAAATAAATAAATAACTGCATGCAGCCGCATTTTGTACCAGCTGCAGCTTTTGGATGCTCCTCAAGGGTAGCCCCATGTACAGTGCATTACAGTAATCCATTTGACCAAGCCATGAATGACTGAGATTGGAGTCTCCTGGTCCAGGAATGGGCACAACTGGTACACAACGTGAAGCTGTGCAAAGTCCCTCCTGACCACTACTGCCACCTGGTCTTCGATCAGGAGTTGTCAGTCCAGGAGGTTGCGCACAAAGTCTGTTTGGGGCAGAGCTACCTCATCCAGAACAAGATATGGTAAATCCCCAGAACTGGAAGTTTCCAAAACCCAAAGCCACTCAGTCTTGGTAGGGTTGAGCTGAAGCATGTTGTTCCCCATTCCAAACTCCACAGCCTCCAGACACTGAGACAGGACATCAAGAACATCCCTTAATTCACCAGGAGCAGAGATGTATAACTGAGTATCATCAGCATACTGGTGATACCTCATTCCATGGCAGCACACCTCACCCAGCAGCTTCATGTAGATGGTAAACAGGAGGAGAGAAAAGAACCCTGCAAGATCCTGCAAAGCAGGGGCCAAGGGCAGTACCTCTTGCTCCTAATTAACACTGATTGGAACTGGCCCCAGAGGAGAACCAGCACAATACAGTGCCACCCACACCCAACCCCCGGAGTCAGTCTAGAAGGATACCATGGTCAACAGTATCAAAAGCTGCTGTCAAGGAGAGCACGGATGGATATACAACTCCCATCCCACTCATGCCAGAGGTCATCCAGTAGTGCAACCAATGCTGTTTCAGTACCATACCCAGGTCTGAAACCCAACTGATAGAGGTCCAGATAATCCACTTCATCCAGGTTCCTCTGAAGCTGTTGCATGACCATCTTCTCAACAACCTTCCCTAAAAGGGAAGACTGGATACTAGATGGAAATTGTCTGGTATAGTTGGGTCTCGCAATGGCTTCTTGAGGAGGGGGTGAACCACTGAGTCTTTAATTGATATGCATAATGAAAGACAGAGCCAGTGTATCTACAAGCACTGCTATTCTTCAGCTGGACAGACATTAAGAGGTTGCAGAACCATGATCACATTTTCATTTCCCTTTTTAATAGATATGTATCTTGAACCACATGGATGCTAGCATGCATCCCCACTGGTTGGAACCTACTTTCTGTCCTTGTTCTCTTGAGGAAATAAATAGAGACTGCACCTAAATTGTGGAAGTTTCTGACCTAGGAAGCTATATTGGATCCTCACTAATAGTCTTCCTCTGTTTGGGTGACTACTTTCTTATCAACATTTGTTTTACAGAAAGTTAAGTTTTAGTTTGATGCTTTATTTCAGCTGTTGCATCTACTTGGTTTTATTTATTTGTTTGTTTGTTTTTTTATTGGAATGTTTATTGTATTTTATTAGATTTAATTCTGCTTGGACACCCTGAGTGACACAAAAGTAGCTATAATGTGGGATAAATGAACAATGAATAAAAAAAAATAAACCATCCAACAGCTATATGCTCAAAACAGGAAAATGTCATGCTGCATCCATTTCAGCACTTAGCTATGAAGCATTGTTGTTACTCACTTCAACTACTGACCTACCTTCTACATGTGAAATAAACTGGAAAATGAAGTGAGTTCAGAAGCTGTTCAACCCCGTAAGCCAGTTCTAAGATGTAGTGTGCAGTGCTTAAGCAAAGGAGAAATTTATTTAAAAGACCCCATGATTTGGCCAGTCAGATTAAATCAATTTTAGTCCTTCACTCTTTGTACTTATATTATTTTTAATAATTCAATGGAAAGGGGGTGATTTTATAGGGCAATAGAAAGACTGCTTATTTCCAAGTAATGGTTATTGGCTGCAAGATAAACAAACATTCAGAAGAATTTTCCCTCCATGCCAGGAAATATCTACCTGCTGCACAGTTTTAGAAGCACATCATTTCATTTCAGTAGCAATCTAGCTTGAGAAAAGAATATGAACTTCCAAATTCTAGCTACTCACATGAAAAACATGGGATATGAACAGTGACATTCATAGGAAAACTGGTTAGAAGTGATCTTGTTTACAATTTACTTGGACTGTAATTCATCCCACCCTTATTTTTCAGACCTTGTGACCTGAAGATGAATTTATACAGTAGTCCCACAAAGGTGATGTAGCATAAATGAATAGCTGTCACAAACCAGCAGTGACAAAAAGTATCAATGTGATTATTAATCAAGCACAGGGAGACAGTGAGGGTCAAGCACCATGCAGGCATATAGCTGCTAATTGGCCAATTACATTTGTTTGTAGCCAATCAGTAGCCATTAAATTAGGCACTGCTGATTTCACTCTCCTTGGGCTTATCCTCATTGCCCTGTCACCAGAACAGGTCAGCAACCATTATTTGAGATAGGAACAGATGGTGTTACCCTCTATTTACCTCTACTCGCCATGAATGCAATTTTCAGCATGCTTTCCTGCTGCAGTTTTAAAGTATTGTTTTCCCATTATGTCACCTCAAATGCTCCTATCCAGTATGGCTATACACCCTTACAAGCTAACTACAGCAGTTCATTGGCTACTTCACAGAGGAAGGAACACCCCTCAGCTGAGTCAATAGTTGCTCTGATCTCTCATGTCCTCTGCAGTTTTCTGATTACAGTAGTGCTGAAATAGTGCAATGGCTATGACCTTTATCTAGCATATAGAATTTTGCTAGTTTAAAACTCAGCAGATTTTTAAAAATTCATATTTGTCTTTCTCTGAACTAGCCAGATTTCCCCCTGGGCTTTAAAAAATAGAAAAGTTCAGCAATGAACCATTTCATTGTTTTTTCTGTCCCTTGAGGTTAAAAAGTTTCACAACCTGGGAAACAATAAAATTATATACCCATAGAATTATTTAAAAATAAATAAACATTAAGCATGCAGTTAGAAGGTGGGAACCTTTCATGAACTAACTTGGAAAGCACTAGTGAAACCTCTCTTCAGATACTTAACTCTGTATTTACCGTGTGCACTCCAAAAAGCTGGTACTGTATGTCTTCTGATATCGCTTGGTGTAATGAAGGCAGGACAAGATATGGGGAACAAATCTCAGTATCTGAGGGTAATGGTAAACAAACATTATTGGGCACAGGAAAAGAGGAGTCAGAGTCCTTTCAAGTACATCCTCATTTCTTCTGTGGAAATCACTGCAAGATAATTTTCATGAATGCTTTCCAACTTAGTCCATAAAAAGTTTCCATCCTCTCACTGCATGCTTTATGTTTCTGTGTATCACTACTGGGTCTCATAGTGAAATAAATGTATTGAACATTTTAAGAGAGACTGCACAACCCGTGAGCCGTTGGGTCATCATTTCAGAGATATTTCCTTACCAGATTCCTCAATGCCTTCAACAATGGCAGAGTTTCTAATGTACTGGAAAAGTTCTTAAAAATTCAGGAAGAGATGTATCTGCCTTGAACGTAGCCCATGTTGAACTGTATAGCACAGTCAAACATCAGGAGTTGATCAGAGGAAATGTTTTATGACATTTTGTATCATGTCATAAAATGTTTTATGATAATTTTTATGTCATAAAATGTTTTATAAAATTTGCCAAATTTCTATTCCAAGGGTCCTGGATTTTGGATACATTCTGTAAGTTAGCCCATTTGAAGGACCTTGGTTGAAAAATGTTTGCCCTATGACACACCGCTTCACCCAGTTAAAGGTTACAGACCCAAGAGCTTTAGTAGTATATAGATATATTCACATTCAGTTTAAACAGATTAATGTTGTTTTGGAAGTTACTGTGTCATTTCTAGGTGGCTAAGGAGAGCCTAGTCTTTCCTCCCTACTCTCTGAGCTATCCATCCTATCTTTAAGTGACATGGAGCTTTTCATATGTTTACATTTCAGTCTCTTTTTAATGCTTTACATATACTTGCACTACACGATGGCTTAAAGAGATTAAATATTAGACAACTTTCCCATGGGAGCTACCTACTTAGCCTTCCCTCCACTGTATGATTAGTTTAGGGCTTGCCTGCCTCCCTATATTCTTCCCTCTCCATGCTTTTACTTGCTTCTTGCCCAGCTTTTTACCCTTATTTTAAGGGTGTTTGTCTGAAAATGTATGGTTTTATAAAAGCACATATCAATTCAAATTTACAACTCTTTTACATTCTAAACCTGAAAGTGTATTTGCTCGGTCATAACAAAGTATATATATCATGAAATTACATGTCTTCTGCAATTTACAGATGACTGACATCTTCTGCAAGAAAAACAACAAGAAATCTTGTAGCACTTTCACAACAAGTAAATTTATTATGGTGTTCACTTTTCTGGACTACAGAAAGTTTATGTCATAATGAAATTGGTAGTCTTTATAGCACTACAAGATTCTTTGCTGATTATGAAATTAATATTTATACACTAGATTAGCATAGAGATGTTATTTTAATTACCATACTACATACACCTATTTCATTCTATCAAAACAATGTATGATTTTTTTCTCCTGACAAATGTTGGCAGGCATGTAATTCCAATTCTATCTTCCTTTGGAGCTCGTTCCCTATGAGTATTTTTAATCAGAATCAATAGGCAACACACCATATTACAGTAATATTTTATATTAATAGGGACAGATATGCAGAAGCGTAA
This sequence comes from Charina bottae, assembly GCA_023362775.1. Lineage (NCBI taxonomy): Eukaryota > Metazoa > Chordata > Lepidosauria > Squamata > Charinaidae > Charina > Charina bottae. Next base: position 36,308,778 of record JALMGJ010000006.1, on the reverse strand, counting down.
ATCTTTGAGTCCTCACTCAATCAAATTATCTTGTTAGATTTGCAACTAAAAAATCTACCCATACTTTGTATGTTTAGTCATTGAAATTGATCTATCAAATTCAGGGAATCTGAGTTCTCTATAAAGAAGGTCATGACAACCAGAATTTATTATGAAAATTAGGCCTTTGCCACAATATACTCCCTATGCAACAAAGTGTCAGGGCAAACTGAATAAAGGAAACGTTTCCCCTAGGCTCCTTTAATTGGGGAGGAAATATTTCCAACATTATTACCAGATAAGTATTGAGTATGACTTCTGTCTTGACATACCATTGGACAATTTGTATGCTTAATCTGAGAAACCTCTAAAGCTGCTTTAAAGTTATGCAGTGATAGCATAAAGACACCAATCGAAGAGAATATTTGTAGCTCAGGGTTGAACTGTGGAGTCCTTGGTGCTCTCTGAGCCTTGTTGTTTTCTTGCAGACGTTTCATTGCCAGGCTAGGCAACATCTTCAGTGCGAAAAACTTTTCGCACTGAAGATGTTGCGTAGCCTGGCAATGAAACGTCTGCAAGAAAACAAGGCTCAGAGAGCACCAAGGACTCCAGCATAAAGACAATCTAGCAGACATCGTAAGTTTTTCTTTTATTAAATCTGAATCAAGACCAAAGGACTTTACCCCCATGTCTTTCCCCAGAGTTAGCAAGCTACAGTATAGCTAATACAAATAAAAGCCACTGATAACTACAAAGTTGTGTTCTACCTCCGTTAATAAATGAAATTGCAAATGCTGCCATTTTAATTATTGCAGGAGGAAAATTGTCCTTCTATTTTTTAAAATGAAAGGTTTTCATGTTTACATACGCCATCATTCTAAGTGCTTTAGTCCTACTATTCTTATCATTATCCTATAATGAAATTCCTTCAACCCCAAATCCAATTCAGTTCTTGAGACAAAATGTTTGGGCTTGATGCTACTTTTCCTCTATTTGCAAATGAAAGTTTGAATAGCCAGCAGGGGTTCCATCCACCATAGAAACAACTAACCTAAAACTTCTAAAGGGAATGAAAGGAAGAAAACATTCTTACAGTCCAGCAGCTGTGTAACCAGCTGATGGGGGAGGAAAAAGAGGATGTGTCTCAGTAAGTCACTTTGCAGACTGTTGAAACGTGGCCTTATATCTTCCATTTATGCTTAACACAGAGAGGAGATATACATGATCTTATGTACTGAATATGACCAAGAGACAGACAGTTGACACTACCTATTTCTATGGCTCTATGGACTTGCCATTTCTTCATACAAAAAAACATGCCGATACCTAGAATTGCCACTGCCTGATAAGGGTGGACAACCCCAAGGGGGCAACATTAGCTCTGCTATGGGAAATAGAATACTATATATCATCATCCGTATCCTAGAAATATTCAACCCAAGGAAGCCATTGCACAGAAGTAGAATAGATGATTATAAGAACTGAAAACTTATCTAATGAAAAGAATGGTCTCTAATTTTGAAATGATAGAATAGCACTACAAATTAATTTGGAAGGATTAATACAATAAAGGGGACAACAATTATATTAGAATGCAAAAAAGGGGGATACAAAACACAAACACCTTTCTACAGTACACTTATATACATATGTTCATAGCACACCATGATTTAGATTACATAAATCTATGTTATATAGATTATCAGTCCTCTGGCCATCAAAGGAATTCAGATCACCTGTAGTATCTTCCAGTTTTAAAAGTGATGATTTTTTTCTCCTCTAATCAATTCAATCAGTTCTGCACTGATTCTTGTAATCCATCTATTGATATCTTTTGAGTTAAACATTATATGAAGACAATCTGAGTTGATTTTTTAAAAAAAATAATAAAACATCCTCAAAATTTATGAGCAATAGCTCCCTAGCAGCTTTGTAAAAGTTGGAAAAATCAAGATCTTTAAAGATCTCTTTAGATAATTTTCAGATCATCAGCATATTTTCTCTTGCTCTGATTCTATCTATCATCTATCTATCTATCTATCTATCTATCTATCTATCTATCTATCTATCTATCATCTATCATCTATCATCTATCTATCGCTTTCAATGGTCTAATTTTGTGAGTCATTGCATTGGTAAATGAATAGTAAAATAAAAACAATGTTTGCTGCACTGATATAAACTCCAGCCTATGGCATCTACAATGGGAACACTGGCCATCACCAGATATCATCCAGGACCATAATGGAAAACAACCCTTACAATTTGCAGTGCAAGAATCTATAATTTACCTTGTCTGCCATGATCATGGAAGAGCCTCCATGGATTCCTAGAATGGGTGTGAGGGTCTGGGCAGAAATGAAGTCCAGGATCTGGGCAATAGCTTCCTGGTCAGTATCATCAGCAAACACCACACCTTGGACCCTCCGTTCAGACATGATATCACAGATGCGGGTGATGATGCTCTTGGGATCTGTTTCATTCATGGCCACCAGTTCCACCCGAGGTATGAGGGAGAGGTGATGGAAATCATCCTTCTTGTGGGCATCTGTGATAGCTACTTCATCAGAGGTACCCACCAAGATGACAGCAATGCCAATGCTGGGGTGGTTCTTTTGGGCCCAAGCCATACCACCTGTTGTTGCTAAGACTGCCAGCATAAGCCAGAATTTTGAAGAATAGCACTCTGCTCTGGGCCTCATCTTCAGCTCTTACACTCCCTGAAATGAGACAAAAATTAAAAGATTCAATAAGACATATCACAGAGTAAATCACAGAGATAACTAGGCACACACTGTTAGCCATATTGCCTTATGCAGATACAGACTATTGGTCTACACAGTTCCACAGTGTCTGCTTTGAGTGACAAGGACTTTCCAAGATATCAGGCTGAAGTTTTTTCTCAGCCCTCTAACACTGAATAGTACCATCCCCACCACACACAAAAATCTGGTATTCAATTATAACCAAAACTTATTACTATAACTTATTTCAGACTTCAGTAATCATCGAGGAAAGATCCTTAACTTTACTCTGTGAAAACTTAATAAGAATGTGTGGGAGAGGATTAAGGCTTTGGTCAGAAAGAGAATAGTCAAGTATGTAGTCATTAACTATTGTTCTACCTTAAAAATCACACGATGAGGCTTTAATGTCCTCTGGTGATCCTTGTGGATTTATTTTGGCTATAGCCCTAGATTATAATTAAATTCATTTCTGTCTTGCCTCCCATTCATTTTTTCAAAAGAACTTTCCACCAGCTTTCCCCCCTGCCCCCAGAATAATTCAAAAAGAAGATAAGGAAGAATCCTGTGGCAGTAAAATTTCTCTCCTACCACCTTGCTATTCCTTCAAGAAAGTTTGAGGTATTCATGTTCTGATAATTTTAACTATAAATTGTTCTAATAATTTTAATTATTATTTATGAAGTTAAATTAATACTTTCAGAACCTGGAATTGTAGTGAAAACGTCTTTTGTCGATACTAATTTTATTTTAATAGCAATCCACTGGCTTCGGGGTCAGTTGTGTCCCTTATTTTCTTTTTCAAGAATTTGTGCTGGTTGCCATTAGTCTCAAACCTTGGGACTGGTAGCCTTAAAGCTGATGGAATGGCTGATGTATTCTGATTCATGCCTTGGAAATTTTGTCTTCTTTTTCTAAACGTTGAAACGATGAAGACCACTGAGGTCATCAGGGCAACCCTGCTAATGCCACAGTTCTCCCTCCAGGACACTTTACTTTATCTTGTTTTAATAACATTGAGTTCTTTTCATCTGCAAAGCACTTTACAAGCCACAGCTAATTAATCCTCACAGCACCTCAGCAACATACGCATTTTTATCATTGTCTTCCCTGTCCAAAAAGCATAGCAATGAGGTTTGCCCTATAGGACCTGAGGCTTCTTTTATCAGTAAAAAAAATAGAAGTAACTGGCATGTAATCTGATGCTCAAACCAAAGATTGATGTTATTTACTTTGCTAATACGAAATCCTGAAATAATTGGAAAATAATACTATTCAAATCTAAAATCTGGCCCAATTCTCCTTCTGCAATGATTTATAAAATATCTGAAGTGCTCAGATTACCATTAAATTCCAAAAGTCCTTGTCTTTCAGTTACATCAGAAGTTAAGAGCTCAGGGACAACTTGCATAATCTCTCTGATTATGATCCATCCCCAGATTCACCATTATATCAAGAACCAGAGGAAAAAAATTACTGACTGCACTGAGGGCAATCTCTTTACTAATAAAGTAATTGAGAGGAACCTAACACAGTGTTGTACATTTCATTTGGTCTCAATAGAACTAAGAAAGCATTTCTAATCATTGAGCCCAGTGCCCATGGAGTAACATTTGTACTGATATACTCGCATGATAATAAAATAGCCCTAGAGGATGCTGCCACATCATAAGCTCCCAGTGCTCCCAATAAAAATATTCCGCACAATCAATCTGTCTTCTCCTCCTTAATAGATTTTCTCTGATGAGATTAGTAGAAAAATATGGGGGAATGGTTTCCAAATGGAAGACAATGGTATATGGGCACTAGTAAAATTCCATGTTCTGTTTTACAACAGAAATCTCATCAGCAAGCACTGATCATGTCAGTGGTACTAAAATCACACATATGTATGCAACTCACTCAAGGCCCTCAACATATTATTGTCACAATCATTATGGTTATCATTAAGAAAAACAAAATCCAAACAAATACTACTACTACTTTACTATTTCAAACAGGTTTCAAATCCAGTTACCAAAACCTGAAAGAAAAGAGAGTATGAAATATCCACTAACTGCTCCAAACAAGAAGACCTTGAGAATCTGACAAAATGTACTGCTAATTCGATTAGGGCAGAACTGTTGTCATCACATCAATTGATTGATTTTTTTATTGATTATGTGCCATCAGGCGACAGCTGACAGGAAGCTCTGGCGTGGGCTGGTCCATGAAGTCACGAAGAGTCGGAAGCGACTGAACGAATAAACAACAAATGTGCCATCAAGTCGTGTCAACATTTAATGACCACATAGAAAGACCTGCTCCAGATGATCAGTCCCCAACCTGGCCCTTCAAGTCTTCCAATGGGGTACCCATTCCAACTGTAATCAGATCCATTTATCTTGCTGCTGGTCATCCTCTTCTTCACTTTCTTTCCACCTTTCTCCATATTATAGACTTCTTTGAATAATGTGTCTAAACATGATAATTTGAGCCTGATAATTTGTATCTCAAGTGAGAACTCTGGATTAACTTGTTCTATGATCCATTTGTTTTGCTTTTTTGGCTATCCATGGTATTCTTGGGAGTCTTCTCCAACACCAAAGTTCAAAAGCATCAATTTTCTATCCTGATTTTTCAAAGACCACTTTTATTTATCTACAGTGTCAGAGGAAAACTATTGCCAGCATGATTCTGATCTTTGTAGATATAGATATGTCACTGCATCTGAATATCTTTTCCAAGTCTTTCATTGCTATCTTACCAATTGCTCATCTGCACCCTATTTATTTATGTATTTATTTTATTTGTCAAATTTATCACCGCCCATCTCTACAAAGTAGACTCTGGGCGGTTTACAATAAAATATTAAAACTAAAAACCTATAAATCTTAAAATACATCCAATAATAAATAGTAAAAATCCAAATGATGGTAAGATCTTAAAAGGAGGACACCACTAAGCCAACCACCCCCAGGAGGAACTATTACTTCCTTTGTCCCAAGCAAGGCGGCAGAACCTATTTCTTCACTGCTGGTTCCTTTACTGTTGATAGTCAATCCTAAAAGGCTGAAGCCATCCACTACCTTAATATCTTCATTGTCTATTTATTTTTTATTTATTTTATTATGCAAATTTATATGGCCACCCACCTTAAGCAATACCTCTGGGTGGCTAACAAAAAAATCATAAACCTAGTATAAAAAACAAAAGGCAACCAATTAAAAAGCATAGTCAAGGCACCCTTACAAATTCTCTAAAGCATAAACTGCAAGCTCACATACTGGGCTCCACTAATACCTGGCTCCAACATCTGAAGGGAAAACCAAGTTCTGAAAGGCCAATAGGGTTGGGGCCATCCAAATCTCAGGGGGAGGCTATTTCATAGGGCAGGTGCCTCAGGAGAGAAGGTATGCCTCTTGGGTCTCATCAGGTGACATTCCTTCACAGACATGACCCTACAGCATGCCCGCCCTGCCAGATCTGGTGGGATGGGCCAAAACCACAGGAGACAGGCAGTCCTGCAAGTAACCTGCCCCCATGCCGCATAGGCCTTTAAAGGTGACACCCAGCACATTGAATTAAACCCAAAAACCTACTGGGAGCCTGTGCAGCTCAAATAGCAGTGGTATTACATGGGTGTATCATGGTGCACTCAAAACTACATGTGCCACAGCATTCTGGACTAGTTGAAGCCTCCAAATGCTTTTCAAGGGCAGCCCCATGTAGAGCACATTGCAATAGTCCAACCAGGAAGTGAAAAGGCATGAGTGACTGAGAGCAGCTTTTCCCAATCTAGAAACAGGCTCAAGTGGCACACAATATGAATTTGTGCACGTGAAACCTATACAAAGGATAGGATAGGGGTGAGCTATCAGAATGATGTTATTAGGATATTTATATTTCTTCCTCCACACTCATCTTCTTCCAATCTAGCCTCCCTCAGTATATATTTAGCATGTTGATTGATTGATTGATTGAATAAAGAAAGAATATATAGCCTTCCCTCACTCCTTTCCTGGCCTGGAGCCAGTCTCTTTTGCTATATACTGGCTAGACTGTGGCTTCCTGTCCTGTATATAGGTTTCACATGAGGACAATGAGATGTTCTGGGATTTTCTTTTCCTAAGCACATTCCACAGTTTGACATGGTTGACACAATCAAAGGCCTTTCTTGTTTTTATAAATGATAACTGCAGTGAAATTATTATATGCACAAAAGTGGAAAGATTCTACATTACCCACTATGAAGGAATGGTTGGTGAAGATGATGGAATTTGCAGAGATGGCTAAACTGACTTCCTTGATTAGAGAAAAGACTATACCAATGTTTATTGCTGACTGGAAGTCCCTTATAGCAGGGCTTTCCAAAGTTTTCCCGCGGCGACACACCAACCGCCGTTGGTGTGTCGCCGTGGGAAAACCCGGAAGTGCCGCCGTTGCGGCAGTGCGCAAAAACCCGGAACCACTGCTGCCGCTTTCGGGTTTTTGCGCGCTGCCGTTGGTGTGTCGCCGCGGGAAAACCTGGAAGTGCTGATGATCAGCGCTTCCGGGTTGTGTGGTGACACACCAGACTCTGTGTGGTGACACACTTTTGTGTCGCGACACAGTTTGGAAAGCTCTGCCTTATAGACTTTTTGCGTGAAATGGAAAAAAATGAACTTATGACTTAAGGTTTTGATGATTAAAAAAAAAGATAATAGAAAAAAGAGTTTGTTTTTGTAACCATAGAGTAAGAGGTAATTTTGTATTTGTACTTATAATTGCTGTAAAGAAAATCAGAAGCTACACTTTTCTATTTCTTTTTACTTTTTCTTTCTGTACTTCTTTTCTTTGTTCTTTTTCTTTTCTTTTCTTTTCACTTTATATTAGTTCTTGTTAGTTTTTATCTTCTGTTTAAAAATTTTAATAAAAATTATTTTTTAAAAAACAATCAAAGGCCTTTCTATAGTTAATGAAACACGCATTGACTTCTTTTGGTATTCTTTGGCCTTCTCAATTACTGTATCCAGCATGCATCAGCAATAATGTGTCTTGTTCCTCAGCATTTTCCAAAACCAGCTTGAATATCTGGCATCTCCCCTTTCCCTGCAGTACTTTAATTTACATTGGACAATCTTAAGCAATTTTTTTTGCTAGCATATGAAATTAAGGATATTTTATCATAGTTTGCACTCTCTGTTAAGTCTTCTTTCTTTGGTATTGATATGTAAACTGACCTCTTCCAATCTGTTGGCCACTATATCATTCTTCACATTTGCTGGCATAGTTTGGTTAGAAATTTTACTTGATTCTTCTGTTATTTCCCATATTTCTATGGATATTCCTTCAATTCCTGTCATCTTTCAATTGGTAATGACCAGAGTGCCAATCTAATTTTATCTTCTAGTAGTTGTAAGTAGGGAATATCTTTTAAGGTATCCTGGATGTTGACATCTCTACTGTATAAAATTTCAATATACCCCTTCCATCTTTGTTTGATCTTCTTTGAATCAGTTATTATCTGCCGTTGACATCCTTTAGCATACCAATTAGAGGTTGGAACCTCCTTCTGAATTCAGAAATATTTTAGAAGACTTTCCTTGTTTTTCCATGACTGTTTCCATCTTTGATGCCTTTTCAAATGTTATAATATTGCTTCTCTTCTCTTCTAACAGCTTTCTGAAATTCTTTTTTACATTCTGTCCCAAGATCTTTGTCTTTCATATACTTTGGCTTCTCTTCTCTTCTCTCCTTCGCAATTTCCATGCTTTCTTCTGACATCCAGTTTGCTTTCTTCTGTTTTATTATCTTTGACAACCTCTTTTCATATTCATCCTTAGCAACTTCTTTAAGTTCATTGTACAATTCTCTTGTTCCCTATCCATGAGGTTCAGGACTTCCAAGTGATTCTTGAAAACTTATTCCATGTTTTCCTTGAAAAATGGTATGTATATGCACAAGATCATATCATGCAAACTGGCTGGCTTTCTTCTTCTGCTTAGCATAACTTGGAACTTGCACATGAGCAATTTGTGATCTGCTCCACAGTCAGCACTTGGCCATATCTTTACTCTTATAACTGAGCTCTTCCAACCCCTTTATCAATAATATAGTCAATTTGATTTCTAGGGACTCCATCTGGTGATGTCCATGTATATAGACATTTTTTAAGTTGGTAGAAAACTGTATTAGCAATGAATAAATAATTAAATTGGCAGAAATTAGTAAGTCATTCTCCTGTTTCATTTCTGTTTCCTAGGCCATATGGCCAAATGCGTTTTCCTCCTTACTATTTCCAACTTTGGTGTTCCAATCTCTAACCACACACAGCACATCTTGCTGTCATGAAATTGAGCATAAAACTCCTCAGCCTCCTTTTTTGCATGAGGGGTTGGAACATAAACTTGGATAACTGTCAAAGGGTTGTCTGTGAAGTCTAATTGATATTGTTCAGTCATTAACTGCATTGTACACAATATCATATTTGCTACAACGTTCCTGACTATGAAAGTAACACCATTCCTTCTTTGTTTCTCATGTTCTGAATAGTAAACAATATGATTATCTAACTGAAAATGTCCAATTCCAGTCCATTACAATTTGCTGTTACCTAAGATGTTGATGTATAATCAGTTCATTCAATATTTCACTGTATTGAGCTTTCCCACTTTAATGCTTCTTATATTCCATGTTCCTATTGTAATTCTGTCTTTGCAGCTTTGGATTTTATTTTCCTGCATAGGCAGCATCAGCAACTAGATGCCACAAAGACTTTAATCTTACCATCGAGTGAAATCAAGCAGCACATTAGACTATATATGTGTCTCAAATAGTAAAGTGCCCCTTTTCTCAGAAATCCAGGTATATGAAAGAGAGGATAGTGATCACCAACCAGTTGCCGTAAAATTCTATGGGCATTCAGACCTTAGACCCCACACTGCAAAAGACAGTTGGGTTTTACACCATCTGGAGGTCCATCAGGACAGAAGAATAAAATGGGCCCAAGTGGATGCAAAGGCCCTGACTGACTATATGAATTCTACCCAAGCTCAGTCTTTAGTAGACACAGTTGTTGCATCTGATTCTGAGGCAGTCTCCATTTTTACAGCCTACCAAAATCTAAGTGAAGGTTTAAGAACATTCTTGACTGATAAGACCCACCTCGAAAGGCCCCCAAGAAAAGGCCCTCATTGGTTTGACTCTGAGTGTTACATACAGAGAAAAAGATTAAGGCTAGCTATGCGGGTAGCACGGACTCAGCCTTCAAATAATAATCATACTGCCATGCTAGCGCTCAGACAAAAGTACAAGAAAACCATTAAGAGCAAGAAATCTCTTTATTTATCCTCACTCTGGCTAAACCTAGAGTTAGCTGCCAAAAATACAAATCCTGTCTTTTTCTAGCATTCGGTCGCAGGAATACTGAAGGGACGTAGGTATTCCTTGGATATTCCAATACCCGCCTCCACCTGGGAGGATTATTATAGCCAACTTTTCACAGCCCCAAGTGGTAACGGAATGGCGGATCTACAAAATGTATCAGAGAAGGCTTGCAGCCCTTTTCCATTCTGGCCCCCCGTGACCGAACGGGAGATTAGAGGTCTCATACAGACTCTGAAGCCTAACAAGGCTCCCGGCGAAGATCTTCTTCCCCCTGAATTATTTAAAGGACACATTAACTGGTGGGCTCCCCTACTTGCAGGCTTATTTACCCACATAAATAACTCGTGCCAAATTCCAGCTGGTTGGGAGCTCTCTATTGTGATTCCCATTTATAAAAAGGGGGATAAGGGCAACCCCTCTAATTATCGACCAATCAGTCTAATTGATATTGTAGCTAAACTGTATGCTAAATATCTTTTATATAAGATTGAGGATTGGGTGTACGAAAAGGACCTGCTACCTGAAGAGCAATCTGGTTTCAGACCTGGACGCTCTACCATTGATAATTGTTTTATCTTATGCCACTTAATAGACAAATACACAGCCAATGGGAACCAACTGTATACAACTTTCATTGACCTTAGTGCAGCATTTGATTCAATAAATAGGGAACTCCTTTGGAAGAAACTAATAGATATGAATATGGAACCCAGACTCCTCTCTTTAATCAAGGCATTGTATTCAAATTCCTGCTTAAGGGTACGTACTGGAGCAAATGGTTCCTTAAGAGGGACTATTAATACCCACAAAGGGGTCAGACAAGGATGCATACTGGCCCCTATTTTGTTTAATTTATATATAAGAGACATCCCAAAGTTTTTATATTCAGTTGACACACACATGCCTAAAATTAAAAACAAACATGTAAACATACTGCTTTACGCTGATGACATGGTATTGATGTCACATACCCAAGTAGGAATGAGAAGACTGCTACACAGGATTAGTATGTATTGTACATTTAACTACCTGTCCATCAACAAATCCAAGACTAAGGTAGTTGTTTTTGGGAAGAGGAGGATCAGGTATAACTGGATCCTGGACAGGGAACATATAGACCAGGTTAAGTCCTATTTATATCTAGGGATTGTTTTTACCGAAACAGGATCATGGCTCCCTCATTTCAAGAGGAGTTCCCTAAAGGCTACAGCCTGTGCCAACGCCATAAAGCAGCTTATCAACCATAGCTACCCAGGATCGTTAACCCCAATAATAAAGGTACATAACTGTAAAATAGTCCCAATGATCACATGTGGTGCAGAATTGTGGGGTCATCTAAATGTCCCTTTGTTTGAACAGATTTGTTGTTGTTTATTCGTTCAATCGTCTCTGACTCCTCGTGACCTCATGGACCAGCCCACGCCAGAGCTTCCTGTCGGCCGTCACCATCCCCAGCTCCCCCATGGTTGAGTCCATCACCTCCAGAATACCATCCATCCATCTTGCCCTTGGTTGGCCCCTCTTCCTTTTGCCTTCCACCTTCCCTAGCATCAGCTTCTTCTCCAGGGTATCCTGTCTTCTCATTATGTGGCCAAAGTACTTCAGTTTTGCCTTTAATATCATTCCCTCAAGTAAGCAGTCTGGCTTTATTTCCTGGAGTATGGACTGGTTTGATCTTCTTGCAGTCCAAGGCACTCTCAGAATTTTCCTCCAACACCACAGTTCAAAAGCATCTATCTTCCTTCGCTCAGCCTTCCTTATGGTCCAGCTCTCGCAGCCATAGGTTACTACAGGGAATACCATTGCTTTAACTATGCGGACCTTTGTTGTCAGTGTGATGTCTCTGCTCTTAACTATTTTATCAAGATTTGCCATTGCTCTCCTCCCAAGAAGTAGACGTCTTCTGATTTCCTGGCTGCAGTCAGCATCTGCAGTAATCTTTGTGCCTAGAAATAGAAAGTCTGTCACTGCCTCCACTTTTTCTCCCTCTATTTCCCAGTCATCAATCAAGCTTGTTGCCATAATCTTGTTTTTTTTGAGGTTTAACTGCAACCCAGCTTTTGCACTTTCTTCTTTCACCTTCGTCATAAGGTTCCTCAACTCCTCCTCGCTTTCAGCCATCAAAGTGGTATCATCTGCATATCTGAGATTGTTAATGTTTCTTCCAGCAATTTTAACTCCAGACTTGGATTCCTCAAGCCCAGCACGTCGCATGATGTGTTCTGCGTACAGGTTGAATAGGTAGGGTGAGAGTATACAACCCTGCCGTACTCCTTTCCCAATCTTAAACCAGTCCGTTGTTCCGTGCTCTGTTCTTACCGTTGCTACTTGGTCGTTATACAGATTCCGAGGCAGACAAGATGACTTGGTATCCCCATACCACCAAGAACTTGCCACAATTTGTTATGATCCACACAGTCAAAGGCTTTCGAATAGTCAATAAAACAGAAATAGACGTTTTTCTGAAATTCCCTGGCTTTCTCCATTATCCAGCGGATATTGGCAATTTGGTCTCTAGTTCCTCTGCCTTTTCTAAACCCAGCTTGTACATCTGGCAATTCTCGCTCCATGAATTGCTGGAGTCTACCTTGCAAGATCTTGAGCATTACCTTACTGGCATGTGAAATAAGTGCCACTGTTCGATAGTTTGAACATTCTTTAGTGCTTCCCTTTTTTGGTATGGGGATATAAGTTGATTTTTTCCAATCTGATGGCCATTCTTGTGTTTTCCAAATTTGCTGGCATATGGCATGCATCACCTTGACAGCATCATCTTGCAAGATTTTAAACAGTTCAGCTGGGATACCGTCGTCTCCTGCTGCCTTGTTATTAGCAATGCTTCTTAAGGCCCATTCAACCTCACTCTTCAGGATGTCTGGCTCTAACTCACTGACCACACCGTCAAAGCAGTCTCCAATATTATTATCCTTCCTATACAGATCTTCCGTATATTCTTGCCACCTTTTCTTGATCTCTTCTGCTTCTGTTAGGTCCTTACCTTCTTTGTTTTTGATCATACCCATTTTTGCCTGGAATTTACCTCCGATGTTTCTAATTTTCTGGAAGAGGTCTCTTGTCCTTCCTATTCTATTGTCTTCTTCCACTTCCACACATTGCTTGTTTAAAAATAATTCCTTATCTCTTCTGGCTAACCTCTGGAATTTTGCATTTAATTGGGCATATCTCCCCCTATCACTGTTGCCTTTTGCTTTCCTTCTTTCTTGGGCTACTTCCAGTGTCTCAGCAGACAGCCATCTTGCCTTCTTGGTTTTCTTTTTCTTTGGGACGTTTTTTGTTGCTGCCTCCTGAACAATGTTGCGAACTTCTGTCCATAGTTCTTCTGGGACCCTATCTACTAAATCTAGTCCCTTAAATCTATTCTTCACCTCCATTGCATATTCCTTAGGAATATTAGTGAGCTCATATCTAACTGATCTGTGGGTCTTCCCTATTCTCTTTAGTCTGATTCTAAATTTTGCAATAAGAAGTTTGTGATCTGAACTACAGTCAGCTCCAGGTCTTGTTTTTACCGACTGTATAGATGTCCGCCACCTTTGGCTGCAAAGGATGTAGTCAATCTGATTTCGGTGTCGACCATCTGGTGAAGTCCATGTATAAAGTCGTCTTTTAGGTTGTTGGAAGAGAGTGTTTGTTATGCACAGTGAGTTGTCTTGGCAAAATTCTATCAGCCTATGTCCTGCTTCATTTTGTTCTCCCAGACCATGCTTGCCTGTAATTCCAGGTGTCGTCTGACTACCCACCTTAGCATTCCAGTCTCCTGTAATGAAAATAACATCTCTTTTTGGTGTATTATCCAGTAGGTGCTGCAGATCCTCATAGAACTGATCTACTTCTGCTTCTTCAGCATCTGTGGTTGGGGCATATATTTGGATCACTGTGATGTTAAATAGCTTACCCTGAATTCGAACTGAGATCATTCTATCGTTTTTTGGATTGTATCCAAGCACTGCTTTAGCCACTTTATTATTAATTATGAAGGCTACTCCATTTCGTCTGTGGTCCTCTTGTCCACAGTAGTAGATCTGGTGGTCATCTGATGTGAAGTGGCCCATTCCAGTCCATTTCAGTTCACTGACACCTAAAATGTCTATATTTAATCTTGAAATCTCACCAATAACCACATCCAATTTGCCCTGGCTCATAGATCTTACATTCCAGGTTCCTATGGTGTGTTGATCTTTAGAACATCGGATCCGTTGTTCACCACCAGCACCATCGGCCGCTAGCCGTCCTTTCGGCTTTGAGCTAGCTGCGTCATCACATCTGGGGCTAGTTGAACTTATCCTCTGTTCCTCCCCAGTAGCATTTTGACCATCTTCCGACCTGGGAGTCCCATCTTCCGATGGTATACCGACATATCTGTGGTTGTACTGATCCATTTAGTTTTCACGGCAAGAATACTGGGGTGGGTTGCCATTACCTTCCCCAGGGATCGTATTTAGTCTGACCTCTCTGCCATGACCTTCCCATCTTGGGTGTCCCTTCACGGTTTAGCTCATGGTTTCATTGAGGTGCTCAAGCTCCAGCACCACGACAAGGTAACGATCTCCTTTGCTGGAGGTTTGAACAGATAGAGTCCTCTTTTCTGAAAAGCATCTTGGGGGTGGACAAGTCAACTCCAACTCGAGCAGTAAGAGCAGAGTTAGGTATACCCCCCATACAAAGCCACTCAGTAACTAAAGTATTTAATTACTGGCTGAAGATCCTATCCATGGACTCAGACAAATTACCCAAGCTTTGTCTTGAAGAACAGATGCAGAATATGCCTCCTCGTGCTTGGGCGGCCCAACTTACCAATTTGTTGTTGTTCAGTCGTTTAGTCGTGTCCGACTCTTCGTGACCTCATGGACCATAGCACGCCAGGCCTTCCTGTCCTCCACTGTCTCTCGGAGTTTACTCAAATTCATGTTCATTACATCGGTGATGCTATCTAACCATCTCATCCTCTGCCGTCCCCTTCTCCTTTTGCCTTCAGTCTTTCCCAACATCAGGGTCTTTTCCAGTGAGTCCTCTCTTCGCATTAGGTGGCCAAAGTATTTGAGCTTCAGCTTCAGTATCTGTCCTTCCAATGAGCAGTCAGGGTTGATTTCCTTTAGGATTGACTGGTTTGACCTCCTTGCAGTCCAAGGGACTCTCAAGAGTCTTCTCCAGCACCACAGTTCGAAAGCATCAATTCTTCGGCGCTCAGCCTTCCTTATGGTCCAACTTTCACAGCCATACATTACTACTGGAAAAACCATAGCTTTAACTATACGGACCTTTGTCGGCAAGGTGATGTCTCTGCTTTTTAATATGCTGTCTAGGTTTGCCATAGCTTTCCTCCCAAGGAGCAAGCGTCTTTTAATTTCATGGCTGCAGTCACCGTCTGCGGTGATCTTGGAGCCCAAGAAAATAAAATCTGTCACTGCTTCCATTTCTTCCCCTTCTATTTGCCAGGAAGTGATGGGACCAGATGCCATGATCTGGGTTTTTTTAATGTTGAGTTTCAAGCCAGCTTTTGCACTCTCCTCTTTCACCCTCATCAAGAGGCTCTTTAGTTCCTCTTCACTTTCTGCCATTAGGGTGGTATCGTCTGCATATCTGAGGTTGTTGATATTTCTCCCGGCAATCTTAACTCCGGCTTGTGATTCATCCAGCCCGGCATTTCTCATGATGTACTCTGCATATAAGTTAAATAAGCAGGGTGATAATATACAGCCTTGTCGTACTCCTTTCCCAATTTTGAACCAGTCGGTTGTTCCATGTCCGGTTCTAACTGTTGCTTCTTGACCCGCATACAGGTTTCTCAGGAGACAGGTAAGGTGGTCTGGTACTCCCATCTCTTTAAGACTTTGCCACAGTTTGTTGTGGTCCACACAATCAAAGGCTTTAGCGTAGTCAATGAAGCAGAAGTAGATGTTTTTCTGGAACTCTCTTGCTTTTTCCATGATCCAGCGAATGTTGGCAATCTGATCTCTAGTTCCTCTGCCTCTTCGAAACCCAGCTTGCACTTCTGGTAGTTCTCGGTTCACATACTGCTGAAGCCTAGCTTGTAGGATTTTGAGCATAACCTTGCTAGCATGTGAAATGAGAGCAATTGTACGGTAGTTTGAACATTCTTTGGCATTGCCCTTCTTTGGAATTGGAACGTAAACTGACCTTTTCCAATCCTGTGGCCACTGTTGAGTTTTCCAAATTTGTTGGCATATTGAGTGCAGCACTTTAACAGCATCATCTTTTAGGATTTTAAATAGCTCAGCTGGGATACTGTCTTCTCCGCTAGCTTTGTTGTTAGTAATGCTTCCTAAGGCCCACTTGACTTCACTCTCTAGGATGTCCGGCTCAAGGTCAGTGACCACACCATCGTATTGATCAGGGATATTAAGATCTTTCTTGTATAGTTCTTCTGTGTATTCTTGCCACCTCTTCTTAATCTCTTCTGCTTCTGTTAGGTCCCTGCCTTTTTTGTCCTTTATCATGCCCATCTTTGCACAAAATGTTCCCTTGATATCTCCAATTTTCTTGAAGAGATCTCTAGTCTTCCCCATTCTATTGTTTTCCTCGATTTCTTTGCATTGTTCATTTAAGAAGGCCTTCTTATCTCTCCTTGCTATTCTCTGGAATTCTGCATTCAATTGTTTATATCTTTCCCTTTCTCCCTTGCCTTTTGCTTCCCTTCTTTCCTCAGCTATTTGTAAAGCCTCATCAGTCAGCCACTTTGCTTTCTTGCATTTCTTTTTCTTTGGGATGGTTTTAGTTGCTGCCTCCTGTACAATGTTACGAACCTCCATCCATAGTTCTTCAGGCACTCTGTCTACCAGGTCTAATCCTTTAAATCTATTCCTCACCTCCACTGTATATTCATAAGGGATATGATTTAGGTCATACCTGAGTGGTCTAGTGGTTTTCTCTACGTTCTTCAATTTAAGCCTAAATTTTGCGATAAGAAGCTCATGATCTGAGCCACAGTCAGCTCCAGGTCTTGTTTTTGCTGATTGTATAGAGCTTCTCCATCTTTGGCTGCAAAGTATATAATCAATCTGATTTCGGTATTGACCATCTGGTGATGTCCATGTGTAGAGTCGTCTCTTGTGTTGTTGGAAAAGAGTATTTGCTATGACCAGCGTGTTCTCTTGACAAAACTCTATTAGCCTTTGCCCTGCTTCATTTTGTACTCCGAGGCCGAACTTGCCTGTTATTCCGGTTATTTTTTGACTTCCTACTTTAGCATTCCAGTCCCCTATGATGAAAAGGACATCTTTTTTTGGTGTTAGTTCTAGAAGGTGTTGTAGGTCTTCATAGAACCGGTCAACTTCAGCTTCTTCGGCATCAGTGGTTGGGGCATAGACTTGGATCACTGTGATGTTGAATGGTTTGCCTTGGATTCGAACTGAAAGCATTCTGTCGTTTTTGAGGTTGTACCCCAGTACTGCCTTTCCCACTCTTTTATTGACTATGAGAGCTACTCCATTTCTTCTAAGGGATTCTTGCCCACAGTAGTATATATAATGGTCTCCTGAATTAAATTCGCCCATTTTACCAATGTAAAATGTAAATACTAATACAAAATTTACATTGTAAATACTAATACTATTACAATTTGAACTTACCAATACCATCTCACAATATGGATTTTCAGCTCATTTTCCAGCCCAATTAGATTTGAAGGCTAAGAAAAAATTCAAACAAAGGGTTTTGGATGTGGCTGCACAAGAGGATATAGCAGCCCTTAAACATGCTAAGTCCTTGAAGTGGCTGGCCCAACACAAATCAGTCTTTCAACTAGAAAAGTATTTAACAACTTTCTTGCCCCAACATCTCAGAAGAGCTTTTACTAGAGCTCATTTCGATCAATTAGACTCCATGGTAAGATATGGGAGGTTCCAAGGAGTTCCTTATGAAGACAGATAATGTATTTGTGGTGCCCCAGCTGTTGAAGATACTGCACATATCTTATTTGATTGCAAATTATATTCTGTAGAAAGGACTGTCCACTTAGATTTATATTTAAAAAACAAAAAATACTGGAGCAGCCAGCAGAAACTTTCTTATTTGTTACAGGGTAAGAACCAGCTCATTACTAGCAAGACTGCACTCTTCATATCAAAGGCAATCCTAAAGAGGACAGATTACATAGACCAGATTGGAGTTGACTGTAGGGGTGATGGTTTGATATGAATTTGTATTAGGCAGATACAAAAAAATCGCTCTAGCTGCAAGGTGCTGCGCTTGTAACATAGGAGAGATAGAAACCACAGACCACATGCTCCTTCGCTGCCCTTTTTATAAAGAGCTTAGGAATAAATTAATAATACCTCTGATCAATAAATATCCTAGGCGGCAAGATATAGTCTCTATGCAAATGCTACTTATAGATGGATATCCAACTGTTACAGCACAAGTAGCCAGATTCTGTGCAGCTGCCATGAAAATACGCCAGACTATGATTTGAAAATGTAATATGGTATTCCTTGTAATAATTTTAAGTGGTATATATATTATATATGATATTTTATTTTTGTATCACTCATTTTAATATTTTTATTTTATATTTTTAAAATTATGTACAACAGAGAATATTAGTCATGATAATGTAAATGAATAAGACTGTTTTTAAATTTGATAAGGGGCTCATTTACATCGTGATCTAAATGCATTTTAATATTTAATTGGGACTTGTTAAATTAGATTTAAAACTATTTCAAATCAGAGGGTTTATATTTTAAAGCCCAATGTGTTTACTTGTAAAATTCCAACTTGTACTGGTCAGTGACCGTAATAAATTGATTTGATTTGAATTTGTATTATAGTTTTATTTGTATTTACTCATATTTACTTGTATGTTTATAATGGCTTTTTATTTTAACTTCTTTTTTACTTGATATGGTCAAAAGACTAAATCAATAAAGTATCTATCTATCTATCTATCTATCTATCTATCTATCTAGATGCCACAAAGACTTTAATCTAACCACATCATAGCCATCATCAGCGATCCTCAGCTCTTCCTCAGTAGCATGTTGAGTGCTGTCCGACTTGAGGAGCTCATCATCCAGCGCTATATCATCAGTCACTGTTTATCCATATGATTTTCTTGGTAAAATATAGGAGTGGTTTAACATTGCATTCTTCTGCACAGTTTGAAATGATGCCTTTGTCTCCAGCATCTTCCTATACTATTGCTCCCCAATATAGAAGCCTACTTGTTTTAGGTGAGCAGTTGGGATGCTCTTGGGCATCTCTACTATATATTGTTTTGGCGTACACTCCCCACATCTTCACTCATCCTCAATAACAGAGAGAGAGAGAGAGCGCACAAGCACGCCATGCGGAGGCAGAATAGCAGGACTTGATTGTTTTGCAAGGAAAACAATTTTTTTTTATGATTGTAAGCCGCTCAGAGTCACTTGTTGAGATGGGCAGCTATAGAAATTAAATAAATAAATAAATAAATAAATAAATAAATAAAATAAAACACAGTCTGAGAGTTCATTAACTTTAATACTCTGTACATGTTCTTTTGCATACTTTAGTGTTGTTGTTTTTCTTTTATTTTCTTTTTGTCTGTGATCCTCCTGAGCGTTTTTAGTGCATTTTACCTGGTTATGCAATGCCAAATAGCAATGTGCAAATAATTTTAATAGTTACCTCGTCATTCAGTAACTACTTTGAAATATTTTGTAAAATAGAATGGTAGATTGTTGCAGCCAAGGATTAGACAGGCAGGCAGTGGGAAAACTGTAATGCAACCATAAACTCATATATGGTTTTAGATAATCATGGGGTATGAAACTGAAAAAAACCTAATCAGAGTTATGAATTGATCGGTTTTAAAAAAACAATCAAGTTATCAGAGACAAAAATGTTCTAGATTTAAGTTTATATCTTAAGGTATACAGGTATACCAAAAGTCAGGCCCTGTAGGCCAATCACCTGACTTTGGGTAGACCCCGCACATGCTGTATTGGGTTAATGAACGGCAAGTCTATTTCCACTCATGAGTTAGGATTAGGAATCAGTATTATCTGATACCTTTTATAAATTGGAGGGCCATAAGCTCCAATGATCTTAAAAATATGGAATACCTCCTCCTTCCAAAATAGCTAAGGAGTGTAAGAGAATTCTATTTTTATCTTAATGATCGTTAATAATATGAGGAACTCAGATTTGAAACTAACAAGGCATTCTGTCTGTTGACAAATGTGGCTAGAATATGGAGTATATAGGACTAGATTATGAATCTTAGCAATTTGCAACATAAATATCATTGGCCAAAGTGCAGAGTGGCAATATCTATACTTAAAACACTTTTTGATATCTAGATATAGTTTGGAGCCCTATGTGCTTCAGAATCTTCATTATATAGGATTTAACAGATTCTCTACAAACGAATAACCCTATAGCTGTTAATTATAAGTAGCCGAGTTACACTAAGGGCAATTCCACACATCAGATTTAAGCTGCTTCTCTCTCGTGCTGATTCCAACTGGAAATGAAGCTAGCGTAAGAAACCAGAGTCTAGATTTCAAGTTTTGGCAATCATATTTTTCATATGTTCTGTCCAAACACTGGTTACCATGGCCCCCAGTTGGTGTTTTTCTCTGCTTCTTTGCCCCTCTTTTCCCATCTGTGCCAGGAAGGCAAGAACCTTTCCTTTCTATAAGTGGGTCTTTGAGGACATGTGGTTTCCATATGCATAGAAATGGAAGATACGTTGGAGATGGTCTAGTCCAGGGGTGGGCAACATCAGGCCCGTGGGCCGTATAAGGCCTGCGGGGCTCCCGCCTAAGGCCCGTGGGGCTCCCGCCCACAAACCCCGCTCCTGCCACACGATTGGCTCCCGCCTGCAAACCCCGCCCCCCCAGTGCTTGTGATTGGCTCCCGCCCACAAACTCCGGCCCCCGGTCCGTGGAAATCCCAGAAACCCTGCCCTCCACCACCACCCCCAGTCCCCAGTTATAAATATCAAAATGGCCCTTGTCAGAAAAAAGGTTCCCCACCCCTGGTCTAGTCCAACCCTTTGCTCAATATAGGCTTTGGTTTTACTGAAATTATAAGCATTTCGGGGGGGGGAACACTACCATTCACTGGCTATAATTTGAGTTAATGTGATGGAATTCTTGTTGGTGTATTATTCTTTGAGGAGTAAGTCACAGCAATAAAGCCTTATTAGGTAAGCACCTGCAAACTTTTAAAGGTCAGGCAACACGTGATCCAGGTTGAGTATAAAAGAATAAAAGTATAAAAGAACCTGCCTGCCTGCCCGCCCCACCCTGCCTTCCTGCTTCCGCTTGCTTCTACTCCTGCTTGCTTACTACTTCTCCTTTCTGGTGTGTGGATTTGTAACACTTCCAGGGATCTGGAAGAGAACTGAAAATAGTATCTGTTTGAATGAGCAACTAATACAACTGCAACTGATTTACTACAAATGACTGGTGTCATTTATTGGTCTCTAATGCTAATCGCTTTCTGATACTCTGCGTGTGCAAGAAAACACACACACCAACAATTCTTTGACCCTGGGAATAAAATCACACATTTCCAAAATATTGTAAAACAAGGAACAGATAGGCATCTTTGTGTTATCATATAAGTGATTGGCATACTCCCCGTTAAAGCAAGACCAAGTTTGAATTATGATTAAAGGCAATAGGAAGGCCCCTCCTTAACATACTCACTGATAAACGAGGGCTAGATATAATACATATTCAGTTTCCAAGATTCTGTAACTTAAACCCTACCTCATTGCAATAAATTTGCCTAGTCTAAATCTGTGAGATTTAGTTTGGTTGTGAGCTGCTGAAAGGGGGGATTGGCAAACTCTTATCAATTTCACCCCAGCCCTTGCACTCAGTCCAGAGACCTGCCTTCTTCTAGTCCTTGGCTCTACTTGGCTGTTTGCTTCTGAATGCTCATGTTCAGCCCTGGAAGAGAACTTTGCTGAAACTAATTATATTTAAATACACAAACAAACATAGGAACACAAATACAAGCTATTCTTTAAATAAAATATTATCCTAGTTCCTTCAGTAGGCTCCTTGTAGATGGAATTTGCTGGGTAGTTTTTGAAGAGAGAACAAGCAAGCCAATCAACTACTTCTGCTTCAGCTCACCTCGATGGGGCTTTTTAGCTGCACAGAGGTATGTGGGTGTAAATTGCCCCAGGAAGGTTTCATTTATCTTGGCTTGCAGCTCCAATGGCTGCTCTGCAAAGAAGGCTGGGGTCTTCATAGCTGAGAGCTGCAATGTTAGAGTGGCTGTGATTTTCCAGCTTTTTCCTAGTTGCTGCTAGATTTGGGCTGGATTAAACAGGTGAATTTAAGATTTTAATACCATTCTAAGCCTTATAGCAGAGCTTTCCAAACTGTGTGTCGCGACACAAAAGTGTGTCGCCCCACACAGTCTGGTGTGTTGCCACACAACCCGGAAGCACTGATCATCATCAGCGCTTCCGGGTTTTACCGCGGCGACACGCCAACCGCGGCGCGCAAAAACCCGAAAGCAGCAGCAGCGCTTCCGGGTTTTTGCGGGCTGCCGCAACATCGGCATTTCCGGGTTTTCCCGCGGTGACACACCAATGGCGGTTGGTGTGTCGCCGCGGGAAAACTTTGGAAAACCCTGCCTTATAGTATTAAAAATGATGCTTAAAATTGTGAAAAGTCACACTTCATCCATGTGGGAAAGCATTTACACAATATGATACAAGGACAATAAATAGAATAACAGTTTTTTTTAGATAGGATCAAATGACGAACAGTTACACAAATTGCATGAGAAAACCACAAGCAGGACATGACGATAAGAGCATTCTGTACCTATTGTTCCCTTAGCAACAAGCATTCAGCAGTATACTTCCTCTAATACTGGAAGTAATATATAGTTATCGTAACTAGTACCTTTAGCTTTATTCAGCATGATTTGTCTAGTCTCTTTTTAAGCCACTTAAGTTACCAATCATTACGGACTCTTAAGGAACTGAATTCTGTTGTATGTGTGAAGTAGTCTTTAATTTTGTCCAACCTGAGTATACCACCACTTAGTTTCATTGTATGATTCCCAGGAAAAGAAAAAGAAGTACTCCTCTGAGTCTCCTTTTTTCCATGCCATGCATAAGTTCACACATCCTCATCAGACCCTTACTCCTCTCTTCAAAGAAACCCACATCCTAATTTTTTCTTGAATGGGCCTTGCTCAAATACTCTGATTTTTGTTACAACTGTCTGACTGGAGCAGCACACACATTTTTAAATAATTAATAAACATTGTTAAGATGCAGTGAAGTGATATAAAAACTGAGATGTCTGTATTTCAAATGCAATTCTACCATAGATTTATATACAGGCATCTCAGTTTTTCTTGAGATTTACTGTATTATAGTTTAGAATTTAAAGTACTTGTTTTCCCAGTTTGCATGTTCAAAATACTCTAATACAACTTCTTCTTTCCTGTTTTAATTCCCACCTGAAAAAATAATTGGGAATTGGAACCTTGACCCTTTTCTAACTGCAATACATGAAAAAGCAAAAGCAAAAATATTTTTATACTATTTATTATAGGGGTGCATTTGTCTATTCCTCTACCCATAATGAAGCAGTAGTACCAATTTCTGAATAATATTTTCTAGATTTTGAAGAAAGGTTACTGATTTACTATTCTTCTACCACATATCCCCTTTCTCTCACTCTTCCAGGGCAAGTTCAAATATAATGGAAGGTAGCTGAGTTTAATACAGCAATGAAAAATTCCAAAATAACTTCTAACTTATGTCACTGGAAGAAATGGAGAATAACATCTTCAACTGAATCTGTGGGGGAATTTAGATAAATAAAATTACTGAGGTTGGAATTTAGCCAAGATATTAGAACTAGCAAACCAAAATGCCACAAGAACATTATTACTGCACTTTTATAAAGGTTATTTCTAAGGCAAATATCAATAAAATATAAAAACACATCAACATAATATTAATGGCAGATAGTATTACTACAAAGGGAGTCCTGGATTAATGAAGTTCTTGATCCTGGATTTGGATACCACACTTGAGAGTATGTTTCTGTAAAAACTGTTAGGTTTTTAAACCTCTGTTAAATAGTTGCCAAACACAACAATTAAACATAACAGTTGTGATTTTGAGGTGTAAGAGCTACACACAGGCAAAAGATGAATGCACTATAAAGGTTGTCCCTAAGCCTCTTCCAGGACAATTTTTAAAATCCTTCTTCAGCATCAGCTTCTACTGTATTATAAAGTGGAAAAATTTAATAATGATTTATGGTTCTTATATATACTGTACAGTATGTATAGTGAAGATAGGTTCCTAATGCTCAACATGATTCTCCTCATAAAAGCAGGGCCGCAACTGGGGGGGGGGGGTCAAGCGGGGCATGTGCCCTGGGTGCTGCGCTGGGGGGGTGCCAAAATGACGCCTGGTGGTGCCAAAATGATAAAATAACCCATGGGGGGGGTGCGGAATCCATGTTTGCCCTGGGTGACACAGACCCTAGTTCCATCCCTGCATAAAAGACCCCACATTATTCTGGTAATTTTAGGTGTCTTCTAGAAAAGATAGAGACTATTAAATCTCATATCTAAAACTCATTAAGATTTGAGCTTAGGAGTTCATACCTAATATTAATCGGATGTTATAATAGATATCTAAAACTGCACAGTAATGCAAAAATGTACATGTGTAGGTACATGAGAATGCAGGTAAGATAGCTGATGATGCAGGAAAATAGCCCAGAAACAAATTAAAGAGAAAGAAAACAAGTGCATGAAATGGCTAGGTTAATTTTGCAGACAGACTTAAATTTATGGATAGCTGTGGAATAAACTGCCATAACACAACCTATTGGGAATACCAGCCTCAAAAGGAAGCAAAACCTCTGGGCTTATCCTCCAGGATGATTTCAAAGTACTCTGAAAATTGTCTGACTCTCCTTGAGCCATTGTGGAAGGAGAAGGACATGGTGACAGCCAGCAAGAAGCCTTCCTAAAAGATAGCTAAGTCCAGAACAATATATAGACTTGTTGCTTCCAGTTGATATGAAGAGCCAGAAAATAATCTGGTTCTATGGAGGAAGTGTTTGGGGTGCTCTCTGGCACGTTGCCACTGCCTCACTCCCATCCTACGAGAGTGCCAAAGGAATAACTACAGCACTTGTGGTGTTTTTGCTGGGTTTTGTAGTGCTCTACTTCACCTCCTTTTATTCCTCTCTTCCATTTAAAAGCTTTGCTCTGAGATTTCTTCTGATCTTTTACTCAGCTATATAACTTCTGCTGAACAGCCTAATACAAATCTGTCCCAGCCAGCATCAGAACCAATCTTCCCTTCTCCACATATATATCCCACAATGGATTTTCTATAGAGATGCAAGGAGATGGTGTCATCCATGTACAGTGCAGTGTTGCATTTAGTTAGAAGGCTATTCTGGGTGAGCTTCTGACAGATTTTATTGGTCTGTAAAATGCCATGTTTATTTTGGGCACTAACAAGTAAAACTAATAACAAAGTATAACAATGTGCTCAGCCACTGAGGAGCTAGGGCAGCAGAATCCCCTTGTAGCAATCATGTACATTCATTATGGCATTCAATATGGTGGACTGGGGAGCATTCTCCCACAAGCTGTCCCTCAGTTTTAGAAAGTGGATGGGACAGTGTAGATAATTTAACCCAATTCTTAATATAACAGCCTTCTCTCTATTTTCCCTTTAAATGTGGATGAATCTCTGCCAAATATCTATGGATCTCAGAGGAATCTGATTCAAGAATGTGTCATATAAAATCTTTCATTAAACCAGCTTTATTGGCAGGGTAACATTTGAACTATGGCTGCTTGGTATTACTATATCTACAGGAATGGTTTTTAGACATGTCAGATATAATATTCTGGATCTAGTTTGATGTTCTTTGAAGTCAAACTGTTTAATCATTTATTTGTTTTCCATTTCTTTTTTACTAACTGATTTAACCTGGACCCAACCTGTAGGCACACAGAGTTATTCTAATGAATCCACCAGGTGATAGAAAACGTTTATAATTGTACTTTATTTATTCTTTTTCATCTTGCAATTAAACAAACATTTATTATTGAAAGGCTTGAGTAACAAAATCTTACAGTACTGAAATTAGTTCCAAAGTATGTATTTGGGTAACTTCCTGATTTTTTCCTCTATTGCTTCAGTCAGCAATGACTTCAAGATTTATAATATTGTTGTTCTAGTTCACAGCTTATTTCTTTACCTTGACTAAATTATTCCATATAGTTTATACAATATATACAATACTTCCTCAAGCAAGAAAAGACAAGAACCCTACTTAGAAATATTCCCCATGGTTATTCAATTGTTCTCCCGAAAATATCCCTCACAAGTTAGATGGTTTGAAATCATTCAGACAGTGGGGCTTCTACCATTAGAAGATTATCTCATGTTCGAATAAAAGCCCACCATTAGGAACTGTGTGATAGTCAAACTAATTTGCTTACTTTTTCCTATTTATCCCATTATTTTAATAGTTCTCCTGAAATTGGCTTAACGATTTTACTATAGGTTGATTCTGCCCTTAAAATTCCTACCTGTAGATGTCACATTAAACTATACAGATGTCATATTAAACTACATATTAAACCACACAGAGTGAACCAAAACTGCTCGGTTCTTTTCACCTTTTCTCATAATCCAGTTTTGTTTGCTGCTGAAGATGACAAGACAAAGAATATTAAGATGAGTACTAACCCATTAAGGATGGGATTGGTCCTGCCTGATTTATATAAACTGGAACATATAAGCAGATTTATCACATGCACAAAAGCCAGTCAGTGATATAGTGGGTCACTATGATGCTGTCCCACACTGGCACAGAAATGCCAAAACTGTTGCTCAAAAAGGTTATTCTTTCCAGTTCAGTTTTCAGCTACCATTCACATGCCATATCCTATATCTCAAATACTTATGAAGCAAATTAATACTACCAGGTGGTTAGAGAAAGAATGAAATCCAATCTATGAAGATACAATGCAACATTTTAAAAAGAGATTCACTACACTATGCATTCTTTATTAACTTTTCTCTGTCACATGTAGTATATGACCTATAATAAGATTCCACTGATATATAATGCTTTACTGTTTCCAGACATGTAAAGTGAGGCAGGGAAATGAGAAGTACAAAACATCACGCCACAAATTTGTAACTATACATTACCAGAAAATGTAATGTACCTTATGCTTCCATGTACGGAATCCCAGAATACAAAACGAGTGCATTTCTCTTAACCTTGGGGCCATCCAGGATATGCATTATAGCTCTATTAATAATGGGGGGAGGAAATGGAGAAAAGCAGTTCTGCAACATCTATATTAAAAACTTTATTATAGCTTGAGCTTTCATAGTAGAGAAGCAGGTTCTAGTCCATGAATATTTATGCTCTGCTAAATTTGTTAGTCTGGCAGCACATATTGTCTTTGGTTAATCTCAAAAAAAGCTAAACAGGATAATGTAAGCCTAGATTACAAAGTTCCATTCAGAAAAGGGCTAGTAGATGGATGAAAATAATCCTCCTCACATAGAAGGCAGAACACTGGAGCCAAGCACTGAGCCTCAAATTAGGAGAAAGAAAAAAATTGATAAAGTTGGGGGTAGTTGCTTGTTCTGCATTGCATCAATGAATCCCTTTTTAATAGTAATTTTATTAAAAATTACAATTTACAACAATAAAAAGTTGTACAAACTAAACAAGAAAAAAGAAAAATAGGCGTAGAAAAGAAAAAGAGAAAAAAGAGAAAGAAAAATAGAAAAGAAAGAAAAAATAAGAATATAGTAAAGAAAAAGAAAAGAAATATATAAAGTGACTTCCCCCTTCATCACAAGTATAAACAATTTTAGTAACTTATCATCTTCTCTTAAAATACAGTAAATGGTCTCTTCTTCCTATATCCCATCTCTTAGCTATAAACAAATCCATAAAACCTCGTCATTTAAGTCCTGATGACAGCAAAAGTCCATTAAGGGTTACCAGAGATAACAATGTATCTATTTTGACCTTGATCAAATACACCAATTTTATATTCCTTCATTTTACTTCTAGCAATCTTGATCTTTAGTCCCTTCAAATAATGTCCTAGAATTTTTTTTTCTTTTTTTCTTTGTCCCTTCTCACAAAATTTTTCAAAGATTTAACAAGCCTCTTTTGTAAATCCAATGTAGGGAAATTATCCAGGTCACTCTGTTGTTTGTTATTTGTATATCCCTTTTAATTATTAAGACATCAGCCAGTTTCTTTTGTATGTTCAGTATAACATCTTTTTCCATGTTATTCTTGTAGCCTGTCATTTTTAAATCCACTTTCAAATCAGTCTCAATCATGTCAGGTAATACTTGTCCCTCTCCCATAGCTTCTTTTAAACACTATCTATAGAGGCAGACACTCTTAAAATTAACTTCTGGGTCCATTGTTCAAAAATATCCTTCAATATGTCCAATGTTAAAATATTTTGCTTCATTCTGTATTATTAAGTAAAATTTAAGTGTTCTCCTCCTTTAATTGTAATCTTTAGTTCCTTCTAGTTCCCTCTAGTGTCCAATTTTTAAAGTCTTATCTTATTGTGTTTAAGAATTCAAAATGAAAGCATTTTCCCACAGGAAGGATTCTTTATAATTTATAATTTTATAAATTTATAATTAATTCCAAAATCTTATTTCAAATATATCTGGATCCTTAGTCCATTTATAACTTTCTAAAATCAAAGTTTTAATCACCCTTTTGCTGTTTGTTCCAGAAAAAAATGTTTAAGTCCTTAAACTTGTATTTAAAACTTATTTCGCTAAGGATTGAAGGAAACTCACCCAGTGCTGTAAAACGTGTGGACCCAAAGGTTGCTAATAGCTGAAAAGCCCTTAACAAGCAATTTCCAAAAGTGATTAGGAAAGGAAGTATGCAAACCCAGTGTTCTTTTAAAGGTGCCGACTGCCGTTTGAGCGAAGATGGCTTTCCCTAGTCTCCCAGAGCTCTAAACCTGCCAGAGACTGCTGCCTTGAACACTTGTCTGGAGCACTTCTGGGTGATCTCAAGTCCTCTCCTTGTCCGGAGAGGGTTTTTGAAGATTATGGTCTACTCGCTAGCTCTTCATTCTGCCGTGGTCATCAGCTCCGCTTTTCACAGAGCCATCTTCAGTTCGCCATTGCTTCCCCAGGAGTTGCACCAATGAATCCTAATGCCAGTCACTGGGGGAAAAAAACCTGTTTAGGTGCCGTTTGAATGGCCTCAGTGAAAGAAAAAAATATCTTGTGCTGAAGGAAAATGGACCATTTGGATTTTAGAAGATCTGCAATTTTTGATATGGCCTTTCTGTTTCATACATGCAGGGAATCAGTACAGATATCCATCGAAAACCTCAACAGGTTTTCAGTTTAATAAATAGCTAACCAATAGAAATAGCAATATATTTACTGTATGTTAATCATGTGTAATTGATAACCGATCACATTCTCTATCAGGACAGTGAACTGGTTTAGTTGCTGTTCTTTCCAATGTACTATTCTATCAAAATAGCAAGGGGCAGGAGCAACTTAATGGCAATGTGAAATGTGTTTGACATGAATATTTATGTTTGTAGGGAGAGCACACTTTGAGAACACGCTGGCTCTTTTTATAATGTCATAAAAAACATTGTGAACATCTATAAATATTTGTATGTTTTCCTAGCATAATTTGGCTGCTCTTAAGCTCAATACTTGGTGGACATGCAGTATCCATGTTGCTTCCTTGACAACACTATAGACATGAACTGCAGTTGCCTTCTCTTGGGATGATTTTTTTTTAATTTCCCAGTCTAGTCTACAAACCCTACAGTTGTCTGGTGGTCTTCCATCTGAATAATAATCAGATCCAGCGCTTACTTTTTCAACATAAGCTAAGGTTGGTTAGGTGGTGCCACCTGCTGAGGACCTGTGGCTGCTGCTACATGACTGCAGATAGAGGACTGTTTTATAGCTCAGAAATAAATTGTCATTTTCAGATTACACAAAAAACTTAGTGTACCACTTCTTTTTACCCCATTCACCCAATTAAAAATATTGCAAAAATGATTCTAAGATTACTATAGCAATAACTGTTTATTTTCTACAGTCATCCTAACCTTTGCCCATCTCCTGTTATTCATCCCTGACTGTTCGTGAACTCACCACTTTATTTTCATGCTTTTCTTTACCTTGCATTCCTGGGTCTTTTAGGGCTCATCCTCATGTCCCTGTAGTAATTGGGGCAGAAAGATACTTCACTAATTATTCTTAAAGGATGTAGCCTCATAACACAGCCTTTGTCTCACCCCTAGCCTGCTACAGCATCAGCTTAAATTTGTCTTTAGCTGTTCCAGTTTAAAAATAGTGTTTTCCATCTTTTTGCAACACAAGTCTTGCCCTATGAATGATCTACAATGCTTTAGCAACAATTCTGGTGATAATCTGTTCAGGGGCTGGGATCTGCCCAGTTCCTATTGACTTATTGTGAAATTGGCTGGTATTTTTGGATAGGACAGGGGTTGCTCTCTGGGATCAGGGGGTAATCAGTTGACTCCACTCTCCCACAAATTCTCCTCCCTCTCTCGAGCTTGGGAAGGAAAATCTGAAAGAGGAGAGAAGGCAACTCTTTACATCACAAACACAGAGTCAGCAACTAGTCATGTGCCTTTGAAAATACCTACACAAAACACTTATGCAAAAATAACACAAGGTTTATGAGATGGCTAAAATGCCAGTGGAGCCCTCTGTCAAAACCCATCCTCTCCATAGTTCTACCACACATTTCTCCCTCCTTCTAGTAGCTGGTGATGCTTGGTGGGAGGACAAGCAAAGCCTAGGGTACCCAACAATCTTGAGATCCACAAGAACAGCACCACTCCCTGGCTCATTACTAAGGCACAACAGGGGTCAGTAATGAGATCAAAACAAAATATGCCAGCATAATTTTCTGCCTTTCAAGGACTGGAGAAAGCACTTTAACACAACCATAAGAAAGGTCTTAGTTGATCAATGAGTAGATTGTCAAACTGCTAGCTACAATATATTTTCACAATGCATTGGAGTATGTGCTCAGCCGCATTGTTCTTCTAATAGTATGATAAATTCAAATCCCATTCCTCTTTCCAATATGTTCTATCAGTAGCAGTATGACAATATAGCCAGCTTCAAGAACACAGTACAGTTGAACATTTGCTGGCCTGTTCTATAATACAAAGCAATAATCCATTTGTAAAGCTATCTACATACAAAAGCCAGTTTGGTCTAGTGGTTAAGGCAACAGGCTAGAAACCAGGAGACTGAGAGTTCTAGTCCCACCTGAGGCATGAAAGCCGGCTGGGTGACCTTGGGCCAGTCACTCTCCCTCAGCCCAACTCACCTCACAGGGTTGTTGTGGGGAAAATAGGAGGAGGAAGGAGTATTTGGTATGTTCGCTGCCTTGAGTTATTTATAAAAATAATAAAGGTGGGATAGTAAATAAATAAATAATAATAAAAATCATAATGGCCAATGATTACAACACTTAGGGGGAGGGGAAACATACTAGATTTTGATGAAGAGACAGATCATGTAGCTCAATGTTGTCTTTTTGTGTTATTCTGTTGTGGATTGTCTTTTTCTCCCTTCTTTTTGACCAGGTGCCCTCAATTTTCACTTTTTCCACAAACAGAAATCAAGCCCTGTCCATCAAGCCCGTTTTTACTCTATGTTCAGTCATCTCTCTCCATTGGCGGTTGCTTAACTGAAAGCAACACTAAACACTCACTCATTAATTCTGCAGAAAATACTTAATACCGTTTAGAAAAAATATATAATGAATTGTTCACTGATCACCTATTGTTACTGCTTTTCAGAAGTTATCTAAATACTTGCTGGGCTTTAATGATCTAAAAATTACAAAACAAATTACAGTAAGAAACAGGAAAGTAAATCTGCTGGGTTGGTGTGAAAGATAATACAACAGGTGAGCTAAAAATAAAGGGAACACAGGGGAGATAGCAATGAGGAACACCAGCCAACATACCTTTTTAACAATAGCCCCTAATCATCACAAAGGATATGGCTGTTGGTTAGTTAATTTGCCATAACAGCATATTTACTTAAAAGCAAGTCTCATTGGCTGTGTTCATATCCCAGTTTAAACCAAAAATGCTGGCTGAATAAAACACATTATGAACTAGCTGCATGGTAGGTCATTTCTACTCTGCTGGTGTGTAATCAAAACAGGAAAGGATAGTTTTCTATTAACTGAACCTAGAATTATAAAATCTTCCAGATGACCATCTCCCAATCTCAGTTCAGTTTAAAACACACCCAAGTTTGATTAGGACTATTTTTACTATTTGAAAATCTACTCAGACATCAAAACATGGAGAGCATGGTCATACCAATATGATTGTGAGCCCAGGGCTTGACAGAGAATCATCAGCCAATCAGTGTTTGCCCTTTCAACCATAAAATTTTCCCTGTTCTGAAACACCTTTCATTGCCTTGAAATGGTATTTCCCTGTCCAGAGTGCATGCCTCTGGCAAAGGGATATGTTGTAATTGCTCACAACTGTAAGCTCCCAGACAGCAGCATCCATGGGGGGAGGGGTGTCAAAACAGACAAGATGGCAGTTGCAGTATCACAATCAAAGCCTACCCATTTTGTATTGTATGGGTTGTATGCCCCACCCCTTTGTAGTTTTAGAATTTTTAATAAGCTTGCATTTGTAACCTGGCATTCCATGTTAATTAGCTTCCTTGTAACATAATAGTGTGTAGTGCTAATTGCTTAGAGAAGGGGCCCCACTGTAGAGCCACAAAGAAGGGAGATAAGAAAAAGTTGCTTTTTGCTCACAGGAATGGAATGTGTTAAGAACAAGATGACCAAGGTCTTCTGACTTTCTTGAAAGATCAAAGCATGGCCACTTCAGGAGGTTGCTCTAAAAGCATGTTTATTATCTTTTGCTAAACATGCTTGCACCTGGAACTGCCAAGGGAGAAAATGCACAGGAGAAAACACAGAAGGGAGGAAGGAAAACTTAGAGTGACTGCCTGTGAATGTTGCAACTGGATACTGGGCTGATAATATGTAAATCTCTTTGTCCTATACCCTATAAAAAGCCTTGTAAATTTCCACAGCGGTGTGGATCTCACCCAGCTCTTTTTACTTGGCCAAATAATAAAAGCTGTTTTCTTTTGAAATCTCCAATCTGAAGTCTCTGTTTGGTAATTTGGGATCTCAGGTTTTCCAGGAATCCAGGGGTTGGCCTGTAATGAGATCAGTAATGAGATCAAAACAAAATATGCCAGCATAATTTTCTGCCTTTCAAGGACTGGAGAAAGCACTTTAACACAACCATAAGAAAGGTCTTAGTTGATCAATGAGTAGATTGTCAAACTGCTAGCTACAATATATTTTCACAATGCATTGGAGTATGTGCTCAGCCGCATTGTTCTTCTAATAGTATGATAAATTCAAATCCCATTCCTCTTTCCAATATGTTCTATCAGTAGCAGTATGACAATATAGCCAGCTTCAAGAACACAGTACAGTTGAACATTTGCTGGCCTGTTCTATAATACAAAGCAATAATCCATTTGTAAAGCTATCTACATACAAAAGCCAGTTTGGTCTAGTGGTTAAGGCAACAGGCTAGAAACCAGGAGACTGAGAGTTCTAGTCCCACCTGAGGCATGAAAGCCGGCTGGGTGACCTTGGGCCAGTCACTCTCCCTCAGCCCAACTCACCTCACAGGGTTGTTGTGGGGAAAATAGGAGGAGGAAGGAGTATTTGGTATGTTCGCTGCCTTGAGTTATTTATAAAAATAATAAAGGTGGGATAGTAAATAAATAAATAATAATAAAAATCATAATGGCCAATGATTACAACACTTAGGGGGAGGGGAAACATACTAGATTTTGATGAAGAGACAGATCATGTAGCTCAATGTTGTCTTTTTGTGTTATTCTGTTGTGGATTGTCTTTTTCTCCCTTCTTTTTGACCAGGTGCCCTCAATTTTCACTTTTTCCACAAACAGAAATCAAGCCCTGTCCATCAAGCCCGTTTTTACTCTATGTTCAGTCATCTCTCTCCATTGGCGGTTGCTTAACTGAAAGCAACACTAAACACTCACTCATTAATTCTGCAGAAAATACTTAATACCGTTTAGAAAAAATATATAATGAATTGTTCACTGATCACCTATTGTTACTGCTTTTCAGAAGTTATCTAAATACTTGCTGGGCTTTAATGATCTAAAAATTACAAAACAAATTACAGTAAGAAACAGGAAAGTAAATCTGCTGGGTTGGTGTGAAAGATAATACAACAGGTGAGCTAAAAATAAAGGGAACACAGGGGAGATAGCAATGAGGAACACCAGCCAACATACCTTTTTAACAATAGCCCCTAATCATCACAAAGGATATGGCTGTTGGTTAGTTAATTTGCCATAACAGCATATTTACTTAAAAGCAAGTCTCATTGGCTGTGTTCATATCCCAGTTTAAACCAAAAATGCTGGCTGAATAAAACACATTATGAACTAGCTGCATGGTAGGTCATTTCTACTCTGCTGGTGTGTAATCAAAACAGGAAAGGATAGTTTTCTATTAACTGAACCTAGAATTATAAAATCTTCCAGATGACCATCTCCCAATCTCAGTTCAGTTTAAAACACACCCAAGTTTGATTAGGACTATTTTTACTATTTGAAAATCTACTCAGACATCAAAACATGGAGAGCATGGTCATACCAATATGATTGTGAGCCCAGGGCTTGACAGAGAATCATCAGCCAATCAGTGTTTGCCCTTTCAACCATAAAATTTTCCCTGTTCTGAAACACCTTTCATTGCCTTGAAATGGTATTTCCCTGTCCAGAGTGCATGCCTCTGGCAAAGGGATATGTTGTAATTGCTCACAACTGTAAGCTCCCAGACAGCAGCATCCATGGGGGGAGGGGTGTCAAAACAGACAAGATGGCAGTTGCAGTATCACAATCAAAGCCTACCCATTTTGTATTGTATGGGTTGTATGCCCCACCCCTTTGTAGTTTTAGAATTTTTAATAAGCTTGCATTTGTAACCTGGCATTCCATGTTAATTAGCTTCCTTGTAACATAATAGTGTGTAGTGCTAATTGCTTAGAGAAGGGGCCCCACTGTAGAGCCACAAAGAAGGGAGATAAGAAAAAGTTGCTTTTTGCTCACAGGAATGGAATGTGTTAAGAACAAGATGACCAAGGTCTTCTGACTTTCTTGAAAGATCAAAGCATGGCCACTTCAGGAGGTTGCTCTAAAAGCATGTTTATTATCTTTTGCTAAACATGCTTGCACCTGGAACTGCCAAGGGAGAAAATGCACAGGAGAAAACACAGAAGGGAGGAAGGAAAACTTAGAGTGACTGCCTGTGAATGTTGCAACTGGATACTGGGCTGATAATATGTAAATCTCTTTGTCCTATACCCTATAAAAAGCCTTGTAAATTTCCACAGCGGTGTGGATCTCACCCAGCTCTTTTTACTTGGCCAAATAATAAAAGCTGTTTTCTTTTGAAATCTCCAATCTGAAGTCTCTGTTTGGTAATTTGGGATCTCAGGTTTTCCAGGAATCCAGGGGTTGGCCATACAGTATGTGCATCAAAACTGCATGCACATACAAAGGGGGAGGATTTCAGCTGCAATGCCATGATTACCATCTTGCCTGTTTTGATCATCCCCATGGACACCACTGCTCCCAGATGTAACATCATATGATCAGTGAGGTCTCATCTCAGTGTATTATCAGGACTGACCTTCATCTGCAGATCCAAAGTTGTGTTAAGAACTGTTGACCATTACACAATATAGTGAAGTGCAAAAAAGGAGCCTCTCAGCAAAACCACCTCTCAGATATGAATAGAGGCCATCCTTTCAGGCTGGCCATAAGGTTTTTATGGGTGGGAAGTAATATAAAGGGCTTCTAGTTGTAGCCAAACCTTCCTTGAGCAAAAGCTCTGCCTGAATTCTTTGGGCTTTTCTTTGTAGTCACATTCTGACTTGCTTTCTGTTGTTGCTTCAGACTTGCCTGTGTCTGCTTAACAGAACCACTTCCTGATTCCTAATCATGATGATTTCACAGCCCAGCCTTACACAAACCACAATGTGTAAGACAGCAATAAGCCTCACTTTAAAGTTGATTTAATAATCTGGTTTGTCTGGGAGTGTTTAGTCATAGTTCCAGTTTTCAATGTATTGCAAAGCTAACCTTTCCTGATTTATTTACCTGTAATAACCAAGAATTTTTTGTTAATGTGCTACATAAACTTATACTTCTTATACAGTATTCTAAGGGAGGAAAAGGTACTGAAACTATTATTTTAAGCATACACAAAGAATGTGTACTTTTTAAATGCTATTATAGGTATTCCATGACAAAATTTTATGTTTTAAATTATAGAATAAAAGAATATTTCTTTTAAAATCACATTACAATAAAATGCATCAAATAAAACACCAACTCAGATCAAATAAGACCAATTAGCAGTATGAAGCAAAGGAATAAAAAAATCACAAAAGAAAAACAATGTTAAGAACCATGACATGATTTAAGTGGCCTGGGGAAATAACGTTGTTGAAGCCAAAAGACATTAAATAGAGGTAGCAGATAGCTATCTCTGAAAACATCATTCCACAAATATTTGTTCAAAGGTTTTGGTTTGGAGTATTATTATTATTAAACTGTCTCCCATTCATACATATTCAGAGAATAGTCTTAGAAGCGTTTTAAAAGGTCAAAACCAGCATGGTAGATTGGACCTGGAGTGAAAAGAGACAGGGAGACAAATGACAGAATTATAACATAATATGTAAATTTTACTTAGTTAGCAAGAATAGATTTTGTAAAATCAAGTTTCTGTAAGCACTCTTGTGACCATATTCCATATAAACTAAACTTTCCAGGGTCTTTTTGCCAAAGGTCCCCCACATGCAACACATTACAATGGCCCAAATTAG
This sequence comes from Charina bottae, assembly GCA_023362775.1. Lineage (NCBI taxonomy): Eukaryota > Metazoa > Chordata > Lepidosauria > Squamata > Charinaidae > Charina > Charina bottae. Next base: position 36,271,705 of record JALMGJ010000006.1, on the reverse strand, counting down.
GATGTGTGCACCAGAGTATGGATCACTGCAGTGAGGCTGGTGGAACTGCTTCAAATCGTATGTCACTTGTGCTTCTAGTGAAAGATTAATGAATTACAGACCTAGCTCATAGAAAAAATGCAATTCCTTCCAGATTAGATTAAACATTTTTCACCTTGGCAAACCAAATAGCTCTGTGTGTGCATGTGTGTATGTATTCCATAGTTCCAATGAATTTCATTATGAGCTCTGATTTTAATTCAATTGAATCCATCACAAGATTTTCTTCACTATCCTAAGCTTAAGTGTATTTCAAGGACTCAGCATGAGAGGGCACTTAGGAGACACTACTTGGATCATTTTAATATTCCACTAAAAACACAAAAATCCAACAGCAGCAACAACCATACCAGAAAATCTTCCGCACTCATTCTGTAATAAACCCCTATATTCAGATATAGCTCAATAAAGCCCCCTAAATTATTTGGTAAATTGATTCCATGCAAGGAAACGTGAATAAACCATATTTCATCTCTTGTTCCCTACTGTGACAAAGAATACATGTGAAATCTTCTACTTTTGGGTCTCCATCTCTCCAGCCAAGGAAAGCAAAATAAAGGGAATGATCTCTTGTGTTGATTTCAACCCAGGAAATTGTGGAAAAATAATGGCAGTCATACTAACAATTCATATCTCGCCATATAAGGGCATGAAGAGGGCGGAGACTCGCAGTAGCTTCCTGAAGAGAGAACTCTGTGAGGTCACTTCCTTCTTCTTCCTCAGAGACTCTCTCAGAGAGCCTCTCCAACCATGCTTCCGAACTGAAAGGGCATTTTGTCTTATCTCTCCAAACCCAGACAGAATGCTAAAGCCTATATTTTCTATTCTTGTAACTTAGTATGTTTTAAACCTGCCTTGACTCTACTACTGCAACTGTTATTTTTGAGAACCAGATTATGTGAGTAAAGATTACTTTTATTACTCCACAAAACTGTGTGGTTGTTCTTTTTAGAGGGATAAAAAGGGGTAATGCCAGGATAATCCAGTCTGCCTAACAGCATCCTGGATTATTTTCCAGAAGGTTAAACCAACCTTGTCTCAGCTTCCAACTTTTATGCTGCCGGGAGATGATACTCTGCTAATCTCACTTACGTGAGAAAGGAAGGATAATATCCAAACAATATATCCTATCGTAGTACCTAAACTCATCCCCAACAGAAATAATAGAGCTATCCCAGATAAAACAGCTTTTGTATGGGTATTGAGATATTCCAGAACAATTATTCTAAGAGATCACAACTTGGATCTGAGAAAATCTTCATTGATTAAGGCAAAGAAATACAGGAGTTGGGAAGGTAATAATTTTCCATTGAAAAATGTATCATGGTAAGTTTCTTCTCTATAGTACTGCACTCAACATTTCCTTTAAAAGAAAAAAGAAAAACATCCAAAGATGCAAATCAGATTTAGAAAGGCAGTGCTGGTAAAGTTAACCATGTAACTATTTGCCTGAGGAATACATATAAGGAACATGAAGAACTGTTTTTTGTAAGAAAAAAGGAAATTTGGGAGGTCAGAGTATGAATCTTCCACATCTCAGCTACCCTGTCACTAACTGCTTTATGAGTATATCAATTTTAAGCATGTATTAACAAATAATATTTATTGTATTTACAGTGTATATTTTTAGATACATACTAGCTGGGATTGGGATCCCAGAATGAAAAAATTAAAGCTGAAAGTTATATGCAAATAGTTTTTTCTTCCTTTCCAGGGAGTAAAAATGGATCAGTATGGGTCTTTATCATTTATTTATTTATTTATTTATTTATTTATTTTTCATTTATTTATATTTATCAGTATAAAGCAAGTGATCATAAATGTATAATGTATTGAAATTTGGATTGTTTCATAAACTTTAAATTAAAGGAATCCAGCAAAACATAACAGGAAACTTAATTCATTAGCATTTTGCACAAAAGTTGCTACTTCCTCCATAGTGAAATAACATATTTTGAAAATAAGTTTTAATAATTAACAAAACTCAATTGTTCTTTTATTGCTTTGCTGCAACAATCTACATGTGTCCTAAGAAACACATTCCATTTTTAATATAATAAAGCAGCACCAGTTAACACTAAATAGAATGAAGCAGCTACTCAAGTTAATGCTACTAGTCAAGTGTTGGTGGACAGAGCTAAACTTGCTGATTCCAATACAGTGAGAATGTTTTCTTATCAATATTGTTTAAGTGTTAAATTGCTAAATCTGTAGCTAGAATGTAATACTGTATCTTGTTTTGCATCTCAGGCAGCAAAACATATTAGGCCAGTCCTATCTATCCTTGATGATACTTAGGTAAGGTCTTTTCTAAAGGGTACCACAAAAAGTTTCATTCAGAGAAAAAAATGCAATACAGCAAACATACATAGCTGTACTCAATATTCATGACAGGCCATGGATGATGCAATTACAAGATTTAACACAGAGATCTATATTACTTAATAACAGCTATTTTGCCTCTCTGGAAATAGAAGCATACAGGGAGACACAGAACTTCTTTAACAAATGGAGCAATAAAAGCAAACTACAATGGCATATGCAGGATCACACAATATTCCAATAGAAAAGAATATATGCACAATATTGAACAATTGAATTATTGAAAGGAACTGAACAATATTCCTTTAAGAACAGAGAAAGGGAGAATAAAAGTAAACCTGGTGGACACATGATGCAGACCCATCACCATGCAACACCAGCTTGTTTCTCTTTTCAACACATCTGTATCCACTTATCACAGAATAATTTAAGGCGACTGCTGCAGATTTCACTGCTTGAGCAGTACTAGACTACAAGCAGAAGGAGCTATTCGATAAAGATGGACAATTCTTGCCATTACTTCTTCTATGCTACATATTGATGGGATGTACGCTGGCTTATAGGGGAAAACTCGAGGCTTGAGAATAAACAGACATGGAGTGCAGCTTTTAGGGCTAAAAGTATTTACTTGTAGCATAAGGCAATAATGTATATACAGTACATTATCGCAAAAAGGAAAGTTGAATATACATGGTACAGCATTGCAAAAGGAAAAACAAAAACAAACTTATAAGCAAAGTTCCGTGTATTGATCCCAGGGCCAGAGTTCCTGCCATGGCCTATACCCAAAGCCAGGCATAGCTCACGCTGCCCAGTCCTCAGAAGTAGAATACACGTGAAGAACTACATGGCTAAAGACACAAAAAATCAAGAAGCATAGAACACCATTTTGCATGGTTAGATATTCAGTTCTTCCAGCTTTCTGATTGGCTGGATGTTAGCTGTGACACACACAAGGCCTAAAGCACTAGGCCTAAAGCAATACCATAACCTGCTATTGGGTGGCAGTGCTGCATCTCAGCAAGCATGTGATCTCCTCCCTCCCTCTGCTCCCCCTGGAGCAGGCTTCCCACGGAAGGAATCAGGAGACATTGTTCCCATGCAATCTAGCCAAAACAATACACACGTGGTACCTTCTAGCTTCGTATCTAATGAAGATGATAAGCAAAGCCATTCAATGTTATGGGAAGGCTTTTTGTTATTTTGCACCTGCACTTCACGTCACCATGAGAAGCCTTTGCTTCGTAAAAGATGCAATTGGCCAAAACACTTTTGCTTTGTACAGAAAATATTTGCCAATTTCATACAGGAAATATGACACATATATGTATGCCTCTTGAGACTTTCTTTGCAGTTGCAGAAGATATTATGTGGGGAACATAACCATTGTATTATTAATAATCTCTCTCCATGTCCTAAGTGTATACATGTATCTTATATTTCCCTATTTCTTTGCTTCTCAAAATATAATCCCTGGTCAAATGCTGATTGTCTTTTCTTGTTGACCCAGTGTATTTTGTTTGGCGTTGTGCTTATCATATGCTGTATCAGTCAAGTGTTAAGGCTAAGTCAGTCAAGGCTGCCCATGTGTATAGATTGTTTTCCAGAATTTGATAAAAGGGTAAAGAATGTATAGCTAAAATATAACACTAAGGCAATAAGTTTTCAGGAACGGTTTAAATATAATCCATTGGAAACCAGATGAAGATAAACCAAACAGATAACTACTTGCATATGTGATAAGACTAACTTAATTGCTTATTCTCATGCTGTGTTTTAATATTTCTTATATGAGTATAGTTTAGCCTTCAGTTATCAAATAGTTGAGAACTGATGGCAAATTCAAAAGAACCTATTTGGCTAAAAGGCAGTGAAACATTTCAGAACTTTTTGTTTCAAGCTGCTCACCATGCTTTGCAAGACATGGCCATGTTAGCCTCTCATTATGCCATTCAGTGATGCATTTCTTTCTCCTTGGGATTTGTTTCTCTGGAATGTTAATTAAAATGCAACTAACATTCTGTTCTTCCATCACACCCTAACATCAAGTCCAGGTTCAGTTTGAACAAAAGCATGCTGGTTAAAAGTAGTATATGAATTAAGGCTATGCAAGAAAAGAAGACTAGACAGGATTAAAGAAGTCTGGCTGCGAGAGCTGGACCATAAGGAAGGCTGAGCGAAGGAAGATTGATGCTTTTGAACTGTGGTGTTGGAGGAAAATTCTGAGAGTGCCTTGGACTGCAAGAAGATCAAACCAGTCCATCCTCCAGGAAATAAAGCCAGACTGCTCACTTGAGGGAATGATCTTAAAGGCAAAACTGAAGTACTTTGGCCACATAATGAGAAGACAGGATACCCTGGAGAAGAAGCTGATGCTAGGGAAAGTGGAAGGCAAAAGGAAGAGGGGCCGACCAAGGGCAAGATGGATGGATGGTATTCTGGAGGTGACGGACTCAACCATTGGGGAGCTGGGGATGGTGACGGCCGACAGAAAGCTCTGGCGTGGACTGGTCCATGAAGTCACGAAGAGTCGGAAACGACTGAACGAATAAACAACAAAAAAGAAAAACTAAGAGGATAATTTAAAAATCAAAAGATGTCATTACATTAAGATTGGCTTTATATCTCCAAGACGTTTAAAGCAAATAACACATTATCATAAGTAACATACCCACCACCCATCATTCCTGTATGTTTAATCTGACTGGAAAGTGTAGAAACAGATAGCATCAGGAAGAACAGAGGTTTCTAGAAAGCCATGTATATTTTGCTCAAGAAATTAATCTTCCCACCTAGTTTCTTTATAACAAAATGTATTACCCATGCCAAAGAATGGGAGAAAAATTATCTGATAATGATTTGTACTACATTTGGAGAAATATAATTAAGCTTGTTTTATTTAAGTTTTTCATGCTTTAATTTTTGAATTGAGAGTATATATCCATCTGTTCAAGAAAGCTTTAATTTTCATAATCATCTGAAGTTAATTTAGTATACTTGCTGTGATCTACCTATATTAAAAGGTAAAGGTTCCCCCCGCACATTTGTGCAGTCGTGTCCAACTCTAGGGGCCGGTGCTCATCTCCATTTGTTAGCCGAAGAGCCAGCATTGTCCGAAGACGCTTCCATGGTCATGTGGCCACATGACGTGCGCAGAACACTGTTACCTACCCACCGAAGTGGTACCTATTCATCTACTTGCATTTGCATGCTTTCTAATTGCTAGGTTGGCAAGAGCTGGGGCTAGTGCGGGAGCTCACTCTGTCACGCTGGGCTAGGGATTCAAACCTCCGATCTTGTGATCTTCTGATCGACAAGCCTGGTGTCTTACCCGCTGAGCCACCATGCCCCCTTTCTACCTATATTAGTTTCAGTATATTTCCAGCTGGTCCAGCATACTAGAAAACAAAGATCCACTGCATTCAGGCTTCTAATGCATTAATACTGCTGCTTTGTCATTATAATCATTGAGTTTTGAGGCAAGATACTGGGAGCTGAGACAGAGGCGTGGAAGTCATGGAAAAACATTTATCCTAATAAGTAATTTAATTCTAAATGAAGGGAGAAAATGATGCTCAAAACATGCTCATAGGGATAACAATACCCTTGACCCCCCAGAACCCCATTATATATTACCCTATTATAAATAGCAGAGGATTGCCTTGCATAAATCAAAACATAACCCTGTGATATAGTCTACATGTCATTACGTCTACACTTACACCCCACATGAAAATATATATATACTGGTACAAATTCCTAAGCATAGGACTGCATTCTTATCTAGGAACCTAAAGTACTCTAGAACTTAGATTTTCACAGTTGTGCTCTGACTCCAGCTTTATCCTGTGGATGCTCCCACTCAGCAGCATCCATGGGATCTTGCTATTTTCATCCCAATGACAAAAACTGTGTCCCTGTATCGTGCCACAAGCTCTGACCCTTCGGGGCATGCAGTGCAACATTGCGATGTGTAAGAAAAGGAGTGCAGGACCACAATGCTTATTTCATCAGTCTGATCCCCTTGTCTCCCCCTGCTCACTGCACCATCATGGCCTGTAACTTGAATTGCCTAGCTTGGAAAAAGCTAAGATAAATCACTTTCTTTTATAGTCTGCTATTTCTTATATTAGTATTTCTGAATATACAGTATGCGAGCAAGTTTTTTAAAAACTTAACAATTTCAGAAGACATCACCCTCTTATGCCCCTTTTATATCAGTGAGCTGAACTTCAGCATTCAATGCAACATACCCTTTCCTTACTGCCTCTGGGTTGTTTCATGCATGTACCTTTCTTCTCCACTTCAGGCTCTAACTCAATATCTTAATTACTGCTACAAAAATAAAGCACACAGGTCAAGAAACACTGTTTGCTTATCTTGAAATCTTCTAATCCCCATATTTGGGTTTTCTGGTTGGAAAAACAGAAAAATATCACAGGTTCTAATTATATGGCTTGAATCATCCATTAATATGAAAATAACTATATACTGCAGAGGAATACAATTGCTGATGTTACTTAGGTTCTACTCAGAGGTAAGAACACTGCCCTATATATTGTTATATTTTTCCAAGAATAATTTGTTATAGGATTATTTGTTCCATGACATGTTTGGCATAGTCATACATGTTATAGCTTCAGTTGAATGAAAGATCTATCATATATTTCAATTGCAAAAGTTTCTGCCTCTCTCACAGACATTTTTACATTCTGATTCAAACTAACAGGTAGTATGAAGTTGTAATCCCTATCATACCCTTTTCTATAGACTGAGCCCACCGAACACATTAGGATTTATTTTTGAACGTAAATAAGATTGCGTGCAAAGCTAGTTTATACTGTAACAAAGCAAGTTCTCTGAGGAATAGTTGGGAGTTCAAGTAGATTCTTACAAACGCCCGTTTTGGTGAATACAATAAACTGAATCTCAAAGAGCTGCTTTAGACATGGATATGGATTGTATGTATCCAGTATCAGTGTGGCTTTCTGTGCTTGACAATGTTCTGTGTCATGTCCCAGATCACTTTTGACATTCTCCCTTGCTTTCAAAAACACTATGCAGCACAGGGAGTCTATGTAAAAAACACAAAACCAAAGCCGCCTTTGGTAAACAGAACTTAAAGGTAAAGGTAAAGGTACCCCCCGCACATTTGTGCAGTCGTGTCCGACTCTAGGGGCCGGTGCTCATCTCCATTTGTTAGCCGAAGAGCCAGCATTGTCCGAAGACGCTTCCACGGTCATGTGGCCACATGACACACGCGGAACACTGTTACCTACCCACCGAAGTGGTACCTATTCATCTACTTGCATTTGCATGCTTTCGAATTGCTAGGTTGGCAAGAGCTGGGGCTAGTGCGGGAGCTCACTCTGTCACGCGGGGCTAGGGATTCAAACCTCCGATCTTGCAATCTTCCGATCGACAAGCCTGGCGTCTTACCCGCTGAGCCACCACGCCCCAAACAGAACTTGCTGAATAGTTATTTGTACCCTGCACAATACATCTTTTCTTTCCTACAGAAAATTCTGAGCCATGTAGACCTTTAAAAATAACTAATAATAAAATCATTTCTATACACAGCAAATCTAATCATTTGAAAAGCAGACTTGATTCTTTTATTACTCAAGCAACTCCTGATGGTGGCCTCTGATTTCCACCTTTGGTATCTACAGCTCCACCAGTTAAAACTCTTATTCAGCCTTTTCTTCAATCATCTTTAAAATAAAGTCCAGTTCTCAAAATCTCCTCAAGATATTTCACAATCTTTTATTCTGCCTTTCACAAGGAATAGAATATTGTCCCATGCTAATCAAAATTTTCCCAATTTTTTTCAAATAGTTGTTTATCTTAATATATAAAATGATTCCAAAGGCTTGAGTCAAATATTCATTTAAACAGATATAAATAAAAATCAATAAATATTGTAAAAGATACTGAAATGATAACTACAGTCAGAAAAAAATGGGACATTAAAACCCGGTGCACATTTTTTACTTCAGCAACAAAAAGAAGCATTTGTAATACATCTCAGAACTGTAGAAATATTGGTAGGCATTTCTTTTTCAGAATCACCAAAATCAGATACACCAATAATTTTATTAAGAACATATACCTAATCACCTAGGTTGTTCATATATCTTTCCTGACATACAACTTCTATATCATCACTGCGTTTCTGCTGTTTATACTGTATAGGTCCAAAAGTTCAGCACCTCTGTGCAAAAGAAAAAATGAGCACAAATTTGATATCACTAAGGAAATATTGAAAAAGCAGTGGGAAAACATTTACACTTTTTAGAATGCTAAAAGTTGGCCTTCTAGAATTTAGCAATGTTTGCTTAGGACTCAGCCAAGATTCATATTTTCTCATCTATAGCAACTTTGAGTGATTTCTGATATATTATTATTATTAACACCGAAAGTTTGATGTTGCTAGGCGTTGCTTTTGTGAATGGTTACTGCAATGTATATTCACTTGAGTTTTCCATAGAAATGTGACAAACTATATCTTTTTATGTTATTGCCTTCTGATCCCACTGTCTGTGCATATTGTATAGCTGCCCAGAGTCATATATATGAGATGGGCAGCCTATGAATTTACTAAATAAATAAATATTTATCAATCAGTGAGCTCCAGTCATCAAAAGTTGGAACTAAAATAGGTGTACTAAATTGTGGTAACAACTTGTTTGAAGTTAGTATTCTCTGAACTCATTACATCAATCTAATATTGTCACCATTCTGGAATAAATAAAACAAAAATATATATAAAACAGTTTTTTTCTTAGTTAATTGCATTACATCCAATCATTTCACATTAACCATCTAGAATTATGTTCCTCCAAATCTCTCTTTCACACACACAGAAACACACACCCTTCCAACTTAATATAAGCAGCATCGTTTTGCAGAATAATGACTTTAGGTTTACAGCTAGGAAGCATTTTTTAAAATTTCTTTACTAAGTGAAAAGAAGTTGCTTTATACAGATGTATTTTCATAACTTTAATTTTTCTGAGGCTAAAGCATGCCTATTTAAATTTCAATCCTGTATACGCATACCTGTGTGTGTTTCATTAAACATACTAGAATTTCTGAGTAAGCATGGAACTTGTACTATTATCTGGATCCAACCTATAACATACCTATTTAATTAGAACACAATAGTTTGCGTTATTGATCTAAACTATGTCTTTGCAACATATAGGGGTCATTATATAGGATTTCCACAACAAGATAAATTCTATTAATCCATACCTGACCTTTTTTTATTAATTGAACATTATTTCATTTTTGTCTATGTTATTTTAACATGAACTTAAATTTAGTGCTAGACAAACAGAGATAAAAGAGAAATGGATAATACTGTAAGCTTTATTCTGCCCAGGATGCATCCAACATAAATAATATGTTAGTATAAATATTTACACAAACCAAGTTAAGATTCTTAGAAGGCAAATTGTACTAATAGTTTCTTTGGGTTCTTACAATCATTTATATGATTCTGTTTCACATATGCTCATTAAGCATTTTATTAATGAAATTGCATTTTATATTACTGAGCCTCACTGTAAAATCAAAGGATGAGTGTTTTGCTTTACTAAACTTTCACTTACACCACAGAATAATAATTTCTACTTGTATCTTGTAATTTTTTTCTTTTAAAAACAAATCTTTAATTTAGATAATAGTGACTCCCATCACTTATGATGTAATAATGAATTCAAATAGTAAGAAAAGTAATATTTGCTAATCTATATACAATGGTTCACCTAAACAGTTTACTAAAGCCTTAATTGCTAAACTCTTAAAATATTGCCCCTGACGTCTATAATGCTCCTTAACAAAACCTGTAATGTAGCAACACCCAGCTGGCAGAATTCAGCTCCCTTTCCCAGTTTCAATCTGTGCAGCTCTTGGGAGAGCCTTTGTCCTGTTTATTTAAGCCCATGCCAAAATGGCCATGGAGGGCAATTCCCAGCAACCAGAGAGCAGGGGCTTGCAGTAGCCCAAAGTGGCTAATAGGATCTGGGTAGAATCCACTCCTGATCACATAGCTATCAATGAGGAAGCATGCTAGATTATCTACATGCCCAACAGTTTTAATTAATTTTAAAAATGCACACCCTCCCCCTTGCAATAACCCATATATTAATTCCTAGACAATCGGCCCTGGCATGTACTGTTTTGAGCAAAAGTTAACAAAAACCAACAACAACAACAGAGATTCCCCCACAACACACATAAACATGCACACTTTGCCAATCATACCAGTAAGAATATCTACCTTGAATTATACATAGGCACTTCCAAAAAGCAATACGTACTAGGTAGTGTAGCAGCAAGGTCATATCATTGAATAATGCTGAAATTTCTGAGGTTTCTGTTTTTAGATTTAAAAAGGAAACCTCCTTTGCCTTTCTCTTTTTATTTATTTGTCACTCTGCTTCTCACTTGAAGATGAAAATGAGACTCATGCAGTAGTGTTAGGCAATGTAGAAACCTAGTTTTGTATCATACAGTATTTGTGTCATTGTTACAACTATAACAAGTCTGAGTACCAATGCAATAAAGTTCTTTCTATGAGCTGAAGTGCTTAGAAATGCTTTAAATGTGAGTTCTACTCAGAGAAAAATTGAGAAATTTGGGAATGGGTCCCCCTCCCCCACAAAGAATAGCTTCTCTAAAAATAACCAACATGCTATTCACAGTCTTTCAGGATAGTTCATCAAGTGATGCCTATTTGCAGACTCAGGAGAAAGAGACAGCCATCGGAGGCAGAAAAAGACATATGTGCCTGCCAAGGTCTCTGAGCTTTTCTGGAATATTTTAAAAATGGATATTATAGTACACCTAACCTCTCAGAAATGTCCTTAAGAATTGCATGTAAGAGGGAATCTCAGAAACTACTGTTGGTTGTGACGCTGTCCTCCAGGGATTTGAGAAGCTGCATCTGCCAAAGTTTACTACTATGTACAACCATTTATTTATTTATTTATTTATTATTTCAATTTATTCCCCGCCCATCTCCCCTGCAAGGGACTCTGGGCGGGTTACAACAATTGAAAGTTTAAAAACTATACAAAAAACAATATCTAAAATACATCCAATAATAAATTACATGAAATCCAAGATGGATTGGGGACCGTAGGATAGATCGAATTACTACGGGGCCAGCCTACCCCAGGAGGCACTGCCGTCTCTGTTGTCCCGAGTCGGGTCACCATATCCATAACCATAGTCATTGGAAGGACAGATGCTGAATCTCAAATACTTTGGCCACCTAATGCGAAGAGAGGACTCACTGGAAAAGACCCTGATGCTGGGAAAGATTGAAGGCAAAAGGAGAAGGGGACGGCAGAGGATGAGATGGTTAGATAGCATCACCGATGTAATGAACATGAATTTGAGTAAACTCCGAGAGACAGTGGAGGACAGGAAGGCCTGGCGTGCTATGGTCCATGAGGTCACGAAGAGTCAGACATGACTAAACGACTGAACAACAAAAACAACCATAACACCCTAATGTAGAAATGCAGGCCATTCCTTAATTGTGCTTATGCTACTACTGATCAAAGATGACATCCAGAATCAACAGCATCTCTCCCAAGAGAAAGAACTTCCTCTTTTCCCTGTTTTAAATTTATCTATATTTCAGAAGGACTTTTATGAAGAATGTGCTTATCCAATTCCTTATACTGACTTCATGCTGTGTTGATGTCAGGGGAATGGCGAAGAAACAACGCTGAGTCGAAGTTCAACTCTTTATTGTTTCTACCATACACAGAATCTTGCCAGACTAAAGGTTCCTAAATTGAGCTAAGGAGAAAAGTACTCTTGGGAATCTAAGGCGGTACCAGCCTAACTTTCTTTCTCGGCCCCCCCACTCTCTCCAAGCTGTGTGAACGCTTATCAGCTTGGAATGCGCTATCCGCCCCCTCAGCTCCCAGCTCCATCACAGTTGTTTATTGTATTTTTGTAATTCTAGTTGTTAGCTAACTATAAAAAAAAATTCAACTCTCTCTGTCCGTGCACATACTTGCACGCAGATGTATAAATAAAGTAAGATTTTATTTCCACTTAGTGGATGGTGGCTAGCAACTTGATAAGGAGAATTTGTAATAATTGTAACTTCATAAATTTCATAACTTCCAGTAAGCTTTTTTAAAAAATAAGTATTTGAAATGGAAAGATGGTGGGTTGAGGAAACAACAGCCTTGCAAATTTGTACTGAGTAGCATGTAGCACAATCACACAAAACCACAAGACGTCTTAAGGAAAGGAAGAATTCATAAAATGGAGTAGGCATGTGTTGTAACAACCTTCATCAAATATCCTCTTCACCAAATTGGTAACAGAATATGGGTTATTTTAAGAAAAACCATTTAGAAATATTAATCCTCAGTAAATTAGTTTTTTTAAAAAAAAAAAAAAGGCTGTGGTTATCACTTATAGTAAGTGTTGCTACCAAGTAGTGGGCTTTAATATATTTCTAGCTCAGCAGAGCTATGACGATCAAGAATATCCTTTTTTTTATAATAAATTTTATTAAATTTCAAGAAAAGAATAAAAACTACAAAAAAGAAAAAACTACAAAGAAAGAGAAAGAAAACTAAAAAGTGCAGAAACACAAGAGAAAAAAATTTACAAAGAGGTGTGGCTTCCGACTTTTAATAGCAAGGATATAGAAAATTTTCATAATCAGTCTCTTACTCTATATTAAACCAAAACACCACATTATTTCTATAGGTCATTCCACTTTAAAAAAGTAAAGGTTCCCCCCGCACATTTGTGCAGTTGTGTCCAACTCTAGGGGCCAGTGCTCATCTCCGTTTGTTAGCCGAAGAGCCAGCGTTGTCCAAAGATGCTTCTACGGTCATGACGCATGCGGAACGCTGTTACCTACCCACTGAAGTGGTACCTATTAATCTACTTGCATTTGCATGCTTTCGAATTGCTAGGTTGGCAAGAGCTGGGGCTAGTGCAGGAGCTCACTCCGTCATGCGGGGCTAGGGATTCGAACCTCCGAACTTGCGATCTTCTGATCAACAAGCCTGGCGTCTTACCCACTGAGCCACCACACCCCTTCATTCCACTTTAACACATAATAAAAATCACTAAGTACAGTTGCTCCTCCCCCTTATATTAAAATGAAGAAAAAAGAAAATTCATATAAACCTCCTAAACATCTTTCTCCCCTCCAAAAGATAAAACATATTTAATTTTTCCCTCCTACTACTATTCTATACCTTTCTACTATAATAAGAGTCAAATTAAAAAGCACATAAATTGTCAGCTATTATACTTAATAATACAACAATTATAATAAAAATCTTTAAAGGCAAATAGCATCAGTCAAATCCTTAAAGCAAACCAAATGAACATTCTTCAACCCTTATCCCACTTCAAAATAAACAAGAGCAGTTACATGTTCCCAAGATATGCACAGAGCATTTTTCTTAAGAAAATCGAACAGCCCAGCTGCCCACCTCAAAAATTCCAGGTTCTTTTTTTTTTTTTCCATAAGTTTTATTAAATTTTAAAATACATATTAAGAGCTAATACAAAAAAAAAGAAAAAATAGAAATACAAAGTAAGAAAAAAGAAAAGAAAAAGTGAAGTCAAAAAATAACAAAGAAAATATAGAAAATAGATGTCCTCCAATTTATCCTTGAACTTTAAGTACAACAATTAACTTTAAATGTTAGTCCTTCATACAATACACAAAAACTTTTCTTTGTCATATACCCTATGATTTCTATAATCCAATCTTCTGTTCTTCATATAGGTTTCGCCTTTCTTGATATCTTCCAACAATCCATCTCTGGTTTCTACTCCTTAGAATAGTAATCAAATGTTCATTGTTGCATCAATTAAATGTTTTCCATTTGCTCTTTCCATTTTTACATCTATATTTATATCTTCAATAAAGTCCAATTAGTATAACAAATAAAGGCCTTATCTACGTCTAATAAAATACAGTATATTCTGTTCATGTTATGACTATATATTCCATTAATACATAATCTAACATATTACATAACATAATACATAATATAGCAAAAATACAAAACCTAACATAACATATAACCTAATACATACAACATATTCTTGTAATAACCTACATTCTAATTCCATCTCATCATCTCATTGTCTTCTCATAAATGTGTCTCCAGAAAGAGTAATATATAATATCAACATATTTATTTATAATCTTGTATCTTACACTTAAAATATCATGTTTTTATGCATCTGTACAGTTTCTCATATCTGCGCTTACTCTGTGTACAATACCAAATCCGCATTTTCATTAACCTTGCATTCCAAATCAATATCAATAAATCTCCTGTTTAGGTTATGCCAATATCACAATATGCAACTTGTTTATTTCTATAACTCATGTGGGATGTCAAAATGTTTATTTTGCCATATCTATCAATTTGCATATTAAAATCTTCCTGTCTCAGCTGCCACAATGTATTTATGCCCAAACGTTTAATAGACCACTTCTTGTAAAATATCATAATCTTCTTCTGTACCAATACATTCAAAGTCCTCTTTCCCTGTTTCTCTACTGGTTCGAAAGGTCTTTCCTCTGTTTCTAAATCTGTCCCTTGTATCTTCTGTTCCTGAGCCACCAAAACTATTAATATACGTTCTATGGATTTCTTAATTTGCAAAAAATTTTTGCTGGTTTCTTCCTTAAAATCCTGAAGTGCTGTGAGAAATGCCATTATTTGTTGTTCAAACCGTAATCAGCTGCCGTAGCCAAAACAAAGAATTTTCTCAGGGAGCAGGGAACAGCTGTTCTATTATTTATCAATAATGTCTATTTCTTTAAGTGAGAAAAGCTTTTAAAGTAAAAGATGAAAAAATTCCACAGAGCAGTATTTCAAACAGTTTGTAAAAGGAAAGATGAAAATATATTCCAAATGAAAGATAGTCCTTTCTAAAAAAAAGTAGGAAAAAAAAAAAGGTAAAGAGGCACACATTCTCTATACTTTATTCTTTATTCTTCTTTATTCTTCAGGCTGCAAGCTGCTTAACCCAAACAAACAATTTCTCAAAAGTCAGTTAGTTTGTCGAGTGAGAAATACCAACGAAGTCTCTTAAGTCCCAATTTCTCTGATACAAAAGAAAGGCAGAAAAATACAAACTTGTTCACTATGTTGCCAAAATAAAATCTATCAAACTTCCACCAAAATTAATTATAGCAAAGAAAACACAAAATTAGCCAACATTTTGAACGAAGTCCAAAGATAAATTTTAGATAATAAAAATGTACTAATCTAAAAAAGAAAACTAATATAAAGTGGTCTAAAAGCTGGCTGTCACTCTTGTGTCTCCCAAGAGACTTACGTTCTCTGCAGAGCTAGGATCCTCCTTCGGCCATTTCACTGCATTCACCCCCGTTCTTCTCCGCGGTGGAAACAACAAAGAAAAACAGGAGTGGGCAATTACAATGGCTCTGTGAGCAATCTTCTGGTTCCCCCTTCTCCAGGGGGAAACTTCAGTGGTCTGTAGACCCCTGCAAACAAGATAGAAAGTTAGCCAGGTCTCAGAGCTCAGAGCTCTGAGAAACTCTGACTTGTCGAGCTGCCAGCCAGGCTTGGAGTCCCAGGTTCTTTTCATGGCATTCCACCAGGAGGTCGACCCTATTTATGACTTGCAGATCACTTTCTCCCCTAGATTTCTCCAACTCCATTATCCAATCTTCAGCCAGCATCTCGATAAAGATCCCAATATCAGTCTTTAAAAAAACCCTTCTATCACTCTTAAATTCCTCAATTTCATCCTCCACATCCTCAACCTGATGGCACATTTTAGATCTCATATTTTCCACAATGTCCTGGATGTCTTGCATAAAAGTTTGATAGAAGTCAGAAGAAATCTGTTTAAAACCCTGGTGAAGGTCAGAAAGTATCTGTTTGAATTCCTCCATGTCAGTAGATTATGGCGCCCCCTAAGAGCGTAATCAGTGAAAGTCAAAGATATTTGAAAGTTGTTTACTTAAAGTGAGAGTGAATTATCAAGGGAAAGTGAACAGAAAACTGAAGGTTCAAATCAGCCAATTCAACGTGTAGGAAAGTACTAATATCTTCAAATTTAACACAAAAATAATAGCAGGAAGATAATTGCTTACTCTCAGTCTTTAGAATTTCCTTTGGAAGGAAAACGAAAATCCAAAACTTAAAAAAAATATTAATCCCAAAAATAATGTTAAGCACCAAGAGGGCTGGCTTCTCCTCGCTGTAAAAAGCCTCTCTTGGGATACATATACTTTAAAAAATACAAATTGGTGATTTAGAAATGGGGTGGCTGTTCTTAGTGTCCCTTTAAGGCTACAGCACAGCTTGGAAATGATGACGTTCCCGCCTCCTAGGAGCTCTTACCGTTGACCGCGAAACGCTATTTGCAATCTCCTGGCTGCAAGCCACCATACCGGAGGACAAATGGAATGATTCCGTGAGTTCTCCTTGATCCGGAGAACGGTTCTGGACTTCAGGAAAACCTGCCTGAGCCCGAAAAAAAGCTGCCGCGCTGCCCACTCCACCCGCCGAAACAGCGGGCACAGATGCTCAGAACACCCTTCCCACCAGAAGCCCAAGATCAAGAATATCCTTGATTAATCACTCTCTTTCTGCTTTCACAAACTTACAGGGTTGTTGTAAGACTAGAGCATCACCATGAGTTCATTGGAGGAAGAATGAGATATAACTACATTAGAACAATAACAGATGTTATGTAGAGCTGTGTCTGTTGCAAAATATTTATGTCTGCAAGTATATAATGCTTATATGAAGCACTTTCTTCTTGAACCCACCCCAATCACAATGGTACATTTCTAGAAGGAGTCCTGTTGCATTCATCATAGCATTGACACAGTGTTTAATTTCTGCCACTAATGCTTGGGAATCAAGCTCCTATCAAAAGAGACCTCAAATCAATTCTGCTTTTTGTCTTTGCAGTCTCGTGGGTGTTCTTTTGAGTACTTATCTCTGAAGTTAGAGGTGATAACAACAGCCAAGGGAATTCTGCCACAAACCCAGAGTTAAACAATTTATCTGCTGAATGAGACAAAAAGTGGCAAAATGAAACAGAAGTGATTGAAACAGGAAGCATGAAGAAAGTTAAGAATGGATAAAATGTTTAATAATTTGGTCATATAAATCCCCTGCAGTAGAAAAGGCTATAAAGAAGAAAGAGAATGATACAGAGAAAGATAACATTAGTCTAACATCCTATTGTCTAATTCAATCCTATAAAAAGATTCTATTATTTTTCCCCTTCTGGTTAGCCATTTTAAACCCATGCATTGTTTTTCCATTAAGAAGCCTATTTCAATCTTCAAATCTGCACTAGTTACCATACATATTTGGGGGCTAACAACAGCCTTCATTACATTGCTTCTCTGTGACTTTCTACTATCCAAGTCAGTGATGGCCAGTTTTTTTGGTAGGTGTGTGACAAACTATCATTATAAATTAACCCTAAGCTCATATATAACACTGTACCATTCGGTGGAAGCTTGTGAAACCCAGAGCAGCAATCAATGGAAAGAATGACCCCAAATCTTTCCTCAAGATATCTACACCATTAGGGCATGCAATTATTCAGCTACATTATGTATATTCCTGGTGTCTCAAAAGCCTTCAAATTGCTTGTTGATAGCGTACTGACCAGCGGGCAGGCAACACTACCAGAGAAATCAGCTTGATTGCAGGCCTACATTTCTTCTACAGCCAAGCTCATGAGCATTCTTGCTGTTACCTACCAGTGCCTCAGATCAAAGCTACTTGTTATTCCAGAGTCACAGGTTAGCATAAATGTATCAAATCAAACAAAAGAGAAAAAAACAGCAATGACTAGTAATGCAATATTACATGCATAAGATTGTGCTACGTGGCTTTTTCTTCTCCAGCCTGTATCCTATAATGTCTCACTGAACAGTGTGAGAAATCGAGGTAGTGCCCAAATCAGACCTTCTGAGATATGGCAGATTCCATTGTAACTATTCTATTCATCCCAGCAAAGATAAAACACAGTTAATTCATTTAAACCCCTACACAAGATACCCCTCTCTAACTGCTTCTGTATGGAAATTTATTGATCATTTCCTTTATTGCATACTAGTCTTTTTTTAGGATATTAGAAAGAATTTACTGCCTATGAAAGTTCACCATACTGTAAAATCTTTTACTGTCAACTCTCATAAAAAAAAAAAAATCCTTGCTCAATTTCATGTTTTACCTGCTGGCAATCAAAAAGTCCCATTATTAATGAAAGCTTTGAATCTGTAAAAACGTTATATTTATTGTGTTTATTGATATTGGAGAAGATTCCTGAGAATACCATGGTTGGCCAAGAAAACAAACAAATGGATCACAGAACAAATCAGTCCAGAGTTCTCATGAGGCACAAATGACCAGGCTCAAATTATATTTGACATATTATTTGAAGACTCAACTCCCACTTCCAGTGGGGACATGGCGGACTGAACAGCTGTGCCCGCAGGCTTAGCGGGCAGAACTGACAACGCGGCATTTTTTTCGGGCTCAGGCAGGTTTTTCCTGAAGCCCAGAAGTGTTTTTCCGGGAAAGGAAAACACTTGGAATCACCCCATTTGTCCTCCAGACGGCTGCTTGCAGCCAGAAGATCGCAAATGGAGTTCGTGGTCGACTGGTAAAAGTAGCCGGGAGGCTGGGATGTCACCATTTTCCAAGCTGTGCTGTACCTTAAAGAGACATCCATTTCTGAATCAATATATATATATATATATATATACACATACACATACACATACACATACACATACACATACACATACACATACACATACACATACATACATACATACACACACACACACATACGCACGCGCGCGCGCACACACACACACACACACACACAGTATATGTTCCCTAAGAGAGGCTTTCTCTTTCTCTCTTCTTTAGCAAGAAGAAGCGGTTCTCTTGGTGCTTATCGTTATTTTTGGGATTAATTTTTTTTTTAAAAAAAATACTTTTTAAATTTCGGTTTGTTTTCCATGTAAAGTGAGTCCCCCGTTGGGGGAGATGGGCGGTCATATAAATTTTGAAATAATAAATAAATAAATATTAAGAAGGATTGAGAGTAAATAATTGTCTCTGTTATTATTTTTGTACTAAATTTGAAGATATTACTATTTTCCTACACGTTGAATCGGCTGTTTTGAACTTTCAGTTTTCTGCTTCTACTTTCCCTGGGGAACTCTCTGCTTATCACTTTCACTTGTATAAACATACTCTGTAACTCCTTCATATCCTCGACTTTAGCTGGTTAAGCTCCTAGGGGGGGCCATAATCTACTGCTTGAGGCATGGAGGATCTTAAAGAAACCCTCTCTGACTTCCACCGAGATTTCAAACCGATTCTTTCTGATTCTTACCAAGTTTTTATGCAAGGCATTCAGGACATTGTGGAAAATATGAGCTTTAAAATGTGTCACTTGGATGGGGGTGTCGTGGATAGAATTGAAGAATTTAACAGTGACAGAAATGTCTCTTCAATCTCTGTTGAAATGCTGGATGAAGATTGGATAGTCGAGTTGAAGAAATTAAAGGGAGAGATTGAGTTGCAAGTCATGAGTGAAATTGATCTTTTGACGGAATGCCATGGAAAAGAAGGGTTTATTATGTATGGGAGGTTTCCTGAAGAGAAGTCGGAGTTTTTCAAGAAAATTTCAAGAAAAGAATAAAAACTACAAAAAACAAAAAACTACAAAGAAAGAGAAAGAAAACTAAAAAAGTGCAGAAACACAAGAGAAAAATTTTTACAAAGAGGTGTGGCTTTCGACTTTTAATAGCAAAGATATAGAAAATTTTCATAATCAGTCTCTTACTCTATATTAAACCAAAACAACACATTATTTCTATAGGTCATTCCACTTTTAAAAAGTAAAGGTTCCCCCCGCACATTTGTGCAGTCGTGTCTGACTCTAGGGGCCGGTGCTCATCTCCGTTTGTTAGCCGAAGAGCCAGCATTGTCCAAAGACGCTTCCACGGTCATGTGGCCAGCATGACACGCGCGGAACTTTGTTACCTACCCACCGAACTGGTACTTATCTACTTAATCTACTTGCATTTGCATGCTTTCGAATTGCTAGGTTGGCAAGAGCTGGGGCTTGTGCGGGAGCTCACTCCGTCACGCGGGAATAAAGTTTACTAAATTGTATTACCATGCAAAGAAAGCATATAGCAATATGAAGAATATAGTATTCTCCCAGTAAAAAAAATAGTTAAGTGAAATTCAAAGGTTAAACTTCGTACTATACATGTTTAGATATCAGAAAGGAACACTAGAAGACCCACAATAAGATTTCTATGCAGAAGAAATGCCTAGATGGTGCAGAAATGTTCTACCATGCAGAGAAAGCTGGATTGATACATTATTTAAGATTTAAGATTTGAATTGTTCTGTGAAGCATATCATCTGAAGAGTTATTTCAGTAATATGGATTCCCCATACTTTCCAATTTACAAAGCCACTAACTTCAGTGGGGAATAAGATGATATTAACACAGAATGAGAGGGATGCCCTGATCCTTTCTATTTTGGATATGGGGAAAAGAGAGATGGGTTATTGGAAGCAGACTGGTTAAGGCCAACTAGTGGACTCATTGTAGAAATAAAATTCAAGAGAAGAGCTTCCTGATTTTTAGGTCAGTTTCTAACTATTAGACTACATCAGTCATGGTTCAATGCACTGTTTACTACAAAGACAGAAAAGGGTCATTTTAATCTTTACAAAAATTTACTGAAGAAAGAAGAATTGCTGTGGTATCATGGAATGTGGTTATATTATCACAATGGAAGTTGTACTTGTCAGTGTTATGAGAACTAAATGAGCACACACAAACACACACCTCAAAAACATACAGTAGCTTAATAGTTATGATGAAGAAAGTTCCTAACATTTAAATTAAAAAGCTGTTGAAGTTATATTTGAATACATAATCTTTTTTTAGACAGAGTATAATATGCTTTTTTATGAAGAGAAAGAAAGTTAATTGGCTATGTAGTTTCCACATAGAAATTTTTTCTAGTAGCTTAAGAGCTAGTAGATACAAATGCAATATGGACATTTCTACATTTAATAAATTTGTTGGAAAGAATATTTCACAGATGTAGCTGGCAATGACAGCCAACATCTGGTGAAATAATCTCTTTTATAGAATCTATATTCTCTTTGATTGGTATAATCTCTTTTATAGAATCCTCTTCTTTCACATCTAGCAACCTTAGTCAGGGATATAACTAAACTAGAGGTGGGAAAGCAGGATACCTGGTAGGTAGTAACTAGCATGCAAAGGACTAACGTCTAAGAATTATTTAATAAATTTAATTGAAGATTTTTACATTAATAAAAGACAAATATGAAAACATATAAAGAAAAATTAAGAAACAGGAAAAAAGAAAAGAAAAATGTGAAAGATGATACAGAAAGAAGAAAAAAAGAAAAAGATAATTAAAGAAGCAACTTCCGATCTTCATTTCAGCAGTTACAAACTTATTATCCCTTCTCCCTCTCTAAGATTACATTATATAGTTCCCCTCTATCCCATATTCAACACTTTTTAATCTACAAATCCAAACGTCACCAACTCACTTTTTCCATTTTCAACCAAAAGTCCATAAAGGGTTTTCAGTCTTTTTAAAAAGTACTTAATTTTATCTCCAATCAAAGAGATCAATCCTGCCATCTCTGTGAGCTCTGCCATCTTCACAGTCCATTCCCCCGTTAGCAAAGTCTATACCTGTAGCTCCCAATGCAGTAGTTAGTAGTCTCTTCCTCAGTCTCTTGTTGAATTTGTTGTGCTGATCTTTCCTTTTGATCTATTTGCATCTCCTCCAATTCCAATATTCTGATAAGTATTTCTTTGAACAAAATTACTTGTTCAAGTAATAAATTGAATTGTTTATCCTTAACTTAATGTTAAAATGTTGTTGTAGAACCTTACCTGTCTCCTGAGAAACCTGTATGTGGGTCAAGAAGCAACAGTTAGAACTGGACATGGAACAACCGACTGGTTCAAAATTGGGAAAGGAGTACGACAAGGCTGTATATTATCACCCTGCTTATTTAACTTATATGCAGAGTACATCATGAGAAATGCCGGGCTGGATGAATCACAAGCCGGAGTTAAGATTGCCGGGAAAAATATCAACAACCTCAGATATGCAGACGATACCACCCTAATGGCAGAAAGTGAAGAGGAACTAAAGAGCCTCTTGATGAGGGTGAAAGAGGAGAGTGCAAAAGCTGGCTTGAAACTCAACATTAAAAAAACCCAGATCATGGCATCTGGTCCCATCACTTCCTGGCAAATAGAAGGGGAAGAAATGGAAGCAGTGACAGATTTTATTTTCTTGGGCTCCAAGATCACCGCAGACGGTGACTGCAGCCATGAAATTAAAAGACGCTTGCTCCTTGGGAGGAAAGCTATGGCAAACCTAGACAGCATATTAAAAAGCAGAGACATCACCTTGCCGACAAAGGTCCGTATAGTTAAAGCTATGGTTTTTCCAGTAGCAATGTATGGCTGTGAGAGTTGGACCATAAGGAAGGCTGAGCGCCGAAGAATTGATGCTTTCGAGCTGTGGTGCTGGAGAAGACTCTTGAGAGTCCCTTGGACTGCAAGGAGGTCAAACCAGTCAATCCTAAAGGAAATCAACCCTGACTGCTCATTGGAAGGACAGATGCTGAAGCTGAAGCTCAAATACTTTGGCCACCTAATGAGAAGAGAGGACTCACTGGAAAAGACCCTGATGCTGGGAAAGACTGAGGGCAAAAGGAGAAGGGGACGGCAGAGGATGAGATGGTTAGATAGCATCACCGATGTAATGAACATGAATTTGAGTAAACTCCGAGAGACAGTGGAGGACAGGAAGGCCTGGCGTGCTATGGTCCATGAGGTCACGAAGAGTCGGACACGACTGAACGACTGAACAACAAAAAGAACCTGGTCTCTTGTCTTCTTCCTGACAAAGCGCACAAGTACCTTGGTACATTTCTTAGTTTTACATATCTTGTATTAATTCTGTACACTTTGTCCACTTCTGTATCCATATCTTCTTCGTCCCATTCCAAAAATTTTACTACGGATTCAGCAACCCTCTCTCTAATATCTTCACCAGGTTCTCCTGGGACTTCTCTCAGTCGAGAACAAAACTCTCTCTTCCAGTAAGGTGTAAGGTCACACAGCTACCTAGGAACATATTTAGGATTCCCTTACCAACTTTGCTCAGACTGAAGAAGCCCCTTGGATAAGGAGCGAAACGTTTCCATTAAGAAAATAGAAATCCAGTTGACATGATTCAAGCTACAGACTCTCTTCCAGTAGTGCCAAGTTATCCAAATCTTTTTCCATTTCTCTTTCCATTTCCATATTTGCACATCTTTCCTTCATTCCCCCTTCAAGCGAAGCCATATCTCTTTTAACTGATGCAGTCACAGCTGCAGTACAGCCTCAGCCACTGATGCTGTCACTAATGCTGTGGCATTCTTCCCCATATCTTCAAACATTTTTGTAAAATCTCTAGTGTAATTCCTTTTTCTGTTATTTGCTCTATAAATAAGCCTCTCCTCCCTTCTGAGATTTTTGCTGCTTTTTTAAAGTAGCCATTTTTCTCTTTTAATGTGTAATCCAGAAAGAAGAAGTAGAAAACAAAGAGAGCCTTTTTTTTCCCTAAATCCTTAACTCTTAAATCCCTTTTGGTACTCTGTAGTTCTATAGTCACGTGGTCTTTCACAGCTTCCATCTCTTTATTTATGGAAATCAACCAATCAACTTTCTTAACAAATTTAAATAATCTTCTTTCCCATGGAGGTATATATAATTTATTTAATTAGTTCAAAAGTACTTTAATAAACAATATTACAAATTCAGCTGTCCCTTTAATCCATTTTAAACTTTTTTGTTTCCATTCTTGGCAAACCTTTTGCTTTTAATTCTTTTTAAATTCATATTGTCATGGCCCAGAACTCAGACTCTGACTGTGAAGAAGCTGCTTCAGTTGTATCAGTGGAATGTCAGCCTCAGGAGACACCCAGCCAGGAATCACCTGAGGCTGATCAAACGCAGGCACCATCAGAACAGCTGGAGCAGTCAGATGATGGCATAGGCCTCCAATCCCTTGGACTCAGCGAGGAGAGCAGAGCGCAGAGCAAAGATGCTCAGTGAGGCTCCTTGCCAAGCAAGGGAGTAACTATCTTAATTAAAGATAGCTGGCTGCAGCCTGATTTAAGAGCCAGCCCTGACCTGTGTTTCTCCGTTGGAAATAACTGTCTGATTTCCTGCTCTGGTGTGTCATTCTTGGAAATTCTGCTTGTGAACCCTGAAACTCTGACCTTTGGACTGGCTGACAAACCTTACTTGGCTCTCTGAACTTTGGACTGGATTTTGACTTCTTTTCTGCATGTTCCTGTTGAAAGTGAAGCTACCTAGACAAGTTTTCTTTCCCAGAGACTCTGTTTTGATTTACGTTCCTTTCCATGTCTGCCAGTAATCTACTCAGCCTTGAGTAAATTGCTATTATCACCTAGCAACTGTGGGTGTGTGAGTTTGAAACCTGAAACAGGACACATATAATTATTTCTTTACTTTTACTTTAATCCTTTGGGTCGGAGGTACACTCACCAGGTGGTTTAGGTGTTCTGCTGGTCTGAAGATCTCTATAATTTTAATTTTTTTCCCACAGTAATGTGCTCTAAAAAGTGGAGTGAGTGAACTCAGTGTCCTTTAAGCAGGCTCTGCTTGAGGCTGTGAGCTTGATCTTTCTTCCTTGGCTCCTGGTGTTCTACCTGCAAGTCGCATGCAGGGTCCTTCTGTATCCTGTGGGTTTACTTGTGAGAAGCTGCCTTCCGGAGCACAGGTGGGTGATCTCATGACTTCTCCTTGTCCAGAAAAGCTCTGCAGGTCTGTGCTCGCTGCCTGGCCACCATTCTCCACCTCAGTGTCATCTCCACAATGCAAAGGAGTGCTAGTTTGTCATTTTTCCACCTGGAAGTCCCAAGTCTAAGAATTATTTAATTCTTTGTTAACATCCCTGTGCCATCATAGATGTACAGTTGCACTGGGAAATAGGTCAAGAAGAAGATCAAAAATATTAGTGCTAACTCTTTTTCTTCTTCTCAGGACAGCTTGAAGCATATCATCTGACTTCCTAATAATTTTTTTTTAATTAACTCCTTGCTAACTTCAATACTATTTAGTGAATTGATTTGTTTACTTTTCCACTTATTTCCTTCCGCTTTCTCCATTGTCATGCAAGCAGATTTTGTCCCTCTAATACAGATGGAGTGAAACCATTTCCAAATGCAAGATTAAAGCAATCGGAGTCACAAATAAGAGAACTGTCTTAAGAGCAACTGGGGAAAACGGAACATTGACAGCAAATAACACAAAGAAGATTAACTGAAAATTGCATCAGGTGTCTCATTAGTGACCCAGATATCACTGTAATGGGCTAACATGTTTGAGTAGCTTTGGTAGGAAGTCAAGAAGCATTCCTGCAGTAGTAATTTTGCCCTGAAACACTGCAGCAGCATTATGTGTACTAATATCTCCAGAAAATGTCCCAGAATATAAGCCACACAACACTTTTTATTGACAGCAACAAAAATAATGGGAATGGACAACTATATCAGTGAGAAAAACATGTGCAAGGGGCAGGGCCAAATGGATTACAAACTGAATCAATGATCTCTGAGATATCTGAACTGACTTCATAATTAGATCTCTCTCTCTCTCTCTCTCACACACACACACAGGTATGTATGTGTGTATGTGTATGTGTATGTGTATGTGTATGTGTATGTGTATGTGTATGTGTATGTGTATGTATGTATGTATGTATGTGTATATATATATATATATATATATATATATATATATATATTGAGATCTCTTGACAATGCACAATAAAATGCCAAACAAGGAAAGGGTAATGCTCTATACTTTTAACTTTAGTATATAGCCTGTCCCCTGCCGCTATCACTAGCCCATTCGACAATTGTGAACTTCAGTAACATTATTATTATTATTATTATTATTATTATTATTATTATTAAATTTATATGCCACCAGACTCCCAGAAACTCTGGGCAGTTTACAATTGTACAATTAATTAAAAAAACAAAGAACAGTACAGAAAACATAAGAACAGCCCAAGACAAAGGGCAGGCACTGCTAGAGAGAAGGCGCACTTCCGAGGTCCCAATAGTTGGTATTGTTTAATTGATGGAACCCAGAGCACACCAACCCTGCCAGATCAAATGGGCAGATACTATGGGAGACGGGAGACAGGCAGTCCCTCAAGTAACCAGGCCCTATGCTATGTAAGGCTTTATAGGTAGTGACCAGTCCTTTAAATTGCACCTGGAAGCAAACTGGCAACCAGTGCAGCTCACAAAGCAGAGGTGTTACATTGGTGTATCGAGGCATGCCCATGCCTCTGCATTCTGGCCCCAGGAAAAAGGAAGAGAACCCCGTAAAACGGTACTCCCAATCCCCAAACCCATGGAGCCAGCTCAGAAGGATACCGTGGCCGACCCATCCCATTATTTATTTATTTATTTATTTATTTAATCACATTTGCATAGCCACCCATCTCACAGAGTGACTCTAGTTACACTAGACTAGTGACTCTAGACTCTAATCACTGGTTATTTTATAACCAGCATTTTAAACAAAGAACAGCCAAATTAAGTGCAATTAGCCATTATTATTATTAGATTTTTTTATCACACCTTTTTTACATATAACTCAATGAGGCAAACATACCAAATACTTCTGCCTCCTATTTTCACAACAATCCTGTGAGGTAGGTTGGGCTGAGAGAGAGTGACTGGCACAAAGTCACCCAGCCGGCTTTCATGCCTGAAGGAAGCCTAGAACTCACAGTCTCCTGGTTTCTAGGCCAGCACCTTAATCATTACACTTCACTACTCCAAAACTGAGCCATAGCTCAGAAGGGCTGTAGCTCATTCATAAGATTTATTATAATTTTTTCATTTCATTCAGTTTAGGTGCCACCCAACTCCAAACTAACTCTGGGTGGCTCACAATATAATAAGCAATAACATGCAATAAAAAAATGAGTTGGGAATCCAGTCACTCAGTGCAGAATCACAGGCAAAAACACATCCAGCAAGGGGCTCCATCAAGCCTAAGCCAAGGCCTGGGAGAACCAAGTCTTCCTGCGTCCCAATAAATAGCATTATTTAATCGAAGGAACCCTGAGAGATCGAGGATGGAATCCAGCAACACAGGCAGGGATGATACCTGGCAGCAGCAAGGGCAGTATACCAGCAGCAAGCCAAACTGTTCCCTACAGCCCAACTTCAACCAGAGCGCCTCAAATCCAGTTATCTGCACAGCATAACCAATGAGAGCCTTCAAAGTGGATGACAATGGCCATCCCACTTCCCCTGGTGTGTCTCGACTGATACTAAACCCAAAACCTGGGTGGACATAACTCCAAGAGATGTACAACCCTCTCTGGCTCCAGTCAGGTTTTGGTGATACACACCAGGTCAGCTCCTTCATCCATGATAAATTCATGAATGAGGGCAACCTTGCTGCGAGCTGTCCCAGCATTTAATAGCAGCAGCTGAAGCCCAGAACCACCAAGGACACAATAACTAGGCACAGAGGGTGGAAACCCACCCTCCCACAGGGTACCCAACTATCCCCCAGCCACCCCTGCCATGGACTCTGTGGCCTCTAGTGGGCCAAGAACCCATGGGGGAAGCACCCCAAGCCCCAGTGTCTCTGAAGAATACTTTCATCTTAGTCTTAAAATCCTGCTGTCCCATAAAATAGGCAATAGTGCACATGGAGATGAATTAATTAACATGATACATACATGAAGCCAAATTTGTTTCAAGTAGTATTCATTCCAGACGTTCAGAATATAATAATTTTATTACTGCACAAACTTGACAGTGAAGAAATATTTTTCTGCTGTAAATAACCATATAGAAATTGGATTCCAAAAAAAGTCTATTTAGTATTTATCAAAACACATTTGGGGTCATAAGTATTTATTGTAATGCAATGAAACAGAAATGGTTCATATTATATTGTATCTTTTTCCTCTTTTACTTTTTTTCTCATATTTGCACATGGCTTTCCAATATATTTATGCAATGCAGTATAGTTACTGACAGAACTGCCATATGTCTGAAAAGTATGAAGCTGTTTCAGAAGGTAAAACTAGTTATGATATACAGTATGCCAGGTGGTCATTAATTTTCAAACAGCCACACTGACACCACTTTTTCAACATGTATCCTTGAAATTGTATTCTAATAATAAGAACTTTTATCCTTCCCATTAGATCTCTAGAAGATCGCAACAAAACATTAATTCCAGATTCAATTTGAGGAAGTAATTGTTTTATAATTGCTTTGTACGCTGATATTCCAGATTTTGGGATGCTGCACTTCATTTTTTTAGTCATAGTGAATCACAAATAGATTTCAGCTTCATTTTGTACAGAGAATATAAGCAAGTGAAGTACAAAACCAAAGAACAGATGTGTCATCTTGTCACTTACATTACACCCTCCCATGGAGACATTATCATTCTTAAATGGCTCAGATATCATATCTAACCACATCTAACACTGAAACATTTCCCTGCGGTGTCCAACGCCCATTGAAAGCAGTAAGCAACAACATCATTCATTTAAAGCTAAAGCTAGAAATGACTGCATGTGTGAAAATTCTGTTTACTTTATGTTTACATACTGTATATAATTATTTCTGTCTGTTTCCTCTGCCATCGTGTATTGCCTTAATGTGGTTCCATTAAGTGGAATTCAGTAACTGGATTCCTCTGGAATTCCTGCCATGTGTAGTT
Organism: Charina bottae; assembly: GCA_023362775.1. Classification (NCBI taxonomy): domain Eukaryota; kingdom Metazoa; phylum Chordata; class Lepidosauria; order Squamata; family Charinaidae; genus Charina; species Charina bottae. Next base: position 36,242,440 of record JALMGJ010000006.1, on the reverse strand, counting down.
AATTAATCTGTGGTGAACAGGAAAAAAATAATAGTATAAAATGCCATAAAAATGCTCCTTGGTTAACTCTTCTTCATTTTTAGCCTCAGAAATAGCTTCATGGCTAAATTATAAACCTAGATTTTTCCAGTATAATTCTCACAATCACAGCATATACATTCTAGCATTTTTCAACCTAGTAGTTGCCCAATATAACTTTGCTTCTTTTATTTCCTTGGTGTTTCTATACTAGGTATCCTCAATTTCCTTGCTATTTCATTTACTGTAGGTGCCAAGCAGAGAAGACAGCTGTGATTAGATGAAAGGTTTATGCCATCTGATCAGAAAATTTCAATGTTACAAATCTCCCATTCATTATGTTTGTTTTTCCTGAATAATTTCCTTGGTGAATAGATGAACCAAGTTGTCATTTGGTAACATGTCATTCAGTTCTAATGTTCAGTATTACCAGAAGAATTGGTTTTATCTATTCTAATACTAATTGTGTAATTTGATGCATATAAATTCATCTAAGAAATAATTACACCATAATCTACCCTTAACTGACCTTAATAATAGCCCTGATTCTTTCTTTATAGATCCCACAAATACATGTTCTATATGTTAAACTGGAATATTTTCTAGTTTTTATACCAGCCCAGTACCATACCAGGGTTAAGGACTAGGAGCAGGGACAGCCATGGACTCTCACTGGCTGACTTTGCTCAGTCACTGTCACTCTGCCCAGCCTACCTCATAGGGTTGTGGTTGTAGAAAAGAATTAGAGGACAGAGTGATACAAAAGGTGCCTTAAGCTCCTGCAGGGAATATGAGATATAAATTTAACAAAAACTGAATAAAGATCCTCTGTGTTGGTTCAATTCTGCATTTTCAAAATTCATTGCCCAAATAAAGCATTTAATAATGTAATAATAATAAAATCTAATAATAATAATGAGGATGAAAATAATAAATCATTTATAAAGTAAAGCTATCTGTGGTCTTCAGAACCAAGATTTTTAAAAAGCAGAGTGGCAACAGAAGAAAAAAGGCAATTCCTAAGCAAAAATCAAATTAGTACTATAGGTAGTCCTCGAGTTACAACCATTCGTTCAGTGACCATTTGAAGTTACAGCGGTGCTGAACAAATGGTACTTATGCCTGGTCCCTCAAGTTACAGCCATTGCAGCACCCCCATGGTCGCTAGGGTGCTAAGCATCCCGCCCACATTTACGACTGCAGGGGCACTTCAAACTCCCCCAACCTACCTATCTCTCCCCCATCTGTGCCCTTTTGGCCCCCTGCACTCCACAGCCCCTGCCACCCTGTGCTCCGCTGCCCCAGCTGACCTTCGCCATCTTCTTGCTCCCACTTCTGACCAAGCACGCCTGGCCTGGCCCTTCGTGAGGCAGCTGCTGGCCGCACAAGGCTTTCTTCTCAAGGTTGTGTGGGGCAGTTTCTTTGTGAGACCTGAGGAAGAAGGCCTCACGTGCCCAGCAGCCACCTCACAAGGACCAGGCTGGGCACTCCTCAGCAGCAGCAGGAGCAACAAGATGGTGAAGGTCAGCTGGGGATGTGGAGTGCAGGGGGCCAAAAGGGCATGGATGGGGGGGAGATAGGCAAGTGGGCCTCGGAGTGCAGGGCAGCAAGGGCAGCTGGGGTTGGGCTGGAGCTTCCTGGGGTGGCTGATAGCCACACGGTTCTGGGGCTGCTTGCCACCCCACAAGGCAGGGTGCAGGGTAGCCAAAAGGGCAGAGATGGGGAGAATAGACAGTTGGGGGGAGTTGAAGGGGAAGCAGTCCCTTACCTTGGAAGAACCAAAGATTGGGGCTGGGAGGGACCAAGCTAGAGTGGCTTGGTTTGGTGTGGGTCCTCGGCTAACGACCGGTGGAATTTGGTTAACAACAGCAATGGGGAGTGCTGGGACTGCCACCGCTAAGCGATGCGGGTCAAGCTTTATGATCGCATTGCTTAGCGACAGAAATTGTAATCCCAATTGCCATCGTAACTCAAGGACTACCTGTACTACTGAAGAATCACACACTAAATATTTAATAATCGCAGAGTCCTTTTCTATATGACATATTTACACAAAATATACATAAAATAATTTGAGAAATTGCTCTAAAATTAACAGTATGTTAAATATATAATAGAAAAATAACTTCTAATAATGCTTTTCCTGAAGTCTATCAAGCAAACCTGAAGCAGAAAGGTGGGTGTGAACTTAATAAGTGCCAGTCAAATTGCCCATTTCAGTATTTGTTTTAAATATTAATGTTTATTATTCAGCACTTGCTGTCACAAAATGCTACCCAGTAAGAGAGATGTGGTAATTTCTATTGGTCTCTTAGAAATCTAAAATTTACAAAAAACATTTTTGTCAGAATCAGTATGATAATCTTAGCATGGTGGGCATGTGTTAACAACACTTGAAAAAACAACATGAAGAAGTTACCATGAGTCTTTTAATTACAGTGGGATAGAAATGTGGGAAATAAATAAATAAATAAAAATGAACATTGGAGTTGTCACCTTAAGTTACAAAATAAATAAAAAATGATAATACCCCACACATATTCTAAGAGACAGTTTAATTATAAATTGCCATTTAGAACTTAACGATCACAAATTTTGCTTTACCGTACATATGTATGTGTGTGTATACATTCAGATAGATAGACAGATATGCTATACTACAGTATAATTTAATTTCTTCTTTTTGTTCTTTCCAACCCATCAGGTGGATTTAGAGGATTTACTACTCTGTCTATCTGTCTGTCCATCAGCAGGATAACTCTTGGAAAATGGAATAGAACTGGACAAAATTTGGTTTCCACCTGGGACGGGCTGTTGGGCAGAGTCAGACTGTTGCTGACTTCCATCCTTAAGCCCCCTTCCCTCCTGCCCATGTAACCCAAAGCAGAATGAAAACACACTCACCATGAGAAACAACATATTACCTCACCATGAAGGAAAAAAATACAGATACAGTATCTCCTATGGCCACTGCTTGTAAAGAGGTTGGAAAGAATTCCAGATTGTTATGAAAACAAACAATCATAGTGAAAAAGCCCTTATCAGTTTTGTCAACAGGTTGCCTAGCAAACTGTTCTGTACTCATCTTTCTTACTGCCTGTTTCTCCAGAACCTTCTGGGTAGATTGGACATTCATGCAACATACTTAACCTGGTTGCTGGATTAACCTATTTTCTTGATGTTAGTAATAAGTGAAACCATCAAGTAACCAAATGCTCAAAATTTGCACACTACACTATGCCACAACAAAACTAACTAGGGTTAACAGAAGCTTAACATGCTGTGTGAATGCAACTGCTAAATCTTCACCGGGCTAAATTAATCATGCTGTGTAAACAGAGAGAGTTAGTTATAGTTAGTTAGGTTTTGGTTGGTGCAATTTGTTATGCAAGCTGTTAAAAAAAGCTCCACTTGATTAAATTCCTTTCACTGATTAACTCTTCACAAGATAGGTGACCTGTCCTTGTTTTCTATTTGTCACTCTTGTACAGAGTTCAGCCAACAGCATCCAAATATATTTCTGCCAACAACATCCCTCTGGGATGCTAAAACAGGTCTTAGAAACATTGCCAGCAATTTCATCACCACTATAACCATTAAGGCAAAATGTCTTAGTACATACCAAATGCAGAAAGTGGCTATCCTCTACTGTACAGGCTTCTTCTTAACTATCCAGAACAGAGAAAATAAAAGCTGCATGACTACACACTCCCTCATTCCCTGCCCCTTGTGAATAAATTATTCTCTCCCAAACCTTAGGAGATTGGCATGGCATAAGTCCTAACCAACTTAATATTAAACATTTGTGCTTTGAAAACAACACTAATGTGCTTTCAAATGTTAATTAAATAGATGCTATTATCTGGCTGAGCTACAGTATAGCCTGATTGTTAATGCAAGGGATGGATTTGCCCTAAAGAGACAGAAGTGAAGGAAAACGCGCATACACATTTTTCCTATGCTTTTATATGAGCCATCTGAGAAACTTCAAAATGCCAGCAAAGACTGATATAGTGTATTTTATTTAGACACATGCAAATATATTAATATCCCTCATCACAGATTCTACAAGGTGATTACCATAATGGTCTGGACCTCCTATAAAATTCTGTGAATGTGGTAGAGAAAAAACACAATAAAAGATCATCTGGAAGTACTTGCTGTGTATTAAATGCTGGGACATTTTAAAAATTGTTGATGAACAGGCATTTATGGAGAGGGGGGGGGGGTCCATGAGGGTTGTTAATTCAGATATTACCATGTTACTGGTCAATCAATACATGTGAAGATACACACACACACACAAACACTCCACTATTGCAACATTATGGTATGTTTATTAACTAATTTGCAAAAATAAATAGCCTTCAAAAAGTGAATGAGTTGACTGAGAATAGAACTACAGAAACACACTAGTTTTTGCAACATTTTTATAATATTCTTAGCCTGTAACACCTTACTGAGAGAGGCAGGTGGCAGTTTAAAATGCAGGCTTTCCATGTGACATTGCAGACACTGTAATACTTGGAACCCAGACTCCAGTGCCAAGGTAGTCAGAAAGGGGTCCAGACAGAATAACAATCAAATGATTGTTTTCAATCTCAATAAATCCTATTTTAATCTAAAGTTGTAGTTGTATTCACACTTATTTGGGAGTCAGCCACTCTGAACCCAGTGGGACTTTCTTCTTGGTAAGCATGTGTAAGATTATACTGCAAGTGAAAAGAAGGTTATTTTAATCATAGACAAGTTGGATAATAGCATGCATACCCTAGTTTTCTGTTTTGTCTGAAATCTTCATTTTACACTACTATGTTAATAAAAGCACAATGTATCTATGCAAACAAACAAAGCAAAAATAGAGTGCTAGCCTTGTAGTGGAAGGGAGGGTAAGAAGGAATAGAGATAGCAATTTATCTAGATTAATCTATACTGCAACCAAGGTTTGTCTGAGTTACACAGTCCACCTTGTTTCCAATGAGCAGGTGGTAACTTCAAATGATGTGGACACATGGACAGCCTCCTAAATTTAATAGGCTACACAGTTGCACTGGCTGGTTATTTAACAGAGATGTAAATTCAGAAATATTAGAGTCTACAACAAACCCAGTTGCCAAACCTGATTAGTTGTTACAAGACTTAATAATTATTCCATCAGAGGCTCATTGTCCATTCATCCACCAAAAGGATTCGTTCTTCATCTGGCAGCAATACTTTTCTGCTACTTATGCAAAACAAACAGGTTACTCCCCATGCAAAGGAATCCATGCACAAAAATGGCATCTATCAATGCAACTTTCAAAACACTGCTGCTAACTAGAAAAAGGTGTAAGAGTAGATTTTTTATAAGAATGTTTATTAAGTTTAGAACAAAGATAAAAACTACAAAAAAGCAAAAAACGACAAAAAGAGGAAAAAAACAGAGTGAAAAAACACAAGAAAAAGAATTTTAAAGATTACATAAGAATTGACTTCCGACTTTCAACAACAAGAATATATAGCAATTTCCATAATTCATCCCTTACTCTATATCAAACCAAGATCACATTATTTCTATAATTCAATCCATCAGCACACACAGAGATCACTAAATAATTGCTTCTTCCCCTTATATTAAAGAAAAAAATATTTATATACAGTATATAAATGTCTAAATCAGCTTCCCTCCCCTAAATACCACCTTTATTCAATTATTTCCTTCCTAACACTATTCTATATATTTCTGTCTACTATAACAAAAAATATAAAAACATACAAATTGTCTACTTTTATAATTAATAATATTACAACCTTTTTAGCCCTATTAAACCATATAAATCTTAAAGTTCTAACAAACCTTGTAAAGAAACCAGTAAATCATAATCCACATCATTAAAAAGACATAAAATCATAAAAAAGCACCTCAATGTCAATCTGATTAAACATTCTTACATTTTACCCCTCCTCGAAATATGTCAAATCATTTACATAGCTCCATTTTACACACAAGGCATTTTTCATACAGAAATCAAACAGCCCAACTACCCCCCTTAAAAATTCAGACTTCTCAGCAAATTTCCCACAAAACAAGTTCTCTTCTCTCCCATAACAATCCTTCTGAAAGCCATAACAATGCCCCAGAAAAACTTTCTGCGTAATCTGCGGCTCAAACTGTCGCATTAACGTCACCATCACCAAAATGTAGTCTTCACCTGACATTACTTCAATCTCACTGTCAGTAGAAAAGTCTCCATCTTTGCCAAAGTCTCCATCTTCCTCCATAACATCTTCAGCCAGCTAACAGTTTAGAAATAATCTCTTCCCCAATGTCCCAAATATTCTGCAGAATAGCTTGACGACACTCTGAGAAAGTCTCTTTAAAAGTCTGCTTAAGCTCACAATGGAAGTCTGAAAGAATCTCCTTGAAATCCTCCATTTTTCAGGCAGTAAATTATGGCGCCCCCTGAATATTTGACTCACACAGATAGGAGCTAATAGGTTAATAAAAGACTCCGAATGAAATTGGCAAGAGAAAATGCACTAGCAAACAGATCCCAGATAAAGTGAACAGAAAGCTGAAGATTCAAAACAACAAATCCAGCATGTAGGAAAATACTCAATCCTTCAAATTCAATACGAAAATAATGACAGGAAGGTAATTATATATTCTCAGTCTTTCTTAGTCTTTACACAAGGAAACAAGCCAAAAACTTTTAAAATCTTTTTTTAAATTTAATCCAGAAGTAACGATAAGCACCAAGAGATTCGCTTCTTCTTGATGTAGAAAGCCTCTCTTAAAAATATATATAAACTGGGTGATTTAGAAATGGATGTCCCGACCTACTTCCCTTTAAAACTGCAAACGCGGCTAGGAAATGATGACATCCACCACCTCCCGTCGTCTCTTACCGGATCATTGCGAACTGCGGTTCTCAGGCTGCAAGACGACGTTTAGGAGAACAAATGGGGTAATTCTGAGCTTTTTTCTTCCATGAAAAAGCTCTCGGCTCCAGACAAAAGCCTGTTAAGCCCGAAAAAAAAGCGCACATTGCCAGCTCTGCTAATTAATAACTAATTACCACAGTGTTGCATGCTCTGGATTGGTTAAAACAGGTTTCTGGGTACCATTCAAAGTGCTGCTTTTAACCTGTAAAACCCTATAAAGTTTGGCATATCATTCACATGTCCCATACAGGTATGCTGAGAGTTCCTACGCTGTGACAGGTTCAGAGGAGAGCTAGATATCAATGGGTTTTTTGGCTGTGGCACCAACCCTTTGGAACAGGCTCCCCATAAGACCTATATGTCATCCTATCTCCTAGCATTCAGAAAGGCTGTGAAAGCACAGCTGTTTAGAAGAGCTTTTAATGGTTAAGATGTTGGTCATTCAAGATGCCTTCCAATACTTTATAGGGCTGTGATCATTTTATTATTTGTTTGTTTGTTTGTTTGTTTGTTCGTTCATTCATTCATTCATTCAAAAGACTTGTATGGCCAACTATCTTTTATACAATAAATATTCAATTAATACAATATTTAATGATGTTTTGTAATTTTGGGAAAAAATTGTACAAGTGTTTTATATTATTGCTTGTGGGATAATGTTGTAAATCACAAGGTGTCCTTGGGAAGGGTGGTGGTATAGAAATACAATGAATAAATAAATGAAAAATAATTTGTTCCTCTCATTAGTAGCCCTATTCAAATATAGATTCAACTTAAAAAATCAACCACTTATAAAATTATTGGATTGCACTGATTCCACAAGTTATATGAAGGCAGAATCTGAATTAGATCTTTGTGTGGGGGCTTTAAAATGATATTGATTTAACACAAGGCCACCTCATGTTAAGAGCTCCCTCATGGAAACTGGTGCATATAATAAACACAAAGGTCTCCAGTATTCACAGCAGTCTTGTGGAGCAGAAAAGGACATCCCATAGCCCTCCAGCTGTTGTTTCATTAGCCCTAGTCAGCATGGCTAGTATCAATCATGATAGAAGGTACAGTCCAATATCTGCAGGGCTACAGATTGTTCATCTTTTCTATAAAGTGCTCTTCTGGAATGTATTAGTTCATTATTATTAAAGATTCTGGGTACATCTTAACATATACATTTTCTAAGACATGATACAAAACAAAATTGGGCATGATATTATAAAAAGAAAATTAGAATGAAGTGGGAGAAGAAAAACAATTATTGGGGCAACAGCTCCTTTTCTGGCTGATAGATCAAGATAGACCCCTCTAACTTACAGCATTCAAAGTAGGATATGTAACAAAACTATCACTCATGTATATGAGCATTGCTGATGAATATTAATACTGACCCTCAAAGTGTTTTATTATTCTCTTTAACAACTATAAGGAATATCATTTTTTAAAACAATCCTTCAACTTGACTTTGAACTGCTGTACTCTGCCTGAAAGGCAAATAGAAATACATAATATTCACATTAATTGAACTAATGCAATGCACTAGTGAAATATATCCCTATTCTATTGAGCCTTGTAAGAAATATACAAGGCGACCTGGGATGTAAGATATTCCATATGATCATCACAATCTTTTGTCTTTATTGGACCAAGAATACTGTAACATATCTTCCTGTATTATATATATAAGCACAGCAAAACTGGAAGCTATATACTGTATGTACTCCCTAGCCCTTGAGTTGCATTTTGTTGTTTAAGTATCACTCAAGAATCTTTTTTCCAAAAATTCTGCTTCTCAGATACAACATGGTTTCTCAGTTCTTTCCATCTCTCCACCACCCTTTGCCAAGAACCAAAAAATAGAGTTTATAGGTAAAGGTAAAGGTTCCTCCTGCACATTTGTGCAGTCGTTTCCGACTCTAGGGGCTGGTGCTCATCTCCGTTTCTTAGCCAAAGAGCCAACGCTGTCCGAAGACGCTTCTGCGGTCATGTGGCCAGCATGACAAGCGTGGAACGCTGTTACCATCCCACCGACGTGGTACCTATTTATATACTTGCACATGTATTGTACATGACGCCAGGCTTGTCAATCAGAAGATCGCAAGTTCGGAGGTTCGAATCCCTAGTCCCGTGTGACGGAGTGAGCTCCCGCACTAGCCCCAGCTCAAAAATCAATATGCTCAGGGAGCATGTTGCCCTGAATTTCATTGCTCTAATAATTGGGGGTTTTGCTCACGTTCACAGCATGTTAACAGATGGGGCAGTTTGCCTGGGTAGCAGCCAGATCGCTCAGTCTCACCAAGCAAAGACAGATTTACCTGGCAATGCCTTCCTCCTTATAAAGTTTATGAACAAAGCAATCTTATAAACAGAGGCACAAAAGAGGACTGCACCGTACAGTCTATAGACAATTTTTAAAATCATTGTACAATGAAGACAGGAGTTAGAAGAATGGGCAGCTAGGTACAAGAGAAGGGGGCCCAAATGCACAACCAACCCAAGCAGATGACCATGTTTTTAGAGACATCAAATAGCATGCAGAGGGAAATATATGACTTAGGTTCTGTCAAAATGGCAGAAATAATTCCATGGCATAACTCTCACACTGTACACTACAGTCTCTTGAAGGAGTTGAAGTACAAAGTTATTATATCAGTTCTCAAAATAAATGTATCTAGGACAGACAGGCATAGGTGTGGCAGAGAGAAAGAGATAAAGGATTTATAGTTTAAGAAAGGTAAGTAAATCTGTAGCCATGAAATTAAAAGACGCTTGCTCCTTGGGAGGAAAGCTATGGCAAACCAAGACAGCATATTAAGAAGCAGAGACATCACCTTGCCGACAAAGGTCCGTATAGTTAAAGCTATGGTTTTCCCAGTAGTAATGTATGGCTGTGAGAGTTGGACCATAAGGAAGGCTGAGCACCGAAGAATTGATGCTTTCGAACTGTGGTGCTGGAGAAGACTCTTAAGAGTCCCTTGGACTGCAAGGAGGTCAAATCAGTCAATCCTAAAGGAAATCAACCCTGACTGCTCATTGGAAGGACAGATGCTGAAGCTGAAGCTCAAATATTTTGGCCACCTAATGCGAAGAGAGGACTCACTGGAAAAAACCCTGATGCTGGGAAAGACCGAAGGCAAAAGGAGAATGGGACAGCAGAAGATGAGATGGTTAGATAGCATCACCGATGCAATGAACATGAACTTGAGCAAACTCCGGGAGACAGTGGAGGACAGGAAGGCGTGGTGTGCTATGGTCCATGGGGTCACGAAGAGTCGGACACGACTTAATGACTGAACAACAACAACAACAAAGTAAATCTGAATGACTAACTGAAGCTATCTGTAGCTTGAATCATGTCAACTGGATTTCTATTTTCTTAGTGGAAACGTTTCGCTCCTTATCCAAGGAGCTTCTTCAGACTGAAGAAGCTCCTTGGATAAGGAGTGAAACGTTTCCACTAAGAAAATAGAAATCCAGTTGACATGATTCAAGCTACAGACAATTCCACCTGGATGACTGAGAACCTTCATAGACTAACTGAAGCTATATAAAAACCTGAAGTTATATTAAAAATCATAACCTTTTATTTCAAATTATTTAATCCAGGAGGAGTCCCATATTCTCTAATCTTCCTCATGTATGACAATGAACAGTATACAGAAATAAACCACTACTTTTTTTTTTAAATTACTCTTTAAACACCTCTCTTGTGTGTTCATAGATAGAGAAAATGTTTAAGTATTTAATTAAAAACTGTATATGTTAGCCTTTGACTGCTGCAGGATTTAATGCAGTATTATAACCTACTCTGAATAAAGGTATGTTCAAAAAGAGAAGGAAAGAAGAATGAACATGAGAATCATTATGAGTGTATACAGGGAGTTCTGTTGTAGTCCACAAGTGTTTGTGTGGTCAAAATCAGGACTGCAGAAGTAATTTGTCAATATAACTGCATAGTGCTACCACTCATAATGCCATTTAGATATGTCAGCCTGTAGGGCAGCATACACTGTGGAGAATAGGCAGGGGGGATGGATGGAAGTAAAGTAAAGATGATAGAATGTGAGAAAGGAAAGGAAAGGCCAGGAGCTGGAAATGTTGCCTACATGGGAAATTATGCAAGGAGATTACACACCTGGAAGAAAAAGGAGTGGTAGATTAAGTTAACAAAAAGAGCTTTGGGATTTTGTTATTGGCACAGAGGTGGGAAGATTAACTGCAAACAGAACAAACAGGCAAGAGCAACTGGCTACTATGGGTTTTGCACCTAACCAGGGCATAAGTATATCCTTGTAATTTTTCTTTTCCCCTCACCCCATAACCATGACATTGTATGCATCTCAATCCCAGCCCACAAACGAGACAGAGCTGAGCATTCCTTAGTGGCACCTATGTTAAAGTAGTATTTTCCCCTTATTCTGACACCACCATTAGGCTTTGTCATCCATTACCTTGGAGGAAAGTCAGACAGCCAAATGATGTCCATATCTGAGAGTGCCACTCTTTATAGGGTGTTAAAGGTTTTCTCCTGTTATAGGTTTTATCCTCTGGCTTGGGACCATCCCTTTTCCACATGCCATCAGCCAATGCAAGAAACATCCACCAATCTGGGCACTGCAGCAGAAATGGGATGGATCTCATTTCTGGATAGTACCTGGCTTTCTTTAGGCTTGTTTGCCAGTTCCTTCTCCTAAACCCATTTTGGGTATCTCCTAAGTTAAAACAGTGTGAAAGAAAGGAATATATGGGATGACACCAGGGAAGAAATAACTCCAGAAAGGAGGGAGGCAGACAGGACTGTGATGTGCTATGACAGAGCTTTCCAAATGTTTCATGTTGGTGACACACTTTTTAGACATGCATCATTTTGCGACACACTCTTACAGCAGGGCACAAGGCAGGCACTAGGACCTGCGCGGAATCACAGCAGGTTTGGAGGCAGCAAGGCACAAGGCAGGCACTAGGATCTCTGTGGAATCCTGGCAGGGTTCGGAGGCAGCAGCAGCCGCGACACACCCAGACACTGCAGCCGACACACTAACGTGTCCCGACACACCGTTTGGAAAGCTCTGTGCTATGAGGTAGGTCCTGTAGAGACCTAGAACTGAAACTGACTAGCTCCTGGGCAAAAATACTTTTTGTTACTTCAGGCAGGGGGATGTAATTGAAGCTGACAAATAATATAGGGAAACTGGTAAATAAGCAACAAAAAACCCAGGTCATTTTCTCTCATTATTGTCTGGGCATTGGTGAAGAAATGTGGGTCTGCTGCATCTAAAGCAAAGATAAATCTGTTAAAACAGATTAACATAAATACACCCCCTCTTTTTTCCAAATAAAGTTTCATCTCCTCTACCTTGAAAGCCTGCAGAGAAGGTGATATTAAAAGCAGGAGAGAATGGAGGTGACCAGTATGAAAGGATCTCAAGAAACAAAGCGTTAGTGGGGCGGGCAAACGTTGGCAGAGAAATGGCTGCAGTGAAGGTTGGCTAGAGACAAGAAGGGAGAGCACGCACAGCTCCTATCTGAAGATGGAATGGTTCCTCCTGCAAGGAATGTTTGTTGATACTGGATTTTCCAGTGCTGTTTGTTTATCAGTATTCTTTTTTATTTAATTATTACTGTCATTGCTATAATATCCTTTTAACCTAATTAGTGAATGAGGTATGTGAGCTACTCAGAGTAATTTGTTGATTGAAATAGTGCATAAATTATATAAATAAATAAATAAATTGTCAGTGTATAAATTATATAATTATCAGTATATAAATTATATAAATAAATAAATTTCCCAAACACAACTCTGATTACACTCATAATATGTCACCTGACTATGCCTCCAAAATAATGGGTGACAAAGCATTGCAGAATTTTACACCCTTGAAGCTATGGTGATGGGATAGCATCAACTCAAGGGGAAAATAACACTTTAAAACCAGTTCACCTAATAATGTAAGGCCATTTCATTAATGGCCTGGGGATAATATTAAAATGTCATAAAACCAAAAGAGCAGAATGCAATTGTCAGGGCATGATTGTATCATGGCAAACCACAAGCTATGGCAATACCTGAGTCATGATGTCGTGCTAAAAACTTCATAATAATCTTTGTCACTAAGATTTGCACACACAGCCACATCTAAGCTGCCAATCATTGCCCCACTGGAGAACAAATAAAGCACACATGAGCAGGAAATGCAGTAGCCAACTATGAGCATATACTTAGCAAAATGTAACTATCATCCACTTAACATTACTTATCTTTGGATGGAGTATATATCTGGGTGTAGGAGGTGCATGAAAAAAATCAAGTGGCTCACATAAATTCACACATGTTTTTAGGGATTAAGGGGAAAATTCAAGCCAGGGGATATCTGGAAATCTGATTTGCAGAGGTTCATGAAATGAAATAATTTAACTTCATCAAAGTAAAGAATCCACAACTGTGATAGTGTATTATATATTACATCTACATGGAAGAAAATATACGTGGATGTATTAAATATTTCAATCTGCACATTATTTTTACACTTCTTCCTATATGGATAACTGCTCTTACATCTAGGACATCTAGAACATCCAGAATAGATGATACAATAATAAACAATTAGTTACTTAAGGTTGCTTACCATGCATCTTTTTCTAGTCTGGAAATTTCTATACACCTATTAGATTTGTACTGGGTATCGATGAGCATGTGTATGATGTGCTGGTGCTTCAATATCTCGCATTATATATTCCCATACTAGTCATCCTGTACAATCTTCTGTATGCTTATTCGGAATTCACTCCCAGTTAAGTGTGCATAGAAGTACAAACCTAATTTCTGGAACGAAATCCATTTGGGCTCAAGTCTCTCTGAAAACCACACGGACTTGGTTGGATGCTCCTCTGTTCCATGCGTAGCAGACTGTGTTCGAGAATTGCTATGTTTATCATCATAATCTTCCAATGTACACATCACTGTATACAAAACATTCACAAATATGTATCTCACCACAGCTAAAAATTTGGAGGGAACTGCTTCTACTGTGATTTTCAAGCATGTAGAGATCTGATAAAATAGGCATGTCATTTTCGTATGCCAATATATAAATAGATACTTAAGGTTATGTATGTACATCTTGGTTTTATGTTTATATGTTTTCCCACATTGAAATGAGATCTGCATATGAAAACTATGTAATTATTAATTCCCTCATAATGAGGGGAACAAACTACATAAATTTCAAACCGCTATCTTATTATTACTTCATGTTTTTGAAGCCTAGCCTTAAATGTGCACTGTGTGCTTCCTATAATTACACATGCTTGTGTGTATCATGTATGTGCATTTACCACTCCATATTTGTTTCTTTATCAGTGTGTAACTGACCCACTGTGGGTTTATACCAATGTTGCATGTTTCTATTCCATATCTACATTTCTATCTGGTTATCAATCTGTGTATTTTTATCTACAGTATGTAGTAATGATATCCCAGATGTATATTGTGTATATTTGTGTGTGTGCCTGTGTACACACACACACACACAGAAACACATTTCAATGTGTATGTATCACACATTGGTGTATATACCTCTTGGTATGCCAATCAGTCAATATTTCTAAAGATAACATCTGCATATGAAACTTTGTACATTTATGTGTATATACTGTATTTCAGATATACAATTATCCTGTAAATCTGTCCCTGAGGATATATATTATATTACAGAATGCTTTATTGAATTCTATCAGATGTTGTGTCTTTGAGTTTTATAGTGGCAGCATTTGTGTTCTATTTCTATGAATTTAACTGTAACTTTAAAATTAACTTTAATATGTCCATCACATATTTCAGATGTTCATTCTGCATTTTGCGTTGGTATACCTATAAATGTGTTTGTTTATAGCTCTTAGAAGTATCACACATTTATTCACACTATCATCTTAGTATAATAGCATCTCACAACTGTGCTACCCCTACCTTGGCTTTCTGAAAATTTCTGCTAAGTCAAGGGTGACCCAGGTAAAGTTAATATCATTTTCTCTTTGTTTTCTCATTCTCTTCCTATCTACTACCACTGTTTGCCTTGAATTAGACTTTTTTTAATATGGTTCACCTTTTTTTTGGTATGCTGTGCTAACTAAATCTATTTTTAAAATTGAAGATCTTCAGTTCATAAAAGTTGCTTATTTTTTAAAGTAAGTGTTAGATAGGATTGAAGAAGAAAGAGTCCCTATTTGTGAAACAGTTCCAAATCTGGAGAATAGATATGGTGTGACACCTTTCCTTTAAAAGCCTTGCTGTCCAAGATATTCAGAGCCCATCTTGTGATTTGTTCTATGCGCATTATTGTTGGTTGATTTTGTTGTAATATTTTAGATTAAAAGACGTGTTATTCATCTTCATCACAATAATAATGAAGAAGTAGCAGCAGTTTGAACTAGAATGAAAAAATGTGAATATATATTTAATGAAAACATTGGAAAGGGGAACTAAATGCAGAGAAGTCCTAGAAAACTTGAGGCTGCAGCTTCATCTAGGCCTAATTCTTCATCACACCAAGTCCCCCCCTCCCCGCCATACAAGTATGCTTTGTTTAAAAGTCATGGCCACTGAATGTCTGTCTGATTAATGAAAACAGGTTGTGGTGAAGTATCTCTGCCAAGGTTCAGCTTGGGATCTGGAGGAATCGCAGACAGATGGGCTTTTCACAGCTAAGGCTCTGGTCACCTTTCAGTCTGATTTCTTCCAGTTGGTCACTGGTGCTATTAATGAAACTTGTGGGAGACACCAATGAAAAAGGCATTCTCATATCATGCACAAGATCCATTTGAAACTTCCTGCACTGTTTTTGTGAATGTCTGGATGATATCAGTGTTGAAAAGAAAGCAGAAGTGGCTTTAGTAATTGTCCATTCCAGGTAATGCTGGATAATTGAAGAAAGTGTACAGTGTCTCTGTGCTTGAAGACTCCCTAAATCAAATGTATATTCCAACTATACAAAATGATATTTTTGCATTGAGCTCTAAATCGATTTTTATTTAAACTGTTCTAAAATGGAAATACTGGAAAGAATTTGCAGCTCATTTCTTTCATTCTAAGCTGCACAGACAATGGACTTTAAGTCTCCCATGAACATGTTGATACTTGTCCTTTGGAATGAGAGTAGAAAAGCAGTGCCTCAGCCTCCTAGGTGAGCATTTTCAGCATCCCTAGTGAGAAGCAACAGCGAGCTAGTCGCCACGAGGAAAGTTTGCAGACAGGCGCATTGCTAAACCGGGTGCATCGGAAGAACGGACCTCCTCTCGTTCTGCCGAAGCCGCCACAGTAGAAAAGGCTCAGATGCCAAGCTCTCCGCGCCCACACAACACAACGCCGGCACGGCACCCCCTTGGATAGAGAAATGCCATCCCACCGTTTCAAGCGGCGCCGAAAAAAACCTCCTTAGCCTTGGCGGATCCGAAATATGTGTGCTCTTCCGCCCACTCCGTTGCTTGCAACGAAGCTCGTGCTGTAGCGAGCCGCCCTTTGCAAAGGAGCGTGTGAGAGAAACCAAGAGCCTTTTTTGCTGCCCGCTGTTACCAACAGCCCATCACCCAAGCCAAATACGCGAAAAAAGGCAGGACGAGAAGGTGCGCCCTTCTCCGTGCCGTTCTCGAGCAAATTGTGCTGCAAGACGGCGGAGTGGGGGGAGCGCCGACAGCCCCTCTCCAAGCACGCACCTGTCGTCCTAACTCGAGCGAGCCAGCGAGAAATCCCCACCCCTTCAGAAGCCGCTTTCCGAAGATCTGTCCACGCCCCCTCTGCCCCTGCCTCCTGGCTCCGCCCCTCGCTCACACGCGCGCGCGCTCTCCCAGCGCAGGTAAACTTTAGACTCCCACTCGCGGAAGGGGGACGTAGGCAGATGTCACCGAGATCCTGGGCTATTTATAGAAGCGCCAGGCGAACGTGGCTGGTGGTGGGGGGATTCTACCTCGCACCGGCCTCTCTCGCTGTGAAGGACCGCCATCCTCGCCTCTCCTTACAACCACAGCGGAGCCCGGAGGAGGGAAGAGAAACTGTGCCAAGGCGGCACATTCGCTGCGCTCCCTCTCTCGGCACTTCTGCCAGGGCCCACCTTGCCTGCCTGTGAAGCATTCCCGGGGAACCAGGGTCCTTTTCTAGCCTGTGAGGCGGTGAGAACGCACCAGAGCGCTTTTCGGCGGTCCCCCAACCGCCCTCGCTTCTGCGGGATCCACCTGTTTCGCAGTCTCGCAGACGGACGGCTCGAGAGCCTAAGGGGGTGTGGTGATGATGGAGGGAGCCATCCCCGCTTACCCCTTCCCCGCACCTTGCCTCCAGGATCGTTCGCGCCCCACTATGGGCCATTATCTCTTGGCAGCTCGGCAGCAGCTCTTGACCGCTTCTCGGAAGTTGGGAGTGGAAGAGGGTCGCCCTTGGCGTGAAATCTTTCGGGAAGCTATTTAGGACCACCTGGTGGGTGACCCAGAGGTTGCCTCGAAGCCCAGCCAGGGAGCCATCCTTACAGAATCCCAGGTAGAACCAATTCAGCGTCTCGCGATGCGAAGGAGGGTCATGCAGCAGCGGGCTCGCAAGAGGCTCTAACGGCAACATAACCGACAAGAGGGTTGTCGGTTGGAACGACCGGGACTAAAACCAAACGCCATGACTCCCATTTTTCACACGGTTTTAGAAGCGCATCCACACCCACTCACAAGAGAACTCGTCCGCCTTTGTCTTGCCACCATCTTACCCCCAGACTGGCATGCCCAAATTCAGTCCTGCATTTAGCGGTCTGTGTCGCGTAAGCAGACACAGTCGAGCAAGAAGATAGCCATTTTGCATCCCATGAGTAGCAGTTTGCTGAAAAATGCGTGTGGATGTGTGTGTGCGAGAGCGAGAGCGAGCCAGACACGGAGGAAGGGAGGGAAGCAGGGAAGGAAAGACTGCATGGCTCGCGCCACGAAACGAGAAGTCAACGCGGCTGAAACCCACCAGCATCAGTCAGGAGGAAAAGAATGGCAGGTGCAGGCTTTGCCGGGGGATAAAGCACTCGGGGGGGTTAGTCTCCTGACGTGCTTAGACTTCCAATAGCCCTCCACCTGCAGACAGACAGCGGCCGCCTGCCCACCGGCAGCTTCCTCTGCTTCTCTTGGGACCGGCTGGCCAGTGGTCGCTACAACTAGCTCCCGCGAAAGCAGCCTCGCTGCATCTGGCTTGCCCGAAGCTCCAGGGCCTGCTGTACTTGGACTAGAAGACAACCTCCTCACAGAGCACCACCATGTTGCATATTCCCAAGCGGCCAGGCTGCAAACCCGAGCTAGAGAAGAGGTTGGCCAAGACCTTTGGATAGAGAGGGTAGAGGAGCTCCATCTGCCCTCCCCTGGACCGTTGCCTCCTGCCCCACCTCCGCCTCCTTTTGGAATCACGAAAGCACTGTCGTATCAGGTGGGGGAGGGAGGGAATAATCTCGTGTCTCTTTTCCCCCCTGCTCTTCTGACGAGCCAAGGAAGAGAGGAATCAACATGTCTGAATGACTCCTTAAAACCGAATCTCATTTCCAAACAGTGTCGCTGGCTCTTTTGCGAGAAGCTGAGCGGGTGGTTTGTGCCATTAGTACAAATTGGTTGCTTAAAACACGAGTGGCTTTTCTATAGTTGGGGGGGGGGGAACGTTCACCAACCTCCACCCCACCCCGAGCAGAATCTCCTACCTGGATTTGTAGAAGCAGAACCTCTAGGCGGACAGATTAGGGGAGTGAGCATGTTGGGAATATCCAGTCTCCTCTTCTTGCTTGCATATCCACATAAAGAAGAATGAGGTTTGGGGAGCAAATGGGGAGGGGGCGATGCCAGATGAACATAGAAACCGCTTTCTTGCAAGACGGTTCGGCGCTGGCAATCTTGCGTCTGGAAGTGGTGCAAAGGCAAAGCAAGAGAGATCGCCTTCGAAGATGAATCTGATCCAGTGGCGAGGAAAGTCGAAATATGCAGGATCCAGAGAGATCATTCCATTTTCTCTTTTTAAAAAAGGAAGGAAGGAAGGAATGCGAGGACGCCACAGTGGCGATTCTTCTATTGGTGCCAAAGACAGAAGAAATATATTCCTGGAAGCTTAGCAGAAGAGGCTGGATTGGGGTGCCGCGAGAGTCGATTTTGGTCCTCCGCGAAGCATGATGATTCCCCAAGCGCCCCCTCCTGAAGGGAAAAGAGGGGAGAGGGTCGGTCTGAGAGGTGGACGAGAGAGACCGAACCGTTCCTCTGTAGAGACGCTAGCACGTTTCGAAGAATGGGAAGGAAAACGCATTTCCCCACATCAGCCCCCAAGTAGAGGAATGGCAAACAGCTGGTCCTGGGCTATAAATATGTCAGAGATGCTCCGGCTGTGCCATGGCTGGGACGGGCACGAAGGCGAACTGGAGAAACGGGCGAGCTAGAAACCACCGAAGGAAGGAACTCCGTAACACACACACACACACACACATGCGCGCGCGCACAAGCACACACACACACACACACACACACGTACACACGAGCGCGTGCGCACCAAATTCAGCCCACCACTCGCGGGGAGCCGTTCAGGGGCGAGCGACTGCCGTTCCTAGCCCCATCTGCATTGCTGCTGACATGTCGGCGGTCTCCTCTCCCCACCCACCCCCTTCTCCCCCTCCTCGTCCCACCGCCAGCTCCAGGGGAATGAATGAAACGGGCGGGGGGGCTCGACTCTCGACTGAGCCTCCTCGAGACCGCATTCGCTTTTCTGGAGAGGTGTGTGGACCGGGAGAGGGAGGGAGGGAGGGAGGGAGGGAGGGAGGGAGAGACGCACACGCGCGCCCCGGCTCGTCACCCGCGGCGGCCGCCAACCGACTCCAGTTGGCGAGGAACTGTTGCCACCACCTGCAACGGCCCTCCGAGAGAACGACCAGAGCCCTGTGGCTGCATCCTTTCTCCTCGGTTACCTGTTAGCCGGCGGCTGTTCCTTGTGGGGGACGCCGACCAGGCACGGGGCGGATTTGTAAGAGGGAGGGAGGGACGAACGACCCTCCTAGCGAAGAGGAGACCCCATCTTGCAGAGACAAGACCCTCTTCTAACGGCGGGCGATGCGGGTGGTGGCTGCCTCAGGGTTGGGGCGGGGGGGTTGTCCCCCGGGCATATTTACAATTCACCTCAGGTGCTCTGAGTTCGTCGGGCTGAGGCTCAGCCCCATCTTGGGCGAAAAAGGCTGCCTCGGGGCAAGGGCAGTATAGCCTCCGCTGCAATATATTTAAAATACACGCCCACACCACAAAAACGAACACCGCCGTTTTCCCCGGAAAGCAAAGGAAGGTGAAAACCGGAGCGGGAAAAAGAGAGGACGGGAATAATGGCGCTGTACCAAAAACTGGTGGCGAGGGAGTAAGGAGGACTCCCTACGAGTCAATAGTAGAGACAGGCCCGGAAGGGCGGGAGACTCACAAAAGCGACCTGTCACCCAAGGGTGCGAGTGGGTGGAAGTGGTGTGGGCTGGAGTTAGCCAGCTCTCCCAATCGCCCGCCTACGAAGCCAGAGGCATTCACACACATCTACCCAATCAACCGGAGTGTCTATCCGGGGGGGGGGGGGGGTGTTCACAAGTGAGCGGAGGAGGAATTTCTCCTCTGCCTGGATTCTTCTCCCCCTCCCCCGCGTTATTACTGAGCTACTGGCTGAGGCAGCAACCAACGTCATGTAGCCGAAGGGCAGAAACACAGGCTTGGCCCGGCCTCTTAGCGCCTCCTACTGGCGACCGTGAAGAAAAGCACACGACGGGGCAAGCGAAAGAGGGAAAGGGGGTCCCTCCCGCGGGGCACAGTCGAAGCTGGGGTTCCGCTCCCTATTCCTGCCTTCAAGAAGCCGAACAGATGTCCCGCCCTGCCCTGCCCGGCCCGCATGGACAATGCAAGATCTTCCTCCCGCGTTCTTTCCCAGGCAAAGCAACTATTCTTGAAGCTCGCTGCCTGGCACGGGACTCAAGCGGTGGACTGGATCGTGACAGGCAGAGGGGAGACAGTGGCAGCTAAGATCCAGTCTGGGGAGGGGAGAAGATTTGCGTGGCTACCATAATTAGGCCGGACACTTTAACTGCCGTCTTGCAAGCCGCGCTGCAATGGGAAATCAGACCTCGGGAACGGTGAGAACATTGGCCCGACCCATCACCACCCAAATAAGAAATTCAGATCTTTTGTGTGAACAACAGTGGATTTGGACTGTGGTAAGAGCGTTTTTGCACTAGGGATGCTCAGGGCTCTTTCTCAGGATTGAGTTAAAAGCGCTATCTCTCTGCAGAACACCGTGCTGTCTGTACTAATTGTGGACCAAGTTTAAGTAAAGGGATTGGTGGATTCCTTAAATTTGTTTCTTCTCCCACCAAGTGCATCCAACCACCGCCAATTGCTTTCCTTAATGTGGAGTTGGGCAGATAGAGCCAGGTTGTCTGTAGGTTGAGTCATGGCAACTGGATTTCTTTCTTTTGGTTGAAAAATTTCACTGCTTATCCAAGTAGCTTCTTCAGTCTGGGCAAAAGTTGGTGAGGGGACCCCATATATGTCTTCTAAGCCAGGTTAGGTGGATGCCTAGAATGGTGGATCTAACCGCCTATCAAGTTGCCTAACAAGAGGCAGGTGCTAAGAGGGGATATGGGGCAAAGTGGGAGGGAGCTCTCCCAATGCTCCTCACAGCCTCTCCTCTGCATGTGTTGCCTGTCAGTCAGACTGTTTTTGGACGTGGGTATAGCATCCTTCTGAAATACAGCTCTAAACACGGGTTCAAAAATGGCTGGCTGACACGTAACAGGCAGAAGGGGGCAAAGGGTGAAACAGGAAGGAGAGGTCAATAACAAACAAGCTCCATCCCCAACTAATGCTGCAGGGGAATGGCACTGCTGCCAGTGAGTGACCAAGAAGTCCTGTTCCAACCCCATGGCCAGAAGTGACTGGTGGAAGGCTACGGAGAACAAGTCACGTGAGAGCGTACTTCTGGAATCCTGCAGTTGTAATTGGCCCAAGTGAAATGACAACAGTCATCACCGAGGCACCTAGTGCCGCCAAAGCCAGAGGAGTAGACAAAGTGGCTACGCTAGGAGTGACATAACTAACTATGGTTATTGCATAGAGTCACAGAAACTGCAGCTGCCTGTGACTGGTCTTGTGTGAATCTCCAAATGGAATAAAATAAAAAATAAAAATAGTGCAAACTCTAAAAAAATACAGCCCCACAAAATCCTTTATCAGCAGAACCAGAGGAAAACTTGTAATGCTCCCAATGGCAACAAAACTAGCAGTGCAGAACCTGGAAGTGTTTGGCTGTCTCTTCTAATTTAAACTGACCTTCTGTGTATCACAGCTCTAGTGAGCTTTCAAAAGAGTGCTAAACCCTATAAGGAGCTTGCATAAGAACTGATAAAACAGGCAGTACACAGGCAGATACATCTGTGAAAGCCATGTGTTCGCTTCTCCTCTGGCACAAGCCAAAATTGCCATGGAGAGCTGTGCCCAGTGATTAGAGGGGAATGTTGTGTCCACAGGAGCTGAGCAGATCTGAACCCGACTGTGTCTGTAATCATCGGTCAGTGAAGCATGCTAAATAATATAATCAGCAATTTTTTTGTTAGGAAAAGTGAAAAAATACAGCTAAGGACCACTTTGATTTGCGGCAAGCACATGCTGGATAAGCTAAGGCAGCATCGTGAGGAAATGGCTGAAAAAAAGAGGTGGCAAGGGTATGTGTATCCTGTGGTTAGGAACTGTTTCTAAAGAATGGGCTGCTTGGAACAATGTTCTGCTGTCCTGATTCTGATTACTGTTCTGGCTAGCTAACAAAATATATGTTAACGTGGGAGATAGATAGATGATAGATAGATAGATAGATAGATAGATAGATAGATAGATATAGACAGACAGACAGACAGACAGACAGACAGACAGACAGACAGACAGACAGACAGATTTATATGGCCTCCCATCTCACCAGTGCAAATCTGGAGGGTTAACAGGAATTAAAATACAATATAAATACAATGTATATGAAAAATAAAAATAAAAAACACAGTTCCCAACTAACACAAAGTACCTCCCGAATACTCCATTCACCAATAGCATGGTCTCAATTACACTCCCGGCCCCCATGCCTGTGGAAACAGCCAGGTCTTCAAGGCTTTCTGAAAGGTGAGCAGAGTCAGGGCCAGCCAAACCTCAGGCTGTATGGTGTTCCAGAGGGAAGGTGCAGCTACAGAAAAGACACACTTCCTGGTTCCCGCTAGATGACAATCCCTAATAGATGGGACCTGCCTGGCTTAATGGGGCAGGTAGAAATGATGAGAGTAAGGTGGTCCCTCAAATACCCTGGCCCCATGCCATGTAAGGCTTTATACCAATACCTTGAATCGCACCAGGAAGCATATTGGAAGCCAGTGCAGCCCATGGAGCAAAGGTGTAACATGGGCAAAGCAAGACATACCCATAATTGCCCATGCCACCACATTTTGGATCAATTGACGTTCCAGTTGTTCTTCAAGGGCAGCCCCATGTAGAGCACATTACAATAATTACAACGAGAGACCAAGCGTAGTGCCTCCTGAACAAGGAAAAGGTGCAATTGGGGCACAACACAAAGCTGTGCAAAGGCCTCCTGGCCACAGCTGCCACCTGCTCTTCAAACAGGAGCAATGAGCCCAGGAGGACCCTCAAATTGCATACCGGTTCCGTCTGGGGTAGTGCAACCCATCCAGGAATAAGGATGGAAAATCACCAGACCCAGGAGGCCCTAAGACTCAAAGCTACTTTGTCCTGCTAGGGTTGAGCTGAAGCCTGTTCATCCCCATCCAGACTCCCACAGCCTCCAAGCACTGAGTCAAAGCCTTCACAGAATCACTTGGCTGGCCAGGGACAGAGATGTACAATTGAGTATCATCAGCCTATTTATGATACCTCACCCCATGCTGTCAAATGACCTCACCCAGCAGCTTCATGTTAAGGCACCCCACATAAGAGGGGCTGTTGGGCAGATCTCTCTCTACTCATCAACACTGACTGGAACTGACCCCAGAGGAAGAAGGAGAACCAGAGGAAGAAGGAGAACCAGAGGAAGAAGGAGAACCAGCATAACACTGTGTCGCCAACTCCTAACCCCTGGAACAAGTCCAGAAGGATACCATGGTCAATGGTATCAAAAGCCACTGAGAGATCAAGGAGAGCAAGAATGGACGCACTATTCCCATCCTGCTCCACAAGTGCGACCATACCCCGGCCTGAAACCTGACTGGAAGGGGTCCAAATATAAAATGTTGAAGATACTGATTGCCTAATTAATAGCCAAATAGCATGTATTGCGCTTCCTGTTTTCTGAAATAAAAGTACCTCACTTCAGGTTCTACCAATGAAAAAGAGGGATTTACACACTATGGCTCTGTGGCAGCTGAAGTAAAATCAATTGTTATTTTCCAGTCTGTTTAAGAATGTTTAAATCTTGGCTAAGAGTCAAGATAAGGCCAGCATTATATGACTGCCAGCATGGTGCTGATGTAGGTAGGGAAAGGGTATAGCAATTTTTTTAATGTCTCTTCATGACTAAGATCAGCTGATAATTCATATACCAGAAACAATTTCGACTTCTTAGAAGCCTATGCTTGCATACTTAGAATCACTAACTGGGTTGGAATTCCACTTTCATACATAATATCCATTCAAAATGCAGAAAGTTCATGTGCTAATTATTAATGGTAATAACTTTCACCATTCTAACTGGTTAATAGTAACTGATAGTAGGCACATAGAAGTTTTTTATATAGGAAAGTCTACATATGGAGTCTAATATAATGCACTTTTAACCTCTGTGTGTATAAAACTCAACCTAGTTCCAGATTCAACCTAAGGTTCCACTTCCATGGAATAATATATATGACCAGAAATCCATGTATACATCCATATGCACATACTGGGCACCAATGTAATCCATTGTGCCAATTTTATGGTGTGTATATAGTATAATACACACCATAAAATTGGCACAATGGATTACATTAGGGGGCGTGGTGGCTCAGCGGGTAAGACGCCAGGCTTATCAATCGGAAGATTGCAAGTTCGGAGGTTCGAATCCCTAGCCCTGCGTGTTGGAGTGAGCTCCCGCACTAGCCCCAGCTCTTGCCAACCTAGCAATTCGAAAGCATGCAAATGCAAGTAGATGAATAGGTACCACTTCGGTGGGTAGGTAACAGCGTTCCGCGCGCGTCACGCCGGCCACATGACCGTGGAAGCGTCTTCTGACAACGCTGGCTCTTCGGCTAACAAACGGAGATGAGCACCGGCCCCTAGAGTCGGACACGACTGCACAAATGTGCGGGGGGAACCTTTACCTTTTTATATAGTATAATGGGTTAAATCTACTCTGAGTTTAATGTGGCCCCTGATAACTTCATGGACATATCTTGTAGTTTTCTTGGCAACCATAAAGAAGTTATTTGCTATTGCCTTCTTCAAGGATATTAACTATAACATAACAAATCTTTATTACAGTCATGATATTAACTATATTATGTTAGAGTTCTTGTGTTGCCCTGGCGAATTATTCCTGTACAAAGCACAGCCTTCTCATGGTGACGTGAAGTGCAGGTGCAAGATAGCAACGGTCACGTGTGTATTGTTGTGACTAGATTGCATGGGAACAAGGTCTCCTGAATCCTTCCGTGGGAAGCCTTGCCCAGGCCCCCCTGAGCAAGGAGGAGGGGGAACTCATGCTGTGTGCTTTGAGGCCTAGTGTGTGTAACAGCTAACATCCAGCCAATCAGAATGCTAGAAGAACTGAATATACAACCATGCAAAATGGTGTTTTATGTCTTCTTGATTTCTAGTGTCTCTTAGCCATGTAGTTCTTCACGTGTTCACTTCCCGTGGACTGGGCAGAGTGAGCTATGCCTGGCTTTGGGTATAGGCCATGGCAGGAACTCTGGCCCTGGGATCAATACACGGAACTCTGCTTATAAGACTTTGTTTTGTTTTTCCTTTTACAATGATGTATCCTGTATATTCATCTTTTTCATTTTTGCGATAATGTGATTGTATCTGCATTATTGCCTTATGCTAACCAGTAAACACTGTTGGCCCTAACAAGCTGCATTCTTGTCTGTTTATTCTCAAGCCTCGGTTTTTCCCCTTTAAGCCAGCATATACCCCATCATATTATTGGTACAAGGAGGTGAAATCAAAGATGTTAAGGATGAAAAGAGATTGCCAAAGCCCAAGAAACAGAAGAATCAAACTGGATGTCAGAACAGACAGTAGAAATTGCCAAGAAGACAAGAGAAGCCAAAGCCAAGAAAGACAAAGATCTCAGGAAGGAACTTAATAACAAATTTCAGAGAGTTGTTAGAAGAGAGAAGACATTATGACATCTTCAAATATAGAAATAAGCATGGAAAAACAAGGAAAGTTTTCCAAAAGATCTCCAAACTCAGAAAGAGGTTTCAACCTTGAATTGGTATGCTAAAGGATGCCAAGGCACACATAGTAACGGATTCAAAGAAGATCAGACAGAGATAGAAGGAATATACTGAAATTCTATACAGCTGGAATATCAACAGCTAAGATACCTTCGAAGATACTCCCTAGTTCAAGATATGTAGTATTAGAAGATGAAGTTAGATCAGCACTCTGCCCATTACTTAGTTGGAAGGCTACAGGAATTGTCAAAAATACAAAAATATGGCAAGCAGCAGAAGAATCAGTAAAGGTTCTAACCAAACTATGCCAGCAAATCTGGAGAACACCACAGTGGCCAACAGATTAGAAGAGGTCAGTCTACATACCAATACAAAGAAAGGAGACTTAACAGAGTGTGCAAATTACTTTACAATATCTTTAATTTCACATGCTAGCAAAATAATGCTTAGATTAGAGCCCTACATGAAAAGGGAAATGACAGATGTTCAAGCTTGTTTTAGAAAAAGCTGAGGAACCACAAACATTATTGCTGATGTGCAATGGATAATTAAGAAAATGGATGGATGGATGGATGGATGGATGGATGGATGGATGAATGTCAGGTGTCTATACTTACAAATATCAGTATAGTGCAAACCATGGTATTCCCTATGACACTCTATGGAAGTAAAAGTTGGACTTAGAAGAAGCATACTAAAAACAAGCATTGACTTAAGGTATTGAGTGAGAATGTTCTTCAGAAAATGAATAAGATTATGTGGGGTAGTTCTTCATCTTTTAAATAAAGTGTTAACCAAACTTTATATGCTGCTTTCAAATTTTATTGTGTTCATGGGTTATTTATACTTTATAAAGCATCCATGCTTTCCATTTGGCCATCACACACATGCATATATACACCCAGGCTATAACAAAGCATGAAAAGAGAAAGTCATGCCTCTTATATGTTGGTGACATGCAGCAGGGAACCATATTTTTTATATATAAAAATAAAATAAAATAAGATTTACTGAAATATTTGTATTGTATTTGTATTGGTGGTTGTTTTGTTGTTGTTTTTATCTCAGCTGCTGATTGTCTATTCATTTTGTTTTTTGTTGTTTTTATTATTGGTAGCCATCCAGAGTCACTTGTTTGAGATGGGTGGCCATATGAATTGAATGAATGAATGAATGAATGAATGAATGAATGAATGAATGAATGACATAGCAAACATCCACAGTATTCACAGGCAGGTAAGGAGACAAATGATGCCACGTGCATCATTATATCATTGCATAAATGATGTCTTTATATAAATTATGTAGTCACATCATGAGCAAATTACATAATTCATGTCATTTGTGAGTTCTAGTCCCACCTTAGGCATGAAAGCCGGCTGGGTGACCTTGGGCCAGTCACTCTCTCTCAGCCCAACTCACCTCACAGGGTTGTTGTTGTGGGGAAAATAGGAGGAGGAAGGACTATTAGGTATGTTCGCCGCCTTGAGTTATTTATAAAAATAATAAAGGTGGGATAAAAAATATTTTTAAAAATTACGTCATGCATATGATATCATAGTGGCTTGTACTGGATACGTATGATATATGTCCCATTATAGTTTAATTACAGGCTTGTAGCATTATTTTGTCTGGGAAAAACCCAAGTGATCCCACTTGTCCAATTTGATATTCTTTATAGATGAGAATTCCTTAAGCTGTTGCAAAAGTGTACTTTAAATGGAAATACAGTAACTTGAAAGGAAATATAGAGATCACTTGGCCTGTTCTTTTCCTCTCAAGGAAAGGGAAACATTTCACTTGAACAATTTCCAAATGCTGTTTTAAAACTGCATTCTTCCTCCATGATAGGATTTATACTTCAAACACAGAAGCCACATATATTTTAAAATACCATTTATTTTACACAGTTATCTGCAACCACAGGATTACTTATTATTTATTTCTTTAAAATGTTTATATACCTTTCATCCAAAAAAGTTCCCATAGTGGATTACACAAGTATATGCAAATGTATTCTCATTAAGATTTTATCATCTAGACAGCGGCAGACCCTCGAGCATCCCTTGAACAAAGGAGAGTCCCCTCACTGTGTATCTGACTGCCCATGCAGATACAGTTTATCTTGGAGAGCAGGAGATAGGACCCAGGGGGGGAAACGACCAGAAATGCTTACAGAAACATTAGTAGATGGACCACAACCCCAGTCTACTGTGTTCAGGCATTCTTCTATAAGTAGGCAGGAGAGTTTTGGGAGTTAGGTCTCTGAATCTGTACAGTGCCACCTGTAAGATTTTAAAAAATGATACTTGGATCTCTACTACAGAATATATACTACGTTTCCTCAAAAGGAAGAAAATCCCAAAGTTAAGATACCCCCTCACCCCATGATTAGACAGAAGAGAAGAAAAACCCCTCATCTATCTCTATTACCATATTCTCAATTAAAGTAAGATCCCCACCTCATTTTAAAAGTAATTGATTTGGGGAGAAAAAACTATTCTTCCTTTCAGGGAAATATAATACATAGGACCTCACTACTGGCCTCAATTGCAGGCATTTCTCTACTATAATTATAGCAGCTATTAGTAAGACATATATCCCTGCAGTTCCATGGCACTGTAGACTTACAGCTTTGAGAATTATTTTAAAACAAAGCTCTCTTGCACTCTGTGCAGTGACACGTCTTAATTTATACCTACAATCACTGCAATGGCATATTTATTAGGCAACATAGCCTGTAATTATTGACTGTCACTACCATTCCACACCTGGAGCTCCTATCTTCCATGTGACAGATTGAACCACAGCTATTCTTTTGGCTTCTCAAACAGGGTAACACAATCTGGGCTTTATCAGCAATTCTGCTTATATCTTTGTTGCATGACACATATGCTGTGTATTTTTAAAAGCACAAAGTGGACAGTTTGTTCTGTTGGATCCCATTGAATGCCATTGGATCCTAAATGTCCAAGTGGATTATCTGTATGATTTCTTTACCTAAGAAGGCAGGAAAATAACACCATTTAAAAGTTCATATATTTGTATGAGAGGTATAGAGCAATTGTTGAAAATAAATTGCACAAAAAGAGTTTGTCATCTTTCTTAAAAGCAGAAAATATTATAACAGTAAGCAAGTTCTGCACTTATCTCAGAAGGATCAAATGCAAATGCTTATAGAAATGGTGTGGGCTACAGAAGTTGGAAGGAAGGAGTATAAGATACAAGCTGCTCCTTTGCCCTAATTAGGAAAGTAGACTACTGGGTTAGCATTACTGGCATGAGTACGGCTGGCACACTTCACCATGGGAAAATTTAGGATGAAAAGGAAAATGATATTAAAAGCATATACAGTATACCACATAAATGACTAGGAAAGACAATTAAGCTGTAAGAAAGAAAGGAGAAGAGTTCATAGTGAAACTTAAAAGAAATGTTGTTGTTTTTTATCCGTTCAATCATGTTTGATTCTTGGAGACTGCCTGGACAAGTCCCTGCAGTTTTCTTGGCAAGGTTTTTTCAGAAGTGGTTTGCCATTGCCTCCTTCCTAGGGCTGAGAGAGAATGACTGGCCCAAGGTCACCCAGCTGGCTTTGTGCCTAAGGTGGGATTAGAACTTATAGTCTCCTGGTTTCTAGCCTGATGCCTTAACCACTACACCAAACTGGCCCTCCAAAAGAAATGTTATGCAATCTATAATTATACATGATATTAATAGAAATAAATGAATGATTAGCTTAGTAAAACATTCTTAAAAGGTTTCAGAGGGTGCAAATAAGATTCACTTATGTTAGCAGACTTAGCAGGATAAGGACTGTTATAAAATATTGTGTCTACTTTAAGCTTAAGTGTCTTAATGACTGGCAGCATTTTTCTATGTCTAAGTGGGGATCAGTTACACTTGTGGAATTAGACAGACCCTTTAGCCATAATTTATTCTCTTTTGTAGGAGTGGCACAAGGAGAGTTTAAATCACCCACACTACTTTCCAAACACTCATAAGGACCAAATCAGACATTACATTAAGCATATCATGTCTGGTTGCCTGCCTGTCTTATGTTTACTCAAAAGTACTCATTTTCAGGGAGGGGATGGGAATGTACAAGTTATGGAAATGATCCTGTAAAGGAGGGGAAGGAGAAATTTCTAATATGCTTCTTTAAATCACATTTGCAGGAAACAGGATTCAGAATTCCAACTTTTTGAGAACTTTTCCTCAAGAATGTGTTATTAGAGAGGCTGAAATACTTAGAGAAAGAATGGAAATATGGAGATAGATTGGAGAATGAAAAATTATTGGGTTTTAGGTGGACAATATTCAGTGGAATTATAAAAATAAAAGATGTATCAGAAGACAATTGTCCTAATGAAAACTAGGTAGGCTGCGGAGAGAATTGAAAATTCTGAACAGAGCAGCCAAGCCTTCACCAACCTTGTGCCCTCCAAACGTTTTGTGCTACATTCCAATTAGAAACAGGTAATTGTAGTTCATGAAATTCCTCTCGCAACCAACAGATCAACATTTGGTTGATCCAAAAATAGCAAACCCTGCACATTCAGGAAAAACGCTAGGAAGAGGAAAAATTGTAGTTCACTACATAAGGAACATATCAGACAGGAAAACTTGACCAGAGAAATGTATGTCTGAACTTAAATGTGCTATATAACTTAACCCTACCTCTATATTCAATGTATATTATATGTAAAGCTTTTCAGGCAACTATTACATTCCTCCCATTAGTTTAGTGCCTCCTATATCTGTTTAAATGGCATGTTGTTTTCTCTATGGATATATAAAAGGAACAAAATGTAAATTTTCCAGTTTCTGTATTGAAAAAATAGGGAGCTATGTAGATAGAATTGGAAATCCAAGAATTGTAGTCAGGTATTTGACAGTTGTACTGCTGAAAACATTTGAAGAAATAAACATTCTTCTATTAAGCCATATTACTAAAATATTACATTCATATATTTGTGACACTCTAAACAGAATGCTTTAACTAATAGCCAGAATGTATTTCAGTCAATAGAAGAAATCTGTAGATTCCAAATTATTCCAATGAATTATATTCATCTTTTTCTTTCATCATGAAACATTTCCTCTCGGACTTAATCACAGATGTAATGAATTGTGTTGTCATAAAGAGACACCACATCATCTTTTTCTCTGTACCTCAAATCACTTAGTCCCACACTATATACCTATTAATCTAAGTAGGATAATAATACAACTTTAATAATCTGAAATGCAGTATTACACTAATCAAGAAAGCAAAACTGCCAAACTGAGGAGGAAGTTTAAAAGCCTCATATGAATAAAGGTTTCATGCGTTTCAGGGGATATGTGATCATATTTTGTAGTAATCATATTGTTACAGTATCTATTAAGCATCAAATTCCATATGGGAATACTTTTATTAGGATAATTCAAAAGTCACAAAAATCTCCAGATCTCTTCATCAGGAAACATGTTACAAAAAGCAGTAGGAGAAGAAGACTAAGGTTGTTGAAAGGGTGGAGTCTGGAGAAGGAATATAGGAAAAGACCAAAGACGAGGTTCTGTCTGATGCTGTAATGATTTCGGGTAGCACTCAGGATTGTCCCTAGGATTGCAGGGATGAGCAAAGAAGCAACGCTAGAACTCCCCTATCTTTGAAAATATAAAATCCAGATGTTAAACCATGTTCATATTCAGGCAAAGCACCCAGGTTTCTTTTAAGTAAAAGAAGTGAAGAGAAGAACTACCTTTTTTAATTCAAAGAGTTGGAGAAAAAATAGCTGTATTACACAAACTAAAATCTAAATATGAATATAGCATGAAAATCATTAGTGCTCATCTCGGTTATTAAAGTCGGACTCACACTGAATACATTCCTGTAGTTATGCAACCAATTACAACAAAGCACAGAATATCTCGATTCAATAGAGCTAGAGAGGCATTCTATCCTTTGACAGCATATTCATCTATTTTATGCTACCGATGCCGTCCTCTACCAAATATTCCGAATTACCAGTTGCACCATCCAGACTTTGCCAAACCATAGTAACCATGAGGCTCTCAAGACAATTTATTTAAAATGAAGCACTTACAATAATATTAAGACACCTTCTACCCTCTTCAGCACATTCAGCATGTGGCAGTTCTGCAGGTTCAGGCTTTTATACCAGAGGTATTAGCAACACTGAAAACAAAGCCAGACTACTGTATCTGCAATGACTACCATAGGATGTGATGATCACTCTCACTCTTATTTTATTCATTTATTTATATGATTGATATGGCTGCCCATCTCAAATAGGTGACTCTGGGTGGGGTGCAAGGATTAAAAACACAAAAACCACAGCATACAACCCCTGGCACCTAAGGATAAACAGTAACCCCATTCACAAAAGAAATAAAACCACAACCAAAGAGTTTGCCTAATCTCCTGGACCAAATGCCTGGGGAAACAGCCAGGTCTTCTGTGCCTTGCAAAAGACAAACAGGGTTGGGCCATTTGAATCTCCGGGGGGGGGGGGATGCTGTTCCTCAGGGCAGGCAATACCACTGAGAAGGCACAACTCCGGGGTCCAACAAGATGACACCTCTAAATGCAGCTCATATTTTTAAACTGTAAAACAGTATTAAAGATAAAGATGAAAGATGAAGAGAGCCAATTATTAGATGAGAAGTTAACTTAACAGTTTTTGTGTTCTCAAGAATAGCTATATGGATTATGACTTTATAAAACTTGCTTGCAATGTTGCAGTCTTGTTGTTTCTACTGAAAGAAACCTAGATACTTTTACAGTTTTGTTTTGTTTCTAAAGCAATGGGAAATAATAACACAGAATTTTGTTTCCTTTTTTATATTGTGTACTCAAGTCATCAGGTCAGTTAATCAACAATTAACAGTATCCTTTGCAGGGTGAAAAATATTTTCCAGTATCTTAATGCATATACCTTCTAGTAATTAAGTATTTTTGAATAGCTTATTATATACTTATTTATTCAATCAATCATATTTTCCTAAGGTGCTATACAAATCCCTCCTGAGTTGAATACTTATCCATTCAAATGTCTGTTTCCAGTAAACACATACTGCAACATATTTTGTTTCTAGCATCTGGTGATAGGTTGGCTACAGAAGGTTCCGCTTTGCTGCGTTTGGGAACAGCGTAGAATTTCCAAGGAGATAATTTCAAAAGCCTACTGAGTACTGCAAGAAAAGCTGTAATGTCAAAGGATACAGCCCCAGTCACTCACCCAAGCCCTACACATCTGTGATCCAATGTTGCTCGGCACAGCAGCAAAGGCCACAGAAAAAGGCAGTAGAACCCTGGCTTCAGCAGATGTGGTTAATCTCCTACTAATGTTTGTATTTCTATGTGGTTTGTTCTAACTCAAGTAAACAGATTCACTAATCACTATTTCCATAACACCTGTATTTATTGATGTCTCGTACAAGACATATTACATAAACATTTCAGAGTATGAAAGGAAGATGAATGGGAACATTTACAGGAAGCAGAAGAAGCAAGAGTGACATCATAAAGTTGAAAAACCGAGCTGATAGGAAGTTTTCAGGTTACCAAAGAAGGAGAAAACAGGAATACTGAGATCTCTAGAAAAATGTTTGCTACTTGTAAGTTATTTGCTGAAACTTACAGAAGTATTATGATATAAGCAGCAGCTAGAGATATTCCAGGGAGAGATATGTTGACTGATATCAGGAAAGACTTTAGAGGTTGCAAGTATATCACTGAAATTCTGACCCCTGAAGAAATCTAACATAGTCTGAGGGGAGAATTCCTCTGCTGTATCAGTGATTGTATGTGTCAGCACAGAAAATTACTAATTCCTTTCCTTTCTTTCTTTCTTTCTTTCTTTCTTTCTTTCTTTCTTTCTTTCTTTCTTTATTTATTTATTTATTTATTTATTTATTTATTTATTTATTTTTAAATTTGTGTCACCGCCCATCTCCTCCATACCAGGGAACTATGAATTGTACTAAACCGGCATTTGTCTTACACTTGAGTAGTCCAACATCTCTTTGCAATGATCATGCACTACAGGATTGATCATTGTGCTTGCATGATGGAAGGTAAAGTCAGTTAAACAGAAGAATACTTTAATGTTGCATGTAACATACCAAAAACAGTTTACTAAACAGCATTTTCAGGGAGTTGCAGTGGAATACAGTCATACTTGCACATATAGGAGCCATTAAGGGAATCACCTCATTGACGTGGAAGGGGCGTGGTGGCTCACTGGGTAAGATGCCAGGCTTGTCGATCGGAAGATTGCAAGTTCAGAGGTTCGAATCCCTAGTCCCGCATGATGGAGTGAGCTCCCGCACTCGCCCCAGCTCTTGCCAACCTAGCAATTCGAAAGCATGCAAATGCAAGTAGATGAATAGGTACCACTCCAGTGGGAAGGTAACAGTGTTCCGTGTGCATCATGCCAGCCACATGACCGTGGAAGCGTCTTTGGACAATGCTGGCTCTTCGGCTAACAAACGGAGATGAGCACCGGCCCCTAGAGTTGGACACGACTGCACAAATGTGCGGGGGGAACCTTTACCTTTTACCTCATTGATATACCATTTGTCAATAGTAAATTTCCAGTCCTGGCTATTAGCTTTCAAGATGGGTCGGACAGGGCTACTAAATGGAGCTATTAATTCATTTATTTAATTTTTTTATTCATTGCTCCTCCAAATCTTGAATTATTTTGCTTGTTGTTTTATTAGATGTTGTCTTCCCTTTTTTTCCAGGAGCTCAAGGCCATGTACGTGATTCTTCTTCCTCCCATTTTTCCTCTGTGGGATAGATTGGGCTGAGAGAGTGACTGCCCCAGAGTCAACTTCTGAACTTTCGTGGCTGAGGGTGGACTTAAACCTGGATTTTCCCACTCCTAGTCCAGTACCTTAACCAGTACTCAACACTGTCCTATTTCTTTCTCAGTTTCCTTAGGATTGGAATAAATTTTGGGGGTGACACCATCCTACCTACAATTTTTACATGGGCAACTTTATGCGTCCTTCATCCTGTAGGATATGCTTGCTACACTTCTGGCACTCTTAGAGCCAATATTGCTTTTGGTCCTCAGTGATCACAGGCAGGATATCATGAATCCCCTTATCTAGGCAATGCTTCCTGAATTGGCCACAGCATCCTTTCAAAGGGATTAATCATTGTGTGCTCTCAACCATGGCAGGTTGAGCCTCTTTTTTCTTTTCAAACTTTTGTAGTTTTTTTTCTTTTCAAGGACATTTCCTTCCGAGTGCTGTGAATTGATAATTCGGTGTTCAATAAAGCCTTCAGTTAAATTGCCCCTAGCTTCAACACATTCACAGTCAAACCAAAGCTTTGAAAAATCCCAGTCAGCTCTTCTTCATATCCACTTTGGTGGAACTGGTTAAAATACAGAGTTTGAATTTGGTAGCCATTTGGGACAACCTGCACCCAACTGATTGATGGCTGGGTCTTTAGAGTGCTAGTGTAAGAGCAAGAGTAAATGATTGCCTGGAGATATGCTATTAAAGCAAGTCAACAGTATTAAAAATTTGATCAATGTCTAGCATTAAAGTCCCTGGTCATTAGGATATTCATCTGTTGGTACTTTAAGACCCTTTTGCAAGGTCTTAAAGACATGGTTTTCTCACCAAGCTTGGGGATCCAGATGTGTGACAGAGCCCATGCAATGGTTATGCTGATTTATCTGTTGCTTGTTTGTTTTTTTTTACATCAGTGTACATTGCTTTTATTGTTATATGGTGTTATATGGTGTTTTTAACGACTGTTAGCTGCCCACAGTCATGCATTTGAGATGGGTGGCCATATAAATATCACCCAGATACTGGGCTAGGATAGAAGCGAGCCCAGCAAATGTAAATGTAGAGTCAGTGGAAAATTGTGGCACTGTGGGTGGGATATATGATGTTGCTGTGGACTTCTGTTGGTTATATTTATTCTTTTTTTATTGAATGCCATTGTCAGCTGCCTAGGATTATCACATATAAGACAGACATCCATATAAGTCTTTTAAATATTAAATAAATAATAATAAATCCAAAATACAAGTTTGTCCCAAATATCATTAGTTTGACGGTATATGCACTGGAGAGGGAGGCAGCTATTGAGCATCAATTATTTTTAATTACCAACTTTTAAAACAGAGATATGGCCAATAGAGGGCATGTGGGCTAGGGCTGCTTAAATATAGTAGTTGGACTTGAAAAGCCTTTGCAAAGTTTGAATAGTAGATATTTAATTTACTTAATTTCTATTATTAATGAAGATGTGTATATCTGAACTATTGAGACTATTCCTGTCTCATTGCACATGCCTACAGAAATATAACTTTTTATAATGTTGGTTTTAAAAACTACATTGAATTTTGCAACAAATACTTCATCAGAGCATTATAAACTAAATGAAAATACCTGCAAGGAAACAAGGATTTAAGTTTAAGATTAAGCTTTAAATTGCTCCCAGGGAATACATTATTATTGGATGGCAACCAACAAAGCAATTATCTAGTTTGCTGCTTGTGCTTTGAGGGCTGCTATTTGAACCCAGAAGGATCTGACACAAAGGCCACTTATCTAACCAAGGTTTATAAAAGAAGAAAAAAGTACTTACCTTTATTCCCAAATACCTCGGTTTCCTAGCAAAAATAATCCTAAAGTTTAAAACTGGTATGTGATTCAGATTATAACCAAGATTGTAGCTGAAACCCTGTTTGTTTGTTTGTTTCAATTTTGAGGCCACCCAACTCTATAGCGAAACTGGATGACTTACAGATAATACTTAAAAGAAAACAAAATATATCTAGAAAGAAGTCAAGTGCCCAAAACCCAAAAAGCAAAAAAAAAAAATCAACCAAAGGGGTTCAACCCCCATTCTAGCCCATGGCCTGCGAGAACAACTAGGTCTTTAAGCAGTTTGCAGAAAGTCAGAAGGGTGGGAGGAGTACAAATATCTGGGGGGGGGGAATAGCATTCCACAGGGTAGGAACCATGCTGCCTAGGTCTCACAAGATGACACTTCTTAATTGACAGCATCTGGAGTATGCCCATTCTAGCTGACTTTACTGGACAGGTGGAACATGTGGAGACTGGAGGTCCATTAAGTAACCAGGACCTATGCCATGCAGGGTTTTATAGGTCATAACCAGCACCTTGAATTGCACCCAGAAGCCAACTGGCA
Source organism: Charina bottae (assembly GCA_023362775.1). Lineage (NCBI taxonomy): Eukaryota > Metazoa > Chordata > Lepidosauria > Squamata > Charinaidae > Charina > Charina bottae. The sequence continues at coordinate 36,204,874 of JALMGJ010000006.1, read as the reverse complement.
ACCAGTGCAGCTCACAAAACAGCAGGGACATGTGCATATACCATGACACACACATCACTGCCGACACTGTTGCATCTGGACCAGCTGTAGCTTCTGAATGGTCTTCAAGAGCAGCCCCATATAGAGTGCATTACAGTAATCCAAATGAGAGGTGACCAAGGCACAAGTGACTGTCTGAAGGCCCTCCCAGTCCAGCAACAGGTACAACTGGTGCACAAGGTGAACCTGCATAAAAGGTCTCTTGGCCACAGTTGCCACCTGCTCTTCAATCAGGAGCTGTGAGTCCAAGAGGACCCCAGATTGTGCACCAGTCTTCCATGGGAAAGTGTAACCCCATTAAAGACTAAAAATGGAGGGTCCCTGGAATCAGAGGGATCAAACAAACAAAGCTACACAGTTGTCATGGCCTCAGAGCCAGGCTCCAAGATGTGGGTGGATCAGGTCCCACTGGGTGCTGCACCTAGGGATTCAACAGCCACTGGATCCAATACTGATACCCCCTCAGGCCCCTCCTCAGCCAGCACTGATCCTTCTTTAGCTAACATGGGTGCCAAGAAGCAGGGCAAACTTCCCCGGCCTGAGAATCCTGCACCCTGGCAAAGTAAGCGCCTTGCAAACAAGCGGCAAGATGCTGACTTTACAAGCAAGCCCAGTGCCTCATTATTGGCAACCACTGAGCAGGGAATGCTTCAGCTGTGCATGCTGGCAGGGAGAGAATTTAAACTGCGCAGAGACTGCCTTCCATTGCTGGAAGCAACTTTGGGCATCTGGCTTTGTGAATTCCTGTTCTTGACTCCTGCTTCGTTTTGACCTCGGCCATCCCTCAGTACTTTTCAAGCTATTGTGTGGTATTGGATTATGGACTGTCTACTCAGATTACAACTTCTCCTCAGCCTCTAGTAAGCTGTCATGCACATGCACACTCTTTCTCCTGCTTTCACAACTCCTCTTCTGTTGCCTCCCCCCTGCCTGTCTGTTGCCTTCTCTCCAGACAAGCCTTCCTGACGTTCTTATAAGCCTCGCTGCAACTGCAACCGTATTGCTCCTAAAAGACTCCCCTCCTCCCATGGTGTGTGTATTTCCACCCAGCACCTCTGCAAGCCTCGCCCGCAAGCACCCGCATCAGGCTCGCACTTTGCTTGCCAATTGCATGAATGTTTTCTCCCTTCGCTGAAGCCAGGACATGAAATCAGTCTTGTCAGGATTGAGCCTTTGCTTGCCAATTGCATGAATGTTTTCTCCCTTCGCTGAAGCCAGGACATGAAATCAGTCTTGTCAGGATTGAGCCTGAGACTGTTCCCCCTCATCCAGGACTGCACAGTCTCCAGGCACTGGGACAGGACTTTGACAGCATCACTTGGTCAGCCTGGTGTCACGATGTATAATTGGGTATCATCAGCATATTGATGATATTCTGACCCCAAACTGACAGATGACCTCACCCAGCAGTTTCATGTAGAGGTTAAACTAAAGGGGAGAGTTGATCCCTGTGGCACTTGAAAAATAAGGGGTTGTGGGCACAACCTCTCACCCCCTGCCAACACCAGTTGGAACTGGCCACAGAGAAAGGGGGAGAACTACTGCAAAAGAGTGCTTCCTATTCCCAATCCCTGAAGCCAGCGCAATAGGATACTATGGTTGACAGCATTAAGAGCCATCAGGATGGATGCACCACCCCATCCTGGCTCTGCCACAGGTCATCAACAAGTGCAACCATTGTTGTCTCTAAACTGAACCACAGCCTGAAACTCAACTGAAACAGGTCTAGATAATCTGCTTCTTCCAGGGTCTTCTAGAGCTGAAACCTGACTACCCTCTCCACCATCTTCCTCCAAAAAGGTGTTCTGTTCAGAGTATGACCACCAGAACTTTATAGAAATAGTTTTATTATATAAAAACTATTTACAAGTATAAGTCCATCAATACAACTGAAGAGTACTGGATCAACTGGATGCGCTTGGAGGTAGGCAGCTATGCAGTAACACAACTAAAGTTTAGCAACAAGTAGAACAACAGTTCTGGATCAAGCTGCTAGGTAGATAAGGTTGACTAGGAGACTCAAGGTTAGTTCTTGGATTACTGGGATCAATGCTGACAAGGCTGGACTAAGCCTCTGGGACTAGGGTTGCAGGATAGAAGAGATGAGGTTCTTCTGAATTCTCAGGATAACTGGACTGGATTCTCTGGACAGGCTAGACGCTCTAAAGGATTGGACTGGAACTGCAAGGCAGACTGGACTGGAACCTCTGGGACACTGGACTGGAACTGCAAGGCAGACTGGACTGGAACCTCTGGGACACTGGACTGGAAATGCAAGGCAGACTGGACTGGTTCCTCTGGGACACTGGACTGGAACTGCAAGGCAGACTGGACTGGTTCCTCTGGACACTGGACTGGAAATGCAAGGCAGACTGGACTGGTTCCTCAGGGACACTGGACTGGAACCACTAGGCAACTGGACTGGAACCACTAGGCAACTGGACTGGAACTGCAAGACAAGACTAGACTGGATCCTCTGGACACAGGCAAGCTGGGCTGGACTTACCAGACAAGGCTAAACTGGATTCACTTGGCAAGGACCTTCTGGAGCACAAGCAAGCTGGACTGGACTTGCAATACAGGACTGAACTGGACTCATTAGCAAGGTACTGCTGGAGCAACGAGACAGCTGGACTGGATTCACTAGGCAGGATTCCTCTGGAACAAGTATGCAAGGCTGAACTGGATTCACTAGACAGGATTCCTCTGGAACTAGGATGCAAGGCTACACTGAATTCGCAAGGCAAGGTTCCTCTGGAGCAGCGAGGCAATCCTGGACTGGAGCTGCAACGTGATGTGGAGCTGGAGCGGCAAAGGTGCCTTTGACTGGTTTCTGCTGGAACGCTGCGAGGTAAGACTCCATTTGGCTTGGTGAAGAATCAACACGAGGATCTGATGCAGCTGGGCTCAATTCTGAGATAGTGGAAGGCTCTGCCTCTGATTCCCAAGGCTTCCCAAGACAGCTCCGGCAGGACCAGGGATGGAACTAGGATCTGTGTCACCTGGGGCAAACATGGATTCTGTGCCCCCCCATGGATTATTTTGTCATTTTGGTGCCCCCCGGGCATCATTTTGATGCACCCCCCAGCGCGGCACCCGGGGCACATGCCCCGCTTGACCCCCCTAGTTGTGGCCCTGGGCAGGACTTCTCCCAAAGAAGCTGTTGGCTTAGTAGAACGGTTGTCTCCAGCAGCTGGGTGTTTGCTCTGGTGTCCTTTTATCTTTGTCCCTGCGTGCCTTGTCTATTCAGGAACCAATTGGGCTTCCTTCTGCTTGGCGTGTCTCTCAGCCCATCTTTCCCTTGCACTGATTGGTCCAGACTCCAGAACAACGTTACAAGGACCAATCAACTCCTCAGAATTCTCCCGCTCTGCTGAATCATTCCCGGGTCTGTTACGCTGCACCTGCTTCTCAGGTGCCTCTGTGTCTTGCACCTGTTCATCACGAGTTAGGTCCTGGGTTTCGCCCTTTTGACCCAGCTCCGCACCCGCTTGCATCTCTTCCAACTCAGAGTCAGAGTCAGAGTGAACTCTGACAAAAGGGGAGATTGGAGACTGGAGAGAAACACAGAGAAGCCAACACCACCACATGGGCCCAACCACAGGTCACTCCCCAGATGGTTTTAACCATCCATGATGGACTGGATCTAAGAAACAGGTGGCTGAGCTCATAGACTGGAGGATCCTGTCCCCTTCTTCATGAGTTACAAAGTCTAGATAACCTCACAAAGCTGTACTTCGGGAATTTCAACTGGACCTGTCCAGTTGGAGTTCAACTCTAAGACAATCTGAGCAACTCTAAACTAAATGTATTTTAGTTCCAATCAGATTGATTTATTCTACAAGTAGGCAAATGCATTTAGTAACTTCATATTAAGTGGTTTTTTACTCCTGATATGAGTTCTGTCTTAAGCAGAAAGCAGCAATTAATCAGTGCAGAAGGCTCACAAGTCCTGTTTTGACAGTGAATTTGGGATTTCTGAGGTATATTTTTAAGGTTACCATATGCCTCAGTTTTCCAAGACATTTCTAATTTTTATAATGTCCTCATTTTTGCAGCTGTCTTCAAAGCCTATGAAGGGTTTCTTTTTAATGAATTTAATTAAGATATTTGAAGCTTTTTTTTCTTTTACCCAATTTCTAGAGGAAACCAAATGTCAAACAGAAGAATTGTTCAGTGTGTAGCAGACAAAATATAGCAACGGTAACAATTCTCAGCATTTCAAGACAGACTTAACTTAGTCTCTGCCCAGTCCTAAAGCCTCTGGGATGTTACAAAGAAGCTTTGTTGGGGGGAAAAAAAGTGCATCTCTCAGTCAGTCATTTTATCGCAGTCATTGACCAGCAAAACATATATTTGAGAAGAAGAAAAAAGAGCCACATTTAACTCGTTGAATATCAATGCAGCATATACAGCAGAGAAATTGACTAGAATAAAATAAACTATAAAATCATATAACAATACAAGTAAAATTGTAAGTTTAAGAATTTTGGGCATAAAAATTAATATAGTAAGGCATTATGCAAATGTGTAAGGCAATTAAATGATTATTTAGAATAACAGAATAGTAAATTTACCAATCTAAAGTATAGAACCATTATAATGCTAAAATCCATGGGAAAAAACAGTAATATTAATATTATACCTAGAGAAAACGCAGTGATGTAGTGTATAAGGAAGAATAATATGTAAGAAGTGATTATGGTTTCAAAACTAAAAGTTAGCGTTCAATTACAGTGACTATCTATATTGTTAAAATGACTCTGGCAACTATTAATGAAAATAAGACAGAAGTAAGAATCAATTGACAGTAAGGACATAATACATTGTTATTAAGTAGTGACTAAATGGACAGCAGCATTTGAAATATTTCAAAATGAAGACTATCTAGGTGTTTGGAGAAAAATTATGGCATATTGTACAAACTTTGAAACAGTATTTAGCTGCAGTCATCAAAGTAGAATCAGATTGATCTGATAGCAACAATTTGAGATAGGAGGAATCAGTGCGACCAGGCTGTTTGGAGATGAGTGGAAATAATAATTCCTGGCAAGTGTCAGCATAGAAGGAGCAGTACAATATAACATGTTCCAGTGTTTCAATTGCTTCTCCACCACATGGGCACAATCTCTGCTCAAAAGAGATGTTCCAGTATCTCCCCTCAATGACTGCTACTGGAAGGGCATTGAATCTAGCCAAAGACAAAACCCTTCTAAATTTAGGGTCGTTATGCGGCTGAGGTATCTGGCTGGGTGAAGTAAATGTGCGGAGTGACTGAGAAGAATGTTTCTGGGCAAGAGTGACAAATCTGATTGTAGCTCTAAGTCAATGGCATGTTATTTAAGATTGGCTAAGGCACATTTGTAGCCCATCAGGGTGATGGCTGCCCATGAGAAGCCATCAGATTTTAATTTTTCATGTAGTGCATGACACCAGGGAGACTGGTGTCAGTCATAATTAAAGGGGCCAAGCCATCTGGAAAAAAAGAAGGTTAAGCCAGTATGAAAGGATGTGAATCCAGGCAGAAGTTTCTATTTTGAGTAGGCTGGCTTCATAACGAAGCACCACGTTTGGAACGCTGTGGGGTACTTGGAAGACAACTCTCAGGAATTTAGATTGAACTCTTTCAAGGAGAACATATGACCTGTAAGGGCCCAACTGGACTCCAAAGAGGAGCTGAGCCCAGATCTTGGCTGTGAAGATTTTGAGTGTGGCAGGTATGTGCTGGGCTCCTTTGGAGAAGTAGATTGTAGAGCTCAAGCTGTTTTCTGCACGTTTAAGATAACATCATTGGCATGGGATTTGCATTTGCCCATGGCATGGAAAATAATCCATAACTATCTGAAGGTCTTGACTATTGGATGGCTGTTTAGCCACCAGACATGTGTGTTAGGGCACTTGGCAAATACCATGACCTTGGTTTTTGAGTAGTTAATTTCTAGCAGTTCTTGTTAACAGTACTCAGCAAGTGTACAGTATAAAGTGCCCACTTCAGGCCAATCTGTATCTGAGAGAGCATCACAGCATTATCTGCATATAGAAGAATAAAGATATGTCTTTTTCCAATTTTGGTGACTGGAGAGATAGATTATTCAGTTTGTCTATGAAGGGGTTGATGAATAGATTAAAAAGGAGGGGAGCAACTTCCAGAAGAAGAAATTGTGGACTGAAGATGGCTCCGCAAAAAGCGGAGCTAACAACCGTGGTGGAATGAAGAGCCGGCAAGTAGACAAGGACAAGGAGAGGACTTGAGATTGCCCACAAGTGCTCCAGACAGCTGCTTATCATGAAGAGACCACAAGATAGCAGTCTCTGGTGGGTTTAGAGCTCTGGGAGATGATGGAATACCCATCTTGCTCAAACTGCAGATGGCGCCTTTGAAAGGACACTAGGTTTGCATACTTCCTTTCCTAATCACTTTTGGAAACTGCTTGTTAACTGCTTTTCAGCTATTAGGAACCTTTGGATCAACATGTTTGACAGTACCGGGTGAGTTTCCTTCAATCCTTAGCGAAAGAAAGTTTTAACTACAAGTTTCAGAACTTAAAAAAAATGGGGGAAATACACAGCAAAATGGTGGTTAAAACTTTGATTAGAGAAAGTTACAAATAGACTAAGGGTTCAGATAAATTTGAAATAAGATTTTGGAATTAATTATAAAGAATCCTTCCTGTGGGAAAATGTTTTTGTTTTGATTTTTTTTTTTAAAAAAAATAATAAGATAAGATTTTAAAAATTGGACACTAGAGGAACTACAGGGAACTAAAGATTACAATTAAAGAAGAAGAACACATAAACTCGACTTACAATTACAGAATAAAGCAAAATATTCTAACATTGGACACACTGAAGGGTATTTTTGAAAAATGGACCCAGAAGTTAATATTAATAGTGTCAACAAAGACATCTGCTTCTATGGAGAGACTGTGTCTAAAAGATGTTATGGAAAAGGAAAAAGTTTATTTTTATTTATATTTCAAATTTAGTTACCGCTCATTTCATAGAGCAAATCTGGGCTCTTGTCAAGTTCTACCTGACAAGATCGAGACTGAGTTGAAAGTGGATTTACAAATGACAGGCTACAAGAATCATATAGAAAAAGGTATCACACTAGACATACAAAAGAAACTGGCTGATGTTTTAATAATTAAAAGGCATATACAAACAATAAACTAAGAGAGTAACCTACATAATTTTCCTATACTGGATTTACAAAAGAGGCTTGTTAGTTTTGAAGAATCTCATGAGAAGGGACAAAGAAAAGATGAAAAGAAATCAAGTTCTACAACATTATTTGAATGGACTAAAGATTAAAATTGTTAGAAGTAAAAAGAAGGAATATAAAGTTGGTTTATTTGATCAAGGTTAAAGTAGATATGTTGTTATTTCTGGTAACCTTTAATGGACTTGTGCTGACACCAGGACTGAAATGACAATGCTTTATGAATTTGTTTATAGATAAGAGATGGGATATGGGAAGAAGGTAGGGGCGTGGTGGCTCAGCGGGTAAGACGCCAGGCTTGTCGATCAGAAGATTGCAAGTTTGGAGGTTCTAATCCCTAGCCCCATGTGATGGAGTGAGCTCCCACACTCACCCCAGCTCTTGCCAACCTAGCAATTCGAAAGCATGCAAATAGATTAATAGGTACCACTTTGGTGGGTAGGTAACAGCGTTCCGCGTGCGTCATGCCGGCCACATGACCAAGGAAGCATCTTCGGACAGCGCTGGCTCTTCGGCTAACAAATGGAGATGAGCACCGGCCCCTAGAGTCAGACACGACTGCACAAATGTGCGGGGGGAACCTTTACCTTTTTATGGGAAGAAGAGATCATTTGTTGTATTTTAAGAGGAGGTGATAAGTTACTAAAATTGTTTATACTTGTTGTGATGAAGGTGGGAAGTCACTTCTTTATATATTTCTTTTCTTTTTCTTTACTACGTTTTTCTTTTCTTTCTCTTCTATTTGTTTTTTCCTTTTTTCTTTCTTTTCTGCACCTTCTTTCTTTTTATTCTTCTATCTTTTTTTAGTTTATATTAGTTTTTACTGTCGTAATTATAATCTTTAATAAAATTACTATTAAAAAAGGAGGGGAGCTAGAATGCACCCTTGTCTCACACCTCTTTTGACTGGGATTTCCTTGGTGCAATGTCCATGCATATTACATCCCACCTTCATCCAAGAATTTTCATGTGAAGTTTATAGGTGAGGACAAGCAACCTCCTATCCACTGAGGAAGAGTTCAACTTCTCCCATAATTTAGATCTAGAGATGAATTCAAAGGCACATCCAAGATCAATGAAGGCTACATACAGTGCTGAGTGGGCTCCAGAGGAATATTTCCCAGCTAAATGTTGAAGAGTTAAAGCATGGTCAAGGAGTGAGCGGCCTTCTCTGAAGCCTGCCTGCTCATCAGCCAGGATGTTCTCAGTTATGATCCAGTCCAAACGTTTATTGTACAGGTGTCTAGCCTGTAATTTACTGACCGCACTAAGAAGGCTAATGGGACAGTAACTGGCAGGTAAATCTCTACTTCCTTTTTCGTAGATTGGAATCACCACAGCTAGACCCCAATCATCAGGGATCTTGGCATTGTAATCTATAAAGGTGAACAGAGAAGCCAGGGCATGTACCCACCAATCTAGATTAATGTGGAGAATCCCCTTGGAGATGAAGTCGTATCCTGGAGCTTTGGTCAATTTCAGTTGCTTGATCAGTTTAGCAATCTCAGGGGGCCAGGAGGGGAGTGGGTGTTTGTAGTCTAATCCCCTCTCTGGGTGGGGTGGCTGCATCTCTCAGATTGTACAATATAGCTACTCTGGATAACAGGATATCTTGAGGTATTTCCATTTCCAGTTATGTTTATCCTTAGAAGCACAACTTTGTAGAGAAACATCTCCCTAGAAAAACATTTTAGAACAAGGCAATTGGGAACTCTGCAGTTGAGGGCCCCTTTCAATGCCAATAGGATATTACATCTTGCTCTTTCCAAGTCACCTGAGTTCCTGTTAGCTGTTTACTTTAATTCACAAAGAACATTACAAAGATTTTAGCTGAAATTCTCCCTGAATATTCACTGATGTGAAAGGTGGGTCTAGATAACAAAAAAATCAGTGCTCAGGAGCCAAACAAAAGTAGCAGTGTCTTGTCTTGTACTGTCTAATATAGCTGGTTTAGGTCAGTCTTTAGCAGCAACTTTCAATTGTCTTCAGGTTTTTGCTATTCAAAAAGAATTCTCTGGCTTTTGTCACCAGACGTGCCACGGAATTTTGGCTCTCTGTTTCACTGTCATCCACACCATTACCCAGAGGAGAAAAAGCAGATTGGCAAGCAGCCATTCTTTCTTTTCATCTCTTGTGCTCCTTCTGGGTCAGAAAGATAGAGAGGAAGCACTAGCACTGGGCAAGGCATCCACGGGAGAGGGAATGTATCAGACCAACAAAAGCAGTGCTGCACTTTGTGATGCAACTCCAAGTATATGCATCATGACATCTGACATGTGTATAAAATGACGGAGTCTTGAAGGTTAAGAAAAGAACTCCAAGCAGCTAACAACAATCTTGCAGAGTAGAAGCGTGAACCAGCAGGGAACTTGCACTTTAAGCTTAATTATGTTCAGAAATAAATTCAGTCTTCACACATTAGTTAGATGAAGAAAAATAGAGATAGCTTACATTTATTCAGTAGATCTGGATACAAGATGATTCATAGTCGATCTGCATGCAAACAAGATGGAATGGACAAGAGCTGCATGGTGCAGCCCTCCTGCTTGCAGGTGTGCCCAAAGCATAATGGAGGTTGTTAATTCCCCAAACTCAAGAAGGAGGAAGAGGAAATCAGGTGACTGAGGTAACATTCCACAAGCACAGTAGAGATATGTTTACTAGAAAGACCCCCTATTATGCTTTTGAGACAATGCTGAGTTGACTCCTGATAATCCCAACATAAAAGGGGCAGAGTTGCACCTCTGCTTTTGTCATTCTGGCAAAAGCAGCAAGATCCTGTAAACGCCACTGGTGCCTATTGAGGCACATGGTTTCGCAGGTGCCCAGTGATGCCACTGCTAAGCCCTGATACAGGCCTAGAGAAAAATTATATAGCAAATGCTGTGAAGACAATTTTTTAGCATTTCCTCTGCAGCTGTGGGCAGGTGGTTGCCCATTGGTGGGAACTCCCACCTTATCCTGCCTTCTGGCTCTTGGGAATCCTCCTCCCCCCACACCGCAATTTCCTGAAGCCAAGACCATAGCACTTTGCCAGCATCCCCCCATTCTTTAGGGGTGATCAGAAGAACAACTTGCTGCTCTCCTAGTAAAAGCAAATGCAGCAAGAAAATGGAAGAAGGATGAAACTGGTGAGAGTGCAGAAATACCCTCAGTAGCAATGTGAGGTTAGAATTGGTCTTTGTACAAATTTCTGAATGATATGTGTGCTTTACAGTATGATTGCCAAACATACTGGGATAGTGGCATTTCCCCAGCTTTCTACAATGCATTTATGCCGTACAGGGGCCAATTGTAATTTTATTGATGGAAAAAGAGTTTGATATAATGGCTGTGAACTGCATTATTTGCCATGAAGAAGCCTACCAAATGAGAAAAATGTCGCAGCCCTCTGCCACTATTTTTATTATTAATGGTGTTTCACTAACTAGCATTTCAGAGTTTGTCCCACTTATAGCTACTAATTTGATTAAAGGTCTCTGAAACAACTACTAGTTATGTTCTTCAGCCTAATCCTTCATCCCTGCTTCACAATCACGTTTGTCCCTCAAGACTCTCAAATGTAAAGTTTGGCTAACTCCATTAAGAATAACTTGTTAGTCAGAAAAGGTGCTTCCAGACTTCTGATTTTTTGCCAATAGAAGGGTAAGTACAATACAGACTTCTTCAACCTGCACTGAATCAACTCCAATAAACCCCCAGCCAATCAAACTGACAAAAGCATTATGGGAGCTGCAATCCAAGGTCCCTGCAGGATATCAGGCAGGAGAAACCAAAAATGAGAAAATAGATTGTTAACTTATGAACAGACTATCCTGAGATTTTATTCTTTCCTCACCATAACTATTGTTGCAACTTTGACAAGAACCAGAATTGGGTTTTTTTTTAGTTATGTACAATTTATACATACCATACACAACTACCACCCATTGATTGGTCACCCAATGTTTCTAAAGAAAAAAAAAAATTCCCAGAAAGACCAAATGTTCTCTTTTGCCCCTGAAGTGAGAGCATTACTGGCAAACAATATTCTGTTGTCGGAATGGCACAAAGCATTTAAGAGTTTAGTCTAGTGGTTAAGGCAATGGGCTAGAAACCAGGAGTCCGTCAGTTCTAGTCCCGCCTTAGGCATGAAAGCCGGCTGGGTGACCTTGGGCCAGTCACTCTCTCTCAGCCCAACTCACCTCACAGGGTTGTTGTTGTGGGGAAAATAGGAGGAGGAAGGAGTAGTAGGTATGTATAGTCGAAGGCTTTCACGGCCGGAATCTGATGGTTGTTGTAGGTTTTCCGGGCTGTGTGGCCGTGTTCTGTTTCCTATAGATGCCTATGAAATTTGTTTTCATATTTCTACTTGGTAATATACTAGGTAGGAGAAAAATGTATTCTCCAGTATTCTGATCTGACTGTTGGGAAGATTTATTTCCACAAAAGGACTAGTGTTTGAAGTAAAGTTGTCTATATTATCTATGATAAATTAACTATATTAACTACTGATAAATTAACTACTATATATAAAAGGGCATGCTTATGATTAGTCACAAAAGTCTGTGTGGCTAGGTGGAGAGATGTTGCCTGCTCAGAGCATTTTCCTTTTTTGATGGCATAATAATTACACTTGCTTTTACTCTGAATTTGACTTGAAGCGGCATTTCTTAAATTATTTATCAAAATTCAGAAAAATACTGAAAAGTACTTGCATTTCAATTGCAATTAATTTCAATTACACCCACGCCCCCAAATGAAGATTCTTGTAAAAAATGGGTGGGAAAATAATATTTTCATAGTACTGTTTGGTTTTGGTTTTTGAGGAACCCTATTTACAATTAGTGTGTGCCTCAAAGGGTATGCAGTTTCACATCAAAATGTAGACATTATCATGCACCATTGGAAAATATTCAAATTATCTGCATTTATAGTGATAAAAATAATATAACAGTAATTTACAATTTGTAATCCTTGAATGTTACTCCAAAAGCTCCTTCTCAAGTTATGTTAAATACTGGAACAGGACAAATTGCATAAAACTTTTAAACCATGACTCTAAATATCATAAACTTATGTGTACATCAGTTTGCTATCCGATATCAAGACTGGAGTATACAGCACATCAAATATTACATATAACCAGCAACATCTGCAGGCAGGAAGTCAAAATCTGCAAGATGGGGGGAGCAGTGTTGTGATCTAAGCCCTAGCCCTTTTATATGTGTGTTGACATCACAGGCGTGTACAAAAGGGGTGGGATGGATTATAATGCTGCATTCACCATCTGACATCCTCTGCAGATTATTAATACCAGATTAATTAACTTTAGTCCTGATTCATATATCTGTGCTATTAAGACTTTCCCCCAAACAGGAGATCTTCTATTGGCCCTGGGAGATCATTATACCAGGTAAGGGTAATTTCTGAGTATCTGTTCTGCCAAGTATCCAAGCCAGAGCTTTCCAAACTGTGTGTCGTGACACAAAAATGTGTCGCCACACAGCGTGGTGTGTCGCCACACCACCCGGAAGCGGCGGCGCGCGCATGCACGGCAGCCACCATGCACGCGCGCGTGCACGGCGGCCACCATGCACACGCGCGCCGCCACACACCCCGCGCCGCCGCCGTGCGCGCACACACCGCCGCACGCCCCCCCGCGCCACTGCCGTGTGCGCGCGCGCCACCGCCCGCCCCCCGTGCTGCCGCCATGCATGCGCGCCGCCGCACGCCCCCCCGCGCCACCGCCGTGCGCCCGCGCCGCTGCACGCCCCCCCGCCGTGCGCGCGCGTGTCACCGCCACCGCCGGGTGTGTCGCCAGCGGCGGCACTTTGGAAAGCCCTCATCCAAGCAGTGATCAGGTGCTCAGACAATTGGTTCTTTTAGATCCAGAGACAATAAGCACACCACTGGATAAAGAGAGTTTAAACTTTATTATAAACTTAAGCAAACAGATTTAAACAGAAACATAGTTTAGGCAGATTAAACAAAAGCATAAAAAGCATAGTATAAAGAAAGGAAATCATAACATACCAGCAAGTTGACCCTATCCCCTTAAGCTGTCAGGAGCCTATTGACCAAGACAGTAGGGACCCCCTTAGGATGGCAATTTCCACAGCACCCAGCACACAGAGTCTGTGCAGAAGCTCCCAAACTCAAAAGACAATCCTAAGGTTTTATCCAAGTCTGGCCCTCAAACCTTGTGACTCTGTTTCCATGGTACCAAGGCTGTATGACCCAACCTTGACTAGGGTCATTCTCAGAGTCTGAAGCAACAGTTTATGACAGGGCTTTCCAAAGTTTTCCCATGGCGACACACCAACCGCCGTTGGTGTGTCACCGTGGGAAAACCCGGAATTGCCGCCATTGCGGCAGTGCGCAAAACCCCGGAAGCGCTGCTGCCACGCTGCCGTTGGTGTGTCGCCGCGGGAAAACCCGGAAGCGCTGATGATGATCAGCGCTTCCGGGTTGTGTGGCAACACACCAGACTGTGTGTGGCGACCCACTTTTGTGTCACGACACAGAGTTTGGAAAGCTCTGGTTTATGACATAATCCAAGAACCTGGGAAGCTATACAGATAAGCTGGTGCTTAACAAAAACAATCTCTTATCTCCCCCCATTCCAAACAGAAATGTCTTCAGAAAGGGCTGGTGGAAGAGTGGATTTATTCTTAAACTTTTAATCTTGGGGTTTTCTCTTCTCTCCCCCCTCATTCCAAACAGAAATAAAAACAAGCCAGTTAAACATCAGTATAACTCTAAATCAGGGCTTTCCAAACTTTTGCCGTTGGTGACACACCAACAGCCAGCCCACAAAAACCCAGAAGCGCCACCGCCGGTGCTGTAGTGGGTTGAATGGTCAGGCACTTTTTGATAAAGTTGCATGGGTATCCATTTTGTTGGAAGATGTGGTATAGGCAGTCTGTTTCCTTTTTCTGGTGTTCTGGGTTGCTGCAGTGTGTTTGTGCTCATCTGAATAATGTTCTTACAAAATTCCTCTTGTGGGAGGTTGGGTTGTTACTTTGGTAATGGAGCACTTGGTTAGTGTGGGTTGTTTTTCGATAAACTTGCGTTTCTAATTTGCCATTGTTTCCTCTGATGATGTGGATACCCAGGAAGGATAGTATGTTGCTGTTTTCTTCTTCCCTTGTGAATTTTATTCCTTTGAAGATGTTGATTGTTTCATGTGTCTTCTCTGGTTGTTCCTTTTTTATTATGATGAAGGTGTGGTCTACATACTGGATCCATAATTTTGGTTGCATGTGTGGGAGTGCTTTAGTTTCTAGATGCTGCATTAAGGTCTCTGCTATGAGTCCTGAGAATGATGATCCCATGGGTGTTCCTCTGATTTGTTGGTATATCTCTCCATCCATCTGAAAGTAGGTAGTGAGGCAGAGGTTGATGGGGTCCATGATTCTGGGTATTTCGATCTTAGTGTATTTGGCTAGGTCAGTTGTGTTGTGTAGTACTGCTGCCATGAATTATTTCACTAGTTCTGGATCTATGGACATGAAGAATGCTGTGACATTCTACCATACCAGAGCAGTTCACAAAAGATCAGGTCAAAGGTCATTCTGAGGAATCTCTTTTGCAATCCTTAATGTACAGCCTTCACCATCCCATGTCTCTAAATCAGTGCTTTCCAACCTGCCACCGTTGGCAACACACCAACGGCGCAGGGGCACGCACGGGGGCAGGTGCGTGCACGGCGGCGGCACGGGGGGTGCGCGGCAGCGGCGGCATGCATGGTGGCGGTGGCAGTGGTGCACCATCAGCACTTCTGCGTTTTAGCGGAGGCCGCTGCCACCACCGCCGTGCACGCCCCTGCCGCTGCTTCCGGGTTGTGTGGCGACACACCAAACTGTTTGTTGCGACACACTAAAGTGTTGCGACACACAGTTTGGAAAGCTGTGCTCTAAATATACTGGAATTTTAACTCCACAATTCTTAGTGTGGAGGGTCCTTGATTGAGAAGGCTGAACTGGCAGGTCCTACACTTAAGTCAGCTTCACTGTAGCTTCATCTCTTGCATTTTATATTTTTCCATCATGGTTACTACATGCTAATAGTGAGTCAGTTAGCTTGACACTTGCCCAAGGCAACCCATTGCTCAACTAAAATTCAAATCAGGATTCTTTTGATAAAAATAAATTACTTTTGAAGGATGATTAAAACATACAAAAATATAAATATAAAAAGCAAAAACAATGGACATATACTCAGTCTTGATAATGGCCACCCCTGTGCTTAAACATTATTAATTCCACAGAGTAGGAGTATTAAAGCAGAACAAATAATGTTTTGATTCTTCCTGAGTGATGAAAGGTGTTCTTTTTTTTTTTTTTTTTTTGAAAATGCAATACATGTTACCTTTCATTGTCCTGCATTCTGCATCAGTTCCAGCCTGCAACCCAGATTATATTTGCCATGCTGCTTGGGACTCCATTTTCTTGATGCCCCTCCTAATGGATTTCAAAGTTCTGGAATGAGTGATGGGCCCTGCTTGGCATTTCCAGCACTGCTTTTTTTTGCATTCATTATCTTTGAGAAACCAATCCATCTCATTACAGTTTGACCATCTTGCAAAGGGAGACTGGAAAGCCTTCTGGCTCCTTTATAGCAAAGGAAGATTCAGGAAGAAGCCTGTTTCCCATGAGATACAGTAACATTTTTTATTAAATGTGCTGGTGAAAGACTGGCAGACCCTAGACAACAAAGTCCTTTATTTAGTTCCATAGCAGATTCCTACTCCTGTTCCTATTTTTTACTTGTGCTAGAGGGCTGTTGCTGCTTCAGACAAACTTTTCCAACATGAAGTTGAATCTCTTTGTAAGAAAAATTCTTTACTTTCTCATACCAAAATGTAAAGCAATTTTAGGTGTTACAACCCTGAATAAGATCAAATAATAATAATGAAAATGAAAATGATAAATTAAGGATCGCAAAAGAGATTCCTCAGAATGATCTTTGACCTGATCTTTTGTGAACTGCTCTAGTATACTAGTTCAATTAATGAAGTAGTTTATCAAAAGTTAATAATATTAGTAATATTCTGCAGCTGCAGACATCAGAGAAAAAAACCGACAGTGGGGAAACAAAGGATAGTTAGTAATAGTTAGATACAAATTCAGAGAGAATAACCATCCTATGTTACTGATCCTGCAGTAAGCATGAGGTTGGATTAGATGATTATCCAACCTCATGCTTACTGCAGGATCATTCCAATTCTATTGTTTTGAGCTGTATCTTGCAATTTAAATCATCCCAACTAGAACTATTTTCATATTTCACATGAATACTTTGATTCTAAACCAAGTTTTATATCCAAATAAGCAAGTTGAGGATTTCAGCCTTCATTAAAATTCTAATTTAAGAATTGTAATTTCTAGTTACTGTTTAAAATGCAAGTATTTTTTCCTGAATAAAGAACTATAATCAGAAGCCTCCTTAATCAGCCTTGAAGCAGTTTTCTACAGGTGGAAAGGCCTGCCTTAACAGCTGGATGACTGAAATTCAATAGAAATTTATTCCGAGCCTCATCAGCTCTTCCTCCATACATGGGGAAACCACATTTCCAGCTGGGGCTTCAAAGGAATGAATGAAAAATTAGTGATTATTTACTCCTGTACATGTATAGAAACATCTATAGCCATCATGTTAATCCTGATGTGTATTTGAAATTTAGGCTGGACTAATCATTAGAAAAACAGGAATACATAAAAATAAAAGTTATTTTAAATTCAGTAACCTGCTTTTCACTTCCTTTCTCTTACTAAAATCATTATGTGAAAGCTCTGATTGGTCAAAGCCAAGGTGGACAACTGAGATTATGTGAAAGCTCTGATTGATCAAAGCCAAGGTGGACAATTCCATACATGTATTTATCAACTTCATTCTACAAGATCAAATCTTCTTCATTCATATCTATTACAACTTTCTCCTTTCTCTTAGTTTTATATATGCACAACATATTTATTACTCTTTCATTCATTTTGTTTGTTAATTCATGCTCTTTCTCATTTATGCCTTTTACATTCCAAGTCTCACTTTTAACAATTAACAAACGAAATGAATGAAAGAATAATAAATATGTTGTGCATATATAAAACTAAGAGAAAGGAGAAAGTTGTAATAGATATGAAGATGATCTGATCCTGTAGAATGAAGTTGATAAATACATGTATGGAATTATGAATGAAAGGCTAAAATGTATGTCAGAAAGTATGAATTGATGTAATCTAAATAGTTATGGTTGTGTTTGAAAGTAGGAATTCATAGGTTGGCGAGAGTTGCATATTACACTCCAATGAATAATGATAATAAAAGATGAATTTCAGGAGAAATTTAGTAACATTCCGAATGCATGTGATCCAAGAAGAAAACATTATTCTCCTAAGTGATACAAATGGATGGGTGGGAGTTTGATAAAAGTATATTTTTAAAAAATGATTGGTCCATTCTGAATGAGAATGGTGATTGGTGAATATGATAACTGTGTATTAGGACTGTCAAACAACACATGGTAACACAGGGAACCTCCTCCCAGATTCTATTCTGGAAAGAGAAGGGAGGAGGAGAGAGGGATTTGGGAAATGTGGTCACTATAGCATAGATCCAGCTGCAAACATGCTGTTATAATGTAAGCATTGGCCCAAGGTCCCTACCATCAGATTTTGGGCTGCAATTTTACAGTTATTTCTTCAGTAATCAATTCCCATATCTGTTAACTAAAGCTAAAATCTGTATCCAAACATTATTTGCAGATTTCACCAATAAATATTTCTAAACTGCCACTGTTTCCACTTCCTAATCCCTCAAAAGCAGTTTGAAGATTATAATAATCTTATCATCTGTTCTCAAAATACTGAAAATTAGGAGCAAACATCAAGACTTCCAGGGGAGGCATGGTGAACTAAACATGTCTCCATGGAGAGTGAAGATGACAACTGCAGCAAAGACCGAAGAGCCAGCAAGTAGACTGGTTCTTTGGAACCTCTCCAGACAAGGAGAGGATGGGCGATCACCCACTTGTGCTCTGGACAGCTGCTCCTCATGAGGAGACCGCAGGACAGCAGTCTCCCACGGGTCTGAGTGCTGAGAGACGAAGGGATCAAGCCATCATGTTCACAACCACAGCAGAGCCTTTTTAAAGGACTTAAAGGATTAAAGGGTTATTTGAGGGACCGCCTCTCCCTGATCACATCAGCCCGTCCCATTCGATCTGACAAAGAAGGCATGTTACGGATGCCTTCTGAAGTCTGCCAGGGACCTCATTTGGTGGGTCCCAGGAGGCGGGCCCTCTGCTGTGGTGCCCACCCTATGGAACATTCTCCCCCTCCCCCGAAGTTAGGTTAGCTCCATCCCTGCTATCATTTTGGAAGTCCCTTAAGACCTGGTCACCAGGCCTGGGGGTCCCAGGGAACCAGAGAGATTCTCCACTGTGGCTGATATTTTGCTCTCTCCATGTGGTTTGTATATTTTAAATTTTTATGCCTTTTTAATAATTATGTTTTATATTTTTATAATTAATGTTATGTATCTGTGGTTTTATTTGATTGTGGTATGGCACCCAGAGTCGCTCTTAGTGAGATAGGCAGCTATATAAATGGGATTAATAAAAAAATAAAAAAGGACACTGAGTTTGCTAACCTCACTTTCAGAAATTGCTTATTTACAGGCTATTATTGCTCTTCAGAATGACCAGTTTGAAAAGCCACCTGGTGAGTCTACGTTCCTTCTTGAACAAAAGAGAAATTAACTATAATTTTAAGAATGTAAAGAAGTGGAAATAAATGGCAAAAAGCTAAATAAGATTTTGATCTAAGAAAGTTATACATGAATTAAGGGTCCAGAAAAATTTGGAACATTGAGAGTTTTACTAAAAGGTTTTGGAAATAGTTAAATAAAATAAATGGCATCTCATGGGAACCAAATTGTTTTGTCTATATTAAGTCAAAATAAAACCTTGAGACTTAGGATTTCAGAAATTGGACACTAGAGGGGACTAAAGATTCCAGGCAGAAAAGAAAAGGGAAAATAAGTGTAAACTTGCCTTTGGTTTTCAGTTAGTATGGGGATTTATAAAATGACACAAAATGCTATAACAATTGAAATACTTCAGGAGATTTTCAAAGAATGGGGCCAGACATTAGTAGCTACAATATCAAAACTGTCAGTAATTATATCTGCTTCTATGGATAGACTATGTCCAAAAGATGCTACATCTGATGCAGAAATACCAGAACCAGAAATACTTGATTAAAAAAAAGTGTGGATTACAAGATAGAGAAGGCATTTAAAGTGGAACTATAAATGACAAGCCAAGAGAATGACCTTGATAAGGATTTTTTACTGGATATACAAAAGAAGTTGGTTAAAGTTTTGAAAATCAAAGTGGAAATACAAATTATACAATGAAAAGAATGACCTGGATAATGACTTTTTACTGGATTTACAAAAGAGGTTGGCTAAATCCTCGAAGACTTTGTGATGGGAAAAAGAAAAATTGAAGAGAGATCAAATTCTACGACATCTGAATGAATCAAAGATCAAGATTGTTAGAAGTAAGAGGAAGGAATATAAAGTTGGTTTGTTTGATTAAAGTTAAAATAAGATATGTTTTTATAAAGCTCTGATAACCCTTTACACCAGAGCTTTCCACACTGTGTGTCGCAACACTTTAGTGTGTCGCAACACACAAGTTTAGTGTGTCGCGAAGCGGCAGCATGGGGCACACGCGGCGGCGGCAGTGTGCACGGCGGCGGTGGCAGCAAAGACAGCAGCGGCGCGCCATCAGCGCTTCCGCGTTTTAGTGAGGCCACTGCTGCCGCCACCATGCACACTGCCGCCACCGCTGCCACGCACCCCCGTGCCACCGCCGTGCACGCGCGCACCGCACCGCGACGCCGCCACTGCCACCGTTGGTGTGTCACCAACAGCAACACTTTGGAAAGCACTGCTTTACACGGACTCGACCTTGGGGGAGCTGGGGATGGCGATGGCCGACAGGAAGCTCTGGCGTGGGCTGGTCCATGAAGTCACAAAGAGTCGGAAGCGACTGAACGAATAAACAACAAAACCCTTTACAGACTTTTTGCTGAAATCAGGACTGAAAAGTTGATGATTTATGGATTTGCATATACTGTAGATAAGGGATGGGTTATGGGAAGAAGAGATATTTGTTTGTAACCTTAAATGGGGTGAAGAGTTATAAAATTTGTTTTTACTTGTGATGAAGATTGGAAGTCACCTCTTTACATATTTCTTTTCTTTTTCTTACTTTTTTCTTTTTCTTTTTCTTTTGTACTTTTTATTCTTTCTTTTTCTCCTTTTTCTGAGTTTACTTTATTTGCTTTTACTATTGTAACTAAAATCTTTAATAAAAATTATTTTAAAAAACCCTAGGAGCAAAATAAAACAAAAACCTCCCCCATCCTCATTCCATGCAAAAAACGAATTTAAAAATTGCTCATACAAACATGCCCATCCAAGTGCTTACTTCATTTAAGATGGAAAAAGATGACAGAGTATAAATCTAACAAACTAAGTAAATACTGTAACTCAAGGAATTCCTATGGGAATTCCTTGAAAGACCTGACAAGACCAAGAGTCATGAAGGTAAGAGTTGAGATCATGCAAATGGTAAACCCCACAAATTCCACAAAGCTGCAATTTCAGATACATACAAATGCATTGTTTCAGCTCTTGAAGACAGACAAGGGAATGAGATCATACAAGTACGGTGGTAATTCTGGAGCAGTACAAAACTATGTATTGAATGGGAATGATAGGAACTGTAATCTGTTTATGCCAGAGAAATCTGGCAATTATTGTAAATTTTGACATCTGTAATTTATCATATAATTTTTAAACCTAGCATCTTCTCAACCCTCAATCTCTGCTAATTTCCCTAGTCTTAATCTTGAAGAACAAAATGGATTTTTAAACCAAAGTGTTAGAATAGTCTTTTTCAACACTGAAATTTGGGTGCTGCAATCACTAGGTTTTACTTTACCTCACTCTCCTCCTCATCCTCCTCTTCCTCCTCCTCCTCTTCTTCTTAATGTATTATTAGCTTTGGAATGATCTTTCTAGAGGAAAACTTGAAACTCTCTGAAGGAAGAGTATAATTACACTGAGGACTAATTAAGCCATCTGTGACTGACAGCCTTTCTTGCTTCCTTGTTTTGTGGCAGATAGAGCTGCAGTGCCAGCTGTCCTAACTTTTTTTTTCTGTGAAGCAAAAAGGAAAGAAAAGGCACATTTTCTTAGCTTATTTCCTTACACAAATCTCCTCACTTTGCTTCCCTAGATGAGAAATAGTTTTCCATCTTTTCCAAACCAGTTGAAAAGATTTGAAAAAGGTAAAATTCTGAGTTTAGGGATTCTTGAGCCAAATAAAATATGGCCAAATTGTTTCCTATTAAAAACATTCTAGTGCTATGAATATGTTCAAATAAATCTTTATCTTGAAAACTCCTCTTCACCAACCCACACTCACATGCTGCAATATAAGTCATCTTGGCAGAGCAAAGTCTACACTGGGAACCCCATTTTTTCTGAGGTACCACTGGATAAATATATTCACACACAACAGCTACTCTCTGATCAAATTATAATGAATATAATATCTCATTCCCTGCATGTATAAATAATCAAGCAATACACATCAATATATGGTACTACAACTGTGGGGGATGGAGTTGGAGGAGTCATGTGTGTATGTGTGTGTGCATGCACCTTCAAGTCAGTTTTTGACTCCTGGCGACTGCCTGGACAAGTCCCTGCAGTTTTCTTAGCAAGATTTCAGAAGTGGTTGGCCATTGCCTCCTTCCTAGGGCTGAGAGAGAGTGACTGGCCCAAGGTCACCCAGCTGGCTTCATACCTAAGGTGGGACTACAACTCACTGTCTCCCAGTTTCTAGCCTGATGCCTTAACCCCTACATCAAACTGGCTCTGAAGAGGTCATGTGGTTATTAATATTGTATGTAGTGCTAAATATAGTTCTGCAGTTGGGACACAGAGGCCATTACAGATTTTTTTAAGTCCAGCCAATGCATCTTCATAGTTGTACAAGATTGCAAGTTTTAAAATAAAAACACTGCATGGTCACTCGTGGCCCTGCAAGTAAATATAAATGGACAATGAAAATTAGCTCTCCCCTAAAACAACAAGGATGATGAACAACCTTTTATGACTTTTTAGTTGTATATCCTGTTTTTCTAACAGGATTTCCAACAGCTTCCATGGCGTTTTCTCTTCATTTTGTCTCCACAACAACCCTGTGAGATAGGTTGAACTGAGACAAAGATGACTGAATTAATGTCATCCAGTGAGTTTCCATAGTTGAGGGTGGACCTGAATCTGATTCTCTCTAGTCTTGGTCCAAGTTCTTAACCACTACCACACCAGCTCCTCTTTCTCAGAGAAGAGGAAATGGAGGATAACCACATATTTCTTTTCCATAATTATCTGACCCCCCACCTTAAGGCAAAGGTAAGAGTGGGAGAAAATGTGGCAAAGCTAAATCTACAATGCTATACAATTGGTACTGCCTAAATAAATACAACTCAGAGCAATGTTTTTAATTATTAGAAAAAGTTCTAGATATAGATGGAAGTGCATGAAACAATGAAGTGATTTCTATATTATGTTGTAGAAGAGAGAGTGAGATGTATCAGCAGGGGTGGGGGAAATCCCTAAAGTAAATTGGGCCTAGTCCTTCAGAAAAATAGGGGAAAGAGCTAGGCAGTAGCCTTCCATCCCCAGCAGATTGCCACTTTCATTTCAGTACATCTGGACAGGGTAATTAACTATTAAGGTGTGCATAGGTTTCCTATAAAGGATAAATGTAGCATGCTTTGTCCTGATCACCTACATAAGTCTCTGCAGGATTGTTTTAAGGCAGAGCTTTCCAAACTTTTCACGTTGGTGACACACTTTTTAGACATGCATCATTTCGCAACACACTCTTAACAGCAGGGCATCATTTCGCAACACACTCTTACAGCAGGGCACAAGGAAGGCACTAGGACCTGCGTGGAATCCTGGCAGGGCTCGGAGGCAGCAGCAGCCGCCACGACACACTAATGTGTCGCGACACACAGTTTGGAAAGCTCTGTTTTAAGGCAAAGAAGTTTACTCTAGTCAAGCCTCTGATACTGTATATAAAATATAAGGTGATTATACTGTAGCTCATAACAGATGTGAATTCTCTTTCTTGCACACCTGTACAACAAATCATTTCCATGTTCTCTTTTTGCTTTTTGTTAATTCAATCTTGCTTTAGTTATGCCCTCCTCTTTCCTTTATCCCTCATAATGTGCACAGAGTGTTGCTTCAGTAGCCAATTTATCTGTAACATTTCTTACTGCAAGGGGAAAAAAACAGTGGTTAAAAAATAGCAAAGAAATTGCGGAATTGCTTTCTAGAATGTGTTTTACCTTTTCTATTTACAGGATTTGTTTTAAATGAATTCAAGCTGATAAGAGGGGGTGGAATTCTTAGCCAGTGAGCCCTGCCTTTGACCCAGCTAAGCAGGGGTGCCATTTACGTGGGATGGAAGCAGCCTCTGTGCTCTGTGCAGGTCATGTGTATGCTTCAAAGGCATCTCTAATTCTGACAAACTTCAGCAGTTCATAGGCTTATCTTCAGAAAAGGTTAGGTGCAAATTTTCAGATATAGTATGAGCTTGGCTTTTCCCTTGCCTTTTTGATAGCACATTCATAGCATTCAAATGCAATGCTGTTTCCCTTTCTTCATTTTCCAGGTGAGAAGTCTGTTTGTAGGTGTTTTTTCAATTGCCTTCCATGCTAGGAAAAAATGTTGGACAGCTGTGAGAACTGTTTGATAATGGAATCAATCACAATACCCCCCTCTCCCCCCTCCCCCCATAGCCATCTCTTGTACTGCCTTTACTAACCTGGCATTCTTCTGTTGTGTTGGATTGCAAGTCCTAGCATGACAAATCTGTGTGCTGGTTGGAGATAATGGGAATTAAAAACTAGTTCAACTGGAGAATATCAGGTCGGGAAAGATGCACTGGAAAATTCTGCACTGAGCAGAAAGTTAGACTAGGCTCCACCTGAAAAAGAAAATTATAGTGATATCTAAAAGTGTGACTGCATGAATTTCTACTCAGTCATCACATTAAAATGGCATGTCTCAGTTTTCTCTCACTGTTTTTTTATACTGTAGCTATTAGGCTAATCAGCAGTGCATTTTTGGATTATAACTAGTGGTGGTTTGGTAAAATCATGTAATTATTTGCTACAAATGTTTTTTTAACTAAAAAGGAACAATATAATAAAGAAAAACAGATGAATATAAAATCCAGAAATTACTTTTGGTAAAATAGAGTGAGCTCTTGCCAATTTTAACTTCAGATAAATTGTGCCCAAAACAAAATGTCTAACATTTCAGTTCCTGAAAATTGCCCTGTTCCCAGGACATGCCTGATTCAACCAGCCACTAATTCAATTCCTTGCCAGTGATTGTAGGTGACTGAATTACACTAAGTGGATCAAAAGTCCCCACCTGTGCAATTAATGGATCTCCATCCACTAGAAACAGGATGTTCCTAATATCCCATCAGTGTTTGCATCAGAAAAGTATTAGCAAGTCTACATGACATCTCTGGCCCCTTCCTTATTGGACATACAGACAGCAGAAGGCATGGAAGACAAAGAGAGATGGGGGAAAAGATCAAAAGCAGAAGCAGCCCAAGCATTGATCCCAATAAAAACTTACAACCTCCCTTCAGGTTCCTGATAGGATGTACGCTGGCTTATAGGGAAAAAATCAAGGCTTGAGAATAAACCAGACAGAGTGCAGCATTTAGGGCTAAAAGTATTTACTTGTAGCATAAGGCAATAAATGCATATATAGTTAAGGCAATAAATGCAAATGTTACATTATTGCAATAAGGAAAAACAAAAACAAACTTATAAGCAGAGATCCGTGTATTGATCCCAGGGCCAGAGCTCATGCCACGGCCTATACCCAAAGCCAGGCATAACTACGCACTGCCCAGTCCGCAGAAGTAGAATACACATGAAGAACTACATGGCTAAAGACACAAAAAGTCAAGAAGCATAGAACACCGTTTTGCATGGTTAGATATTCAGTTCTTCCAGCTTTCTGATTGGCTGGAAGTTAGGTGTGACACACACCAGGCCTTTGTGTAGGCCATAGCACATAGCATTGTGTGGCAGTGCTGCATCTAAGCAAGCACGTGATCTCCCCCTCCCTGTTCTCCCAGGGCTTCCCACGAAGGCTTCAGGGGGAATTGTTCTCATGGGAAGTTCCCATTGCTTGTGTAGGCACTAGCCATAACAATACACACGTGACAGTTGTTATCTGGCCACCTGCAGTTCACGTCACCATGAGAACGCTGTGTATAGAAACCAATTTGCCAAAACAATTTTCATGTGGGAAATCTGACAGTTCCATCCATCCACCCCACCTAATTTGTGCCCCTGATCCCTATCAAGCACCAGCCCCTCCCCAAACACCCCATCTGACAGATCAACACTCCAAAAACAGCCCATGGAAAAGCACATTCAAAGACATGCCTTGCAAGGAAAGCAAAACCTTTAATGAGAGGGAAAAGTGGCACAAAAGAGACAGCCACCCCCAAACCACAACAATCCTAATGCAACCCAAGGAAGTAAAATAACACATGCTGGTAGCTCAAGACATACTGTGGCATCCAGAAATACACAGCTAGAAATAGCAGGGGGCCTGAAAACATGGCAGCAGACATGACTTCTCTCTCATCAGTTACACTGGGCACACAAACAGTGCTCCCAAATAGACTCTGCCAGACATGCAGATCACAGGAACCATCAGGCAATTGACACCATAAGATTCTCCATCCACTGAGACAGCATCTGCCATGGCACTTCAGAGGGCAAGTCGGGGACATCATCAAACAATACATACCTGGGGCTTTCAGATGTTATGAAGAATTCAACAAGTAATGATTACATCCAGAGCTAAAGCATGATACATGTATAAGAGTGTGTGTAAAGAATGCCTCCCTACTTTCTGGTGACCAAAACTTTGCTTCACCACTATTTATTTATGTGTTTGTTTGTTTATAAATCATATTTATATGGCTGCCCATCTCACAGAACAGAATGCCATTAAAACATCATCATTATTATTATTATTATTATTATTATTATTATTATTATTATTATTAAAAAAGGCTAAGTAAGAGCATTAGATATTATGAACAGTGGAGCCAGCTCAGAAGATCACCATTCCCTTGAGACCCCCAGGCCTGTTGGCACAACCAACTTTTGAGGGATTTCCAGAAGGATGGGAGGGAAGGGGCCAAGCTCACCTTGTGGGGGATGATGTTCCACACAGCTGGTGCCATAGCAGAAAAGGCCTGTCTCCTGCCAGATGTACTGTAACTCCTTAGTAGATGGGATCCGCAGCACACCTTTTCTGCCGGATCTGATGCAAGACTGACTGCGGTAGCAGTTGAACAGCTGCTGATGTGGGGCTGCAGGTGAAATGGCAGGAAGTCAATAAAATCCACTGCATCCAATTATGCAGTGGCATAAACCCACTGCAGAAAGAACCTCCTCCAGTTGCTCACAGAAGATTCATCCTTGTATCCCACTAACCACAGCATGAACATGCCCCGGTAACTAAAAATATATGAGATGTCCTTGTGATGGGCATTCATTTAATTCCACAGCTCAGTTTATCTTTGGCTGTTCCAGTTTTAAAGTTGTGCTTTCCCTTTTCTGTCAACATAACTTTTACTATACATACAGTATAACACATTTCATTGACAATGTGGTTGATAGCACAGTCCAGCTTCTATTAGCGATTTTAGACTGCTGTGGCCATGCCCATTCTCCTCCAGTCACTGGGCACCAATCTCCACAACCATTTTGGCTTGAGGTACAAAAAGGATTAGAGTCCTGGCTTCCAAGAAGCAACTCTTCACATAATGCTAGACCCATGTTTTCCAAAATATTTGTCAGGTCTTACACAGGCTTCTAATATACAGTATACAGGTTTAGCACTGTTTAGAAACAGCACTGTTTTTTAAACATGGGTTTAGCACCCTTTTGAGAGAAGGCTACTTTTAAAGTTGATTTAAACCAGGAAAGTTCTACCAGCTGTTTGTTGCTGGTTCTGTCACCAATCAGTGTGTTACTGTTTTTCCACTCCTTCTGCCAACAAGGGATTTTGTGTGGCGATGATGATGATGATGATGATGATGATGATGATGATGATGATATCTGTTCAATCATGTCCAATTCTTGGCGACTCTATGGACCAGCTCTCTCCACTTTTTCTGATCTTGCATAGCTTCTTTTTGTTGTTTTATGCTCTGGCTGATGTCAGCTTTGATGGTGTCTAGCCATCGTGTTTTTTGGCGGCCTCGTTTCCTTTTACTGCTGACCATTCCAAGCATAACTGACTTTTCCAGCAAGTTTGATTGCATGACATGGCCGAAATAAGTAAGGCAGAGTTTTGTGATTTTGCCCACCAGCGATATGTCTGGTTTTATATGCTCCAGTACTTGTGTGGCCATACATTTTGCTTATTTTATTACTCTGGGAAGGAGGTATCATCATTTCTCGAGATTTTATCACAGTGGCAGGCAAAAAAGGAACAAGAGTTGAGATTCATTTACAAGAAATAAATTATAAGAAAATGCAAAACCTGGCACCAGATAACTACATACTACCAGGAGAGTCAAACAGCATGTGCTCTGTGTGTGTGTGTGTGCGCGCGCGCACGCACACTTGCATCTAGGAATAAAGGCAGAATACGGTGACCTCTGATTGGTAATCTCTTAGTCAAAGGGTTTTCTGACCTGAAACTTTCAGTTGCTTATCTCCCATGCATAAACCAGCTTGAAATGAGCTGGCTTAAGAAATCCTTTTCCTGATTTCAAATTTTTATTTGCTTTAGCCATAGTGATGGTCTGATGTTTCTCAGCTTTCTGGACTAGTTAAAAAAAGTAAGGAAATATCAGCTGTATTATTTTTCCTGTCACTTGGGCTAGAAGAGGAAAATAGCAGAATTTTTGCCAATTTCACCAGGTTAAAAAAAACCACATATCTATTCTTTCACTACTGTATTCCATCAATAAACGTGTCAGGATCGCGCAACCAAATGAACTTAGTGCATTAGCTTGCCGCTTCCCGCCAGCAAAGCCAGCTAGATGAGAGAAAGCCGACGCGTGTCAAGCTTGTTTACGGGATGGGAGGGGGGGTGGAAGCCAGACAGCAAGCAGCAGACTCTGGGAACCGAGGTCAATTGCAACCGCCTGAGCCAGGTGTGGGGAGGGGGAATGTGAACTCACCAAGGAATGTTTTAATTAGAGGCTTCGCAACATTTTTATCAGTTCCAGCTTTCTCTGGGATTCTTGTAGCTTTCTTCAATTAAATAACTTTCCTTTTGTACAATGAAACTGAGTGAAGTTGTTTCGTTTGAAGTTTAAGCCTAGCAATCTTTACAAAATGTCTTAAAGAAAACAGTTTTTCACCATTCCACTGGTGAATTTGTTAAAAAATAAAAATGGAAGCACAGCAGGCAAACTGAACAGGACAGCTTGAACCAACGCAAGATGAAAAACACTACTTTTGACACACAGGCCAGAAAACATGGGTGGTGGTTGCATTACCTGGTGGCTGGGGATAGGTTGAAGATGATTTCATGCATTCCTGCCCTCCAGAAATGAATGGGTGGCTTGTGTTCATGCTGGGATAAGCTGGAAGTGTGGATCTGCCCAAAGATGGGACACAGAGGAAATGCTTCTATCTAAACCCTACTGCCCACTTATGGTCAGTAGGTAATGAGGTGCTGAAGACTCAGTACATTAATTTGGACCTCCCACACAGCTTACAGATCCATCTGGCTGGTGGGTACATTTAGTATGTCCCAATCTGTGGTAGTCTTTAAATGCACTCTGAAGACTATTTCACTTTGATAGGTTGAGGTTTTTCATTTTCGGTTTTTAAAATTTTGGATGGAGATATGAGGTATGTATGTATGTATGTATGTATGTATGTATGTATGTATGTATGTATCAATCAAATTTATATAGCCATCCATTTCACAAACAAGCGACTCTGGGCAGTGTACAAAAACAACCCAATCAAGGTACTACCAAGGAGAGTACAACACCCCCACCAACACAGGCAGGACAAGCCATGGTATATAAACAGAGAGCAAGTTCCACTCCCTTTTCTCACTGAAGATGTTGCCTAGCCTGGCAATGAAACGTCTGCAAGAAAACAACAAGGCTCAGAGAGCACCAAGGACTCCACAATTCAACCCTGAGCTACAAATATTCTCTTTGAGTGTACAAAAAGCTAAAAACAATCAATAAATACATTAAAAGTTATTTAAAAACCAACTAAAACACAGAATAAAAAGGGATGTTAAAAATAAGGGAGCCACCTCACTAGTTCCCCCATCCCCTGGGGTCCCCAGGCCTGCTGGCATAACCAGGTCTTGAAGGACCTCCAGAAGCTCAACAGTGATGAGGCCAACCTCAACTCAGCAGGGAGAAGATTCCACAATGCAGGGGCCACAGCAGAAAAGGCCCACCGCCTAGGGCCTGCTAAATGTAACTCCCTAGGTGACACAACCCATAACATACCCTCTCTGCTGGATCTGGTAGGATGGGCAGATGAAATTGGGGAGAGGCGGTTCCTCAAATAACCCAGTCCCATGCCATGAAGGGCCTTAAAGGTCAATACCAGCACCTTGAATTGGACCCGAAAACAAACTGGTAACCAATGCCATTTCCATACCATATCCAGGTCTGAATCCTGACTGGAAAGGATCCAGATAATCTACTTCATCCAAGGTTCTCTGAAGATTCTGCACAACCACTTTCTCAATCAACTTCATCAAAAAGGGGAGGTTAGATATTGGATGAAAATTGTCCAGTATTGTGGGGTCCAGCGATGGCTTCTTGAGGAGGGGGCAAACCAAAGCTTCCTTAAGCAGAGAAGGAACAACCCCCTCACTCAGAGAAGAATTCACCACTGCTAGAACCCACCCACACGACACCCCCGAGGCTGCTTTCACAAGCCAAGAGGGGCATGGATCTAAAGAACAGGTGGCCAAGCTCACAGTCCTAAGCACCCTCTCCACTTCCTCAGGTCCAACAGGTTCAAACTGTTCCCAGATAACTGGGCAAGGCTCCACCCTAGGCATCTCCTCCAGACCTGCAGCAAAAGCAGCATCCAACTGCGAATGAATCCGAGCGATTTTATCCGACAGATACTGAGCAAATTCCTGTGCGTGACCCTGCAAAAGGTTCTCAGAGCCCCCTTTACCCAAAAGGGTTTGTATCACCTGAAACAGGGCTGTGGGGTGGCAATCTGCGGATGCAATAAGGGCAGAGGAGTACTGACACTTCACCTCCTTTACTGCCACTTGATAGGCCTTAATAGAGGCTCTAACCCATGTTCAGTCAAGTTCGTCCCTCCTGTTGGGATTATCAGGAGTCAACTCAGCATTGTCTCATGAGCATAATAGGGGGTCTTTCTAGTAAACGCATCTTTACTGTGCTTGTGGGATGTTACCTGAGTCACCTGATTTCCTCTTCCTCCTCCTTCTTGGTTTGGAGGATTAACATTCTCCATTACGCTTTGGGCACACCTGCAAGCAGGAGGGCTGCACAATACAGCTCTTGTCAATTCCATCTTGCTTGCACGCAGATCGACTATGAATCTTCTTGTATCCAGATCTACTGAATAAATGTAAGCTATCTCTATTTTTCTTTATCCAACTAATGTGTGAGGACTGAATATATTTCTGAATGCAATTAAGCTTAAAGTGCAAGTTCCCTGCTGGTTCACGCTTCTACTCTGCAAGATTGTTGTTAGCTGCTTGGAGTTCTTTTATTAACTTTCAAGATTCCATTAAGGGTTATGGGCCTAGTACAAGACCAGTACAAGACCAGTACAAGACCAGTTGGGCTCACAGCCACAAAAAAGGGAAGCTGCTTTGTACATGTAAAAAGCTAAGTTCAGAATTTTTTTTCCTCCTCTCTCTAAACAATGGAGAAAGAGGAGGGGGCTCCCCCATTACCAAAATTGACTGAAGATAATTACTCAGCATGGCTGTTCAGATTAAGGATGCAGCTAGATTTTGAAGATTGTTTAGATGCTCTGGATTCACCAGAACCAAAACCAGGATGGGGAGGAAGCCAATAAACAATGGAAGAAAAAGGATAAGAGAGCTTAAATTCTCATTGCTAGATCTCTTCCAGATCACAGATTAGCAGAAATTAAAAATATTTCTACTGCTAAGGAAATGATTGAGAATTTATGCACCCTGTATTCAGAAGCTGATGATCAGAAAGTGATCTCTTTGTTGTGAGAACTGCATGCATGTAATTTGGAAGACAGTGGAAATGTAAACGACCACCTGATAAAAGTACAGGCCATTTGATCAGCTGAGCACAGTTGAGAATCTCATGAATGAAAAACTTAAGATGTCTTTTTTGCTAAGCACATTACCAAATAGCTTTTTTCCTTTCATTGCTGGTTTGAAGTTAGAAGGTAAGAATTTTTCTCACCTTCTGGGAGCAATTAGATTGGAATGTTAGAGGCAAGAGAATTTGCATAACAATAGATTGCCTAGCAGAGACATTGGTTACCTAGCAACGAAGGGTAAATATGAGCTAGAGCCATTAGTGACTCATCAGAATACCAAAAAGTCCATTGTTTGTAATTCTTGCAAGAAACCAGGACATTTTGCCAAGTTTTGCAGAAGCAGGGACAAGAAGGATTTTTCCAAGGGAAAATCTTTTAAAAGTGAAAAAGCTTTACACACTGTTTACAAAGCTGATACTGCTCTTAAAGCTGATACCAATAAATGCCCCAGATGATGGGTAATCAATTCGGGGACCAGCAGGCATCTATGTGGGAATAAAAGTGACTTTTGTGAGCTAAGTGAAAAACCAGAAGGAAGCATAACATTAGCAGATGGCAATTCAATTCTGATTCAAGGAAAAGGAAGTGTGCCATTGCGATGCTTCAATGGAAGTGAACACAAAGATCTTATGGCAACAGATGTCTTTTATGTACTGGACTTAGAAGCCAATTTACTGAGTGTCTCAACATTGAATAACAAAGGTTTTAATGTAATTTTTAATGTTAATGGGCAATGTAAAGTCACCAGTGGAGAAAAGATTTATGTTACATGTTTTCAAAAAGATGGCGTTTACCAGGTGCAACCGCCACCAGATGTTAGCCTTGCCTATCGGCAGCAAAAGGAGGACAACAGCACCACCACCTGGCACAGGTGTTTTGCATGCCGTGATTTTAACGCAATTTTAAGAATGAAAACTGAAGGCTGAATCAGAATGCTCCTGAGTCTAGCAGCTTCCAGGAACATGAGTGTTGAACACCTGGATGTAAAAACTGCATTTCTGCATGGAGAGATAGAGAAAGAACTGTACATGCTACAACCTCCAGGCTTCGCCGATCCTAAGATGCAGCAACTCGTTTGCAAACTTCAGAAGGGGATTTATGGCCTGAAGCAAGCAGCAAGAGCATGGAATAAGAAGTTGAACCAAGTACTTCTTAAGCAAGGCTTTGTTCAAGGCCAAGCTGATCCCTGTCTCTACACAAGACACAGAAATGGCAGAGAGGTGTACATTCTTTGTTATGTGGATGATTTGATGATTTGCCCTAATAACAAAAGAGACTTTGATGAAATTGTGTCCAACCTGAACAAAGAAGTAGAAGTCAAGCATCTGGGCAATGCCAGCTACTACTTGGGGATACAGATAGAAAAAGAAGAAGATGGAAGCTTTCTTCTAAGCCAGAAGCAAAAGATCCTATAACTGTTGGAAAGCTTAGGACTGCAAAATGCCAATCCTATGCCAACACCAATGGAAACAGGTTTCCACAAGCAACAGGAACCTAGTGAATTCTTACCAGAGAACAACGGCTATAAAAGCGCCATACGTAAGCTATTGTATCTAGCCACTACCCCTAGGCCAGACATAGCAGCTGCAGTAAACATTCTATGCAGAAAGACTAGCAAACCCACACAGAGAGACTGGACTGGTGTTAAGCGGGTGGGAGAAGGGGACTATACACCTAAAACTAAAGCTACCAGCCACAGACAATCCAAAACTAGTGGGGTTTACAGATGCAGATTGGGCAGAAGACGTTACTGATTGTAAATCCACTAGTGGGCATGTATTTTTCTATGGGGGTGGGGCGATCTGATCCAAAGCCTCAGCTGCCCCTTTGTTCCAGGCAGTGACTAAGGCTTCAGATGGACCGTATAGCGGGCCACCACTTTGTGCCCAAAAAGCTAGGATAGAAATCTATTAATAAATTAAATAAATAATCCCAGCGAAACGACCTAAAATCTTATGTATTCAGCCTTATTAACATTTTCCTTTAGCGTGCAGCTGCAGGTTGAGTTATATATGTGTGTCAAACTCCTTACAACTGGACAAGGAAGGAAGAACTACATACATTTCAGTAAGGTACATTTAAAGTTAGTATGGAGTAAATACAAAATTTTGGTAAGTGTAATAGGTACTTCCCACCCTCATTTATAATGAGTTAATTAAGGTGGAGTCTCCGATTTGGAATGCTTCTTCTCAGGTTTGTTGCTACCTGGGCTAAGTTATCATTTATGAGATAAGCTGGTCACTGGTTACCCTATATCTCTTGATTATGTCTACTGTCCCTTCCACTCCTTTTGCAGACTCCCCACAATCTTTCACAATGTACTTGGATGCAATATCCATCTGAATAATAACTTTGGCTAGTGTAGTCATGGCCAGTTCCTGCACAAATGGAAAGGATATCCTTCAACATGTCCCATGTCCATAAAATATGCAAGGAATTCCATACAGGACAAGTGAGTTGTGTTCACATGATGTGTTTACTCATGGTTAACTGAACCATGGTTTACTCAATTATATTAATTTTATGAATGATACATTAAACTATAAACTAACTACATGGGCTGGGTTCATGAAACATACTAGGTTATAATGTGTTTACAGTAGTTAGTTTATGCTTCTGTGAACATGGCCATTTAGGGTCTCTTAGCAGGCAGATGCCTACAAAAATTGTTCCCTTACAAGAATGAGTTTAAGGTACTCTGCCATTGGTTAAAGCAGATATCCTTCAATATGTAAGCTGACTGAAAACATTATATTCTGTGCTATGGATTTAATGACTTAGACCCTAACTTCCTAGCTTTAGGCAGAACAAAATTCCTCTTTTTCCTTTCTTCTGCAGACTCTGGCCTCTCCCTCAAAATATGCTCCCAAAGGTTAAGGGATCCTTAGAAAAGCTGTGGGACATTTTTATATAGCCTAGTGCTCTTCATACTGTATATACTGGAACTATGCCTCTCAGAATTCCCAGCCAAGGAAGGTTATGCTGGCTTCAAATTTTGGGAACAGTAGTCAGAACACATCTAGAGGGTACCAGTTTGGGGAGGCTGTTAATTTGTAGTAATATTTGTAATATGTGATATGTAATATGGCTTCTGTGAATATGAAGGAGTCAGTATATTCCCCATACATGTAAGTAGCAAAACAAGTTAGCATACATGCTAACATGCAGTATAGTTCATCATGCAGATTTTTTGCACTGAATTGGAAAGTTCTAACTTGTAGACTGCCAGGACTGTCTAGTGTGGTTTGGAAATGATTTGTAAGATGAAGCTAGCATAGAAAGTAGGGGTTGGGAATAGACAGAGAACATGGTATATTACACTTCTCTGTCTGCTGTCTCTACTCTACCCCCCTCTGCTCCCACAAATTCACCATTTGAGGCAGTTCCCCCACTCTGCCTAGTACTCTCAGGGATAGGCAGCAACAAGAAAGGGAGTCATTGATTGTTACTCTGCATTCTTCCCATCTTCATAAATGCTCATAGAGTTGAAGCAGAATTTAGAGATCACAGCCTGATTATCATTTGAGTTTGATAGCAGAATATAGGCTCTGAACATGACCAGGCCACGTTGAAACATAGCAGGGTGGATTTTTCAGGTGGCAGCTGCATTCCCTTACTCTGGGACCTTCTGCCCTGGACCCCGTTGCCCCACAAAATGCACTTGGGTCTCCCATGGCTTGGAGAGAAAGAGGTTCTATATGCACTACATGCCAGCAGCTTGCTTTTCTTTTAGTTTTTTTGTTTCCCTGTACTTCTCTAAACGCTATCCTTGTGCTTCTCTTCTGGTTTGTTGCCACCCCCGTCTTCACCTCATTTTTAATAAGTGCTTTTCATGTTCTCCCGTATTCACTCCCAACTCAGAGGACACACCAGCTGTTCCATTTGGAATTATCCGTTTTTTGCAATTCTGCCAGGTTCTGTATGTGCTGGTTATAGGAGGAGGAACAGAAGAGAAGGCAAAAGGTGGTGGGTTGAGAAAGGAAAGATGAAAAAAAGCAAGGGGAAAAGAGAAGGAGGAGGAGGAGTATGGGAACAGAAAGAAGCAAAAATAGAGGTGGAGGATTGCTTTCAAGTTTGGACAAACTGTGGGGATCAAGGAAACAAATACCAAGACTATATATGCACTTAATCAATGTTTTTATTTATTTTTAAACATTTATTAAAGCAATGTACACTGTTTTAGTACCCTAAGAATCTCAGGTTTTACTGAGGGTGGGGGGATGAAATGTATAATCCTTGCTTATATAGAGGGGGGGAGAGGGACTAAAAAGAATGTTTGCAATATCTGAAAAAACACTCAAAACCAGGGGAACCTATGATTAGACAGCAGTGTCCTCAATCACAGTGTAAGGTGGGTGATATCTGCCTTTCCCACATATTTCCTTCCATATAGTGGGTTTTACAAATCACTTTGGACCTCAAGTATTAGGTGTCCAACAAGTGCTATGTGTGGCTGTCAAGTTTTCTTTCCATAATACAAATATAGATTAATTTATATTGGCAGAGATTTCCAGGTTGCTTAGTTACGAGAGAATCATAATGGATAAGCTTTTTAGCCTACGTTCATGGAGAAAGATGACTGTTGGTTGTGACTGGAGAGCAGGCACTGGGATCTAGGATAGTCTTCATCCTCTTTGCATTAAATACACTTTTAGAATATAGGAGGATATTAGCCATGTCTGTTCCTCCCCAGTGAATGAAAAGTTACAGATAAGGAGCAAAGTATGTATAGTAGGACAAGCGCATCTTATATTGACTTTTGTATTTACAGTTTGAAGCCTTCTGCTGTCATCTCCATCAGAACTAGAAGCAAAGCTCTTTGCAGTCCTGAAAGAGATGACTTTAACTTCCCATCATGGACTTGCTATTTAAAATTCTGGTTAATGAATTTGATGCAAAATCCTTCTACTGCGAAATGTAGGCTCCTGCTGGTCTAATAACTCCCATCACTATTTTGACTGCCTCAAACAAGGAGAAGCACCAATAAATCACTGAGTCAAAAAGGACAAAAGATTAGCAGAAGTAGAAAGCAACCACTCCCTAAGGGAAAAAAAATTCTACAAGCTACATGGTTTTGATGTAGCTTGGAACCAGCTGCATAAATCACTCTAATTCTGAGGGTCCTCTAAAGTTTTACATAGAATAAATGCATGATTTTTTTTTATGATAAGGAGCAGTGACTTCTACAAAACTGCAGAAAAAGCAAACATGCATATATGCAGTGTACAAGAACATGTATATGTGAATCTAAAAATCTATATACATAGAAGAAAGGAATTGACAAGGAGCCCAGGCTATAAAAATAACTCTGCAAATTGGAAGTTACTAGATGAAACTAGATAAGGGCACGTGGATGAATTCCAAGTGAATTAATTAATACAGAAGATAACACAAGAATAAAGTATATAATGAATATGTGCTATTACAGGAACAGTATGTTTTTCAGATTCAAAATGCATGGTTATACTGTATTTGAAAATGTAATATGCTCACTATAATCATATTGTATGGAACATGGAAAAATAAATATACATTTATCATCTGGTAAACTCATCATGTGGAACAGCCTTTGAACAAGAACCACGTGTAAATGAAAAAGAGAATCTTTGACATCATGCTATTTCAGGAACATATGAACACCATTTACTCAGGGACATCACAAAAAGAGAAACTGGATGTAAATTGTAGCTACAGTATGTTTTATATTTCACCATAAACTAGTTCAAGCACAAAAGGAATTGTGCCTTAAATTTGAAAATCCCTTCACTTGAACAAATGTGAGGAAATACAAAGCTGACTACCAAAGACAATCTTACAATTTCAAGTTCTGTGGATTTTTTTCCAATTCATGTTCTGGTTTTAATGGTTATATCCTTTCACACTCTAGCCTCAAGTTCAATCTCATTTTAGATGGTAATTTTATTATGTTATCCTCCCCTCATCTCTTTAAGTGGCATGTGAATTACTTTCTTTACTTCAAAATTAAGCAATCCAGGCTTGTTGCATTTGAGGGTTTGCTGAATGTGGCTCGACTTCTGTATCTTCATCAAGACTGCATCTTACGCTCTGTGCCTCACAGGGACTTTTAAGAAGGCTGAGGATGCATAGGAAGTAATACACAAATCTGGTGGCTTATTTGTCAGTGAATGCTCCAGTATATGCTCAGCTTGAATTTCAACTCAATTTAATATGCCACCTGTACTAGCTGTGGGCTGAGCATGTGCTGAAACTGTAGTACCATTTGGTATGAGCTAAATGTCATATAGAGTCATCCATCTCATGTTCAAAGTATGCTTCTTTGTAGTTTTGTGGCTTAATCTAATGCCACTTGCTGAATATCACACCTCAGTTGGATATATAGAGGATATCGTGCAGAATTAAACAGCATAATTTGTATAATGTGGGTCCAAAATCAGTTTAAACTTAAGCTAGTCATGGCTAACTTAATGCCCATTGAGTCCAGTTGGCCTATGCTGACAGAATTAAGGCATATCCATAGTTTACTGTGTGTTCATCCAGTTCATGAACATAGGCCAGAATAAAGGAAGACGTTTACTTCTTGGGAGGAGAGCAATGACAAATCTCGATAAAATAGTTAAGAGCAGAGACATCACATTGACAACAAAGGTCCGCATAGTTAAAGCAATGGTATTCCCCGTAGTAACCTATGGCTACGAGAGCTGAAGCATAAGGAAGGCAGAGCAAAGGAATATAGATGCTTTTGAACTGTGGTGTTGGAGGAAAATTCTGAGAGTGCCTTGGACTGCAAGAAGATCAAACCAGTCCATACTCCAGGAAATCAAGCCAGACTGCTCACTTGAGGGAATGATATTAAAGGCAAAACTGAAGTACTTTGGCCACATAATGAGAAGACAGGATACCCTGGAGATGCTGATGCTAGGGAAAGTGGAAGGCAAAAGGAAGAGGGGCCGACCAAGGCCAAGATGGATGGATGATATTCTGGAGGTGACGGACTCGACCTTGGGGGAGCTGGGGGTGGCGACGGCTGACAGGAAGTTCTGGCGTGGGCTGGTCCATGAAGTCACGAAGAGTCAGAAGCGGCTGAATGAATAAACAACAATTCCTGTACTACTCTGTACTCTACTGTTTAATGTGGGCCAGATTAAGAGGCAACAATTGGTGGTTGGTTTCTCCCACCAGCATTCCCATTCCTACCTGCCCAGCAGGAAAAACAAGCATCAATCACTTGTAACTGGGGCTGGGGGAGGAGGGATGGTTAGACTCATGTGTTTAATCATCTGTCAGAACCTGATTTGTGGGGTGGGTGGGCTTTCTATCTCTTCTTCTTTACTGGAAAGCTCCCACTTACACTGTAGATGATGCGCTGCAGTTGGTCTGTCTCTCCCATATCTTGTTCATCTTTCTCTCTTGTCTCTCTCACTCATCTGTCTCCTGCACAGTCTATCATTCTACTGCTTGGTTTGCTGCTTGCTCTACTGCTCATGCTTGCTATCTCTCACTGGCGTGTTTGTCTCACACTCATGCTCTGTTGCTCACTCATCTTTTCTCAACTTTCTCTCACCCATCTCTGTTTCATTCACTCATCCCCCTTGCACTGTCCCATCTCACCTGCTCATCTCTCCTATGCACTCTCTCACTTTCACTCATCTCCCATCTGTCTGCCATGGTCACTCTTGCTGTATTCATTATATTGTGTGCTGATCAGTCTCACCCATTCCGGCTCACATGTCTTTTGTGCTCTCTCTTGCTCTCATTCACGCATGTCTAATACCATCTCTATCATTCTCGCTCTGACATTCTCACTCAATCGCCTATAACATGGCTCTTCTCCTACAATCACTCATCTCTCACTCTGCCCCAAAACAGGCAGTGGCAGATGGACTCCCTGTTTCAGCCACTGCCACTCCACCACATGAGTTGCCTGTCAAATAGGGCACTTCTTTTACCCATGTACTGTATATAAGGAACCCATGTAATGCTTGTTTAATGCTTTGCAAAGTACCAGTCAGGCATTACATGGGCAGATGTCTGGTGACTGATCACTCCTGCTGCCCAAGCAAATGACCATGGAAGGAAATTACCAATGACTGGAGGAGGGGCATACTGGCAGCAGCCAAATGTAGCCAGTGGAAACTGGACAGATCCCAGCCTCTGTGGCATCATCACCACAGTTGCTGCCATAATGCCACATATCACACATATAGCAGAGCTTGTCTCAGAAGATGATAGAAAACACCACTTTAATATTGGATCAAATGAATACAAAGCTAGGCAGCCTTGATTATGGGATGAGGTGAAAGAAAGGCTGTGTTATGAAGACATGTCCTTCAAGAATGCTTTGTAAGATATCTTCTAGCCTATATTGGGGGCAATGTGGACATGCTGAAAGTCTGATTCTATGTGTATGTGTTTAATTCAGGTTCCTTAAACATTTGAAATCTGCAGTACAGTATTTCTACTACTCATTCCTACAATTTAAAAAATGCATATGATTCCCTTTAGTAAAAGGAAATATCATGTTGCTTCATTCAGTTCTCCACTGAATGCCTTTCTTTTCCCAAACAATTTCCCTCGTTTCTCACAGAAGTATTCTCTTTGTATGTAGCTTGAATCATGTCAACTGGATTTCTATTTTCTCAGTGGAAACGTTTCGCTCCTTATCCAAGGAGCTTCTTCAGTCTGAGCAAAGTTAGTAAGGGAATCCTTAAATATGTTTCTAGGTGGCTGTGTGACCTTGCACCTGGGGCTAGGTCATGGTTATTTTGAGATGTTATTTCTAAGTCCCTTTATCATCTAAAGGAGGATCGTTAAGATTTCTAAGTCCCTTTATCATCTAAAGGAGGATGGTTAAGATTACCATGCTGCTGTTGAGCTTGCGAAATGGTCTTAATCTTCCTAGGCACAGAAGACAAAGCAGGAAGGAAAATAGGGGAAAGATTGTGCCTGAGGCCCCCACCTCTATTCAAGGAAGGATTTTCCAAGTTGGCATAAATGGATTCCTTGACCCCTCTCTCAAACCACCTATCTTCTCTGTCTAAAATGTGAACATTAATGTCCTCAAATGAGTGTCCTTTTTCCTTTAGATGAAGATAAACTGCTGACTCTGGTTCTGTGGTGTTACTTCTCCTGTGTTGGGCCATCCTCCTGTACAAAGGTTGTTTGGTTTCTCCAATGTAGAGTTCAGAGCACTCCTCACTGCACTGGATTGCATAAACTACATTGCTTTTCTTGTGTTTTGGAGTTTGATCTTTGGGGTGTACAAGCCTCTGTCTCAGTGTGTTGGTGGGTTTGAAATATACAGGTATGTGGTGTTTGCCAAATATCCTTTTTATCTTTTCAGACACGCCAGCCATGTAAGGAATGACCAGGTTCTTCCGTTTACTCTGAGTCTCAGCCCTATCTGTCGCTGTTTTAGGTCTGGTAGATTTAGATTTAGTGAAGGCCCAATTTGGATATCCACAGGCCTTCAGAGCTGTTATCAGGTGCTGATTTTCATTCTTTTTGGAATCCAT
Source organism: Charina bottae (assembly GCA_023362775.1). Lineage (NCBI taxonomy): Eukaryota > Metazoa > Chordata > Lepidosauria > Squamata > Charinaidae > Charina > Charina bottae. Next base: position 36,163,709 of record JALMGJ010000006.1, on the reverse strand, counting down.
GGAGGTGGGGATGGTTTCTGCTCTGTGTGACAATGTCCTGATGACTCCTAGTTTGTGCTGCAGTGGATGGTGGGAGTCAAACATCAGATATTGATCTGATATTGATATTGATCTCCAACACAGGAGAAGTAACACCACAGGACCAGAGTCAGCAGTTTATCTTCATCTAAAGGAAAAAGGACACTCATTTGAGGACATTAATGTTCACATTTTAGACAGAGAAGATAGGTGGTTTGAGAGAGGGGTCAAGGAATCCATTTATGCCAACTTGGAAAATCCTTCCTTGAATAGAGGTGGGGGCCTCAGGCACAATCTTTCCCCTATTTTCCTTCCTGCTTTGTCTTCTGTGCCTAGGAAGATTAAGACCATTTCGCAAGCTCAACAGCAGCATGGTAATCTTAACCATCCTCCTTTAGATGATAAAGGGACTTAGAAATAACATCTCAAAATAACCATGACCTAGCCCCAGGTGCAAGGTCACACAGCCACCTAGAAACATATTTAAGGATTCCCTTACTAACTTTGCTCAGACTGAAGAAGCTCCTTGGATAAGGAGCGAAACGTTTCCACTGAGAAAATAGAAATCCAGTTGACATGATTCAAGCTACAGACAATTCCACCTGAATGACTGAGAACCTTCATAGACATATTCTCTTTGTACTTGTGGATTAATTGCAGAGGTTAACAAGTGCTGGGCTCAACCATGGCTGTGGACTTTTTCAGGATGCTAAACATTACACTTAATCTCACCTTATGAAACATCCTTCACTGACTCTCACTATGGGTTTTACTAGGACCATCCCAAGGCCAAAACATGGAAAAGATTATTTATTACAATGAAAATACTGAAATCTTCTCAGAGCCTGGCAATTCTGTTTCCTGGATCATCTTTTGTCCCTTACAGGTAGTCTTTGCCTAATGTCCACTCGTTCAGCAACCATTTGAAGTTATGATGGCACTGAACAAGGGGTACTTGCAATGTGTAATGTCATCTTGGGATGCATTAACAGGAGCATCGAATCCAGATCATAGGAAGCAATTGTTCCGCTCTACTTGTCAACTTTGCAAGGTAGACCAGACAGGAAATACAGCCAGATGAGCTAATTCTACTTTATTGTAAGGTTACATTAACAGAATCTTGCAAGTCTGAAAGTATATCTCTGTTGGCCCTTATACAGCCAAATAGCACCAGCCCTGCACCTAAGCAAAGTAACTGCAAGCTTAGGAGAAAGCCACGGGCTTAAAGAAATAAAAACACATTTCAAAATATATCTGGGATAAAATGAAAGAAAACAAAACAATAGAAATCCCAATACAGATTGGGAATACTAAGTAGGAAGAGAATGGGAAGGATAGAATGCAGTGAGATAGCTTGAAAGTAGCAAGGCTGAATAAGAGTAGCCCTCACGATAGCATTTTCTACAGTTACCAGGTGTTCACCATAAATCCAATTCAGCAATCCAAGGCATTAGTGAGCAATTTCAACCTCCTATAAAGGATGAGGCTTTGCCAGAGTGCAAGACAGAGTGAGATTCATGCATTGTTTTAAATGGAGCTGCTCAGACTGGAGAGAGAAATCCTGAAATTACATCTTTTACTACTTCATGAACTTAAAGACTGACCTCTCTAACACTGCTTTTGCACATCAGGGGAACTTACAGCTACTTACAGAACTTAAGCATATAAAGAAAGGGAATTAACATAAGGGATTAATTACAGAATTTAAATTCATAAAAAAGCATGTCCATGGATAAAACTGTGGCACTGTTATTCATGAAATCACAATAGCCAAAAGGTGCCTGCAACACTCACTCACCTACTGTACATTCCATACTGAAATCACAATAACTATGAACAGAATAGTTTTAAGCAAAAATTTCCCCAGTGAATAGTGTTTTCACAGGGCATAATGCTGAATATCCAGTGTACTGGAAAATATGATATCCCTGTGAAAGAAATTGAATTCTAATGAAGATAGAGACTGTGTACAACAAATGGAAAAAAGTTGAGTATCTTCATGCTAAATACTGATAATTGGAAAAGACTCTTAGCTTGTCACAGGCATTACTTGGCTTCTCAAGGTCAGACAGCTGAGTTACTGACCAGAAATGATTTATTTTAGCAAATAGTATTTAACCAGTCAATGTTCCAATCTGAACAATTTTTCTATGTTGAAAATAGTTGCTGTGGTGACAGTATCTGAATCACCACAGTCATACAGCATGTTGAAAAACACCAATTGTGCATAATAAAAGAACACAAGGAGAAACGTTTCATAGTTGCTTCAGAATTGTGACATTCCTTTCATGAAGTAGGAAAGAGTTTGAGGACTTCTGATGTTACAAATCTTTCCTGTCTGCAGGTAACACGTGATGATTTAATAGATGATGATACACACAGTTTTCAGTCATGGAACTGTGTATAGATGTAGGAAATACACCATATTTGAGAAATTATCATAATTCATCACTGCATCTGGCATTTGGTAGCACAGCATACAGCATTTATTGTATTTGATTTTTTACATCTGTGTATGGGCCCTTCCATACCACCACCATTTTTACTGCAGTCCTACAAAAAGATCTTTCAGGTAACCCTGAACATTTTTTATACTTTCAACCTCAAAATGACAAAGGTAAGTGCAAAGGAGTATCTCTCAGACAGGTCCACCTTGAGCTATACCAGTCCTGGAGAACAATCCCATTGTCATTGTTCCACACAAATGGAAAGAAAATAAACTGCTATCCACCCACACCCTGATTCTTAATTCATGTTTTTCACCACTTAACTCAGCTCCTAAATGGGCCAGCCATAAATCAGGATATCCACTTAAGTTATATTTGCTCATAAAGCTATAAATCAGTCTTCATCGTTTTGTCTGGGTTGCAAGAGGTTAGTCTGTCAGAGCCAGTCTGAGAGGCAAAAATCCAAAAAGCAGTCAAAGAACAATGGCCCAAATTCCAATGAGAAGTCAGCTTCAACTGTCATGTGCAGTCTGGGGATCAGGAATTCACATAGCACACGTAACACATAGTTTCATGCTATGCTGCTATACTTTTTTAGAAGATTTCCTCAAGGGGGGTTCAAAATATCCAAAGTTACTTTACTCCCCACCTAGGTACAACTGAAGCCAAGCAGTTCTGATTTACTAAGGTCAGATTCTACAGAGTTTCAGCTCTCATCAGGTGCTTTTCCCTTTGTTGTCGTTGTTGCTGTTGTTCAGTTGTTTAGTCGTGTCTGACTCTTGGTGACCTCATGGACCATAGCACGCCAGGCCTTCCTGTCCTCCACTGTCTCCCGGAGTTTACTCAAATTCATGTTCGTTACATCGGTGATGCTATCTAACCATCTCATCCTCTGCCGTCCCCTTCTCCTTTTGCCTTCAGTCTTTCCCAGCATCAGGGTCTTTTCCAGTGAGTCCTCTCTTCGCATTAGGTGGCCAAAGTATTTGAGCTTCAGCTTCAGCATCTGTCCTTCCAATGAGCAGTCAGGGTTGATTTCCTTTAGGATTGACTGATTTGACCTCCTTGCAGTCCAAGGGACTCTTAAGAGTCTTCTCCAGCACCACAGTTCAAAAGCATCAATTCTTTGGCGCTCAGCCTTCCTTATGGTCCAACTCTCACAGCCATACATTACTACTGGAAAAACCATAGCTTTAACTATACGGACCTTTGTCGGCAAGGTGATGTCTCTGCTTTTTAATATGCTGTCTAGGTTTGCCATAGCTTTCCTCCCAAGGAGCAAGTGTCTTTTAATTTCATGGCTGCAGTCACCGTCTGCGGTGATCTTGGAGCCCAAGAAAATAAAATCTGTCACTGCTTCCATTTCTTCCCCTTCTATTTGCCAGGAAGTGATGGGACCAGATGCCATGATCTGAGTTTTTTTAATGTTGAGTTTCAAGCCAGCTTTGGCACTCTCCTCTTTCACCCTCATCAAGAGGCTCTTTAGTTCCTCTTCACTTTCTGCCATTAGGGTGGTATCGTCTGCATATCTGAGGTTGTTGATATTTCTCCCGGAAATCTTAACTCCGGCTTGTGATTCATCCAGCCCGGCATTTCTCATGATGTACTCTGCATATAAGTTAAATAAGCAGGGTGATAATATACAGCCTTGTCGTACTCCTTTCCCAATTTTGAACCAATCGGTTGTTCCATGTCCGGTTCTAACTGTTGCTTCTTGACCCGCATACAGGTTTCTCAGGAGACAGGTAAGGTGGTCTGGTACTCCCATCTCTTTAAGACTTTGCCACAGTTTGTTGTGATCCACACAATCAAAGGCTTTAGCGTAGTCAATGAAGCAGAAGTAGATGTTTTTGTGGAACTCTCTTGCTTTTTCCATGATCCAGCGAATGTTGGCAATCTGATCTCTAGTTCCTCTGCCTCTTCGAAACCCAGCTTGCACTTCTGGTAGTACTCGGTTCACATGCTGCTGAAGCCTAGCTTGTAGGATTTTGAGCATAACCTTGCTAGCATGTGAAATGAGAGCAATTGTACGGTAGTTTGAACATTCTTTGGCATTGCCCTTCTTTGGAATTGGAACGTAAACTGACCTTTTCCAATCCTGTGGCCACTGTTGAGTTTTCCAAATTTGTTGGCATATTGAGTGCAGCACTTTAACAGCATCATCTTTTAGGATTTTAAATAGCTCAGCTGGGATACTGTCTTCTCCGCTAGCTTTGTTGTTAGTAATGCTTCCTAAGGCCCACTTGACTTCACTCTCTAGGATGTCCGGCTCAAGGTCAGTGACCACACCATCGTATTGATCAGGGATATTAAGATCTTTCTTGTATAGTTCTTCTGTGTATTCTTGCCACCTCTTCTTAATCTCTTCTGCTTCTGTTAGGTCCCTGCCTTTTTTGTCCTTTATCATGCCCATCTTTGCACAAAATGTTCCCTTGATATCTCCAATTTTCTTGAAGAGATCTCTAGTCTTCCCCATTCTATTGTTTTCCTCGATTTCTTTGCATTGTTCATTTAAGAAGGCCTTCTTATCTCTCCTTGCTATTCTCTGGAATTCTGCATTCAATTGTTTATATCTTTCCCTTTCTCCCTTGCCTTTTGCTTCCCTTCTTTCCTCAGCTATTTGTAAAGCTTCATCAGTCAGCCACTTTGCTTTCTTGCATTTCTTTTTCTTTGGGATGGTTTTAGTTGCTGCCTCCTGTACAGTGTTACGAACCTCCAGCTATAGTTCTTCAGGCACTCTGTCTACCAGATCTAATCCTTTAAATCTATTCCTCACCTCCACTGTATATTCATAAGGGATATGATTTAGGTCATACCTGATTGGTCTAGTGGTTTTCTCTACGTTCTTCAATTTAAGCCTAAATTTTGCAATAAGAAGCTCATGATCTGAGCCACAGTCAGCTCCAGGTCTTGTTTTTGCTGATTGTATAGAGCTTCTCCATCTTTGGCTGCAAAGTATATAATCAATCTGATTTCGGTATTGACCATCTGGTGATGTCCATGTGTAGAGTCATCTCTTGTGTTGTTGGAAAAGAGTGTTTGCTATGACCAGCGTGTTCTCTTGACAAAACTCTATTAGCCTTTGCCCTGCTTCATTTTGTACTCCAAGGCCAAACTTGCCTGTTATTCCGGTTATTTTTTGACTTCCTACTTTAGCATTCCAGTCCCCTATGATGAAAAGGACATCTTTTTTTGGTGTTAGTTCTAGAAGGTGTTGTAGGTCTTCATAGAACCGGTCAACTTCAGCTTCTTCGGCATCAGTGGTTGGGGCATAGACTTGGATCACTGTGATGTTGAATGGTTTGCCTTGGATTCGAACTGAAACATTCTGTCGTTTTTGAGGTTGTACCCCAGTACTGCCTTTCCCACTCTTTTATTGACTATGAGAGCTACTCCATTTCTTCTAAGGGATTCTTGCCCACAGTAGTATATGTAATGGTCTCCTGAATTAAATTTTCCCATTCCTGTCCATTTTAGTTCGCTGATTCCCAAGATGTCGATGTTCAATCTTGTCATCTCATGTTTGACCACATCCAGCTTACCTTGATTCATTGATCTTACATTCCAGGTTCCTATGCAGTATTGTTCTTTACAGCATCGGACTTTCCTTCCACTTCCAGACACATCCACAACTGAGCGTCCTTTTGGCTTTGGCCCAGCCGCTTCACTCTTTCTGGAGCTACTCGGAATTGCCCTCCACTCTTCCCCAGTAGCATATTGGACACCTTCCGACCTGAGGGGCTCATCTTCCGGCGTCATATCTTTTAGCCTTTTGATACTGTCCATGGGTTTTCTTGGCAAGGATACTGGAGTGGTTTGCCATTCCTTCCTCCAGTGGACCACATTTTGTTTTTGTTTTTCTTTTGTTTCTTTTGTTTTTTTTTTTGCTTTTCCCTACAAGGGGCCATTTGTTCATCTTGCCATCTCCTGCTCTTTGTACACTGCCAGCATTCTGAGGTGTTCAGGGCCATGATCTGTAAAACAATAGTGTGCTATTGAAGACCAGGAGCCAGAAACGGGATGAAGCAACTGTTCCCATGAATAGGACAATGAATTACCCACAAAGTCCACAGAATGGTAGCACTGCAGTTTTCCTTTAGTTTCAGAAAAAATAACACAAATCGTTGACTCATCTCTGGCAAGACAGAGTGGCTTTGGATTTTTGGCCCCTCAGGTCTGGGGTATGTCATCTTTGATTCTGGATGGGGTTGCACTTCCCCAGACAGAGCTGGTGCACAATTTGGGGGTCCTCCTGGACTTGCGGTTGCTGTCCTATGAGCAGGTGGCAGCCGTAGCTAGGGGGCCTTTGCACAGATTCATCTTGTGCACCAATTGCATCCTTTCTTGGACCAGGAGGCCTTGCTCATGGTCACTCACACCTTGGTCACATCCCGTTTGGATTACTGCAATGCGCTGTACATGGGTCTGCCCTTGAAGACCACCCAGAAGTTACAACTGATCCAGAATGCAGCAGCATGCACAATGTCAGGCATCCCTAAGTTTTCCCATGTTACACCCCTGTTGTGCAAGCTGCACTGGCTCCCAGTTTTCTTCTGGGTGAAATTCAAGGTGCTAGTTATTACCTTTAAAGCCCTACATGGCATGGCACCATGTTATCTGCAGGACCACCTCTCCCTGAGGACATCTGTCTGTCCCACTAGAATGGTTATGGTGGGCATACTCCAGGTCCCGTCCCTTAAACATTGCCATCTTGTGGGTCCTCAAAAGCGTGCCTTTTCCATTGCAGCCCCTGCTCTATGGAACACTCTCCCCCCTAAGATCTGACAGGCCCCTACCCTTCCATCCTTCAAGAGAACTTTTAAAACCTGGCTCTACCCCCAGGCATTGGGATAGGCAAGGTCAGGGTGCATGTGGGTGCATCAGAGGAGTGTGGCTGTGGCACCAGGTTTTTCTGTTTTTCTGTTTTTAGTTTTATGGGTGTTGGTTTTATACTGTTTTATATTGTTTTATTGGTTGTAAGTTGCCCAGACTTGTTTTAAGATGGGTGGCTATACAAATGTTTTAAATAAATAAATAAGGGGAAAATGGGGGGGAGAGACTTAACCCTCAAATATGAAATTGTTCAGGTTGGGGCTTTTTCTAAATTTCTACAAATACTCCAATCTGGAAGAGCCTACATTTCAGATTGTGATCTGGCTCAAACCATATTGTTATCCATTTTTTACTTGGTGGCATAAGATAGATTTCTCCTAAACTGCTGATCTATTTTTATCTATCTAATATGGATAGAATGTTGAACTCTTTTATTGGAAAAAAAATCAGGAATACAATTTGTACATGTGCAGGATCTCAATGTGTAGATACTGAAATTAGCATAAAGAAATATTTAGATTTGCTAGACATTGAGAATTGTTTGTATACAATCAGGGAATATACAAACAGGTGGGCATTTGAAACCACTTGAAGTACATGAAATCAAACTGTTGGCTTTAAGTATTAAGAAAGCTGGCATCAGACTACAGAACTAAATGGTAGCTATTTATAGAGACAAAGACTTAAATGAAAAATACATACAATAAAGGACATACAATACAGACTGGCAGAAGACTAGCAGAACGCATCCACGAACACCAACTAGCAGTCAGAAGACATGATGAAAACTCCTTAATCTCACAACACATGGACAGACTTAACCATACTTTCAACTGGGAAACTGTGAGCATATTAGACCAGGCCAAATCCAAAAATGCTAGAGAATTCCTGGAAGCTTGGCACTCAGACAAAGCAGCCATCAACAGACACATAGAGGTTAACAACATTTACATACCATTCATAAGAGACAATAGAATAGCCAGAAGATCAGAACACCCCTGGGCCAGCAATCAACAACAAGATATGCATAGATTAACAGCAAGATTAGCAGCAGAGGAGCAATCATACAACACAATAGACCTTAATCAAGGAACTATTAACTCAGTCAATCACCCAAACAGCACACAACAGCCCAATCAAGGTACTACCAAGGAGAGAACAACACCCCCACCAACACAGGCAGGACAAGCCAGGGTATATAAACAGACAGCAAGTTCCACTCCCTTTTCGCACTGAAGATGTTGCCTAGCCTGGCAATGAAACGTCTGCATGAAAACAACAAGGCTCAGAGAGCACCAAAGACCCCCCAATACAATAAAGGCATCTGAAAAGGGACACAAGATTTAGGAACATTTATGTTAACTCCAAAAGCTTTAAAGTTAAAAGGGCAGAACTGGACTACCTGGTACTAAAAAGGAGCACAATATAGAGCACATATATCAGAAATGTGATAAAATTAAAAGAACCTGTAAGATATGCATACCTGTAGTGATAACATCTGTAGAAAAGAAAGGTATTTCAGAAATGGCCCAGAATCCTAAAATCTTAACAGAAGAAATTCTTCACAAAAACAGTTAATATGGAAAATACTGGGATTCAAAATAATTTAGTACAGGAGATATACTTTTGTTTCACACCTAAAATTCTGACAATTATCTTCAAACGGGGAAACTAACTGGATAATTTCAGCTACTTCACTGTGATTGTGTATATGTTTGCTCAAATTATGACAAAGATAAAAGTCAGTTCTGAAAAAAGTTAATCTTGGTACCATCAAAAGGGAAGGAAAGTTTAGAAATAATCTTATATGGTATTCATTACGTAATGTGAGATGTGCTTTTGATGGATTTCAGCATGTATGTGAATAAAATTGTCATAACTGATTTTAAGATGGGAATTAGAAATAAAGTTAATAAAAAGGAACTGAATGAGAAATTGAGGAGGATCAAGTATCTTCAGAATGCCTGGAGACTATTTAAATCAATAATAAGAAATGGCAATAAAACATATACCACACAGCAACAGCCAGATAGGGAGGCAAGGTCACAATATCTGCCAAATGTAATCACAGTGTAGAGGATGCTGGGTTATCCCTCTGTCTAGAACTCTTTCTTGTTTATTTGGGGAGGAGGGATATGAGTTTTAGAAAGGGAAGAGATATGAAAAACAAAACAGAGGTGATATAAGAAGTAAAGCATCGACCGTGACACTTTTGATCATGGAACAAAAACATGAAAATAGCACTTAAATCACACTGGACTAGCTGGATAGTTAGTCTAATCCAGTAGAGTTATTTAACTTGCAATGATTTGTTTAGGATCTACGTGACTGATTTAGCAGCCATGATTTCTTGCCAAAGTACTTGTCTTTTAGGATGCACTTTTGATATACTTAAGAACTATTCTTGACAACTGCATCCAGGCAATAAGTATCATGAAAGAGCAAAATATAATGATAGTCTGCCAACCTCTTACTCTACTGCACTGGTAGCAAAATCATTGCATCAGACATGTAGAATGTTGTGAAAGCAAAAAATGTTCAGAAAAACTTGAGAGAAACAGAATTACTGCTGGTGGAAAAGGAAAAGGGATAAAATATAAAAACATTAACCTTCATTTTGAATGGATAGCTTATGCAGAAAAGCCGTCAATTTTCATCTAACATCATTACAGAGCATCCATCTGTTGTTGACATTCAGTGTGTTCAGCATCTCTTTCAATCTGGTGATTCAGGGTTCATTTTTCCCATCCTAAAGCTTATTTCGTTTCATGAGACATACTCATGCTTGAAGGCATTATGAATCATATGATACCAATTCCTCCATTCTTGAGAGCCCTGGCCTTTCGGTTTATAATTGTTCCGGCTACTATATAGACTTGCTACAAAATACACATTCACTTCATTGAAGTCTACCACTTCCTCTTAACCCATTCAATCTTTGTTCATTTATTTGTTCTACAATTCAGTCCTTGTTCATTTTCTCTGTATAACCATATTGTTTCCATACTGGTCACCATTTTTGTATTTAGTCCACATTCATTCAGCATTCACACATTCTTGACCCCATCTCTTCTTCTTTTACAGCATACACTTTCTAAGTATCACATTTCCCTGCATTCAACTTACTGTTATATTTTTCCCATCATACCTACTGTAGTTCTTGCATCCATATGACAAAGTGGGCAGAAACATTCTCTTACACATAGTTATTTTCAACTTTTTGGAGAATTATTTCTCACAACATATTACCCATTACCTTTGTAGTAGCATTTGCATTTCTTAAAACTTTTCCATCCACTTTCCCATCTACAGTAAATGTTATACCAAGGTACACAAATTCAGCTACTTCCTCTAATTTTTTGCCATTTATGTATAATTTGCAATTCTTTTGTTTTCCTTGTCAAACACAACAATCATTATCTTTGATATTTTTTTCAGATTTTCAGATCCATACTTCTCATTGCATCATACAGTATATCTAACATTTGCTGCAAATCCTTTGAATTAGCCAACAACACATCATTGTCTGCCTGCAGCAGTACATATACATCCTCAACCCCAACTAACACACTGGTAACATCACCACAAAGATCTGTAATATATTCAACCCAAAAGCATTAAATTACCATCACACTTCCTTGTCTTACTCCTGTTCAGTAGTGAACCATTTGCTAAGCATTCCATTTATTTTCTCAAGCTTTACTTTCACCATATACCCTTTTATCACATTCAACAACCAAGTTTCAACTTGAAATTCACACAAAACATTCCCTACCCTACCATCAGAGTAGTGGCTCCTAATGGTCACAAGCCTGTAGTCATGGACAGATCTCAAAGAAGAATTATATTTCTTTTTTCTAAAAAATAAAGGTGCAGATATGAGAGAGAAAGAAGGATGAATGAATCCTTTCTTCAAATTGTTGTCTAGGAATTTGGGGCAAAACTTATATGGGGATTTGAAGATTAAAATATATATAAACTGATATATTAGACAGGAGATGTTTTTAATGTTATATATAGACCTAGCATGTAAGATAAACTCTTTAAATTACCTTGACCAGAGATAAATCGGAAGTTGACTAATTTCTATGTTTCACCTTTTTCTTTTTTTCTTTGCTTTACTACACTTTTTTTCTTCTTTCTTTGATTTGTATTTCTATTTCTTTTTCTGTTTCCAACTTTTAACTATGTATATTTAAAACTTAATAAAATATATTATATAAAAAAATGTTGTCTAGGAATTCCTTTAAAGCTGCTAACTCTTGAATAATATGGGATACAGCCTTTTAGCTGGAATCTGGGCTCCATATATTAAGTTTATGGTACAGTCACATGCCCAGTTAGGAGACAGGGTAGTTGCTTCTTCTTCCCCTAAAATATCATCAAAATCTGCCTACTTTACTGGCAGGGAAGGAGGTTCAAGCAGTGGTGTAGGAAGGAAAGAAAGAACTCTAATGCCGGCAGATGGTGCTGTTGCCATTTTTGAGAGAGGAAAGAAATTGTCCCTTGTTCCCAGTTAATATCAGGATTATGTGTCTGAAGCCAATCTATCCCCAAGACAATAGGGATATACAAGGAGGTAGTCAAGTACAGTTGCAAGAATTCTTTTGGATCATTTATTCTCAGCTGCAGAGGAGTCATATGTTGCAGTATGGGACCTAATCTGAGGGATATGGATGTATATGTATTCAAAGCCCAACACCAAAAGGCAAAGGTTCTTCACCAGAAGTCCAGGGAGGGACCTGGCCAGGCAGCAGGGCAGCCAGTACACCAACAGGATCCCTAGCTTGTCTTTATGGCCCATGTAACACATAAGCACACACACACTTCCATTGTAGAAACAGCACCTGGACCACAGATAAGTGTCCTGATAGATCAGAATCACCCTCCTCCCCAGCCCTAGCCTCATGGCTGATGCAGAACACAAAACCTGGCCAGGCAGATTTCAGATCCATGGCAGGTCTGCCTGTTCATCAACCACAAAATCATGAATGGATGTGGTCTTATTGAAGCTGGATCTAGCATTTACCAGCCTTTGGGGGGATGGGTACTTTTGTTTTTGGCTATGTTTTTATGGATTGTTCTCAGCTGCCTAGAATCATTATATGAGATAGGCAACTATATAAGTCCTGTAAATAAATTAAATAAATAAATAAATAAAGCAGCCACCTAAGCAGCCTACTTGCCCCAAAGGTTCTGGCAAGCAGCTCCAACAAGCAGCCACTCAAATGGCCAAACTGGCCTCAGAGGCCCCAGTGCGTCAACAACCCATGGTTACCCTCCAGGTTGAGTTCTCCCAAAGTTCTCTTAACTTCAGCCTCACATTCACAACCCTCACTAATTCATCTATTACACATGCATTACACATATTACTTGCCCTAAATCTTGCACAAACTCTCTTACATACTTTAAACTACATTCTTCCTTCCAAATCTTGTTCTACATCTCTAACCTTTTTCATCCTACAATCACATTAAATAATCACCTTCTCCAACAGCATCTTAAAAAAAACCCTAAAATAGTATATAATATAATACTTGGCTTTATATATTACATATAACATACCTTAATTCAGATGGTGGAGGTACATTATAATATGGTTAATGTCTGTCCATATTATCATGGTTGAACAGCAGCACTTCATATCAATTCCAACTTTGTAAGTTGCAAGTATGAGTTTGACTTTGTAAGTATGCTTAGCAAACCCTGCCACTGAATGAGTGCACCTTCTGAGCCAGTATTTCTGGACAACTTCTTCTGGTACAAAATATACAACTGCCAAGAATGAAAGAGCAAGACAAGCAAAGGTTGCCTTTTTGTTCTTCCTACTATGTTCTTGCTCAGAAAAATCAGACAACCACCAATTACAGTAAGACAGAATTATAGCCAGGTCAGAGAGTTCCAGGAGTTGGCATGAGTCTACTGTGGATCTTGGCCTTGGCAAGTGAGCAGTGATGTTATCCCTGATATTAGCTGACATGAATAGAACATAGTGAAGTGTAAAAATGAAGAAGACTGAATAATAAATGCTCAGGTAGCTGAGAAACTCTACAAAACACGTAACTTTCTGAGAAACAGTTGTCCTCATTGTCTCATAAATGAACCTTCTTTTCTCCTCTGAGTGAACAGCAAACCTTTTCTATAACAGATATGAAATGTAGGCTAGGTACAAATATAAGAACATACACATATGCTCATATATGCATCCTTCTTTGCCCCGAACCACTGATGCAATCAAGAGGGAGAACTATTGACATGGAACTTCAAAGGAGAAAACTGGACATGCATGCATCCCCTTCTTTTCCCTTCTCCCCACATAGATGGAGGGGGGGGGAAGAACCTTAGCAACTATACACCAAGGCAAGTATTGCTAAGTGGCTCACTGGTTACTATGGCTACCGACTCGCTCCACTCCAACTGCTTATCCCACAGTCCCTCTGTCACCCTATTTTTAGCTTGAAATGAAAGAATTGGACTTTTTAAAAGATGCATGCAACCTCACAAATTTAAGAGACAAAGTTAGGGCCATTACTGAGATGCTTTAGATCCAGAACAAAATACATTCTCTAATTTTACCACTGATGCTTTATGTGAAGTGGAATGAGTGAGCCACTAGTCCTCCAAGTGGTGAGACAAGGGACTTTGAGTTGTGTTTTCAGGCTATAAAAAGAAACATATTTTTTTTGGAAAAATGTATAAGATGGAGAATTGAGGAAACCTTTTTTTCTTGTTTGAATTTTTACACTTGGATACTTAAACTTCAAGAACAAATGCTCTCTACACGCTAGCCTACTCCAACGTGACCCCTATAAATGTGTTTTTCATATTAATTGGAGGGTAATGGGAGATGAAGTCCACCAACCAGGAAGGTTGTATCATGCCAAGCTGACTGTGTGGGAAGCCCTCAGAGGAAGCAGCATTAAACTGCCTTGGATTAGCTTTTTTATCAGACTGAGAAAAGTGAGAGTACTAAATTTCCTATTTTGATTTAGAAAAGACTCCTCAATAGCAAATTCTAATTCTCTAAATAACCACAATGAATAAGAATTGTGCATAAAGAACTCTAACATACTTTGAGCAAGACGCAAAATACAGAAATCCTTTTAACTAAATTTAACCTTTTCAAAGTAGCGTAAAATTAAATTCCATCTCTTTCTAGTTTTAGTGTGCAGGATCTAGGCTAGTTAGCTCTTGTAAGTAAAGTACAGATGTACTGATATAGCTCCAGACACTGCAGATATATTTCATGTTGGAGTTTTCTCACCCCAGTAATGTTGTCTTCCATATGGCCAATTATTAATACATTTAATTGACCTACTCCTTGATACACTTAACTAAAGAATCTCACAGTTTGAGAATGGGAAGCCTGAATTATTAAACAGCCACCAAGATCAGTAACTCCTTCAAGCTAACAAATGAAAACGAAGTAAAACAAAAGCAGTTCCTCATGTCTGGCACAAAGATGTTTACTTTGGATGGAAAGGGATGATAAATTTTCACAGAAGCAAGTACAAACTACACAAACGATTACTGAGGATCAATATTATAGTTTATACTATGAACATCAATATTTTATGTCCCGTTTTATTCTCAAATATTTGTGTGCATATGTATGATACCAGCACATTCATTGTACCAAAGGGAACTTTCCCCTGACTTCAAAACAAATCAAATGAAATGCTTTTATGGTCTTCAGCTTCCAGTGATACATTTTTATATGCTTCATTCTCTGTCCTATTTGTAGTGTAATATGTTCCAGAGATATTTTCAAGTTAAACAATTCTCTCCCTTGAGGTTTGACAGAAAAGAGGCAAAATCAGCAAAAACTACAGAATTTGTTTTGTCATAGAGAAGCTATGATTTAGTGTTGATCTGTAGTGTACTTTGTAAAAAAAATGGGGCTGCATTTTCCTGGAACTAATTCTATCTGAGGCTCATTTTGATATCTTCCTCAGATATCCCCTCTAGCACTATTAGGATTTTTTAAAAATAAAATCAATTAGAGCAGTTTGCACTAGCAATGAACTGGTTCTCCATAATATTGGTTGCAATTTTTGAATTGGCTATCTAGCTGTAGCTTTGTTATTCTTGGTCTGGCTCCAACTGTGCATAATACTCCCTACAGCATCAGGGAATATTGAAGTTGACATTCTGCAAATAAAATATTAGATTCTAACAACAACAAAATGGAACAATTTATGTTTGCCATCCCCAAGCAAGTATCCTCAAAATGAGAATATGGTTCCTAATCTCTTGGAGCTGTTGAGAAAGCTGGGATATACCCTAATTTTGGATTCAAGCTGAAGCATTTAATTCCCATTTAATAATTCTGGCATATTAGTCATGACTTCAGTCCCAAACTTGCCAAGAGTTATGGGACCTTTAGTCCAACAGATCTTCAGAATACCAGGTTGTGAAACCTGTAGCATTATATAATGTTGAAAATAAAATTAATAATTTGATTTTGAGAGACATCTACCAAATATGTCCCTAAACCAGACCTGTTTCCTGGTTTAGAAGGGGAACTCTGAATGCAATCACATTTTTTATTCTTAACAAATTACATTTAAAATTCTGATTCTTCTACAGCAGCCTTCTTAAACTGGTGTCAATAATCATGTTGTATATAGGAATTCAACTTTGGCCTTGAGAAGGGGGTAGGGGAGGAAAAATTGTTACTTAGTTCTAGGAAAGTAGAAAAATATGAGAAAGAGACCTAGAATAGCCTCACCTTGTTGTCCTTAAAAAGGGGCAATGAAGATTTTGGATATGTTTTCAAAATTCTGTTAATATACCCTAAAACAATAAAGTAGCATTCCTGGAACTACTGCAGTGTCTGTCTCTTGACCTGGCCTAAAGGGCTGAAATGCTAGTTGGAGAAAGAGAACTATAGTCAAGAACAATATCCAAGTTGTAAAAGTCTACAACAGAGCTTTCCAAACTGTGTGTCGCGACACAAAAGTGTGTCACCACAAACAGTCTGGTGTGTCGCCACAGAACCCGGAAGCGCTGATCATCATCAGCGCTTCCGGGTTTTCCCACGGCGACACACCAACGGCGGTGCGCAAAAATCTGAAAGCGGCATCAGCGCTTCTGGGTTTTTGCGCACTGCCGCAACGGCGGCACTTCCGGGTTTTCCCGTGACAACAAACCAACGGCGGTTGGTGTGTCACCGTGGGAAAACTTTGGAAAGCCCTGGTCTACAATATAACACAATGAGAACCTAGCTTCCCTTCACAACCAAAGCCCCTTCACTTACCCCTTTGACAGATCCTCTAGTTACAAATCACTGAAATAGACTACAGCATATTTTGAATAATTTATATCAACTGAACAGTAAGTCCCACTGAATTCAGTGGTCATTATTTCTATTAAAATAGGTCTAAATAGGGATATAGTCTTAATAATAGCACAAGTAGGCTATTACAACTATCACTATATTATACTCTTGCTATTAATTTAATCTAACAATTTGCACACAGCTAGTTATTTACCAATTATGCAGATCACTCAATCAATTTTCACAAACTCTCTTAATAAGCTGTTCTATACCATAAGTCTCATCTAATACAAACTCCGTGTACGGTTAGCTACCTGATAGCAACTAATATAGAATATCTAAATTTTAAAAGAAGCAATAGAAGGATTATAAAGCAGTCCAAAGGATAGAAACATTATCATCTAATAGATGAAAAAATTACTTATTACAAGGTTAGCTAAAACAGAATCAATGCAATAATATTATGGTTAGATTCACACATTGTGTTAAACAATGGTTTGTTAAATAATTGTGAATAAACCTTAGTTGTCTGAATTTATCCACATGCTAAACTATAAGCCACTGTTTTCAAACTGCAATGCCTGGGTTCACACAAGACATTAAGTCAAAATCAAACAAAACATATCACAGTTTAATCTCAACTAGTAAATAATAACAAGTCATCTAGGAGTTGGCAGCCTAAAAATGTGATTAATAAACACACACACACACACACACACACACACACACACAAACACTTCTGTACATACCAATTGTTTATTTCTCATGCCCAAGGCCATTATTAACCAGCTTAGGACAACAGGTGCTGAGGGGTGGTAATCAGGCAGAGCTCCCCTAAAGCCCTAAATAATTTGCTCAATTCAGTTGCACAATCATTTCTGATAATGGGATTTATTCCTTTACTAATGTTAAAGTAAGATTAACTAGTTCCTAAGCTATCAGTAGACACTGTCCAAGACAGAAAAATGCCTCAGGCCAGACCTGCTCATGCCTACTTCATATAATATCCTAGAGGAGCATGAAAACTGTAATTGCTTACATGCTTCTTTCATAATACAGGTAACAAAATTTATGAAATTGGGCTAGAGATCTAAACATTTAGCATGGATTTTACCCATTTCTACCAGTCCACAAGGTCCAACCTAGGGAATCCCATCAATCAAAGACTGTTACTTAGCGACTCTCAGAAAACTGGCCTTTTCAGTTGCAACACCAACACTTTGGAACACCATGCCCCCCAAGATTTGACTTGCCCCAACCCTGCCAGTTTTCTTGAAAGCCTTAAAGGCTTGGATGTGTTCCAAGGCATGGGGGTAAGAAGGTTAGCTAGAGCCCATTAGATGTTGTGGTTTGTATTGTTGTTGTGGGTATTGCCGGGAACAGCCATTTAGGTGTATATGTTATATTTGGGGCTGCACAGTTTATTGTTTATGTTTATTATTTTATTGTTTTATTGCTGTTAGCTGCCTAGAGTCACTGTGGCAAGATAGGTGGCCATACAAAAGGAAGGAAGGAAGGAAGGAAGGAAGGAAGGAAGGAAGGAAGGAAGGAAGGAAGGAAGGAAGGAAGGAAGGAAGGAATAAAATAATTAATTAATTAATTTATTTATTAATTTATTCCACAGTAGCCTTCATTATGTATTAAATGCATGAACTGTACAAAAGCTTTGGGTAATTTCTCAACTACTTAGAAATATTACAACTTCCTTGTGCTGCCTACAGTAGCAGGCAAGTTGAACTTGAATTGGAGTCCCGCAAATGGCTGCCTGCTCTGATATGCCACAGGGATATTCCAAAAGTGTGACTTCAGAATGATCCAGAATGGTATAACTTTTCAATGAATAGTACAAGGGCTAACATTCCAACTGGGAAGTTCAGAGACTCATCTAAGAAAAAAAAATACAGTTTGAAATAACAGTTTTTAGAAGAGCAGTCATATCAATCTGATATAACACAATTAACATGGAGTTTTACATATTATTTTATAATGCTAAATAATAATGCTAAAGGGAAAGTACCTCTTGAGCTATTTTTTCCATGACTGTTACTTGTATGTAAAACCATATAATGATTTCCTTAGTACATTTTATTGTACAGATTCAAGTGACTCATACCACTTTTTAAAAAGAATCTGTCATTGAACACATTATTTTTAAAAAGACAGTATTTTGTCTAAATGATTGTGATCATTTCTACTGCTACCAATTTTTGCTGGTTTGCTGACACACTAAGCAAACTGATCTCTCCAACTCACATAATACCCTCTCTATTAACCTCTGACTCTGTCATGATCATGAATCTTTATCAAAATATAGACAGGAGATTTCTGGCGTTCTAGCTCAGTTGCTAACACGATATGCAAGAATTAAAGACACGTCTCAGCTAAATACATTAGGTAAAGTTAATGGCTATGTACAGAAAGAATGTCTGTATGGGCAACTGACCTATCAAAGATCCAGAAGACTGCAGCAACTGTGCAGCTCTGCCTAGTGAACAGCATTGACTTGTGATGAACTACAGTATAGAAAAGTAAGGTAAGCTGCTACTTAACTATCCAACAGCTACCTCAAAAAGTCAGCCATCTGGGGAACAATATACTAAACAAGTGATCATAAAGGGAAACTGCAGGTACTTTGGGCTCTTCCTATTGGTATCCTGATGTGCATTCTTCCCATCCTTGAATTAGCAGAAAGCTATTGCTTCGTAATTTTCACAGTCCAACAGCTGAACTATATTTTGCCTCAGTGAAAAGGCTAGTGACTGCTACCTTACAATGGGACAATTTAAGAGCAGTGAGATTCCTCTAGCTGCATTTCCCCTCCCACCCAACATCATCTGCAGGTGGGCAAATAATTCACCAATTGCTGTCCTTTACGTATGGTGGGGCAGGCTTGGGTAACTGTACGCAAATGCCTGGGATTTCAAGTTGCCTGAGTGATAGGTAGAGGGTGGGTTTGAAATGTGAGGAGATTCTCCTGGGTGCTCTTGCCCGCTACATCTCATGCACCACAGCCATGCAGGTAGCCTGTTGGCTGGGTGTGGTGTGAAGTAGAAGGGAAGGGTCTAAAAGTGCTGTAAGGGAATATTAACCTTGGTAGCAAATGGCCATGGCTGGCAGCATCCAATTTCAGCTGTGCTTGAGACCTGTCATTCAAGGTAAAAGGGGGAACATACAAAACTACTGACAATTTCACCACAGCCCCATAAATCCCAAACTGTTCAGTGCTAGCAATAGATAGCCAAAGCCAACAGCACCCAAAAATAGCCCATAAAGTATGCAAAATAGCATTCCCCTCCCCAGTTAATAAACTAAGTAGAAAGTACAGCCACACAGAACTCCCTAGTAAGCAGAAGTAGCAGAAAATCTGAAATGCATTCAGCTGGGACAGAACCAGACACAAACTGCTTGCAGAATCCTATTCTCCTTCCCAGTTTAAATCAACTGGAACACCAAACCTTTTTTTAAAAAGCAGCAGGACTAATGCTCTTTCCAAAGACTATAAGTGTAGTGTTCTTACAGAAAAGCGTTAAGCCTGTATATATAAGGAGCCTGCCACAAGCAATTGGTCAAGCAATTCATAGCTAGATGCATCTACAGGAACCTGGGGTACTATCTATCTGTGTGAAGGAATGTAAACCTGGTCTTGGAATGGGGAAGGAATGAGCAAACCTTCAAGGAAGGATTTAAAGATTAAGATTACTCAGTCCTGAGAAAGGGAAAAGTATGAGAAAGAAACTCAAAATAACCCAGCCTTGATTTTGTTTAGTATGAGATGGGTCAGAGAGAACCTTTGATAAGCTTTTAAGATTCTGTTATTCTACCCTACAACAATAAAGAGCATTCCTGGAATCCCTGCTGTGCCTGTTTCTTGACCTTCCCTACCTCAAAGGCCTGACACCAATCTTGAAAGTCTCTCAAGATTCTGATCCAGCAACTACAAATGAATGGAACAAGAAAAAGGATCCAACAGAATAAAATTAAATATAAGAATTCTGGCAGACCACAAGATGGTAGCGATATGCTATCACTAAGGAAAAAATGTTTTTTAAGAGAGCAATACAATAACATATTTTCCCTGAAGAATTTGTTCAAACTTTAAACTGTACAGTGATATACATATTGTAGAACACATAAAGCAAAGATGGAACTTTATCTATTTCTACCCAAGAAACAGGTCCTTGAATAAGATTTTCCTTCTGATTCAGTTTTACTGGACTTCTATTTTTAATTTTTCTGGAAATTCCAATCTTTAATCTGGGGATGAAGGAGAATGATCTCCATTTTCTCCTCTCCACCCCAGCACACAGCTTCTTGCTTGTCTCCATTCTCCTGGAGTTTATCTCTAGTCTCTCAAAAGAACAAAGCCGCCGCCACCTCCTCCTGGTGGCAGAAGGATGCAGCAACTCTGTTTTTTGCTTAAGTGCAAAAGTCCATGCCTAAATGAAAGGTGTGTACTTCATAGGTCTGAGCCTGTGTGGCATGAGTACATGGGAGGAAGCTACCCTCACAACAAGCAGCCAATAGAAGCTGGGCAGATCTGTTCCCAATCACAGGAACACATTCAACGAGGCATTGCAGATTGTTCATATGGCATGATTTGTTTCAGAAAAAGAAGCAACACATTATTTTAAAACTGGAATAATTAAATATGTCTTTAAGCTGCTTTTACACTGGAATCGGGATGAGTTGGACAAACTCATGAGAACATAATAATAGTAATAATAATTTATTGAATTTATATGCCACCCAACTTCCAGTGACTCTGAGCAGTTTACAAACTGTTTAAAACATTAAAAACAAGAAAAACAACAAGAAACAAAAAGAAGGGTAAAGGTGGCAGGATGACAAAACCAGATGGGAACAAAGGAAAACAACCTAGGTTCAGAAGAGGTTTCAGTCATCCTCACTAAAGGCCTGGGTGAAGAGCCAGGTCTTCAAGGCTCTTCGAAACACCAGCAGGGTGGGGGCTGTTCAGATCTCGGGGGAACCTCATTCCAGAGGGCAGGTGCTGCTACAGAGAACACATATTTCCAGGGTCCTCATAGATGACATTGCTTAATTGAAGGAATCCAAAGTGCACCAACTCTGCCAGATCAAATTGGCCAGGCAGATACTATGGGAGATAGGCAGTCCTTCGAGTAATGAGGCCCTATTTATTTATTTATTTATTTACTCATTTATTTATTCATTTTATCCAATTTCTATGGCCACCCATCCCAACAAGTGACTTTGGGCAGCAAACAGAATTAAAATAAAATAAAAACAATTACAGAAGTTACAAAAATTAAAATACAAAGCAGCCAAGAAACATCAGACCCAAATCATTAATACAACCAAGAAGCAGGTCCCTGCAAACACGCAGGACCCCAGGCCTGGGCGCAGAATCCTTATGAAAGGCCAGCAGGGTTGGGGCCACCCTAATCTCTGGAGGGAGAATGTTCCACGAGATGGGTGCTACAGCAGAAAAGGCATGTTTTCTAGGCCCCACCAACCGACATTCTTTGGCCGATGGGGCCCAAAGCATGCCCATCCTGCCTGACTGGATTGCAAGGGCAGAAACAACTGGGGAGAAATGGTACTCAGGTAACCTGCTCCTAAGCCATGAAGGGCTTTAAAGGTTACAACCAGCACCCTGAATTGCACCCAGAAGCACACTGGCAACCAATGCAACTCACAGAGTAGTTGTGCTACATGTGCCAAATAACCAGCACCATTTACTACCCATGTTGCTGCATTCTGCACCAGTTGAAGCTTCTGAATGCTCTTTAAGGGTGGCCCCATGTTGAGGACATTGCAGCAATCCAGATGACAGGTCACGAGGACATGAGTGACAGTGAGCAGGGCCTCCCAGTCCAGGAATGGGTGCAACTGGTGCACAACCCAAAGGTGTGCAAAGGCCCTTCTAGCCATGGCTTCCACCTGCTCTTTGAGCAGGAGCCGTGAGTCCAGGAGGACCACCAGATTGCACACCAGGTCTGTCTGAGGCAGTGCCAGCCCAAGACCAACAATGGAAGGTTCCTGGCACCAGAAGGTCCAAACACCAAAGCCACTCAGTCTTGCTTGGGCCAAAGCCTGTTGTGCCCCATCCAGGCTCCCACAGCCTACAGACACTGGGACAGGACATCCACGGCACAATGCAGGTGGCCTGGGGTGGAGATATAAAGCTGGCTATCATCAGCATATTGGTGATACCTCACCCCAAACCATTGGATGACCTCACCCAGCGGTCTCATGTTGTAATGGTAAGTGGGAAAGACCTTGAGAGACCAGGCAAAGAGACGCTGCCAAGGGAACAGTCAGATAAGAGACAGCATAGCCCACAGCTGGATAGTGGGTAGGGCAAGAGGCTCAAAAAAGTCCCTCCCTAGTTTCTCGAGCCGTATTGGAGATGTGGAGGGGGGAGAGAACTGTACTTTCAGAATTGCAAGATTCTGTCAATGTAGCTTTACAATAAAGTAGAATTAGCTCATCTGGTTGTGATTCCTATCTGGTTTACCCCACGAGGCTGACACATGTAGATGTTAAACAGGAGGGAAGAAAGGACTGAGCCCTGCAGCACCCCACAAAGTAGGGGTTGCAGACTTGACCTCTCCCCTCCATCACCACCAACTGGAACCAGCCCCAGAGGAAGGAAGAGAACCAACACGACACCATGCCACCCACCCCCAACTCCCCGAGCCGGTCCAGAAGGATACCATGGTGAATGGTATCGAAAGCCACTGAGAGGTCAAGAATAGCAAAGATAGATGCACTACTCCCATCCTGCTCCCACCAGAGGTCATCCAAGAGTGCAACCAATGCCATTCCATACCCTGGCCTGAATCCCAACTGAAAGGGGTCTAGATAATCCATTTCATCTGTTGAGTCTGTTGAAGCTGCAGTGTGACCACCTTTTCCACAACCTTCCCTAAAAAGAGAAGGTTGGAAACTGGACGAAAGCTGTCCAGACTGCTTGGGTTGAGTGATAGCCCCTTGAGCAGGGGACACACCATCGCCTCCTTAAGTGCCAGCAGAACCATCCCCTCCCTCGAGGAAGAATTAAACACTGCCTGAACCCACTCACACATCCCCTCCCAGGCAGCATTGAACAGACAGGAGGGGCATGGATCTAATACAGAGGTGGCTGAACTAACAGCTGGAAGAACCCTGTCCACTTCCTCAGGCTCAACAGGATTGAACACTTCCCAGATAACCATGCAAGACTTAGCCCCTGTAGCCATCACTGGCTCTGTTTCAAGGCTGGAGTCCAACACAGAGAGAATCCTATGCCATGTAGGGCATTTTAGGTAACAACCAGCACCTTGAATCACACCAAGAAGGAAACTCACACCAAGAAGGAAACTCACACCAAGAAGCAAACTGCTCATGAAGCAGAGGTGTTACATGGGCATTCCAAGGCATGCCCATCACTGTTCACACTGCTGCATTCTGGACCAGTTGAAGTTTCTGGGTCAACTTCAAGGGTAGTTCCATGTAGAGTGCATTGCAGTAGTTAAGCCATGTGGTGACCAAGGCTTGAGTGACTATCTGAGGAGCCCCCGATCTAAGAAAAAGTGCAACTGGTGCACCAGGTAGAAAGGCCTTTCTGGCTACAGCTGCCATCTGCTCATTGAGCAGGAACTGAGAGCCCAGGAAGACCCCCAAGTTCTTCACCACCCTTAAATGTGAAACCATTAGTGGATAGCCAGAACCACTGAATGGTGCAGAGCTTAATACAGCAAAAGACGCGCACAGAAAGGAGTATTATTTAAAATAGTGTTGATGAGCACTTTAGAGAAATATAGGTTATTGATCTTACACAGCCCACCCAAGCATAAAGAATTGCACACTTTGACAAAGTAGGTTCAAAAATAAGTACAAAAGAAAATCTTACTTGTTTATTTGGTCCAGTTACATCCATTCAGGAAAAATGATTCTTGTTCTTCTTTCTTTCCCTAAACTGAATTGACCCTTAGCCCTCATTGCTGCTAAAGGCTGCATGCAGAAAGGGGGAATCTCCAGACTCTAGGCCCAGGCATGGCACCTAGATGGAAGGAGGAGCAGCAGCGTCCTTCCTTCCCAGATGGAAGAGAAGGAGGAAGAGAGATAGAGGAATGTGGGAGGGACAACAAACAGCTTCCTCCAGAAGCATATAGAGAATTTGCATCCTAGAAGGAACTCATCCACATGCTAATAAGGCATGCTGATTTGCTGGGACCTCCAACAAAATGGGGAAGTGCCACCCTATCCATGTTCAGAGGTAAAATATTTTCAGATCCAGGCAGCCCAAACACCCACAGCCACAGTTTTGGTATGATTGAGTCAGACTTGGTTCCTCCCCATCCAAACCTGCACAGCCCCCAGGCACTGGGTCAGAACCTCAATAGCCTCACTTGGCCAGTGGGGGTTGAAAGATACAATTGGGTATCATCAGCATACTGACAATAATCAAACCCCACACCAGTGATTGACATCACCCAGCAGTTTCATGTAGATGTTGAAAAGGAGGGGAGAGAGAATATAACCCTGTGGCACTTCACAAAGGAGGGGCCTAGGAAAGGATCTCTCCCATCGAACCAACACTGACTGGAACTAGCCCCAGAGAAAGGAAGAGAACCACCATAAAATTGGCCCCCCAATCCCCAACTCATGGAGCCTGCTCAGAAGGGTTCCATAGTAGACAGTATCAAAAGCCACAGAGAAATCAAGGAGCACACGGATACATGCACCACCGCCATCCTGGCTCCACCACAGGTCATCTACAAGCACAACCAAAGCTGTCTCAGTACTAAATCCCTGCCTGAAACTTAACTGAAATGGGTCTAGGTAATCCATTTCCTCCAGGGTTCTCATCAGCTGCAAACCAACCACCTTATCAACAGCCTTCCCCCAAAAGGGAAGGTTTTAGACTGGTTGATAGTTATCGAAAACCATTGGGTCTAAGGGCGACCTCTTGAGGAGGGGGTGCACCACCACCTCCTTCAAGGCAGGAAACACCACCCCCTCTGTCAAGGTGGCTGACACTACAGCATGGACCCAACCAAGGGTCACCTCCGTGGCCACTTTCATAACCCAAGAGGGGCCCAGATTCAGTAAACAGGTGGCCGAGCTAAAAGCACAGAGAGCCCTGTCCACTTCCTCAGAAGTCACCAGCTCAAACTCATCCCAGATTATACCATCAGGCTGTGCTCCAAGCATCTTGACCTGCTTTGCCCAGTCAGAGTCCAAGGCAGAGCATATCTGAGCGACTTTATCCACCAGATAGCCTGAATATCTTCTAAAAACTGAAAGCAACTGAAAGCATAATAATTAGTGGCATGTGAGGTAGGCAGTTTGAGATGCCTAGCCAGTCTTTAATCAGATCTCTCTTGATCAAGTAATCTGATGTCTCTAGGAAATCAATTATTTTCCACTTCCTGTTATGTTTCTTCCACAACAAATTTTCATTTCTGTGTCAAAGCAACATCAATGAGAAAGGTCAGCAGACTGCACTGCTATTCATCTGCTTGTCTTCACATGGATGTATCCCTTAACCTAACTTCATTTGAATTCCTACAGAGATTGCTTGAATTCCTGTACAAATAGTTGCTTTAGGTGAGCCTCTTGCTTCCTCTATAGATTTTGCATTCTGGTTTTTTTTCCTTCTCTTTTTTTTGGCCAGATGACCAAATGAAGAAGAAATCAGAAAAAATTATGTACCCACAGCATGTTGATGGTTGCTCATAGCTTAATTTGGATTTGACTGTATATGTTTATTTTCAAGATTCATCTTCTTCGATTGTGGGGACTATAGGGAGTTAGGACAATACAAGAAGTGTACCCAGCAAGTTACTTAATTATGGGCTTTCAAAGTTGGCATGCAAACCATTACTAGTGTTCCTTTCTACTTGAACTCAAGATAGTAAATGTGTGTATTTATTTATTCCTGGACGCTCCATTAAAATAAGTATAGAATTGTTCACTTCTGAAAGCATGTTTAACTGTTATGCTGCAGCACAACGATGGCAAATCAACTTTTAAATTAAAGCTTTCTAAAAAATGAGCCAAAAGGCTGTGAAAAAACAAACAGAATGAAAAAAAGCAACACAGAACACACTGAGGCACCTTATAAATATAAATGAAAATATTTTTTCTGCATAAATAAATATAAATTATTCATAGGATATATAAATCAATTGGATTATTTGATGTTTAATAAACAAATTTCAATGTTCAGTAAATAGAAATGAATTAGAGGTAAAATCTATATAGTGTCTGAAGAAGTCTGGACTGAAATGTGTAATATTAAAGATAAGGCAAACAAAAACATCCCAAAATGTAAAAAATGGTTGAAGAGATAGGTTGAAAAGAGATGGAAAGTAAAAAGCTGAGACAGGAAAATTTGCCCAACTAAACAATGAGTTCCAGAGAAGAGTAAGATGGGACAAGGAGTTGTATCTAAATAAGAAGTGCAAAGAATTGAGTATAATAATTTAATGTGAAAGACATAAGATTTACAAAGAAAATACAGAAATCAAGGAAATCTTTTAAGAAAAGATGGGCATATTAAAAGACAAAGAAGGCAACAATATACTGGAGAAAGAAGATATAAAGAAAATATGGTGTGAATATATTTATTATTTAAATTTGTATCACCGCCCATCTCCTCCACACCTGGGGAATATATGAAAGAACTGTACAAAAAAGATCCCAAAACTGATGTTGCCTATGACAGCTTATCACTGAACCAGAGCTGTTTTTTCTGGAAAGTGACGTTATATTATTGCTGATGCTTCAGGAGTTGATGAAATACCAGTAGAACCCTTTAAGCTCTTACAAGGTGCTGCAATTATAAATGCTATATATGGTTTGTAAGCAGGTTCAGAAAGCACAACACTGGCCAAGGAACTAAAAAAGATCAAGTACGAGAGCCAGTTTGATGTAATGGTTAAGGCACTGGGCTAGAAATGGGGAGCCCATGAGTTCTAGTCCTGCCTTAGGCACAAAGCCAGCTGGGTGACCTTAGGCCAGTCATTCTCTCTCAGCCCTAGGAAGAAGGCAATGGCAAACCACTTCCGAAAAACCTTGCGAAGAAAACTGCAGGGACTTGTCCAGGCAGTCTTCGAGAATTGGACATGATTGAACAGATTAAAAAAAACAAATCCCTACGGCAAAAAACAGCAATCAGAAGGAATGCTTAAACTACCAAACATTTGTACTTATGTCACATGCTAGAAAGATAATGCTCAAGATCTTGCAATCCCAACTTCAGCAATACATGGAAGTAGAACTCTGAGATACAAGCTGGATACAGAAGAGGCAGGGACATCTGAGATCACACTGCAAACATCCAATGATTAATGGAACAGGAAAGAGTTCCAAAAATATTTTTGCTGTATTGGTTATACAAAGATTTTTGACTGTGTGGACCACAACAAACTGGATTGATCTTGGACTTCCAGGAAAGCAATGGCAGACTGAAGACAGCTCCGCAAAAGCAGAGCTGACGACTGCGGTGGAAAGAGGAGCTAGTGAATGGATTGACTCCTTGGAATTCCTCTCCAGAGCAAGGAGAGGACCAGGATTGCCTGCAAGCACTCCATACAGTGGCTCCCTGTGAGGACACCATAAGACAGTGGTCCCCCGCAGGTTTTAGAGCTCTGGGAGCCGGAAGAAAGTCATCTCACCTAAGCCGCACTTTGGCACCTTCAAAATGACACTGGGTTCGCATACTTCCTTTCTTAACCACTTTAGGAAATTGTTTATTAATAGCTTTTTGGATGTTAAGAACCTTCAGAAGGGCAAGTTTAATTACACTGGGTGAGTTTCCTTCTATCTGTGATGAAAGGAGTTTCATGCAAGTTTAAGGACTTTAAAACATTTTTTTCTTTTTGAATTAACAGCAAAAGGGTGACTAGAATGTTGATTTTGGAAAGTTATAAATGGGTTAAGGGGCCACATGGAGTTGAAATAAGTTTTTGAAATTAATTACAAGAATACTTCCTGTGGGCTGTTTACAATTTTACAAAATACATATATGAAGATTTTGAAACTAACTGTAAGAAATCTTCCCGTGGGAAAGTGTTGTCAGTTAGAAAAAAACAATTAAGAGGGGACTTTGAAGGTTGACTAGAGGGAACCAGAATTAAAGATTATAAATAAAGGAGAAGAGACCCATTAATACAGAATGGAACAACATTTGACTGTGGAAGAATTCAAGGATATTTGGGAACAATGCACTCAGAAATTACTCTTAAGAATGTCTGCTATTATAAAAAAAAATGGATTCAAAAGAAGTTATGGAAGAGGAGCAGATTTTACTGGATAAAACAGAGACTGAGGCTGATTTGAATGTGGATCTGAAAATGGATTTTAAAATGTCAGGCTACAAAAAATGATATGGAAAATGATGTTACATTGGATTTACAAATGAACCGGCTGATGTCTTAATAATTAAAAGGGACATACAAATAATAAATCAGAAGAGTGACTTTGATAGATTTCTTACGTTAGATATACAAAAGAGATGTGTTAAATTTGTGAAAGTATTTCTGAGAGGAGACAAAAAGAAAATGATAAGAAATCAACTTGTGGGACACTATTTGAAGGGATTAAAAATCAAGATTCTTAAAAGTGAATGGAAAGAATACAAAGTGGGCTTCTTTGATCAAGGTTAATATATATATGTTGTTTCTGGTAGCTCTAAATGGACCTTTTTTATTAGGTCTGAATGATGAGAATTTAAAGATTTGTTTATTGATAAGAGATAAGATATGGGAAGAAGAGGGGGGGTTGCTGTATTTTTAGAAGAAGTGATAAGTTACTGTGTTAAAAGTAAAGTAAAGGAATATTAAACTGATTTATTTGATTAAGATTAAAACATATATGTTATTATTTCTGGTAACTCTTAATGGACTTGTTGATTAGGACTGAATGACGAAGCTTTATAATTTGTTTATTGATAAGAGTTGAGATATAGAAAGAAGAAATCTTTTGTTGAAATATCAGAGGAGGTGATAAGTTACTGAAGTTGTTTGTACTTGTCTTGATGGAGGGGGAAGTCATTTCTTTATATATCTTTTTTCTTCATTTTTTTCCCTTTTTCTCTGAACTTTTTATTTTTTATATACTTTTTAGTTTGTATTTGTAAACTGCAGTATTATTTTTTTTAAAAAAAATCTGTGGATTGATCTTGAAGATATGGGCATACCAGGCCACCTAATTTGCCTATTGAAGAATGTGTATGGTGACCTAGAAAACAACTGAGGAGAATATGGAGCAACTAATTCATTCAAAATTGGGAAAAGTTATATACTGGGGTATGATTGTGTACAATCAACTTATTTATTTAACTTACATGCCAAAAATATCATGAGAAATGCTAGATTGGAAGAAATACACATTGGATTAAAATTACTGTATAATTTTATTAAAGATTTTTTTAAAAGAAGATAAAAACTAATACAAATTAATATAAAGTGAAAAAAGAAAAGAAGAAAGAAATCAAAGAGAAAGCTAAAAGTACAAGAAAGGGGGGAAGTAATAGAAAAATAGAAAAGAAAGAAAAAAGATACAAAGAAGTAGCTTCTGATCTTCTTTACAGCAGTTATAAGTACAATTATAAATGAATTATAAGTTCATTTTTTTCTGTTTCACACAAAAAGTCTATAAGGGGTTTCCAGTCAGCAATAAATGCAAATGTTGTCTTTTCTCTGATCAAAGAAGTCAATTTAGCCATCTCAGCAAGTTCCATCATCTTCACCATCCATTCCTCCATTGTGGGTAGTACCGAATCTTTCCATCTTTGTGCATACAATAATCTTGCTGCAGTTATCATGTATAAAAAAAAAACTCCATGAGTTTTTTCCAACTGTTTGTCTATCAATCCCAAAAGAAAAACCTCTGGTTTCAATTGTATATTAATCTTTAAAATCCTCTGAATTAGTGTATGTATTTGAATCCAGAATTTTCTGGCTTTTTTGCACACCCACCAAATAAGATAAAGTGTCCCTTCTTATTGTTCACATTTCCAACATAAATTTGAAGTACCTTTATACATTCTAGACAATTTCTCTGGTGACATATACCAACAGTACATCATTTCATAAAAATGCTCTTTAACATTATAACATAGTGTAAATTTCAATCCTTTCAGCCACATATTTTCCTATTGTTCCATTTGTATATTATAACCAAAATTTTAGACCACTTTATCATACATTCTTTCACTTGTTCTTCTGTTTCAAATTTCAATAAAAGTGTATACATTTTAGCAATTACATGTTCATCGTTTTTACACAATTCTATTTCAAGCTCAGTCTTACAATGTTCAAAACCATAAATTCTTTTGTCTACTTTAAATCTTTCTAATAATTGTAAATAAGAGAGCCATTGACAACTATATTCCTTGGCCACCAGTTCTTCTCTTGATTTTATTTTACATTCCCCTTGACAAAATTCTAGTATCTCATGATAAGTTAGCCATTTGTGTTTGCCTATTATTTCTCGTCTATAAAATGCTTCTTGTGCTGAGAGCCACAAAGTTGTTTTTGGGCAGAACCTGGGTTTGTATCTACTCTATATTCTCAGTATGGCATGTCTAACATAATGATTTTAAAATCCATATTAACCTCCCCTCCATTCCCTCCCCTCCATTCTTGCCACTTTTCTGGTGGTTGCCAGATATTATAATGATTATGATGTTATATCCCAAAAATGAAAGTGTCTCAAACAAGGGAAAAAGAAAAGGCAAGCTTCCCCTTTTTTCCTCTCTCTCTCTCTTTCGTCTCAAATGGCACTCTGTAGTTAGTCAGCATCACAGTCTGGCTCATATTACCTTTATCTTTTGTTTTGCAAAATCCACCAATTGTCTACACTCTTTAGTAATAAACAAAAAAAACATTCCCACAAAGGTCCAGTTCATTTGTCTAATTTAATTCCAATTTAAATTTCTGTAAGCTGCCTGGAGTCACCGTGTGTGAGTTGGGTGGCCTTATAAATCTGTTTTTAAAAAAATTGTTCAAAAGCACTTTCACCAAAAAACAACCTTTCAGAATAACTGTCCCCCTTATGTTTTAAACTTTCTTACATTGACTCCTTGTTAAGCTTTTTGTTAAAAGTTTTTAAAACATTTTTTTTTTTATTCCTTTGTAATCCAGAAAAAATAATAACTCACCAAGTGGAACCTTATCCTGCTGCTCTGAAAATCTCTCTTTCGCTGTAAATAAATTACATCCAAACGTGATTAAGAAATGAGGCTTGGTGAACTTTATTTCCATATAGGCTACATTACGGCTGTGAGCTGCTCAACTCATGAGCCAACAGTAAAAACTTTAGTTCCTGCAGTCTACTCATGAGGAACAGCTATCTGGAGTACAAGAGGGTGATCTCACAATCTCTCCTTTTTCTGAAGAGACTTTGTCGGCCAGAATTCACTGTCTGGCTACCAATCTCTGCCGCAGTGCCGTCCCCGCTGCTTCGGGGATGTCTAGTTCGACATGAATCCTCACCGGAAGCTCCACATTGGATTAAAATTACTGAAAAAAAATAAGAAACCTCAGTTATGCTGATCACACCACTTCAACTGCTTTAAACTAAGGTAGACTTAATTAATTTCTTTTTGAAAGTGAAAGATGGTCTGCTATTCAATATTTTAAAAAATAAGGTTATCACAACAATGCTAATGCAGTCCATATAGATGGAGAAAAAGTTGAAGACTTTATATTCCTAGGTTCAAAATTTCACAAGGATGGTGACTGTGGGCATGATATAAAGAGATGTCTACTACTTGAGAAAAAGATTATGGCAGATGTAGACAAAATTTTAAATTGCAGAGACATCACATGGATAATGTGCTTTACATGGGGCTGCCCTTGAAGACATCTCAGAAGCTTCAACTACTCCAAAATGCAGTGGTGCAGGCAGTGATGGGCATGCCTCAGTAGGGCCATGTGACACCCCTGTTTCACAAGCTGCACTGGTTGCCAGTTTACTTCCAGGTG
The DNA here is from genome assembly GCA_023362775.1 of Charina bottae. Lineage (NCBI taxonomy): Eukaryota > Metazoa > Chordata > Lepidosauria > Squamata > Charinaidae > Charina > Charina bottae. The sequence goes on along the minus strand of JALMGJ010000006.1, from coordinate 36,131,175 downwards.
CAATTCAAAGTGCTCTTTATGATCCATAAAGCCCCACATGGCATAGGGGCTGGCAACATGAAGGACTGTGTCAGAGTACACAGCGCTGGGGCTGCCAATGTTCCTTCTACACCTCAGAGCAATACATTCTATTGAGTAAGCAGACACTCACAAGAGATTAGATAAAATAATCTATTTACTCTATATACATACGTATCACAATACAGTCCAATAACGTCCAACACAGATACCGATGAGAAGATAGTAACGAGAAAGAGTGAACACCAGAACTTCTCTACTTTTATACAAATATCAACCAATCATGTTGTAGGTCAAACAAATTATCTGCCACACCCAGCTTAAACTATATCAGCTGCAGTATGTGTCACCACTTACTTCAACAATGACTGCTAATTGAATGACTTGCAGAAAGTATTACCTCTCACCTATTTACCTCTCCTGTCTAATTAATCTATCTGTAAATTCTGGGTATTTATTCAAACACCAACACCCCTCCAATTTACAATAGACATTTCAATTACACAATATAGAAGACGTACACATATTGGATAAACACATCCTATGTCTCTCTATACATAGAGGCTTGGTCATTATATCTGCTACGTTATTTTCAGATGGACAATACTTTAATTCAAGCAGAGATTCCTTTACAGCATTTCTAACATTTTGATACTTAATATCCACATGTTTGCTCCTCCCTCTGATTTTATCATTCTTTGCCATCTGTATACATGCTTCACTGTCTTCATATACAATTATAGGTTTAACAATTGTTACATTAACATCCCTTAACAATTGCCTATACCATATGAGTTCTGAACATAGGTCAGATAGTGCAGCGTACTCTGCCTCTGTAGTAGATACGGCGACAGAACTCTGTTTCCGAGACCTCCACCCCACCAAGGTGTCACCAAACATAATTATCAATCCAGATATTGATTTCCTATCATGTACATCATTGCCCCAATCACTATCTACATAGCACTTAATTTCCAATGGTTTACAAGGCTTAATTAATAAACATTTATTAATTGTTCCTTTAAGATATCTAAACACACGTTTAATACCTATCCAATGTCTCTGGGTAGGCTGTACAACGTACCTACTCAGTACATTCACCGCATTCCCGATATCGGGACGCGACCATTGTGCTAGGTATAACAAACTACCTATGATTGACTGATATTGTTCTTGATTACATTATGTTTGGTCTTCATCTCCAGCCTCTGCCTTAAGAAAATCAGTTGTCATCGGGGTAGGAACCTCCTTGCAATGTTCCATATCGTTTTCTCTCAGCAGCTGTTCAATTTTCTTCCGCTGCTCTAGAACGTAACCCCCATCAACCTTCTGAATACCTACGCCTAGGTAATTCCTAATCTCTCCCAGATCTTTTAAATCAAACTGTTGCTTGAGTTGTTCAGTAAATTCATTTACCCTCCTTTGATCCTTTGCTATAAAACATAAATCATCTACAAAGATCAATAGCAACACCTGTTCATCATTACATTGCTTAATATATAGACATGGGTCAGCCTTACTACACTTAAAACCCATTCTTTGCAATGCTGCATCTAAACGCAGGTTCCAGCAACGCGCTGATTGTCTGAGTCCATACAAAGCCTTCTGCAATTTGTACACTCTTCCTGCCTCTTTAGATTCATAACCCGGAGCTTCTGCCATATAAATTTCTTCCTTTAAATCAGCATGCAGATATGCTGTGGTGATATCATAATGATTAACAATACAATTCCCAGCTGCTGCCAGCGCTAAAGCAAACCTCAATGTTTCACCTCTCAGCATTGGAGCAAATACTTCATCATATGTCTGATGCTTAACCTGAGAAAACCCTTGTGCTACAAGCCTAGCTTTGTATTGTATATCACCATTTACTAAGGTCTTTTTCTTATAAACGCATCTACAACCTACTGCTCTCTGTCCCTCAGGCAGCCTGGTAGATGTAAACACCTTATGGTTATTAATGGCATTCATTTCTACATCCATTGCAGCTTTCCACTTTTTCTGCTCCCGTGGTGGCAACACTAATACCTCTGAATAGCTACGTGGTTCATAATTTACATAACACAGTTTAACATCACCTGGTTTGTAAAGCTGCGAAGGTATGCCCTTATTTCCTCTTTCAGATCTGCGTAATATAGTGGGCTCCTGTTTCACTGACACACTAGGAGTTAATTTTTCTTCTTCCTTAATTACATCTCTGGAATCTCGCCGCTCTGATAGCTCGATCTGTCTTTGACTAGGAATAAAAATTTCACTCCCTCCGTGCAAACTGCACACCTTTGTGTTGTACCTACACTCTAAAAACTGCACCCAATTCCTGAACTTATCAAATGTCTGGCTCTTTGCTTTCAACAAGTAACAGAAACCAAAATGAGTATATTCTGTGGCTTGAATCATGTCAACTGGATTTCTATTTTCTTAGTGGAAACGTTTCACTCCTTATCCAAGGAGCTTCTTCAGTCTGAGTAAAGTTAGTAAGGGAATCCTTAAATATGTTTCTAGGCTGGCTGTGTGACCTTGCACCTGGGGCTAGGTCATGGTTATTTTTGAGATGTTTGTTTCTAAGTCCCTTTATCATCTAAAGGAGGATCGTTAAGATTACCCTGCTGCTGTTGAGCTTGTGAAATGGTCTTAATCTTCCTAGGCACAGAAGACAAAGCAGGAAGGAAGATAGGGGAAAGGTTATGCCTGAGGCCCCCACCTCTATTCAAGGAAGGATTTTCCAAGTTGGCATGAATGGATTCCTTGACCCCTCTCTCAAACCACCTATCTTCTCTGTCTAAAATGTGAACATTAATGTCCTCAAATGAATGTCCTTTTTCCTTTAGATGAAGATAAACTGCTGACTCTGGTCCTGTGGTGTTACTTCTCCTGTGTTGGGCCATCCTCCTGTACAAAGGTTGTTTGGTTTCTCCAATGTAGAGTTCAGAGCACTCCTCACTGCACTGGATTGCATACACTACATTGCTTTCCTTGTGTTTTGGAGTTTGATCTTTGGGGTGTACAAGCCTCTGTCTCAGTGTGTTGGTGGGTTTGAAATATACAGGTATGTGGTGTTTGCCAAATATCCGTTTTATCTTTTCAGACACGCCAGCCATGTAAGGAATGACCAGGTTCTTCCGTTTACTCTGAGTCTCAGCCCTATCTGTTGCTGTTTTAGGTCTGGTAGACTTAGATTTGGTGAAGGCCCAATTTGGATATCCACAGGCCTGCAGAGCTGTTCTCAGATGCTGCTTTTCATTCTTTTTGGAATCCATGGAGGTGGGGATGGTTTCTGCTCTGTGTGACAATGTCCTGATGACTCCTAGTTTGTGCTGCAGTGGATGGTGGGAGTCAAACATCAGGTATTGATCTGTGTGTGTGGGTTTCCTGTAGATCCCTATTTCTAGCTTGCCACCGGTCCCAATGAGGACTTCGCAGTCTAGGAATGCCAGTCTGTTGTCCTTGGTGTCTTCTCTGGTGAAGCTAATGTTGGCATCTATAGTGTTTATATGGTCCGTGAAGGCCTGTACTTCCTGGGCCTTGATTTTGACCCAGGTGTCATCCACATACCTAAACCAGTGGGTGGGCACCGTTCCCTGGAATGTGTTGAGTGCTTTCTTCTCCACTTCTTCCATGTATAAATTGGCCACAATGGGTGACACAGGAGAACCCATGGCACAGCCGTGTTTTTGTCTGTAAAAGTCACCTCTGTATGTGAAATAAGTGGTGTTAAGACACAGGTCCAGAAGATGGCAGATCTGGTTTGGGTTGAGATGGCTTCTCCTTTCCAGGGTGCTGCCCTCTTCTAGTCTCTTCCTGACAGCGGATAGAGCATGAGTGGTGGGGATGCTGGTGAAAAGGGAGGACACATCAAAGGAGACCATAGTTTCATCTGTATCCAGTTTCAGGATCTTTGCTTTGGAAACAAATTCTTCCGAATTATGGATGTGGTGTTCAGAGTGTCCAACTAGAGGTGCTAGTATGGTAGAGAGGTGTTTGGCAATGTTGTATGTTACCGAATTGATGCTGCTGACTATGGGTCGGAGGGGTGTTCCTTCCTTGTGGATCTTAGGAAGTCCGTAGATGCAGGGGATGGCTTCTCCAGGATACAGACGGTGGTAGGTAATCCTATCGATGAAGCCATCATGTTCCAATTGTTTCAAACTGTCTATTGCCTTTTTCTTGTAATTGTTGGTGGGGTCTCTTTTCAGTTTTTCATATGTATGGTGATCCTCCAAAAGTGAGGTAATTTTATTGTGGTAGTCTGCAGTGTTTAGAACCACTGTACATCTTCCTTTGTCAGCAGGTAAAATGGTGATGGTTTCATCTTTGCTGAGGGCTGTCAGGGCTCTCCTCTCTTGGACGGTAAGGTTGGGGGGAGGAGGTTGAGCACTGGACAGAGCTGCAGATATTTTAAGCCGGAGTTGTTCTGCTTCTTCAAAAGGTAGGTGGTTGTTGTGGATGGCAGATTCTGTGGCTGTAATGAGCTCCACAACCGGAACTTGCTTGGGAGTGATGGCAAAATTAAGACCTTTGGCTAGGAGATGTCCTAGCCAAAGGTCTTAATTTTGCCATCACTCCCAAGCAAGTTCCGGTTGTGGAGCTCATTACAGCCACAGAATCTGCCATCCACAACAACCACCTACCTTTTGAAGAAGCAGAACAACTCCGGCTTAAAATATCTGCAGCTCTGTCCAGTGCTCAACCTCCTCCCCCCAACCTTACCGTCCAAGAGAGGAGAGCCCTGACAGCCCTCAGCAAAGATGAAACCATCACCATTTTACCTGCTGACAAAGGAAGATGTACAGTGGTTCTAAACACTGCAGACTACCACAATAAAATTACCTCACTTTTGGAGGATCACCATACATATGAAAAACTGAAAAGAGACCCCACCAACAATTACAAGAAAAAGGCAATAGACAGTTTGAAACAATTGGAACATGATGGCTTCATCGATAGGATTACCTACCACCGTCTGTATCCTGGAGAAGCCATCCCCTGCATCTACGGACTTCCTAAGATCCACAAGGAAGGAACACCCCTCCGACCCATAGTCAGCAGCATCAATTCGGTAACATACAACATTGCCAAACACCTCTCTACCATACTAGCACCTCTAGTTGGACACTCTGAACACCACATCCATAATTCGGAAGAATTTGTTTCCAAAGCAAAGATCCTGAAACTGGATACAGATGAAACTATGGTCTCCTTTGATGTGTCCTCCCTTTTCACCAGCATCCCCACCACTCATGCTCTATCCGCTGTCAGGAAGAGACTAGAAGAGGACAGCACCCTGGAAAGGAGAAGCCATCTCAACCCAAACCAGATCTGCCATCTTCTGGACCTGTGTCTTAACACCACTTATTTCACATACAGAGGTGACTTTTACAGACAAAAACACGGCTGTGCCATGGGTTCTCCTGTGTCACCCATTGTGGCCAATTTATACATGGAAGAAGTGGAGAAGAAAGCACTCAACACATTCCAGGGAACGGTGCCCACCCACTGGTTTAGGTATGTGGATGACACCTGGGTCAAAATCAAGGCCCAGGAAGTACAGGCCTTCACGGACCATATAAACACTATAGATGCCAACATTAGCTTCACCAGAGAAGACACCAAGGACAACAGACTGGCATTCCTAGACTGCGAAGTCCTCATTGGGACCGGTGGCAAGCTAGAAATAGGGATCTACAGGAAACCCACACACACAGATCAATACCTGATGTTTGACTCCCACCATCCACTGCAGCACAAACTAGGAGTCATCAGGACATTGTCACACAGAGCAGAAACCATCCCCACCTCCATGGATTCCAAAAAGAATGAAAAGCAGCATCTGAGAACAGCTCTGCAGGCCTGTGGATATCCAAATTGGGCCTTCACCAAATCTAAGTCTACCAGACCTAAAACAGCAACAGATAGGGCTGAGACTCAGAGTAAACGGAAGAACCTGGTCATTCCTTACATGGCTGGCGTGTCTGAAAAGATAAAACGGATATTTGGCAAACACCACATACCTGTATATTTCAAACCCACCAACACACTGAGACAGAGGCTTGTACACCCCAAAGATCAAACTCCAAAACACAAGGAAAGCAATGTAGTGTATGCAATCCAGTGCAGTGAGGAGTGCTCTGAACTCTACATTGGAGAAACCAAACAACCTTTGTACAGGAGGATGGCCCAACACAGGAGAAGTAACACCACAGGACCAGAGTCAGCAGTTTATCTTCATCTAAAGGAAAAAGGACATTCATTTGAGGACATTAATGTTCACATTTTAGACAGAGAAGATAGGTGGTTTGAGAGAGGGGTCAAGGAATCCATTCATGCCAACTTGGAAAATCCTTCCTTGAATAGAGGTGGGGGCCTCAGGCATAACCTTTCCCCTATCTTCCTTCCTGCTTTGTCTTCTGTGCCTAGGAAGATTAAGACCATTTCACAAGCTCAACAGCAGCAGGGTAATCTTAACGATCCTCCTTTAGATGATAAAGGGACTTAGAAACAAACATCTCAAAAATAACCATGACCTAGCCCCAGGTGCAAGGTCACACAGCCAGCCTAGAAACATATTTAAGGATTCCCTTACTAACTTTACTCAGACTGAAGAAGCTCCTTGGATAAGGAGTGAAACGTTTCCACTAAGAAAATAGAAATCCAGTTGACATGATTCAAGCCACAGACTGTTCCACCTGGATGACTGAGAACCTTCATAGACAAAATGAGTATAATCATCAACAATTACAAACACGTATTTAGCACCACCTAATGTGGCTGGCAATGGGCCAATTAGGTCAGCATGTACAAGCTCAAAACATTTATGTGACATTCTATCACTATGTTTGCTTATTGGATACACCTTTGACTTAGACATCTTGCATGCCGTGCAATCCAGATAAGCTTGGCAAGGTTTCAAATCCATTCCAGTACTGGCATCTGACATCTTTTCAACCACTTTGAAACTTGGATGCCCCAACCTTCTGTGCCACAAATGTTCACATGAATTATGGTATGGTTTGTTGATAAATGCTGCATGGGCTACATCATCTGTCTTGGGTTCCAATTCATATAAATTGTTCTGCAATAAACCCTTTCCACAGACACTATTATTCTTCATAATAATACATTCACCCTTAACAAACCTTACTTCATATCCTTTTTTATCCAATTGAGAAACACTAAGGATATTATATTCCAGGTCTGGTACACATAACATATCTAAATTAACATTTAAACAAGGTACAAATACAGAGCCCTGCCCAATCACCGATGCACAGTTCCCATTAACCAAGCTAACATGATCCCGTTCAGCTTGCTTGAAACCTGTAAACATCTTATAGTCATTGGCAACATGTTCGCTGGTGCCGCTGTCTAAAAGCCATGTCTGTTTTAGATTCCTTCCAGCCAACTTTATAACAGACAACTGGGCTCCACTCCGTTGCCTAGCAATCTTCGGCTTGCCTTTGTCCTACGTTTATCATAGTCTCTTTGAAGATGTGACGTAGATCCACAGCGAAAACATTTCTTTACAGCCAACACCTTATCTGTACAGGAAAAATACTCCCCTACAGACTCTTTTTGCCGTGGCTTAACTACTGTGCTGGTAGATTCTTTCCTCCTCTGCTCTTCTTCCAGAAGCCGACCGGTTAGATAATTAACAGTCAAATCTCCTTCAGATTATGACCCAAAACTGGTCACTAGATTATCCCACGTCTCATTAAGTGAACTAAGAATAACATAAACTTTGTGTGCTTCTGTAAACTGCATCCCTCCCTGAGCCAATTCTAGGAAGAGCTCCGTCATGTGCTGTAAATGTGCTGAGACGCTGTCTCCTTCACTCAAATGTGCACGATACAGCCTTCTGGTTAACATGACTTTACATAGAGGTGTGGGTCTGAGATACATATCCTTTAAAGAATCCCAGCATTCCATTATCTGCCACACCCAGCTTAAACTATGTCAGCTGCAGTATGTGTCACCACTTACTTCAACAATGGCTGCTAATTGAATGACTTGCAGAAAGTATTACCTCTCACCTATTTACCTCTCCTGTCTAATTAATCTATCTGTAAATTCTGGGTATTTATTCAAACCCCAACAGACTGCCTATCTCCTGTGGTGTCTATCTGGCTGGTTCTATCCAATAGGGTTGGCATGTTCCAGATTCCTTCAATTAAGCAGTGCCATCTACTGGAACTCTGGAAGAGTGCATTCTCTGTTGTGGTGCCTACCCTCAGAGGTTTCCCCTGAAATCCTGGTGGCTCCTTGATGGTCCAAAAGGCCTTAAAAACCTCTCTCTTCTATTATTATTCTCTGTACAGCATTATACAGTCTTCCTTACATTGTCTGGGCTTTTGAATTTTTCCATGCTATAAATTTAATATAACAAAAATAATTAAATTTAGTGTTGACCATTTATTCTTGTTTTTCCTTTTATTATATCAAACATCTGAATTCGTTATCATTATTGCCATTACAATCTTTTCAGGATATAAGCCATTTTATTTTGATAAATCATCTGTTTTGTGTAATTTTTTCTACAAATTTTATTATTTTAATATTTCACTTGTTGTATGACCTGTTTGATGGCAGGGATTAGATTTCTAAATACTGTCAACAAATAATGTTTTCTGAAGTTTTGACTGTCTGTTACATCACTTCATTACTGCCCATATTGATTCATTCACACAAATCTTGACACTTTGTATTAAGAGATCTGCTCTTCTCTATCTCACTCAATCTTCCTTGTGAACAGTGCTGATTCAGGGCTGCAACCTGTACTAATAAGCAGGTGGAAGCAGGTCATTTGAGGCACCAGATTTTGAATGACATTAAAAATAATCAGATGGGTAGAATTTTACCACAGACTTGTGGAAGCCATTTAATTACATATTTCTATGTTAGTCTACTTTTGCTTTGAACATAAAACTTCCCAAGCACATAAACAATATTTTTATTTTATGTATATAGTCATTTAACTTGAATAAACTATCCTTTTCAAAGACTCTCTATTCAGCTTTCCAGCCTTTTTTGAGAGAAAAATATCAAAAGCCCTAGATCTTAAACCTTAGGATTTTCATATTTATCTCCTGTGAAATGGAGTTTTAGCAGATAACAAATGAAGCCCAAACTTCACCAATCTACTTAAATTATTTAAACAACAGTAAATCCAAAGAAAACATATTTGCCATGAATGAAAAATGTGTATAGATTTTCTTTCTGTGTATCTCTTTTTCTATTGTAGTGGGTGTCCAACAAAATTCACAGAAACCACAGTAAAAAATAAGCACATGTTCTGTTTTTCAGTTTGAAAATTTATTTTTTTTCCAATATAGAATGCAAACTTGCAGCCCAATTGCTCCACCTAGTGATTGCTAGCTTTCACAACACCAAATCTCTGTAGTATGGAAGCAGATCATCTTTGGAAAGTAAAATATTTGGTATCATTGAATGCCTATTTTAAATGTAAATCTGTATCATTCTTATTTTTCTTCCTTATACTGAATTTTTGAAGGGTTGTTTTTTAGGCTTAGTGTTAGGTACTAGATCTCTGCTAAAACAACTGATTTAAGTCTACCCTTAGAATCCTAACCAAAAATAGCACATCTATTTTGTGGGCTCTGTATAGGCTTCCTGTTAGCATCCAAGTGCAATCTAAACTGCTGGTTTTAACCTTTATGGCTTGGTGCTGGGTTACCTGCAGGGCAGCATCTCTCCTCTTAAGTCCACCCAATCACTTTGATTGTGCGTAGTAAAGCAGCTGGCTGTCCCCCATTTTTGGGAGGTCAGGGAGGCTGAAGCCCAGAGGCATTCTTTTTCCATAATGGGGCCAGGCCCTTGGAATGGCCTCCCATGGGAGGTTCTATTGACACCAACATTATCCACTTTCCAGAAGCATCTGAAGGGGGAGCTTCTCCAGAGGGCAATTAGGGGTTGGCGTCAGGTATTGTTTTGGGTCTCCATATACTGCACAGTATTTTTTTATTATTCATGATTATGTTTTTGTCTTTTTTTGTAAGCCACTGAGAATCTATTTATTACTGTGGAAGGATATGAATAGGATAACTAACTAACTAAATAAATAAAACATATAGCAATATTTATTTCAGACATTTACGTGTCCGACTAACTCAAACACTGCTTCTCTGGATGGCTTTCAATAACAAAAAATAAAAAAGCACAAACCAACCAATGATTCAAATAAAATAAAAGCAAACCCTTAATAGATAATCAGGAACTCGCAGTTGGGAAGGAAAATGCCCAGAGGAAAACAAGAAAAGTCTGAAAGCATCACCTGCATTGTGATAGCAGCACTGAGCTTCAGAAGTGCTTCAGAAGTTCAGTACTCAGAAGTGATGGTGTTACAGAATGCTGTCAATACCATAGAAACCAGAGAATGACAGTTGGGCCTTCTGGTTTTCAAAAGAGGAAAATGATGGAAGATGAACTTGGTCTGGCTTGGTTCAGAGGGATGAAGCATGAGAAATGGAAAAGTAGATCCAGGTTGGGAAAAAGGAAATTATTCCTGAAGAGCATATATATGTATATGTTTGTGTATATGGTTTTCTTTAAAAGCTGTGTGGTGACATTTTGTAGGTCTCTATTTATTCCTTATCAGAATGATGCAGGTGCCATGTAATTGTTCAATTTGCAAGTTTTGCATCACTTCTACATGCCAAAACAGGAGCATAGCTTGTGAAACAGAGCTTTTAGACCATGGGTAGGAGTACCATGTGTGCATATGTGACAGAGGCAGATATACATATATCGTGGTTCAACCAAAGTTGAACCTTTCCACAAACTACTAAATATGATCATAGACAGAGTCAGAATAAAATGTGAAGATTATACCAAAAGAACCTGTCCAAAAGGAGCAAGAAATAAAAGTAGCACAAGGAGTGAGGAAATGGAATGCAAAGCTTTTGAATAAGGCCAAGTAAACTGTTGCTCAAACAAATGCTTAGGTTTCATCAAGCAGAATCACCAATGTCCAATCACACCTATCAGAGGTGGGATCAAGACAAACTGGCCTGACAGTGAAGATCTCCAAGACCTGGATGATTCAGGGCCAAGAGCAGAACAACAGAAATATATTGTGGGATGGTAGAATTAGATCCATACTAGGTCAAAGAAGGAATAGGATTTCTGTTTGGAATAATTTCACTCTATGTTGCTTCAGTTTGTAATGGGGAAAAAGAAGTCTCCTTCTGAGATTTCCTACCATTGTGAACAGCAATTTTGTTTGTTTGTTTATTTTTATTTTTTTCTATCCCGCCTTTATTAATTTTATAAATAACTCAAGGCGGCTAACATACCTAATACTCCTTCCTCCTCCGATTTTCCACAGAACAACCCTGTGAGGTGAGTTGGGCTGAGAGAGTGACTGGCCCAAGGTCACCCAGCCGGCTTCCATGCCTAAGGCAGGACTAGAATTCTCAGTCTCCTGGTTTCTAGCCCATTGCCTTAACCACTAGACCAAACTGGCTTTTTATAGGTATGTATGTGTGCAAGGGAAAATTCTGTTTTGGACTGCAAGAGGCAAAAGCTTCAAGTTCCCCTCTTCTATGCCATAATTGTCTGAGTCAGTTCCCACCTACCCCCGGCTATTTATTTTATTAACACAAGCATATCACAGCAAACATCACACCTAATTCAGCTCTCAATAGATTTGATTCTAGGACTGAAAAAGCCAGTTTGAATTCCTTCAGTGCTGATAATTTTCTGAAGTAACGTCTATTATTTTTATGGAACATGAAGCATAGAATATAATAATTGTAAACACCATTCCCAGACTAAGTAATAATCTTTTAAGAAGATATGTGTCTCCTAAAATCAAAGGCAATTGGCAACCTTATTCTAGTTAATAATAGATTAATAATAGACTACCCTAGTCAGTCTTTAGTATGCTTTACAGCTAGATAGAAGAAAGAGATTCCACCTGTTTTTTGAATGACCATAGACCAAATGTTTAATAAGAGTTTAAGATTTAAATGTTATCATATTATGTGATTCTTGTGAAATTTGTGATAAAAAATCTGGACTATTTTCTTATAAATTTAGTGCTTCTTTTTGTAAAAGAGATAGCGTAGCATCCCTATAACTTCTGAAACTAGAAAAATGTATTAAGCATCATATTTCAGGAATCCCATTTTTAAAGTAACTATGACTTTTAACTATAACTTCGTTCTACGTGGCAGAATAGGATGACATTTTCAGGATTAACTGTTTTTTAGAAAAAGACATATTCCCCTATTTTTTTAAACTGAAAATTATTATGAAAAATGGGATACAATACAGCTAAGAAATGAATATAATTTCAGAAAGACTGGTGCAGGTTTTACTTTGATCTGTTTCCCCCCCCCTTTCTTTCTCTCTCTTCCTCTCAAATGGTAGCCTACAAACAAATACAGATTTGCTTTTTTTTCCCTTTTTCCATAATTTTGTTTTTCATTCTGACAAGTCACATAAAAATGCCAAAGAGATGTCCCTAAGCAAGAAATCTGCAAATTTCAGAAGGACAGTTGAGGAGACTGCAGTTATAATCAAAGAAAAACACGCTGAGGGTCTTTGTGTTCTACTCAGTTGGCATCAAAGTTGAAGGAACTGTAATGGAATTGGGATGGACAATAGATGAAGAGCAAATATTAGCAGAGGAAGAAAGATGAACATCCTTTTTTTTCAATCAAGTACCAAGTGTGACATCCTCCCAGATCCCTTAGATTCTACCAAAATGTTTTTCCTTTCCCTCTCCTGACAAAAACTACAAAAAGCCCTAGTTTTTAGAACAGTAGCCATCTTAGTCTTATGGCAACTTAAGACAAATTTATTACTGCATAAACTTTCATGAATCACAGTCCTCAAAGAGTACTGGGCACAAACATATTCCTGTAATATATTACCTCAATCCTGAAAGCATTGTGATTAGAGAATTCTGATGAAACCATTAGTTATGATTAACAACTAAAACTATAAACTGCAAAACAACAAGCCCTCATATTCATTCATTCCAGAATTTACTTAACATGAAATACAGTGCAGTCTTTTTCAAATCAAGCTAATAGTTGGGATTTTTTTAAGACATTTTGAATTCTGAATCATTAACAAAATTATAGACGATTTGGATCAGATATGCTTTGAATTAGTATAACTCAATTGGCTGAATTTAATGCACATTCCAAATATGTACATTATAAAGCAAGTATCTGTAGCTTGAATCATGTCAACTGGATTTCTATTTTCTTAGTGGAAACGTTTCACTCCTTATCCAAGGAGCTTCTTCAGTCTGAGTAAAGTTAGTAAGGGAATCCTTAAATATGTTTCTAGGCTGGCTGTGTGACCTTGCACCTGGGGCTAGGTCATGGTTATTTTGAGATGTTTGTTTCTAAGTCCGTTTATCATCTAAAGGAGGATCGTTAAGATTACCCTGCTGCTGTTGAGCTTGTGAAATGGTCTTAATCTTCCTAGGCACAGAAGACAAAGCAGGAAGGAAGATAGGGGAAAGGTTATGCCTGAGGCCCCCACCTCTATTCAAGGAAGGATTTTCCAAGTTGGCATGAATGGATTCCTTGACCCCTCTCTCAAACCACCTATCTTCTCTGTCTAAAATGTGAACATTAATGTCCTCAAATGAGTGTCCTTTTTCCTTTAGATGAAGATAAACTGCTGACTCTGGTCCTGTGGTGTTACTTCTCCTGTGTTGGGCCATCCTCCTGTACAAAGGTTGTTTGGTTTCTCCAATGTAGAGTTCAGAGCACTCCTCACTGCACTGGATTGCATACACTACATTGCTTTCCTTGTGTTTTGGAGTTTGATCTTTGGGGTGTACAAGCCTCTGTCTCAGTGTGTTGGTGGGTTTGAAATATACAGGTATGTGGTGTTTGCCAAATATCCGTTTTATCTTTTCAGACACGCCAGCCATGTAAGGAATGACCAGGTTCTTCCGTTTACTCTGAGTCTCAGCCCTATCTGTCGCTGTTTTAGGTCTGGTAGACTTAGATTTAGTGAAGGCCCAATTTGGATATCCACAGGCCTGCAGAGCTGTTCTCAGATGCTGCTTTTCATTCTTTTTGGAATCCATGGAGGTGGGGATGGTTTCTGCTCTGTGTGACAATGTCCTGATGACTCCTAGTTTGTGCTGCAGTGGATGGTGGGAGTCAAACATCAGGTATTGATCTGTGTGTGTGGGTTTCCTGTAGATCCCTATTTCTAGCTTGCCACCGGTCCCAATGAGGACTTCACAGTCTAGGAATGCCAGTCTGTTGTCCTTGGTGTCTTCTCTGGTGAAGCTAATGTTGGCATCTATAGTGTTTATATGGTCCGTGAAGGCCTGTACTTCCTGGGCCTTGATTTTGACCCAGGTGTCATCCACATACCTAAACCAGTGGGTGGGCACCGTTCCCTGGAATGTGTTGAGTGCTTTCTTCTCCACTTCTTCCATGTATAAATTGGCCACAATGGGTGACGCAGGAGAACCCATGGCACAGCCGTGTTTTTGTCTGTAAAAGTCACCTCTGTATGTGAAATAAGTGGTGTTAAGACACAGGTCCAGAAGATGGCAGATCTGGTTTGGGTTGAGATGGCTTCTCCTTTCCAGGGTCATCTCAACCCAATTTCCAAGCCATCTCAACCCAAACCAGATCTGCCATCTTCTGGACCTGTGTCTTAACACCACTTATTTCACATACAGAGGTGACTTTTACAGACAAAAACACGGCTGTGCCATGGGTTCTCCTGTGTCACCCATTGTGGCCAATTTACACATGGAAGAAGTGGAGAAGAAAGCACTCAACACATTCCAGGGAACGGTGCCCACCCACTGGTTTAGGTATGTGGATGACACCTGGGTCAAAATCAAGGCCCAGGAAGTACAGGCCTTCACGGACCATATAAACACTATAGATGCCAACATTAGCTTCACCAGAGAAGACACCAAGGACAACAGACTGGCATTCCTAGACTGTGAAGTCCTCATTGGGACCGGTGGCAAGCTAGAAATAGGGATCTACAGGAAACCCACACACACAGATCAATACCTGATGTTTGACTCCCACCATCCACTGCAGCACAAACTAGGAGTCATCAGGACATTGTCACACAGAGCAGAAACCATCCCCACCTCCATGGATTCCAAAAAGAATGAAAAGCAGCATCTGAGAACAGCTCTGCAGGCCTGTGGATATCCAAATTGGGCCTTCACTAAATCTAAGTCTACCAGACCTAAAACAGCGACAGATAGGGCTGAGACTCAGAGTAAACGGAAGAACCTGGTCATTCCTTACATGGCTGGCGTGTCTGAAAAGATAAAACGGATATTTGGCAAACACCACATACCTGTATATTTCAAACCCACCAACACACTGAGACAGAGGCTTGTACACCCCAAAGATCAAACTCCAAAACACAAGGAAAGCAATGTAGTGTATGCAATCCAGTGCAGTGAGGAGTGCTCTGAACTCTACATTGGAGAAACCAAACAACCTTTGTACAGGAGGATGGCCCAACACAGGAGAAGTAACACCACAGGACCAGAGTCAGCAGTTTATCTTCATCTAAAGGAAAAAGGACACTCATTTGAGGACATTAATGTTCACATTTTAGACAGAGAAGATAGGTGGTTTGAGAGAGGGGTCAAGGAATCCATTCATGCCAACTTGGAAAATCCTTCCTTGAATAGAGGTGGGGGCCTCAGGCATAACCTTTCCCCTATCTTCCTTCCTGCTTTGTCTTCTGTGCCTAGGAAGATTAAGACCATTTCACAAGCTCAACAGCAGCAGGGTAATCTTAACGATCCTCCTTTAGATGATAAACGGACTTAGAAACAAACATCTCAAAATAACCATGACCTAGCCCCAGGTGCAAGGTCACACAGCCAGCCTAGAAACATATTTAAGGATTCCCTTACTAACTTTACTCAGACTGAAGAAGCTCCTTGGATAAGGAGTGAAACGTTTCCACTAAGAAAATAGAAATCCAGTTGACATGATTCAAGCTACAGACAATTCCACCTGGATGACTGAGAACCTTCATAGACATATAAAGCAAGTATACATGCTTTCTCAGTGTTCTTCCTCTCTTCAGGTTACCATGCATTTTCTCAGAAGACAATAAAAAAGTATTGAAATGGAGGAGCTTATTTTCTAGTGTCCTTCCATTAAAATTAGGTGAGAAGTGACAGTATTTTAATTATTTATACTCCACTTTTCACTCAAATAATTACATACAAAAATTGCCTGTGGCTTTTGGCCAGTAACAGAAGACAAAAGTGCCTTTTCTCTCCCTATGGCAATTAGATTTTAGTGTTCTTTTTGGCAGGAAGAACAGATAGCAAGATCCCTATTGCTCTTCCTCCTCTGGTGGAATATAATGGCCCAAGATGGTCGGTCTGTCTGTCTGTCTGTCTGTCTATTTATTAAATTTTTATCACCACCCATCTCTCTCCTCAGGAGGGACTCTGGGCGGTTTACAATAAAATGATTTCTTAAAACAATAACCATAAAATACAAGAACAGTATAAAAAATATAAATACAGCTATTAAATAGTTGTAAAATAAGAGTAAAATCCAAGTGGTAGAAAGATCTAATACAGTCCATGTGTGTAAGGAGCATTCTAAGGCACTAGCCATCCCCAGGAGTAACTATTCCCTTCCCGGCCCCAAGCAAGGTGGCAGAGCCAAGTTTTCAGGTTCCTCCGGAAGGTCAGGAGCGATGGGGCTAACCTCACCTCTGGGGCAGGATGTTCCAAAGGGCAGGGGCTACTGCAGAGAAGGCCCACCTCCTGGACCCTGTCAAATGAAATTCTCTTACAGACAGGGTCCGCAACATGTCCTCTCTGCATGATCAGGTGGGACAGGTTGATGTATTGAGGACGAGGCGGTCCCTCAGGTAACCTGGACCCATGCCATGTAGGGCTTTAAAGGTGATAACCAACATCTTGAATTGGACCCGGAAGCAAACTGGTACCCAATGCAGCTCGCGCAACAAGGGTGTTATGTGTGCCAATCTAGAGATATCAACGATAGCTCGCGCGGCTGCATTCTGGACCAGCTGTAGCTTCCGGATACTCTTCAAGGGTAGCCCCATGTACAGCGCGTTGCAATAATCTATATGGGAGATAACAAGGGCATGACTGACTGTTCGAAGGGCCTCCCGATCCAGGAACGGGCGTAACTGGCGCACAACACAAAGTTGTGCAAAGGCCCTTCTGGCCACGACTACCACCTGCTCTTTGAGCAGGAGTCGTGAGTCCAGGAGGACCTCCAGATTCCGCACTGGGTGTCTGGGGCAGTGCAACCCCATCCAGAATCAAAGATGATAATGTCCCGGATATGGAAGAGCCATTAACTCACAGCCACTCCGTCTTATCAGGGTTCAGCTGAAGCCTGTTGGTCCCCATCCAGGCCCCAACAGCCCCCAGGCACCGAGAGAGGGCAGTCACAGCATCACTTACCTCACCAGGGACGGAGATTTATAATTGAGTATCATCAGCATATTGATGATACCTCATCCCATGATGACGGATGATCTCACCCAGTGGTTTCATGTAGATGTTGAAAAGGAGTAGAGAGAGAACCAAACCCTGTGGCACCCCACAGTGGAGGGGTCAAGGGTCGGATCTCTCGCTCCCTATCACCACCAGTTGGGACCATCCCTGGAGGAAGAAGGTGAACCAGCACAAAACCACGCTGCCCACCCCCAACTCCCTGAGCCGACCCAAAAGGATACCATGGTTGATGGTATCGAAAGCCACTGAGAGGTCAAGAAGAGCAAGGATGGATGCACTGTCTCCATCCCGCCCCCACCAGAGATCATCCATAAGTGCGACCAATGCCGTTTCTGTCCCATATCCAGGCCTGAAACCTGACTGAAAGGGGTCTAGATAATCCGTTTCATCCAGAACCCCCTGGAGCTGCAACGCCACCACTTTCTCAACCACCTTCCCCAAAAAGGGAAGGTGGGAGACTGGACGAAAATTCCTCCTCTGGTGGAATATAATGGCCCAAGATGGTCTTTTCTTTGCCAAAATGTTCTTCCTACAAAAAAAGAATGATCCTTGATTTTTTTAAATCACCCTACTAGAGATATTTTGCTAGATGTTTTAATAGTACTAAACAAAGATTACACAGTATACTGCAGATGACTATGTATGATTTCCAACACTAATAATCAAGATTAGATATCATGGCAAATGTAAACAATTTGTATTCTGTTAGCTTTCTAGGTGTATCTAATCTAGAAGGCACACAAGTGCTCTGAAAGTAATAAATATTGCACAATATGGAACAACCAGATCTCATCCAATGAATTCTTCATATTTCTCATATATTTTGTTTGGAGAACATTGACTTTTGCAGCTGTTCTGTGTAACTGGCTTTTAGACTGAGAGCATTAACTCCATCTTAATATTATGATGCACAAGGAGGAGAATTACAGTATGTACCAATAGCAAAGAATATGCGTCAGAACTGGCACACATTGACTACATGAAGTGTGCAAGTATTTTATCCCAATATAGAAAAGTAATGCATCTCCCTCTGTGTTGCTTGTGGTAACTTTGGCAGTCTATGGAATAATGGTAATTGCTTGTTACTGTGGAAACTAGACCTCCAGAAGTATCACTAATGAGCCAGCGGGATTGGGGGAGAAATAGAAGTATGCAATCTACTGAAAACAGTCAGTTACCGCAGAAAGGAGATGGAGGACAGACTTGAAATGTAATGAAAATATGTATGGACTTTACCTGAACAGTTTGGGATAATATGTTCAGAAGAACAGTTTTTTAAAGTTGCTCATTTCCATATAAACTCTGGGAATTACGGTATACAATATAATACAACAGTGAAGCAGTATAATCTAGTTCAAGATTAGATGTTTCAAGAAGTCTCCAGAATGAAAGTCCAGTTTCATTAAGTGACTTGAAAATGGTGAAGTAGAGCACTAGTGGACATTTTAAAAAAGCTAAGTGGAAAAGCAGTTAACTGAAGGAAAGAAAGTAGTAGTTTTTAAAAAATGCTTCTGTCAGGTTTCAAAGTAGGGATATTCTGCATGACAAGCAAGTGTTATAACCACTAGGCCACAAAGAAAGATCTGTAATAGAAGCTGCAGCAGACCTTGAGGAAAAGATGGGAAAATGAGATTAGGGGGCCTTTCTGCCTCTGCATGGTAGTCAATCAATGTGCAGGTATTTGCCTGGAAGAAAGTAAAATGTAGCAGGGAAACTAGACAGTAATGCTTGAGGCAGCACAAGCTGGAAAATATACTTTTTGTCAGAGTGGGAAAATATGGTTGGAGAAAAAGATGGCACACTTCACTAATTTGCGAGCCATCCTTATTAGTAAGCTTGCCCAGCTACCATAATCAATGATTATAGATCATCTGCTGCCACATCACTACACTGAGACATTCAAGAAGATTGCAAAATTCCTAGCTGTAGGTATGGCTATTAGGAACCTGTAGGACTGCTCTACAACCAGTTATGCTCAGGTTCTCTTTATTTCATCTGTCTTCCATAACTGTTGACTGCCTTGTTACAGGTCCTCCCACCAATCTGTGTATAGAACCTCAATATCTTCCATATCACATTATTCCTCGCCAAGTTTTACTTACTCATTATGTTGATTTTTGTTGTGCTTTAAATGTTGTTGTATGTACATGTTTGTAATCTCTTTTAATTATTATAAATTTTATTGGGTTTTGTTCTCTCTTTTTCCTATGGTCTGTGGCCATTTACAAAAATAAATAAACAAAATAAGTACATGACTAGAGGTCACATTTAGTTGGGCTGGAGGTGAGTAAGACATCATTGTCCATTCCTGTCATCCATAAATTGGTTGTGGCCTGTACTTACAATAGAGTAACCTGGCAGTGCAGATATGCCGAGTCTAAAGATAGAAAAGTAGAAAAAAGTAATGAAATGTGAAGAATGATTAAACACTTAAAATAATGTAGCAAATGAGATGGCTGCCCACACCTTGGCAACAAAATGCTATTTGAATTATTTAATACCTTTCTTATATTTGAAAATCAGATCTATTTCTTTTAGAGATTTATTCATCCCTGATGTACCTTACAGCACTATTTAGAAAGCAGCTAACATAAATATCTGAAATACAATTCAACATAAAAACACAATCCTATTCTTCAGCTGTGTCTCCAGAATAGTTCTATCCATGTATAAGAAGGCTTCAGCAAGCCCAAATTTTATGAAGAAAAGCAGAAAGAATCTTTGGGGAGAGAAAAATTTAAGGAGATAAAAAAATTAAAAGGTTAATAAGCATTTGATGTATTCATATGGCACTGAATATTGATTTAACTGTTTATGGGGAGGTTAGAAACTGGGTGGGACATGGAACATAATGAAATATGTATGCTGAAAGAAGTCACGGCTAACTGGCAGAAATCCTGAACAAAATCATTCTACATTGCAACATTAACAAGTTCTATTTCTTAAAATAATAATTAAAAATCATAGGATAAGAGTTAAATTACTGACAGAGTAGCAGCAGCAAAACTTAAAACACGTATTATTAAAAAGTAGTTTCAAATAAAATGTTTAAATCCAAGGTCCTGGCTTGCGACTTCAGTATCAGAAATCTCATGTGTGAGGACTGGAAATGTAAACAAGAAATTGGCACATTTACCATGCTTGGTGGACACGTAAAAAAGCTAAAAAAAATTTGGGACGAAATTCATAAAATTCTATGTAAAATGTTAAATGAGGACTTTACCAAAAAACCAGAATTCTTTCTACTGGGATTTATAGACAAGGAACTACAAATAAAACATGGAAAACTACTACTTTACTTGATTATTGCAGCACGAACTATGCTCTCCACTGGAAAGAGGACTATATTCCATCAATAGAAGAGTGGATTGTGAAATCAATGGATTTAGCACAAATGGCAAAACTGACCAACCAATTGAATGACAAAAATATGGAAGACTTCACAATTTGTTGGAAACCTTTTTTCAAATTCATCGAGACAACACAAAAGATCCAAATGGATATATAACAATGTAAATAATATATTTAAACAGAGAAATAGAGATAATGAATAATATAACAATGCAGAAAATACTTTAGTAATTATTTTAGATTCTTCATATGGATAGTTGGAAGTCTTACTTTTAAATTTTCTATCTATATGCTTTCTATTCTTTTCTTTTCTTTCCTTCTCTTTATATTTAGTTTACTTTTAAATGTATTGTATTGTATTGTTATGTCAATAATGTTTGTAAATTTATGTAAATATGTATTTTTCCCTTTTTTATCAATAAAAACACATTTTTTTAAAAAAGAAAGAAATCTCATGTGTACCTCTGACAATATGAATATGCCAGCATCCAATGTGCATCATTTGGGTTCTAGTAACATATTCCACCTCCTAAAGGGATGAAATTAGTTAGAAGCTGAGATAGCTACAATGCAGGTGTGCTTCAAGTGACCTTCTTATAACAGGCTTTGGATAGCTGAAAGAGAAGTTATAAAAATGATACTGACAACCTACTGACCACAAGGGGCAATGAGGTATAGATAGAGAATCAGGGGTTTCCTCTGTGTTCCCTCTTTCTCTCATTCTTTCTGCTTCTCTGTGAGATTGCTAAATCTTTTGATGTTTGCTTCTTCCCAACTCACTTGCACCCAGACTCTCTGCTTGAATATAGCTAGCCAGGAAGAAACTTTTTTCCTATTCCTTGTCTCTCCCCTCCCCTTTATTTCCTGTGAGTAACCTTCTTTTCTGTGAAAATTGCAAAGATCTGCTCCACTAGTCCTTACTCAGTTTTGTTGGAGACCCTGGCAAATCCAGCATGCCTCATCAGCATATGGGTGGTTTCTCTAGCATGCAAACTCTCCATGCTTTTGAGGAAGCTGTTTGTGGTCACTCCCACTCCCACTTCCTCCCTCCCTCTCTCTCTCTCTCTCTCTCTCTCCTCCTTTGACTGGGAGCAAAGCACACGGCTGTGTGCTGCTCCATCTTAGGCCAAGATGGGCCTAGGAGATTTCCCCCCCTTTCTACACGCATCTCTTACCAGCAATGAGGGGCAAGAGTTAACTAAGTTTAGGGAACAGAAAGAAGAAATGGAACATCATTTATCTACCGAAAATGCTGTACCTGCAATGAATAAACGTAAGGACTCTTTTGTACTTACTTTTCATACCTGCCATATCTAAGCACGTGTTTCTTTATGCTAAGGTGGGCTAAAGGTGTAAGACTAACCTGGATCTCTCTAATATGCTCATGGGCTCCGTTTTTAAACAGTATTCTTTTTCTGTACACAAGTTTAGCAGCTCTGCTCCATTTCAGTAGTTCTAACAGACTGCTAAATGGGCTTCAAGTTTAAATTCCCATTCTCCAAGGACACACTGAAATTGCTTCCTCTGGCAGGGTTATGGGCCCAAAGCAATAAGAGAAAAATTCTGTGAAATACAGAGTTTGTTGTTTTTCAAATGGATATAGTAAAGTTGTAAAACTTCACCTTGTGAAGAAGCTAGAAGGATCAACATTTTCCCCTTGGTCTTTCAAAATGAAAATGCTTCTGAAGTCCCAAATACTCAACAAAAATACCCATGGATGCAGGGCAAGATTCAAAATCCTAGGACATTGCAAACAGAGCAGCAGGAATGATCTGCCTAGGAGTGAACAATTCCATCCTTATTTATGTAAGAGTTGGATTTCACTAAGAATAAGTTTCAGAAGTGCATCTTTTTAGAGGCTGTGCAATGAGCAGCTGAAGAGAAAGATCTAAATCTGCATATAAATAAAATGTGAGAGATGGGAAGGCAAATTGAAGAGAATAAGAATTCAACTAGAAAATTATTGCCCTGCTCCTACACTCCCTACCAGAAAATTATGATTTTCTGTTATTGTTCTTGCACAAGGAGCAATGGAACAGGTTTTAACTTTATAATAAACCACTTAGAACACTTTGATTTGCATAATTCTGAGAGAGAAAAGTGAAACCTTTCTCCAGACCTAGCTTACAAAGCCCAGCACAGGGAGAGGTGATGCCTCTGTTGTAACAGCCTGTGTCATTTGCAAGTCCATTGTCATAGGAAGACCAGGGCAAAAAAACCCAGCTCTCCTACATCCCAAAGAGTATGAGTCATTCCAGCACAGTGAAAGAAAGTCAGGTAATGAAACGTCTGCAAGCAAACAACCAAGCTCAGCAGCAATGACTCCACGCTGAAAGAAAGGCAGAAAGCAGAATGCAAACAAACTCCACAGAGAAAGAGTTAAAAGAAAAACCTCCAAGCCTCATTTTCTCAGTTGAAAGATGGCATTTGTATAAATTCTCAAGCTACAAATACTTTTATTAAAGAAAAGGATTTCGCAAATTAGGCACCAATTGGCAATTAACTTACCAGACAGAAAGCAACTTTCAGCATGCAGAGGATCTGTGAAATTATCCTGTGCCCTCAGTAAAGGAGAGGAAATCAATTTAACAATTAAAAATGCATTATATGTCCCAGATTTAGAGCCAAATCTGCTTTCAGTAAATTATATAACACAGAAAGGATGTGAAATATAATTTCAAAGGCAACCATTGTTAGATGGCTCAAAATGAAGTGCTACTTAAGAAAGCCACCTTCCAAGAAATTACTTATTTATTTCATTGATTTATATGGCTGTCAATCTCACAGATAAGACTCTAGGCAGCTAACAACATATTAAAAACAATGCAAAAAATATCAACAAAGCGTTAAAAAAGCTACAATGATCCCCAAGAACAAATCCAATAAGCACTTAGCAATACAATAATATATCACAAGCCATCTAATCTCCCAACCCCCATGCCCTGCAGCACATCCAGATCTTTAGTGCTTTGTGAAAGGCCATCATGATCAGCCCAATCTAATGTCGGGGGTATGGTGTTCCAGATGGCAGGAGCTGCAACAGAAAATACCCACTTCCTAGGCCCAATAGAAAAGGGGCGTGGTGGCTCAGCAGGTAAGATGCCAGGCTTGTCAATCAGAAGATTGCAAGTTCGGAGGTTCAAATCCCTAGCCCCGTGTGACGGAGTGAGCTCCCGCACTCACCCCAGCTCTTGTCAACCTAGCAATTCGAAAACATGCAAATGCAAGTAGATTAATAAGTACCACTTTGGTGGGTAGGTAACAGCGTTCCGCGTGCATCATGCCAGCCACATGACCGTGGAAGCATTTTCGGACAACACTGGCTCTTCGGCTAACAAACGGAGATGAGCACTGGCCCCTAGAGTCGGACACAACTGCACAAATGTGCGGGGGGAACCTTTACCTTTAGGCCCAATAGACAGCATTCTTTTATATAGGGGACCCAGAGAAACTTTCGTATCATACTTGGTGGGTTGGGTAAAAACAACTGGGGAGAGACAGTCCCACAAATAACCCAGCCCCATGCCATTAAGGGCTTTATAGGTGACAATCAGCACCTTGAATTCTACCTGGAAGCACACTGGGAACTAGTACAGCACACAGAGCTGAGGTGTAACATGGACATACAGAGGTGTGCCCATAAATGCCTATGCCGCTGCATTCTGGACCAGTTGCAGCTTCCAGATGATCTTCAAGAGGAGCCCCGTGTAGACTGCACTGCAAAAATCTTCTTGGGAGATAACTAAGATATGAGTGACCATGAGCAGTGCGTCCCAGTCCAGGAAGGGATGCAACTGATACACAAAACAAAGTTGTGCAAAAGCCCTCCTGGCCAAGAACTGCTACCTGCTTTTCAAACAGAGTGTTGTGAGTGTCAGCCCCACCAGGTAGACCAGACCAGTGGTGTCCATTAATCGCCTGAGATGGACTGACCAGCCTCCCTCACACAGGGAGCATCATCAGGGCAATCAGAAAATGATCTGACTATGACAAGGGAATGATGATCTTGTTGGGATTAACTCAGCATTGTCTCATAAGCATAATAGGGGGTCTTTCTAGTAAACGCATCTCTACTGTGCTTGTGGGATGTTACCTGAGTCACCTGATTTCCTCTTCCTCCTTCTTCTTGAGTTTGGGGGATTAACAACCTCTATCACTCCTTGGGCACACCTGCAAGCAGGAGGGCTGCACCATGCAGCTCTCGTCCATTTCATCTCGCTTGCACGCAGATCTACTATGAATCTACTTGTATCCAGGTCTACTGAATAAATGTAAGCTGTCTCTATTTTTTTCTTCATCTAACTAATGTGTGAAGACTGAATTTATTTCTGAATTTATTTCTAATTAAGCTTAAAGTGCAAGTTCCCTGCTGGTTCACGCTTCTACTCTGCAAGATTGTTGTTAGCTGCTTGGAGTTCTTTTATTAACCTTCAAGACTCCATCAAGGGTTATGGGCCCAGTACAAGACCAGTACAAACCAGTGCTGTACTGACCTCTTGAAAAGTTTTTTTTGTTGGCCTCACAGCGACAAAAAAGGGAAGCAACTTGCACATTTAAAAAGCTAAGTTCAGAAAAAAAAATTCTCCTCTCTCTAAACAATGGAGAAAGAGGAGGGGGCTCCCCCCGTACCAAAATTGACTGAAGATAATTACTTAGCATGGCTATTCAGATTAAGGATGCAGCTAGATTTTGAAGATTGTTTAGATGCTCTGGATTCACCAGAACCAAAATCAGAGGATGGGGAGGAAGCCAATAAAAAATGGAAGAAAAAGGATAAGAGAGCTAAAATTCTCATTGCTAGATCTCTTCCAGATCACAGATTAGCAGAGATTAAAAATATTTCTACTGCTAAGGAAATGATTGAGAATTTATGCACCCTGTATTCAGAAGCTGATGATCAGAAAGTGATCTCTTTGTTGCGAGAACTGCATGCATGTAATTTGGAAGATAGTGGAAATGTAAATGACCACCTGATCAGAATACAGGGAATCTTTGCTCAGCTGAGCACAGTTGAGAATCTCATGAATGAAAAACTTAAGATGTCTTTTTTGCTAAGCACATTACCAAATAGCTTTTTTCCTTTCGTTGCTGGTTTGAATTTAGAAAGAAATTTTTTTTCTCAGCTGCTAGGGGCAATTAGATTGGAATGTCGGAGGCAAGAGAATTTGCATAACAATAGGTTGCCTAGCAGAGACATTGGTTACCTAGCAACAAAGGGTAAACATGAGCTAGAGCCATTAGTGACTCATCAGAATACCAAAAAGTCCATTGTTTGTAATTCTTGCAAGAAACCAGGACATTTTGCCAAGTTTTGCAGAAGCAGGGACAAGAAGGATTTTTCCAAGGGAAAATCTTTTAAAAGTGAAAAAGCTTTACACACTGTTTATGAAGCTGATACTACTCTTAAAGCTGATACCAATAAATGCCCCAGACGATGGGTAATCGATTCGGGGGCCAGCAGGCATCTATGTGAGAATAAAAGTGACTTTTGTGAGCTAAGTGAAAAACCAGAAGGAAGCATAACATTAGCAGATGGCAATTCAATTTTGATTCAAGGAAAAGGAAGTGTGCCATTGCGATGCTTCAATGGAAGTGAACACAAAGATCTTATGGCAACAGATGTCTTTTATGTACCGGACTTAGAAGCCAATTTACTGAGTGTCTCAACATTGAATAACAAAGGTTTTAATGTGATTTTTAATGCTAATGGGCAATGTAAAGTCACCAGTGAAGAAAAGATTTATGTTACAGGTTTTCAAAAAGATGGCATTTACCAGGTGCACTGCAAACAACCGCCACCAAATGTCAGCCTCGCCTATCAGAGCAAAAGGAGGACAACAGCACCACCACCTGGCACAGACGTTTTGCGCACCATGATTTTAACGCAATTTTAAGAATGAACACTGAAGGCATGGTAAGAGATTTTGAAATAAGCAACCATGATAAATGTCAACCAAAATGTGTGATATTGTCCTGTTCCAACTTAATACAGAGACTTGAATTGTTTAACAGTTTTATTAAGTACTATCAGATCAACTGGGTGTCAGGCTTCAAGATAATCTTCTGTTATAGGGCACAGTACTGTATTCTACTTCAACCTGGCTGGTTTTTGGATCTGGAAACAATACCACAGAACAGGAACAAGGCAAGACAACACAAGCAAGACAATCAGTACAATCAAAAGTAAATACCAGACTGGTTCTGGAGATTAACTAGCAAGACAACTTACACAACTACTGATCTACTAGGTAGTAATTGCATCAAGAATTAGTTTAGGCAAAGTACAGCTTAACAAGAACAAAACAGACAGTTATGTTTTTTTTTTCCAAAGGTAGGCAAGGCTGGATTAGGAGGAAGGTGGAAGGGACTGGGTGGTTTAAAAAGCTGGCTGGGTTTTAATAGGAAGGAATGGAAAGGGTTAATTAACTGGGTTGTTCTGAAGACAGGTAGTTGGGAGCTTGATAGAAGATCCTCGGCTGTAACAGACTTTCCAGTAGTTGAGGTCTGAGGTAAATTAGGGTAAAATTAATTCAGACCAGCAGCAGTATGCTGTTTGACAGGTGATAAGCAGTCTTTGTTTTTAACAGCAGGAGGAGGCTTGGAACAGCAGGAAGGTACTGGTGCGGCAGCAGCAGCAGCAAAGGAAGACAGCCCAGAGACAGATCCGTCAGCGGAGGTAGGCACGGAGGAAAGCCACGGCTTTGACGCTGAGGCAGCAAGGAAAGTAACTGCAGAAGGAGTCTCCTCAGAAACAACGATGGAAGACAGCTCTGAAAGGTAAGGAGAACCGGTTGATCGGTGGATCCGAGGGCTGACGTTAGTCTGAGGGTGGGGAGGGCTAGAGAGAGCATTTAAGCAGGGCTTTTGTGGTGGGAGCAGCTGTGGAAGAAGTCTGGAGCTGAAGGTATGTGGTACTCCCGAAGAACGGTTGTCCCTGACAACCCATTCTTTGTTGTTTCCTCCTTTTATACTTTGTATCTCGCGCCGTTCGAATGCGGCAGCCAATAGGCGCGTTGCATTCTTGGCTCTTTTTTTTTAAATTGAGTTCAACTCTGCTGCAACGTTTTTATCGTTGCAATGGAGTTTTACCTTTTACCTTTCCCTGTTGCCAGACTTGGTCCCTTTGGACCAGTCCTTCCTAACAGATATGAATCAAAGGAAAGGCAACAAGACCAGCCATACACAAACAAAGGGTAAGGAGGGCAACTAAGCCACTCAAACTTATCCACACTGATTTGTGTGGACCGCTTCAAGCATCAGCAGGTGGAAATAAATATATTATATGCTTTATAGATAATTTTTCCAGATACTGTGTGACCTACCTACTGAAGGAGAAATCCCAAACAGTGGACATGCTGAAAACATATGTAGCCATGGTGACCAACAAGTTCAACAGAACCCCTCAAGCCCTTCAAAGTGATCGAGGAGGTGAGTTCATTTCACAAACCATGCAAACATACCTAACACAGCTAGGCATAGAACACAGACTAACCACTCCATACACGCCTGAACAAAATGGAGTTGCTGAAAGGAAAAATCACTCACTAATGGACATGGTAAGATGTATGCTTTTAGAAGAAGATCTGCCTGACAAATACTGGGCAGATGCTGTTTTAACAGCTACATACTTACAGAATAGACTGCCAACCAAAGCCAATGAGGTAACACCTTTTGAGCTATGGCATGAACGCAAACCAAGCGTAAAGCATCTGAGAGTGTTTGGATCCAAAGCTTATGCACACATACCAAAAGAAAAGAGATCCAAACTAGACCCCAGAGCTGAAGAAGGCATCATGATCGGGTATGCTCCAGGAAGCAAGCGATACAGAATCCTGAACCCGAAGACAGGAAAAGTAAGCACATGCAGAGTGGTGTACTTCGATGAATGAGAGAAAGGCTACCATAGTCATGCTGATGATGACTGCGCAGAAACCAACAGCGGCAGTTACCAGCTTGAGATGTTTAGCCCAACATCCAAAGACACAACCACCACACTAACCCAGAGGGAGATAGAAGCTCAGGCAGAAACTCCACCAGAGTCAGATGACGAGGCCGAGGATGCAGAAGGGGTTGAACCACCAAGTGCCATTCCTGAACCTGCTCCAAGATGCTCATCACGACCCAACAAAGGAGTTCCAGCTGAGAGACTCACCTACCTCGCAAAGTTGTTGTTACCGAAAGAACCTGCATCATGGAACAAAGTGCAGCAAATGTCACCAGATGAAGCAAGCAAGTGGAAGAAAGCAGCACAAGAAGAGCTAGAAGCTCTGCACAAGAACAAAACATGGACTTTGACAAAACTACCAAAAGGCAAGAAAGCCATAGGATGCAAATGGGTTTTCAAAGCCAAACAAGATGAAAATGGAGAAGTACAAAGATACAAAGCTAGACTAGTCGCAAAAGGCTATTCACAAAAATATGGACTTGATTACAATGAGTGTTTTGCTCCTGTTGTAAAACATACCACAATCAGAATGCTCCTGAGTCTAGCAGCTTCCAGGAACATGAGTGTTGAACACCTGGATGTAAAAACTGCATTTCTGCATGGAGAGATAGAGGAAGAACTGTACATGCTACAACCTCCAGGCTTCGCCGATCCCAAGACACAGAAACTCATTTGCAAACTTCAGAAGGGGATTTATGGCCTGAAGCAAGCAGCAAGAGCATGGAATAAGAAGTTGAACCAAGTAATTCTTAAGCAAGGTTTTGTTCAACGTCAAGCTGATCCTGTCTTTACACAAGACACAGAAATGGCAGAGAGGTGTACATTCATTGTTATGTGGATGATTTGATGATCTGCCATAATAACAAAGGAGACTTTGATGAAATCGTGTCCAACCTGAACAAAGAAGTAGAAGTCAAGCATCTGGGCAATGCCAGCTACTACTTGGGGATACAGATTGAAAAGGAAGAAGATGGAAGCTTTCTTCTAAGCCAGAAGCAAAAGATCCTATAACTGTTGGAAAGCTTAGGACTGCAAAATGCCAATCCTATGCCAACACCAATGGAAACAGGTTTCCACAAGCAACAGGAACCTAGAGAACTCTTACCAGAGAACAACGGCTATAAAAGTGCCATAGGTAAGCTATTGTATCTAGCCACTACCACTAGGCCAGACATAGCAGCTGCAGTAAACATTCTATGCAGAAAGACTAGCACACCCACACAGAGAGACTGGACTGGTGTTAAGCGGGTGGGAAGGTACCTGAAGGGGACTATACACCTAAAACTAAAGCTACTAGCCACTGACAACCCAAAACTAGTGGGGTTTACAGATGCAGATTGGGCAGAAGACATTACTGACCGTAAATCCACTAGTGGGCATGTATTTTTCTATGGGGGTGGGGCATTACGCTGGGGAAGCCGTAAGCAAGATACAGTCGCACATTCATCCACTAAGGCGGAGTATGTTTCAGCAGCAGAAACATGCAAAGAGGTTTCATGGCTCAAGCTACTGCTTGAAGACATGGGGATAGAGGAATCTACCCCTATTCAGGTCTACGAAGACAACCAAAGTTGTATTAGACTCTCACAGTCAGAAAAGATTAATGGGAGAACTAAACACATTGGTGTTAAGTATCATGCAGTAAGAAACTTGCAAGAGCAAGGAATAGCCAGACTAGACTATTGTCCCACAAGGAACATGACTGAGGACATTCTCACTAAGCCGTTGCCGAGGAGCAGTTACCAAGAACTGTGGAAGAAGTTGAACCTTGTGGACTCTGAGACATGCTAACTTGAGAAGGGATGTTGGGATTATCAGGAGTCAACTCAGCATTGTCTCATAAGCATAATAGGGGGTCTTTCTAGTAAACACATCTCTACTGTGCTTGTGGGATGTTACCTGAGTCACCTGATTTCCTCTTCCTCCTTCTTCTTGAGTTTAGGGGATTAACAACCTCTATCACTCCTTGGGCACACCTGCAAGCAGGAGGGCTGCACCATGCAGCTCTTGTCCATTTCATCTTGCTTGCACGCAGATCTACTATGAATCTACTCGTATCCAGGTCTACTGAATAAATGTAAGCTATCTCTATTTTTTCTTCATCTAACTAATGTGTGAAGACTGAATTTATTTCTGAATGTAATTAAGCTTAAAGTGCAAGTTCCCTGCTGGTTCACGCTTCTACTCTGCAAGATTGTTGTTAGGTGCTTGGTGTTCTTTTATTAAACTTGAAGACTCCATCAGATCTAACAGATCATGCTGTCACTGCCCCAACATGAAAGCCAGATCCAATGAGTGACCATCCTTATGTATTGCACCCTCAAGTACCTGGGTCAGGTTCATGGCCATGAACTTCCAAGCTATCTCAGACTCCACCTGCTACTTCAAAATGGAGTGTTTGAAGTCTTTGGCACAGAAGAATTTGACATAGGAATCCATATGCAAATGCAAATTAGTTTAGCAAAAGGACTCCAAATCTAGCTAAGTGCAGCTAAGGATTACTCTGAAATCACCATTTGCTACATGTTCAATGAAAAGAGTCAAGTACTAGAGAAATTCTGGAAAAGACCCTGATGCTGGGAAAGACTGAAGGCAAAAGGAGAAGGGGACGGCAGAGGATGAGATGGATAGATAGCATCACCGATGTAACGAACATGAATTTGAGTAAACTCCGGGAGACAGTGGAGGACAGGAAGGCCTGGCGTGCTATGGTCCATGAGATCACGAAGAGTCGGACACGACTAAATGACTGAACAACAACAACTAGAGAAATTAATTCAAGAATATGTGGCTTCGGTGAACCAATTTCAGGTACTTTGACAGAGTACCTGAAATCAGACCACAATGCTATATGACCCAGAATTGAACAGCATAGCAGAAAGGAAAAATTGCTCTCTAAGAAAGGTGTTATGCATGCTCCAAAACACAACAGTAGCAAGTGAATACTGGAGAGAAGTATCCTACTTGCAAAACAGGATCCCAACCAAGCATCCACAAATGCAATACCATGAGGTATGGCATGGAAGGAAGCCCAACCTAAGGCCTATTAGAATGTTTGGTTCTAAGATTTATATCTCTGGGGAAAAAACAACCTGGGATGTATTTAGCTTTTCCAGAGCTAAATATGAGAAGACTACATCTAGGACAAAGCACTTAAACATTAATGTGCAAGATGCTCAAGATGGGGAGCTGAGATCGGGCTTCCAGTGGGGGATTGGCAACTTGAGACGTGTCTCTGTGATCTCAGCGGCAGACCAGGCAGCACAGACCATTTTTTGGGCTCAGGCAGGTCTCCCTAGAGCCCAGAAGTGTTCTCCAGATTAAGGAGAACCCCAGGAATTGCCCCATTTGTTCTCCGGATGGCTGGATGCAGCCAGAAGACTGCAAAACAGCTGCAGCTTGAATCATGTCAACTGGATTTCTATTTTCTCTGTGGAAACGTTTCGCTCCTTATCCAAGGAGCTTCTTCAGTCTGAGCAAAGTTGGTAAGGGAATCCTAAGTAGGTAGCTGTGTGACCTTACACCTGGGGCTAGGTCATGGTTATATTGAGATGTTATTTTTAAGTCCTTTTATCATATAAAAAAAAAATAACATCTCAAAATAACATCTCAATATAACCATGACCTAGCCCCAGGTGTAAGGTCACACAGCTACCTAGAAACATATTTAGGATTCCCTTACCAACTTTGCTCAGACTGAAGAAGCTCCTTGGATAAGGAGCGAAACGTTTCCACAGAGAAAATAGAAATCCAGTTGACATGATTCAAGCTACAGACAATTCCACCTGGATGACTGAGAACCTTCATAGACTGCAAAACAGCGTTTAGTGATTGACTGGTAAGCTAGCAGCTGGAAGACGGGGTTGCCATCTTTTCCTAAGCCGTGCTAAAGCCTCAAACGGACTCAAAAGCTGCCCACCCCATTTCTAAAACACTATTTTTTCCCTTTTATTTGTTATTAAGGAGAGGCTTTTTGCAACAAAGAAATGCGGAACCTCTTGGTGATTTTCATTACTTTTGGAAGTTATTAATTTGTTGATTTGGCTTTTTTAAGTATTTTCTTTTTCTCTCCTTTCTTTTAAATTGTATTGTTGGATTCAAAGACTTTCGCCTGTTTACTGTTATTTTCTTCAAAGTTTGAAGGATTACAAAAGAATTACCCACTTTGCTGAGCTTTGATCTATCTGCTTTCATTCCCATGAGAACCGGGCTTTGTTTATTCTCACTCCCCCACCTTCACTTTCATGTCTAACCAACATAGCCTTTTGCCTAATATCCTGAGGCACTAAAGGGTGCCATAAGTTTTGTGGAGGGATATGGAAGATTTTAAAGATATCTTTAAGGAGTTCTAACCTAAGGTTACTCATACCCTGGAACACCTTTTAGAGCTTGTGGAAATTAAAGGCTATCAACAAACTGAAAAGGAGGAAAATGACAATGACAAGGGTGAACGTTATTTCGAGAATAATGTTCCTGTTTCAAAGAAAAAAATGAGGAGTTACATCTCAAAGCCAAAAAGTGAAGGGGAGAAAATTCACCTCTGGAATGTCAATTTTGAAGAAGGAAAGGCTTTGGGAGTAAAGGGAACGGAAATGGCTGCACTCTTGGAATATTGAGACCGAAGAAGATTTAACCCTCAAGGGATGGAAGGTCTTTGAAGATGAGTTGGAATTTACAAGGCAGGTTGAAGTTTGCAAGGAGAAAGCCCTGTGTGTAACATTGAGATGTGTAAATTCCTTTTATCTTTCTCTTTTAACTTAAAAAAATTCATAATAATAAAAAAAAGATGTGTAAATTTCTTAGTTTATTTTGAAGTGGGTTAACTGTTTTATTGTGCTTATTAGGATGGTCTTTTAAAGGTTTAGACAGATGTTTTTGCTTTTGGGATAATGAATTTGTTTTGGGTAAAAGGATATTAATAAGGTTATTGTTTAAATATGTAATGGTGGAGATATAATGTTCAACTATATAAATGCTTTGGTTAGGAGTAAAATTGCAGTGAAGGAGGATAATATTTGATTATCTGTCTATTGGGAGGAAAAACGATGGTATAAAAATGTTTCTTTTATATATTCATCTCGAGGGGAAAATAGTTTGTTTTAGAAAAAATGTTATATTGAGATGGGAATGCTTTATAGAAGTAATGTTTATTCCAGTTTAAATTAGAGTAAGAGATTGATATTGAGTTATCTATATCTTTATTGTAGAAAGTTCTGTATTCTCACACTTTTTGGCTCTTTTTTTCTTGTAGTTTATTTCATTTCTTGTAGTTTTTAATGTATTTGTTGAAAAAAAAATAAAGCTTTAATTATTAAAAATAGATGGGGAGCTGAGATAATGCCGATCAGAAGAGATGCCGGCAGATGGACCTACTAAACCTTTTCCTAGAGATCAACACAGAAACCTTGAAAAGATTGTGAGAGTTGTGGATTGGTACATGAATCAGTGAGAAGGGTGCTGGTAGTGTGACTTACATTTCATTTACTTTTATCTTACTACCTATTTACCATAAGGAGCTCTGAGGGGATAGATAGAGAATTGGGAATTTCTTCCATTTAACTCTCTTTGCCTGCCCTTCCTCTGTTCTCATCTCTGGGTGCTTTGTTCCTGCCTTTTTCTTCCCAACTCACTTAATCTCTCACTCTCTACTGCATAGCTTTCCAAACTGTGTGTCGGGACACATTAGTGTGTCGGCTGCAGTGTCTGGGTGTGTCACGGCTGCTGCTGCCTCCCAGCCCTGCCAGGATTCTGCGCAGGTCCTAGTGCCTGCCTTGTGCCCTGCTGCCTCCAAACCTGCTGTGATTCCGTGCAGGTCCTAGTGCCTGCCTTGTGCCCTGCTATAAGAGTGTGTCGCAAAATGATGCCCTGCTGTAAGAGTGTGTCGATGCCTTGCTGTAGGAGTGTGTCGCCAAATGATGCATGTCTAAAAAGTGTGTCACCAACATGAAAAGTTTGGAAAGCTCTGCTCTACTGGATAGTCTGCTCCTTCACTAGTCCTTAGTCAGGTTAGATTCCTGGTCTCAAGAAACCTCCTCACACTGCATCCTCCAACAAAACTATACTTCGAACAGCAGAATCTTGCAAGGGGAAGAAATGGTATCAAGTAAGGGCACATAACATTTTCCTGGGTCAAGAGTCAAACTAGGCCTTTGAGAAGCATGTCAAGGTTTCACTCCAACAATACTGGGTTTTATTTACATTTAATTAAAGTTAAATATAATTAATATGACTAATTTCCAGGCATGTATTTATTTATTTTATTATTTAAATTTATATGACCGCCCATCTCCCCCAAACGGGGGACTCTGGGCGGCTTACAATAAAAATTAAGATTAAAATACAAGTATAAATTACAAATTATTAATATGATATAAATAAATATAAAATCCAATCTGGATTTAATAAGTTTATCATGTTACATTCAAAATACAATTTGGTAACAACTGTATTGTGCCCAAGACTTTCCATGACTGCATGAAGTCCTGGGACATGAAACTTATAAACCACAGGGTTAAGTTAGAAAATCTCAGTGCTGTCCAGAGCCTATCTGAGCCCTTTCCAGTAACTGCTATTTTATTACACAATACCAATTATGTGTTTCATAGAAAAACTAATTTGTCCTTTAAAATAATGTGCATGATATCAGCTCATATAAACAAAGGATATCAGTGTTTGTTGTATAATTTGCATTCTGTTAATATATCCAATAAGTTCCTGAATAACAATGTACTTAATAGCTCTTGCCTCTTCCAGCACATTTGATTATGTACATCAGTGGGGTATTTGAATGCATACAAGACTTGCATTTTGTGCTTCTGTCCCACAGTATGGGCAGTCTTAAGTAGAAGCCATGCAGGATAATAGATCTGTATATTTAAACCTGGATCTGCCCCAATCACATAAATTCAAAAGAACTAATTTTAAGAGATCGCTCTGCCTGATGGTAGTTTCCTTCAGTTTGTACTATCATTCAAAATGTTTACTGTTCATGCTCCGTTATGGAAGTCTGGCTCAGAGAAGACGCTTGTCCAGAAGAGCTTCGCTGCGTAAAGGCAGAACTCTATCCCTGATGTTATATCTGATGGGGCCACATCTATACATCTGTAACTGTTAAAAGTAGTTAGATTTTAATTGTATAGAGTGATTTTTTGTATGTTTACTGGACACTTCTCATGTTTTTATACTATCAGTTATATTGAGAGCACAGGGGGAAGGCAAGTATAGGCAAAAAGTGCTGATTCCCATAAAGCCAATAGCAAGGATCTCTAGATCCTTTTTGCCAGGTAACTGTCTATTTTCTTTTCTTCTATTGATTACATTTAAAAGCTGCCAGCTTTTTTCAGCTTGAACTGGTAGGATGTTTTCGGTAATTAATTATTGACAAACATTAGGGACATTAAACAAACTTTATAAATAAATATAGTAATAGAGAGAGAAAATCATATTTTTACTCAACACAGCACTTTTTTATAACAAAAAAAATAATTTCTTCAACAGCTTAAGTTGTACTTCTCCATATCTCTAGAATATTCAGCAGACACCAGCAAAAGATCTCCAATATTTAAAGAAAATATTATTGATATATTTTAAGAAAAATTGCAACCTTACTCAGTTTGGAGAGGAAATCTATAAGCCTGTACAATGGATCAAAAGTTATCTTGTAATAAAAGAGAAAAGCATCTGAGCTTCTACGTAAATCTCCACATAAAACCCACTGCCCTTTATCTGGTTTTTGTCAGAATTTTTAAAAATAAACATTTGAAGGATAATTCTATAGGCAGCAGCCACAGAACACCCACAAATTCTAATAGGTTACCATGGTGACAATTTTGTGCATGGGTAGAATATAACTGTTCTCTATAGAAAGCTGTTTTTGAAGACATAAAGCAAACATTAACTAGCAGTTTATGATCCCTTTTGCCAAATATACTTTCCTTATGAATTACTATTGCCAGATAAAATAAATTACTCAGTTTGACTGGGTAATTGAGTTTTACTTGCAAGTTTATTTATTGAACTTAAGTATACTTGTCTTCACATTACATTCCAGGAATTATTTGCAATTCTGTCACTGAGAACAGTTTTGGTAGGATACCTGACTACATCTGACCGCATCATTATCAATTCATGATTACCTGTTCTTCAATAGAGAAATGTAAACATTTAATGGCCTTAACAAAATATGTAACTTAATACTATGACAATATTACAGCCTAAATTATATGCTAGCTAATGAAAGACTTCAATGCAAGTTCTTCTACCACCACCCCCAGCCTAGAGTTAATTCATGTGGATTCACAGGTAATAATGGTGGATTAAACCAGCATTTTCCTGCCCAATTTGCAATCTGAATCCTGCATGAGAAAAGCTCTGTGTAGAGTCCTCCCACTAAATAAATTCTACTCAATCACAGAAGAAGTACAGTTGAGTCAGCAGGCAACTTCACAATCACATAAGGCACGGCATGTTATCTAGTGACAAGGGCATGCTGGGCTCAATCCTCAACAGGTGTAAAGTGTCATATCTCAAATCAACAGATTGATTCCTCAACTGTTCAAAGTGGATATTGCTGTGCTGAAAACAAACGTACACAAATTGAATTTTTTCCTCTGTTAAAGTACCCTACCAGGCTTGCTTTTTCCCCAAGCATTTCCTACTCAACCATATCATAGCATTACACAACCACTCCATTTAGAGCAATGCTCCCTGGCATTGAGGTAACAGAAATACCCGATTCAACAACATGGTTTCATCTGTCTTGAAGTTGAAGCAAGGATAAGCTCTTGGTGGGAGGATAATCCACGTTTTAAACAGAACACTTTCATAAGAATACAAAAGGGGAAACACCATCGCCAACTCCCTGTTGTTCTTAAAATTACAGAGGAAGCAAAGTCATCAATGCCTGCTTTGTCTCAGTGTGTCAGGAGGCTGGGGTAACAAGCAAAAAAATGGTTTGGCTTTGCTTTGCTTTCTCTCTCTTCTTCTCATTCTTCTCCCAACCTACTAATAACAGTTCCCTACTCTAGTATAGCATTTTTCACCATTACATGATACCAAATATATTTTCCAGCATTACAGTTATTGCTACTAAACTAGTATAATAAGGCTATATTGCACTGACCTCAAAGAATAGTTAAAATAAACATAAATAGAAATTCAGTGATGCCAATTTACAGGATGTAAGTTACTAGCATTTTCCCATGAAAGTGCTATCCATGCATCCTTGAATTGTCACAAAACAATGCCAGCATAACATTTGTTCTAGAGCAGAGTTTTCCAAACTGTGTGTCGGGACACATTAATGTGTCGGCTGCAGTGTCTGGGTGTGTCGCAGCTGCTGCTGCCTCCGAGCCCTGCCAGGATTCCGCGCAGGTCCTAGTGCCTGCCTTGTGCCTGTCTGCCTCCAAACCTGCCCTGCCAGGATTCCACGCAGGTCCTAGTGCCTTCCTTGTGCCTGGCTGCCTCCAAACCTGCTGTGATTCCATGCAGGTCCTAGTGCCTGCCTTGTGCCCTGCTGTAAGAGTGTGTCACGAAATGATGCCCTGCTGTAAGAGTGTGTTGCGAAATGATGCATGTCTAAAAATTGTATCACCAACATGAAAAGTTTGGAAAGCTCTGTTCTAGAGGGAAGTTTGCCCTACAATTGATCAGTTGTACTTAAACATCTTACTGAGAAATAAACCACCTGGAGTAACATCTCCTTCTATGCACCCTTTATTGATCTTAAGGCAGCATTTGATTCTGTCTCTTGGACTAGGTTATGGGATAATCTGCACATCACCACCATAAATTGCTGAATGTTATTTCTTATTTGTGCACTGCATGAGAAAACATAACAGAGTAAGATGTAGTTTTCAAGGATACCTGTTAGCACCCATTCTAATTGCCAAGGGTATAAAACAAGGCTGTATATTAGGACTCCTTTTGTTCAGTTTCTATATAATGGGATGGTAGACCAGCTTTATAACATAAATTTCAATCTACCTAAATTGGCAGAGATACATATGGCTATACTCCTATACAGATGATGCAGTAATCCTCTCAAGGACCCCTACTGGACTTAAGAGAACTTTGAATGCCTTTGTACAGCACTGTAAGAAGGGCCAACTGGAAATTAATTACTCCAAAACCAAAATAATGGCAGCTATCAGCCCACAAAGCTCTCTTGGTATATTAATGGTAATGCCACTGAACAGGTATTATGCTTTAAATACCTGGGAGTGGTCCTCTAAGCTAATAGAAATAAACAGGCTTGTGCTAATTATATTACACAGAATGCTCATAAGAGTACAGCATCTATTTTAAGATTCCACCATTCCAGGAGAGGCCAATATATACCTGCAGCCGCTAAGCTTCTTGAAGCTAAGCCTCTAGCACAATTATTATATGGTATAAAACTTGTACCACCCTCCAACTTTGCATCATTGTAACTTGTCCAATCCAAATTTCTAAGAGCAATTTTCCAAGTCCCCCACTGTGTCTGTAATGCAATATTATGCATGGAGGCTGGAATGGTAAGAATGGAGACCAGAATATGGCAGGCCATGTTAAATTATTGGCTGAGGTTGACACTTCTTCCCATTGGCTTAGGTCGCATGACATTAGAGGGCAGATTTCAAACCAGGTGGAAGTGTTTCACAACAAGCTTCTGCTCCTCAAGCTTTCATCCTCTTACTCACTTTTTTAATTTTCTAATTGCACAAGTTTTGACAGATTACTTAAACAGAAATCACACTAGAATGAAGATGCAAAAACCCCTCTACTTACCCTCTTTGGGCTATGAACAAGCAATGACAACATTTAAGCTGCACCTGTTTGACATAGACCTTCAAATCAATGCAGGCAATATCTCTCAGCTTTTCATGGCTTACAGCCTGAGATACACTGTGACACCAGCTACATATCTCATGCAGTTAAATGTTCCAAATCAGAGAAGGGCTTTTACTCTAGCACAACGTAATGCCCTTCCCTCAGCATTGATGGCAGGAAGATGTAAGAAGATACCATACCCACAATGAGTATGTCCCTGTAGTTCAGGACAGGTTGAAACTATTGAACATGTTCTCAATTTCCATTTATATACGGAAATTTGGAGCATTCTAATTACACCACTTTTGAATAACACATTGGATTTATTAACCAACAATATATGCAACTTCTTCTTTCTGACATTAATCCTGAGATAATGTGCAATGTAGCCAGGTTCTGTGTGGCTGTATATAAAATAAGGCATACGGTAACTAAGAGTAACAATCAAGCACGCTTAGCCAAATAAGGCTTATTTCCAGTATTAAGTCTAAGATTAATTATTTTCTTATACCCTTTAGGTGGAGTCTTTGTTTTGTACTAGAAGCTGCAGTTATTATATTCCTGTTAGCTTTTTCAGAGGCCAATTTGTAAGTTTATAATCCTTAAGTCCTTTTTAGTTGATTACACTGTTTTAATGAATGGTAGTTACTTTAGTTATTTGGTTTTGTTTTTAAGTTTACCTTTATAATAGTCTGACTTGTTAGTCTTAATGCTTTATATATACAGGTTGTACCAAAAATCAGGCCCCACAGGTCATTCACAATATGGGGGGGGGGGTGTTCCAGAGAAAATGTTATTGTACTCAGGAATGTTCAAAGGTCATGCACCAGACAAGTGAGGAAGTGTTCAGAAGAAAATGGCAACCAATTCAAACATTTAATGAAAATTATAAAATAAATTGTCTATGACTTTAGGTAAACCCTGTATATCAGTCTAACCTTTACATCTACATATATATCTGCTGCATTATTTGCTTTGTTCTGGTCAATGACTGTAATATTGATGATGAAATGAGCAACCAAGCCCTCAACATCCCTCATTACAATCTGGGCACTGCAATGAGGAATATCAGATGTTCTGCAACCAATGAAAAACACTCCTTCATGTTCCCCAAATAAGACAATGGAGTTCTGTTCTCCTCTCCTCTAAATTACTGGAAGCTTAGAAAGAAGATGGTGTTAAAGACAGAGTGGAAGAGATGACAGGTATGAAAGGAACTCAGGAAACAAAGTGGTAATGGAGAGGGCAAAGAAATGGCAAAGATTGGCTGCATTGGACCTTGACTAGTGACCAAGGAGAAGGCCATGCATCACACTACTCAACATTCTCCCTACAGACCTCCATTCACACCAACAACAGTTGATTTAACTTCCGAAGTAATTGGTGGCAAAGGTAACAGACGTTATATATATGAAGCATTTGTTGGACTGTGCCAAAATAAGTGGAAAAATACAGTTAATTACAATTTAAGACTCTCTCACTTCTGGCCGAGGGATGAGATAAGGAACTGTTATGGAGAACACAGGGGGAGTGGATTTGTGGTGTCAAGATATGATTATGCTATGGTTAAGTGTAAGCTGGAACAGGTCATAACTATATGTCAAATCACATTTTTATTCATTTGAAATGCTGCTATGACTGCCAGATTAAGAGCATTTCCATATATGGATGCTTAAAACAAATCAGGTTTGTAATGTACGTGTAAAACTTAGCAATGCCCAATGTTCAATGATATAGTTCAGAGCTATAGTTCACAAAAGCTTATGCCTTTTAATAAAATTTGTTAGTCTGAATGTGCTACCAGAATCCTGATTTTTGGCTACCATAGACTAACTTCGCTCTCCTCCTACAATATCTTAGGAAGGTAGTATCCAAAACTAGACAACAAATACAAAGGCTGAATATACTGTACACATAAAGCAAAACAAGTGAATTATTCTGAGGAGTTTTTGGGCACCCCTCCTGCAACAGATACCCCTCAGAAAACCATTCCATTCATGGAGTGATAACTTTTCTGTGCTCTTTTCCTAGGACACTACTGTCTTATTATGCTTCCCCCTCCATCTACGAAATCTATCACACACAGCAAAATCTGCACACCTGGTGCTGGAGGCACCCCCATTACTGTTATGGAGCAGTCTGGAATCTGCTGGTGACTACTGCTCAGCAGTCCCCAGAACTGCAGTTCATTTCCTCCCAGGCATCTCCGTGTTGAGAGGAAAGCACTGCTTTTGTGCATGTCCAGATCTTTGCATTGATACCAGAGATGCTGATTTCCTACCATGTCCTCTGCCTTCCATCCAACACTTTGCAAACTGAGATAGTGGAAATGATTCAGACAAACAGCAGGGCACATTTGCTTTCTGTTGGCAATAGTTTGCATCTCCAGCAGGTTGCAGTACGGTAAAGCTTTATATCTCTTCAAATTCTCTTCTTCTCAGTTGCTCACTTAATTGTATCTCCCTGTCCCTGTCCTACCCAGTTTTCAAACAGCTTTTGTATTTACAGTTCATATGCTCATTTGCCCAACTGGCTACTTCCTCAGGGCTTGTGTTGTGTTCACAATAAACAAATAAATGGATAATGGGAAGGAACATGAATGGTCAGCAACGACAATAATTGATGGTAATCTTGGAGAGTGGCAAGAAAAAGTTTACTGATTGGTCAACTTGATCAACAAATTTGGATGGAACAAAGTGGTATATACTGTAAAGCTACATATATTAATATTAATATATTAGTAGTATAGTAGGGTTTTTTTTAATCCAATTGTGTCCAATTCTTAGAGACTGCCTGGACAAGTCCCTGCAGTTTTCTTGGCAAGATTTTTAGAAGTGGTTTACCATTGCCTTCTTCCTAGGGCTGAGAGAGAGCAACTGGCCCAAGGTCACCCAGCTGGCTTTGTGCCCAAGGCGGGACTAGAACTCACAGTCTCCTGGTTTCTAGCCTGGTGCCTTAACTACTACACCAAACTGCCTTTCAATTAGTAGTAATAGTATATTAATCAGATTATATTCACCTTCTATTACCAAGGGTTGAATAAAGGCATGAACTAGTTATCTGGAAAACTGAAGTCTCAATAATTTATTCTAGATTGAATGCTGGTCTTGATCTATGACTACTGCATCTTTTTAAGCTTGATTAGTTCTGACTGTATGCCTTCTGATCTTCTTTCAATACCTTCAAACCTTGACTCAGTCAAGACTGTCTGGCTTTCACTATGCATCTACTCCTGGTTTTCTAACCATCTTATCTGATTACTGAGCAAGTGAATAGGGAGAGCAGTTTGGCAAGGTAGTTTGGCAGTAGAGGTCAAGGAGGAAGCACTTTTTTGTTGTTTATGAGAGAAGCATGAAAAGAGAAGGAACTGCTCTTATGGCCTACAGGGGATGTTCCATATTGTTGTCCATCCTGAAGAACTGTGCACACTTTAAGTGCAAGATCATTGCCCACCTGGAAAAAAAGGCAGAGGATAGAGACAAAATAATCCACTACCAGCTTATCAAGGAAGATGACAGATTCTTCAATTGGCTCAGGAAGTGCTTGTGGA
This sequence comes from Charina bottae, assembly GCA_023362775.1. Taxonomy (NCBI): domain Eukaryota; kingdom Metazoa; phylum Chordata; class Lepidosauria; order Squamata; family Charinaidae; genus Charina; species Charina bottae. The sequence goes on along the minus strand of JALMGJ010000006.1, from coordinate 36,088,011 downwards.
GAGACAATGGCATCAAGAAGCCTCTCAGAAAACAGAAAAAAGTCAGGCAGAGGGAACAGAGAGAAGGAGGAATGTGACACAAAGGGCCAAGAAAAGTTCTTATACTCTGGAGCTTCAGAATAAATTCCAGGGCTTCATTGTTGATGAAGTTTCAAGACCTCTGGATGAAAAGCAGCTGCCACACCACATGCCTTGGAGACTGAGGAAGAGGATTCTAAAGGCTCTACAAAGGGAAGGATTCTTGCCTCTACTGGTAAGGCAGAGGTAGAATGGATTTGTCATGGTGATTAGAGACTCTCTACTGAGAGGGAATGAAGCAGCAATCTGTCAGATGGAAACCAATCAAGAGATGTATGCTGCCTTCCTGGGAGACAGATTCAGGATGTGAAAGAAAAACTCCCAAGACTCTTTAAGCATACTGACAAATACTTCATACTGATTCATGTGGGAAAAAATTACACAGCCATACAGAGCTCTGAAGATATTTTGCTTCTCCTCCCCTCCTTTTTATACCCCAGTGAGTCAGGGAGGAGTCATCCTGAGTCTCTTCATAATATTATCTTCTTTCCCAGGACTTAAGGGATGTTTCTGTCCTCTTTGTTTACATAACAGTTTCTGGATATTTGCTTCAAGGCTGTCTCCCTAGCTCTCTACAGAACCACTGTTGTCCCCAAAGCAGGGAGGTTGGTTTAATCCGGCATGATTTAGCCCAATTAATCACGCAGGATCAGAGAATTCTACAACAAAACTCCAGTTTATTTGTAGATCTACAAAACAAAGGGGGCCTCCCCTTCAAAGCAGGGGGAGAGCCTCGAGCAACCCAAGCAATCAACTTTTATAGATCTCTAAAGTTGTTATCACAAATGCCATCTAGCCATAAAAGCTTCTAATTGGTTACTTTTCTAGCATCTGCACAAAAGCTATACATATAACATACTAACCCATAATATTCTTTAAGCATGTCATGTGTTTCCCTAAAAATCCCCGCCTATGGGTGGAAAATTTAAGATGCAAATGAGCTGGGGTCACTACTTTCTGGTCAAAGAAGCCCTAATCTCGAATACACATTCCAACTTTACTCCCAAATTCCGTAACTCACCCTTTATCTTCTTCCCTGCCCATAAATTGCAAGCTTGGGCACAGGGAGTCTAAATCTCCTCCTTTGATGTCTTCTGTTTTAATAAAAGGGCTAACAGTTTGTATATATGTAAAGGCTTTCTTATCAACTGTCTCTTGTTCAGTTACACATTTCAATTCAAAGGGCTATTCAAAACAGTAATGAGAACAATTAGCGCATTGGCATTCTTCTTCAACCTCAATCCACTTTCTTACATTCAGTTTTTCCCTTCTGTCTCTATTACCACACAACATGATGCAAGGGAGCAATCCCACAACAGGTCTGCCAGACCTATTGAAGCAAAGCAGATCACTAGCTGTGACCATGTCATCTTAGGCTGCCTAATTTATTTATTTATTTATTATTTAAATTTATGTCACCGCCCATCTCCCCCAAACCGGGGGACTAATGAAGCCCACTTCACAAGTATAACCAGCCCACTTCATAAACAAAACCAGAGTAGTGCCCAGTGCTTACCTCTATTTTGCTAAAAAAAAAATAAGTATTTCAGAATTGGGAGACTATCCACTGAATTTCAATATGTGGGAGTACTTACGAAGGGGTTACTGAGGATATGTCGATGAAGGTTCTCAGTCATCCAGGTGGAACAGTCTGTAGCTTGAATCATGTCAACTGGATTTCTATTTTCTCAGTGGAAACGTAGATGCCATCCCCTGCATCTACGGACTCCCTAAGATCCACAAGGAAGGAACACCCCTCCGACCCATAGTCAGCAGCATCAATTCGGTAACATACAACATTGCCAAACACCTCTCTACCATACTAGCACCTCTAGTTGGACACTCTGAACACCACATCCATAATTCGGAAGAATTTGTTTCCAAAGCAAAGACCCTGAAACTGGATACAGATGAAACTATGGTCTCCTTCGATGTGTCCTCCCTTTTCACCAGCATCCCCACCACTCATGCTCTATCCGCTGTCAGGAAGAGACTAGAAGAGGACAGCACCCTTGAAAGGAGAAACCATCTCAACCCAAACCAGATCTGCCATCTTCTGGACCTGTGTCTTAACACCACTTATTTCTCATACAGAGGTGACTTTTACAGACAAAAACACGGCTGTGCCATGGGTTCCCCTGTGTCACCCATTGTGGCCAATTTATACATGGAAGAAGTGGAGAAGAAAGCACTCAACACATTCCAGGGAACGGTGCCCACCCACTGGTTCAGGTATGTGGATGACACCTGGGTCAAAATCAAGGCCCAGGAAGTACAGGCCTTCACGGACCATATAAACACCATAGATGCCAACATTAGGTTCACCAGAGAAGACACCAAGGACAACAGACTGGCATTCCTAGACTGTGAAGTCCTCATTGGGACCGGTGGCAAGCTAGAAATAGGGATCTACAGGAAACCCACACACACAGATCAATATCTGATGTTTGACTCCCACCATCCACTGCAGCACAAACTAGGAGTCATCGGGACATTGTCACACAGAGCAGAAACCATCCCCACCTCCATGGATTCCAAAAAGAATGAAAATCAGCACCTGAGAACAGCTCTGAAGGCCTGTGGATATCCAAATTGGGCCTTCACTAAATCTAAGTCTACCAGACCTAAAACAGCGACAGATAGGGCTGAGACTCAGAGTAAACGGAAGAACCTGGTCATTCCTTACATGGCTGGTGTGTCTGAAAAGATAAAACGGATATTTGGCAAACACCACATACCTGTATATTTCAAACCCACCAACACACTGAGACAGAGGCTTGTATACCCCAAAGATCAAACTCCAAAACACAAGAAAAGCAATGTAGTGTATGCAATCCAGTGCAGTGAGGAGTGCTCTGAACTCTACATTGGAGAAACCAAACAACCTTTGTACAGGAGGATGGCCCAACACAGGAGAAGTAACACCACAGGACCAGAGTCAGCAGTTTATCTTCATCTAAAGGAAAAAGGACACTCATTTGAGGACATTAATGTTCACATTTTAGACAGAGAAGATAGGTGGTTTGAGAGAGGGGTCAAGGAGTCCATTTATGCCAACTTGGAAAATCCTTCCTTGAATAGAGGTGGGGGCCTCAAGCACAATCTTTCCCCTATTTTCCTTCCTGCTTTGTCTTCTGTACGACCAAATTTGTCTTCTTAAGACCATTTCACAAGCTCAACAGCAGCATGGTAATCTTAACGATCCTCCTTTGGATGATAAAGGGACTTAGAAATAAACATCTCAAATAACCATGACCTAGCCCCAGGTGCAAGGTCACACAGCCACCCTAGAAACATATTTAAGGATTCCCTTACTAACTTTGCTCAGACTGAAGAAGCTTCTTGGATAAGGAGCTAAACGTTTCCACTGAGAAAATAGAAATCCAGTTGACATGATTCAAGCTACAGAAGGTTACTGAGGATGCTGTCAAAGTACAGCTAGAAATGTATGGGAAATATTAGTTCTTCATTTATTGTAGCCCTAAGCCAAGAATAAGTAACATATCCATTTGGGCTGTTTTTGAAGCTTGGAGGATTAGAGATGGGAATGTGAGGAACAGAAAGATGGCGAATGGATGGTGTACGTATGTGTGTTTTAACATGGCACTGAGGCTGGTTATGCTTGTGAAGTGGGCTTCATTTGTGGATGGGCTTTAGTATGTTGTGGAAAGTTGGCAGTGAAGTAGTTTAGAGGGGACAATTGGGAAGTCCTTATGCTGCTTTCCATTGGGCCCATGTGGCTCATATCCCTCATCAAGTCTTACAGCAAAGCAGGGCAGAGTCACACGTAGTGCCCAGTGCTTACCTCTATGACTGGGCCATTGGGCAGTGCACTGTCTCCACGGAACGGTGTTGGTGGTTGGAAGATTGGACCACCAAATGTACAGATCTACTGCTATGTGCCTGGTTTGTTGTTTGGTATTTGGTGGCACATTTGGTGGTGTGATTGTGGAAAGGAGGCCAGCGGCGACAGCAAAGAAGGTCCTCTGTTGGCCCGCATGTGGAAGGGAGCCCCAGAGCTCTGGCAGTGACAGAAGCAGCAGTTTCATCTGGAGGTTGCTGCCCTAGCATTTGCACAAAGGCATTGGAGAGGTGGTGGACTGGCTGCAGAAGATGCAGGGATGAGTCCAAGGTGTGGATGTCAGCCTGGGCCCTGTGGCTGCAGCTTTCTTCATCCCTTTTGTTGCGGTGGCCATTTTGTATCTGGCCTGGCTTGGAGTGAGGAGGGACTTCATGGCAATCACCTTCTGGTGTTCTGCTTTGGAGGAAGGATCAACATGCCCAAATGAACTCCCTTGGATGTTTTGGGACTAGTGATTGGGTTGAGGGTGGTAGATTGTGGGGGTATTCCCCCTGGATGTAGGAGTGGTCTGCGTCCCCTGTGGGTGAGAGCCAGACAGGAGCAGAATCATCCATTGGTGGCTGTATGAGTAAGGGCCTGACCAGCTTAGTGAGAGGGGGATGGTTGGGTACACTAGGAGGGAGTGTGTGTATGGTTTTGGGGGAAAGCTTTGCATAACTGGAGATGCTGAGTGCTGCTGCAGAAGCTTCTCAAGTTTAGTGAGCCCCTTGGATAGGGTGGTTGGTTTGTTAATATAGTGGAGGGGACCATGGGCTTAGGAGGGGACCAAGGTGGGCAGAGGAGGTGTGAGGTTTCTGTAGGGTTGGGAGTGGGCTATAACATCTCAATACTAACAGGTGGGGGAGATATGATGGCAGATTGAGGCAGGCTGCTCTCGGGGACCGCAACACAGATTTGTTATTCCATTGGCACGTTCCGGCCCCTGGTCTCCTTCCCAGGCCCCAGTCAGCGGACCTTCAAGACCCTGGGCCTTCAGATGCTGCGGCTGAATGCTAGGTTGATCTGTCATAAGGCCATCATCATCCGTAATATGATCATGGACGGCTTCCAGGGGAAGATGGCGGACTGAAGACAACTCCACAGAAAAGAGGAGCTGACGTTTGCAGCCATAAATAAGGAAGCCGACAAGTAGATCGCCCCTACAACCCTCTCTGGACAAAGAGAGGATACGAGATTGCCCAAGCTGTTTCTCCTTATGGTTGCTCCTCATGAAGAGACAGCAAGACAGCGATCTCTGGAAAGGGGGAAATTGGGAGACGGGGGAATTTGCCATAATCGCTCCAGCCACAAACTGAGCCTTTTCAAAGGACACTAAATTCACACACTTCCCTTGCTAACTACCTTCAGAAATTGCCTATTAACTGCTTCAAAGAAGTTAGACACTTGCAAACTGACAAGGCTGGAAATATTGGGTGAGTGCCTTCAATCCTTAATATAAGAATATGAAGATCTATTTTTATACTCCTTAAGAACTTAAAATACAGTAAACAGCAAAAAGCAAGGCAAGGTTTTGGCTACAAAAAGTTTTTAAAATATTAAGGGCTCAGAAAACGTTGGAATATTGGATTTTGAATATTAAAACATTGAAATTATTTTTAAAGAATAAATGCATGCTTGTGGGAAAGAAAAAATTGTTTTTGAGATTGGAGACATAATAAGACAAGTAACCTATAATGGTGTTCGGAGACATCTTTGAGGAACTGCACCGGAACCTGCACTGGGAATTTGATTCAATTATGTCAGCTATGTTGTGACTTCTTGGGAACAGTCTGTTCCCAGAAGATGTTACAGAACAAAATACGCAGCACAATTTACCCGAGAAAAATATAAACAAGACTCTGAATAAGAACTTGTCATCAGATATAAACAGAAAACTGGATGAGGCTTTAAAAATTAAGAAGGAAATAAAAATGACAATCCCAGAGAGCAATTGGAATAATTTATTTTTGTTGGAGTCACAAAAGAGACTGTTTAAAGTATTTGTAACAAGAATCAACAACCGTCTGAATGGATTACAGAGAAAGATTGTTCTGTATAGAAGAAAAACGGAATACAAAGTCGGTTTATTTGACCAGGGATAAAATGCGACATATTGTTATTCTGGGTGGCTCTTTTTGGATTTACTGATGTTTTAACTGGAAAAATGTGGTATACTGGATTTGCTTACATTTAATAAGGTATTAAAGTTCTTTCCCCTATAGTTACTTTATGTATCCTAACTTTATAGTACTTAAACTGGCTTTGCATTTAACTGTCTTTTTATTTAAAGTAAGGAAGTTTGATGAACTTGTCTCTTTAAAGGACTAAATTTTAGTCTTTTGTTTTAGGATTCTGAGATTACTTTATATTTGTGAAATGTGAATTTGTCTATAGAGTTCTGATATGGAATGTTTATTTGAATGGGATAAGTTGCAATTTAGGGTGGGGGTTGGAATTGTTGGTATTTGGAATGGGAAAAATGTTGTATATTGGAGCTTGCCTTGAAATGGTCTCTTTTTGTCATGTTAAACTTTGGTTTTCTTTTATTTTGTTTACATTAGGATATCAATAACACTTTATGTCTTTTAAATGGGATTTTGTTACAGCTAAGATTTGAAATGTGGAATGTTGAGTTTTATATACGTTAATGTTAATATTTTAGAGCTCTGTTTGGACTTTTTGCTGATAATTGGATTGGAGAGGACATTACTTATTTGATTTGCCTATTGTTAAAAGACGGGTTATGGGATGAAGACTTTTATATTTGTTAACTAAGAGGAGGTGAAGAGATTATGGAATTGTTTATACTTATCATGATGAGGGTGGGAAGTTGCTTTTGGGGGGGTTATAAATTTTTTTTTGCTTTCTTGCACTTTTTTCCTTTCCTTTTTGCTTTTAGTTTGTACTATCTTTTATTGTTCTATTCAAAACTTTTAATAAAATTATTATCAAAAAACATAATATAATAATATAACAACATAATGTAATCGTGGATGAGAGGGCTGACCTGGCACACATTATTGAAACCTGGTTGGAACTAGAGGGTGGTGTTCCCCTCTCAGAGATGTGCCCAGCTGGATTTCAGGTATGGCATCAACCAAGACCCTGAAGTAGGGGTGATTGATGAGTGCAAGACTATGTTATGTTACGTTACGTTACGTTACGTTATAAGTTAGGTTCTAGGATTCAGTTGAGGCTGCTGCTATTGTACCAACCTCCCTGCCTGAGCTCCTTGACTCCATGGCCAGGCTGGCTGCGGAGTTTCCCACACCTATGGTTCTAGAAGACTTCAACCTGACTTCTCTGGATGTGGGGTCAGAGGTAGCTCACTATGGCCATATGTCTGTCCCAGGTCATCCAGGGCCCATTGTATGACAGTGGCCATACGCCTGACCTGGCCAGTGGCCTTGTTTAGGGTGGCCCAAGCCCTCCTGGAAGGGAGTGGTTTGGGGATCCATCTGCAGGGTCACTGTGTGGAATATGCTAAGCATCTGACAGTTAAAGTGGATAAGATCCCCTCTAAGTTGAACTATGACCTTGGAGCAGGTCCTGTGGAGGCTAGGGAGGCTGAATTTGGCTTAGTTATCTGGGGGGAGTTTGATCCTGTTGGGCCTAAGAGAGTGGACAGGGTTCTCATGGTTGTGAGTTCAGCCACCTCTGCATTGGATCCATGTTCCTCCTGGTTGGTTAAGGCCACCCAGGAAGGGATGTGTGGCTGGGTCCAGTTGGTGGTTAATTACTCTTTGAGAGAGGGGGTGGTCCTGCCGTCTCTTAAGGAGGCAGTGGTGTGCTCCTTCTTCAAGAGGCCATAACTGGACCCTATCATTCTGGTCAATTTTCATCTGGACTCCAACCTTCCCTTATTAGGGAAGGTTGTAGAGAAGGTGGTTGCACTGCAGCTTCAGAAGACCCTGGAAGAAACAGATTATCTGGACCCCTTTCAGTTGGGGTTCAGGTCTGCATATGACACCTGCATTGATCGCACTCTTGGATGATCCTGATGGGAGCAGGAGTGTAATGTGTCCATCCTTGTTCTTCTTGACCTCTCAGTGGCTTTTGATACCATCAATCATAGTGTCCTGTCCCAGCCCAATCACACACAATACACGAGGGAGGCAATTGTAAAACTTTACTGAGAAACTTGTGAGGTAAACTTGTGAGGTAAACTTTGCCGAGAAACTTGTGAAGTAAACTTGTGAGGTAACGAACAGGCGGCAAGGGAGTGTGAGCACAAACGCACACACTCTACAAAAACAAGCCCCAAAAGTCCCACAAGCTTGCCTTAAAGGAGTTTCACGTTCAAAACACGATTAGTCAAGTGAGTACAAGAGTCAAGAGTCAAGTCACGAGGTTTTCCGATCAGGAATCCAGGCACATGGAGTCTGGTAAGCAGACAGTTGTCCCCAGTAAACGATCTGGGCTTGCGGCTCCCTTTTTATAGAGGCAGATCCGGGTGGAGTTTATTTAGGAGGGCGGGGCTACTTTCTCGCGCATAGCCTCGCCGACCTCTGCTGTTCCTCTCTCCTTTCCGCTCTTTCTCGAGCACTGGGAGGGGGTGGCAGCTCTGAGTCTTCGTCCTCAGTAATCAGTGGCGCCTGTGCCTGCTGCTCGCTGACCAGCCCCACCTCCTCTGACTGCTCAGGCGACCATTTATCTAGAGCTGTCTGCTCGCTCTCCATCTCTACATCAGAGGCTGGCCGCCCGTCCTCGTTGTCTGACTCTCTCCAAGCCTGAACCCCCCATGGACTCCGAGCCCGAGCCCCCCATGGACTCCGAGCCCGAGCCTCCCATGACACATAGTATCCTTCTGGGTTGGCTCCAGGAATTGGCAGTGGGCAGCATGGTGTGCTGGTTCTCTTTCTTCCTTTGGGATCTGTTCCAATCAGTGTTGATGAGGGGGAGAGGTCCAGCCTGCAGCCCCTCCTTTGTGGGGTGCCATAGGGCTTGATACTTCCTCCCCTCCTGTTTAACATCTACATGAAGCTGCTGGGTGAGGTCATCTGACAGTTTGGGGTGAGGTATCATCAGTATGCTGATGATACTTAGCATTATATCTTCACCCCAGGTTATCTGAGTGATTCTGCTCCCTTTGAAGAGTATTTGGAAGCTTCAGCTGATGCAGAATGAGGCAGTGCAGACAGTTAATAGTGCCAGCTATTCGGCACATGTGACACCACTGTTCTACGAGCTGCATTGGCTCCCAGTATGCTTCTGGGTACAACTCAAGTGCTGGTAGTCACCTTTAAAGCCCTTCATGGCTTGGGACCAGGTTACCTGCAGAACCAATCAGGCAGGAGGGGCATGTTCCAGGTACCATCAGCAAACAAGTGTCAGCTGGAGGGCCTAGGAGAAGAGCCTTTTCTGCCATGTCACCCACCCTTTGGAACACCATTCCCTCAGAGATCCGACTGGCCCCAACCCTGTCAGCCTTTCACAAGGCCCTGAAAACTTGGTTTTGTGCCTGAACCTGGGGCCCCAGGTGTGGGACAGAGCCCATCTCCTGACTTTGTTAATGGTTGTTAATAGTTGGTTGATGCTTGGCTGCTACGTATGTGTTTTTATTTTTTATATTGTATGTATTTTATCTATTTTTATCGTAAGCCACCTAGAGTTACTTCAGCAAGCTGTTCTGCAGACAGTGGGATGCCCTGAGGATCCATAATCAAAGGCAAGGTTGGATGCCTCTCTGAATAAGGAGTAGTAAGGCTTTCAAGACAAATGTCAGCCCTTTGAGCTTGGCCATGTCAGGAAACAGACACCACAAGAACTACTGAAAATATACAGTATTGTTATAGCTTATACAGATAGTCTTCGTTTAATAGAGCTAATTGGGACCGGAAACTCTGTCATTGAGCAACATGGCTGTAAGTCAAAAAAGCACATAACTGTGCTGCTTAGCAGGGCAGTTCTGGCAGTCCCAGTTGCTATCATTAAATGAAGACCACACAGGTTGTTAAGCGAGGACCTCACATGTCTGCGACTTCCAACTTCCTGCCAGCTTCCCCACTGACTTTGCTTGTGGAAAGCTGGCAGGGAAAGTCACAAATCACAATCATGTGACCATGGAGACACTGCAATGGTTGTAAATACAAGGTCCAGTCATAACTACCACTCAGTGCCATTGTAAGTTTGAACAGTTGCTGAACAAGTGGTCATTAAACAAGGACTACCTATAATAACATTATATTATAATATATAATATTATATTATTATAATAATATAATAATATAATAACAGGGGGCGTGGTGGCTCAGCGGGTAAGACGCCAGGCTTGTCGATTGGAAGATTGCAAGTTCGGAGGTTCGAATCCCTAGCCCTGCGTGCGGAGTGAGCTCCCGCACTAGCTCCAGCTCTTGCCAACCTAGCAATTCGAAAGCATGCAAATGCAAGTAGATGAATAGGTACCACTTCGGTGGGTAGGTAACAGCGTTCCGCGCACGTCATGCAGCCACATGACCGTGGAAGCGTCTTCGGACAACGCTGGCTCTTCGGCTAACAAACAGAGATGAGCACCGCCCCCTAGAGTCGGTCACGACTGCACAAATGTGCGGGGGGAACCTTTACTTTTTACCTATAATAACAATCTAGAAAACCTAACAGAAACACACACACTATCTCTCTCCCCCTCTTACACCAAAAAGAGTCAAGGCATGGCAAACTTGAGTTTCTTCCTCATCCCCTCTGGTCTTTCCAGGCTCAGCTGATGTTTTCATAACAGCTGTGTCCACTTTCTTCAAGGCTATCTCTATACGCCTCTACAGGCATATTAAACAATGACAATTCCTGTCGTACTCTAAGAAAGGCCTGAAAATCAGCACTTTGAACTGAACCCAGACATGAACTAGTTGTCAGTGAAGATGGTACAATATCAAAATAATAATAGGGTAAAATCTGATTCTAATTTCTACTCTTGATTCTTTATTTTGTACTGTCATTTTTGTAGCATTTTCAAAGATAGCTTTACATACAATGCAATTCAGTAAACAAAATGAGAAGTTACTAGAGGCTGGATCATTGAGGTCAGACTGTTAGCAATGAGGTAAGGATGCAGCTGTTCCACTGGAAAAACAATTCCATACCATTAATAACATTTGTGCCTATAATGACAGAGATGGATCCATAAGCATCCCCAAAGATAAACCTGATCCTTCAAGAGAAATATAATCCTTTCAAAACAAACTAAGAATCAGTATGAGCCAACCATCGACAATACCATCATTTTTTCTGGACATAGTTTCAGTTTTTTGGCCGTTACCCAATACCCAGCATTTTCACTGTTACTGCTTCAGTCATATGCTTATATTTCACATCAATTGAAGTACCAACAAGTTTTCATTTCGGGGAGGATGCATTCCTTCAGTACAAAACAGGCCTCAGGAGAGCAATTTATCTGCAATGTAGTCAGTATTGAGCTAGATGATTCAACAGTCTGACTCTGTATATTCTTGATATTGTTCTTATGTGCATTGTTACTGGAGGCCTTTGACTTCAAACTGGAAAGCCTAAATTGCCATTCATTATTATCTTGTTTTTCCAGAACTAAATTACCAATATCTTGAAGAACCAAAGAAGTATAATTGGTAATAAAGTTGAAAAATGGTATTTGAACAGAGAAGGATTTTTGGTTTGACAGTTAACTTGGGTTGCTACCACAGGTTTTAACTAAAGAAAATATATGTATAAAATTAAAATCTTGCAAATTTCACCTTAGTCTAACCCCAGAAGAATTAAGTTGAGTTTACAGTAGCACTTCCATCATGGGCAACATTGATATTTTCTTTAAACAAGTAAAGAAACAAGTTGCACCTAGACTTTGCAACAAGTAGATAACTGTGTATTTATTGAATTAAAAACAAAACAGAAAATTAAAAAAAAACAGAAATGCATATTCTTATGCATTAGAATTTTCAGTGCTACTGAGGCATTGCTTTTCTGCGTTTATCTAGAAGTATAATAATGATCCCCTTCATGGATCACTGCCTTGTCGTGGCGAAGGGGCTTGCGTAACTCAATGAAGTCAGGTCAAGAAGAACAGGTCATGACGGAGAGTTCTGACAAAACGTGGTCCAAAATTGGAGGAGGGAATGGCAAACCACTCCAGTATCCTTGCCAAGAAAACCCATGGACAGTATCAAAAGGCTAAAGGATATGACGCTGGAAGATGAGCCCCTCAGGTCGGAAGGTGTCCAAAATGATACTGGGGAAGAGCGGAGGGCAATTCCGAGTAGCTCCAGAAAGAGTGAAGCGGCTGGGCCAAAGCCGAAAGGACGCTCAGTTGTGGATGTGTCTGGAAGTGGAAGGAAAGTCCGATGCTGTAAAGAACAATATTGCATAGGAACCTGGAATGTAAGATTTATGAATCAAGGTAAGCTGGATGTGGTCAAACATGAGATGACAAGATTGAACATCGACATCTTGGGAATCAGCGAACTAAAATGGACAGGAATGGGCGAATTTAATTCAGGAGACCATTACATATACCACTGTGGGCAAGAATCCCTTAGAAGAAATGGAGTAGCTCTCATAGTCAATAAAAGAGTGGGAAAGGCAGTACTGGGGTACAACCTCAAAAACGACAGAATGCTTTCAGTTCGAATCCAAGGCAAACCATTCAACATCACAGTAATCCAAGTCTATGCCCCAACCACTGATGCCGAAGAAGCTGAAGTTGACCGGTTCTATGAAGACCAACAACACCTTCTAGAACTAACACCAAAAAAAGATGTCCTTTTCATCATAGGGGACTGGAATGCTAAAGTAGGAAGTCAAAAAATAACCGGAATAACAGGCAAGTTCGGCCTCGGAGTACAAAATGAAGCAGGGCAAAGGCTAATAGAGTTTTGTCAAGAGAACACGCTGGTCATAGCAAACACTCTTTTCCAACAACACAAGAGACGACTCTACACATGGACATCACCAGATGGTCAATACCGAAATCAGATTGATTATATACTTTGCAGCCAAAGATGGAGAAGCTCTATACAATCAGCAAAAACAAGACCTGGAGCTGACTGTGGCTCAGATCATGAGCTTCTTATTGCAAAATTTAGGCTTAAATTGAAGAACGTAGAGAAAACCACTAGACCAATCAGGTATGACCTAAATCATATCCCTTATGAATATACAGTGGAGGTGAGGAATAGATTTAAAGGATTAGATCTGGTAGACAGAGTGCCTGAAGAACTATGGCTGGAGGTTCGTAACATTGTACAGGAGGCAGCAACTAAAACCATCCCAAAGAAAAAGAAATGCAAGAAAGCAAAGTGGCTGACTGATGAGGCTTTACAAATAGCTGAGGAAAGAAGGGAAGCAAAAGGCAAGGGAGAAAGGGAAAGATATAAACAACTGAATGCAGAATTCCAGAGAATAGCAAGGAGAGATAAGAAGGCCTTCTTAAATGAACAATGCAAAGAAATCGAGGAAAACAATAGAATGGGGAAGACTAGAGATCTCTTCAAGAAAATCGGAGATATCAAGGGAACGTTTTGTGCAAAGATGGGCATGATAAAGGACAAAAAAGGCAGGGACCTAACAGAAGCAGAAGAGATTAAGAAGAGGTGGCAAGAATACACAGAAGAACTATACAAGAAAGATCTTAATATCCCTGATCAATACGATGGTGTGGTCACTGACCTTGAGCCGGACATCCTAGAGAGTGAAGTCAAGTGGGCCTTAGGAAGCATTACTAACAACAAAGCTAGCGGAGAAGACAGTATCCCAGCTGAGCTATTTAAAATCCTAAAAGATGATGCTGTTGAAGTGCTGCACTCAATATGCCAACAAATTTGGAAAACTCAACAGTGGCCACAGGATTGGAAAAGGTCAGTTTACATTCCAATTCCAAAGAAGGGCAATGCCAAAGAATGTTCAAACTACCATACAATTGCGCTCATTTCACATGCTAGCAAGGTTATGCTCAAAATCCTACAAGCTAGGCTTCAGCAGTATGTGAACGAGAACTACCAGAAGTGCAAGCTGGGTTTCGAAGAGGCAGAGGAACTAGAGATCAGATTGCCAACATTCGCTGGATCATGGAAAAAGCAAGAGAGTTCCACAAAAACATCTACTTCGGCTTCATTGACTACACTAAAGCCTTTGATTGTGTGGATCACAACAAACTGTGGCAAAGTCTTAAAGAGATGGGAGTGCCAGACCACTTTACCTGTCTCCTGAGAAACCTGTATGCGGGTCAAGAAGCAACAGTTAGAACCGGACATGGAACAACCGACTGGTTCAAAATTGGGAAAGGAGTACGACAAGGCTGTATATTATCACCCTGCTTATTTAACTTATATGCAGAGTACATCATGAGAAATGCCGGGCTGGATGAATCGCAAGCCGGAGTTAAGATTGCCGGGAGAAATATCAACAACCTCAGATATGCAGACGATACCACCCTAATGGCAGAAAGTGAAGAGGAACTAAAGAGCCTCTTGATGAGGGTGAAAGAGGAGAGTGCAAAAGCTGGCTTGAAACTCAACATTAAAAAACCCAGATAATGGCATCTAGTCCCATCACTTCCTGGCAAATAGAAGGGGAAGAAATGGAAGCAGTGACAGATTTTATTTTCTTGGGCTCCAAGATCACCGCAGACGGTGACTGCAGCCATGAAATTAAAAGATGCTTGCTCCTTGGGAGGAAAGCTATGGCAAACCTAGACAGCATATTAAAAAGCAGAGACATCACCTTGCCGACAAAGGTCCGTATAGTTAAAGCTATGGTTTTTCCAGTAGTAATGTATGGCTGTGAGAGTTGGACCATAAGGAAGGCTGAGCGCCGAAGAATTGATGCTTTCGAACTGTGGTGCTGGAGAAGACTCTTGAGAGTCCCTTGGACTGCAAGGAGGTCAAACCAGTCAATCCTAAAGTAAATCAACCCTGACTGCTCATTGGAAGGACAGATGCTGAAGCTGAAGCTGAAATACTTTGGCCACCTAATGCGAAGAGAGGACTCACTGGAAAAGACCCTGATGCTGGGAAAGACTGAAGGCAAAAGGAGAAGGGGACGGCAGAGGATGAGATGGTTAGATAGCATCACCAATGTGATGAACATGAACTTGAGTAAACTCCGGGAGGCAGTGGAGGACAGGAAGGCCTGGCGTGCTATGGTCCATGAGGTCACGAAGAGTCGGACACGACTAAACAACTGAACAACAACAACAACAAATAATAATGATGGTTCTACTCAACTCTTTATACATTATACTATTAACTATAGAAAGAAATGCTTTAGCACTTGTGCTGGCACAGCACCTTTCTGCTATCATTAAAGCAGTCTGTCTATCTTCAGGCATCTATGCGAACCTGAGAAATAAAGATGCCACTACTTTATTAAAATTACATTACCTTTCATGAGTTGACTTCTTAAAGCAACCACAACTTTCTTACATGGAAACCTGAAAAAAGACAGGCTGCTTTAACAAATTGCAGAGATGCTGTGCTCATGCTCGCACATGTTCCAAGGAACTTCTGAATCATTATCCAAGCATGCATGGCCCTACTATCTCTAGAATAATTTCTTCATGGTAAAGTTACTTTTAGCCTGTTTACTCACAAATAAATCCCACTCAGCAAAAATCCTTACACTGGGAGAAAGGGAAGAGGTGGGGTTGATTCCAGATGCCAGGAGCAGTGTCACGTAACACTTTTTACTAATAATAAAACATCTGAAAAGGAGAATCTCTTCAATTGTATTCCATAATGCACTGCAACTGAACCAGAAATAAATCAGCTTAGCTGATGAACACTTGTGATCTCACTGGGATCTGGCTGGTTCTAGAATGATGGGAGATTGCAAATGGAAGAGTTCTTATTCTTTCAAAAATGTTAAACTTTTTTTCCCTTTAGGAATATTTGTGAAATTCTAGTACCAACAAATGTCCAGCAGATGGTAGTATTGGCACAAAGTTGTTCGATAAAATCACCTGCAGTAATCATTGCTTCATATTTTGGTTGTAAATTTGATCAGTTCATCAAAAATAATGAATTGTTCATCACATTTATTTCATTTGAAAAAAATAGCATATCTTATTAGTAATTTATGCACATTTTAGTGTGCAGCATTTATATAATAGTGTGTTTTGCTTTTTTTCAAAATTTGTATTCAAAATTTAGGTATCTGCTGGAAATTCTAAGCAACAGTTTAGAAACCAAGATAATTGGAGATGTAAAAGAAATAATAATCATGTTCTGTTGCTGTGTCCAGAGTCACTGAGAAGCATTACAGATCAATTACAAATCCTGAGAAGTTGCCAGTTCTGAAAAAGCAGCTGAGGAGGTATGAAGACGAGGAAGTATGAGATCATAGGCAGCAGCTTTTTCCCTTATTCAGCAATCCAAACATCACAATAATTTAAAGCTAGTAGCTACTGAATAACCTTTTTGTATTTCACACATTAGAGCAGTCTTTCCCAACCTGATTTGCTTCAGATGTATTGGACTATAATGTACCCATCTCAGGAGGTACTGACTCTTAGGTATTTGTTTCTAACCATGATGATGCCAAAATGATGAAACATGCATTGTGACATCGTAATGCAAGCCCTACTGGTATTTGCGTTGTGACATTGGACATAAATACATAAGGGGCAGAATTTGTGTCTTGATATCATGACACATTTTGTCACACAAATACACTTCGCATATGTGATTTTCCCCACCTAAAAACAGTTATTACTTTACAGCAGACTTTATCAGCTGTGTGCCTAGTCATGATTTCTGGAACTGGAAATCTCAGTATATCAGATCACATAACCAGATTAGGGAAGGCTGTTTTAGAGCATTCAGAACCCTTCTCATCAATCTTTTATTAATTAAGGCTTAGTAAGATCTGCCAGACACAGAAATTGCTGCCACTCTGCCCCTAAATATACCTCTGATCATAAGGCTCCATCAGTAACCAGCATGAACTATATAAACTACAGGAAACTCTGACTGCTGGCAGCAGAATTAAAAATGGGACATTGTGGGGAAAAAGATAACACACCCCTAGTTTTGATATGACATCACAGTGTGCCCTATAGTATCTGATAAATTGACTCTATGCTGAGAGACCTGAATACATGGAATTTAGCTTTCATTGCCCAAAAGACTGGGGTGTGCCTTTATAATTATACTAAGGGTCTTTAAGAAAGAAGGTACAGCTTCTAGATAATTTCTGGCTTGCTGGCAAAACCCAAGATATCATAGCTGGCTTATTGCCCTGGACTGGGGAAAGCGACAGTGGCTCTCTCCAGGGCGGCTAGCTTTCATATCCCTCATGTTCCATAAAACTGGAAATAAATACTCAAAGAAGAGGTCGTAAAGAAGAATCTGCTTACACACATCCAAAATACAAGCCCAATTGATCTCCCTTTAACATGTGCTGAGCTTATTCAAAGAGGTAATAGGTACTGTAAATAGTTTAGTGAGGCTAAATATTGGTTTTATGTGAAATTCTGTTGTGATTGTTGCCTTCCTTTCTTTCTCTTTTTCCAATAAACTCCTTTTAGTACAGTATGTATAAATTTGGCTCCATTGGTTTTATAAGGAAATGTATAAATTTCCCTCTTTGAGGGAGATGGGCGGTGATGAAATTTGAAATATAAATAAATACATAAATAAAAATAAATTTCTTGTTAAACTTTCTCCGCATGCAAGACTACACTGTTACTTAGCTATCTCTTGATTTGTTATGTTCTGATTTCTGGGTTTGGGGTGGGAAGATCCAAAGCACCTTCCTTTTTATTTTCCTAGAACTGGGTTGAAGGGAGAACTCCTGGGTAGAATGGCTAATAACTCCCCAGTTGGGCAGACAAGGAGTTCCATCGCTGCCTCACAATCAATTACTTCCAATGAGCAGACTGAAGAAATTGCCACGGGGAGCCCACTAAGTCTAGTCATAGCCAATTTTTCCATGGAGAAATTTGAACAAAGGGCACTGGATACTGCACCTTTAAATTCATCTACCTGATTCTGGTATGTGGATGATACTTTTGTGATCTAGAGTCATGGTGAAGAAGAGCTCAAAAATTCCTAGAACATCTGAATAGCATCTATCCTAATATTCAATTTACAATGGAAGAGAAGATGGATGGACAACTTGCATTCTTGGACGTTCTGATCATTCAGAAAGTAAATCAACACTAGGGTATAGAGTATATAGAAAGCCAACACACACAGATTGCTATCTAAAATAAAAGTTCCAACTTAGACACATATGTGAGACTAAAAGGTTATCAGATGAGTTGAGACATCTTGATAATACTCTACAAGCTAATGGCTATTCTGCTAGTTAGGTCAGTGCAACAACAATAAATATACATCCAAAGACAAACTACTTCCAATAGGAAAGGTGTTTCTCCCCATATTGAGAAAGTTACAGACCATATTGCAACACTATTAGAGAAACACTACCTAAAACTAAAACACTACCTAAAACACTACCTAAACTACCTTTTTGGGGAAGGTGGTTGAGAAGGTGGTGGCGTTGCAGCTCCAGAGGATTCTGGATGAAACAGATTATCTGGACCCCTTTCAGTCAGGTTTCAGGCCAGGTCATGGAACGGAAACTGCATTGGTCACACTTATGGATTATCTTTGGCAGGAGCGAGATGGAGGCAGTGCATCCATTCTCGCTCTTCTTGACCTCTCAGCGGCGTTCGATACCGTCAACCATGGTATCCTTTTGGGATGGCTCAGGGAGTTGGGGGTGGGTGGCGTGGTTCTGCGCTGGTTCACCTCCTTCCTCCAGGGCTGGTCCCAGTCGGTGTTGATAGGGAGCGAGAGAGCCAGTCCACGGGCCCTTCTTTGTTGGGTCCCACAGGGCTCGGTACTCTTGCCGCTCCTTTTTAACATCTACATGAAACCGCTGGGCAATATCAACCGTCACCACGGGCTGAGGTATCATCAATATGCCAATGATACCCAGTTATACATCTCCATCCCGGGTGAAGTAAGTGATGCAGTGATCACCCTGTCCAGGTGCCTGGGGGATGTAGGGGTCTGGATGGGGAAAAACAGGCTTCAGCTGAACCCTGGTAATACGGAGTGGCTGTGGATTAATGGCCCCTCGGTTTCTGGGAATTTGTCATCTTTAGTTCTGGATGGGGTTACACTACCCCAGACAGACCTGGTGCGTAACTTGGGGGGTCCTCTTGGACTCACAACTCCTGCTCAAAGAGCAGGTGGCAGTTGTGGCCAGGAGGGCCTTTACTCAACTTCGTGTTGTGCGCCAGTTACCCCCTTTCTTTGACCGAGAGGCCCTTCGAACGGTCACTCATGCCCTGGGTACCAGTATGCATTGGGTACCAGTATGCTTCCGGGTCTAATTCAAGGTGTTGGTTATAAGCCTACATGGCATGAGACCAGGTTATCTGAGGGACCGCCTCATCCCCATTACATCATCCCATCCCACCCGATCTTGCAGAGAGGGCATGCTGCGGACCCCCTCTATGAAAGAATTCCATCTATCAGGGTTCCGGAGGCGAGCCTTCTCTGCGGTAGCACCTGCCCTATGGAACATCCTCCCACCAGGGATAAGACAGGCCCCTTCACTCCTGGACTTCAGGAAAAAATTAAAAACTTGGCTCTGCAATCTCGCCTCGGGCAAATAGGAAAGTGGTCAAGCCTGGGGATGGCTGATTTCCTAGAGCCACCTCAAATATCTCAAATATTTTAAATATGTTCAACATCACTGTAAGAACCACCTGTCACTTGGATTTTATTGTATTTATATTTTTATTGTTGTTTTTATTGTATTTTATTGATGTTATGTTGTGAAACGCCCAGAGTCCCTCCTTGAGGGGGAGATGGGCGGTTATAGAAATTTGATAAATAAATAAATAAATAAATAAATAAATAAATAAAATAAAAACAGTCTACAAGCCAACAAAGAAGATTCAAGATATTGTTCGATCACCGAAGGATGGCAGAAATCCACTCTCATCATCAGGGGTCTACCACTTTCCTTGCAGTTGTGGACAGGTGTATATTGGAACCACGAAACAGTACTAAAATTTGATTAAAAGTACACAAAAGGCATTGCCATCTAGGACAAACTGAAAAATCAGCAGTAGCAGAACAGACACTACTATTGGACACAGGGTCCAATTTGAAGATCCACAAGTAGTGGCAACCATGTCAAACTGTCATGTGCGACTACATAGAGAGGCTATCGAGATCCCTAAACATTCCTATAAATTCAACAGGAAGGAAGAGTTTGAAAATCAATGAAGCATGGATCCCAGCTTTACACCATACCAAGACTATACAACCCTTAACTAATCAACAACAAAAAGAATCTGTAGCAGCCTCACCAGAAACAATACCTAGCAATAGCCCAGCTCAGACAGGCCAATCAGTTCTTTTAGATTTCTCCAAAATAGACCAATCTTGGAGAAAGGGAACTTCCAGAGAAGATTTTTAACTATTCCATCTCCTGATTTGAAACAGAGGAGCATATGGTACTTGGAATGGCTGGCAGGTTAAACAAGTTGTAATGTGGGGGAGTTCATTGACAGTGCTTGTTCATATACATATACATATACATATACATATACATATACATATACATATACATATACATATACATATACATATACATATACATATACATATACATATAGCAGTGAGCTGTTACCAAGGAGTCTTACCTGTTTGTCCACCCAAAGATTATAAATAGAATGATATATCTATTTTTAAACTCAAGCAACTAAAACTTAGAGAAAAACTTAACCTCAAGACTTGTGGGACTGACACTTAAATCAGACTTACATACTCATTTTAGGCAAGAGTTCTGGAATATTAATTTAAGAGGAGATAATAAAATATGGAGAAGGGTTCCCCTTATCAAAATCATTATTAATATATAATGGCTGTTGTGGGTCTTCCGGGCTGTGTGGCCGTGTTCTGAAAGTTGTGGTTCCTAACGTTTCGCCAGCATCTGTGGCCAGCATCTTCAGAGGGCAGGAGCACAGACAGAAGCGAAATCTCTGTGCCCAGGTAGAGTGACAATGTTTTGTTTGTTTTCTATTTATAGAGCTAAGTTATAGGAGATTAGGTGGGGTTTTTTGTTGTGTTGAAATGTTAACGAGTGGCTGATGAGCGTGATTAGCATGTTCATTGTGAGAAGTATTCCCATGTCCTGGTGGTTGGACTGAGTTCGTTGACCTTTTGCAGGCTGTGTTTTTCAGGACTGGTAGCCAGGTTTTGCTAATTTTTAGACTTTCTTCTTTTTTATTGTAACTGTGCTGGTGTTTGTGAATTTCAATGGCTTCTCTGTATAATCTGGTGTAGTGGCTTTTGGTGTTGTCCAGTATTTCTGTGTTTTCAAATAGGATTTTGTGTCCCGTTTGCTTGAGAGCATGTTCAGCTACTGAAGATTTTTCCGGTTGCTGTAGTCTGCAGTGTCTTTCGTGTTCTTTTATCCTGGTGTGAATGCTTCGTTTTGTGGTTCCAGTGTATACTTGTCCGCAGCTGCATGGTATGCGGTATACTCCTGCAGCGGTGCAGGGGTCCCTTTTGTCTTTTGCTGATTTTAGCATTTGTTGTATTTTCCTGGTGGGTCTGAAGACTGTTTGAAAGTTGTGTTTTTCCATCAGTTTTCCCATGCGGTCAGTGACTCCTTTGATGTAGGGCAGGAATACTTTGTTTGTGGGGGGCTGTTTTTCTTCAGTTGGATGTTGTTTTCTTGGTTTGATGGCTCTTTTTATTTCATTTTTGGAATAGCCATTCGCCTGTAGGACCCAATTCAGATGGTTAAGTTCATTGTTGAGAAATTGGGTTTCACAGATTCGATTAGCACGATCCACCAAGGTTTTGATCATGCCTCTCTTTTGTCGTGGGTGGTGATTGGAATTTTTGTGCAGATACTGGTCTGTATGGGTATCTGTATGAAAGCCTTCGACAATACATATAATTTTTCCTTTTAAAAAATCACTTTCATTTTTCTAGAGTCTCCAAGTTCCTTAATCTGTGTAAACTTGATTTTTTAATAGCCCAACCTTACTGACTACAGTACTGCTTTATAAGGATTAATTCTACTCATCTGTAGAATTAATCAAACACAATGGACAGTGATAACAATTATTTATTTATTTGTTTGTTTATTAAATTTATATTACCACCCATCTCCCCCATTGGGGACCCTGGGCGGTTCACAATAAAACATAGTTAAAACATAAATATAAAGTTACAATGTAATAAATAATATAAAATCCAAATATAAAAGATGTTAAAAATGGTAATACTGGGAGGCTTCATGGGACCAGCCATCCCCAAGAGGAACTGTTGGCATTTCCCTCCCATGCAAGCCGGCAGAACCAGGTCTTTAAGACTTTCAGAAAGGTCGGGAGCGAGGAAACCTGCCTCAGCTCTGGGGGTAAGATGTTCTAAAGGGCGGGCGCTACTGCAGAGAAGGCCCGCCTCCTGGACCCCGCTAGATGGAACTCTTTAGTCGATGGGGTCCGCAGCAAGCCCTCTCTGACTTATTGGGTGGGACGGGTCAATGTTCTGGGGATGAGACGGTCCCTCAGGTAACCTGGCCCTATGCCATGTAGGGCTTTAAAGGTGATAACCAACAACTTGAATTGTACCCAGAAGCAAACTGGTACCCAATGCAGCCCGTGCAGCAGAGGTGTCACATGTGCCGATCTTCTGGCCCCAATAACTGTCCGCACGGCCGCATTCTGGACCAGTTGAAGGTTCCGGATGCTCCTCAAAGGTAGCCCCATGTAGAGCGCATTACAATAGTCTATATAGGAGATGACAAGGGCATGAGTGATTGTTCGGAGGGCATCTCGGTCCAGGAATGGGCGTAACTGGTGCACAATCCCAAGTTGCGCAAAGGCCCTCCTGGCCACAGCTGCCACCTGCTCTTCAAGCAGGAGTCGTGAGTCCAGGAGAACCCCCAAATTCCGCACTGGCTCCGAATGGGGCAGTGCCACCCCATCCAGAACCAAAGATGACAACTTCCTAGATCCTGAGCGGCCATCAATCCACAGTCTTACTAGGGTTCAGCCGAAGCCTGTTGTTCCCCAAGTTATCACAAAAGTTAATGTAGTGTTCATTTACAGTTAGTGGCTAATTGATGGCCATTTCATTTCATATACAGTTTTTTCATATGGCCATTTCAAGTACATATATTAGACTTTTAGCTAACCAATCTGAATTATTTTGTAAGGCTTACTGGGTAACAGTGCATGGATATTTGGTATATTTCCTCAAAAGAAACTGTTAACAGTAATTAGAAATCTCTAGAAATAGCAATAGATATTGACTCTCCAGAAACTAATCCCAGGCTTTAGTAAGAGAAGTTTCACAGATTTGACATGGCTAGATACACTGCTTTAATACAGGCAAGAAAGAAGTCATATAGAAGATCTACCTATTGCATTACATTGGAATCAAATTTGTGTGTGTGTGTGTGAGTGCACACGTGAACATATGTGTCAACCCCAGGTTTAAATCCTGAAACTTTTCCTCTCTCCCTGTCAAGTCAAGGGAATCAGAGTAATCTGTTCCATGTTTACATTACAGGTAGTACTCGCTTAATGACCATTTGTTCAACGACCATTCAAAGTTACAACAGCACTGAACAAATGGTACCTACACCTGGTCACTGAAGTTACGGCTATTGGGTCACGTGATCAAAATCCAGGCATTTGGCAGCCTGCCCGTGCTTAAGACCACAGGGCCACATCAACTCCCCCCACCTGCCTATTTCCCCCCATATCTGCCCTTTTGGCTGCCCTGCACAGAGGCACTCCTTAGCAGCAGTGGCAGCACCAGCAGTACTGGAGCTGAAGTAGAGGCCCAGGACCTTCAGCAGTCTCAGCTGTTCCTCTCTCCTTTCCACTCTCCTTTCTCGAGCACTAGGAGGGGGCAGCAGCTCTGAGTCTTCGTCCTCACTAATCAGCAGCACCTGTGCCTGCTGCTCACTTACCAGCCCCGCCTCCTCTGACTGCTCAGGCGGCCGTTTATCAAGAGCTGTCTGCTTGCCCTCCATCTCTACGTCAGAGGCTGGGCACCCATCCTCGTCGTCTGACTCTGAATCCGAGCCCAAACCCCCCATGGACTCCAAGCCCGAGCCCCCCATGACACCTTCTGGATCGGCTCAGGGGATTGGGGCTGGGTGGCACTCTTGTGCTGGTTCACCTCCTTTTTCCAGGGTCGGTTCCAGTCGGTGGTGATTGAGTAGAGATCCCATCCCTGACCCATCCCATGATTAATACTTTGCTATTTCTGGTCTCTTTAGATAAATGTTTTTATTTGTATTAAAACATGAAAGTAATTTATGTCTAAGCATCTTTTTACTCTCCTAAATAAATCTTTTATAGAACTTTTAAGATTGCCTTTTATAGTTTTCTTTATTCTGCACATTAACAATCTGGTCATCCTACTAGCTATATGGTACGTTTCCTTCTCTCTGATATGCATTTTACATGAGCTTCTTCATTTTAAAAGTTTAGAAATATTCTGCAGAGATTTAGTATCTTGTTAATTCCTTTCAATGTCATTTTAACTCCCTATTTTTTTAATGTTATTCTCTTTAAATTTAATTTGACTTCACTAGACTTTCATGTCCACATTGTTCTTACATATATATTGAATCTTTTAGCACAGAGCTTTCCAAACTTTTCATGTTGGCGACACACCAACGGCAGCGGCGGCGGTGCCGCAGCCTGCAGTGTTCTGGTGTGTCACGCGCAAACCCAGAAGCACTGATGGGGGGAACCGGAAGAAGTGGCATCCCCGCCAATCAGTGCCACCGCCGCCGTTCCCATCAGCGCTTCCGGGTTTGCGCTCGACACACCAGGACACCGCAGGCAACACAGTAGTATGTCACAACACACACTTTGGAAAGCTATGTTTTAGCATAATGGTCACAATTCCAAACCAACATTTTGCAAAGGCCAGTAGACACCATTCTGCATTTTGCAAAGGCCAGTAGACACCATTCCAGATTGTTCAAGATTGGTTGATCTACTTTGTTTCACTTTATCTCTTTATCATAATTACAAATGTTTTACCTTTGACTTGGCAACTGTACAGATTGTACAAAATGGTGCACTCTTAGGATCATTCCTGCATTTAAAAAAAGAAAATACTTATTAAAACATAATAACTACAGAAGAATTACTACAGGAAAAAAGGTAGTGAAAAAAAGAATAAAATATCAATAAATAAACGGAGTTTGCAATTGTCATGAAATTTGAAATTCGGTACTTCATTACTTGATTGACTGATTGTGTAGAACTGAATACATTGTATAAATTTTTTAAAGAAAATAACTGGAAATCTCTATAAATGTGATTTTTTAAAAATTTACATGTTCTGGAACAATTCTTCATTTTTTAAAAAAAAGGTATCAATTCAAACTTTGTTTTTTATTTTGGACGGACTTCCAGGGAAGAAATGGCTAACTGAAGATGGCTCCGCTACTTGTTCTGTCTCTGTGTCATGTTTTAATAACAATTTATATATATGTACTTGTAGGTGGCCTTAATTTTGTATAAGTGTTTCAAATTCTGTCATTTGTCCTAAAGACAAATTCTTGTTCTGTTTTTAGTTTATTTCTGGAGTCTGGATACACCATATCCACATATATAATTACACTTTTGTTGCAATAATTATCTTTAGAATAACAGACATTTGAAAATGAGGAAACAGGTGAGATTGCTGGACATTCTTATTTTTGTAGAATTTCATGCTTTCATTAAGCTTTGTTTCATAATAACTCGTTCCAAATTTTAATCTTTTTTTGTATTCTTATACCACAAATAAAATCCATTAACTAGGCCAGCTCCTTCCAATATTAACATTCTGCTTTTTGGAGATTTTATCCATTCTGTTATCCATGACAAACAACTTGCACCATAATATATTTTAAACTTCAGAAAAGCAAGTTTTTTTTTATTATTCCAAATAAATTTATTGACTTTTCTCTGCCAATCTTGCAAGATTTTTTTTCTGGGATTGAAATTGGCACCATTTGAAGTTTAAAAAAAATATTTTAGGTAATATATTCATTTTAATGGTCAAAATTTATCCTAACCGGGAAAGTTTAAAATTTTTCCACCTTTCAAGATCTTTTTAAACTTCTCTCCATAATCTGATATAATTATTTTGAAACTTATCTTTGTTAATGTATAGTCGAAGGCTTTTACGGCCGGAATCCGATGGTTGTTGTGGGTTTTTGAAAACACAGAAATACTGGACAACAGCAACAGCCACTATGTTAGACTATACAGGGAAGCCATTGAAATACATAAACACCAACACAGTTTCAATAAAAAAGAAGAAAGCTTAAAGATCAGCAAAACCTGGCTGCCAGTCCTGAAAAACACAGCCTGCAAAAGGTCAATGAACTCTACTCAACCACAGAAATATGCAAACAACTCACACAATAGATGTGCTAATCCCACACACAACAGCACCACACCCCCTAATCACCACAATAAACCCTCTCCTAATCTCTTGTAAATGACCCACAGAAGACACACACACTCTCAGCAGATATAAACACCAGCAGGAAGACACACCCTTCACTTGGGCACAGAGAGAATCTTCTGGCTGTGCTCCTGACCTCTGAAGATGCCAGCCACAGCGACTGGCAAAACGTTAGGAACCAAAACTGCCAGAACACGGCCACACAGCCCAGAAAACCCACAACAACCATTATCTTTGTTACTCCTATGAAGTACAGTCCCAAATATTTCACTAGATCTTTTGTTGTCTAGCAACCTGACTCTTTCTGCACAAAGCCTTCTTCTTCTTGAGATATTTCATTATTATCTTTGTTTTTTGTATTTTAAATTTGTCTCCTAAAAATTCACCAAAAGCTGTAATTGTTTTCATCAGCTGTCTTATTGCACTGTGCGGTTGTATAATGGTTAGTACTACATCATCCGCATAACATTTTAATTTGTTACTCTCCTTGAATTTTGATGCCTGATATTGGTCTCTTTGAACCTTATTTGCTAATACTTCTAAAGCAATCACAAACAGTAGATGAGAAAGTTGACATTTTTATCTGCTAACTCTGCTTATTGAAAACTTTGCAGAAATTATTCCATTAGCCATAATCTTTGCTGCTTGCCATTGATATATACTTTTGACTCAAGCCTTGAATTCTTCTCCAGGATTTTAATCAATACTGCAAGTAGAAATGAAGAAGTGACTTCTGACATTCAACAACAAGAATATACAGCAATTTCCATAATCAATCCCTTGCTCTATATCAGACCAAGATCACATTACTTGTATAAATCATTCCATTAACACATTATAAAAATCACTAAATACAATTGTTCCTTCCCCTTATATTAATATATTATATATATCCAAATCAACTTCCCCCAAAAAAACAACATTCATTCAATTATTTCCTTCCTACCACTATTCTATACATTTCTGTCCACTACAATAAAAATCAAATTATAAAAACATATACATTGTCTACTTTTATAATTAATAATACTATAACAATCTTAACCCTAATAAACCTAAAACCAAGCAATTATTATTATATCTTATAAATCTTAAAAATCAAACAAATCTTAAAAGCAATCCAGTTAATCTTAATCCAAATCATTGAAGAAAAATGGAATCATACAAGCCTTAATATCAACCCAGATAAACATTCTTAAATCTTTACCCAACTTCAGAATATACTAAAGCATTTACATATCTCCACATTACACCCAAGGCATTTTTCATACAGAAATCAAACAGCCCAGCTGCCGCCCTTAGAAACTCAAACTTCTCAGCAAAATACCTCCCACAGAACATAGCCACTTCTTTCCCACAACATTCCATCAAAAAAACAACTCCATTTGTGGACTTCTGGTGAGAAAATGGCCGATTGAACAGCCTGCCCACGAGCTCAGCGGGCAGATCTGGCAGCGTGGATTCTTTTGGGGGCACAGGCAGGCTTTTCCTGTTGCCCTGGAACGTTTTCATGGACAGAAAACACTCAGAATTACCCCATTTGTACTTTGGAACGTCCCCTTGTAGTCTGAGGATCGTCAAC
The DNA here is from genome assembly GCA_023362775.1 of Charina bottae. Lineage (NCBI taxonomy): Eukaryota > Metazoa > Chordata > Lepidosauria > Squamata > Charinaidae > Charina > Charina bottae. The sequence continues at coordinate 36,060,083 of JALMGJ010000006.1, read as the reverse complement.
AGCGTTGGTGCTAATCCGGTAAGAGGAGACAGGAGTCGGGTTTACCACGCTGCAGCCCTATTGGGACATTAGGTCAAGCCTTTCTCATTTCTAAATCACCCAATTTTGAATATTTTAACGTTTTTGTACCCTAAGAGAGGCTTTCCACAGCAAGAAGAAATGAATCTCTTGGTGATCATCATTGTTTCTGGAATAGTTTTAAAACTTTCTCTTAACTGCTGGCTTACTTCCCATTTAAAATTTAAGGAGGACTGAGAATAAACAATCATCTCTCTGTTATTATTGTTGTATCTAATTTGAAGGGTTTAACATCTTCCTACACATTCAATTTGATGTTTTGAGTTTTGAGTTTTCTGTTCACTTTCCTTGGACGCTGTATTTGCTGGTTTGCATATTTCTGTTTTGTCAATATCATTTAATAGCTTCTGGAAGCCTTTCATTAACCCATTAACTTTTATCTGTATTAGCTAAGTACCTAGAGGGCACTAGACTTTACTGCCTGAATTATGGACGACCTTAAGGAGCTCGTTTCAGAGTTTCGTGCTGAGCTTCGTGCTGATTTCAAACAAATTTTCCATGAAATTACTCAAGCTATTTTGCAAGATTTTCGGGATAGTTTCTTTAAAATATATCAATTGGCTGAGGACTTTCCGAAAGGAGAAGAAATTTATAAAGAAGGAGGCATTTTCCCCATCGTGAGAATCCAGATTGTGAAGAAATGCCTGCTGATGAACATATGCTGGTCATGAAGGAGTTACAATTCGACTTGCAAGATAATGACTGGTCTGTTTGTCTTAGGGTTTGTTTTGAGAACGAGATGGCTCTGCTATGTGGGAAACTTTTTGCTGACTTTTTAAGGGGGGCAGATGGGGTTTTTTTATTTTTCTATAAAAAATGTCCTGTGTATAATATGGAGACAAATAAATGTTCTAGTTTATTTTGAGGTGGGATAAGAAATCAAGAATAGAGTATGTGGATTGATTTCAAGGCTGTGTGATTCTATTTTTTTGTAATGATTTAAAGTTTGTTTGATTTTTTAAGGTTTAATAGGGGTAAGATTGTTATAGTAGTACCAAGCATAAAAGTAGATAATTTAAATGTTTTTATAATTTGATTGTTAATATAGTGGCCAGAAATATATAACATAGTGGTAGGAGGGAAACATTTTATAATTGGGTTTCTATGGGGGGGAAGTTGATTTGGAGGTTTATATATCTGCTTATTTTTCTTTATATAGGGGAAGAAGCAATTGCTCTTACTGATTTTTATAATGTCTGTGGGATGATTTATAGAAATAATGTGATCTTGGTTAGATTTAGAGTAAGGGATTAATTATGGAAATTGCTGTATATTATTGATGTTGAAAGTCGGAAGTCATCTTGTTATATAATCTTCTTTTTCTTTTACTTTACTACACTTTTTCTTTTCTTTTCTTTTCTTTTGTATTTCTATTTCTTTTTCTATTTCTAACTTTTAACTATGTATTGTAAAATTCTAATAAAATTTATCAAAAAAAATCTAAAAAATATTTTTTCATTTTGTTTTTTCAGTTTTTTCTTTTCTTGTAGTTTTTATTTTATTTTTTTGTAGTTTTTATCTATGTTCTAAATTTAATAAAGCTTTTATATAAAAAAAGAAAAACAACTCATTTGTAACTTGCAACTCAGAGTGTCCCTTTAACCCCTTCAACACCAAAATGTAGTCGTCACCTGGCATTTCAAGAAAGGCTTCAATCTTGCTGTCAGTAGACACATCTGTATCTTTGTTAAAATCTTCATCTTCTTCCACAACGTCCTCAGACAGATGACACATTTTAAAGCTGATATTTTCTGCAATGTCCCAAATATGTTGCAAAATAGTTTGACAGGCATCATAAAAGATCTGTTTAAACTCACAACGAAGCTCACAACGGAACTCTGAGAAAATCTCCTTGAAATCCTCCATGTTTCAGGCAGTAGATTATGGCACCCCCTAGATACTTCACTAGCGAGAATAGGAGTTAATGAGTTAATAGAAAATCTCCGAAAGTTGTTGACACAAGAGAAAGTGTGCTAACAAGCAGCTCCCAGGGAAAGTGAACAGAAAGCTGAAAACTCAAAACAGCAGATTCAATGTGTAGGAAAATATTATACCCTTTAAATTCAATACAAAAATAATAGCAGGGAGATAATTATTTATTCTCAGTCCTCCTTAGTATTTAAATGGGAAAACAAGCCAAACCTTTAAAAAAAATTAAAAAATTAATCCAGAAATAACAATAGGCACCAAGAGATTTCGCTTCTCCTTGCTGTAGAAAGCCTCTCTTGGGGTACATAAACTTAAAAAAAATATAAACTGGTTGATTTAGAAATGGGGTGGCTCGACTTAGTGTCTCTTTAAGGCTGCAGCGCGGCTGGGAAATGGTGACGTCCCATCCTCCCGGCGGCTCTTACCTGATCAGTGCGAACACTGTTTGCGATTCTCTGGCTGCAAGTCGCCATTCTGGAGGACAGATGGGATGGTTCCGAGCATTTTCCTTACTCCGGAAAAGTGCTCCTGGGCTTCAGGAGGAACAAGCCTGAGCCCAAAAAAACTGCCATGATGCCAGTTCTGTCTGCGGAGCCCACGGACACAGCTGCTCACTCGGCCATGTTCCCACCGGAAGTCTTTATGTAATCTTCAAAATTCTTTTTTCTTGTGTTTCACACTTTTTTAGTTTTTCTTTCTTTTTTTAGTTTTCTTTTCTTTTTTGTAGTTTTTATCTTTGTTTCAAACTTAATAAAATTCTTATAAAAAATACTGCAAGTAGAAATGGCCACTCCAAATTGTCAAAGGCTTTTTCTTCATCTAAAAAATAAATTCCTTGTTATTAATGTATTCTGTTGCATTTATTATAAATCTGCTATTGTCCCCTCGGGGATATAACTTGTTTGATTTGTATGTATTATATCTGGGACACACTTCTTTAAATGTTCAACTAGTATTGTAGTAAAAAAAATTATAATCAACTTTCAATAAGGACAATGGTATGTATGACTGTGTTTTTTCTGGATCATTCCGTTCTTTACGAATCAAAGTTATATATGCTTCTTCCCATGTTTGTGGTACTGCCTCCATAATTTAATTCATTGCTTTTGTCAATCATTCAAACAATTCATCCTCTAGTTCATAGCTTTCCAAACTGTGTGTCATGACACTTTAGTGTGTTGCAACACAGTTTAGTTTGTCGTGAAGCGGTGGCGCTGGGTCGGCACAGGGGCGCACACACCGGTGGCGGTGTGCACGCCAGCAGCGGCACGCCAGCAGCGCTTCCACGTTTTAGCAAGGCCGCCGACGCCGCTGCCGCGCACGCCCCCACACCGACGTTGGTGTGTCGCCAACGGCGGCAGTTTGGAAAGCACTGCTCTAGTTCTTTATAATATTAAGCTATCAGACCATCTGGGCTTGGTGCCTTCCCAAGCTTAATCTGTTTTATTGCTTCTTTGGTTTCTTGAATAGTTATAGGTTTAATATTTGTCTATTTTGTTCTTTAATTCTTTGAGTTGCAGTCTTTAACATATTTATTCAGGCTTGCTTCATCAATGAGTCCTAGCATATAATTTCCTGAAGAATTCTGCAAGTTTTTCTGTAATTTCCTATCTTGTGTATAAGAATTTGTCATGGGTTCTTTTTTAAATTGTACCCAATTAGATTAACCCAAAGATCTACAAAAGCACTGGACCCTGGGAGGTGGTTTTTTTATATCTCCCCATAAGGGTTGGGGAGATGTTTTATTTATAAAAAAAACCCCAAGATACAAGAGTGAAATATGAAACTTACAAGTCTATATGTGAGTGTTTCCTATTGTCTCTATCTTATCCTGTACCTTATTTCTATTACTATTGCTACTATACAATTATAATTTTCTCCACACTATATTCTACTACTATTACTTCTATAGTGTTACTATTATAGAGCAATGTTTTCCTCTTACAGAACCTGTTCTGTCTTTAATTCCTCTCTCTCTCTGAGATTTCTTCTACTTTTTTCTTCTCTGTTAATGGCCAGCATGTAAAGCACTTGCACCTTCCCACATTGTGCTTTGCTCTGCTTTGCTGTGCCTCTTCTTTTTCCTCTGGACCATCCACTCACTTTGAAGGAAAAAACACCTTCTTTTATTCCAATGCTTTACTGTTTGTTGGTGGCTGCAGAGCTTCCAAAACACACATCTCTTCCTGTCTCCTCCCACACCTGTTTCAGGGTTGCAGCTTTATTGGCAACTCTGCCAAGCTGACGCTGGGGAGAAGGCTCAAATAGAAGGGGAAGAGGGCAGCACAGGTGCCTACAATTTTTCTAAGCAGCCTGCTGTTCCACACAATTTGCTTCCTTTTTTTATTGCCCATATTGTCCGTCTCTCTTGTCTGATGTGGTACGCCAAAAATTTTCCCTGGTTTACCCACATCCACAAAATGATTTTGTTTAGCAAATTTTATCTTCTTTTGAAGTTCTTCCATTTTGAGTAAATTAACATTTTGCAATTCTTTCATCTCGTGTGTCTTTGGGTTGGTCCCATGGATCTGTCTAATTCTCCTATTTTTTCTTCTAGTTGTGCTTTCCATCTGTTATGTTCCTTTTTCTGTTTTGCTATGAGATTTATAAAAAGTGCTCTTATGTAACCTTTGTCGGTCTCCCAGATGATTGACTCCTAAATTCCTAGTGTTCTATTTTTTAAAATTAATTCCTCTTTACATTTCTATAAAGTACTTTCCTAGAGTAACAATCTATCATTTATTTTCCATCTCAAGGATAACTTTCCTCCAAGGTACTATTAATGATTGGATTATTGGATTATTATCTATCTATCTATCTATCTATCTATCTATCTATCTATTGGATGAATCTGTACTGCATGTCATTCTTACAATTTTGATTGAAGCAATTGTTATGTCCCCAATACAAAATTATTTTTCATGTCTGGAATTTCTAGCCATGGTTATTTTGTTGAGTTTATTTCACTCAGGTTTTTTAACTGATTGGACATATAGCATAACATTGTTCAATGTTGTTCACAAAGCCAATTACATTTAATTCTGTCGGGGCGCGCAGATGGAGCGGCCTGCTTCTCTCTCCTAGGCACCAGTGATACAAGTACTATGCAGTAAATAGACTCCAAACAGAAGTTATATCAAATATCCTATTTACTTTATATACATACGTATTTACAGATCACTTCCACAGGTAACAAAATGATACACCATCAACGATACAGCATTCACAAGGTAAAATGGGAATAATGGGAAATGAGAATGTCTCTGCATATATATGTCTATGAAGGTTCTCAGTCATCCAGGTGGAATTGTCTGTAGCTTGAATCATGTCAACTGGATTTCTATTTTCTTAATGGAAACGTTTCGCTCCTTATCCAAGGGGCTTCTTCAGTCTGAGCAAAGTTGGTAAGGGAATCCTAAATATGTTCCTAGGTAGCTGTGTGACCTTACACCTGGGGCTAGGTCATGGTTATATTGAGATGTAATTTTTAAGTCCTTTTATCATCTAATGGAGGGTCGTTAAAAACACCATGCTGCTGTTGAGCTTCTGAAATGGTCTTAATCTTCCTAGGCACAGAAGACAACACGGGGAGGAAGATGGGGGAGAGTTTGTGCCTGAGGCCCCCACCTCTATTCAAGGAAGGATTTTCCAAGTTGGCATAAATGGATTCCTTGACCCCTCTCTCAAACCACCTATCTTCTCTGTCTAAAATGTGAACATTAATGTCCTCAAATGAGTGTCCTTTTTCTTTTAGATGAAGATAAACTGCTGACTCTGGTCCTGTGGTGTTATTTCTCCTGTGTTGTGCCATCCTCCTGTACATAGGTTGTTTGGTTTCTCCAATGTAGAGTTCAGAGCACTCCTCACTGCACTGGATTGCATAAACTACATTGCTTTTCTTATGTTTTGGAGTTTGATCTTTGGGGTGTACAAGCCTCTGTCTCAGTGTGTTGGTGGGTTTGAAATATACAGGTATGTGGTGTTTGCCAAATATCCGTTTTATCTTTTCAGACACGCCAGCCATGTAGGGAATGACCAGGTTCTTTCGTTTACTCTGAGTCTCAGCCCTATCTGTCGCTGTTTTAGGTCTGGTAGATTTAGATTTGGTGAAGGCCCAATTTGGATATCCACAGGCCTTCAGGGCTGTTCTCAGGTGCTGATTTTCATTCTTTTTGGAATCCATGGAGGTGGGGATGGTTTCTGCTCTGTGTGACAATGTCCTGATGACTCCTAGTTTGTGCTGCAGTGGATGGTGGGAGTCAAACATCAGATATTGATCTGTGTGTGTGGGTTTCCTGTAGATCCCTATTTCTAGCTTGCCACCGGTCCCAATGAGGACTTCACAGTCTAGGAATGCCAGTCTGTTGTCCTTGGTGTCTTCTCTGGTGAAGCTAATGTTGGCATCTATAGTGTTTATATGGTCCGTGAAGGCCTGTACTTCCTGGGCCTTGATTTTGACCCAGGTGTCATCCACATACCTAAACCAGTGGGTGGGCACCGTTCCCTGGAATGTGTTGAGTGCTTTCTTCTCCACTTCTTCCATGTATAAATTGGCCACAATGGGTGACACAGGAGAACCCATGGCACAGCCGTGTTTTTGTCTGTAAAAGTCACCTCTGTATGTGAAATAAGTGGTGTTAAGACACAGGTCCAGAAGATGGCAGATCTGGTTTGGGTTGAGATGGCTTCTCCTTTCCAGGGTGCTGTCCTCTTCTAGTCTCTTCCTGACAGCGGATAGAGCATGAGTGGTGGGGATGCTGGTGAAAAGGGAGGACACATCAAAGGAGACCATAGTTTCATCTGTATCCAGTTTCAGGATCTTTGCTTTGGAAACAAATTCTTCCGAATTATGGATGTGGTGTTCAGAGTGTCCAACTAGAGGTGCTAGTATGGTAGAGAGGTGTTTGGCAATGTTGTATGTTACCGAATTGATGCTGCTGACTATGGGTCGGAGGGGTGTTCCTTCCTTGTGGATCTTAGGAAGTCCGTAGATGCAGGGGATGGCTTCTCCAGGATACAGACGGTGGTAGGTAATCCTATCGATGGAGCCATCATGTTCCAATTGTTTCAAACTGTCTATTGCCTTTTTCTTGTAATTGTTGGTGGGGTCTCTTTTCAGTTTTTCATATGTATGGTGATCCTCCAAAAGTGAGGTAATTTTATTGTGGTAGTCTGCAGTGTTTAGAACCACTGTACATCTTCCTTTGTCAGCAGGTAAAATGGTGATGGTTTCATCTTTGCTGAGGGCTGTCAGGGCTCTCCTCTCTTGGACGGTAAGGTTGGGGGGAGGAGGTTGAGCACTGGACAGAGCTGCAGATATTTTAAGCCGGAGTTGTTCTGCTTCTTCAAAAGGTAGGTGGTTGTTGTGGATGGCAGATTCTGTGGCTGTAATGAGCTCCACAACCGGAACTTGCTTTACCTACCACCGTCTGTATCCTGGAGAAGCCATCCCCTGCATCTACGGACTTCCTAAGATCCACAAGGAAGGAACACCCCTCCGACCCATAGTCAGCAGCATCAATTCGGTAACATACAACATTGCCAAACACCTCTCTACCATACTAGCACCTCTAGTTGGACACTCTGAACACCACATCCATAATTCGGAAGAATTTGTTTCCAAAGCAAAGATCCTGAAACTGGATACAGATGAAACTATGGTCTCCTTTGATGTGTCCTCCCTTTTCACCAGCATCCCCACCACTCATGCTCTATCCGCTGTCAGGAAGAGACTAGAAGAGGACAGCACCCTGGAAAGGAGAAGCCATCTCAACCCAAACCAGATCTGCCATCTTCTGGACCTGTGTCTTAACACCACTTATTTCACATACAGAGGTGACTTTTACAGACAAAAACACGGCTGTGCCATGGGTTCTCCTGTGTCACCCATTGTGGCCAATTTATACATGGAAGAAGTGGAGAAGAAAGCACTCAACACATTCCAGGGAACGGTGCCCACCCACTGGTTTAGGTATGTGGATGACACCTGGGTCAAAATCAAGGCCCAGGAAGTACAGGCCTTCACGGACCATATAAACACTATAGATGCCAACATTAGCTTCACCAGAGAAGACACCAAGGACAACAGACTGGCATTCCTAGACTGTGAAGTCCTCATTGGGACCGGTGGCAAGCTAGAAATAGGGATCTACAGGAAACCCACACACACAGATCAATATCTGATGTTTGACTCCCACCATCCACTGCAGCACAAACTAGGAGTCATCAGGACATTGTCACACAGAGCAGAAACCATCCCCACCTCCATGGATTCCAAAAAGAATGAAAATCAGCACCTGAGAACAGCCCTGAAGGCCTGTGGATATCCAAATTGGGCCTTCACCAAATCTAAATCTACCAGACCTAAAACAGCGACAGATAGGGCTGAGACTCAGAGTAAACGAAAGAACCTGGTCATTCCCTACATGGCTGGCGTGTCTGAAAAGATAAAACGGATATTTGGCAAACACCACATACCTGTATATTTCAAACCCACCAACACACTGAGACAGAGGCTTGTACACCCCAAAGATCAAACTCCAAAACATAAGAAAAGCAATGTAGTTTATGCAATCCAGTGCAGTGAGGAGTGCTCTGAACTCTACATTGGAGAAACCAAACAACCTATGTACAGGAGGATGGCACAACACAGGAGAAATAACACCACAGGACCAGAGTCAGCAGTTTATCTTCATCTAAAAGAAAAAGGACACTCATTTGAGGACATTAATGTTCACATTTTAGACAGAGAAGATAGGTGGTTTGAGAGAGGGGTCAAGGAATCCATTTATGCCAACTTGGAAAATCCTTCCTTGAATAGAGGTGGGGGCCTCAGGCACAAACTCTCCCCCATCTTCCTCCCCGTGTTGTCTTCTGTGCCTAGGAAGATTAAGACCATTTCAGAAGCTCAACAGCAGCATGGTGTTTTTAACGACCCTCCATTAGATGATAAAAGGACTTAAAAATTACATCTCAATATAACCATGACCTAGCCCCAGGTGTAAGGTCACACAGCTACCTAGGAACATATTTAGGATTCCCTTACCAACTTTGCTCAGACTGAAGAAGCCCCTTGGATAAGGAGCGAAACGTTTCCATTAAGAAAATAGAAATCCAGTTGACATGATTCAAGCTACAGACAATTCCACCTGGATGACTGAGAACCTTCATAGACATATTGCCATACATTTTGGGGATGAAACCCTGAAGTTGGTAAGGAAATTCGAGAAGACAGCAAGAAAGGTGGCAGACTATAGAAACCACCTACGTTTTAACCTCAGATGCAGACAACAGAGACTCATCCCGACAAGCCTACGCCTGCAATCTACAGTTAAGGGTCACAGAGCAGATCAGATCCTGCAGCAGGCACAAAGACATCTTCTAAATGAAAGAATAAGGCAAGTCCACTTCACCATTGATGCCCTGCAATACAATTTTGAAAACCTTCACCAGGAACTCACAGCCACCCTTCCTGACCCAATCCTGGATAGAGTTATTCAGCTTGGCAATAAAGTACAGCTGGCCCAGCATCACAAGACAAAGGAGAGGCAAACTAAGAAATTTGACATTCTTCTTTCTCGCAGCAAGCAGAAACAAGGAACTGGAGAAACCACTGGGAGGAACAACAACAACAGGACCACAGAGGACAAAAAGAACATGTGGGTGAAAAATCTCTCAGACAGAGAACTTACCCAACCAGAGAGAGATGTCCTAGCCAAAGGTCTTAATTTTGCCATCACTCCCAAGCAAGTTCCGGTTGTGGAGCTCATTACAGCCACAGAATCTGCCATCCACAACAACCACCTACCTTTTGAAGAAGCAGAACAACTCCGGCTTAAAATATCTGCAGCTCTGTCCAGTGCTCAACCTCCTCCCCCCAACCTTACCGTCCAAGAGAGGAGAGCCCTGACAGCCCTCAGCAAAGATGAAACCATCACCATTTTACCTGCTGACAAAGGAAGATGTACAGTGGTTCTAAACACTGCAGACTACCACAATAAAATTACCTCACTTTTGGAGGATCACCATACATATGAAAAACTGAAAAGAGACCCCACCAACAATTACAAGAAAAAGGCAATAGACAGTTTGAAACAATTGGAACATGATGGCTCCATCGATAGGATTACCTACCACCGTCTGTATCCTGGAGAAGCCATCCCCTGCATCTACGGACTTCCTAAGATCCACAAGGAAGGAACACCCCTCCGACCCATAGTCAGCAGCATCAATTCGGTAACATACAACATTGCCAAACACCTCTCTACCATACTAGCACCTCTAGTTGGACACTCTGAACACCACATCCATAATTCGGAAGAATTTGTTTCCAAAGCAAAGATCCTGAAACTGGATACAGATGAAACTATGGTCTCCTTTGATGTGTCCTCCCTTTTCACCAGCATCCCCACCACTCATGCTCTATCCGCTGTCAGGAAGAGACTAGAAGAGGACAGCACCCTGGAAAGGAGAAGCCATCTCAACCCAAACCAGATCTGCCATCTTCTGGACCTGTGTCTTAACACCACTTATTTCACATACAGAGGTGACTTTTACAGACAAAAACACGGCTGTGCCATGGGTTCTCCTGTGTCACCCATTGTGGCCAATTTATACATGGAAGAAGTGGAGAAGAAAGCACTCAACACATTCCAGGGAACGGTGCCCACCCACTGGTTTAGGTATGTGGATGACACCTGGGTCAAAATCAAGGCCCAGGAAGTACAGGCCTTCACGGACCATATAAACACTATAGATGCCAACATTAGCTTCACCAGAGAAGACACCAAGGACAACAGACTGGCATTCCTAGACTGTGAAGTCCTCATTGGGACCGGTGGCAAGCTAGAAATAGGGATCTACAGGAAACCCACACACACAGATCAATATCTGATGTTTGACTCCCACCATCCACTGCAGCACAAACTAGGAGTCATCAGGACATTGTCACACAGAGCAGAAACCATCCCCACCTCCATGGATTCCAAAAAGAATGAAAATCAGCACCTGAGAACAGCCCTGAAGGCCTGTGGATATCCAAATTGGGCCTTCACCAAATCTAAATCTACCAGACCTAAAACAGCGACAGATAGGGCTGAGACTCAGAGTAAACGAAAGAACCTGGTCATTCCCTACATGGCTGGCGTGTCTGAAAAGATAAAACGGATATTTGGCAAACACCACATACCTGTATATTTCAAACCCACCAACACACTGAGACAGAGGCTTGTACACCCCAAAGATCAAACTCCAAAACATAAGAAAAGCAATGTAGTTTATGCAATCCAGTGCAGTGAGGAGTGCTCTGAACTCTACATTGGAGAAACCAAACAACCTATGTACAGGAGGATGGCACAACACAGGAGAAATAACACCACAGGACCAGAGTCAGCAGTTTATCTTCATCTAAAAGAAAAAGGACACTCATTTGAGGACATTAATGTTCACATTTTAGACAGAGAAGATAGGTGGTTTGAGAGAGGGGTCAAGGAATCCATTTATGCCAACTTGGAAAATCCTTCCTTGAATAGAGGTGGGGGCCTCAGGCACAAACTCTCCCCCATCTTCCTCCCCGTGTTGTCTTCTGTGCCTAGGAAGATTAAGACCATTTCAGAAGCTCAACAGCAGCATGGTGTTTTTAACGACCCTCCATTAGATGATAAAAGGACTTAAAAATTACATCTCAATATAACCATGACCTAGCCCCAGGTGTAAGGTCACACAGCTACCTAGGAACATATTTAGGATTCCCTTACCAACTTTGCTCAGACTGAAGAAGCCCCTTGGATAAGGAGCGAAACGTTTCCATTAAGAAAATAGAAATCCAGTTGACATGATTCAAGCTACAGACTCTGCATATATAGTGAACCTGACCAATCACATAGGTCACTCTCGTTATTCACCACACCCAACCTAACTCTAAGCACCTGTTGTATGAGTCACACACTGACACATCATTCCTACAACAATGGCTGCTAATTGGGTGACTGTGCAGAATATTTCACCTCTCACCTAGAAATCAAGCCTCTCTGTATAATTTATATCTAGCAGTAAATTCCTGGGTTTATCAAACCCCAACACCCCTTCAATTTACAATAGATATTACATTCAATTGTACAGAATAGAAGACATACACATTTGAGATATACACATCCTATGTCTATCTATGCTTAGAGGCTTTGTCATCACATCTGCTACATTACATTCAGATGGACAATATTGCAAATCTATCAGAGACTCTTTGACAGCATTCCTTACATTATGATACTTAATATCAACATGCTTGCTTCTTGCTCTGACCTTATCACTCTTTGCAATCTGTATACATGCCTCACTATCATCGCATACACATATAGGCCCCTCAATTGTTATATTTACATCCATTAACAATTGCCTATACCAAATTAATTCTGAACACAAATCAGATAATGCTGCATACTCCGCCTCTGCCGTTGACACGGCAACTGAACTTTGTTTACGAGACCTCCACCCAACCAAGGTGTTACCAAACATTATTATCAACCCTGTCATTGATTTTCTGTCATGTACATTGTTACCCCAATCACTATCTACACAGCATTTCAATTTCAATGGCTTACATGGTTTTATCAATAAACATTTATCAATAGTCCCCTTCAGATACCTAAACACACGTTTGATACCTTGCCAATGCCTCTGAGTAGGTTTGGTTACATATCTACTCAGAACATTTACTGCGTTCCCGATATCAGGACGCGACCATTGTGCTATATACAATAAACTTCCAATTATTGAATGATAGTGTTCTTGATCACATGAAGTTTGGTCATCATCTCCAGTCTCTGGTTTAACAAAATCTGTTGTCATCGGGGTTGAAACTTCCTTGCAATGTTCCATATTGTTCTCTCTTAGCAGTGCTTCAATTTTCTTCCGCTGCTCTAGAACATAACCCCCATCAACCTTCTGAATACCCACGCCTAGGTAATTCTTAATTTCTCCCAGATCTTTGACATCAAAATGTTGTTTCAGATTTTCAGTAAATTCAATTACCCTGCTTTGATCTTTCGCTATAAGACACAAATCGTCTACAAATATCAAAAGCAAAATCTGTTCATCATTTTCACATTGCTTTACATACAGACATGGGTCAGCTATACTACACTTGAATCCCATTCTTTGTAATTCCTTATCTAAAGTTAGATTCCAGCAACATGCCGACTGCTTGAGTCCATACAATGCTTTCTGCAACTTGTATACCCTTCCTGCAATCTTTGATTCATAACCTGGGCTTCAATCATATAGATCTCTTCATTCAAATCAGCATGCAAATATGCTGTTGTGATATCATAATGCTGTACTACACAATTCCCAGCTGCTGCCATTGCTAAGGCAAATCTAAATATCTCCCCTCTTAGCGTTGGTGCAAAAACTTCATCATAAGTCTGATTCTTTACCTGGGAAAATCCTTGTGCTACCAACCTAGCCTTATACTGAATATCACCATTCACTAAGGTTTTCTTCTTATACACCCATCTACAGCCTACTGCTCTATGCCCCTCAGGCAGCCTAGTAGGTTTGAAAACCTTATGAGAATTAATGGCTTTCATTTCCACATCCATAGCAGCTTTCCATCTACTCTGCTCGTGTTGTGGCAACTTCAATACGTCCTTGTAATTACAAGGTTCATAATCAATAAAACACACTTTTACATCACCTGGTGAATAACGTTGAGGTGGTATGCCCTTGTTAACTCTCTCAGATCTGCGCAACACTGTAGCATCCTGCATCATTGGCACACTAGGAGTTAATTCCTCTTCCTTCTTAATCACATCAGTGGACTCTCTCCGCTCTGAAAACTCAAAACATCCCTGACTAGGAAGATAAACTGCACTACTCCTGTGTAATCTCTGCCAATTGCTGTGCTCACTAAAACTTGATCTAGAAATAACAACTCTCCTGCCATCAGTGAACCTATATCCCTTGGTCCCTGGCTCATACCCCACAAACGTCATCTTCTGTGCTTTTGCCTGTCCCTTCCTACGTACTTCCTTATGCACGTGAACATAGGCAGTGCGCCCAAACACCTTCAAATGAGCCAATGGTGGCTTCTTGCCATATAACATATAATATGGAGTTTGATTTACAGATACACTCCATAACCTGTTAATTAAATAATTAGCAGTTAATATTGCCTCTCCCCAGTATCCACTTGATAACCCTGAGTCAGCAATGAGTGAATCCTTCACTGTCTGCAATGCCAAATTCCTACGTTCAGCCACGCCATTCTCAGCTGAACTATGTGGGTTAGTTCTCCTATGCACAATGCCCCTTCTACGGAGCCATTGCTGAAAACTCCCACTAAGAAACTCTGTACCCCGGTCAGTTTGTAAACTACACACCTTTGTGCTATACCTACGTTCCACAAACTGCACCCAGTTTCTAAACTTTTCAAATGTTTGACTTTTAGCTTTCAATAGGTAACAGAACCCAAATCTGGTGAAATCATCTACAATGACTAAAACATATTTAGCACCCCCTATTGTAGCTGGTAGTGGACCAATTAAGTCAGCGTGAACTAATTCAAAACATTTATGTGACTTCCTATCACTGAATTTGCTCACAGGAAACACCTTTGATTTTGCAACCTTACAAGCTGCACAATCCAAATACACTTGGCACTTTTTCAATTCCATTCCAGAACTTGCTTCTGACATCTTTTCAATCACTTTGAAACTCGGATGCCCAAGCCTTCTATGCCACAGGTGCTCACATGAATCATGTGTTGGCTTATTGATTGTAGCTAAATCATTCCTGCTTGTCCTGGTTTGAACTATTTCATAAAGACAGTTTTGCAAAATACCTTTGCCACAGACATTATTATCCTTCATGACAATACATTCATTATTTCCAAACTGTACAGTATAACCCTGTTTATCCAATTGTGACACACTAATTATATTGTACTCCAGTTCAGGTACACACAACATTGATAATTCAATATTTAACCCTGGTACATATACAAATCCCTTACCAGTCGCAGATGCAATGCTTCCATTAGCTAGAGTAACATGATCTCTATCAGCCTGCCTAAAACTCTTAAACATCTGTCTGTTATTTCCTATATGCTGACAAGCCCCGCTGTCAAGTAAAAATGGTCCCTTTAAATCTTGAACACTTGAACTAATTAAAGACAGCTGTGCAGCGTCTCCCGGCTTGGAGATTTTCAGCTTGGCCTTCGGCTTCCATTTCTTATCACAATCCCGCAACAAATGCTTTTGTGACCCACAGTAGAAACATTTTCGCTTTACAAATAATACATTGTTTTGGTTATCAGAACATTCCTTAACAAAAACACTGTTTTGCTTAGACCTAATTACGTTAGAACACTGTTTTCTTCTTTGCTCTTCTTCCAAGAGCCTGCCAGATAAGTAATTTATGGTCAAATCTTCCTCAGATAATGACCCGAAGCTAATTGCCAAAGTATCCCACGTTTCATTTAGAGAACTGAGAATTATATACACCTTATTAGCTTCTGTAAATGGCATATCTCTCTGAGCCAACTCCTGAAACAACTCTGTCATATAATGCAGGTGATCCTTAATATTATCAGATTCACCTAATCTGGCGTGATAAAGTTTCCTTGTTAGTAAAACCTTACATAACGGTGAGCTTCTTAGATAAACATTCTTTAAAGCTTCCCAACACTTATTGGCTAACTGACAGTCTCTAACATAACACAATTGGCTATCTTCCAGACATAAAATTATGCTTGCCAATGCTCTATCGTCCTTTAGAGCAACTTCTTCATCGTCCAGGTCTGGGTCAGGGCAAAGTACACTTCTCCAAAGCCCTTCACGCCGAAGATACATTTCCATTTTATATGCCCATGACGAATAATTATTGTCATTCAGTCTTTCCAGAGGAAAACCTCCCCCGACTGCCGGCAACATCTTCGCTGTGCTCATCTGTCTTCAGCCCCTTCTGGGCAGACACCGATAATTAAAGACACAGACCTTATCAGAATGTCTTCCAGCTGCAAAACAAGGGTAGGAGAAAAAAAAAACACACACGCAGGCACGGAACCTGTTAAAGCTCCAAATCACTCCAAATAGCCACACGACTCCTGGATAGGCTTCCAAAGCTTCCAGCTCACAGACTGCACATGATCCACCGATCCACAGCCAGTGCAAAGCCTTCTGTCGTCTATGGCTTCTCCGTCGCCTCTGGGCCCGTAACCTGTCGGGGCGCGCGGATGGAGCGGCCTGCTTCTCTCTCCTAGGCACCATTGATACAAGTACTATGCAGTAAATAGACTCCAAACAGAAGTTATATCAAATATCCTATTTACTTTATATACATACGTATTTACAGATCACTTCCACAGGTAACAAAATGATACACCATCAACGATACAGCATTCACGAGGTAAAATGGGAATAATGGGAAATGAGAATGTCTCTGCATATATAGTGAACCTGACCAACATTATAGGTCACTCTCGTTATTCACCACACCCAACCTAACTCTAAGCACCTGTTGTATGAGTCACACACTGACACATCATTCCTACAATGGCTGCTAATTGGGTGACTGTGCAGAATATTTCACCTCTCACCTAGAAATCAAGCCTCTCTGTATAATTTATATCTAGCAGTAAATTCCTGGGTTTATCAAACCCCAACAAATTCATTTCCTGGTTTTTCTTTTTTTCAATATATTCTCTATATTTATATTTATATTCATTTTTATCCCAAGCACTTTGGTCCATCTATTTAGGTGAGAGATTTTTAGAACAGATATATTATAAACACATCTTCACTGGAGTTTCTTCCAAAATCTTTTTAATGTGCAATTTCTCCTGGAAATCTTTGATGTCTTTCAGAGACAATGATTTCGTTCTGTGCACTCATTGTAGAATATATCACACTCCTGTTGATTACTTGAAGTATTTGTTGGAAAATTACTATGGGTAATTTTCAGTTGCGCTAGTTTGCACCTAGCGCACCTCCAGTCAGTCCCAATATCTGAATCAGAGCAAGCACACATGCCACTAAGTTCAGCTAGAAAAAATGTAGCTTGATGTATATTAAATCAGCAAACAACAAAACAGTTAACTTGCAAAATGGGATACAGTCTATGGGTTTCTTGCCTTTGGTTTTGTTAGAATCAGTATTTTGTTTTTGTGCAAGGATTCAATTTCTTCCCATGCAGCTTCCCAGCATTTCTGTACTTCAGTTGCTAGAATCCCTGTACTTCTTTCCATGAATTGGGATCAGGCACATCCTTGATCTAGTTGTAAAGTATATCTCTCACATAGGATTATTTTATTAGATCTTTGAGATCTTCTTGATTCTGATTCTGGGTTTGGGTCCGATTGTGTGTCAGCAGCCTCTTCTGAATCTGATGTATTCAGATTCCTCAGATTCATTTTCAGTAATTTTTTCTGACTGTGCAATGTCATGTTCATTGTTATTGTTATTGTTATTACTGAGACAGGTACAGGAAAACAGAGAAGACTCTGGCATCACAAAATTGCTAAACAGGATCTGTTGGTTCTGTAGTTCAAATTAGCCACAAACTCAAACTTTAGACCTCATTCCCCCTTTTCAGTATGGAATTCTACTGATCTACCTTAAATAATTGTAAGAATTGCTGAGATTATATATGAAAAACTGAACATGTTACATAAATGGTAAGTTACTTTAATTACTGAATTTCTTTTTTACTATTGAAATAAAAGCTTTCAGACGAGCCACCTGAGTCTTGGCAAGAGTACATGTAAATCCTACAGAGACGTTCAGGCATTGGAACCAGGTGACAAGAAATGCAGCTGCCTGGCTCTCACACAGAGAGTTAAAATTAGCTATGTGACTCTTGTCAGACAGGAATTGTAATTGCTGCTGCTTAAGAGGTATTCCTCCCGTAGACAGGGCCCACCTGAGGAGATCAGTCAAGAAGAAAGATAGATATGCTTGACTAAATTTCTTAGCAAATGTACAATCAATATCTGGTAGATGTGTTGGACTTATTCTGCAGTAAAGGGGTTGTGAGAGAGGAGGGTGCATAACATATGGATAGAAGAGATTATTCAACCATAATCCCCAAAATATGAAAAGCCACATAAAATGGGGGAGGGAAAATAAAAATGGGCAAGTCAAATTATTTGTATTGTCCTAAAAGTTTATTATTTCATTAACTATTCCAGAAATTATTCCAGAGTGAAGTTCACACACTAATGCACACATACACAAACACATATATTAAATAAATTTAATCAAAAGCAGGAAAGTGGAGTGATTTCATTTCAGAACACTATCCTCTAAAATGAAAACATCTGGGATACGTGCATCATGGTTTCAAGTTACAAAAAGATATAATTTCCTTTTGCAGTAAACCAAGCACCGTTTTGGAATTAGATTAAACTTCTAGTTTTCTAAAGATTTGCCAGACTTTTTCGTGTTTAAGTGACGTATCATGTGACAGTCAAGTAAACTTTATATCTGTACTTTAAAAAATAGTTTCTTGAGGGCACAAAAATAATCCAGTACAACATCTGCATAATACAACCTACAATTTAATTAAAACAACACAGACAAATATTACTTTTGTTCTGATAAAATCTATACATTTGCTAGAAGTTGGCATATAAATGTTAAACACTAGGAACAAAACCAAAAAGCTGCTTCAAACCTCATGAAATTTATATACTATAAATAATTGTTTGGGTTTCCTAGATTTATATTTCTCTTTCCTCATCCCTATTAGGAAAAATTAATTTTCCAAACCTTTTAATTTCTGACAATTTCCTAACAATTAATGTCCATGTTCTATCCTTTCCAGGCAGTAATCCAAAAAATAGTGAATTTTTATTTCCTGTACTTCTGAAATCCATTTCTGAAATACTTAAATCATGAGGAATGAAGTTGTTAATATTGAATTTTTCTTCATACAAACAAAAGGGAAGCCTTTCTAATGAAACTATCATATTTACATCTATAATTCTGAGGATATCCAAGTATCTTTGAACATAGAATGAACATGAACACAGTGCTTCTGTGTTTTGCCCATTATTGTCTCTTTAGGGACACAAGGGTTTAAGTTTAAACTGATTGCCTGATGTGATTAATGTATAATGCAAATTATATTCTGTATTATACCTCAATATCTTCAATATCTTCATCATAGAGGTGAGTTAAGCATTCCTTAAATACTGTCATGTAGTAACCCATTCCTACCTCAGAGCGGTGCTATGAGCATAAATTGTTTGAAAGAGTGGTGAAGCAGAGATAAATTTATACAGAGGTAAGTTTCTTATCCTACCTTTTTAGCCTGTGGGGGCATGTCAGTTATAGCTTGGGGCTGAGTCATGTGTTCTGGAGTTGTAACAAATGTTGCTAATTTGAAATTGTTTTTCCATGTCAAAAAATTTATCTCAGTATTCCAGAATTACTGTCAAAACTATTGAGGAGTTTGTGGTGGGGAGGCAGATTTTCCCCTATCCTCATTTACAGTTACCAGATCTAGGCTGAAAACCCTGGGTGGCCATCAGACGGGAGCAAAGTGTTAAGAGTTGTGCAGCCCAACGCTGGAGTGCTTAGTCTTAACATCCTTCTATTCCCCTGATACACAAGTACTGAGTATGCCTGCTCCTTATGGGCATAAAATAGAGGAAATCTCACAAGGCTGTTATTTTTTAGCTTCCTTCAACCTCAGCTATCGCCTTTGATAATATAAAAGAAATCTACATTTCAATGAAACCAAGTGATTGTCATCATCATCATCATCATCATAGATTATGTAAATAATGTACCCAACTCTACTGTACCTTGATGCAAGGTCTGAAATTAACATTCATTTTGATTAGAGCGAGATATATTTATCTTACTGAACTAGGAGGGAGATGTCCTTGGATAGGCTTCTTGTGAGGGAATAGTTGTATTTGCTGTCATCAGGTGAAAGAGCAGATGCTGTAGTCCGCCTTATTACTGAGTATTTTGCTATGAACAGCAGTTTTGCCTCTTCGGTAAGAATGGTAATAGAGGGCACTGTATCCTTTCTACTGGGGTTGTTTACAGGGGAAAGGAGAGGCGGCGCTGGATTTTTCTGGGCAACAAGCTCTATCACAATATATAGGGAAATCTTTCCAAAACTTTTAGAAATCTCTCATTACCAAGGTGAGGAAGAGGATGAGAAATGGCAATATTAAGGCAGTATTGTCCACAATGGGGGTGCGCATAATATATGGGATATTATGTTTCATTTCTTCCTATCAAAGCCATGGTAAGACAATTAGGGTGGCCCTGGTACAACAACACTGCCTGCATTTGAGAAAAGGTCCAGTAAACAGGTCAGTCTCTTCTCCTCTCATCAATGGAAGGTATTCCCGAAATGGTTGGGCACTGTGAAAAGGAAGGCACACCCATGCCCTCCTCTTGCATAGATTTTGGAGAGAGAAAAATAGGCAATTTTTCTGTCACAAAAATATAATTGAATTGAGGTGGGGGTGGAGGACTCTCTGAATTTGTTTTCCTTGGTCTGAGAAGGATTTGACACCCCCACCTGCTATAGGGTGTAGTAGAAATAGCAAGGCCAGCACTGAATCCCAACATAAAAATAGAAATAAGCTTTTTCTCTGTGCTGTTTCTGTATGGGTGGGGCAATGGAAATTCATGGAAGAAAAAAAAAAGACAGCTCAGACTCGGTTGCCAATCCATCCGGCCAAGGCTGGTTTGAGCCGGCTGAGACCGGTTTCTGAGCTGGAATGAGACATCAACTGTTGTTTAGGCTGAGGTTCTGCCGCACCAGGGCTGACTGGAATCTCTGGACTGGATTACTCTCAGAGCATCAAGAGCCGCAGTCCCCTGTTAAAATATGCGGCTGGAGCCAGAGCAAATGCCATTAGCAGCAGAGCTAAATGGAAGATGTGGACCGGTTTGTAACATGAAACTGGAGGTTTTGCCTGCGGTAGAAGAAGCTGCAGGGGCTCCAACTTGAAATCCAGTCTGGGTTTTTTTTCTCTCCAGCTTTCCAGCTAGAACTAGTTTAGGGGGAAAAGAGGCCTCTCAAATATCGGTTTTCATTGAGAGCAGCTGCTGTAGAACCAGAATGTGGGGGAGGGGTGCCAGCTCTTCTGTAAATACAGATTCAATGTGAGGCAGCCCTGGGGGAGGGGAACAGCCTTCTTTTGTCTCAAACGCATTCACAATAGAAACGTGCTGTGCTAACACGAAAATCAAAAAACATACCACAGGAAAAAACCAATCACAGTTGCAAAACATAATAGGCATATAAACATGTGTGAACAGCAGACCGACTGCACAACTCCTCCCATAACTTAAAAGTGAGATTAAACCTAACTAGGTGAGATTTTCCAGTATTGAGAAAAGCAGAATGTCCATGTGGAGAACAAAGGTCTTATTACAACAGGCACCAGAAATGTGTCTACAAAACAAGAAATGAATCTCGTATATAGAGGGCTACATTACTACCAATATAAAAACAGCACAGTGTGTACTGGATGGTAGCACATAATTCTGGCTGAAAATACTACATATTTTATAACAATATGATACGATACTAAGGTAATTATTTCATGAAAATTAGTTTGTTTTACTTTCTTATTTGTTAATGCTTACAAGGATTTAGCAGTTGCCCACAACAATGGAAAAATTAATTCACCTCCAGCAAACTGGACCTCAGAGAAGAGCAAACTTAATTTTAAACAAAAAAATTAACAACCGATAGGTTCACATACTTTTCAAAAAGCGTATATAAAGGCCATAAGATTGGTCAAGTTCCCTCTCTGAGATGGGAAACAGACTCCAATTTCAGAGAAATAAATGTAACATTGAATTTCACCTCCCCCTGCCAGTATCCAAGTCTGGTACTTTTTGAGGTCAGAAAATTCCAGTTTGGGGATTCTCACAAAAGAAATTGGGGGGGGGGAGGTGTCAGTATATAAAATTTCCCCAATCCATTTCCTTGATCCTGGCCTAAGGAGCTGGTTTAATTTAGACCAGCTCTACATAATTTCTTTCTAATACATCAGAAAGGAAATTAATAGCCAGAAAGTGGGTAGAAAAGTAAATGTCTGACTTTGCTGCTCCCCTGCCAGGTTGCAGCCAACAGAGTTTGGGCTTCTGTATAAGACCCTTAGCCTTGCCCTGTTATAAACGAGCGTTTCCACATTAATTTCACATTATGAAGGAATAAAGCATCATACAAATTCTAGAACTATTTCAAATACTGATTTGAACATATTAATTTGATAAACATATGTTCCCATTTCATATTTGATGGTAAGATGAATGCAGGACTAGGAGAATCAGTGAGTGGGAGGAGTGGTTTAACCCTTCCAGTTCTCCTCCCTGGACCTGCCCTCTCAGGTGTCCTGATCTTTCCCCACTGCTGAGTTGAAGGGCTATTGACTCATCCATAAGCCAGCAGAAAACTATTCCAGTATGAAATTTGCTGTCCTTACTGCCAATCTTACCTGCCTCTATTACCTGTTTCAAGCCCGTACACGCATTTGTCTTCTTCAAGATGAGAAAGCCTAACAGATTTTCTGCATCTGGAAGCTGCCTTGGACAGTATCAAAAAAAGAGGAAAAATACTATTTTAACCTAGTAGAGGTAACTTACTGTAAATTTGTCTCACTCGCGGGCTGGGGAGGAAATGAAATAAAGACCCTGCGAGGGCATGTATGCGCTACAGTAAGCAGGGCTGTGAAATGTTTTGGATTCCAAAGGGTGAGGAGTTTTGGAACATGTAGGGGTGCTTACCTAGCACCTGTCAGCAACTCTTTCAAGCAGTTGCATCATTTCCTGCAACTGCAAAGCAATCCCAGGGAAAGATAAATTTGGCTTAAAGAGCTGCTCCAGGTGGTACGTGTCCATTCACATGTGCTCCAGGGCACCTTTCTCCCTCTGAATCCAAGGTGTTGCATAGCTGTGGTGTTGGACACAAAGGGGGAAAGGTCTTTATTCTAGTTTCCAAACCCAGCTAGAGGGAATGGCAAAACTGGATTTATTGGGTTAGAAATGTCATAATTTCTTTTAAGTTTGTTTTGGGATACATGAATCTATATACTACTAAAACTCTCCTGTCTGTCTGTCTGTAACCTTCAATTAGCCAAAACAGTGCATCATAGTGCAACAATTTTTGAATGAAGGTACTTCAAATCGGCTAACTTAAAGAATGTGTACAAAATCCAGGACCCATTACTCCCATGTAATTGAAATTCAAAGATCTTCACACCAGCTGTATTGGCAAAGTTGTGGCTGCTGCTGCATGGCCACAGTCAGCTGTAGTCACGTGATCATGATTTCCAATGCTCCCTGCCACCTTCCTACAAGCAAAATCAATGGGGAAGCTGGCAGGAAGTCGGAAATCGCTCCCGCTCCCACTGCTTTTTTGCCTGCCCATGGTAATTCTGTTGATCTGTTTAGGTAAGTAAATATTTACTTATTTATTTATTTCTCATATTTCTACACCGCCCATCTCGCAAGCAACTCTGAAACAGTGACCCAACAGGTCATGGGTTGACTAGTACAATTTAAAATCTTGCTGATATCACCACAAAGTGATAATCATACAAGTTCTTATATTGATGTTATCTTCTCTCATACCCTGATAGCATAGCACCTTAAGTGTGGGAGTGGATTATTTATTTATTTTATTTATTTATTTATCAAATTTCTATCACTGCCCATCTCCCTCCTCGGGGGGAACTCTGGGCGGTTTACAATAAGATAATTTATTAAAACAAGAAGGATAAAATATTGTCCTGGTTCAGCCTCTGCCCCAGGGCCTCAGTGAGGAGTCAGAAGACGAGCTGCCCCTGGCAAACCTCCAGGGGATTGAGCCAGGCGAGGCCCCAGACGCAGGCACAGTCCCAGACAATGACCCAGCACCGCAGGAGTTGGCAATACCTGAGGATACAGGGGAGCAAGCTGGGAATGGTGGTTTGTCCCCACCCTCTAGCCAGCAGCCAGCAACCGAGGCTACAGGGGAGCAAGCTGGGGATTGCGGTTTGTCCCCACCCTCTAGCCAGCAGCCAGCTGGATCCCATCAGCCTCCCAGCTCTCCTGAATCCCCCAAAGGGCAGAGGCGGAGGCGTGTGCGCCTCGCCTTAAAGGACAGGAGGAAAAGTGCTCGGCTGGCTGCTAGGGAGTTATGCAGAGGGCAGGGAGAGTCTTTGCAGGACCCAGAGGACAGCTCCTGAGCTCCTGATAAATTACCAACAAAGCAGTGAGGGAGTTGTGGGAGCAACGTTGCATTTTGGCTTCGCGACCACTCTGGTATCCTATCTTGTTGCCTGCGTTCCTGACCCTGTTTGGATTATCGTTACCCGGACTACTGGACTCCTTGACCCGGTTTGGATTACTGACTACTCTTTGCTTCACTCCTTTGACTATCGGCACACAGATTACTGGTTTGTCTCTCTCTTGGCTATCCTTGCAAAGTGACTCTGGGCTGCATTCCTTACCTCTGGCCGACTGCCAAGACTCTCCAATCTGTTCTGGAGGCGAGCCAGCACAAATATAAATACAATATACAATTATTAATAATTATAAAATCAGAATAAAATCCAAGCGGCAAAAGTGGCAAAAAGGTCTAACTCAGTCCATATGTGAGAGGAGCACTCTAAGGCAAGAGCCATCCCGAAGAGTAACTATTCCCTTCCCGGCCCCAAGCAAGGTGGCAGAGCCAAGTTTTCAGGTTCCTCCGGAAGGTCAGGAGCAATGGGGCTAACCTCACCTCCGGGGGCAGGATGTTCCAGAGGGCGGGAGCTACTGCAGAGAAGGCTTGTCTCCTGGATCCCACCAGATGGAACTCTCTTACAGATGTGGTCCGCAGCATGCCCTCTCTGCATGATTGGGTGGGACGGGTTGATGTATTGGGGACGAGGCAGTCCCTCAGGTAACCTGGCCCTATGCCATGTAGGGCTTTAAAGGTGATAACCAACACCTTGAATTGGACCCGGAAGCAGACTGGCACCCAATGCAGCTTGCGTAATAGAGGTGTTATGTGTGCCGATCTTGGGGCACCAACGATAGCTTGCACAGCCGCATTCTGGACCAGCTGTAGCTTCTGGATACTCTTCAAAGGTAGCCCCATGTGGAGCGCATTACAGTAGTCTATATGGGAGATAACAAGGGCATGAGTGACTGTTCAAAGGGCCTTCCGATCCAGGAAAGGGCGTAACTGGCGCAAAGTTGCACAAAGGCCCTTCTGGCCACGACTGCCACCTGCTCTTTGAGCAGGAGTCGTGAGTCCAGGAGGACCCCCAGATTCCGCACCGGGTCTGTCTGGGGCAGTGCAACCCCATCCAGAACCAAAGATGATAATGTCCCGGATACGGAAGAGCCATTAACCCACAGCCCCATCCAGGACCCCATCCAGGACCCTACAGCCCCCAGACACCTCGAGAGGGCAGTTACAGCATCACTTACCTCACCCAGGATGGAGATGTATAATTGAGTATCAGCATATTGATGATGCCTCATCCCATGGTGACGGATGATCTTGCCCAGTGGTTTCATGTAGATGTTAAAAAGGAGTGGAGAGAGAACCGAACCCTGCGGCACCCCACAAAGGAGGGGTCGAGGGTCGGATGTCTCGCTCCCTATCACTACTGATTGGAACCGGCCCTGGAGGAAGGAGGTGGACCAGCGTAAAACCACGCCGCCCACCCCTAACTCCCTGAGCCGACCCAAAAGGATACCATGGTCGATGGCATCGAAAGCATTGTATTCTGTCTGTCATTTATTCAGAGGGCCAGTGGATTATAAACAATTAAAAGTTTATTTACCAATAATATTGGATGAAGAATTAATGTAAGTTGTCTCTGCTTAGAAAACATCAATAAAAATCTATGCTTATTTACAGAAATAATTGTTTACTATGCTACCAGGGTTACCTCTCTTTTCTTTTAATAAACATTGATGGAGTCATTTTCCTCCCCCCCCCCCTTACTTTGTGACCTCTCTCCTCATATTTCTGTCTCTAAGATCTCTTCCATTCTGCTTAGCAGTGTCTTTGAGGAAGTCCCAATTACAGTAACTGTTTACTTGCTTTAGTAGAATGTTACTATTTCATCACATAGGGAAAAAGGTTCAAAAATCATGGAAGATTTGAAGGATAAATTCAGGAGACAGAAGATTAAATGCTATCCCTCCTACTCATTGATTCTTTGCTGCAATGTTATGATATATCTAAAGACCTCAGCCTTTTTGGACTGGATGGCACATTTGTATGTTAAGAATATAATATGTACATTCTTGCAAGTGGTTGCCTAGAGTTATAAATCATCGATGCACCTGAATGCCCCATGCCCACATCCCACAGAATGCTCTATACTGTCTCTGATTACTTTTTGCGTTTTTGTCTGGACATCTGGGCACACTTCCACAGATAGCACTGGTCTGCAGCTGCACATTATTTGAGGTCCTGAGACATTCGTGGAATAACAATGGTATTGGAGACTCTTACCTTGCTTTATACTATGCCAGTTTCCCATTTTTTTAAATTAAATGTTTCTTTGAAGCATAGAAACTTCAGTGGCTGGAGATTATGATAAGCACCAAGAGGGGTCTGCACTTACCTTTAGTCACCACTTTGTGCATCCCTACGTCATATCTTCAATCATTAGTTCTATTTTGTTTTCCTTCTTATTGAATTATACCCTCACAAGGGTTTGTTCATACTAAAAAATATTCACCAGTGGCATCAGTGGGGGAAGGGGAAGAGTGTCAAAATAGACATGATGGTAGACAGTGTTGGGATCCAAGCTCCTCCCTTTTTACACATATGTCAATGTCACATGCAAATTAAAAAGGGGCCTGGCTTGCATAGATATGCTCCATTTGCCATTTTGCTGATTTTGACACCCTCACAAACACCACTGCTATTCACACATTACAAGACTACTCTTAAACCATGGACTAGATGTAATCCCAAAAAATATTGCAGAGGAAGAACAAGCATTAACTAAAAATGACCACAAGTATAGCAATGCTTTCAGTGAAACAACAAATATATCATAAAGATAGTTGGGTCATGAAAGTGTAAACCATGTTTTTTTAATTGTCTGGTTAAACTTGATTCCACATTCTTGTACTATTGATTTCAAAGTATATACTATAGATTCAGAGTTCCTTGAAGAAAGTGGCATGGAAAACTATAATGAATGGAAACCAAATAAGGAGCAGTAGTAAAATGAGGGTAACTAACAATTAGGTAGTCAATTTGAATTTGATAAGTTATAGGTTCTAGAACATACAATTAAGCACACAGTCTGTGAGCATTTTATTTATTTGGTAAATTTATATAGTCGCCCATGTCACATATGTGACTCTGAGTGGCATACAAAGTTAAAAACATAAAACAGTACAACAAAATAACCAAAAAATAACCACAAGAATCATTAAAAAACATTGCAACGATAAAAAAGCCATAAGTGGGAGAGTGCAATCAATCTCACTAACAATACAGCCATTTTGCAGGCTCCACACCACCATTACTAGATCCCAAAGCCAGATGGCAAAGCCATGTTTTCAGGCCTTTCCAGAAGGCCAGCAAAGTCAGGACCAATCTGACCTCAGGGGGAATGATGTTCCAAAGGGCAGGTGCCACAGCAGAAAAGGCTCTCGTCCTGGGTCCTGTCAAATGACATTCCTTCATGGACGGGACCCACAACATGCCCTTCCCGCCAGACCTGATGGGACAAGTAGATGTGATTGGGAAGAGGTGGTTCCTCAAATAACCCAGCCCCATGCTATGTAGAAAGAGAACATGTAAACTTCATAAATATAAAAATACCAGTACAAATGTTTAAATAACAAGACATACCAAACTAAATTTATCTAATTTTTCTAGCTTTATAGATCAGAGGAATGCTACAGATGTAGTATATCTTCATTCTAGTAAGGCTTTCTTGTAGATTGTCACAATAAGTTGTTAAGACACAGGCTTGACAGTTTGCAGTTATACAGATTTGTAGCTACTTAATGCACTTTACACAAAGTCCAGTGTGGTGTATTGATTACAATGCTAGACATGGACCAGGGAGACTAAGGTAGAAGTCAACCTGCAGACATAGAAGCTCACTAGGTCACTGGACCAGTCACTATCTCTCAGCCTAACCTGTCCCAAAGGCTGTTGTGGGAAAACTGAAGGGAATATGATATAGGAAGGCTTGAGCGCCTAGAGAAAAGGCAGGATATAAATCTAACATAAATAAATTATAAAATAAGCAATGTGAACAGGTTGCTTTTAAGTATTAAGGTAGCCTTGCTTATCGACCACTTGTTCAGCAGTTACAACGGTGCTGATAAAGGAGATTTATGACTGGTTCTCAAAGTTGTGACCATTGCAGCGTCCTCATGGTCACATGATCGTGATTCGGGCACTTGGCAACCGGTGTGCATTTACAACAGTCACATTGCCCCACAATCATGTGATCACGATTTGCAACCTTCATGGCTGGCTTCTGACAAGCAAAGTCAATGGGGAAGCCGGCAAGAAGCCACAAGTTGTGGTCATGTGACATCATGCTTAATGACTGCAGGTGATTCACTTAATGACCACAGCCAGAACTGACATTGTAAGTCGGTGTGGTCACTTGACATTTCACTTTACAACCACATCCCTTACAACGGAGTTGCTGGTCCCAATTGTGGTCAGTAAATGAGGACTACCTGTACTTCCATGGAGACTTATCTGGAAATAGGTTCCATAGAAACAAAGAACACTTGCAAGGATCAAGCTATAAATCTTATACTTCAATGTTGTAAAGAAAGGTTTCATACGTTCTCTCATCTCAACCCAGCTTACAGAGTTGTTGTTTGTGGAGAAAATAGGAAGCAGGAGCATTACATAAGCTGCCTTTGTACAAAATAAAGGCAGGATACTATTACTATCATCATCATCATCATCATCATCATCATTATAATTATTAACAACATAAACCATAGTTTCAAAATGTAGTGTGTTACCTTAAAACAATGTATAGTTTATTGACTGAATTCTCCATTTGCATATCATATGAAGCCAAAAACAAATTTAGCTTGGGACTCTATTTCTACAATGTAATGAACCACAAACAAGCCACCACATTTTAGCCTAGTTTGTTCTCTGGTTAGCTCATGGTTCAGGGTGTCAAACAAAACTGGAAAATTGGGTTAAATAAACCAATGTTAAGTACATAATATGAACATAGCCTCTATTAGTATATATAATTAAGATGTAATTGTACAATAGGAGCTAATTTAGGTTTCTGAGGTAGCTTTGCATATGGGGACAGCTAATAAGAATGAGTTGGGAGAGTTTAAGGGGGAGTCCCTAACCCATTTTCCCTCTAAAACAGGGGTCCCAAACTTTTTTGGCACCAGGGACCGGTTCCGTGGAAGACAGGTTTGCAGGCGGGAGCCAATTGTGTGGATGGAGGGGCAGGCTTTGCAGGTGGGAGCCAATCACATGGACAGGGGGGCGGGGTTTGCAGGTGGGAGCCAATCATGCGGACTGGGGGGGCGGGTTTGCAGGCGGGAGCCAATCGCATGGACCACCACTGCTCACCTGCTGTGCGGCCCACTTCCTAACAGGCCGCGGCCCACTAGTGGGGGACCCTTGCTCTAAAAGATAACAAGTACTTGACAAACCGGAGAACCTGAAATAAGATATTTAACCTTTCTACTAGTAATGCCTTATAAAACAGTAGTGAATGAGTATCACTCTGCAATCGCAATCTGCAGTGCTTGTGATATGTTTGTGTAGAGAGCCAGTTTGTTCTAGTGGTTAAGGCAACGGGCTAGAAACCAGGAGACAGAGAGTTCTAGTCCTGCCTTAGGCATGAAAGCTGGCTGGGTGACCTTGGGCCAGTCCCTCTCTCTCAGCCCAACTCACCTCACAGGATTGTTGTTGTGGGGAAAATAGGAGGAGGAAGGAGTATTTGGTATGTTTGCTGCCTTGAGTTATTTATAAAAAATAATAAAGGCGGGATAAAAATTAAATAAATAACAAGCTGATAGTTGTGCTTAAAGAAAAGGTCCAAAACTGAAGCAGTAAGTGGCTTGTAGGAGAAGACAAAGATGAATTATACCAAAGAAAGGAAGCACAACAAACACTGACAGAGGAAACAACTGTCCATAAGGATGAGAGTGAAACAAAGGAGCAAGCCTAGTAAATGAGAGTGGCAACCAGGGTAAAGAAACATCACAGATATTCTACACTTTTAGAACTCAAATTATTGAGTCCCTGAGAGAAAAAATAGAGTCCAAACCAGGGGTCCCAGACTTGGAGCCCATGGGCCACATGTAGCCCTCCAGGTTATTTTGTGTAGCCTGCACCCTGCCTCACTGTGCTATCTCAGTTCAGACCAAAGCATGTCAGCTCGCCACTGGTGGGGCTGACAGAACCACACCAGGAACATATCCATGTTCCTGCCACTTGGGCAGAGATGGCATTCTACCCTTCTTCACATTGGGACGCACATTCCACTCCCAGCAAAGTTCCTCCCTCTGGTCTCCTTTCCTGCCATTCTCTTTCACCCCAACTAAGAGTTATGGAGTGCAAAGATGCCCTGAACAGCACCAGCCTTGCCTTGTTTGCCCTGCTGTCTCACTAGGATGGGTGAAGGGAAGCTGCTGTGTGGGAATGTAAATGTGACAGGCAGCAAGCAACTGGGAATGCTTGCACCCCCTGTCTGTATCACAGCTCAACTCCTCACTAGCAGATGATGGGGAGACAGCAGGACAGGAGAAGTGAGGCCAGCATCATACATGGCCTACTTGAACTCCATAGCAAGTAGTACAGGTGCAAGAGAATGGTGGGAAAGGAGAGCAGAGGCAGAGAGCAGCAGCAATGTGGCATCTATCAGAAAACCCCAATGTAAAGGAGGGTGAAATGCCACCACTATCCAAGCATCAGGAACTATTATTCTTGGTACAGCCTCTGCCAGCTGCAGTCTACCTTTTGGGGTTGAGATAGGAGGGGTGGATCCCTGGAGGTACAGTTGTACCCTGAAGGGAAACAAAGCAAAGAGTCATGTTGTTAATTTACTGTTCCAAGGAACAGAAATATGCACCAACTGGACTCATAGGCTTCTGAAGTATTCTGTTAGACAGGAGCACTGATTAGGGATGTGGCAGATTTCAAAACTTATCAAGTCCACTGACAATTATCCCTTCCTTGTGCATTAAAGAAGGAAGCAAGAATCTATTAATTGGGCCTATTAAACCAATCAACAACAACGAAAAATAAGGAATAGCATTAGCTGTAGAAGAGTACAACGATGGCCCTGAAGAAGATTTGGGGCAACTGTTAGTCAAACATGAACTTAGCCTGTGAAAATCTGAAAGCATGAGAAAGGAACTCAAGATTGCCCTGCCTTGACTTTCTTTGATATAAGTGGGGGGGGGAAGGAGAAACGCTGTCAGGCTTTCAAGATTCTGTTGTTATAGTCCAGATAAAAAATAGAGTTCTAGTATTTCTGGTGGTGTGTTTCCTGCTCTGGCCTATCCCAAAGGGCTGATATTAGCTCATAACATTAATTACCTTTGCTTTCTATACACAAATGCTCTGAGTATGGGAAATAAACCAAGTGATGAAAGAAAAAATGGACTCGTCAAGAACAAATGTTGACAGACTAATCTTACCTAACTTTTTAATTGGGAAACTTCCTTAATGGATTGTGGGAATGCTACACAGATAATATACCTTGACTTCAGCAAAACATTTGACAAACTATATGTCGATGACAAACTACCTCATGACATACTGTACTGATTAGTAAGCTATTTCACACTACTTTACACTTGGAGCATTGTGAGTGCAGTGCTTGTAGTTGACACCTAGTTGTACAACAGAGGGTGTCCCAGTTCTGTGAACAGCAAAAGCAACTTGCACCATATCAGTACAGTTCATCTCAGCCTGACATGACGTCATCCATTCGTGGCTGCTGCAGTTTTACTTGCAGATACCCCATTCATCATCAAACCTCAAATCATAAGGTAACCATAACCACACCAACCTGATGTTCCTGCTACTTGCACTTCATCAGCTTAGTCCTCCCAATTGTTAATATTAAAAGCCTTTCCGCACTTGCACCTAACTGCAGCACAAACATGTCTTGGCAACCTCTTTGCTCTCCTGTGGCCTCATCCCTTTGCCTTTATCTGTGTCCCCTGGGGGGCGGGGGGCATAGAATAATTAATTTAAATTGCAGGAAGGCCAATTTTAGTTGAATATTAGTGGGGGGCAATCAATTTAATAGAGGAAAGATTATACAGAGTGGTGGTCAGCTTCTTTTTATTAAATGTATTCAAGTGGAATACATTTGGAGAGCAATCTGTCATGGAAGCTTTAATTTGGATTCCCACATGTAAAATGAGATTTGGTCTCAAAGGCTTACAACTCTGTAATTCTATGGTTCTACATTAAGATCTGGATCTTTCTCACACACACAAAGACCCAAAACCAGAATATATTTAGTTAGCTTTAAGTCATTTCTTATCTGAATATATTTCTTTGCAATAAATATTACTATGTATAATTTTAAGTTACTTAAAAAAAACTACTAGTCACATCTATTTGTTACATCTATTGTATTCTTAAGAATGTGATAAATTAGTGGTGTATCCAAAATTAACAGGAATCATATATATAAGTAATAATTGAGAAAATTTAACTTGCTGGTAGACAATTTGCCTCAAATGATTTATCTTTATTTCAGATCCAAGTCTTAGCAAAGTGCTTAAAAACAAATATGTTACCTATGAGATAGAACTTCCAGCTGATACCACAGATCATTTGCTCCTGATCTTGTAAGTATTCATTTTGTACAATAGTGGCATTATGAATGAAGAATCTTTCACAAATACCTGCTAGTGCCTCCAATCATTAGATGATAAAGACTACAGTATGTTAATATTGCAGATAGCTCAGTTTATTATGAGAACTGTTTAATAAGCATAAAGAATGCTGCAGTAACTTCTACCAAAGCTAGTAAAGCATTATTCATTTTTCTTGAAGTTAACTTTCCTTAACACATATAAAATGACACATTCAAAAGTCACAAATAAAGAATACATTTCTCACATTATTATTTGGAGATGAGGATTGATGCCCCTTTCTTTCTGTTCCCCTCTGGGTTTGTTTTCTTTGCTATCATTGTTATTTTGTGCTGTTTTTGTGGTTTTTGTATTGTTCTTTGTTTTTAAAGAACAATAAAGAATCGCTGGGAGCCAAGTGGCATATAAATTTAGTAAATTATTATTTTAAAATAATATCTACTAGATATCTACATCCCATTATTTATTTGGTTACAATTAAATTTAGGACTTTCCTGCTTCCTGTTTTAATGAGTTGTATTTCTCTATTTTTCTGGAGTTCTCTTGTTTGCTTATTTTCTACCAATAGCAGAAAGACCTTCTGTCATTATCTTCTGTGTGATGTTGTTTTGTTTTGTTTTGTTTTGTTTTGTTTTGGGCTACCATTTTCTTTCCAGTTTGCTGTCTTTTCCACCCATCTCCCCTGCCTTTTCTTTAAAACTTTGCTTCCATGCATAAGACTTCTGCTTCAGAGATTATCCCGTTTTCCATATAGTTATCTCCCCAAGTAAGCTAGTCTTTAATTACCCCCACAATAGCAGCTGCACTATTTCACATTAATGAATTGCTGACATTTTTACCAATTAGGAATGTTCACACACACTCTAAATCCAGTCAACCAGTGTCTGATGTACAGGGTAGAAACTCATAGGCAGCAATAAGATGTTGCACTGTAAAGTCTGCTAATGGAGATTGCAATGCTAGCCTTTTCCCACCCCATGTTGATGTCCACTAGACTTGTCAGCTGATTGAACCTGGAAGCCAGCATATTCAATTCTCCCCAAACTTTCCATCAAAGGAAAAAACATATAAGTACTCATTAGTTCCTATTTCCTAACAAATTGTAACTGCTTTCTGGGAAAGCCAAGGATGAATTAGTAGATCCATCTTGCCACTGTCCCACTAAGCCCTACTAAGATTTCTGTATAATAATGCAATCCTAATGACTAGGAAGTACATCCTGTTCAACATGGTAGAATTAATTTCTAAGTAAACAGAAAAAATAAGATGTGTTACTACTGATCTCTTATCTCTACTGATTTTTTCTAGAGAGATATTAACAAAAATGTATGTATTCTAATTTATTATATTGTTTAAGTCAGTTGGCAACTTTTTCAGGCTCTATGCACCATCACACAATATCATGTGATGCCCCCCCCCCCGTTACCTTAAAAAATGTTAAATATCATGTGATAGTTGAATAGTGCAAGATTTCTATGGACTCACTATAATCCTGTGATTGCTATAAAAGTAAAGGTCCCTCCCTCCCCCACATTTGTGCTGTCGTGTCTGACTCTAGGGGCCGGTGCTCATCTCCGTTTGTTAGCCAAAGAGCCAGCGTTATCCGAAGACGCTTCCACAGTCAGCGCAGAACGCTGTTACTATAGCTGTGATTGCTATAATTTCCTCCAAATTTGACAGTCTCACAAGATGTTTGCCAGTTTTCTGGGAATTATTTGTACTGGTGATGGATGCCTCCATGGACTTAGGTGCTATGTTGTTGACACTGATTTTATTGCATGTTTTCTACTTCTTCTCTATTCTGCTATAGAAGTGGCATATTTTCTGAAATAAAAAGAAAACAGACCTGTTGATTTGTGAATATAAATAATGATCCTATCCCATCTTAAGAACAGGGTTAACCTTAAGACTATTCAGGGACATATATAAATGTTTTGTTTTTATTTATTTATTTATTTATTTATGTTTCAATTTATATACCGCTCCATCTCCCCGCAAGGGAACTCTGGGCGGTTTACAAAACACAAAAATTAAAATCCGACAATTAAAACAACCCAATAAAACACTCTAATATATTAAAATTAAATATAAAAATCCAAGATGCGGTGGTATGATGTTTGGATGTTTAAAAGGGCCCTATGGCACCAGCCATCCCCAAGAGGAACTGTTCCCCCCCTCCCCCCACACAAGGGGATGTTCTGTATAAGAGCTGTTAAATTTAAGTCTGTGGATCTTTTAAATAAATTGTGGAAATTTTCCACCCCTTAACTGTTATTTTGAAGCCTTGTGATCATCTTCCCTTTAGAACACAGAAAAGTCCAGGGCTAATTAGTGTTCTCCCTTCAGATGACCATTAGAAGTCTGAAAAAAAAAACCATAAAAATCAGTGCCATGCCAAAAGTACCACAAGTCCTGGAGCAACAAAAATCCTCTTATTCCCTACTCATAAATAAATAAGTTGCTAGCACCACCCTCCAATCCATGTTTTCAAAACACATTGAGGCATTTTTCTGGTCATTTGCCATTTTTAAAAAATCTGAATAGTGGTTATAATGAATAGCCACCAAACCACTATTCTTCTGTTGGATTTGAAAGCCTATTGTTAGCTGTAATGGTAAATTTTGCACCAAAGAAATATTCTCAGAAACTGTTACATTGTGGCATGTTACTGCAGTGGACAGAGGACAGAAGATATATAGGTATAGTCCTTGCTTAACCACCACAATTATGACCAGCAACTCTGTCACTAATGACATAGTCGTTAAGTGAATCACTCGCAGTCACATGCCGTGACCGTGACTTGCGATTTTACTGCCGACTTCTCCATTGATTCTGCTTGTCAGAAGCTGGCTGTGAAGTGCACAAATGGCAATCACGTGACTGCAGGACGCTGTGATGGTCGTAAATGCCTGCTGGGTGCAAAGCACCTGAATCTCGATCACATGACCATGGGGATGCTGTGACAGTTGTAAGTGTGAGGACTTGTCATAAAATTACTTTTTCAGCGCTGTCATAACTTCAAACAGTCGTTAAACAGAGCAGTCATTAAGCAAGGACTACCTGTAGCCTGTACAGCAGAGCTTTCCAAACTGTGTGTCGCGACACAAAAGTGTGTCGCCACACACAGTCTGGTGTGTCGCCACACAACCCGGAAGCGCTGATCATCATCAGCGTTTCCGGGTTTTCCCGCGGTGACACACCAACGGCGGCGCGCAAAAACCGAAAGCGGCAGCAGCGCTTCCGGGTTTTTGCGCGCTGCCGCAACAGCGGCACTTCCAGGTTTTCCCACGGTGACACACCAACAGCGGTTGGTGTGTCGCCGCGGGAAAACTTTGGAAAGCCCTGCTGTACAGTATTTACAACAGGGACAGGATTCTTTAGGTTTTTTTCTCCCACAAAAGAGAAAGAGAAAAATTAATAAAGCACTATCCTCCATCATCCAAATATACATGTATATTGATATGCATATAAGTGTTTCCCTCAAGCTTTTTGAAACGTTGTATGAAAGCTGGCCTCTGCTGAACGAAAGGAGGAAATTGACAGAAGTCCAGTTCCATTTGCTAAGCAACTTCAAAAATAATTTGGAAAAAATGCTTGAGGCTTCACATAAGAATGAATAGCAGTTCTCTGCTATTCATTAAAGTAGCTATGTCTTTTTCAGGCTCACATGGAATCCTGAAAAAGGACATGATTGCTTTAAATAATAAAAGAGAGATACTATTACTATGAGATTTGAAGTTCTTTTCCCCAGGAACAGTTACACAGATCTTCAAAGAATCAAAACAGCCCACATTAATCCTTGTTGTGTTTTAAAGTAGAATCAGCATAGAGCTGTGTCTGGTCATATGCAAAAGAAGAAGAAAAAAACCCAGTGGTTGCTGTTGATAGAGGTAGCTATAAAGCCAAGAAGACACTTTTCCCTTTTAAGGATCAGCCAACAGAATGTTAAATCAGCTGAAATCTGGGGGCTGGGAAGAGGGGTACAACAGGAGCTTTCACCTGCGGGAAATCAGACTTCTCCATTGTAAAGAGAAGGGTGGTTGCTTTTTCCCATTTTAGATATATCACAGTTGAGTTGGAAATAAATTAGCTCAGCTGTCTCACACAGACAATGGTGTGAGAATACAGAGGTGCAGAGTGGATTCTATAACACAAAGAGTGGATCATTTAAATGATAAATAGTTTTGAAACAGAACTAATTATGAGCTGGTACTTAATTTGTGAAGGAGCCACTATTGTACACCCAATATTGTGCCCAAGGTAGGAATTGTTAGTGCTGTTTGCCAGGGTTTTTTTCCTGGCAGTTCTGCTGTCTTTTTATTTTCCTTCCCTAGTCCCTCATAGAAGAAGAGAAAAGCTTCAAATCCTGATTTTCAAACTGCCCCATCCTTGAAATGCCCCTTTCCATGCCTTACGGGACTTAATTGTGTAAGGGACATTAGCTGAACTACATAGACTTGTGTAAAGGTTCAGCAAGGAACACTAGGCATCTCAATTGGCCATCCATGTTCGCATTTTAACAAATGAAAGTGAATCTTTATGCCCATCCTACTCCCAGTATGTGCAACAGGGAGGGTTTCTAACAGACCATTACAGATCTCAGCTGCGGGCCCCTGCCTTTGACCCCAGGTGGTGGCTGTCATACAGCAAAGCAGGTGAATTGCATGAAGGCAGAACTTTGACAAAACCTGTTTCTATTTCCACCAAGTAGTCAATCCAGACCTTAACTTTAATCAATCTTTGATGGACCCCTTTCTTTACCTGGAAAATATTGAAACGGGATCTGAATAATTATTTAAGTTATTTGTTGAATAATTATTTAAGTTATTTGTTGAATAATTATTTAAGTTATTTGTTGAATAATTATTTAAGTTATTTGTTGAATAATTATTTAAGTTATTTGTTGAATAATTATTTAGACTAAATTATTTGGACTAAATAAAAGTTTAAAATAAGGTTCAAAGAATCCATATTGAATGTTATCAGTTAAGACATATAACCGATATGGAGACAGTTGTACACATTTTCAGTTTATCAGAACTTCAGTTCTCTTCCAGACCTGAAGAGAAACCATTGTAGGAAGGATGCTTGCTGTTTTAGAGTGACATGGTGGAAGAAAGGTGAACAAAACAGGCTCCAAGCTACCCTCTTGGCTAAATACATTTTTGTGGAATCTTGTCCTCATGAATCTTTGACCTACAAGGCAAGCTGGGCAGTTATTTATTAAAAGTTAGTTCTCTTTATGGACATTATCTGTAGCTCTCAGGCTGCAAAATTCCACAGTGCAGAGTGCAGCAGTATTGAAAATTTGAGGTAGGTAATCATTCTAGCAGCATGGAGAAGTTTATGGGTGAACAAGAAGATGGTTGAAGATGTTCTCATTGTGTGTAGAAGAAACTGGAATTAGTCTCAAGGCCACTGATTCTTATAATAGGTTCCTGAACTAACTGGGAATTGAAATGAATTATTTTTAAAGAACCACTAATGTATATATTTGTGGAGGGCGCGATGGCTCAGTGGTTAAGACATCAGGCTTGTCGATCGGAAGATCGCAAATTCTGAGGTTTGAGACCTGAGCGCCGCGTGACGGAGTGAGCTCCCGCACTCGCCCCAGCTCTTGCCACATGACCACGGAAGTGTCTTCGGACAGCGCTGGCTCTTTGGCTAACAAACGGAGATGAGCACCGGCCCCTAGAGTCGGACACGACTGCGCAGGGGAAACCTTTACATTTTTAATGTATATTTAAGGGGCAACTGTGATTGTAAGTCCATATATTCATCACAACGTATATGCTATTTTGCCTAACACGACTGCCATCATATGTGATTCTAGTGCAGAACTCTAGTTTTCAACAGCTATTTTTAGAGGGCAAAAACCTGGCACGGCAGGAGAATTTACACTGAAGCCTAGCCCTCTTCCTGTTATCCTCGGAGGGGGAGAAAGGGAACTAAGCTGCTGCTAGCAAGTAGGCAAATCAATCTTCGGCATCTCCTGCTACAGGCCTCTGATTCACTGGCAGCAGGAGAACTAGGGAACAAGGAGTTCTGCAAAGGAAAGGCTGAGGGCTTGGCTTCGTGTGAGGCTCCCCCCCTCTGGGTTTTGTTCTTTGGGAACATTCGGCTAGATCTCCTACGCTAAAATGAACTATGGCTGAAACATCTGTATTTGATTAAAATATCTTATTTGGCATTCTGATCAGTTTGTATTGTTTTATTCACAATGCAATTGTTTCCAGAATTACATACAGTAGCTTTGAGTAAATTAGTAAAAAACAAAACAAAAAAACAACGGGTGGGTGGGAGATATTTTGTGAAGTTCCAATTTCTCACCAAAGCTCTACATATACAATATGAAAATTATGTACAATAGAAAAATAAGTAAAAAACATGTGTGTGGTGACAAGCCTCCTTTATATTTTTGAGGTGTTATAAGAACACTCAGGGAAAAGAATCTAGTTATAAGGATCCGAAACCATGATTCTAAGAATAAAAACAATAAATGTTTGCTAAATTTGCAATTATGGTTTCTAGGTACAAGTTGAAGATAGAAGAGGAATCATAGGTAGCTCAGTGGAAATAGAAAGAAAAATAGTGCATTTCACGGAGTGCAAAAAAAAAAAAAACACAACCTCTGCCACAAATCACTTTGAATTTACATATAAAGGTTTTCCTTGCACAGGAATCTTATTCAAATTGTGTTGCTCCAAAATGTGAAAACACTCTGCATGCACTATGTTGCTTCCCCTCCTCCTCAGTGCATATTTAAGTGATGACTCATTTGCTGACTCTCCTCTGCCCTGCATAGTTAACAAAAGGGGAAGTATCTTTAAGAGATTGTGCGGGAGCCATGTACTATTCTTACAAGAAAATAAGCTTTGCAAAACAAAATTTTAACTTTTTTCTGTAAGTTTCCTTAATTAAAAAATAAAACTTAAGGAAGTATGCATACTTTATATCTTTGTAGCTTTCAAGTAACTACATTGCTTTTCTGAGGGAGATTATATAAATAGGCCAGAAAGCATTTTATTCAATGCTTTTTCTACCATGTGACCCAATTACTAAAATAAATGCTGCTTGTTATCCTCAATTACGTCTTTGTTGTGAAGTTATCAAACTATGTTGCAACTAACTAGAAACAGAACATGAGCTACTGCTACCATCTATTTCTGCATTATGGATAAGGCATGGTACATTGGGAGGGGCGTGGTGGCTCAGCGGGTAAGACGCCAGGCTTGTTGATCGGAAGATTGCAAGTTCGGAGGTTCGAATCCCTAGCCCTGCGTGCGGAGTGAGCTCCCGCACTAGCTCCAGCTCTTGCCAACCTAGCAATTCGAAAGCATGCAAATGCAAGTAGATTAATAGGTACCACTTCAGTGGGTAGGTAACAGCGTTCCGCGCGTGTCATGCGGCTACATGACCATGGAAGCGTCTTCTTCGGACAACGCTGGCTCTTTGGCTAACAAACAGAGATGAGCACCGGCCCCTACAGTCGGACACGACTGCACAAATGTGCGGGGGGAACCTTTACCTTTACCTTATGGTACATTGGCGTGGCATTTTCTTCATCAAATCTTACCAAACGGAGGTTGTGCAGTTAGGTTCTTTCAGCAATTTTTATAACTTTAGTAGAACTCCTTTACTTCTACGATGCTCAAATATATAGTGACATGACTGAAGATATATTTTAAAAATATTTATTTATTTATTTATTTATTTAATTTATTTCTCATACTTCTACACCACCCATCTCGCAAGCGACTTTGGACAGTTTACAATTCAGTTAAAATAACAAGAGATTAAAAACATAAAAACATCATAGAAAATATAAAGATGAAATATAAAATATAGAGAAATATTTAAAATTTATATAAAATATAAACTCCTTGGAGCCACATCACGGCGCCAACCACCCCCACAAAATGGCTATCCCCTCTCCCACCCCAAGCGAGGTGGCAAAGCCAGGTTTTCACTCCCTTTTGGAAGGCCAGGAGAGTGGGGGCCTGCCTCACCTCTGGGGAAGTGTTCCACAGGGCAGGGGCCACGGCAGAGAAGGCCCTCTTCCTGGACCCTGCCAATCAACCATCCCTCATGGACAGGGTCCGTAACATGCCCTCTCTGCCTGACCGGGTGGGACAGGTCGATATAATGGGGGTGAGGCGGGTACCCTCAGGTAACCTGGACCCATGACATGTAGGGCTTTAAGGGTGATAACCAACACCTTGAATTGGACCGGAGGCAAACTGGAACCCAATGCAGCTTGTGCAGCAAAGGTGTTATATGTCTTTGGGGCTCCTAAAACTGCTCATGCGGCCACATTCTGAACCAACTGTAGCTTCCGGGTACTTTTCAATTGTAGCCCCATGTAGAGCATTCAACTGGATATGACCCTGAACAAAAATTTTAAAATTCTTGATATTTTTATTTTAATAGTATCTTTTATAATGATTTTTATTTATTCACTGTTTTAATTGTTGTATGCCACCCAGAGTCGCTTTGTGTGAGATGGGCAGCTATATAAATATGATTGATTGATTGATTGATAAATAAATAAACAAGCAAACAAACAAACTATTTGAAAGTATGTCAATTAAAAGTATAATGGTAGTGAAGCCTCATTTGTTAAGGTAACACTGCATATATACATAAAAGGGACGCGGATGGCTCAGCAGGTTAAACAACTGAGCTGTAGGCTGCCGATCAGAAGGTCAGCAGTTCGAACCCTGCGCGACGAGGTGAGCTCTCGTCGCTAAGTCCTAGCTCCTGTCAACCCAGCAGTTCGAAAGCTTTGCAAGTAGATAAATGGGTACCACCTTAAAGTGGGCTAATTTGCTGGCGTCCTGTTGGGAAGTCGGCTCCGCCGGAGGAGAGGTTCGGAGGATCGGAGGAAGATCAAATGCCGGTGGTGACGATGGACCCGGAAGTGACAGCTACAGGATGTCAGCAGCCGGCTCAAGGCATCCTGGGAATTGTAGTCCAGAGCCTAATAGAGTCGGTTCCCTTACCCCTCTCCCTTCACGCGTGGTGCATTTGTATATTTGAAATTTGGTGTATAATTGAACTGTATATATATGATTGTAAGCCGCCTAGAGTCCTCCACTAGGGAGGGGATAGGCGGGGTATACATATCACTTAAATAAAAATAAATATATGAAGAGATTTAAGCCTTTGGTAGTGCTAATGAAAGCTTTTTTGGAAAGATTGCTGGGTGATTTGTTTTGTAATTACAAATAGAGAAATAGGTTAAGCCTCTCTTCATTCCATCCCCCAATTTTGATAGACTTTCTGATGATGAGTTTAGCATCTTGTTTGGCCCAAGAAAATTGTTTCTCTGTGCCATAGCATTAACTTTATAATAGTAGAAGCTGAAATGACCAGAGTTTATGCTTTTATGCTTTTATCCTTTGTATATTTGCATGCTGGACAATGGAATTTTCACTATCATAAACTGGAACAGACACACCTTGAATGTATATAGAGAAACTGATTGTGTGGGAAGACTCTTGTAAGTGTGAACAGTGTTGTGCTAGAAGGACCAATTATCTGAGAGACATGTTATGCTCTGGAGTCTTTCAATAGATTCTTCTGTGTCAAAGAGATGAGGTCCATCCTGCTCTGGTAATGAAAAGAGTTGCAGACAAAGATTAGGACTAAATTGAGTCTATAGTTACCCTTTTTTAAAAATTATCTGACATTTTTGTATTTAAAAATTGCAAACTGGCAAAATATGACATCTGAAAATGTGCTATTTGCATATCAATTTTTATGCTGTTGTACTAGTATAATTACTATATATATAATATATAGTATATATATTTGGGGGCGTGGTGGCTCAGTGGGTAAGACGCCAGGCTTGTCATTCGGAAGACTGCAAGTTTGGAGGTTCGAATCCCTAGCCCTGCATGACGGAGTGAGCTCCCGCACTAGCCCCAGCTCTTGCCAACCTAGCAGTTCGAAAGCATGCAAATGCAAGTAGATAAATAGGTACCACTTCGGTGGGTAGGTAACAGCGTTCCATGTGGGTCATGCCGGCCACATGACCGTGGAAGCGTCTTCGGACAACGCTGGCTCTTCGGCTAACAAACGGAGATGAGCACCGGCCCCTAGAGTCGGACACGACTGCACAAATGTGCGGGGGGAACCTTTACCTTTTACTAGTATAATTGGGTTTTGTTCACACTTTCAGTATGAGAGCCTGTTTGGTCTAGTGGTTAAGGCAACGGGCTAGAAACCAGGAGACTGCGAGTTCTAGTCCCGCCATAGGCATGAAAGTTGGCTGGGTGACCTTGGGCCAGTCACTCTCTCTCAGCCCAACTCACCTCACAGGGTTGTTGTTGTGGGGAAAATAGGAGGAGGAAGGAGTATTAGGTATGTTTTCTGCCTTGCTGCGTTATTTATAAAAATAATAAAGGCGGGATAAAAAATAAAAATAAAATAAATGACAACCAGGTTGTACCCTTAAAGCAGAATTGTCACTGCACTCTATCCAAACCTATTATCTGTTTAGACATGGGATGAACATGATTTAAATGAATATTATTCAAACATATTTTTTTCTGATAAACCAAGTCCTATTCTAGTCACATAGTGCCTATGCAGGAGGCTATCAATATCAAAACATGCTCAACTATCTAGAATTGCTTCTGGAGAAGTGCATCTGCTTTTTGTTTATGTGAACACTTTCTACTCCACAGTTTACTGATCCATCTGGATGTATGTGTGGTGAAAACAGATACTGGATGCTATCATTTAGCAGGAATCCTTAATGGTATTTCCTGAGACAAACTGTGTCTTATGTTCTTATGTCCAAAGCAATAGAAAAATGGTAAATTGAAAAACTTATTCTGGAGGCTTGCACCTGATCCATATCAATTTCAGTTCTATTCCCAGTGCAAATGAATCTGAATCTACCTCTTATTAAAACTGCTAAATCTACTTAAGACCACACCTCTCTGGAATGGTGTTGAAATTGACACAGTATACTTTGAAATGTACAACTCATAACCACTCCGGGAATATAAGTAATCTGTCTCCAATGGTATCACAGCAACAGTCGTTAGGGTTCTTTTTTCCCTCTCTTTGGTTGACTGAATTGTTAAGAGTCGTGTGCAAAAGTAGGTTTTAGGGCTGTGTGCAAAAGCGTTTGATGCAGCTACATGCACAGTACAGTATCTCCTTTCCCTAGTGTATTATCCTTCATTTCTGCTTGGAGCAATTTGACCTTCGGAAGGCCCAGGGAATAACTAAGAACAGAAATCATTTTGTTTTCTTTATATACATTAACTCAGTTTGTTAAAGTATAAGCTTGTCCTTTGACAATAATGTCAAATATCCTGCTCTTAGCCATCAAGTGCAGAAT
Source organism: Charina bottae (assembly GCA_023362775.1). NCBI lineage: Eukaryota > Metazoa > Chordata > Lepidosauria > Squamata > Charinaidae > Charina > Charina bottae. The sequence continues at coordinate 36,015,893 of JALMGJ010000006.1, read as the reverse complement.
TGATGAAGTAGCAGAAACAGGTGATTAATTTGGAGGAAAAAAAGGTGTAAGACCCTACGTTGAAGATATACCATCTGTCCTTGAAACACTGCCCCCATCTAGTTCCAGATGTTTTGAAGTTTAAAGTCTTATATTCAGAAAAAGTTACATGCTAAGTCTTAAAAAACACAAAAAACAATTCAGACTTCGGAGACAATAATTTTGAAGAGGCAAAATGTTCCATGTTCTGTTAACAATAATTAAGATTTGGAATGCTGTGTATTATTGCATACTTCTGCCACTTTTTTTCTCTGTTTAGTGTGAATTATCTCCCATTTTCAACATCAATAATAGTATACTGTTTCATCTGCACTGAGCAGTTTGAAGCCAGGATTTAAGCTGATTTCCAAAAGTCAATTAAAACTAACCATAGTTAATATTAATCATCATTGCAACATAACACTATGCCATGGTTAATGCTGGAGAAAGGGAAAACTGCGAGAGCGTAAAATGAGTATACACATTAGTCTCATCTGACATTCATAAAAAGGTAAAGGTTCCCCCCGCACATTTGTGCAGTCGTGTCCGACTCTAGGAGCCGGTGCTCATCTCCGTTTGTTAGCTGAAGAGCCAGCGTTTTCCGAAGACGCTTCCATGGTCATGTGGCTGCATGACGTGCGTGGAATGCTGACATTCATACTGCACGTCTAAACCATTATTGAAACATCAGGAAAAGTCCTATCTGCATTTTAGGAATATATATAAAAATATATATAAAAATATATATATTTTTCTTCCTAGCATTTTTCCTGCAGATGTAGGGTCCGCTTTTTTTTCTCGGATCAACCAAATGTTGATCCATTGGTTGCAATAGGAATTAATCAACTGGCTTGTCACCCAAGCTTGATGTCATGGGCTGAGAGAGAGTGACTGGCCCAAAGTCACCAAGCCGGCTTCATGCCTAAAGTGGGACTAGTTATTTTAGGATTAAATAGATGATAGCAAAAAATTGAAATGGCAGAAACCACAGAATTTGCTCCCCAAAGATAGCCTGTCATTTTTTCAAGCTCCACATAGTTGGCAAAATCAATGAAGCAAGAACAACATGAATTTCCTGAAGCTATCTTTAATGCTAGTCTGGGCTATATACAGAATCTTGAAAACTGTACAGGTAGATTCCCAGCCTCAGTTATACTGAGTTAATTAAAGCAGAGTATGTTTGAAACAGTTTTTCTTTCCACTTCTCACACATCTGGACTGAGTTGCCTCTTCTCAGATAAACCAAGCATAGGCTGACCATATTTCCTTGAGACAAAAACGGGACATTGGGATGGCAAAATGGGACGGGGTCTTATGTAATATTCCGTATTCATGAAAAAGACAGGGGTTCCGCCCCCCCGGTCCATGCAATTGGCTCCTGCCTCCAAACCCCACCCCCCGGTCTGCGCAATTGGCTCCCGCCTCCAAACCCTGCCCTCCTTTGCCACACGCTGATAGGTGGGAGGGCTTCCTCTTCCGGGCTGCCTCCAATCGGCAGCTCCATCCCAGATCCTCCTTCCGCGCCATTCCTGCCGGGTTTAAAAAACTGGACAAAGTTGAGATTTTTATCAAAACGACGGGACGGTTGAAAAATGCTAAAAAAACGGGACGTATGGTCAGCCTAACCAAGCACCTCATCTCCCATTTTCCCACAATCTCTCACTGCTTCATGGATACAAAATAAACCAACCAAATATCAGCCAGGCAGTCATTCATAACAAATGGCTTTATGTTTACCACGTGATCGAACAGACTTTCTCAATTCTACTAGGTAATCTGAAGAATTCCATTTTAATTAAGATTAATACATACTTTGTCAAGTAGTGCAAGTTATGATTTTAAATTTTCCTATGAAAATTGAGAACATCTGGAAACAAATAGTGCAACATAATGCAAATAGTGTATGCTGCTAAGGCCTATCCGCTAAATATAAGATGCCTGCAATTGGAAGAATCTTGAACTTTCTCTCATGGTACATTACAAAGGCCAACTCCAGGAATACCAGAATGAAGAGATACTATATTCAATTACTTTGCAAAGTCCTGTATTAGGATGCTATTTCATCTATCCCTAAATACACACATATAAATACAACATTTGGATATCATGTTATCCACTCTAATGTATGCAAAATAAAAATGATGCAGTTGTAACTATGCACTGGGTTCCACCTAATATTCAATGAAGATGATTTTTTCCTGATTTCTTGGGAATATGAATTTTGTTTGTGCATTTTTGTTTAATCATTTTTATAGAAAATCTAATGACATTTTTATTGAGTCTAGACCAGTGTTTTCTGTCTTGTACAGTCACTTTTTTTAAAAAAGTATTTTTCTTCAGTGAAAGGCATTTGCAGAATCAGGGCAGACAGGCAAAACACTACTAAGATCTTGCAGTTGGTGTATTAAATAATAAATCACCTATCAGTTACCATAGTGGCAATTTTTGTTCTTGTCTTAATACTGAAATACATTTTGCTCTTCATTTTTAATAACAAAATAAATCTTAGAAAAAAGAGGAATTCTATAATTAAACTTCCCTAATTTACAGTATAGAAAATGATACTGGGATAATTAGCAGAAGCCATTCAAGGAGCCATTATGAGGCTATTAATCATTCATCCACAGCCAAGAACAGTAGGAAAAAATAAAAAAAAACACAAAAATTCTAATGAACATTGAAGTGAAATGTTGATAATTAGGATTTTCTTTATGAGTAAACATTAAAAAATCAGGGTTGGAAGAGGCCAATTAGGTCAATCCCCCCTTAACAAGGAATCTAGATTAAAGTATTCCCAAAAGGTAGTTTCCTGGTCTCTGCTTCAATACATACAGTGACTGAAAATGCATGACTTACCTAGGCAAATGTTATCTTAGTCAAACTGCTGTAAATGTTAGGAAGTTTTTCCTGATGTTCAGCTGCAATATGAATGCCATATTTTCTGTCTTATATTGGGGGATGATGATGAATGACATGATTGGATATATTGCACTCTTGTGTAACTGTAAGATTGTGGTTCCCGGTTGTTTTCAGCTAGGTGAAATTGTTTTTGTTGTTGTTGTTGTTGTTGTTGTTCAGAGTGAGAACCACACTTGGGGCTAGTCATGGTTTCAGGAAACAAGCAAGAAACATTAACCATGGTTTGAAATTTACTTGTTTCCCTGAATTGTGTTTGAAAGTGGCTAAATGTGGGGATTTCTCATCTCATCCTTGAAATTGTAGAACAGCAATGCATTAGCTTTAAGAGTTCCAATGCAATATATTTGTTCCTTATTAGCACACTACACATTTTAGGGCAAAAGCAGGATGTAAATAATTTAAATAAATACACAATACATGAAAGTTATGTGCAGCATCATATTTTAATCTGAGTTTCCTTTAATAGTAGGAAAGCAATAATTGGTCTAGCTTAGCGAGTACCTTGGTTGATTAAGAGTTTGCTATCCATGTTGATCATAGAAGATTCTAGAAAGGTACATAGCCTCTAGTGGTTTCCATTTGAAAGATACCATTTATGGGGGGAGAGGAAGGGAAGGTAAAAGAAAACAATTAAGTTACAGACATAGGGGATACTCTATCCCTAACTCTGTATGGAGCAAGTCCAATTAACAATGATACAGAATGATTTCCAATAGTATTGCTTTCCTCCTCATTCTTCCCCTGAATCAGTGCTTCTAACGCTTTTACAGGAATGCTCAAGCATTTGTTCCTGCTACTTATATGATCACTTACTCTGTGATTTTAAAAAGGGGAAAGATAAGGGCTATTGATTTTCCTAGGATGTTTCAGTTTTCTCTAGCCTTGGTCAATCTTTGATTTCATCCTGAAACAATGAGAGAATAAAATGAGAAAAGGTTAAGAAACTTATTATATAAAATAATCAAGAATAATGTGGCACCTTAAAAACATTTATTGTGGCAAAATTGTTATTAAATTCTAGTCCATTTCAATAGGTACATGTTTGTGTAAATCAGTCTCCCTACCCAGCCTCCCAATAGTGAAAGGAGCAAAATCAACTATCATGGTTTCTAATCTGTCTGGCAGCCTTTCCACTAAGACCCCAGACACTCCTGGAATATACATAAAGCTACTGTAAATGGCTTTCAGTGTGATCAGATGGAGCAAAAATGCTGACTCAGATACAATAAGCATGCAGGAAACTAGTTTCATCCTCTCTATATCTGGCTTCATTCCATGATAGATGATAGATAGGCTGACAGGCAGGCAGGCATAGGAAGGTGAGCCATGTCTGCAGGCATGTGGAAGAAGGAGAAAGCATGGGACAGTAAAAAGTATTTGGAAATGATGTTTCATAAATCCAATTTATGAAATGAGGAAAAATAACCCTTCAGTGAACTATCCACACAGAACATTACAGGTAGTCTCGCTTAGTGACTACAACTGGTTCTGGCAAAATGGTCGCTAAGTGACACGGTTGCTAAGCGAACAATGTGACTGAGAGAGAGAGACGCTGTGAAGATCGCTGGTTGCTGCTGCCTCATTCAGATAAAGTTCTCTCATACAGTGTCCAGTGCCTGACCTGTTTTTTTTTTCTTTTTTGCTCCCTCACAGGGTGGAGAGATTGCTTAAACAAGCTATCTCTTTCTGAGCTGCTTTTGTCCACAACACAGGCTTCCCTAAAAAGTGCTAATTAACAAGCTCAGTTCTGTGACCTTAATCAGTTGATTAGAACCTTTGGGCTGGCAGCTGCTGTCTGAAACTGACTAAAGCTTAATCAGTTTCACACTGAAGGCTTTTGCTGTGGTAAATTCAGGCATTGGTCAGAAAATAATTTTTTTATTACCGTTTATTACCATTGTATTTGTGAACAGTCACTATCCGGGGCTGTTGCTAAATGAGGACTACCTGTATCTATTCAGAATATAAGCAAAACAAATAAAACTGCCTATACACATAACAAAAGAATTCACATCTCATAACAAAGGACCCAATGTATGCACTAAGACTGGTAGCACCTTCAAAACTAACCAGCTTTACTGATTCACAAGCTTTTGTGAAAAGCAACTCATTTCATCAGATGCATCAGATTCACCAGCTGCTGCTCATGAAGGTTTACGCTCCAAACTTTTTGTTTATTTTGTTGCCACAGTCCAACATGTTTCTTCCCCTTTATCCTAAAAACATTGTTCACGGACTACTTATTTTCCAACTTCTGGATTTCACTGTACTAATGCTGCTAAATGCTTCATTGCAGGAAAGACACTGAAAAAATATCCTGAAACAGCAATTGTCATTCATTTTCATTCATTCATTGGCGAGTAAGATTGCCTTCCAAGGGTAAAATTTTAACAGTGGATCCGTAAGTGGCTGTAAAGGCCAATTCTGGATCCGCACAACCTCCCACAATGAGGGCATAGGTTTCCGGGTGGGAGACGGTCATGATGAGGGTTTGCTTGATGTGCCTTCCTTTTAGCTCTTTTTTCCCTTTCGCCCTGTACTCATGTTTCTTCAAAGTCCATAGCGCCTTTAATAAAGGCTGACCTCCAATTGAAACCTTGCTGGATCATCACCTTGTTGTGGTGAGTGGGCTTGTGGGTTCCCAATGAACCCTGTGAGCGAAATAGCAATTGTAACTTGTAGCTATCTCTAGAAAGAGCTATCTAACTACAAAAATACAGTTCTTAATTGGTAAAATGCATTTCTTTATTCTTCCTCCCATCAGTTTTATCTCTACCTGAAAGGCCTCATTAATATAAACCAGAATATCAATACTATTGCTATGATATGAAGACACTAATATTTACAGGAGAGAGTGCCTATACAGCAACTGAGCTTTTTGTGAATCTGCTCATTGGAGGCTATACATTCACCCTGTCAAGTTGGAACATATATCTAGCTCTGTTTTTTTTTAAGTGGATAGGTTTTGATCAAGGTGATCCAAGACCTGCACGAGCACATAGGGATGACTTTGTGTCACTTTCTTAGAATCTGAAGTCTTACATTGATGGCCTAGACACTAGAAACTAGGGCCTGTATAAAAGACTATACAGATTTCCTAATCTTGTGCCATCCAGATGATCAAGACTACACATTCAAAACCATAATAATAGGGTAGATAAAATATGCACCTCAGTTCTGAATGATAATACCAAATGTAAGAGAATATCAGCACAGTTAACAAGCAGAGAAACAAAGATAAGAATTCCTTTTAAAAATTGAAATCTTTCATATATGAGAGAAAATCAGAACATAAACTTTGAGAAAAGAAAAGCAAGCAGATAATAAAGGATCCCTGTGGAAGACATTTCCTGAGAGAAGGGATGTGGAGAGAAGCTACACTACCAGATCTTATTGGACAGGTAGATTCAATTGGGAGTAGAAGTCCCAAAGATACTAAGGTCCTGAAACATATCAAGCTTTAAAAGTGACAAGTATGTATGTATGTATGTATGTATGTATGTATTTATTTATTTATTTATTTATTTATTTATTTATGTAGCTGCCCATCTCACATATGTGACTTTGGGTGGTACACACAATTAAAATAGCAAAAACCAAACAATCAAAACAAATACAATTAAAATAAACTATAAATAGAACAAAAAACACAGGAGAGTGTTTTTAGTGTGTCGCAACACACCGTTTAGTGTGTCGCAACACAACCCGGAAGCGGCGGCGGGGGCATGCACGGCGGCGGCACAGGGGCGCGCGCGGTGGTGGTGGTGTGCATGGCAGCGGCGGCAGCGGCGCGCCATCAGCGCTTCCATGTTTTAGGGGAGGCCGCCGCCGTGCACACCGCCGCCGCCGCGCGTCCCCGCTGCCGCCGTTGGTGTGTCACAAACGGCAGCAGTTTGGAAAGCACTGCCGTAACCATTTTGCACCTGGAAGCCAACTGGCAACCGGTAGTGGTGTTACATGGGCAAATCAAGATGCACCCATGACTACTTGAATCACTGCATTCTGGAAAGGCCCTAGCAAAGGCAGCTCCTTGAAGAATGCATAGCAATACTCCAAGTGAGAGGTGACTAAGGCATGAGTGACTGCAATAACAGTCATAATTGGAGCACAACATGGAGCTATGCAACCCCCCCCCATTAGTAGTAGTACTATGCAAGTAGTAGAACAGCAAATGTTCAAAGTTACAACGGTGCTTAAAGAATGGTAGTTATGACCAGTCCTCCCAAGTTACAGCTGTTGCAGTGTCCCTGCGGTCACATGATCAAAATTTGGGCACTTAGCAGCCTGCCCGCATTTATGACCATAGCGTGTGCTTCAATTCCCCCCACCCACCTATCTCCCCCCATCTCTGCCCTTTTGGCCGGCCTGCACTCCACCGCCCCTGAACTTCACCATTCCTGCTGCCTCCAGCTGACCTTTGCTGTCTTCTTCCTCCCACTGCTGACAAGGTGTGCCCAGCTGAGGCAGCTGTTGGCCTTTCACAAGGCCTTTGTGCAGCCGCATGGAAGCCTCGCATGGCAGTGGGGAGGCCTCAAACGGCATTGAGGGGGCCTTGCAAAGGGCCAGCAGCTGCCTCAGCTGGGTGTAGCTTCTCAGCAGCAGAAGGAAGACAGCGAAGGTCAGCTGGGGGCAGCAGGGAGCAACAGGGGAGGTGGAGTGCAGGGCAGCCAAAAGGACAGAGATGGGGGGAGATAGGCGGGTGGGGGGAGTTGAAGCAGAGGCGAGTGCAGCAGGGCAGGAGAAGTGTGAGGTCCTTGCCTAACGGTGGTATGGTCATTGCCTAACGACCGCAACTGGGACTACCGGAACTGCCAAGGCTAAGTGGTGCAGTCATGTGATGTTTTGCCTAACAACTGTTTCACTTAGCGATGGAAATCCCAGTTCCAATTAAGGTAGTTAAATGAGGACTAACTGTATTATAGTTTTATTCTGCTTTTTTATATATATAACTCAAGGCGGCAAATATACCTAATACAGCTGGCTTTCATGCCTAAAGGAGGCCTAAAACTCACAGTCTCCTAGTTTCTAGGCCAGCACCTTAATTACTACACCAAACTAGCTCTAGTCACATCTGCCACCTGTTCCTCAAGTAGGTCAGAAACAGATTCAAACATCTGGACCAAGGGGATAGAGAGTCCAAGGAATTGTGGGATAAAGTTAAAAGAATTGTAAAAGATGAAGCCAGAAAGCACGTAACAATAGGCAGAAAGAAACAAAAAACATACTGGCTACCATCAAGGCCATAGAAACAGCATAGAAAGAAAATTGGCAAAAGCCAGAGATCTAAGGAAAACTAGAGAACTTAATGCAGACTTCATGGGAAATCATGGGAACATTGTAACCTCATGTCATTATCATAAGCAACAAGTGTGAAAAGAAATTAATGATGGAGCATAATAGAGCATAATGGGAAAAAAGATGGAACAAATACACAGAAAACCTGTGGAAGATCAACTCAGATGACATCATATTTGAGAGAGAAGAATAGGAACCAGTGGTGCTTGAGGAGGAAGTCAGATGGGCTATAAAACAGACAGGAAAGCCCCAAGGATGGATTAAATCCCCTTAAAGAAGGCTGGCATGGAAACAATAAAGATCATGACAGTCTTCTGCCAGCAAACATGAGAAAAAGCAGTATTTCCCAATGACTGGAAAAGGTCTAGAATTTCCTAGAAAAGGAAATTTAAAGGGATGTTCTAATTATAGGACAATAGCCCACGTGCCAGACCACTTGCCAGCAAGATATTGTGGAAAATTCTGCACAAGAGGTTAGAGCCCTATATGGAGAAAGAATGGCAACTGAACAAGCAGGCTTCAGAAAGAACAGGGGTACAAAAGACTATATAGCTAATATTAGGTGGATGATGGAAACAGCAAGAGGATATCAAAGGAGCTCTACATCCCCCTTTAAAGACTACTCCAAAGCTTTTGATAGTGTAGATTATTCAAGGTTATGGAAGTCTTTCAAAGCAATGGATATGCTCCAGCATCTGATTCTTTTGATAAGAAATCTCTGCAATTACCAGGATGCCACAGTGAGAACAGAATTTGATAACACCAAATGGTTTACTATAGGAAAACAAGGGAAAACAAGGCAGACAGTTTTGCATTCTATCATCATACCTCTTCAATCTATATATTGACTGCATCATATGGGCTGCAGGTCAGGAAGAACTAATGCATGAGATTGGCATGCATTGGAGCAGGTATCTATTCCTCACACAATATCCTGGACTCAAAAGGATTTGTTGTATTATGAAAGAACTGGACTTACAAAAGAGCACAATCCAGTAATTAGAGAGCCAATAAAATCGATTGTTTCATTTTTTTATTCTTTATGAAGGAAGAAGAATGGATATTTGGCACTCCCCTAGTTGAAAAGATGGAAACATCTGTGTTCTATTGACTCATTCCTTTGGATTCTCCAAACTACCTTTCAGCTCAAAACCACAGCATGAAAGGGTGCAGGGAGAGCTACACCTACAAGTTACTGTGGTGACATAAACTCCACTCCCGCCTCCCCTTTTCTGGAATGTAGACAGACAAGTTTGATGTAGTGAATTTAATTTCTCTCAACCAAACTTTCTAGCTTAATTTTGACTATTAATATTTGTCGCTCTTCTATTGTTCCTAGAGTAGGCATGGATGGATGGATGGATGGATGGATGGATGGATGGATGGATGGATGGATGGATGGATGGATGGACAGAGTAATATTGGAAGACTATAAAGGTACCTTTACTTGGTAGCAATTCCAGGATAAATTCTTATGCCTGAGTTTGAACTGCATGTTAAGATTTGCTTCATCATGACTGGATCTCTGATCCCTTGACATCAGCAGCTAAGTCATAATGCTTTAAGGATTTAGAGCAGTATTGGTTTCTCACTTGGCACCTCAATTATGAAATATCTGTACACTTTTAATTAGGAGCAGAACAGAAAACAGTATTTAGATCAAGAGAACTATGTTGGGATTACAATCTTGTTTTTCACTACCAGAACTTTCAAAAATATTATTCCAGTTATATTTTAATGTTTGTGGAAAAATCATTCACAGGCAGGTTGCAACGTTTTGTTTGTGGAATTTTTTTCATCATTTGGAATCAGCAAATTAGGGATAATGAGTCACAGCTAGGAATAAAAAAACCCTGCTTTATTCTCTGAAACTGGAAAACTTCTGTTTTGTTTAAGAACCAAAGGATTAAGGGCCAAACCATGTTATGTTAATTGCATTTTTAAGCTTCAAGTTCAGTAGGGGCTTACTTTTTTTTTTAGCTAGATAGATAGATAGTAGGGTCAGGACTACATTATGGGGGCTTAATCTTTTCCCCCTGTTCTTCCCCCTGCCCCAAAAGCCTCTCCACCCCCAATAAAGCTTCTTTTTGCCTTCTAAAATGTTATGCGATAGAAGAAAATAGAGTGGGAAGGGAGATCAAGATCTACAGTATCTACATTGGACTTCCTTTCATATACAAGACACTGCAGTGACAAGTTTTTCAAAATGTCAATTGTTTCTCAGTATGCCTATGACAACCTGTATAAAATCATGCATGCAGTGAATGTAAGGCACCCTTATAATTTCAATAGCACATGATACCTGAAAGTCTATTTTTCTGGAGGCCATAAGCATTTGTGCCCCCTCCCCTGCCCTGTAGCAGCCACTCGTGCACCCTCCCTGGTCACTCGCGCACCCCCTTGCTCCCTCTCCCAACCAGCAGCAGCCACTTACCTGCCTGCCGTCCTGCTTGCGAGCCACCTGGGACTTGCAAATTCCTGCTGGCTTCCCCACTGACTTTGTTTGTTGGAAGCCAGCAGGAAGTTGCAAGGAGGTGCTCACTTAACGACCCACGATCTTCGCTTAATGATGGCAACAGGGACTGAAGAGATTGTCATGTGATGCGGTCATGTGACATCATACTTATGACCACATCTCTTAGCGACAGAAATTCCGGTCCCATTTGCTTTGTAACTTGAGGACTACCTGTACTCCCATAGCTGAAAATGCAGATGATTTGTAAGCTCTAGTCTTGAAAAGTCAAGGAGCACAATAAAAATATGAAACTAAGATTAAATCTAAAGAAGACCAAACTAATGACAAGTATTATTATTATTATTATTATTATTATTATTATTATTTTCTTAATTTGATTGTAAACCACCCAGAGTCGCTTGCTGAGATGGGCGGTGAAGAAATGTGATATTAAATTTTAAAAAAAAGTACAGCAACCAGCCTTAGAATTGACAATGAAGTTGAAGTGGTAGATATCTCCAGTCTTTAAGATCGACTATCAACAGTAAAGGAACCAGCAATCAAGAAATACACTGCAGCCTAGCATTTAGTAGGATAGCAATGAAGACCTTGGAAAAGATATTCAGGTGCTGTGACATGTCTATACTTACAAAGACCAGAATTGTGCAGGCAATAAGGATACACTATAGAAGCAAAACTTGGACTTTGAAGAAGCAGGATAGGACTATTGACAATTTTGAACTTTGGTGTTGGAGAAGACATCTGATAAAAACATAGATAGCCAAGAAAACAAATTGATCATAGACAAATCAATCCAGAATTCTCACTTAAGACATACATGACTAGGCTCAAATGATATTTTGGAAACATTATACAAAGAGCATGCTGTCTACAGAAGTATATAATGCTGGGAAAGGCGAGAAAAAGAGGACAACCAGCAGCAAGGTGGATGGACTTTATTACAGTGGTAATGGGTGCACTTGGAAGACTTGAAGGGCCAGGTTGGAAACAGATAATTTTAGAGATCAACCTATATGGCTGCTAACTGTTGACACCAATTTGATGACACATACTCAATCAAAAAGGCTAGAAGGGACCTTTGTAATCACCTAGTCCAACAGGAATCAACCACTGTAGCATCCTGCAGATAGCCATCCAGTGACAGTTTAAGCATCTCCAGCAAAGGAGAGTTTAGTACTTCCCAAGGCAACCTGATCCACTGCTGAACAGCTGGTATTATTAATTATTTTTATTAAATTTATATTACCACCCATCTCCCCCATTGGGGACCCTGGGTGGTTCACAATAAAACATAGGTAAAACATAAATATAAAGTTACAATATAATAAATAATATAAAATCCAAGTATAAAAGATGTTAAAAATTGTAATACTGGGAGGCTTCATGGGACCAGCCATCCCCAAGAGGAACTGTTGGCATTTCCCTCCCAGGCAAGCCGGGAGAACCAGGTCTTTAAGTGTTTCCGAAAGGTTGGGAGCGAGGAAACCTGCCTCAGCTCGGGGGGGGGGGGTAAGGTATTCCAAAGGGCAGGCGCAACTGCAGAGAAGGCCAGCCTCCTGGACCCCGCTAGATGGAACTCTAAGAACATTTTTCTAATGTCCAACCAAAATTTATTTTCTTATAATTTCAACCCACTGTAAATAGCCCTAATGTAAAAGATGTATTTTGGTTTTAGAGAGAAAAGAATTCACTTGCTGGAATTTTTGCAACACTTGTACACTCTTCTTAACAAAGTTTGCTAATGAGGACTGAAATTTGTGCTTGGGAAAAATATTTACTTTCAGTTCAGGCAGAATTTTCTAATTCCTCATCCAAGTCATTTATAAATATGCATAACACTACAGGGCCTGGAACTGCTATATGCCACTCAACACTTTCCTTCCACTTTGACATGGAGACACTGATGGTGTATGATTTCTTCAACCAGCTCACAATCCATTTAATGGTAGCATAGTCCAATCCACCTTTTAATATGTTCTCTATTAGAATCTCATGGGAGACCTTGCTGAATGCTTTGCTAAAGTCAAGGTACACTATGTGTACTTGTCAGCCCTATGACTAGACCAAGAAACAGACTCCAGGGAAGACTAAAAAGTACTTTTATTTAGATTGGCTGTAGTAACATAAACTTGTAAGTCTAAATGTGCTTCCTCTCTTCCCTCTTATATATTCATGTGAATTAGGGGTGTGTTTGTTGAGACATTTTTGTAATCTACCCCCATCATTTGGACTCAAGCAATGTTTTCCTTTTTGTTGCTTTGTTAATGGATCTTCTCTCTCTCCTTCAAGGTCATCCCCTTTACTCACTACATCACTGCATTTTTGTGGTCAATTGAACTAGTGGTGACTCCTGTCAAACAGTGCATTATTTTCTAAATCCTCACAAACCAGCTTAGTAAGTTTTGCCTAGTATTGACATCAAGTTGATGGATCTGTAGTTACCCAGGTCTCCTTTTTCCCTTTTTTGAAAATAGGAACATTTGCCCTTCTTCAGTCCTCTGATATAGACTATCAGAGTTTTTGATTGATCAAAAACCACTGAAAGGGGCTCTTAGATAACATCCACAAGCTCTTTCAACACTCTAATTAGTCTGATTCTGAAGACTAAATTTGTTCATGGTAGCCAGATGGTCACTACCACTCTCCTTACTTATCCTATCTCTTTGCCTTTTGTCAGTTGTACTGTTTTAGGTACATTTTAACATTCCCCTTTGGGAAGTCCGAAACAAGGTAAAAGTAGAGCACCCTTGCTGTCACTAGTTTTTATCTTATATTCTCCTACAGTGATGCTACCCCACCCCCCTTTAAAAAAACAATTTAGTGGGAAGAACACAGTGCAGTCTGGTAGTTTCTGACAGCTGTTCAGCTGGCTGTCAAATTTCAGATTGGTCAACCAATTACACAAAACAGCTGGCCAGTGGGAAGCATCAGTAGGTTTCCTCAGAACAATGCTGGTCACATTATTTGTGGCTAAGAGGTATAGGTTACCTATCCAAGTTTTCAGGCAAGCTTTTACGATAATCAGGCCAATGAGACAGCTCTTCTAAATTTTATTTTAAGCCTGCTTTGAATAGGCTCAAAAACTCACTAGTGCAAATTGGATAGTATCTAGCAAACATTCTGACAGAAGTCACTGGGTATCTGAAGGTACCTTTGCTCCAACCAATGTCTGAATAATTTGTACTAGAAATTTGTATTGACAAATATCACTACTTGCACAGTTTGATCATAAATCTCTGGTCTTCTCAAGCTCAATTCTTCCTCTTAGTCTTTAGCATAATTAGCATATAGTAAATTAATTATAGAATTAACTAGCGTATCTTTTAACAATGAGCTTTTCCATTCAGGGGGTCTGCAAGATGTTGAAGAATAGTTGAAATATGTTTTATCTGCTTGGCTTGCACTTGTTTTTGACAAATAAATTATAATTTTTTTGACTGAAGGCACAAACCTATGCAATGTAAGATTTTCATCTTTCACTTCCCAAGCCTAAATATATAGGAAGGATGAATGGTGAACCTGAACCAGGGTATTGTCATCTACTGCAGTTGGAACTAGGATAATTACAGTAGAAATTGTTTATGCAGATTTGTAGAAAAACAAAAAAAATTAAGCAGCCTGTTAAAGTTCCTTTCTCCTGGTTATTCATGGAGAGGAGAGTATTTTATTTGCAGTTACATACCACAAACAAACGTCCAATTTTGCAGTAACTTTTAATGTCTTGAATCAAAATGTTACTGTAAATAAAGGATTCCTGCAGTTTCACTGAATGCCACCACTTTTACTTCTAGTGTTAGATTTTCCTGCTAATTCTCCTTTTTCCCCCGTTTTTCCTTGTCTCCATATTAAGCACTCTTTCTGTGTCCTTCAACTCAATTCCTTCCCCTCCCCCAGTCATTCCAGTTGTTGCTTTCCTAGCTCTCTGTGGAATGCTCGTGCCTTGAAGCCCTCATGGTTGCTAGGCAACATTCCTCATTTTGCCATGTGGCTAGCTGCCATGGCAACATCTCCCCATTTCCTTTTTTTCAGCTGTTTGCTACCATAGTACTCCTGTCAATGCAACCATCTGTGGCAGGGAGCAGCCAAAACCTACCAAGAATTAATTCTACTTTTGCCTTGTTCTGGTGCTTTGCAATAGAATATCTGATGCCTTGCATAGTAATGTGTTTTCTTATTGTCAAATACTTTTTCTTATTTATTTTTAATTTTGGTTGCTCTCCAATCAAAGTAATGCTCTTCATTACATTAAATTTTGGAAATATTTTACAATTCCCATCTACGTTGATTCTTAAATAAATTCTTGGAGGCAGATTCCTTTTATTCCCATTTCACTGATTTGGGCACTGGCCCAAACATAAATCATAACTGATTTAGGCTTTGATCAAGACCTCCAAATTCAGAATCAATACTTATTTCAGTGAATCAAACTAACCAATATTTTGTCAATGACAGTACATAAACTTTAATTATGAAAAGCTTTGCAGAATTAGCAAAAGCCCAAAAATTAACAACGAAATTATTTAATTACACACGCTGCAGTTTTCATAATCTATAAAACAAATAAATATAAATATGAAACACCAGACTTTATAATGCTGTCTAAACTCTGACCTTTGAGTTGATGTTTATAACACTTTGCAATTATCTTCTAATTTATTTATCTATGAATCCAGATATCAAGAAAGCTCCTTTTCTCCTTATATGACATTTTGACTTGTCATTGTACATAAGGTCAATGAGAGCTATCAGAAAATGCACATGCACATGAGTAGGAACAAACCTGTGCTTAAGGTGGTAATTCTTAGGAGTTAAATTCAAATAAATTCAGTGGTCATATATTTGAGTAAATATACAACCACAGTGTATATATCAATGTGCGGCCAACGCTATATAAAAACATGCAACTATTTTTAAAATGAAATTGAATACAGAAAATAATTACCTTTGGTACTCTGGAAAACATAATTCAAATCAATGTTATTTTTCTGTTACATTATGCAGCTTTCAAAGGTACAGGGACAAAAAGATTGGCAACTCCCATAAATAATCTTTCTGAACACACTCCATTTCTGATGCTCTATTTTTTTTTAAAAAAACATTTACAATTACATGTATTGCTTGCCATAGTTAAGGGTTGGACAAATGTTTGTTTCTTGGGGGCCCACAATTAATATTTTATTGAGGAGGGAGTTTAGATGGGGTAATAATTCAAAAAGCATGGTTGAGTACTTCTTGACAGAATACAGTATTGTGTCTTCACATGGCCTGAACAAAACCAAAATATAGCAGAACCCAAATTCTCAGTTTGAGTTCAATAGCACCTTCTCTTTGCTGAGGTTTTAAGTTTTAGCCCCTTTAAGTTTTAGAGCAACTGTAAAACCTTATTTGTCAAGTGTCTGGATGCACTGATTCTTCTGTGGCCATTTATACATTTATGTATCATATTCTTTGGGCACTTTACAATAAAAACACCTAATAAGAAAACAAGATCAGATAAAATGACAGAAACAAAAAAGGAACAAATCCCAAAACAACTCATCAGCACTAGAACTCCGCACAGTGCCAGAATTTCAAGGCTCACTTAAAGAATAGCAGGGTCGGGGCAATACGGACAGAGGGCAGGCACCATGACAGAGAAGCCATGCTTTCTGGGACCCATCAAGTGACATCGTTTCAAGGATGGGATCCTGAACACACCTACTTTGCCAGAACTTATATGGCAGGCAGAAATAATGAGAGAAATGTAGTCCTTCAAGTAACTAGGCTCCATGACAAGAAAGACTATATGTCACAAGCAGCACCTTGAATTGTACCCAGAAGCACATGGGCAAGTAGTACAGCTCACACAACAGAGCCATATATCATAGGACATACTGAGGCACACCCATAACTGTCCACGTGGCCATGTTCTATAGCAGTTGCAGCTTCTGAATGGTCTTCAAGGATAATCCCATACAGAGTGTGTTACAATATTCCTGATGTGAGGTGATTAAGGCATAAGTTACTATGACAAGGGAGTCCCAGTCCAGAAAAGGGTGCAATTGGTGCATCAGATGAATCTGGCCATTGCTGCCACCTGCTCTTTAAGCAGGAGCTAAGAATCCAAGAGAATCCCCAAACTGTGTGCCAGTTTTTTCTGGGAAAGTACAATCCCATCCAGAAGTAAAGATAGCAAATCCCTAGGACCAGTAGAACTGAGAATCTATAGCCTTTCCCATAAGTTTGGAGTTAAGCTTATGCCTCTTCCTCTCCATCCAGATCTTCACTGCGAGATACCCTTGATAGCATTGCTAGGTTGACCTGGTTCAAGATATAAAGCCAAATATCATCAGTATACCAATAATATTGGACCCTATTTTATTGGATGGCCTTATACAGAAGTTTCATGTAGATCAGAGCTTTCCAAACTTTTCATGTTGGTGACACACTTTTTAGACATGCATCATTTTGTGACACAGTAATTCAGTTTTACTAGCAAACTGGAGGTTAAACTAACCCCTTATAAGAGATACTGACACTTACATAAATTGTAATAGCGAAATGTATGGGGACGCAACATATCTCATGAAAACCTTTCATTTATAGAATCTATATGAAAATCAGTTGGTCTCTAATATACAATAATCTCTCTCCCTAATTGGAATTTCCTAATTGGACCTGAGGCTGCTTGAATTACTTTTAGGCAGGGGTGTACAACACACTCCCTCAACCTGGCACCCTCTGGAAGGGCTGGATGGGGTCAGGACTACAATTCTCATTGTCTTAAGATAATTTGGCTATCTTGGCTGGAGCGATGGGAGTTGTGATCCATCACATTTGAAGATACCAGGTTGAGGAAGGCTGATCATTATTAAAGATCTTGTGGAGTAGAGGTGGCTTTCCTTGTATGCCATGAGTTCATGGTCTGTTACTTGTCCTGCTGTTCAGTCATTGTCACTCAGCTTGGTTCACTTAATGCTGTTGCAGAGTGGACATGTGTTGAATCTTCAGGCAACGTGTGAGCTGTGCTCAGGCTCTGAAACAGTAAGTACAAGTGTAGGGACAGTAACAGTCCAGGAGTAGGTAAGAGGCCTTGTGGAATGATTTGGTGGGTCTGGTACAGTGCACAAGCTACCTTCTATGGGGTGGACATGCTGTGGTTCAAACCAGGGAGTATAATATAAAAGAGCTTTCATAAAGCCTATCTCACTCTATTAGCCTACCTTAAAAGAGCATGACTGCAGCCTGGCTCCAGGAGTTCACTGCCCCAGTACTGTAGTCCATTGGGATAAGAAGGGAATTTAGCAACACAAAAGCATAAATAATATGGGCCACAGGGGCATTTTTATGTACCCCTAGGAACTCCTGCTACAACTTTGGATAAACTCCTCTCGTTTCTGTTTTCTTTCTCTTTTAAAGTATCACGCTGTTACAGATGGAGAAGTATTGTGGGGGGGGGGGGCTAAATAAAATTAGAAACCACACCCACCTGTCTATTGGACTCTGCCGTATTCCCACCCAAGGTATGCACACCCTAGTTGAAATACAGCCTGTGAACAGAATGAAATAATCTTGTCATTGTTTGAAAAAATGTATTTGAAGGAAATAATTTCTCTTACAGCATTTTAAAATTAATTTCTGCTTTACTGTCCCCTTTTCCATTTACTTGCATCTGGATTGTAGCAGTTCCCTTAGCATGATCCTGTGCTCCTAGTGATCATTAAAAATTAAGGAACATTGGCCAGTTGCCTGGGATCCTGCTATTCCATACCTGCCTGATTAGAATGGAAGAGCCCTGGAACAACAGAATTCCAGGTGTAGGAGTAACTTGTGCTGCATGGAATCACAGTGAGAATTTTGACACTTATAAGGCCACAGAGGTATGTGAATAATTGGCTAGCCTGTGGTCAGTCCTGCTCTAAACCTAGCTGACGCACAGGTTGTCAGGAGGCTCTGATTAATACGTTATTACAACTCATAACATCCGTTATTGGGTTTGTAGCAAAGATCTCTGTGGTCACCTTCAGATGTTGGCCAAGATGTAAGTTGTTGCCTATAAATAATTCCCTTCAAGTAAGCAAACTACTTTTGAGATTGGGGACAGGGTAAGGGGGGATCCTGGCATGTTACTCTTCTAGCTCAGAGAAGACTGCCATGTTAGCCATGCAGGCTGATCTACATATTCTAGAGCAAAGATCCTCGTTTTATTTCAGCTTATTTTCTGATTGTACTAAGGAAGTGAATTCTGGACTCATAACCATATTTATAAGAAACTGCATGGGTTATGGCTTTTCTAACATCTACCCCAGTGCTTTCCAAACTGCCGCCTTTGGCAACACACCAACAGCGGCGGTGCGTGCATGCACGGCGGCGGCGCGGGGGGCGTGCAGCGGCCTTGCTAAAATGCGGAAGCGCTGATGGCGCGCCGCTGCCGCTGTGCACACCACTGCCACGCGACACACTAAACTGTGTGTTGCGACACACTAAAGTGTCGCGACACAGAGTTTGGAAAGCTATGATCTACCCTTTCAGCCTGCCAATTGACCAGTGGTCACGTGTCTGTTGCTGAACCCTTTAACAAAATTCTGTGCTTGTAACAAAGGCAGAAAACTGGGAAACTATAGTATAGCCATCTGTACTACTGTTTTACGTGTAAAAAGCTGCTTCTATGAGAGGGAGAAGTATTATCATAATCTTCCATAAGTAGTACATTCCCAGAACATGATTCTTAACATGTGAATCTGTCTCTGGTGATTAAACACCAGCATTTAGGTAAGCTTCACGAGGAAGCTTCATTATATAGCAATTTTCACAAATGGCAGTGCCTGGGCTGAAAAGACTCATATCAAGGAACTTGTGTCAGTCCCATCAAATCATGAGTGGGTTTGTTTGTTTAAAATACTCCCCCCGCCATCTCCAGGAAATTGCATACAGCTTTCAAAATGTTTTTGTTGTCTACTCCTGGCAAAGCCAGGTAGCAAAGCTATTTTTATTATATTTTTAAAAATACATGATTTGTAAGATAATAACATACATTTCCAAGATTGTTGTCATTTATGAGTAACAATATGTAAATATGTGCAAGAATTAACAATAAGGTGAGGTAAAACTTGTTAACAGGCCACCTGACAGTGGCACTATGGAACACCAGAGTTCTTGACATCAGGGCAAGGCTTGACTTAGTACCCCTTTGTAGCAGGACCAGGCTTGGACAGAGTTTCCCTTTTGTAGCAGGACCAGGCTTGAACGGAGTTCCCCTTTTTCAGCAGGGCAAGGCTTGGACAAAGTTCCCCTTTGCAGCAGGGCAAGGCTTGGACAGAGCTTACAGCAGGGTACAAGGCAGGCACTAGGACCTGCACGGAATCCTGGCAGGGCTCGGAGGCAGCAGCAGGCGCGGTTCCGGTTTGAGGCTCTGAGTCCCTTCGTCCTCCTCCTCCTCCGACTCAACCTGCACCCTAACAATTTCACATAGATTTGTTTCTCGTTACGTTCATGTGACACACCTACACACTGCAGCCGACACACTAACGTGTCGCGACACAGAGTTTGGAAAGCTCTGGTGTAGATGTTAAACAGGAGAGATGAGAGTGTCCAGCCCTGATGCACCCTGCAGATAAGGAGTCGAAGGCTCCACTCTCCTCCCTGTCAACACCGACTGGAACAGGCCTGAGAAAAGAGAAGAACCATCATAACACTGTGCCTCCCACTCCTAATCCCTGTGGCCAGCTCAGAATGATATCACGACTGATTGTAGCAAAAGCCAAGATGGTTGCATCACAGACATCCTGGCCCCGCCAGAGTTCATCCACAAACACGATCAATGCTGTCTCCATATTATGTCCTGGCCTGAGACCCAACTGGGAAAGATCCAGATAACCCACTTCATCCAGGACTCTCTGTTGCTTATTTTTATGTTTTTAGTTTCCGTATGTTATTTCTACAATGGAATTCCTTTCAGTTTTCAAAAAATTGTTATAAAAGAATTTCAAATGAACAGATAACATACAGTAAAACATACTGAACAAAGATTGCTCTCACCTAGTTAAGCCTTGGTTATGTTCTCAATAAAGAATAAACATGCTTGCTCATTTGTAAGCAACTGAAATGAAAGTAAAGAAACTAAAATCATTCTACAGAAGCTCAAACTGGAAAATATGTAAGAAAAGTAACAGTTGGACAATTGGGTGTCCAACCTTTTGGCTTCCCTGGGCCACACTGAGTGAAGAGGAATTGTCTTGGGCCACATATAAAATAAATAATATAGTTAATGTATATAAGTAATACAACTTCATTAATTTTTAAATATTTTTTATTATAATTTTTTTTAAAAAAGGGCCAACATAAAACTAGTGGGATATTTGACCTTGTTTTTGTGAAACTAATGCATCAATGTTCGATGAAAGTGTTTGCAATTCTCAGAGAGTTCTCAAGGTGCTCGTCAGAAATTTTAATTCTAATTTTATTCTTTGTGTGCTTCATCCTGAAAATAGTTGCTCACAAATTTACGTGCTGCCAAAAAGCGATGTCATGAATAAGGCGTGATTGTGAAGCGAGGGATATTTTTCTCTGGGAAGATAGGTCTTATAAAAGTCCAGTAGAGAGACATGATCAAATTTTTCTTTGAGTTGAATGTCTGATTGCAACTCTATGCATTCCATTTGAAAATCTGGAGGAAGTGTAGTTATGTCGACTGAAAATGGAGTCGAAAATATACCAAAATATTGATGATTTTTCCGGAAATCTTGAAACCTGTTCTCAAATCCCTGTATCAGACTGAAAAGCAAGGCTGCAGATTTCTCGCTGTTCACAGGATTGTGTTTAGCCAATGTATTAAAATGTATAAAATTATTTTCCATAGCTTGAGCTTGCCATACTTTTAAGTTTCATTTCAAATGCTGTTATGGTTTGAAACATTGCGGTGATAAATTGGTTTCACCTTGAAGACGCATGTTTAACTCATTTAAATGAGCGGTCAAATCCACCAAAAATGCTACATCTGTGAACCATTTTTCATCTTCAAGTTCTGGCACAAATTTTCTTTTTGATTCCATAAATGACTTGATTTCATTTCGCAAATCATAAAATCTTTTCAGCATTTTACCACGACTTAGCCACCTTACTTCAGAAAAGTAAATGATGTCCCCATAATCAGCATCCATACTTTTAAGGAACTCCTGGAATTGGCAATGATTCAGTCCCTTGGCCCTTATGAAATTCACTGCTTTGATGACAATTTGCATGACATTATCCATTTTTAAAGCTTTCACGCATAAATTTTCTTGATGTAGAATGCAGTGATACTTCATCAAACGTGAGTTGCCGGCAGCACTTGCATCATCTTCTATCAATTTTGTATGTCCCTCACTTTTACCAACCATCACTGGGGTGTCATCAGTAGATAGCCAAACACCTCTCTACCATACTAGCACCTCTAGTTGGACACTCTGAACACCACATCCATAATTCGGAAGAATTTGTTTCCAAAGCAAGGACTCTGAAACTGGATACAGATGAAACTATGGTCTCCTTCGATGTGTCCTCCCTTTTCACCAGCATCCCCACCACTCATGCTCTATCCGCTGTCAGGAAGAGACTAGAAGAGGACAGCACCCTTGAAAGGAGAAACCATCTCAACCCAAACCAGATCTGCCATCTTCTAGACCTGTGTCTTAACACCACTTATTTCTCATACAGAGGTGACTTTTACAGACAAAAACACGGCTGTGCCATGGGTTCTCCTGTGTCACCCATTGTGGCCAATTTATACATGGAAGAAGTGGAGAAGAAAGCACTCAACACATTCCAGGGAACGGTGCCCACCCACTGGTTCAGGTATGTGGATGACACCTGGGTCAAAATCAAGGCCCAGGAAGTACAGGCCTTCACGGACCATATAAACACCATAGATGCCAACATTAGGTTCACCAGAGAAGACACCAAGGACAACAGACTGGCATTCCTAGACTGCAAAGTCCTCATTGGGACCGGTGGCAAGCTAGAAATAGGGATCTACAGGAAACCCACACACACAGATCAATATCTGATGTTTGACTCCCACCATCCACTGCAGCACAAACTAGGAGTCATCAGGACATTGTCACACAGAGCAGAAACCATCCCCACCTCCATGGATTCCAAAAAGAATGAAAATCAGCACCTGATAACAGCTCTGAAGGCCTATGGATATCCAAATTGGGCCTTCACTAAATCTAAGTCTACCAGACCTAAAACAGCGACAGATAGGGCTGAGACTCAGAGTAAACGGAAGAACCTGGTCATTCCTTACATGGCTGGCGTGTCTGAAAAGATAAAACGGATATTTGGCAAACACCACATACCTGTATATTTCAAACCCACCAACACACTGAGACAGAGGCTTGTACACCCCAAAGATCAAACTCCAAAACATAAGAAAAGCAATGTAGTTTATGCAATCCAGTGCAGTGAGGAGTGCTCTGAACTCTACATTGGAGAAACCAAACAACCTTTGTACAGGAGGATGGCCCACAGAGGAGAAGTAACACCACAGGACCAGAGTCAGCAGTTTATCTTCATCTAAAGGAAAAAGGACACTCATTTGAGGACATTAATGTTCACATTTTAGACAGAGAAGATAGGTGGTTTGAGAGAGGGGTCAAGGAGTCCATTTATGCCAACTTGGAAAATCCTTCCTTGAATAGAGGTGGGGGCCTCAAGCACAATCTTTCCCCTATTTTCCTTCCTGCTTTGTCTTCTGTACCTAGGAAGATTAAGACCATTTCACAAGCTCAACAGCAGCATGGTAATCTTAACGATCCTCCTTTGGATGATAAAGGGACTTAGAAATAAACATCTCAAATAACCATGACCTAGCCCCAGGTGCAAGGTCACACAGCCACCCTAGAAACATATTTAAGGATTCCCTTACTAACTTTGCTCAGACTGAAGAAGCTTCTTGGATAAGGAGCGAAACGTTTCCACTGAGAAAATAGAAATCCAGTTGACATGATTCAAGCTACAGACTGTTCCACCTGGATGACTGAGAACCTTCATCGACATAGTGCCTTAGTATTTGTCTCGACAAAAAAGTACTCATCTGTCCATTCTTCGTTGAATACTCTTCCTTCATTTGCAATTTTTCTTTTTTTCTTTTCTTTTTGGGTTCTGTTTTCTGTTGAAACAACGTTGAAGCCATGCTGGAATAAATTTATTTAGGAATAAACATTTTTTTAAAGAAGTAACACAAAAAGCCCATTGTAAATTGTTAGGTAGGCAAATAAACAAAGCAAAGTTTAATAATCAAATAAGAAAACTTACATGTCTACTTAATAATAGTAACAATAAATGCCTGTTGTCACAGAACATGTGTAGGTAGGTTGAAATATTATATATAACGCCAAGTCACCACAAGCTGTTGTGTGTAGCGGACGGCGGCGGTGTTAGCACTGCACTGCCCCCTCCCCTACACAGTGTTCCGTTGTTTCTACCTATGCAGTCCGCGCTCCAGCACCGTGCGCTCGAGTCACGAGAAAATTGCAAAATAAATTTAAAAGTTTACAATTTTTGGGGGTCGCATTACTAGCTGTTCAGGGCCACATGCGGCCCGTGGGCTGGACACGCCTGATCTAGACTGTAAAAAACTGCTATTGTTATTAATCTGATATAGTCTGAATATTTGCTCTTGCGTTCTTGTAATAGCTCCACTTGGAAAACAAGATAATTAAATATTTTAATTTGGCATGAAAATATATACTGTAGCTAGCCAAAGAGGACAGTTCCCAAAGAGGACATTTCCTTGAAAGCTAGAACAGTTTCAGAATTCTTTTTAAGCATAAACTTCACTCACTAGTTCAGATTTCAACTATTAATTGGGATGGCCTCATACAAAGTATTCTCTCAATCCTCAACTTGGAGATAATGGCGAAATTGTAATTCTGAACTGTATACCAGGCTTATCATATGGATTACAGATTTCATCAAATGTAAAGCAGATGCGCAGCCAACTAAAATGGTATGCACATTACTATTAATACATAAATTAATATTAAATATTTATATTTCTTAGTCCACACGCATTATTTAGTTCCCTAAAATACGTAGTTTCTTTTTGTATCCAATTTATATGTTAAATAGAATTTTCCATTTTTCATGCATTTTTGCATGATAGTTCTTTCTTTTATCAATATGCAATATCTTCAAAAAACTTATAGCTCCTGTAGTTCTTTAAATTCTATCCAATTTTCAACATATTTCTTAAATTTTAAAATCATGAAGAGAGTTTATATTCCAAATGAAATCTTCTAAGTGCCAAATACAGCTTTAAAGAAACACTTCAGTTGGTACTGACTAGGTTCACAAATTGTCCAGAAGAATAACAACTACATTATCACATTTTTAAAACAATGACTTGAACAAGCTGTAGAGCCTTGGTTCATGAATTATGCTAAGCTACAAACTATATTTATTTATTTATTTATTATTTAAACTTGTATTACCGCCCATCTCCCCCAATTGGGGGACCCTGGGCAATTCACAATAAAAACATTATATTATAGTTTGTTTAACCATGGTTAAAACAGATACTGGTTTAGCCAGCTGGGTCAATCCCAGAATGCACTCTCATAACGGAAACAGACAATATTTTGTATGGTTTTGTTTTTTAAGAAATTCTGGCTCTTGGGCCCAAAAAATATCAACTCCTGCTCTAGGGCAATAAAAGTAATTTTGGTCTAAGTTCCAGCCTGATGCCCAGTTGGGATAAGCTGTGGGCCAAAGCATGTTTTTTAAACTGTATGACAGTTTGTAGGCCAGTTTGGTCTAGTGGTTAAGGCAACAGGCTAGAAAGCAGGAGGCTGTGAGTTCTAGTCCTGCCTTAGGCATGAAAGCTGGCTGGGTGACCTTGGGCCAGTCACTCTCTCTCAGCCCAACTCACCTCACAGGGTTGTTGTTGTGGGGAATATAGGAAGAAGAAGGAGTATTAGGTATGTTCACCACCTTGAGTTATTTATAAAAATAATAAAGGCGGGATAAAAATAAAAAAATAAAAATCTCACCTTCTTAACTCTGCTATATCTGTTCTCACAGGATATTTGGGACATAAATAGACACACTTATATTTTAGAAAGGGTGGTTAGCATTGCCTTTTTATTTTGAAGAAAAAGCAATTTGTGGGCAATAAAGCAACCAACCATAAAGATCAATCTTCTTTTTCCCTCTAGAGCAGACAATGAAAGGAACAGGGACAGGAATCCCACCCAGTTCTATCACCCCCTAAATAACATCTCATCTAACCTGCCATTTCAGGGAACAAGCAGGGGAGTCTGCAAACAAAACAAGATAGCACTGCTCATCTCCTCTTTCTTGTTTTCCTCCAATAGTACAGCAGAGGGTGAATGCTTAATGAGAATACAAGTAGGCATCACTAGCTACCCACTCAACATCCCCCCTTAGTAATGTAGTGCACAGTGTGCAGTTATCTCACCTTCTCACTCATCTCCAGTTCCTGAGTTGTGTATTAGTATGAATTAGCCTCAAGGAATCCAACCCTTCACAGGAACCAGTGAGAAAAGTAGAGTTGGCAAATGAAAATGGTCCTCTCATTTCCTCCAAGAAGCAACAGCATTTTACTTACTTACTTCTCTGGATGACTAACTCCAATCCTTCCCACCACTTCTTCTGCCATTATACTGCTCAAATAGGATACAGAAACAGGTAGAATGGTCAAGAGGAGACAGCAGATGAGCAACCAAAGGTACTTGTCTAAGAAAAGAAATAGAATAGAATAGAATAATAGAATAATAACTTTATTGTCATCCCACTATACACTATACAAGTGCACAATAGAATGAAATTTCGTTGCAGTTGGCTCACAAATTCACTCAAGCAGTAAAATACTAACGATAATAATAAAAAAACCATAATTACTATAAAATACCCATTCTTATAAAATATACATTCTTAAAAAATATACATTCTTTAACTCACAATTTCAGTCAAACATTAAAATACTAATAAAAGTCCATAATTACTATAAAATATACATTCTTTACATATCCAACATTTCACCTAAAAGAACCTATTTGGCATTCAAGAATCCAATAGCCTAGGGGACAAAGCTGTTTCCCAATCTGGCTGTTCTACATTGGATACAGCGGAACCTCTTCCCAGAGGGTAACAAAGAAAACAAACCATGATGAGGATGGGAGGCATCACTGATGATCTTTCGAGCTCTGGACTCTGAATAATTATTATAATTATTATAATAATTATAGCTGAATAATTCCATGGAGATGGGTGCATTTGTCCAACATAAAGAAATATGACAGGCTCCAATCTCAGATTTTGTCAATAGTTAGTTGTGCCCACAGACAGGAAGAGCCAACATAAGCACACTATGCATTATCTGCTAGGAAAAAATTCTGGAAAATTTATTTTTATTTATTACAGTATCTATATCCTGTCCATTTCCAACAAATCTCGGAAGCTCACAATAATAAAAAACACACAATAAAACAGAAAAATATTTGACATAAAACTTCCAAATACCATTCCCAGCCTGTCAGGTTAAAAACAGACATTTAGCATCCCTCACTTTTTTAATAGCCCACAGGCAAGCAAATTAATTTTACGTAACCTAATTTAAGACCCAAATGCCTGGTGGAACAAAACGGCCTTCACCACCATCAAAAAAGATAGCAATATCAGGGCCATATAGACCTTTTGAGGCATACCTGTGCTCCATCATATTCATTCTTCAACTTCCCCCAGCTTAGTGTGTCCTATGTTTATGTTCAGCTGCTGCTCTTACAAATAGCAACCTGTTCATACATCCTTTCTCTTCTGGCTTCTGGAGGTGAAATATGCAACAGATGAAAAGTAACGCCTGCTCTTATCTACTCTCTTTTTCACACACTTTAGGGACTTGGCTTGCTGGTTTACTTTTCTCTTTGTAGAGTACAGTATTGAGAGGTGATCATCAGTGACTTCATCATCTTACTTGCTTCCTTGAATTCACTCTATGCAATATGCATTATGGTGGCACTTTTATCCAGGAAACAAATCCTTCCCGTTATACCATACAGAGTGAGAAAGAGAGTGTGGACATTGGTAGCATTTAATTATTATTTATCCTGTCTTTATTTTGTACAACTAAAGACAGTGTTTGTGGACTCAGGCATTCTTTCTCAGGAGAAAGTATTGGTTGCCCCATCACTAGCTGCTTATCGGCTCTCTTCCTCTGTAGCACTATTTGCTCACTAATACCTATATCTTGGGTGATATAGCAAAATTCATTGAGATGGGTGAGGGGAGGAGCAAAGATGGTAGCCCACTTACATGGTCTCTTCTTATTCTCTTACTGAATGGATGAATGGGCTAGATCTACTAGTCCTTCCAAATCAGGGGAAGGGGAGAGTAAAGTGCAAATGAATGAGGTAAAGATTATTTTTATTTCCATGACCAACTGTCTATGCTGCACTTTCTAGGAAGCTAACAAGCAGATGACAAATGTGTCTGTGCCTTTTCATAATACCTCTCCTCCTCTACATGCTTAGAGTTGATGGCACTGGTGGAGAAAAATACCAAGTTTCTGGCTACTTAGTTTCATCCCTACCTCTAACCTCTCCATTTCCCACCTCTACCAAATGTCTAAATATTAAACATTTAGCATTTACTGTTTGATTTCACTCCATCAACAGATTAATTTAAAACAGGAGTATTAAGCCCTTTTACTCAAATAGGTGTTTAAGGTAAATGTGTGGCTTGCCCCTACCTTAAGATAGCACTGCTGCAGGCAACGCAGTAGGAAGGGATATGTGGAAGAGGAGGCTTGTGGGAAAAGGGTGTGAGAAATCAATGTACAGAGGAAAAATAAGAAGCTGCTAAAAGAGCAAACAGGATATATAGAGGAATAACACTGTTATTTAGCCTTTTCTATTTCCCATTTAGATATAACAAAATGGAGCAGCTGTGAACTGTATCAGATTCCCTAGCTGAAAATTATTTCAGCAACTAAACACCAAAATGCAGAGAAATAAACACTGTGCTTAAATGTGCTGGATAAATAAATTCAGAAATAAAAACTTATAATAATTAAAGCTATGCCCTAACATCCTATTCATAATGCATAAATAATACACCATGGATAAAGGACTTACAACTAGAAAAATAAAAATTGAGCTAGTGATCTTATTTTACTTAGAAATAACCCTAATTGAATTCAAATTTACTTGTTTCTAAGTAGACACTAGAGATTGCCCGTAAGAACATAAGTGATGTTCCAGCTATGTCACAAGTAACAGTTCTATGGCACCTTAGTTTTAGAAAAGTTACCTCCAAAAAGTACTGTATCAGCATTATTCACTACTTTTGCCACGGTAACAGGGAAATTGTAAACTGACACTGAGGACTAGTGACTCCTCTGAAACAGTATAAAACATGAAGCTTCCCTTCAAGAACAGCTGATTTCAAAGAGACACAGCTACAGCGAAGTAACTCCAGCTGATCCAACAGAGACACAGTTTAGACTACCTCTGTCAGCTTTATAAACGGTAGCAGCACTTTCTCCTGCTACCGCTGGCGTCAATCTCTAGTTTAACAATCAACAATCCCGTTCCACCTTAACTCCCTTATCAGCTATCTGCCGCTCAAACTAGTAATGTCCTTACTGCAAGAAGGGGAGGAGTTTACAGCAAAATATGCTAAGTAATTGTGGAATATTTGCATAACCGTCGAAACGGCCGATCTGCGGATTGGCCGGCGAAAAAAATGCAGTTCGCACGTCCGCCCCCTCAGCTTTTTCGAAGGAGGCGTGGCCAAGAGTGGGAGGAGAAATCACAGCTCATTTGCATAACGGCCCAGCACATGCGGTAGGCTGTTTTTTTTTTTGAATCAGCGGCGGCAGTGGAAGCGGACGGGAGCACTTGTAGCAGCGCTCTGAATCACTGGCGGCGAAGAGACTTCTACCCGCAGGTACTGCTGCAACCCCAGAGGAGAGGGAGGGAGCGGGTTCTGGATACAGATCAGGTTTTGTGTTGGAAACGGTGGCAGCCAGCCGCAGTTAGTTTACCACAAAACCACCTAAAACAATTCTCCTCAAGCATCTTTTATGGGGACTTTCTCCCTTTTGTCGAATCCCTCCGACTTGCCTTGTCCAAATCGCTGACACGGTGAAAGATTTCCGGAGCCTTCTCTGCTGCTCCTGGCGGTACTTTCTGCTCGCTCCTTACCCCCTCCCACCGCTGGTCTGGGTGGGTGGCGGTTTCCTCTATCATCGCAGGAAGTACTTGTGCCTGAGCATGCGCGTTGCATAAGCGCGCCTGAAACCCTCGTTTCTGATGTTCGACGACGAGGAGGTTTTGTTTAGTGGAAGCGGCCATTTTCCTGATTTTTGAGCAGTCGAGGACGGCTAACCTAGTCTCTGAAGCAATCGGTTAGTGCTGCATTATTTTAATTTACATCTTTGCTGTTGAAGTCTGGCTCTCTGAAATTGTGTTGGCTGGGTTGGTGCTGTTTCTTGAAGTTTTTATTTATTTGAGTTAAACTAAGGTAAGTACGGTGGGACGATGTTTGCCTTTTTAACGCAGTTTTGATTATTATTTTTATTCATTAAAAATGTAAATACTTGAATATTGATTAGTTTTTCACGTTCAGTTTAAGAATGTCATAAGTACTTTGTAGCCCTGAGAAGGAGCTGAATATACAAAGTGAAAGTACTGACAGTGTTCTTAAGGAATAGGCCATACTTTATTAATCTTATTACTGCCTAAGTTGACTTTGTTGTATTACATAAAGATAACAGTTTACTCTCATTTTGCCCCCTCGATGATTGGACAACGATTATTAAAACCTTTCCATTCTAGGAGATATTTTTATGTTGAGTGATCATCTTGTGTATCTTTGCAGTCTATATCGTTTTAATATATTTTAATGTTTCTGCCTTTGTTTATTTGTGTGTGTATATACACAGATGCACACACAGAACATTCACTTATGTCTGTAAGAGAGAAATGGTCGTTTTGATCTATAAACATAAATAGTAGTAATTAGAAAAATGGCAGTTAGCTTGAAATGATGTTTGATATGGATTTATACCTTTACTCTGTTCTTGCTGCTAAAAATACTTGAAATCATTGACAAAAACATAATTTTAAAGGAGGTGCAGTACTACTTGGCAATACTGCTAGAGTATGAAATAAAAACTTGGGTAGGATATAATGCTTTAATACTCATTCATTTGTGTATTAAATAGAGACCTGTAGAAATTAGTATAATTTTGCAATTTAAAATCAAAATACCACAAATAAGTATTTCCTGGGACACTTTGTGCTGATTTATTATTTTTTTTTAATTCTGGGAAAGTGATATATCATCTTATGGCAGTGTTGTCAGGTTTGTAAGTATGGCAATTATATCAAAATTAACAATATTTGAAAGTATTATTTGACTCTTAAAATTGCTACATGGCCTCTAGCTTTTATCTAAGATAAATAAGAGTGCTGCCTTTTGCTTTGCATTATCAGTATGTGTTTTATTCATAAATAACTTTTCTTACATTTATGTTTTAAAAACCAGCTTATATTATCAGCAAAGTGAGTTTAACAGTAAATGTACTATCCAATCTGGAACATGGTAGATAATGTTGCTAGTTTCAAGTTTCTGTTGTGGAAAATACAGTGCTGGTGAGTTTTAAACTGGTATATTTTATGAAACCTCAAACTATGGACACAATCTTCTGTGTGAGTAATTTAAGGGGGTCCTGCATCTCTTTATTTTGTACACAAGGACTGCGGGCCAGTATATTATGAAGTAATGGAAAAACTGTATGTCATGTATATACAGCACTTTCATTCTTATACATTGCAATGGAAAGAAGATTGAATGATGTGGGAATGCACATTGATCCCTTGTGCCATTATGTCTTGGTGTCTCTGTGTGCAAGAAGCACAAAGGGGAAATGACATACCAGTGCCCTACTTGGATGTGCATGTGGGCACTATACTATATGCGTAGGGGGAAATCATGATCTGTGACTATATCAATTTAATTTTATTTCAAGTTTATCTGTAATTACAAGTTTTATAAATGGTTCATTATTTATAACAGGCATTATTATTTATTATTTGTTCTTAGTCTTTGAGAGAGAAGGATATTCTTTCTCTTCTGACCTGTTCTATGGATGAAGATTTATTTTCTAAATATGTATCCTTCTGTTCTGTCAAAATATCTCAAATATTTGAATTATGCCAAGATTTAATATGCACAACAACTCTGTGAGGTAGGTTAGCATTATTGATGGTGTAATAATGGCTAAATAGATTTAATTTAATTATCATTAGAAAAAAACCTCCAAGTTTCACTCAATTTTTCAGTTAATTTAGCTATAATTTGAGGTAAAAGAATTGCAAATACTATTTTTTTTCTTCCATGCCAAATATGCTGGAAAAATATTTTAAATTACTTTCACTTCCTATTTTGTCTAATGAGGAAAAAGTGCTATCTTTAAGAGTGAGGAAAACCTTTTGCTTGTTAAATGAAAAGTGCTTTCTCATGCCACTTTTTCAGGCACCAGGTGTTCAGTTTTCAGGTGTAAAGGGAAAGTCTGGTATTTTCTGTTGTTGCTGGGTTAATCTGGTTCTACCCTTTTTTTTTACCAACTGCTTTGATTTTGTTTTTGTTGGAAAAGAGGAGAGACACATTCTCAATAACATATTTTAGATTGGCTTCCAATATTTTGGGTACCATAAATTATTTTCTCCAAAGCTACTCAGTGGAGTGGGGGTAACCAATCTGACAGCAAGGTTGAGGCTAAGGAAGTGGCTAGGAACAGCATGCTTACTTTCCCTTTTGGTAAATAGGTGTTACCACAGCTGTCCCATGGAAGCTGTTTTGTGAGTGTGCCCATTTCTTGGAGAAGGTGAGACAAAGCAGGAGCCTCTTCTGAGTGGCTGCGTTGACTAGAAATGTTTGGAGACTTAACCTCTTTCATCAGTACTTCCAAAGCAATGATTATTATTACACTTTCAGTGTTCAAACTATTATTGGTACTCTTGTATTAAAAAGAGTATCTTATAAACTTTCATAAAACACATAACCATGTATCAGATAAGAAAAAACAAAAACTCTGTTATAAAAGAAAATATACAAAGTACTGAAGATCCCAAACAGCCTATGATAAATAGTACAATGAGATAAATAATAGTAATTATTATTAATAAATGTATTAATAATAAATAATAAAGATGATAGAAATAGATAATAAATTGATGTTTACCTTTGTAAATTAATATAAATACTATTTTCTGAGACTCATTCTGTCAACCAAAAGGGCACCATCCAGACATCATAAGGGTGTTTCATGAGGTTTGCAGGGGGAATCCCAACGTTTGCAGATGTACGGAAGAAAATAAAAGAGGCCCTAGTGGGTAAAGAGGAGAACTCTAAACAGCCCCTGAGGACTTTGTATTCTCAGTGCTTATGACTGCTGGCTAAAAGGGGGGAATGGAAAAGCAAGAGAAGAGAAAAAAGAATGTGGAAGGTTAGAACCTTGAAAAGATGTATTATATACATTGCAATACTTCATTATGGTGGGAGTTATTTTAATCCAGGGAATTTTAAGTCACTGAGCTACACCCAACATTAAGCAAGTGCGTTTTATTTCATGCAGTGAAACTTCCCATTATTTCCTCCTCCTATGTCTCTTTCACATGCCCCAAAGTTGCTCTGAACCCTAATCCTCCATTACAGCTTTAGAAGGTATGAAGAAACCATTTTGCTGAAAAAGCAGTAAAGTCCAGTAGAGTGTCATAGTTTGATGTGGTATATTGATTTAAACTGCCAACAGAAATTGTTGATTTAAATTATATTTTCCATGAATTGTTCTTCATAACATTTCTTAAACAATATTGCAGATTCTCAATTTAATTATTCTAATTTATAGTTCAGCGCATAATTTTACAGCATCAAGGATGGTTTATTTTGTGAATTTGGAGAGGCTTTGTTCTTTATAAATTTTCTATTCTATATTACTCTCTCATGCACCAAACTGCAAATATGGCAGCAGTGCAGTAGAAGTGGTATGAATTAAAAGGCACACACAAACATAAGTATTTGTATTTTATTAAACTATATAATACAATGCAATGCTTTACATTTTATACAATTTACTAAATCTATCTCCTGACTTGCTGAAGCTGGGCTTGTTTTTTTTAATTTTCGAATGCTCTTAACTGAGCACTTAACAGGTGATACAAAGCTCAGTGTCTCTTTTGTATAAAGATTGCTTAGCAATTGAAGGAACTAATTGTATAAATTGTTGGTTTATATATTTTATATTTCATGTTTTTATATAATTATTTTTATTGTAAACCGCCCAGAGTTCCCCGTTGGGGGAGATGGGCGGTTATATAAATTAAATAAATAAATAAATAAACTTGGTTTCATGGTACTTGGCTAATGATTTCCATCAGATCATGGAAAAATATTGTTCATTTGGTAAGCATGTACTGTATACTGTTATACCCAATATGATAGGAAAACACTAAAATTAATTCCATGTTTGATTAATAATTCAACATATTAATGTGACAGAACTATTAATATTTATTTTTCCCTTCCAATCGCCATAAGCTCTTCTGTCAAAACCAATATCTGAGCAGCAATTTTAAAGCATGTCATACATTAAGATCAGATAAAATAATGCTAGATGTAAATTGTGTAATTAATTGAATAAGAGCATTTTCAGTTTCTGTTGAAAAAATATAATGGTAGAGTTGATCCCCATTAAGGAACTTGGGATCCCATCATTGTTTAAACTTCAAAGCTATATAAAAATTTAATTTTTATTCAGACAGTATACATAAAATAATAAGTATACTTCCAATTTTTGCATGACTTAATTATCTAATATGCCTTGATACTTTTGAAAAGAAAAAAAAGTTTAAAAAAGAAATGATCATCCTTTTAAAATGTTATATTATTTGAATTTAGGAAATATATATATAGATTACAATATACAGGAACAAAAGAAACTATGTTTCTGGGGGTATCTAAATTATATATAACACAAGTGAGTTGACTGAGAAAAAAAATTGTGAACAGATAGTTCCAAAGAGTCATCATCACATACTATATGAGATATAAAGGCGGGATATAAATGTGATAAATAAATACTACCCTGAAAATGAGTTTAATATTGGTCCTTTTCCAGTCAACAATCTAATGATTCCAGACAGAAATATTTACAAATATTTAGTATTGTCACTGAATTTCTTGCTATATCATAGGACAGATCCATTTAGCTTCAAAATCCAGGAGTTCATTGATCTCAAGTGTAGAACTTTTGTTTTGAAAGTTGATGCAATTGTATTTGAGAATTTGTGAAGCAGGCCTTTTATTTTTCAATGAGACAAGGTAAAAACATAATTTTATATACTGATTTTTTAAAGTTTAAATTATTCAGTGCTTGGTTCTTTCAAGAACATAATGCAAGAGAAATGCAGGATATTTTAAAATAGCAAAGAGAAGACTATAACCAACTCTGATTAAAAAATATATTCCACAAACATTTTTATTTAGATCATATTGAATACTAAGTTTTTGAATATATTTAATATGAAAATATTTTATAAACACGTGAATGTGTTGTTTTGATTATGTGAAAACTTCATAAATTATTTTTGAATATTGGTAAAAGTCTGTAATTCAGGCAAACCATTAAATATATTATACAACATGCAGAAATATAGTCTGTTCATTAGTGTTATATAGTTCTTTCTCTAACATTTAAATCGACAGATATTGATACCTGAAAGGTTTCACAGAGAGTCTTCTACATTGATCAGATCTGGAACTTCTTAGCTTCAACAAGGTTGCTCCATGTGCATTCAGATCTTGTCCTTGAACATATTCACATACATGATTATTTATTTATTTATTTTATTTATTTTCTACCTAGTACACCTTCCTCCTCCTATTTTCCCCACAACAACCCTGTGAGGTGAGTTGGACTGAGGGAGAGTGACTGGCCCAAGGTCACCCAGCCGGCTTTCATGCCTAAGGCAGGACTAGAACTCTCAGTCTCCTGGTTTCTAGCCCAGCACTTTAACTACTAGACCAAACTGGCTCTAGATAATGTTGGTGTTCTCATAAGATGATAATCAAGGGGAGGGTACCTATCGGTTTGGTTATTTTAATTTATTGTGGCTACATTCCTGTTCCAAGGTATCAGTTATTTAAACTATTATTTTAGGTGGATCCAGGTATTACATTATATTATATCATGCCATCTCATCTCAAACCTTTTGATCAGTCAGGTGTGTCTTATTCCTTAAAATTAATGGTCTTAATTATATTGGATATTTTCTTAAATCTATGTTGGTAGAGTGTTGGATTTTTGCATTTGTTATATGCTTATTAGAGTTTTGTTGTTTTGTTTGCTTTTGAAAATACCATAGAATCCTGTGGTTTTCCTGTCCCCAGCTGAGTTGGTTATTTATTGCTCCTTTTTGACAAAGTTATTTTTATTGCTGTGGAATGCCTACTCAACTGTTAGGAAGGCTCAGTTTTTATCTATTCTAATCTATTTTATTTGCCGCTATCACTAAAACTTGGTTAAGCCCTATAATACAGTGTCTGTTGTTACCTTTTCCCAAGACAAATTCCAATTAGTACAAGTTTCCAGACTCCTGGATGGGATGGTGGCCTGGTTTTATTATTTAACTGGGCCTGTACATTTGTGTCTTCAGCAAATGCTCATGGCTCTTGCCCTTATTAAAACTAGATGCTCTGTTTTTGATTGCATTTCAGTATGTCTGATACTTATTTTAACTTCAGTAAAGTTGTTTATTCACTGTTAACTTCTTTTGACCTGAAATTGTTTGAAATCCCCTTTACTCATTTGCATTGTAACGTCCTTGACTTAATTTCGGTTTAAGATTTACAGCCCACATTCTATGATTTATTCAAAGAAACTCCAACCAATTTATTGTAATTTTTTTCTTCAAAGTGTCTTTTTTGCCTCCAATTTATCAAACATTTGTGATTAGATTACTCCCTTCTATTTTTGTTAGCTCTTTCTCTGGTATTACTCTGGCTCTTCTTTCTTCTCAGTTGACTTCATATGAATCAGAATCTCAACAGTCTTTACATTTTGCCACCCAAGCAATGCTTGATCTTTTGGCTCCACTCTTTGAAAAGTCAGTCTTAAAAAAGTGTCTCCATCTAAAATTGTCTCCAGCTTTATGGATTGTTCATATATGTAAAGTCAAATGGAAATATACAAAGGACATGTATGTTGATAATTGAGATTCCTTTCATAAAGCTCTTACTGATTATGTCGATGAAGATTCTCAGTCATCCAAGTGGAATTGTCTATAGGTTGAGTCATGGCAACTGGATTTCTTTCTTTTGGTTGAAACGTTTCACCGCTTGTCCAAGTAGCTTCTTCAGTCTGGGCAAAAGTTGGTGAGGGGACCCCATATACAGCCACCCTGGAAGACATATATGGGGTCCCCTCACAAACTTTTGCCCAGACTGAAGAAGCTACTTGGACAAGCAGCGAAACGTTTCAACCAAAAGAAAGAAATCCAGTTGCCATGACTCAACCTACAGACTCTTACTGATTACTTTGCATTGCTAGAACAAGTCAGGCACTGATGCTACTGAAATCCTAATTTCCAGTCAAGCCCCTTAGAAAACTAACTTCTATATGTTCCAGTCTCTTTTATCCATTTCTGCCTGTGGTGCTATTGAAGGTTCTTCACTTACAGCTGAGGACTTTAGGAGATAGTTTAGTCTAAAATCAAAATGCTCTAGAGATCCATCTCTGTGCAGGGTTCATGTGTCACTGCTAGCTTCTCATTTATTTTGGTTTTTGAAGCATCAGTAGCCAGAATAGTTTCAGAAGCTCCCTATACTTCACACCCTTTTTCCTTTTCTTTAGGTATCTCTTCTTTCCTCTTTCCTGTTGTTCCTAAGTAGGCTGACCAACTGTTTGCTTATGGCAGACATTTTTCCCAACTCCCTAAAACATGCCTATCTTCATAGTCTTTCAAAAACATAACAGTATCTTCATTGGATGCTTCATTGGTAGTTATTGAACAAATTGTTCTCTCTCAATTTCTTATATGTCAGTAAATAACCACCCTGAGCCATTTCAGCCAGGTTTCTGGTAGGTCACTCTACTTAATCTGCACTGGCTTGGGTTGTGATTTGCTGATGACTAAGGCAAGCCATCAATCATCAGTATTCGTGCTGTTGGACTTGTCACAGGACTCTTGATCATTGAATTCTACTATCCTGTTTGAGCTCATTAGGTGTTAATACACCTCCCAGCAACCCCAACCGTCATGTCTAATGGTAAGAGATGCAGGGACTGGCATTATATCATCATCTTAATAGCCCACAGGTTCTCTACCCCTCATTTAGATGATGAAAGTCAGGCACCTTGGACATTTAAGTAGTACTGCATGGTGTTTGCTTTAATTTTCAATATCAATGAAAATAATTTTGGGTTGATTATTTTAATTTCTAGCAGTTCATTCTCAGGCACAGGGCAGTAAAATATGCATTGCGAATACTGAAAATAAATTTAGTAACATAATTATTTCTGACCAACGAAACTTGCTTAAGCAACTCCTTAGGATGAGAAACAAATGTCCAAAATGTCCATAATTCAGATATAGAATTTACTATTTTGAGAATACGTACTTTTAGGTACATATTTTATTATTAGATTTTTATCCCGCCTTTACATATTGAGAAAAATATCAACTTACTTGCATTAAGACCAACCTATGTGATGGTATAGTTTGCTGTCAGTTTAGTTGGTCCTGTTCTATGTGTTTCCTTCCTTCCTTCCTTCCTTCCTTCCTTCCTTCCTTCCTTCCTTCCTTCCTTCCTTCCTTCCAGCTATAAGGTCAAATATTACTGTAAACATTTAATAAATATGCAGGCCTGGTTATGTTACAGCAATTTACTATTTTTGCAAATCGTTTGATGTGGACTAAAACTTACTGTGTACCTTTCAGTTAAAACACTATGTTGGAAACATATGTAGTTGATTAAAAAAAACCCCTAATACTTACTTCCCTTTGTAGCATCTTATAAAAATACTTCTTATAACATTGTGTAGTGTAAATGATTTAAGCAGAATTTATAATGCTGTAAGGCAAAAGAGGAATTGAAATCAGGCTCCTCCTGCGTAGCATTCCTTGCCTGCCAGTAATATTTGGCTTCATTCCTGTAGTCAATAATATGTGACATGGACTTGCAGCTGCTTGGATTCAGTTCAGGATTAGATATTATATCCTGAGCTACTGATTGGTTCACAGAGACAGTCTTTGTGCCTTGTGAGTTTTTTATTTCTAGCACTTGTGCCATATCTCTGCAGCACATGCACTAATAGCACTAATAGTGTATACTCCATAAGGAGGGAGGTGCTTTGTGACAAGTGTTTCACACGTTGCTACGTTCTTACTGGCTGAGACTGAAAACACACTGCAGCCATTTTAATCACACTTTCAGTGCAGCTGAAACAGTGCAGTCTCAAAATGGCTGATGAAATTTTCTCTGGAACAGTTTAGCATGACTCTATGCTAATGAGCAAATCTGATGCAGTCACATGTTACAGATTCAGAGGTAAGAACAATTAAGTTTTTGTTTTTCATGAATTAGTTCAGGATATATGTGTTAACAAATATGAGACTATGAAATAAAACTATTGACACAGGAGTTTTTTGTTTTTAGTTTCTAGCTTTTGGTGAAGAATTTTAGGCACTTAAACAGGTTTGCAAAAGTCATTCTGTTGAGGGCTGGGGGTCAAAAGGTCACATTAATGTAAAATTACCATAAATATATGTAATCATTTTTTTGAGGTTCAGATCAAAAAACAAAAAAGGTATATTTTTGCTAATCTTTGTATTCAGTTTTAAATACTTAAATACTTTAAGCCTGATTTTTAACCATATTCACAAAGGCTTATAAAAGGTATAAGAATTGTATATTTACAAACATAATCATTTAAAAAAATTTTCAGTATCTGGAACATGATAGAACAGTAAATTTATGAGTAGCATTTAACCAGCAATGATGTATTTATATACTATGATGTTAAAAATTATCCCTTAAGTTTTTGAATTTGGTACATTGTGAACAGTATTAGATTAAAAGTTATTTTTTTTAGTTCTTGGTGCATGTTCATTTGAGATACAGGTTCACTTACATAAAAAATTATGGCTTACATTCTTATTTTGTTGTACACGATTTATTAATGATATCTTAGATTTGCATGAGGACTGGCCTAAGACTTAAAGAGAGGTAAGTTATAGCGCAAGTTCAGAAAGGAGATGTTAAGATAGAATCTTTTTTTAGTTTGATTCCTGGTGTCTTCATGGACACTTGCCGTGGCCTTCTTCACGGATGTTTTTCAGCTCCCCAGTCTAACATGTGGGCCTGGTATTCCATGATAGTCTTTCACCCATGTGCTAAACAGGCCTGCCCCTTCTTAGCCTCTGAGTCCAGATAAGCTCAGCCAAGTGCTGCCACCTACTGAAGCAAAAAGTTTAGGAGGATATTTTTGATATTGTTCCAGGACACTAGATATAGAGCTAGATTCGTTATAAGATTGGCAGTGACATCTCATATAAATGTCTCAATCAAAAGATATACCAGAATTGTTATCCATAAAATAAATCATATTTTCTTTGTAGGCCATCAAAAGCCATTATTTCTTAATGAGGAAATATGCTGCACCTAAAAGGGGAAATGTTACATTTTATCTGTCAGGTTTATCAAAAATATTGTTCCTTTTATTCAGTCCTGCTATAGTATAATTGAGGAGTACTCTGTGACATCTGATCTGAATACTAATGGTATCATTTTGAAAAAATTAATATAAACAAATGCTGCTATTTTTGTGGGGGGGAAGCAGACCACTGCACACACACTTGGGGCAAAACTTGCCTCCCGCCTTTTACAGGATGTGATCTTGCTTACACTTATCAGAATATCAGTGAGGTTAGTGCAATAGGGGGGTCTCTTTCTTTTCAAAAAGCAGTTCCATGAGAAGAGGCAATATCTCCTCATTGTCATATCAAGGGAATCAAACCATCCTTCCACCATCCTTTTAAAATTAATGGCTATTACATTTATGCATTCTTATATGTCTAATTAAGCTAACTTGAGGAAGTTGAGAGCATATGAGTTATATGTTAGAGGGCAAATTTCCCAGGAGCAAAATGTGCATTATTATAAAATATATAATGAATATGTTTCAATTTCATTTTTGTACTTTGAGTAAGATTTCTATGTGAGTTAGGCATTTATTTATCAATGCATAGCTGTTAAAAAGATAAATGGTCTGGCAAATGTGATAGTTATAAAAGTAAACAGTAAAAATATTAGTGGTAAAACAAGATCTATTACAAAAATACATTTTAGTTGTTTTGCATACTTTATGAATACTGACAGTCTTTTTAATGATAAATTTCAAAGAGGTTTTTCAAAATCATCAATTTATAAAAAGAGAAAAACACTTCCTTCATATATTTAATAAATTTTACTTGTATTCCACTTATATTCCTTTATGAAATATTCTAGATGGTTGCAATTTTAAGTTGAACATTTTTCAAATATTAGCTATATTTTACTTTATTACCCAGAGAATCAAAAAGAATGTCTATTTCTTTGTGGTGATGCCTAAATCTAGAACTTTCCATAATTACTGCAATCCAATGGAAGTAAACAATTAACAGGAAGCAAGGTAGAATTATTTGGTTTGTACATTTCCATGCTGTAAAATGCTTTCTTTTTCTCCAGTGTTTTGTAGTGTTTATTTAATTGGCACAAATACTCTAGCATTCACTTAGTTATGTTTTCTTAGGATGTTAGAAGAATATAGAAAATAGACTTTCAGTTATTTTCTGGGATAAAAAAAATGCTTCTTTTGCCATTGTTCTATCAAAAGCCTACTATATTAACTTCAATTTCAGTGAGAGATTTCAGCATGTATTTAGTTCTATGGAAATAGTAGAATTCAGCATTGCACAGCTTCAGATAGATTGTGCCTGTAGAAGTGGAAGATTAGGTACAATCCTGTCTAGGCTTGTGATACTACCATTGTTAGCTCAATTTCTTTCACTGTGTGATTTTACCATTTCTTATAAAAGGTTTTATTAATGTTCACCTTCTATAAAATCTGAGGTAACAATTAGAAACTTCAGTATTAAAAAATACAAGCATGGAAATAATTCACTTGGACTTTATATCTTTGCTTTTTGATTTGTCAGTATAAAAAAGATATATATCTTGACCATCATTTCCATTTAAAAATTGTTCTAAAGTTGTACATTAAATCGTGTTTACAGTACTTCTCTTCCTTCCCCACCCCCAAAATTCAGCACACTGACCTCACTGACATTGCAAGATTGACCTTTTCAACCATCTGAGCTTCTACTTTTGCTTATACAATCTTTTAATGAGATAGAATCAATTTTGATTAACTGCTTTTTCTTTCACTGTTTATAGACTAATTTTCCATTATATCATTTGTAATCTGCATAAAGGTTCTGAGAAGGTTTCATCGGGAAACAAGATGGCTTTGGAAAACTCACCTAGATTTTTCATTCTGGTATATCTGCTGCTTTAAAATATTCCTTCTGAAGTAATCTGAATTTAGAGCAAATTATTGTTGGGTTATTCGTGTAATACTATGATAAATGACAGTTGTTTTTAAAAGTTTGATTTTTAAAACAATATATTGTGTGCCTTTTTAAAGTACCTTTTTTAATATCTGAAGGTTAAAAAAATCTGCAATGAATATATGACTTTCTATAAACAGACTAAGAAATGCTTTTCAGGATAAAAGTGAAAATGAGGCAAAATCAGTGTCATTTTTAAGGTCAAATGCTACAGATGCAGCATTATTGCATTTATTGTGCAATTTATGAAAATTTAGGTTGTCAGTTTAACACATAGACCTGCTGGTTATCATATGTAGAAAGTTTGCCTCTTAGTTATCTCCAACATTCAGTTTCTGAATTTTGTTTCCTATTCAAGCTGCTCTTATTTTTACATATGAAACAGCCTGATCTACCCAAGCTAAAATTTTGGTTTCCCTTGCCAATGAAGCGCTGGATCTTTTTTCAAGAAAATATATAATCAAGCAGCCAAAGCCATTTTAGTACAGGTTAGTCATTAGTACTTTTCCCAATAATTATTATTAGAACAAAATCAGATGAAGTGAGTCCTATTCCATAAGTATTTATCTCATAGAAAAATTTTGCAATCTCAGTAGCAAAATAAATTATTTACTTGGTGTCAATCTTCACTGCTTGATCGAAACTGAATTTGTAAACAGAACCCTGCATTCGAAAGTAATTTGTTTAGTGCATTTTACAGAGCCAAAGATAGTGCTGACTACATGGCTTCTAGGAAACCTGTGACTTGCCCAAAGTAGTTCTGGGTCATGTTCCTTACATGAGTAGACAGAGACTGAATTTTTTCCCTCTTCAAGCTGAAAATGTTTCATGGAAACCATATATAAATGTCGTGACTTTATCAAGCTTGACGTGTACTAGTGTGAGGTAATACACTCAGTTGAGTCATGAGCTCCTAACATGACTGTATGCTAAAATAACTCAAAAATTTGATGGCTATGGATGTCAGTATCTAGTACTGAAGGACATGTGAGGAGAAATAAACAATATCATTGGTTGTTTTACTTTAGGTTAGCACAATATTTTCTTTCCAAGATTTTATTTTGAAGGAAGAATTGTTCCCTTTATAGTTCTTAAGAAAAGCACCTTCTCAC
Source organism: Charina bottae (assembly GCA_023362775.1). NCBI lineage: Eukaryota > Metazoa > Chordata > Lepidosauria > Squamata > Charinaidae > Charina > Charina bottae. The sequence goes on along the minus strand of JALMGJ010000006.1, from coordinate 35,972,421 downwards.
TGAAGGCACAGACGTCTGGGTAGAATTACCAAGGGCAGTGAGGTCATAGTTATTTGGTCATAGAAAAAGGCCTTCTCTAGGGTCATATCTACGCAGTGGAACTCTCTACCAGAGGCAGTCTTGCCTAGCTCACTCTCCCATAGATTTTCACTGCTGTATAAAAACCTTATTTAAGAGGGTATTTGTCATGTTGGATTGAATGGCATTAATGATTTGAATCCTTGAATTGAAATTATTTCCAAAAAGAATGGGGGTGTCACTCTATTATAGCAAAAACAGGTTTAGGTTTTCTAAGCTAATATGGCTATACATTTGTTGGGCTAAGTGTCACAGACCTTAATTTGCTTTACCTGTTGTAGAGATACATCTTGGTTTTACTGTTTTTGTGATGTGTGCTAGTTTATGTCTGAATGCTGAGTATTGTGTTTGTGGCAATAGAAACATAGGGTATAAATAATCTTATTAAATAAAAGAAGCCAGTCCTTCAAATAACAAGAGCAGGTTTTATTACTGCAACATACATACATACATTTATTTAATGTTTATCCCGCCTTTATTATTTTTATAAATAACTCAAGGCGGCGAACATACCTAATAGTCCTTCCTCCTCCTATTTTCCCCACAACAACAACCCTGTGAGGTGAGTTGGGCTGAGCGAGAGTGACTGGCCCAAGGTCACCCAGCCGGCTTTCATGCCTAAGGTGGGACTAGAACTCACAGACTCCTGGTTTCTAGCCCAGCACCTTAACCACTAGACCAACTTTATATTAATATATTAAACAATTGATCTTCCATTCCATAGTGTTGATCAGAATATTTGAACTCCCTAAAATAAGCAGTAGGTTATTCTTGAGACTTATGACTTGTCATCAGTAAGGGTAGTATCCAGGGCAGAGGGTGAATAAATGGTACTGTCAGATCTATTTGGCTGTAACCTCAAAAGCTGCTATGGGTGTCTAAAACCACTATATCTGGAGGGCAGAAAGTTCTCTAATCCTGCTCTGAGGCTTTGAATAGGAGTGGACATTTTCCATCATCATCCCTCATTACAGAGCTATAATAAGTTACCACTGACTTTTAAAATAATAATAATGTGTATATAGAAATGTTTTTATATTGTCAAAGAAGAATTAATTGGTCACCAGTAGCTGTAGCTCTAGACATAATGGCTGATGCTAAGAAGAGCTAAGAAGATGAGTACTACAAATTATATCTCAGCAACATTTGCATTCTCAGATTCCACACCCCTTCTTTAAAGTCTTTCACAACTCAAGACTCTCAAATTCTCTTCCAGAGTCCACCTGATAGTTGAGGTTGGATCATCACCATTTATTTGTATTAAATTAGCCAGAGATTAGACATTTACAGGTTCCAAAAATAATAGAACAATTTTTCCTGAAGTTAAAAGCAAAGCAGCTTCCTTGTTTTTCTTAAAGCCTTTCCAAAAGTCTTTTTCTTCAGATTGCATTTGACTGAACTGGACTACCTTGTGATTATTTTTTGAAATAATTTGTTTTAATTACTTTGTTAATGACAGTATTGAGATATTTTCAGAAATTGCTTTTTTCAATCCTATGCATGTCTGAATAAAAGCAAGTCCTATGGATTTCAGTGGGATTTACTCCTTAGTGAATCAGTAATGGATTACAATCTAGCCTCAGATAACCAAAGTTATATGATGATTCTTCAGTCATAAAAATCATAATTTGCTGAAATGATTTGCTTCAGTAACCATTTTTATGCAGATATATATGTATACCACTTTAGGGAAAGTTTATACTTTCTGTAGGTGACAAATTATTTCAAATGAAGAAAGCATGGGTTTTTTTTTAAAGAAAATACTTGATATTAATCTTTAACCTCTTTCCTTGAGATAATGTTCTAGTAGCCTTCCATGGATTGTATTTTTTATTTATATGAAGTCCAGCAAATTGAGATTATAACTAAATATAAACACTTTTTTCCTAACAATTTTTTCATGATGTTGGATTTACAGCAACACACTTTTTGGTATTCTGACAAAAGAATCTTCTCAACTTTAAAATGTATGTTAACGTTATACATATTTCCTAGGCAGGAAAAATATTTATAGGCATCTTACCCTGTGTTTTCACTGATAGACTGTACAATTATTTAAACGAATCTCTTTTTTCTCATTGTTCATATTGTCATGCACACAGAAGTTGGATCTTGGGGCAGCAGGAGTAAGGTAAATAAGATGCCAAAGTAGAAGAAAGATAATAACTTAAAATTGAGATTCAGCTACAGTTAGAAAATTGGCTCCTGATAGTAGTAGGAATTGCAATAGCAACTTCTAGCAGAGTTTACTGGTATTACTTTACATTGCTGTTCTGGAATATAAAACGTAATTGGGGACAGGAATGGAAGAAGCCCATGTTGATGGTCAGCCAGGAACTTCAACTCTGTTTTCGGCAAAGTTGCCTGAAGAACTAGGTTAACAGACCATCCTAAAAAACTTGATTGCAATTCTATAGAACCGTGGGAAATATTGACCAGAAGTATTGAAATTGAGATTTAAAATATTTCAAAATAATAGCGTTTTGGCTTTATTACAGTAGCTTTTTTTTTGTAAGATAACCAGTTTCCTGAGGATTGTCCATGTTTTAAGTCATATTTAATTGAAATAACAATGACTTTTATTTATAATCCAGTGCAAACATGATGACATGCCAGATTTAAAAAGTTCCAAAGTATAGATAAATAAAATATTCACAATAATTTAATTAAAAAAATGAAAAAGAAATACAGGACCGATTTATTTTATAAGGTATGTACAAGCTCAAAATAACTTTTAAACAAACCAGGTTGGATTATTTCAGTCATGTATGAAAGAGAATTTTTAAAAAAGTAGTAAAACACATGAACAAATACCATACTTAATATTTTTAGTATATACTGAAAATATTGATAAATTTTATTTTGATTGAGGCAACTTGTCATTGAACTTTTAGTTCTGTTTAGAACTATTCACCCTTGAACAACACATAGTGAAAATTTTCTAGGAGCATCCTACTGCAGTTACTTTAGGAAATAGATGCTTGTTTTATGTACATTTCTGTTACTATCAGGCAGTAAAGATTCTGTTGTGGACTCTACCCCATCTGGAATATCCAAGCAATTGTTTTCTGTGATGGAAGAAAAAAATTAGTAAATATTTAAAATAGGTATCATTTGAAAAAATGTATCTAGCTATTAAAATAATGCAAGGAAGAACAAAATTTTAAATTTTGTTCAAAGACTACATTGTTAACTTTTATCTGACTATGTGCTGCTTCATCTTGTGTTAGAATATGCATTTTTCTGCTATGGCATGGTATAAGGGAGACATCACATTACACACATTTCTGTGCAGGCAACTGCTAGCACTGCAGCAAGCATCGCCAATAATCTCATTCTAAAGGCTTTCTAGTGCAGCTGACATTTTCAGACTATGTACTTTATGAGAGCTAATGTGATTCCTCTAGGAGCATTTGTTGTGTAAATAAAAATCTTGGCACTTGTTTTTCCAAAAATGTGGATAGTTAAATGAAAGGTCATGCAGTAGGCAAGTTCAACAAAAATGCAATATATTTTGCTTGTGTAAAGACAAATAAAGCCTGTTCTCAAGATGGCTGACCTAGAAGTGTTCTTCTACTGTTTTGATACATAAACAGCTAAGCTGAGGAGGAAGTTCATTTGATGGGTGTCAAGCTATATCCAGGTAAGAAAAGTAGTTTCATAATCTTTTATAATCTTTTCCAAGTTTTTGTAAGTTTTTAAATATATTTTCAGGATATAGAAAGCTGCTTGATTAGGTTGTGTGGCAGTATATTTGAGGGCTCAGGATTGTTGGAGATAGCCACAGATTGATTATTTAATGGAGTAATTGACATAGATGGTTCTGAGATGAGATTTTTGAGCATGTTTAGTGGTTCTTTCATAAAAAGAGTTTTGCTTTAGTTTTAACCCATATTTTTATTGCTAAATCTAATTGCAGAACTGTTATAGCATACTTCAAAATAAGTAACAGAAATAGTGATCGATTTTTTTAAAAAAAATTATTTTGTTTTGTGTCTGATATTATTAAAAATATATAACCGGATATTCAGATATTATTTGAAAATGTGGACTGTTTCCTCCCACACCAGGAAACATTTGTTTAGTCTCTAGACTCTGAAGAGTTCTGTGAGATTGGAGATTTACTCTAAAGTTTCTAGCTCTCAAGACTGCATGAATACATTTTGGAAATATAGTGGTATGTTCCTAATAGAATAAAAACGAAATAAAGAATCTCAGTTTGAAACCAATAATCAGCATTTTAGTTTTTTTTCTGTCTCCCATTGAACAAATCCATCAGATTATAAAATTTAGATAAATAAATGAAAATCTTCTCTTAAGTTTTTACCTTTCATATTGTACAAAATATTTGCCATAGCTTTTGCAGCATTGTTTTTTCAGTGCTGAGCTATATGTGAATATTTAAAATACTTGTTCATTATTTCTAGAATTTAATTTCACATTCCATCAGTACATGTGTAGGAAACATAGCTCATTGAACAGGAATAATTATGGTGGCAGCATTGTAGAATAAATCTAAGAGTCATAGGAAAAGCTTAAAATGCATGTGACCAAGAGGAGAAATGTTTTCATCTCATTATCCTAATTGACTTTTGTTAGAAATCTATGTCATGTATGTATTTAAGATTACAGACTGAAGGCTTACATAACCATCTTTAAAAGATAATTTTTTATTATTATTATTGTTTCTATAATAAAGCATTCAGTGATATGTATAGTAACAACAACAACAAAACAGTTAAATTATTCCAAACAACTAAGAAAAGAATTGCAAGAACAGTTTTGGAGTATTAAAAAGAAAACAGCAAACTTTTAAAAAACCTGAATGTTTTTAAAATTCTAAATTACAAATCTTAAAAAGTCTGGGAGAACAAAAAGGGTTTCACTTACTGCTGAAAACCTGACAAAGCTTCACTAAGCAGATCTCACCATTAGTCTATTAGTTCATCCATTTTTCCATGGTAACCAAGCTTGAAATGGTTCAATGTTTATTAATATTACATAACTAAGCAATTCATTTGTAAATCAAAATATTAAGGCTAATGAATGTCTATTATGATTAAGCAAGCTACTGATTACTTAATTAGTGGCTTAGCAAGAAACCTTAGAACTCAGATGGTCTCATCTTTTAATATCCGCCTTGTACATGGCAGTCAGGATCCAGCCAAACCAGACAGAGGGACAGGGACTAGGTCTTGCGGGACACAGCTAGATGATTATTGTGTACTGTTCCATAATTTGGTTGCTGCACAGAAAAAGATGGTTTACAAATAGCCACATACCGGATCTAAATATGCAAGATTCTTAAAACAGGATATCATAGTACAGGCCAGCAAGATGTGGAAAGAAGAAAATAATGTGTCCCTTAATCATAATGTGCTTGTAAATGCAGATTTGTAATTCTATTTTTCTTTATGGACAAATAAGATTCTGTGCCATTTCAGTCCATTGGGCAAACACTGGCCTGCCTTTATGACGGGGGCATTACCTCCTCTCAGAATTGACAAGTATGATGTAGCCCAGTTTTGTATAGCTTTTATCTCAGTGCTGCTTATCTGTGCACGTATGTACATCTACACCTACATATCTCTAGGTACAAATTGTATGACTGGTTTGTTGAAGAAAGAGAATGAAAAGCATCAGTCAGAGCCAATAGACAGTTATACAGTAAGTTGCATGGTTCCTTATACGAAGGAAAATATGTGGAAATAATTGTTGGAGAGCCACTTTCTTGGGATTAGATCCTGTATATGTTTAGAGATTATTTTCCCTCTAAGGACAAATGGAGCTTCTGGATTTGCCTTACTTTAGAGGGGAAGTATTAAAATCAAGCACAATAATTTCTTCTTCAAAAGAATGGTAACTATCTGAAGGGCCATAACAAATCCTGATAATAACAGTGTCTGGAATCCACTGAAATTAAATGCAAAATAGAAAGAAGCTACAAATAAAGGTTGATTCAAGAAAAAATGAAATTAAAATAAAAGATAGAGTTGTTACCATTCTTTTTTATTACTCTAAAATTTAATTTGGGGGAATGGGGGGCAGGAAACAAGTCTATAGTAGTGCGACATCTGCCTTTTTTGCCTGGACAGCTGAATGAACCACAGCAATTAAAGTGCTATACAACAGGATGATCCACAGTAACTATGAGTGGCAAAATCTATGGGGAAAGGAGTTACAAGTAGAGAAAAATTAGAGTTTACTTAAATACCATCTTCCTCTATTTCTGTTTTTCCCTTTGCTGATCTTTGTTCTTCCATAGGAACTAAGAGTCTTGAGGGCTGGAAAAAGGAAAAGAGGCACTAATCTGTAGTATACAGATAACAAGTAGAGAGCTTTATCAATATGTAATCCAGTAAAATTACAATTTGGAATATAGGGATAATAGAAGACAAATTGGGAATAATTGTGAGATTTTACATGTTTTTCTTTTAAATGAAGGAACCTTGGAGTCCTCTTTAAGATTAGATGGCTGCAAGTATATACCAAATTTTAATAAACTTAAAATTTCTGCATCTGCTCTTCATGATTTTTATTTCCTTTCTTCAAATTGTAATTATTTTCATTCTTCCCTCATTTTCTATGATAAATACAGTTTTACTTGGACTAAGTGTCAGAAGAGTAAGTAAAAGTGAAAGTTGGGAAATTGGGATTACATAGAGTAGGATCATTTGAATAAAACAATATCAGAATAATCTTTATAACCAGGATTCCATGTAGTTTTAGAGTCTGTTATTAGAATTTGTAGTTTCTAAATGTAAATTGTGCATCAACCAAAGCATGTCACTCCAGTGAACGAACTCAGTGTGCAATGAAATTGCCACTCATAATTGAAAAAAACAAATCCATTTTGTGACTCGCTTTACCTCTCCCAGAGTTTAAAAAAAAAAGAGCAGAGTGAGTATTATTAGCCAAACATCTGTCTTCTTTGGGTATGACTCACTCAACTTGTAGCCAGGATAACCTTTTTTTCTCATTGGTTTGAACACAAGACAACTAAGCATTTATAAAGAATGTGGGATTTCATTATTTAATATAATACATTAAATAAACAGAGAAAAAATAAATCTAGATGATGGGTTTTAAAATTTATGAACAACAATATCAGTAATCAGGAAGGAAAGCCCATTGTTACTATACTCAATCCTTGTTATCTGCGCATTCTGTTTCCATAGATTCGCTTACTCCCATAAAAGGGTAACCCATTTTTCTTCAAACGTGGTCTGAATGCGGCTATACATGGCCATGCACAGTAGGGAAAAAAGTCGAGAGCCTTACCATGCAGTGCTGACACGAACTACGCTAAGGGAAACTGTGTTGTTCTCGCGGTGTTTGTTGTGTTAACAAGTCTCCATGTTGTTCTGATAATAGATCATGTGATCTCACTAGGAACAATGCTTCAATAACTGCTGTTTCCATTTGCATGGGGGGTTTCAAGAATATAACCCCCGCAGATAACGAGTATTGAGTGTAATTGGCAAATTATGTTATGTTCCAGTTTGGTAGTCAAAACTGGTGGCCACTCCATATTTGCTCTACACGTCTAAGGATAGAAGAGTTCAAGATAGGATTTAAGATGCAGTGTGTAATTTCATGTTAATTAACATTGAGCTCTTTATTGTATCATGCAAATGCCCCTTTGGGAAGTCAATGCAATGTTTGATATCATTGTCTTTATATTGAGCCAAATTATCAATACTTTTATCCTAGTGCTGTCAGCTGTTACTGGCAGTTACCTCTACAAGATATCAAGTAGAAATAAATAATTTCCAGTACTGCTATGAGATACTGTTTTACTGGGGATGTCAGGGATTGAGATTTTAGACATGCAAAACGTGTGTACCACCATTGAGTTAAAATTGCTTTTATTTAAGGGGAGAGAGACCAGGTTTAACCACCATGTTTTCCCCTTGCTCCATGTATTAATGTCACTTATTTAACAAGCTGTTCAAAGAAAACAAAAAGCTCTTTACATTCTGTCTGCTATATGTAGATATTTGATAATTAAATGTCTTGTTTTTTTTAAAGTGAAGCTCATTTTGCTTGACTTCATTTTTTATGTGCTTAGGATGATGAGAATTTAAAAATAGAAATACCTTTAATATGAAGTACACTGATTTGTTAAACATGGAAGGAAACTTTTGATTTGAAGCTTGAATGATTATACGTCATGGAAGGCAAGCCTCTCTTTCCACTAAGGAGATATTTCTCAAATGCAGTGAGGTTTTATTTAATGAAAAAGAGTGATTTTACAGATGAAGTTTTATATTTTTAGTCAAACTTGTTAAATGCTTCCCTATTAAATTATAAGTAGGTCTATATGTGTAGCATTATATGTACATATAGTTAATGGATGAAAATCTTAACAGCATTATCATTTTTAAATTATACAATTAAATTTAACTGCACTTCTAAAGATTGAGCTGTATTTCCTGTCTTTAATGCTAAAAAAGAAATAATGGGCAAAAAGTGCCATTTTATTTTTGTGTTCTATGCCTAATTAAAACATTGAACAAAAAGTTGTTAAATGTGTAAGATATCTGCTGATCTGTTATGTTATAGCATGATAGTTTGACTTTGATATGAAGAGCACTGTATTTGTATAATTTTGCATATGGGAGAGATAGGAAGATACCATAGAGCTCTGCTGTTTTCACATACAGTAGTACTAGTGCTTAGTAGGTGTGCTATTTTTAGCCCTGTTGCTGGGCAGATCTTTTCCTGCTTCCTGCTGATTCTCAGCCTCTAGTACTGCTGGGCTTGTACAAGCCAGACTTCAGCTGTCAACCAATGGAATTATGCAAATATTCAGTCATTTGTCTGACATCAGACTTGTTATGTCTTGTTTATGTATAGTTTCTCTTACTTGGCTTGCTGATAATATGGCAACATGGTTTCAGGGGCTTCTTGTTAGGACAGGTTTTAAAAAGAAAAAATATTGTCATTTTTAATATAAAGGTAAATCTGTAGGTTAACTAGGATGGGGGGGAGAGGTAAGTCTGTATTGTAACCAAATTTTGATTTGTCACGCCTCCCAAAATTGAAGTGCATCTACTTGATCCACATCTATTATTTTGTACAGGGCTTGGTATAAGCCACTTTTGTCTGTGGCTGTGCACATTCAAGCAGATTTATTTAATTTCCCCGGACGAAATCTTATAAGAAAACAATAGTAGTAGGCAAACAACACACTTTTCTGAGAAATCAGTAGAAACAACTTACGTTTGAAGTTGTATCTTGTAATAGAACGTATCATTGCTTTCTGGAAGTTTATAAACGCTACTCTCTTAATACTTAAATTCTGAATTTTGATATATTTCTATGTGATTTCCTTTGTGATTCCTGAAGGTGACACTTGATGGCAAAGGCTGTAATAAGATAAGGTATTAAATATAATTACAAAGTCACACATAAGAAAGTAGCTAAAATTTAAATATACATAGTTACAGGGGTTTTTTTTTTGTTGGCTCATTGTCATCCTAGTTAAAAAACACAATAACATTAAATACTGTATAACTTTTAGTATCAAATATTTATTTGCTGTTTCAAAAAGAGTTTCTTAATGGAGGCACAATGAGAGCATTGTGAAAACTTCCAGTTTTGCTTGGGCAAGCCTTCAAGCAGGCAAGCAAAATCTGGAGCAGGTTTTGAGAGATTTCTAAATCACTCACAACAGATTCACTTTTATTTGGCTTTTTTTATGAGAGAGGTTGCACGTAGTCATTTATTATTTTAAGGGGTCATTGTATCACCAACTTAAGAACTCCCACTGTAATCATTATACTACACAGGTTCCCATTACACTACACTGAATGTTATTTACCATCTTTATAAAACAGGAATGCTTATGTGACTGTGCTGCTGTCCTGCTGAGAGGGCAATTTATTCACAATCCAAACTATAGGAAATAATGCAAAGATGGTTAACAAAAGTACATACATGTTGAAAAAATATCTGAGAGAATAAACCAATAATAATAGCAATAAACCACGACTGATTAATATGACCCAGTTGATTTGCATAGGATTTAAACTAGCTTGTAATTAAGTAGTTCCAATGTTCTAGCAATCATCTGCAGAATTTTATGGGAGTTGCTCAGAAGCAGGCTCAATTTCTAGTGCATATGCAAGTAGCTTATTTTTGTGCTGGTTGAAGGAGGATGTACAAGCTTCTAAAAGGAGTATCATTGATACTGAAATTATATGAGTTCAGATCTAGACTCTAAAATGGAGAGTCTATTTTACAACCTCAAACCCTGTTGCATGGAAACTTCTAGTTCAACAATTTTCAATCTTACAGTACATGATTTACACTTAAAATTATATTAAACAATGATATAATTAATCCACCACATTCTCAAAATACTGTCAAGGATACAGTTTTCTAAATATTCAGCAGTTTAATTTTTCTTCAGGTCCTGTCTAAATGTTCAGTACTATTTATATCCTTTTCTTGTTGCTGGGCAGAACCGAGATTTCATGTTTTTAACTGGTGGGTTAGGATTAGCTTTCTTGAGCCAATTGGATAAGATAAAACTTTCACAGGAAAGGGTTTGGTAACAATAAAGCACAGTTGCCAATTTATGTTTCCTGTGTGATAGTCACACAAATTAAGTGTGTGACTACAGCTAGCTCCCTCTTGAGTGTGCTTCTGAAACTGCAAGAGCTCAAAAAATAGAAGGAATACTGTTGTTGCTTGTTCTACCTCTATTCCTACTGATTTATGTTCATCCTAAATGGCAACCATTGTAGAAACTATAGTTCTTGAAGTCTAGTTTTTCTTAATAAAATGGGGAAGTAAGACAAACAACGTAAGCAAAAAACAAGCAACACAAAGTAAGATTATGCAATACACATGTATGAAAATTGCCTGTTACTCCAAAACATATTAATGTGCATTTCTCCATGTGTATATATTCTTGACACAGCAAAGCAGAGTTCATTATGCAAGTGCGCATTTGCATTTAATGGGCTGTTGGGCAGCATCTGAGCCAAGTTTTAGAAAACTTCATCTAGAACATGATATCACAGCCAAGGATTTTCTAATTACCTTGCAGGCAGCACTTCATGCAAAACCACTTAGCAATGAACATTATTTGCTTGTATAATTTTCTTCTATAAGTAGATTGTGTTTGTTGGAGAAACACTTTGTTTTTGGAACTGTAATAGAAATGCTCTTCTAGAATACTTGTAATACGTATGGAACTTCCGTGTGCAGTATGTTTTGAGTCTGTCTATACTGTTGTCTTTTCATTATCTTCTCTGTCTCCCCTGTTGTCTGGCAAAATACATTTGAGCTGGAAGGTGATTGGCTAACCTTTTAAACTGTTTTCATGATTTCATGAGTATAGGCTAATCCATAGCAGTTATGCTAATACTGTGGGGCACGATGGCTCAGCAGTTAAGACTCCAGGCTTGTCGATTGGAAGGTCGCAAGTTTGGAGGTTCGAGACCCTAGCTCCGCGTGACGGAGTGAGCTCTTGCACTCGCCCCAGCTCTTGCCAACCTAGCAATTTGAAAGCATGCAAATGCAAGTAGATAAATAGGTACCACTTCGGTGGGATGGTAACAGCATTCCGTGCGCGTCATGCTGGCCACATGACCGTGGAAGCATCTTCGGACAACGCTGGCTCTTTGGCTAACAAACGGAGATGAGCACTGGCCCCTAGAGTCGAACACGACTGTGCGGGGGAACCTTTACCTTTACCTATGCTAATACTTATTTTTGTTGCCATGTAGCAATGAACTTGCTTTTGGAAAAAATGTTAGGGAAGGGAAGGGAAGGAAAAGTTCATAATTATGAGGGCAAGGACATTTTGGGGTATCGCTTTAGAAGTCACTGTTACTCATTTTCTCAAATAAGCACTGAAAATTACCTCAGTATTGACTAAACATTTTACTAAGTAAAAGTGACAGTGATTTAAAGAATTTTTTCTGGTGGTGGTAACTTAATTAAATGGCATAAATTTTTAATATTTAGATATGGAAGAAACTGTATTCTGCATAGGCTAAAGTATAAGCTTTTGCAAAACTTAATAAGATTTTCTTGCGTAGTTCTGTCTCCTAACTTGTCATTTGGCTCTGAACTGCGGAACTTTAAAAAACAAAAACAAAACTGTTGCATTCCAGAAACTGTTATTGCTTGGTAAGACATATCTCTAAGAATTGTGGGTGAGTTTGAATCCATTGAATTAAGTCATATAAGCTTTCCTGAATTTCGTGTGTTCTGTGGAATCACTCATATTGGAAGAGATCAAAGCTCATTACAGTGTCCTTATTTTATGTTTTTGTATGCACTTGATATAAATTGCAGATATGCAATTCACTTTCTTGATTAAAAAATTAAGAAGTAGAAATACTGAATCTCTATTTTACCGTTTCTCATGTATGATTTTAAGTTAACTATACCAGATCTATATGCATATGAGCTCTATTTGAAGAATGGGAAATACTTTTTACAGTAATTTTATTCTAAAAAAATAGAGAATCACTGATTGGCTTGCATAGATATCACCAAATTATTTAAAGTGGTTGTGATCTAGTTCCATACTGCTTTGGTTTTTCTTGATTTCTTCGCTAACAATCTATTAAGTGGCTACAGTGTGCACCCTTGTGGATGTGACCTGAAATTGTCCTTTAAATTTAGTTTTTACTAATGACTTTAGATAGCTTTGCGAAACATCTTTATTTTGCTATGTGTGGTCGATCATGTCTTGAGTATGGGAGGAGAGATGTACATGCTTGCATTCTACTCAAAAATTGACATTAACGTGAACTCTTTACTTAATGTTTTGGGACCATCAGTAACATGATTGTCATAAATTTATTTATATGTCAAAATAGCTTATTAATGATAAAGATAAATATGGTTGAGGGAGCTTGTAGGAACTTACAGATACTTGCATGAAAATATATGAAAAGGTAGCTTAAATTGCTTACTGTGCTTTGCAGTTGCAGTAATTGTATATTAATTCAGTAAAGAATAGGTATTTATGAACATTTACTTTTTTTGAAAAAAGCTTAGCTCATTTAAAAGCATTAGGCTGCACTCTGAAATATATAGTAAATTAAACAGGTGACAATGAGGTATGTAATAACATTTTGCATTAACTTGCATTTGCTACCATCCCAGGTTGCATTAATTTTAATATTTGTTTGCTGGACAAATGTACCTTTTAAAAAGATAGTTGGCAGGAGCTTGAAATTAACAGCTTGACAGATGGTGCATGCATTTTCACAAAATACTTTAAAACAAAACCTTCAAGTAATCTTGTGAAATAAGTTCTCACACTCCATATTACAAAGAGAGTTTTCTTGCAAAAAGAAAATTAGGAGAAGCTTGTATTGATGGCAAAGATCCTGAGGCTTTGGCAACAATTGAATCATCATCAGTGTATGTAATTTTTAAATTGTTTTTTTGAAAACTAATGGGATTTTTTAAATTAGCTTAAAGTTTTCATGTTCCTAAAAAATATACATACTGCTACAAAAACCTTTATGCTACAGAACAATAACTAAAAAAAATTGTTCATGAGATTCATGTGGATTTTTTGGTAAAAAATGCATATTACTTTGCAGAACAATTATCAAATTAAGGAATTTTGTTTGATTTATCTCTCCTTCAGAAAGTAAGCAAAGAGTAAAAAAAAAGAGCAAAAAGTATACATGACCATTCTGCAAGCAATGCTGCTTGTTATTGAGAAAACTTACTGAAATGCAGTAACTTCTTCCCCATGTCCAGTTACACAGAAAAGTCAGCTTTAACAATAGATTCTGCAGGATCATATGTTTTAAGAGGTTTTGAGTGCAGATTTAACGGTATGTTCAGATATTTTAAAGGGATGTTTAATTAACATTATTATATAAAAATAATTGGTTATATTTGATCATCATAACATTGACATACAGTTATAAATGATTAATTTAAATCTCTGTTTCACACATCACTATACTAAAAATCTGGAAAACTTCACTTGTCAACTTTTTAAAAGTCATTGATTAATGTGTTAACTATTCTACCTGATCCTGTGTACCTTCCTTTACAGCAGTAGTGTGAAATGTATGTACTTCAGAGAAAATTGAGCTCTTTAGTCTTGTGCCCATTTCAAGAAAGAGACAAAGTACAGCTACAGCTTTTTAGGATTAGTGGGGGCTATATTTTACATAATTGTTTTTGTTTAAATAATGTTTTTATCATAAGGCTTTCATTCTACTTTCTTGTTATAAATTGGCTAATAGGAATATAATTCTCTGTTTTTATAAGTGAAGTCGAAATCAGTTTATTTTTGCATGAATTCAGTTGCATATATATTCCTAATTTCTTCCATGGATTTCAAATTGGTGTGCATAAGGTTCATATGGCAGGGATGCACAAAGTGACACCACAGGGCAACATGTGCATTTAAAAATACCACCATTGAATTGTAATTTTAAATATTATTAATTTTATTTAATTATTGTAATTAAATTTAAATTATTTATACACACACATACCCCTGGCCCCATCCACTTCTTTATCTTGACCCTGCCTGCTTTTGAAGGTATGGCCATTATCACACAATTCAAAGACCAAGTGAGGTCCTTAAACCTTACAAAGAAGGTACACCTCTGTCATATTCCATTTATTTTAACTTTAGGGAATTTCATACAACCCTTTAGTTAGAAAGAAGGGAGAGGGAGAGGGAGAGGGAGGGATCTATTCTTATACATAAGAATTTACCTTGCATCTATTTACTTTATTATTAAACATTCCTTGTTGCCTTCTCTGTTGCAGCCCCTGTCCTTGGAATACAATTCCCCAGAGATATGTATGGTGCCCACTCTCATAGAGTTCTGAAAGGCTCTTAGGACATGGGGTTTGTGTTTGTGGAGCCCCTGTTGTATTCCCCCCCCCCACTGTTATGGCTGTTTTCTTGTCTAGATTGTTATATTTTGTTGTTATGTCATTAACTGTTTTAATTCTATACAGTATTTGATATATTGTAAGCCACCCAGAGTCTTTTGGAATTATATATATATATATATATATATATATATATATATAATATAATAGCTCTAATAATTAATAATAGTAATTCCCACTTACAGATAAGCTTCCCAGGCTTCTTCAGAAAAAATGAGTCAGATGGTTTGTAAAATATTCCCTCCCCTGACCTCCCCACCTTTTCCCCCCGCTTTTTTAATTGAAGAAACAAAGTTTCAAGAAAATGCTTTTTAAAGAAGGTTTTAAAAATAAACCAGGGACATAAATAAAACCATACACACAAAAGGGAACAAAACATTTATACATGCACTTATATATACAATTTTAGGGAGAAATAGAAACATTTTAAAGATCTATATTTCTGTTTAAAACAGTATTTGTAAAATAGTACTCATTATGAAATTATGGTTAATAAATGGAGATAAAATTTGAATATATTTATCCTTCAATATAGGCTTTTTTTGGGTGTTGTACAGCTTTTCTTCAAACTTTCAAATACCACTGAAAGATGCATTCTAGTTTTTAAAAATGTTTTGTGATGTTTGTGCAGTAGGAATTTACTTAAAATTATATGCTACATCAGTTTAAATGCCTTAGGATATTTGGACAATAAATGCAGCAGAATTCATAGTGAAAGCTTGAGTTTTCTTCATTTTTTCAAAAAAATTCTACTAAAAGGATTCCCATTTGGACATTGCTACCAGAGATGGTACAGGTAGACCTCACTTAACAACTGCCCTGTTTAGCGACCATTCAAAGTTATGGCGCTGAAAAAGTAACTTTACAGCCAGTCCTCACACTTACAACTACCACAGCATCCCACGTGATTTGTGTGCTTCACAGCTGGCTTTCAAGAAGCAGAGTCAATGGAGAAGCAGTAAAATCACAAGTCACAGTCATGTGATGTCTCGCTTAATGACCGTGGGTAATTTGCTTAACAACCACGGCAGAAGTGAGGTCATAAGTCTGCTTAGCGACTGAGTTGCTGGTCCCAATTGTGGTTGTTAATCAAGGACTACCTGTAATCTCTACCAATTTGTACAGACTTGCTATCACAATTGGTCTAGAAAGATGACAATTTATATAATGTAATTTCAGCATGGTGTCACCAACACTTTGTCTTCATTACCAGTTCTTAATGACTTCCTGAAATAGATGAAAAGGAATTCTGTGACACAAAAAGCTCCAATAAGATTCATTGTTAAAATCCCAAATCATCTTCCCCAATGATTTTGCAAAAAAAAAACAACCCGTTGTGCTTAATGTTAGATTTTACTGATGAATTTTCCTTGTTTTTCTTTTTATCCTAAAACTATGTTTTAAGAATCAAGATGGAAAACAGTGAAGAGCCCCAAAAAAAAGTTTTTAAGGCCCGCAAAACCATGCGAGCAAGTGACAGACAACAGCTTGAAAGTGTATATAAAGTAAAAGAAGAGTTTTTGAAGAACGCTGATCAGAAGCTGTTAAATGGAAAACATGAAAACGGGGATTCAGATATCAGTTCTCCTTTACTAAATTCTGACTGCATTGAAGAAAGAGAGGTGAATGGCCTAGAAGATGTATGTCTTGATTCTGAAGACAGAAAAATAGAAGCTGACGAAATCACTGATGTCAAAAGTGCAGATAACAGGGAAAACCAGCATGGTGACTTAACAGCAAGATTTGAAACTCTTTCTCCTGAAAACATTGTTTCTGAGCAACATCATGAAAATAGTAGCCCATCTTTAAGCCCTGAACCTGAAAGTCAAGTACTTGAATGTAATAAAGATAATGACACCCAGGAAGAAATCATTATAAAAGATGACCTGAATCATAAAGATGTTTGTGTAGAAGATACTTTGGACCAGAAAGCCTCATCAAATCAGACTGAAGAAGAAAATAAAGTAACCTGTAATGTTAATGACTACATGGTAGAACCAGCAGAAACAAATGAGCTGGCTATTACTCCTGAACTGCCTATGGAGGAAAAAAATAGTGCAGAGGAAGCTGTTGTAAAAGAGAACATTGATGAGGAAGCAATATCTAGTAGTTTGAATATAGATGAAGGTCCAAAGAATGAAATTAATAAATCTGCAGATGTTCTACAGACTAGTGCTCAAAAAACTGTAGGAGATGAACTAACTGAGGGTATGTTGGAAAATGCAGCCAGCATGGAAACAGATGAAATTATTCCAATTTTAGAAAAGCTGGCCCCAGCGGATGAATTAAATTGTTTCTCTCAACCCATCTTGCTTCCTGTGGAGACTCCCAGCTTATGTCCAGAGGAAAAGGTAGAAAATTGTTTAAATTCTCCATCTAAACATGAAAGCAGTGAAAGTTTACCCAAAGAAGCTTTCTTGGTTCTTTCTGATGAAGAAGAACTTTGTTGTGACAAAGAAGCTGTAGTGTTAATGCCAAACCATGCAAACCCTCCAGGTGAGTGGCATCTTTTTTTCTCCATCTTAAATGGTCGTTCTAAAGAGCTCTATATTTGAACTTAAATGCATCTCTTGCGTAAAGTAATTGCCTTATCTGTGAAATAACAAATTAGCTGCGTTAAATGTAGAATAAACATTAATTGTATCTGATGCTTTTAAGTCAGAAGATCAAAATCATATTACTCCTTAAAAATTAAAATGTAAGTATAATACAACAACCACAGCAATAGTAAACTCCTCAAGCCTTCAAAACCTTTTTCAATAATAGTAATAATAATAATTTATTAAATTTATATGCCGCCCGAGTCCCAGCAACTGTAGAATGCCAAATCTAGCCTTAAAAGCTATTCTAGAGGCATTTGACTTATGCTGTTGATATCTACTTGTGCTTCTTGAATTTTGTTTCTACATTTATACTATATGCAGAATAGATTGAATTTCGTTGCTGTGTATAAGATCAAAGTGCATTAGTAGAATATTTGAATGTAATCAGTTGATATTAACTGGCTATAGTTTTACTTGTTTTCCTACTTTGCTTATTGTGAATCTGCTTTGGACAGTGAAATTTGAGCAGGTTTGATTCTCAGCAATGATATTTTGTTTGTAATAGAAATTACCAATTATGTTTGATTTAAAAAAAACTGTTGAAGAATTTTTGTTTCTGAGGGTTGGGAAGTAACTTAATTGAGAAGAAAAGACCATAGCTGAAGTGTGCCTTGAAAGTCTTGTACGCTGGTGTCATTGTCAGCATTAAATTCTATCGAGAGGATTGAACTCTGAAGAAAACTTTGTCAAAATAACACAATCCCATCCTCTGGAGCAATCTGATTAAATAGTAATTGAACCACTACAGAATAATTCCCAAAATTCTTCAAGACAGCAGAGAAGAATCAGTTGATCAGTATTTCAAATATGTCTGAGAAACTTAGAAAACCAATTTTTGTGTAATTCTAACCTAATCTAAATTAAAAATTGCTCAAATTAAACAGCTATTTCTACTTTACTTAACATTTATATAGTGCCCTTGACCCTATTTGAGCTGTGCCGTGTATGATTTAAATTATTTAAGAATAGAATAAATTAAATTCCAAACCTTACCAGTAAAAAGCCATACCAGATTAAAACAGCTGTGCAAATGAAAAGTCAATTTTTGATCAAAAGTTGACTTTAAAAATACTGATCACTTCTTTAAATATTAGCAAATGCTTCTTCTAATCTAAAGAGTAATGCTGATAGTTACCTGATCAGTGAAGGGCAAATGTCTTTTGGGAATGATATCTTGGGCTGGACTTTAATTTAGTAACAGAATTCAGTAAGATACGATACCTATATTGTTAACCATTAAGATTGTTATTTAGTTGAATAATTTCTATCCTGCTTCTTAGCTGCAAGGTTTTCAGGGCAGCTAAATGTAATAATTTAAAATACTGTGGGTAGAATCCAAATGTAGTGAGTCTTTTGAGCCTAGTTATTTGTGCTTCAAGCAAGAACTCTGGGTTGATTTGTTCAATGATGTATTTGTTTGTTTTCTTGGCTGTCCATGGTATTCTCAGGAGTCTTCTCTAAAACCAAAGTTCAAAAACATCAAAACTTTTTTTTATCCTGCTTCATCAAAGTCCATCTTTCATTTCCCTAGAACAGAGCTTTCCAAACTTTTCATGTTGGTGACACACTTTTTAGACATGCATCATTTTGCGACACACTCTTACAGCAGGGCATCATTTCGCGACACACTCTTACAGCAGGGCACAAGGCAGGCACTAGGACCTGTGCGGAATCACAGCAGGTTTGGAGGCAGCAAGGCACAAGGCAGGCAGTAGGACCTGCGCGGAATCCTGGCAGGGCTCGGAGGCAGCAGCAACCGGGACACACCCAGACACTGCAGCCAACACACTAACGTGTCCCGACAGAGTTTGGAAAGCTCTGCCCTCGAATGTCACAAAGTGAAACCATTGTCTGTACCATTCTGATCATCTTTGGTACAGTATAGCCATATTGCATCATCTGAATATCTTTTCCAAGGCCTTTGTTGCTAGTCTACTAAGTGCTAGTCTGCAATTTATTTCTTGATCGTTGGTTCCTTCACTGTTGATAGTCAACCCTAAAAGGCAGAAACTATCCACTTCAGTATCTTAATTATCAATTCTAAGGCTGGTTGCTGTACCTGTGGTCATTAGTTTGGTCTTTATGTTTAATCTTAGCCCCATTTTTTTCATGGTGCTCTTTTATTTTCATTACTAGAGCTTGCAGATCATTTGCATTTCCAGCTATCAAAGTTGTCATCGGCATAGTGCAGGTTATTGATATTTTTCCCTCTAATTTTAAAACTATTTTCATCATTTTCTAATCCAACCTCCCTCAATATGTACTCCACATACAGGTTGGATAAAGGGGAGTATACAGCCGTGTCTCACCCCTTTGCCAATGTGCAGCCAGTCTGTTGCGCCATGTTCTATCCCAACTGTATGTTGTATGTTCTTCCTAACTGTATATTGGCTTTGCATGAGAACAGTGATCCATTCTGAGATTCCTGTTTTTCTAAATACATTCCACAGATTGACATGTTTGACACAACTGAAGGCCTTTCTATAATCAATGACACACATAGTGATTTCTTTTTGGTATTCTTTGGCTTTGTCAATTATTCAATGTGCATCAGCAATAATGTTTTAGTTTCTTGGCATTTTCTGAAGCCAATGTAGCATTTGACAGCTCTCTTCCCATGTAGGGTTCTAATATGTGTTGGAAGATCCTAAGCATTATTTTGCTAGTGTGTAAATTTAAGGATATTGTATGATAGTGCACACACTGTTAAATCTCCTTTCTTTGGAATTGGTATGTAGACTGACCTCTTCCAATCTGTTGGCTGCTGTGTTGTTCTCTTGATTTGTTTGGTTAGAAACTTTACTGATTCTTCTGTTGCTTGCCATATTTCTGGAGATATTCCATCAGTTCCTATAGCCTTCCAATTTGGTAATGACTAAAGTGCTGATCTAATTTCATCTTCACTTTAAAAGAGTTCTAAGTAAGGAAAATCTTCTAAGGTATCTTGGATGTTGACATCTGTACTGCACAGAATTTCAGTACTCTCTTTCCATCTTTGTTTTTTCTTGGAAGCAGTTATTGTCTGTCCATTGGCATACCAGTTTGAGTTGGATCCTTTGGAAGACTGCTTGTTTTTCTGTGTCTGTTTCCATCTTCAATGTCTTTACAGATATTGCTATAACACTATTTCTTGTTTCTTTTAACAGTTCTTTGAAATTCTTTGTTAAGCTTCTTCCTTTTTAAAAAAATAATTTTATTAAAGATTTTAACAATAGTAAACGGTAATACAAAATAAGATTAAGAGAAAAAAGAAAAATAGAAAGTGCAGAAAATAGAAAAGAAAAAAGAAAAGAAAAGAAAAGAAAAAGATATTTAAGGAAGTGATTTCTGATCTTCTTTAAAGCAGTTACAAAACAAACTTAATATCACTCCGTTCCATTTGAAATTACATTACATAGAACACTTCTTCTCATATCCAGCCCTTTTCAATCAGTAAATCCAAAATTCATTAACTCAGTTCTATCCATTTTCAGCAAAAAGTCCATAAAGGGTTTCCAGTATTTTGTAAAGGTGCTTATTGTCTTATCCCTGATTAAACAAATAAATTTTGTACTTCTTTCTCTTACGTAGTATTCTGACATTATTAATCTTGACATTAAAATGTTGTCATAGAACCTGATCTCTATCCATATCTTCTTCCTCCCATCCTAAAAAAATTTAAGGCTTCAAGAACCCTCTCCTTACTAATTTCACCAAGTTCTATAAGTACTGTTCTCTTGATCTCAAACAGGATTCTTTATCTTGTAAAGCCAGTAGCAATCCATTATCTGCATCATTTTTATCTCTTTACTTAATATTTGTATTTCCTTTCTGTTTATTAATTCTATTTTATTTTCCAAAATTTCCACCTTGACATTAATTTGCTTCACCTCTACACTCAGTTATCCTATAGATTCTTCAAATTTCTTTTTCATCTCTTCTTTTATCTCTTTCAGATCTCTTTTAAATGATGCATTGACATAGTCAGTTGTTGATGCTGTTATTGTAGCTGTAACATTCTTTCCCAATTCCTCAAAGATCCTTTGGAATGCCTCAAATGACTTAATACACTGTCATTTCTGTAAGTTTCACTACTTTTCTAATAACAGCCATTTCAATCCAGAAAGGGGAAATAAAAGTAAAAGAGGGACTTCCCCCCCGCTTTCTCTAAATCGTTAAGTCTTTAGTTCTATTCAGCGTACTATAGTCCTGTAGTCAGATGATCTTTAGCAACTTTCCTTTTTATTTTGCAAAGCTGTCCAGTTGTCTCCAATTAATCCAAATAGAATTCTTTCCCATGGAGATATACTGTATGTTAATTGTTTACTTGCTTAAATTTTTTTTAAAAATCAGTAAATCCAAATTGAACTGTTCCCTTAGTCTGTTTTAAACTTTCTTAATTTAAACTCTTGGCAAGCTTTTTGCCTTTAATTAGTTTTAAATCCTTTAAATTGTTTGTTTGCTCCTATCTTTAATCTGGGATGAAGGGTCACTCTTCAGGTGGCTTGATTGCTCTGCTGCATAGAAGATATCTCTGTAATTTTGAAATAATTGTCTTCTAAATGTATTTAAGAAAGTTGGGGCTTTTGCAAACCCAATGTCCTTTGCAGGCTCTGCTATGGCTGTGAGCTCACTATCTCTTCTGCGGCCTCTGGCACTCAGACTCAACAAGAAGCCCACAGAACCTCTTTGGATCTTGTAGGTCTCCTTGCGAGGAGCAGCGTTTCAGAGCCCATGTGGGCAATATCCAGAGAGGCGCCGTTGACCTGGGCTTAATGCCTGGCTGCTGGATTCTGCCGCAGTGTTGTCTCCGCTGTTTACGAAGTCTGCCATTTTTTTCCTCCACCCAGAAGCCATTTTGTTAAGCTCCTTCCTGAGATAATTGTCTTTCTTGGCTTTGGCTTCTCTTGGCAATTTCTGCCATGCATTCTGACATCCAGTTTGATTTCTTCTGTTTTGTTTGTCAGTCTCTTTTCACATTCATCCTTTTTTTAAATAGTAATTTTATTAAAGATTATAATTACGATAGTAAAAACTAATACAAACTAAAAAATATAGAATAAAAAGAAAGAAAAAAGGAAAAGAAAGAAAAGAATATAGTAAAGAAAAAAAATAGTGACTTCCCACCTTCATCACCACAAGTACAAACAATTTTAATAACTTGTCACCTCCTCTTAAAATACAATAAATGATCTCTTCTTCCCATATCCCATTTATGATCTATAAACAAATCCATAAAGCATTGTCATTTCAGTCCTGGTGTCAGCAAAAGTCAATTAAGGATGTGATGGAGCTGGGAGCTGAGGGGGCAGAGAGCGCATTCCAGGCTGATAAGCGTTCACACAGTTTGCACGGCTTAGAGAGTGTGGGGGGGCCGAGGAAGAAAGTTAGACTAGCACCGCCCTAGATTCCCAAGGGTACTTTTCCCCTTAGCTCAGTTTAAGAACCTTTAGTCTGGCAAGTTTCTGTGTATGGTAGAAACAATAAAGATACTAGAGTTGAGCTTCGACTGAGCGCTGTTTCTTCGCCAATTACCCTGAAAAAGGGTTACCAGAAATAACAAAATAACTATTTTAACCTTGATCAAATAAACCAACTTTATATTCCTTTCTTTTACTTCTAACAATCTTTATCTTTAGTCCATTCAAATAATATCCTAGAACTTGATTTCTTTCATTTTTTCTTGTCCCTTCTCACAAGATTCTTCAAAACTTTTAACAAGCCTCTTTTATAAATCCAATACAGGAAAATTATCCAGGTCACTCTCTTGGCCTATTGTTTGTATATCCCTTTTAATTATTAAGACATCAGCCAGTTTCTTTTGTACGTCCAGCATAACATCTTTTTCCATGTCATTCTTGTAGCCTGTCATTTGTAAACCCACTTTCAATTCAGTCTCAATCTTGATAGGTAGAACTTGTTCCTCTTCCATAACATCTTTTAGACAGTCTCTCCATAGAGGCAGATCTCTCTGTTGACACTTTTAAAATTATCTTCTGAGTCCGTTGTTCAAAAATATCTTTCAGTATGTCCAGTGTTAGAATATTTTGCTTCATTCTGGAATTGTAAGTCAAGTTTATGTATTCTTTTCCTTTAATTATAATCTTTAGTTCCTTCTAGTGTCCAATTTTTAAAATCTTATGTTTTTTTAGAAAATCAAAACAAAAGCATTTTCCCACGGGAAGGATTCTTTATAATTAATTCCAAAATCTTATTTCAAATTTATCTGGACCCTTAGTCCATGTATAACTTTCTAAAATCAAAGTTTTAATGACCCTTTTGCTGTTCATTCCTCCCCCCCAAATTTTTTAAGTTCTTAAACTTGTAGTTAAAACTTTCTTTCGCTAAGGATTGAAGGAAACTCACCCGGTACTGTCAAACTTGTTGATCCAATGGTTTCTAATAGCTGAAAGGCAGTTAAGCAATTTTCGAAAGTGATTAGAAAAGGAAGTATGTGAACACAGTGTCCTTTTAAAGGTGCTGACCGCAGTTTGAGCAACATGGCTATTCCCTTGTCTCCCAGAGCTCTAAACCTGTCAGAGTCTCTTATCTTGCAGTCTCCTCACGAGGAACAACTGTCTGGAGCACTTTTGGGCGATCTCAAGTCCTCTTCTTGTTCGGAGAAGAATTATGAAGAGCCGGTCTACTCTCCGGCTCTTCATTCCACCGAGTTTTTCAGCTTCACTTTTCGTCGTCTGAAACATGGATGGATACAGCTGTAGTCAATCTTTTGAGGTTTAGTACCTTATTTGTGGAGCTGCTGTAACCTGAAGCAATTAACAAGCAATTTCCAAAAGTGATTAGAAAAGAAAATATGCAAACTTAGTGTCCTTTCAAAGGCACCGACTGCAGTCTGAGCAAGATGGCTATTCCCTCGTCCCCCAGAGCTCTAAACCCACCGGAGACCGCTATCTCGTCAGCTCTTTATTTCACCATGGTTGTTGGCTCCGCTTTTCATGGAACCGTCTTCAGTCCGCCATTTCTTCCCCTCTTTTCACATTCATCCTTAACAAATTATTTGATATCATCCCACAGTTCCTCTAGTTATCTATCAATGAGGTTCAGGACTTCAAAGCAATTCCTGATGTTTTCCTTGAGAATGGTAGGTATATGGTCAAGTTTATATCATGGAAATTGGTTGGGTTTCTTCTTCTGCTTTAGCTTAACTTGTAACTTTGCACATGAGCATTTTGTGATCTGTGCCACAATCAGACCCTGGCCACATCCTTCCTGTTAAAACTGAGCTGTTCCACTTCTATCAATAATATAGTCAATATATCTGGATACTCCATCTGATTATGTTCATGTATATAGGCGTTTTGGTTGTTGGAAGGTTATGTTAGCAATGAAGAACTCATTGGATTGACAGAAAGTAATGTCGTTCTTCTTCCTCATTTTGCTTTCCTAGTCTATGCAGTCCAACTATGTTTTCCTCCTTAATATTTCCAACTTTGGAATCTCCAACCACAGGTAGCACATCAACCTCCTTCTGCTTCAGTGGTTGGAGCATAAACTTATTGGTGTGATTTTCTTTAAAACCTCATCAACAAACATATTTCTTGAATGAATCACACTTTGCCATTAAATGTATTATATACATACATACGCATCTTGCTTTCCCCTTTTTTCAAGTAAGGAACATAATACAAAGTGCAGCAAAGAGATAACAAATAGTAAACAAAAGAAATTGAAGGCATGAGGTATGAAACAAGAAAGAGAACTAAAGTAAATCTATTTCATACCAACACTATTCACTATACCTCTACATACTTTTCTACCCTTACAAACCATCCTTGCTTCTACCACATCTATATAATGATTTATACATTGTCTTTTGCTCTTTGAACATCTCAACTCTCCATTTTTAATGTCTCACCAGTTCTATCTAAATGTAAATTTCTAAGTCTTCCCTTTTCTCTCCCCCTCGACTGATTTACTTATGCTTCATATATTAGTGTGCAGTTTGATTCTCTTTCATTTTCTCTGCATGACCATATGACTGCAACATATTTTTTGTACTGGTCAGTCACTTTTGTATTCAATCCACATTCTTTCATCACCCATTGATTCTCGACCCTGTTTCTTCATGTTTTACTACATACATGTTTTCACTCCCACTGTATTCAACATGCATTCAATGTAATGTACTTTTATTTTATTAACCGCCCAGAGTCCCTCTTTAGAGGGAGATGGGCGGTGACGAAATTTGATAAATAAATAGAAATATTTTCCCCTGACATAGCCAGCTTCTCTACAACAAAGTGGGCAGAAGCATACTCTTAAACACAGACATTTTCATTTGTTTCAATATTCAGTCCACATGTATTATGTATAAACTTAATACATTAAAAAAATTAAAATGTGAATAAACTAATTTTTTAAAAAATCAGTTCACATATTATTCACTACCTTTCCAACAGCATTTATACAGGTTCATACTAGTTATTAGAAATCCTTCTGACAGTTTGTCATAATTTTTGCTACTGCTTCTGGTAACTGTTTAGCACTAAAGGTAGTCCTTGTTTAGTGACCACAATTGGGACCAGCAACTTGGTTGTTAAGTGAAGTGGTTGATAAGTGCTTATGATTTTACACAGAACAATGCATACTAACTGACTGTAATGGCGAACACATGACAGAGATGCTGTGAAGGTCGTAAATGCAGGCATTGTTTGCAAAGTTACTTTTTCATCGTCATAACTGCGAACGGTCACTGTCTGAGGCAGTCGCTAAATGACTGCCTGTATGTTCAGTTGTTACCAACTCTTTCAGTAAAGAAGACACAAGCTTCTAATTATATATAAGTGCACATAATATTATCATTGTGGATATTGCTCCACTTTAAGATTTAGGGTAACAATTTCTCTTCTAGATTATTTGCATATTTCTTATACAGCTGATATTCAGCAATTTCTGTACAGCATCTGCTTTGTTGTATAGATCTTGGCTGGAAGTCACTAAACCATATCAATAAAGTGAGTGTTCTCAACCTTACAGAAATTAGAATTGAAAACAGCATTTTATTTTATCAGTTGCTTCTTATTGCAATACACTCATTTTTATTACAAAGTCATTCCAGCCTATTCCTGCAAGATCAAGTTTCTTTTTGCAACTATGGGTAATAAACTAAGTCTTTCTAGAATATATGACACAACTGCCAGAGAACTCTGAAATGATAGACATAGAGGATGGCACTGAGGATGACAGTGAAGATGCTATAGGTGGATCTACCTAAGCGAACAAGTTCCATGTAGTTAGCATTATGGGACACACACTAATAGAAGTGGAACTGCAAAGCAAATATCTGCCTATTTTGTTTAGCTTCATTAATTATCATAATGTAATAACATCTGTGTTTTTCTTTGAACATGAGAACTGTAACTTGAGAAACCCATCCAAAAGTTGTAACTAGAGACCTGTAAGGGGTGGGGAAGCATCAGAAAGAGAGTATCAGTGTGGTGTAGTGGTTAAGGTGTTGGACTTGCAGCAGGGAAACCCAGATTCTGATTCACCCTCAGCCACAGAGGTTCATGGGTGACTGTGCCAGTCACTCTCACTCAGCCCTCTCCCTGTTGTTGTAGGGAGCACTATCTATACCACCTTGAGCTCCTGAATGAAAGGTGGGGTATCTAACAAATAAATGATAACCTAAGAATCTCCTTCATGTTTAGACATGCTCTTTTCAATATCATTCAGCATGATCACACCACTTCCTTTTTGCATACTTTTCTCTCTTACGTTCAGACATCATTGAAGTATTCCCAAGTGGGATTTCTTTAATAGTCTGCTGCCACAAATACACTTAAGGACCAGAAATTCAAATCCTCAGAACTACAGGAATGTTTTTCTGCATACATTGACCTTGTTTGCCTTTTTAGAGAAAGGTCAGTTACCATGTCTGTTAACTTATCTCCCATCTCCATATTAGCAAGTAGAATAAAATATAATCAGAAGTTATATTCATGATTATATCTTTGATCTATGTTCAGTTTTTATAAAACATGGTAAAGAAAGTTGTAAAATACAATTTTTTATATTTAAATTATTTATATTTGTCTAACCTTGAATATTTGTACTTTTAATTGGACCTTGAAATCTGGTAAAAATTGATATTGTAATAATACTTTGTATTGCATCCAGATAAATACTAGCTGGTCTAGTTTGAGATACTTGCAATTTTTAAGAACTTTGCAAAACTAGTAATATGTAGAACATATTACAGTAGCTTAATCTGATTTTACCATATTATTAATTATTGTGGCTAGGTCTCCATTTTCCAGGTAAAACTGTAGATAAGATTCCAGCCTGAAGTAATAAAAGAACTTCTGGTTACACCACCATCTTGATATACAGAAGCACTGCCAAATTTGTTAACTGATCCCATTCAGGTTATACATTTGTTCCAATATTGGCTTGTGTATATGGATTCCTGTTTTATCTGACTGGTTTTTTGGTCAATTTCTATCAGTGTAAATATTCTGAGAGCAGTTTGTAATAAGAATATAATGAAAGCCAAACAAAGTAGATATTTAAAAACTTAAGACAGTTGATAAAAACAGTATGGAATCCACTCCCTGAGGAGATGCATTTAGTTTCCACTCTTCCAGTATTTAGAAAGTCGATAATAAATATGTATTGTCGAAGGCTTTCACGGCCGGAGTTCAATGGCTGTTCTGGGTCTTCCGGGCTGTGTGGCCGTGTTCTGGAAGTTGTGGTTCCTAACGTTTCGCCAGCATCTGTGGCCAGCATCTTCAGAGGGCAGATCTGTGCTCCTGCCCTCTGAAGATGCTGGCCACAGATGCTGGCGAAACGTTAGGAACCACAACTTCCAGAACACGGCCACACAGCCCGGAAGACCCACAACAGCCGATAATAAATATCTTTTGCTAAGTCTTTGTTATTTTTAATCACTAGTTTTGATTTTGATTTTAATTGTTTTAATTTGTTATTTTTTCTGTTTTGTAGTTCAATCTTTTTTATTGCTGTAAGTTCCCTCAAGTATTGGAATAAACAGAAAGACATAGTATAAATTCAAAAATAAAATTAACAAACCAAGGAGATTAAAAAAGCTCCCCAGGGAGGTTCCCCCCGCACATTTGTGCAGTCGTGTCCGACTCTAGGGGCCGGTGCTCATCTCCGTTTGTTAGCCGAAGAGCCAGTGTTGTCCGAAGACGCTTCCTACATTAGAAAACACTCATTCCCTAGTCCAGAGCTTTCCAAACTGTGTGTCGCGACACAAAAGTGTGTCGCCACACAACCCGGAAGCGCTGATCATCATCAGCGCTTCTGGGTTTTCCCGCGGCGACACACCAACAGCGGCGTGCAAAAATATGAAAGTGGCAGCAGCGCTTCCGGGTTTTTGTGCGCTGCCGCAACGGTGGCACTTCCGGGTTTTCCCGCGGCGACACACCAACGGCGGTTGGTGTGTCGCCGCGAGAAAACTTTGGAAAGCCCTGCCCTAGTCATTTACCTTGAGTTTTGGTTGAGAAGCTGTAGAGGAAGGCTGCAAGCAAATGTGACTCCTTCCAGCAACTGTGCCACCTAATTGGAATACAAATAAGAGACCAAAGAACACAGCTAGGCGAAGGATGAAACAGCCTGTTTGGCTAGTCACAAGGTCAGACCAAGCAGAAAAGCAACAGGCTCCATAAGTAACTAAGCAAAGTAGCAGAATGAGGATATGCCAGCAACAAACCTGCCTCCATTAGGACTGTGGACCACTTAGAACTGTTCTTCCTGCACCAGACAAGGCACTGCACCAACAACAGTGACCGTCCAACAACCAGCCAATGTCTCAGACAGCACATACAGTGGTGGGCAGCCAGATCCAACAAAGGCTAGAAAAGAGGGCACAGCAGCAGCCAAACTCTCCAGGCCACAAACAAAAGTGCTAGATTGCCCTTCCTTCCATTGGCAGAATGGCAGCAGGAAAACTTAAGGTCCTGGATATGGTGTATATGGCAGGGGGTGGGGAGGAATGAAACAAGGAAGGCTTAGGTTGGCCTAACAGCATCCAGCATGGCAGTTCTGGCTAGAGGAGTTATAGGTATTAACCCAAGTGTAACCCAAGCAGCCATGGGAGCTCCAGCGAATATACCTCTTGATAAGAAAGATACTCTCCAGAACAGAGTCACATGCAAATTTAAACCTGTTTAAATAGGCTGCTCCAGACAGGCAGGAAGAGGGGGAAGAAAGTCACCCTTTTTTTCCAGAAACCCATCAAATAAATCTTTTTTTCCCATCTTCCACATACTCATGCTCCCAAGGAAAAAAGATTAAGGCATTCAAGGGACACAAAGAAAAGAGACTTAGGAAAGTGGGTGGCAACTATCCTGAAAGTGCTACAAATAGAGAGAGGGTTCTCGGCCCTAAATATTACTTATTTATTTATTTATTAATCAAATTTATCACCGCCCATCTCTACCACGGTAGACTCTGGGCGGTTTACAACAAATGTTAAAATTAAAGTTAAAAATCAATAATCATTAAAATACAATAAACAATACAATAAATAAATAAGAATATAAAAATCCAGAGGATGGTAGGATCTTAAAAGGAGGTCATTATTAAACTAACCACCCCCAGGAGGAACTATCTCTACCTTTGTCCCACGCCAGGCGGCAGAACCAGGTTTTTAGGGACTTCCTAAAGGCCAAGAGGGAGGACGCCTGCCTCACCTCTGGGGGCAAGATGTTCCACAGGGCGGGCGCTATCGCAGAGAAATACCTAAAATGATGAAGGTTTCTCAATACCCTTTTGGGAAACTGAGAAGGGAGTCATGAGATATATCTGAGTCCAATTCCTCATTGAGTTTAGATGGGGAGAGGACCAGTTTTTGGATGAGAACATCATGCAAAGCTCACCTCCCTTTTAGAGTTTAATGTAGACACATTCCCAGTAATGCTTAATAAGTCAGCAAGACACTCCACTTGTATCCCAGCAACCCAACAGCCAGTGTCTCTGAAAGAATTACAGGGATGTTCCCTACAGGGTGTGCCACAGATCTCAGTGTTCCCTTTTTGGACGTCTTAACTGAAATAATTAAGGAGCAGGTGGAGTTGGCCAAAGTTATGCATCCCTTATGTTATGAATTAGCAGTACCTTCCACTCAGAGGTCAAGTAATGGTTAGCAATACTTGTAATATTGATGAACTAGGAACAGCTCTAATCTCCAAATTAATAGTCTTGAAAGGAGAAGAGACACTTAGAAGTACACTCAAATGAGGAATAGACAGTATGTTGAAGTGAGCACATAAAATATTGTTACTGGTAGTCAGGGCTGCAGCTATTTCTTCATCATTGCTATAGCTTGAGCTTCTTCTAGACAGAAACCAAACACCTAAGGCAAAGCATCAACAAACTAGCCAGTCAAGCAGACCTGTTGGACTGTTTACAGTTTGTAGCCATAATCATGGCTTCATGAGTAATGGAGCTGTGGGATCTGTATTCAAACATTAGAAGGTGGACCATCAATTAGTGCTAACCTCACAGCAAAGACTTTCTCAGGGAAGAAACTATTTAGTGAGGGAGTCAATTGAATCTTAGAAAGCAAGAATAAGAAGAAAAATCTTGCCCTCAGCAACAAAGGAGAGGAGTAAATACAGAAGACGTGATCATGTCATGCTAAAACTGCATCTTGACTTTTTTCTGACAGAGAAACAATCATGAGATTTTCTAGTCTTCACAACAAATACCAAGCAGACAAGGCAGAAAATGCAAGAACTGAGGAAAATACATCTCAAATTGATTCCACTGCCTCCAAGCTGAGCATAATGCAAAAAATCTGGCACACCTGGGAGCATGCATGCAAGTAGAGGTGGGTGGAAGAAATAGTTTGGTAGGGATAGTGTTATGGAGATCGCGGGTGAAGGAGGAGGAGGTGCTTTCCAAGGGGAGAAACGTGCGCCCCTCCAAGAAAGTCAGGCCGGACCCGCCTTAGGATGCCTGGTTTTTTTTCCCAGAGAACTGTTTAGTTTGGCAAGATTCTAGCCTTGATGGATCTGCTCAGTTCCTGCTTATACATTTCATTCGGACGTTTTCATTAGAAGTTCCTCAGGTTCATCTATGGGAACAACCAATTTTGCTTCAGAAAATATCCTGTCAGACTCAATTCAGCACCTGTAGTATCCACAAAACCCTAAATATATCCAGTGCAGCTCATAAAACAAAGTTATTGCATGGGCATGATGTGGCATGACTATAATTGCCAGCACTGCTGCATTCTGTACTAGTTGCAGCTTCCAAGTGGTTTTCAAGGGCAGCCTCATGTAAAGCGTACCACACATAGTCTGTGTGTGATGTGACCAAAGTGTAAGGGACTGTCTGGAGGGTGACTACAGATGGTGACTACAGATGCCAGCCTAATTGGGGATGAGAGCCCATTTCCAAAACTGTGTTGTACAGGAATGTGATCCCATCATACATTGCCACTGCTGATGATATTGTTCCTACTGGAGTTGGGGACAGTATGACTGGCTCTGAAAGTACTATCATTTCAAGTGTATAGGCATTACCTACAGGTGTGAACCAACATGTGAAAAGCCTATTTAAATAATCAGGGCTAATTCATATCAAAAGAGTCTTCAGAAAAAAGCCACATGTAAATGACATGGGCGGAGAAACATCCTCTTATCAGATTGCACGAAGAGATCATGAACACTATGTAGAGTAGCTGAGTAACCAGCTCTTCTCCATCTATTCTAGATGGAGAATATGTTCTACATCTGGATATTTCCATGAAATTGCAGCATGATGACTTGTGCTCTATAGACAGATTAATTGCTTTTCCGAATTCCAAGATAATAGAGCACTATGGCCAGGGTGCTTTTTACACATTCTAATCTTTTACAGTACCATCAATATGGTGTGTAGGGTGAACCTGCTTAAAGCCATGTTGATTCTAACTGATCCATTCTTTTATTTTTATTTATTTATTTATTGTGATATTTATACCCCGCCTATCCCCTCCCTAACGGAGGACTCTAGGCGGCTTACATACATATACTTTTTTCCATATTATACAATTCACCAACTATACAGTGTCATTAACCCGCGCACCAGGAGATGGGGTAAGGGAACTGGCTCTTCTAAGGCTCCGGACTACAATTCCCAAGATGCCTTGAGCCGGCTGCTGATGTCCTGTAGATGTTACTTCCGGTTCCGTCACCGCTGCCATTCGATCTTCCTCCGATCTTTTCTCCTCTGGTGGAACCGACTTCCCGACAGGACGCCAGCAAATTTTCCCACTTAAGGTGGTACCCATTTATCTACTTGCTAGGCTTTCGAACTGTTGGGTTGACAGGAGCTGGGACTAGCAACGAGAGCTCACCTTGTCGTGCGGGGTTCAAACTGCCGACCTTCTGATCGGCAGTCTACAGCTCAGCAGTTTAACCTGCTGAGCCACCGTGTCCCTTATTCTTGCCCAGGTTTTCCATTTAGCATGGTACACTTGTGATGTAGACATACTGTTACAAGGTCCAGTATTATACCGAGACCCATAGTAGCGTGCACTTGAAAATTTAATTGAAACATCTCCTGAGCACCAGTAAAAACGTGGCTGCACTGTGTTACGAAATGCACAATAAACTTAACCTGACCTAGCTTGGGAATATTGATGTAATATATCCTTTTCCTGTCCGCTTCATCTTTGATGACTGAGGACTGTATTGGTTCTTACTGTGAAATAGATGGACCCATCTACCCTTTCTGATTGCCAGAAGATGGACCTATCTACCCTACCCCATGTGTCTGTAAAAAAAAATGTAAGGGTTAGAATCCAATTAGGTAAGGATTGAAATACAAATTATTTTAGTGAATTTTGCTATCTGTTAAACTTCCATGTTTTCCTCACTGGTAAGTCTTTATTATTACTGTGAAATACTCTGTAATCACCCTCAGTAGAAGTAGAGCATGAGACTTAATGGAGAGGGTTTCCTTCATGAAATAGTAGTGTTAGGACTTGTCTTTTAGTTAACTTGTCTTCCTTTTGGGAAGCCATCTTTTAGTGATTAGAAACCAAGTTGACACAACTGAGCCAGATAATCTTGCAGGTTCTCCGAGCAGTTGTAATACAACATCAGCAGAGCTATCCATGTCGATTTTTAGAATATACCAGTCCAATATAAAATGATACTAATGAGTCAATGGAGCTGCAAGAAGGACCTGAAGAAAAAGATGTTTTAAAAAACTCATTTCCCTTGCTGTTTCATAGCTTAGGGCTCATCCTCTCTGGATGAGGGTCAGAACCTAGGGCCCAGGAGGACTGGGAAAGAATGATCCTGGACTGTTGTTGCACTGGTTTCTGTTGCACTTCCTTGATGGTTGCTGTTTGGCTAGAAAGAAAACTAAGTTGTCTTCTTTCCAACACAGGGTTCCCTCTGAGAAGCGGAGTAATTTGTTTCCCATCTTCTCTCTTTCTCCCTTATACTTTTACAAGTGTGATGGAGCACACCCTAAGGGACCAAATAACCCATTTATTTAAGTTATTTATTATCTGATTTATATAGCCACCTATCTCACATAAGTAACTCTGGGCTCTTTACAGTAAAATAGATAAAAACAATAAAAACATAATATAAAATAAAAAACATAGCAGCCCAGCTTAATAAATAACCGTCAACAAAGCGAAGAGAGTTCTATCACACTCCCAGAGCCCCAGGCCTGGGCACAAAACCAAAATTTTAGGGCCTTTCAAAAGGCCAGCAGAGTCAAGGCTATCTTAGATGGGATTATGTTTCACACAGTGGGTGCCACAACAGAAAAGGCCCTCCTCCTGGCCCCTGCCAGTTAGCACTCCTTAGCTGACAGCACCTGGAGCATGCCCTCCTGCAGGACCGGGTGGGACAGAAACAATTGGGGAGAGACAGTCCCGTAAGTAACTCTTCCCAAGCCGCAAAGGGCTTTAAAGATAACCAGCACCTTGAATAGCACCCGGAAGCACACTGGCAGACAATGCAGCTCTCAGAGTAGGGGTGTCACATGCGCCAAAAAACCAATGCCGTTAACTGCCCATGCTACCATATTTTCCAGAAGCTGAAGCTTCTAAATGCTCTTCAAGGGCAGCTCCATGTAAAGCGCATTGCAATAGTCTAATCTGGAGGTCATGAGGGCATGAGTGACCATGAGCAAGGCTCCCTGGTTCAGGAATGGGCGCAACTGACGCACAACCCTAAGCTGTCCAAAAGCCGCCTTAGCCACAGCTGTCACCTCCTCATCGAGCAGGAGCCCTGAATTCAGGAGGACCGTCAGATTGCGCACTGGGTCTGTCTGGGGCAGCGCCACCTGATCCAGAACCAAAGATGGTAGGTCCCTAGTGATGGAGTCTTGAACGTTAATAAAAGAACTCCAAGCAGCTAACAACAATCTTGCAGAGTAGAAGTGTGAACCAGCAGGGAACTTGCACTTTAAGCTTAATTACGTTCAGAAATAAATTCAGTCTTCACACATTAGTTAGATGAAAAAAAATAGAGATAGCTTACATTTATTCAGTAGATCTGGATACGAATAGATTCATAGTAGATCGTGCAAGCGAGATGGAATGGATGAGAGCGGCATGGTGCAGCCCTCCTGCTTGCAGGTGTGCCCAAGGAGTAATGGAGGTTGTTAATCCCCCAAACCAAGAAGGAGGAAGAGGAAATCAGGTGGCTCAGGTAACATCCCACAAGCACAGTAGAGATGTGTTTACTAGAAAGACCCCCTATTGTGCTTATGAGACAATGCTGAGTTGACTCCTGATAATCCCAACACCCCTTCTCAAGTTAGCATGTCTCAGAGTCCACAAGGTTCAACTTCTTCCACAGTTCTTGGTAACTGCTCCTCGGCAATGGCTTCATGAGAATGTCCTCAGTCATGTTCCTTGTGGGACAATAGTCTAGTCTATTCCTTGCTCTTGCAAGTTTCTTACTGCATGATACTTAACATCAATATGTTTAGTTCTCCCATTAATCTTTTCTGACCGTGAGAGCCTAATACAGCTTTGGTTGTCTTCGTATACCTGAATAGGGGTAGATTCCTCTATCCCCATGTCTTCAAGCAGTAGCTTGAGCCATGAAACCTCTTTGCATGTTTCTGCTGCTGACACATACTCCGCCTCAGTGGATGAATGTGCAACTGTATCTTGCTTACGGCTTCCCCGGCTTACTGCCACACCCCCATAGAAAAATACATTCCCACTAGTGGATTTACAGTCAGTAATGTCTTCTGCCCAATCCACATCTGTAAACCCCACTAGTTTTGGATTGTCAGTGGCTGGTAGCTTTAGTTTTAGGTGTATGGTTCCCTTGAGGTACCTTCCCATCCATTTAACACCAGTCCAGTCTCTCTGTGTGGGTATGCTAGTCTTTCTACATAGAATATTTACTGCAGCTGCTATGTCTGGCCTAGTGATAGTGGCTAGATACAATAGCTTACCTATGGCACTTTTCTAGCCGTTGTTCTCTGGTAAGAGTTCACTAGGTTCCTGTTGCTTGTGGAAAGCTGTTTCCATTGGTGTTGGCATAGGATTGGCATTTTGCAGTCCTAAGCTTTCCAACAGTTCTAGGATCTTTTGCTTCTGGCTTAGAAGAAAACTTCCAACTTCTTCCTTTTCAATCTGTATCCCCAAGTAGTAGCTGGCATTGCCCAGATGCTTGACTTCTACTTCTTTGTTCAGGTTGGACACGATTTCATCAAAGTCTCTTTTGTTATTAGGGCAAATCATCAAATCATCCACATAACAAAGAATGTACACCTCTCTGCCATTTCTGTGTCTTGTGTAAAGACAGGATCAGCTTGATGTTGAACAAAACCTTGCTTAAGAATTACTTGGTTCAACTTCTTATTCCATGCTCTTGCTGCTTGCTTCAGGCCATAAATCCCCTTCTGAAGTTTGCAAACGAGTTGCTGTGCTTTGGGATTGACGAAGCCTGGAGGTTGTAGCATGTACAGTTCTTCCTCTATCTCTCCATGTAGAAATACAGTTTTTAGATCTAGGTGTTCAATACTGATGTTCCTGGAAGCTGCTAGACTCAGGAGCATCCTGATTGTGGTATGTTTTACAACAGGAGCAAAACATCATAATCAGCTCCATATTGTAAACCGCCCAGAGTCCCCCTTGGGGGAGATGGTGCGGTAATACAAGTTCTCTCTCTCTCTCTCTCTCTCTCTCACACACACACACACATATATATAAAATAATAAAATAAAATATTTTTGTGAATAGCCTTTTGCGACTAGTCTAGCTTTGTATCTTTGTACTTCTCCATTTTCATCTTGTTTGGCTTTGAAAACCCATTTGCATCCTATGGCTTTCTTGCCTTTTGGTAGTTTTGTCAAAGTCCATGTTTTGTTTTTGTGTAGAGCTTCTAGCTCTTGTGCTGCTTTCTTCCACTTGCTTACTTCATCTGGTAGCATTTGCTGCACTTCATTCCACGATGCGGGTTCTTTTGGTAACGACAACCTTGCGAGGTAGGTGAGTCTCTCGGATGGAACTCCTTTGTTGGGTCGTGATGAGCATCTTGGAGCAGGTTCAGGAGTGGCACTTGGTGGTTCAACCCCTTCTGCATCCTTGGCCTCATCATCTGACTCTGGTGGAGTTTCTGCCTGGGGTTCTATCTCCCTCTGGGTCAGTGTGGTGGTTGTGTCTTTGGATGTTGGGCTAAACATCTCAAGCTGGTAACTGCCGCTGTTGGTTTCTGCGCAGTCATCGTCATCATGACTATAGTAGCCTTTCTCTCATCGAAGTACACCATTCTGCATGTGCTTACTTTTTCTGTTTTTGGGTTCAGGATTCTGTATCCGTTGCTTCCTGGAGTATACCCAATCATGATGCCTTCTTTAGCTCTGGGGTCTAGTTTGGATCTCTTTTCTTTTGGTATGTGTGCATAAGCTTTGGATCCAAACACTCTCAGATGCTTTACGCTTGGTTTGCGTTCATGCCATAGCTCAAAAGGTGTTACCTCATTGGCTTTGGTTGGCAGTCTATTCTGTAAGTATGTAGCTGTTAAAACAGCATCTGCCCAGTATTTGTCAGGCAGATCTTCTTCTAAAAGCATACATCTTACCATGTCCATTAGTGAGCGATTTTTCCTTTCTGCAACTCTCATTTTTTTCAGGTGTGTATGGAGTGGCTAGTCTGTGTTCTATGCCTAGCTGCGCTAGGTATGTTTGCATGGTTTATGAAATGAACTCACCTCCTCGATCGCTTTGAAGGGCTTGAGGGGTTCTGTTGAACTTGTTGGTCACCATGGATACATATTTCGCACAACTTCGGTTGGTGCACCAATTGCGCCCATTCCTGGATCGCGACGCCCTCCGAACAGTCACTCATGCTCTCGTCATCTCCCATGTAGATTATTGCAATGCGCTCTACATGGGGCTACCCTTGAAGACTATCCGGAAGCTTCAGCTAGTGCAGAATGCGGCCGCGCGAGCAATTTTGGGTGCACCAAAATCTGCACACATAACACCTCTGCTCCGCGAGCTGCATTGGGTGCCGGTCTGCTTCCGGGTACAATTCAAGGTGTTGGTTATTACCTTTAAAGCCCTACATGGCATGGGGCCAGAATACCTGAAGGACCGTCTTATCCCCATGTTATCGACCCGCCCCACCAGGTCATTCAGAGAGGGCCTGCTACGAACCCCATCAATTAAAGAATGTCATCGGATGGGGTCTAGGAGGCGGGCCTTCTCTGTGGTAGCGCCCACACTGTGGAACATCTTGCCCCCAGAGTTGAGGCAGATCTCCTCCCTCCCGACCTTTAGGAAAGAGCTGAAGACCTGGTTCTGCCGCCTGGCATGGGAAGGAGGAAAGGATAGTTCCTCATGGGGGTGGTTGATTCCTTAATTTATTGTCCTTCGTTTAATTCCATCTCCATCTGGATTTATAATTATTTATTAATTTATACATTGTACATTGATGTTTTATCCTGTTTTAATCTATTTTATTGTAAACCGCCCAGAGTTCCCCGTTGGGGGAGATGGGCGGTTATATAAATTTAATTAAATAAATAAAAAAATAAATAAAATACATATGTTTTCCGCATGTCCGCTGTTTGGGATTTCTCCTTCAGTGGGTAGGTCACACAGTATCTGGAAAAATCGTCTATAAAGCATAAAACATATTTATTTCCGCTCGCTGATGCTTGAAGAGGTCCACACAAATCAGTGTGGATAAGTTTGAGTGTCTTAGTTGCCCACCTTTCCTTTTGTTTGGGTATGGCTGGTCTTGTTGCCTTTCGTTTGATTCATATTACAGATTTTGGTTGACATTTATCATGGTTGCTTATTTCAAAATCTCTTACCATGCCTTCAGTTTTCATTCTTAAAATTGTGTTAAAATCACAGTGCGCAAAATGCCTGTGCCAGGTGGTGGCGCTGTTGTCCTCCTTTTGCTGCTGATAGACGAGGCTGACATTTGGTGGCGGTTGTTTGCAGTGCACCTGGTAAACGCCATCTTTTTGAAAACATGTAACATAAATCTTTTCTCCACTGGTGACTTTACATTACCCATTAGCATTAAAAATTACATTAAAACCTTTGTTATTCGATGTTGACACACCCAGTAAATTGGCTCCTAAGTCCCGGTACATAAAAGACATCTGTTGCCATAAGATCTTTGTGTTCACTTCCATTGAAGCATCGCAATGGCACACTTCCTTTTCCTTGAATCAAAATTGAATTGCCATCTGCTAATGTTATGCTTCCTTCTGGTTTTTCACTTAGCTCACAAAAGTCACTTTTATTCCCACTTTTATTCCCACATAGATGCCTGCTGGCCCCCGAATCGATTACCCATCGTATGGGGCATTTATTGGTATCAACTTTAAGAGTAGTATCAGCTTTATAAACTGTGTAAAGCATTTTAACTTTTAAAAAATTTTCCCTTGGAAAAATCCTTCTTGTCCCTGCTTCTGCAAAACTTGACAAAATGTCCTGGTTTCTTGCAAGAATTACAAACAATAGTGTTTTTGGGCTTTTGATGAGTCACTAATGCAGGGCTTTGCAAAGCGCCGCCGCTGGCGACACCAGCGTTGGCGCGTGCGTGCACGGCAGCACGCGGGGGGCGTGTGGTGGTGCATGCGTGCACGGCGGCGGTGGCAGCCTCCGCTAAAACGCGGAACCACTGATCCCGCGCCGCTGCTCCTGCCGCCGTGCACGCAGGCACCGCTGCTTCCGGGTGGTGTGGCGACACACCGTGCTGTGTGTGGCGACACACTTTTGTGTCGCGACACAGTTTGGAAAGCTCTACACTAATGGCTCTAGCTCATGTTTACCCTTTGTTGCTAGGTAACCAATGTCTCTGCTAGGCAATCTATTGTTATGCAAATTTCCTTGCCTCCGATATTCGGATCTAATTGCTCCCAGCAGCTGAGAAAAATTCTTCCCTTCTAAATTCAAACCAGCAACGAAAAGGAAAAATCTATTTGGTAAGGTGCTTAGCAAAAAAGACATCTTAAGTTTTTCATTCATGAGATTCTCAGCTGTGCTCAGCTGAGCAAAGATTCCCTGTATTCTGATCAGGTGGTCATTTACATTTCCACTATCTTCCAAATTACATGCATGCAGTTCTCGCAACAAAGAGATCACTTTCTGATCATCAGCTTCTGAATACAGGGTGCATAAATTCTCAATCATTTCCTTAGCAGTAGAAATATTTTTAATCTCTGCTAATCTGTGATCTGGAAGAGATTTAGCAATGAGAATTTTAGCTCTCTTATCCTTTTTCTTCCATTGTTTATTGGCTTCCTCCCCATCCTCTGATTTTGGTTCTGGTGAATCCAGAGCATCCAAACAATCTTCAAAATCTAGCTGCATCCTTAATCTAAATAGCCGTCCTGAGTAATTATCTTGGTATGGGGGGAGCCCCCTCCTCTTTCTCCATTGTTTAGAGAAAGGGAAAAATAATTCTGAACTTAGCTTTTCAAATGTGCAAAGCAGGTTCCCTTTTTGTGGCTGTGAGGCCAACAGGTTTTGTACTGGTCTTGTACTGGGCCCATAACCCTTGATGGAGTCTTGAAGGTTAATAAAAGAACTCCAAGCAGCTGACAACAATCTTGCAGAGTAGAAGCGTGAACCAGCAGGGAACTTGCACTTTAAGCTTAGTTGCGTTCAGAAAAAAAATTGGTCTTCACACATTAGTTAGATGAAGGAAAAATAAGAGATAGCTTACCTTTATTCAGTAGATCTGGATACGAGTAGATTCATAGTAGATCTGCATGCAAGCGATATGGAATTGACAAGAGCTGTATTGTGCAGCTCTCCTGCTTGCAGGTGTGCCCAAAGCGTAATGGAGAATGTTAATCCTCCAAACCAAGAAGGAGGAGGAAGAGGAAATCAGGTGACTCAGGTAACATCCCACAAGCACAGTAGAGATGCGTTTACTAGAAAGACCCCCTATTATGCTTATGAGACAATGCTGAGTTGACTCCTGATAATCCCAACACCTAGAACCAGGAGGTCCCAAAGCCACTTGGATTGAGCTAAAACCTGAACACCCCATGTAGGCCCCTACAGCCTGCAGGCACTGACACAACGTCCACAGCAAAACTTAGGCGGAGATATAAAGCTCAGTATTATCAGCATAGTGATGATACCTCACCCCAAATCATTGGATGACCTCACTCAGTGACTTCATGCAGATGCTAAACAGGAGGGGAGAAAGTACCGAGCCCTGTGGCTCCCCACAAAGGGTGCTGTTGGCTGGACCTCTTCCCCCCTCAACACTGACTGGAACTGACCATAGAGGAAGGAGGATAACCTGTACAACACTGTGCCACCCACCCCAGAGCTGCCCCAGAAGGATACGAAGACTGCTGTTATTGAAAACCACTGATAGGTCAACTTCTGGGGAAGAAATGGCAGGCTAAAGACTGCTCTGCCAAAAGCGGAGCCAATGATTGTGGCTAAGAACAAGGAGCTGATGAGTAGATAGCTCCTTTGACCCTGACAGAGAGGACATGAGATTGCCCACATTGTGCTCCATATGGTTGCTCCTCATGAGGAGACTGCAAGACAGTGGTTTCCGGAGGTTGGGAGAACCAGGAGACGAGGGAATTTGCCATTTTTGCTCCAGCCGCAGTTGGAGCCTTTAAAGGACACTAAGTTCGCACTTCCTTTGCTAACCACTTTCAGAAAATGCCTATTAACTGCTTTAAAGAAGTTAGACGTGCTCAAAATGACAAGGCTGGAAACATCGTGTGAGTGCCTTCAATCTTTAATATAAGAAAATGAAACTAAGTTTTAAGAATTCAAAATAAACAGCAAAAAGGAAGACAAGCTTTTGGCTATAGAAAGTTTTAAATGGATTAAGGCATAGCTTTCCAAACTGTGTCGCGACACTTTAGTGTGTCACAACACACAGTTTAGTGTGTCACGAAGCGGCGGCGGGGCATGTACGGTGGGGGGGCGTGCGGCGGCGGTGTGCCATCAGCGCTTCCGCGTTTTAGCGAGGTTGCAGCTGCCGTGCACACCGCCGCCGTGCGCCCCCCCACGCCACCGCCGTGCGCGCCCCCGTGCCGCTGCTGCTGCACTGGATTAAGGGCTCAGGAAAAGTTGGAATATTTAATTTTTAATATTAAGACTTTGAAATTAATTTTAAAGAATAAATGCATTTTCGTGGAAAAGAAAAATTAATTTCAATATTGGAGATATAACAAGATAAGCAACTTATAATGGCGTTCAGAGATGCTTTTGTGGATTGGTACCT
This sequence comes from Charina bottae, assembly GCA_023362775.1. Taxonomy (NCBI): domain Eukaryota; kingdom Metazoa; phylum Chordata; class Lepidosauria; order Squamata; family Charinaidae; genus Charina; species Charina bottae. The sequence continues at coordinate 35,930,175 of JALMGJ010000006.1, read as the reverse complement.
GGACTTGAATCAACAATGTCAGCTGTGTTGTGCGTTCTTATGAACAGTCTGCTCCCAGAAGAAGCTGTTACAGAAAAAGATTGGAACAAAACTTATTTGACATGATTGTGGAGTACAGTGTGAACAAGAATTTGTCACTGGATATACCAAAAAAAATCAGATGAGGCTTTAAAAATTAAGAAGGAAATTTAAATGCCAATTTAAGAGAGTAATTGGAATAATTTCTTTCTGATGGACTTACAAAAAAGGCTTTGAGACAAGGGACAATAATCATTTGAATGGAATAAAGAGCAAGACTGTTTTACGGAAGAGTATAAAGAGCAAGATTGTTTTATGCAAGAGGAAGGAACGTGGCTTATTTGATCACGGTTAAAATGGGACATTTTATTTTGGGTAGTTTTTTCTGGACTTGCTGATCTGGACTGGAAAAGACGTATATTGGATTTGCTTATAGTTAAGAGTTGCGATATGGAACGATGAATTTTATATTTTTTAACTAATTTTATTATTTTAGGGCTCTGGACTTTTTGCTGACATGGATTGCAAAAGACGTTGCTTATCGGACTTGCCTATAGTTGAGTTATGTTGATTATGAGTTTGAGTTAGAGTTGAGTTATGGGATGAGTTTTGTATCTTTCTAAGTAAGAGGCGGTGAAGAGATAGTGAAACTGTTTGACTGGAAACCTCTTATGGACTTTTTGTGTAAAAATGAAAAAAATGAACTTGTGATTTATGACTTTGATTATTAGACAGGATAGATTATAAAAAGAAGAGTGTTATGTAACTTTAGAGCGTCGCAACACTTTAGTGTGTCGCAACACAACCCGGAAGCGGTGGGGGTATTTGCGGCGGCAGCAGCGCACCATCAGCGCTTCCGCATTTTAGCGGAAAACACGAGGCCACCGCCCCTGCCGTTGTGCACACCACCATGCACCCCACCGCGTTGCCACCGTGCATGCCCCCACCGCCCCGTGCACGCCACCGCCGCCGTTGGTGTGTCACCAACAGCGGCAGTTTGGAAAGCACTGCTTTAGAGGTTAAAATATAATTCTACTTATAACTTCTGTGAAGAATATCAGAAGCTACTTCTTTGTATCTTTTCTTTATTTTCTATTTTTCAACTTTTTTTCACCTTCTCTACAAGCTTCCCTAAAAAGGGAAGGTTGGAAACTGGATGGAAATTGCTGGTGTGGTCTTGTGATGGTGTCTTGAGGAACGGTTAAACTGTTGAGGGGCCTCTTGAGGGAACAAAGAATTAACTGCAGTATTAGCTTCAGTGCAAATACACTGTGTTCCTGGGGCTAAAAGTTTACATGCTAAAGATATCTTTGGCAAGGATGAAGCAAATCAGCTTTCATCACACAGCTCCTACACCTGCACTGTTAAGTTAACCCCCAACCCTCTTATGCATTTGGGCATCTGTATTTATTTTCTGTGCTTGAAACAGATGCACTCCAAGAATTCCTATAAAAAACCTACAACGGGTGTTAATTCAGTCTTCCCTCCCCTCATCACCACTCCATTACTTTTTGTGGAGAAAAATGAGGAAAGCTCTAGCTCTATTACAGTTTCAGAACTCTGAACAATATTACTATTACTGTTATAGCGTATTCAGTTTACCCAACGGTCTGTGGATGATAGACTGTGGACAAGGATCAGAGCCAATAGGAAAGTGGAAATGAACAATCAAGGAAACAAATCTTGTTTTGTTAGATTTATTAAGAAAATGTTTAAAGGGCTTCAGGTGGAGATTTTAATGGCGGAAGCTCAATCTTAGCCGGCTCCGTGGCTAGGATCAACGGTGCGGTGTTTAATTGGTGGCTCAGGCGAGATTCCGAGCCCCGAAATATTCTCCGAGAAGGAGAATTCAAGGAATCTCCTTTCTTTCCCTCCTGGATCCTTTCCTAACCCTCACCCTAACCCATTTCAAACAAGATATGGTATTACAAGTACACTGTGGTACTCTTTGGCATAATTCCTCAGTGGTCTTCCAACATTTTATGAATGACATATTCTGGTACCTCTTAGATTGCTGCTTCATCATCTAGTTGATAGGGCTATGAGACACTAATGAAGATTTTATTAGTAATGCAAACCTAGTTTGTTAAAGTAGAGAAATTTGATTTAGATGTACCTTTTGTAGCTCTCTCCAGTCATTGTTGAAGTATAGTCATTGAATGATCAGGCTAAAGTCTACCCCAAAATATCAAAGTTTTTCAAAATTTTCAAAAATAATGTAGTTTCATCAATTTGTATAGGTGGCTTATTTCATCATTTGCATGTATCACTGTGTACAGTCTTCTTGGAGACAAAAAGTGCATTCTGTTTGACAGTTACAACAAGCTGTCTAACATAAGGAATTCACATCTAGGCCCATTGTGAAATAAAAATAAAAAACGTAAACTTTCAGTATCAGTATTTTGAAGCAGTATCCAATCACAGCTTTAAAAACTAGCCACAGTCCACAGATCCTTTCTCACACAGTCTAAAAATAGTTCCAGTCTGAAGTCCAACAAAATCTCTTATTTAACTAAAAATCTTTTCTCTAAAAAAAATAAAAAATAGAGAACACTTACTTTATTCCTTTAAAAAAAAGTAATTAAAAAAATGTCCCTTTTAGATTTCTTGCTCGACTTACAATCCGTTAAAATAAACAAAGCACATTTAAAAAGTAAATCCCACAAAATAACGAGAAAATCAACCACAAGAAACTGGTCTTTCTGTATCGGAGACAGCCTCTTAAAATCCAATAGTTAAAGTAAAAAAAGTGATTTAAGAAATGGGGCGGCCGGAGTTACTGTCCCTTTAAGAGCTTTCAGACGCAGCTTGGATGAGATGTTTCTCCCTCTTCTCAGCTGTTCCACTTACTATTTGATCGCCGTTTTCATGACCCTCCGGCAAGCTGCAACTGTCCAGAAGACTTGAGGGTGATTCCTTGAATTTTCCTTCTCGGAGAATATTTCGGGGCTTGGAATCTCGCCTGAGCCACCAATTAAACACCACACTGTCGATCCTAGCCACGGAGCCGACTAAGATCGAGCTTCCGCCCCACCGGAAGTCCTTTAACCATTTTCTTAATAAATCTAACAAAACAAGATTTGTTTCCTTGATTGTTCATTTCCACTTTGCTATTGGCTCTGATCCTTGTCCACAGTCTACCATCCACAGACCGTTGGGTAAACTGAATATACAGATGCTACTGAAACAGTTATGTATACTGCTACATCAGGTACAAAAGTTGCTGAAAAAGGTATTAAAAACAAAATTGTAATTTCAGTGAGAAAAAAAATGAACGTAGAAATCAACATGGCTACAGAAAATGTTAGTGAATATCTGAAAAGAAAAAAAAATCATATATGAATGATGGAATGAGGGACAGATCACCAAGGGGTACAACAAGGTACCTTGTAATTGTAGTGATGGTGTTCAGAAAATAAAACCTCAGAATAAGCTGAGACTAGCCAAGGATGCTAAGAATAATAGAAAGGGCTTCTTTATGTATGTTCAAAATATAAGGGGGAGAGATCATATACCAGCTATTCAATAAATATGGTAAAATGCTAACTACTAGCAAAAAAAAAAAAGGCAGAACACTCAGCTCCCATTTTGATTCAGTCTTTTCCAACAAGGAAGTATGTATTCCATCAAGAAATTATAAAGAGCAGAATGGAGGGGCAGGTTTGAATCTTGAGACTGATAGCAGTCAGAAAATGCTTTACTTTGAATGAATATGGCAAATGTCCCTATCATCAGAAAGGGAAATCAGGAGCTACAAGTCAGTCAGTTTGACTGTGAGAGGAATCCCTCATGGTGCTCCTAAACTGAAAACCAGGATCCTTACCATTGTGTTAATTTTGCTCCCTAAAGATTTTTCTCTGGATTCCTTACCAATCACCATTATTGCCTTCTGTCTTGTTTAGTCACTTCTGGGACTGTGATACTTTTTGCCAGCTCCAGAACACAGCTGGAATTTTCAACAACCTTGTCTCTGTCTGCCAATTCAATGATCTTTGATAGTCTTACCACCATCAGTCCCCAGCAACCTATGGGAGCCTTCTCTGTCTTTGCTACTTTGCTACTGCTAAGGTGGATGGTTACCTAGCACCACTCGCCTTAACTATTAAGCTATCTTCCCTGGGTATTGGATAATTATCAGATTTAATCACCTGATTTAACTTCAGATTCACACAAAATCTAATTTTTTCAATAGCTATAGGTATTAAATTATGGATGAGGCTCATTCATTGTAGACAGGTTCCATAATACATAATTGTAGCATGTTCTGAACCTCCATTTCCCTCATCTTTCCGTTCTCTAACTCTTCTGTGCTACTTTTAGGAGTTCTCGTGTTATTTGGCTTAGCTTTTGCAATGTAGTCCTCTGCACCTTTGGACCTTCTACTTTTTTTAGTTCAACTTTTCTTTACTATAGCACACACCAAAGCTGCCTCCCATACAGCAGCTCTACAGGACTGAATTCTGTAGATATTTATGGTATATGTGAACCACAAATAGGAAAGCAAATATCCCAATAATTGAGATTCCAAAAGGCATATTTCTTCAGCATGTGTTTTAGTGCCTGGTTGAGACACTTTGTCTGAGGGTGATTGGGGCTAATCCTCATCCCACCTATGCTACCAAGTTATGCCAGAGATTTGGGATGGTACAGAAACTCAGCGCAACATTTTTTGGGTAGGGGGAAAAAAAACTTTTTAGTTGTTAACAGAAAAATCTATGAAATAAAGCATCCCTCTGAATTGTGTCCCTCTTCCCTATTTCCCAGACTCAGTACGTTGTCAAGGAATTTAACTTTCTGTTTCCTTTTTAAGTGGACTTTTTGAGGAACCTAGTCTATCTAACCATCTCATCCTTTGAGGGAGGTCAACTGGTGGGAATGGCTAGTGGAATGGAGCTAAGAAGAGAACCGCAGCAGGGAGGTGCAGAATTATCCTGTGCACCCTGAATATTTATGCAGTAATGGTGAGATGAGGCTAGTACGAATGTGTCTGTAGTACAAGCACTGGAGAAGCACATGCTCTGTTGTTTCTGTGTGTCCAGAGTCACAGGGGCATTGTCTCTTTGGGTAAAGAATCTTCCTGTATTGGCCTTCAAGGACAGCTGAGGGAAGGGCACGACATGCCAGAATAAAGGCTCCCCAGTGTTTAGAGCAGGGCTTTCCAAAGTTTTTCCCGCAGCGACACACCAACCAGCGTTGGTGTGTCGCCACGGGAAAACCCGGAAGTGCGGCAGCATGCAAAAACCCAGAAGCGCTGCTGTGCTTTCGGGTTTTGTGCGCTGCAGTTGGTGTGTCGCTGCAGGAAAACCCGGAAGCGCTGATGATGATCAGCGCTTCCGGGTTGTGTGGCAACACACCAGACTGTGTGGCGACACACTTTTGTGTTGCCACACACAGTTTGGAAAGCTCTGGTTTAGAGACTTTGAGATAAGTTAAGTTTGCTATAGGGAAGGCAACCTATTGGATTAACTGGCAATAAGGGTTGGGGTCCTGGCTAATTCCAGTTGGTGCTCTGTGTCTGCTATATGCTGTTTAATTAGTGCTTTGGCCTTATCATATCCCATGCTGAGTAGAAGACCTGGAGAGAAGCCCAGGGATGAGATTTTAGTTGTCACTGCCTGTTTCCATGTGGATTGAAAATCATCACTTATAGTTAATGGGGCAAAATCAAGAGGAAAAAAGGATAGTTTGAGCCAATAGTTGAGTATGGTTACCCACACTCTAGCCTCCACTTTTACGAAGCCTGTCTCTAGTCACAGGGTGGCATTAGAGACACAATTTGGGACATGAAGGGCTGATCTTAGAAATTTGGATTGTACAAGTTCTAGTGGTGCAAAATTGGAAAAGGGGCCCAGCTGGTTACCATAAAGAAGTTGTGCTGTTGGCTTGGCTTCGAATAATTGGACAGTTATCCAGTATTTTGAACATTAAATAAATTTAAATGAGAATATTAAAAGCTTAGAAAGTACGATGGTTTTAGATGTTCATGAAGGTATTTTATCTTCAGGTTTTCTAAGCCTAAGGTTCAGTTTATTGTATATATGTTTATAAATAAGTAATAAACTGCAGTAATTTTGCCCATAAAGATAAAAATGATTGGTTTTTCTCACAGAAGGTAGAGAAGAAGAAAAAGAGAAAGAACTGGACCACATAGAAGAAAAGGAGCCCAACAAGGAGGAAGAGAAACCTCCAGAAAGATGTATGTATAGCAAAAATAAGAAATTCATACTGCCTGCAGGAATTATGTTGCACTATTTTTGTATGTTGGCTTTTTTTGCAAAATAGTTTATCTGTAAGATATTCAACCAAACATTGCAGTATATCCTTTATTACAGTGTGTCTCTTTGGGAATTCAGGAAGTGTAGAAAAGTAGTTTCAATGTGGTATGTGCCTTGCTGGACAAAAGAAAGATCACACAAATCCTTGCAGTGCTATAAGGCAATAGAGGGCTTGTGTTTACACATACATGGTAGAATTCTTGAGAGTTTTTAAAAGTAACAAGGAAAAAAATCCCTCAAAGAAGTTCTTGAGAGTATAAAAAGGTTCCATTTAGTTTTCTTCTTCCTGAAACATCCCTGTATTGTGCAAGAAAGGAGAATTCTAATCTTATATATTACACAAACACACCCATATATATATTCTGTTAACAATGAACAAATTAATTCACTTTTTTCTTCCTCATTTCCTTCCCCTCTGCTGTCTTCAACTCATATTTTATTTATCACCTTATTTTTAGTAGTCCTGTTTTTTTGTTTTTCTACTGATAGCCATTCTGCCACCTGAATTAACTACTATGTGAACTTTCAGGGTTGCATACAATATGCTTATAATGCAGAAAAACAGATCATCAGAGTATTAAACGTTTTTCACAGGATTGAGATACCTTTGTTTGTGGCAAATGTTAGAATTGCTAGGAGAGCAAATGTATTTTCAGGTTCATTTTAGTTCTCAGATGACTTAGCTGCTTTATTACTACTGAATCCCTAGACCAGTGCTTTTCAAACTGCCGCCGTTGGCGACACACCAATGGCAGCGGCGGCGGGGCATGCACAGCGGCGGCGGCCTCATGTTTTCCACTAAAACACGGAAGCGCTGATGGTGCACCGCTGCCGTCATTGCTGTCACCGCCGCCATGCATGCCGCACGCGCCGCCGCCGTGCACGTCCACTTCCGGGTTGTGTTGCGACACACTAAACTCTGGGTTGCGACACACTAAAGTGTCGCGACACACAGTTTGGAAAGCTATGCCCTAGACCATGCTAGATTTCAAAGCAGGGTATTGCACATGCATTTATATGATGCAGGGTAGGCAACAAATAACAAAATGAATAAACTGGGGTCATAGCATCAACAAGTACATACATGCAGACATACACTTAAATGAGAGAGTTGTTCCAATAGGTTTTCCAACCCTGTTTGGAGACTTTCCTATATGCAAAGTAGCTGTTCTACCACTGAACTATTCCACCTGCAAGATGCTACCAGCTTTTCCTGCTTGGTATTATCATTCTCTTAAGAAGCCTAGTAACATCATGTCATGCTCTTGATTCTTTAGCTATTAATCAGAAATTCCAGACACAAGCCATTAAGGATATGAAGAGTTCTTTATTAAAGCTAGAGATCCATAACACATTAAAGACTCGAATGAATGAGGCTCGTGTAAACCAACAATTAAAACCTTCAAGGTTCCCCTGCGAGTTGACAGCCCCTCCCTTTACTTCCCAATTTCTCATCTTCCCAGCCCGAATCAACTAACAAGGTGCTAGCGTTCTTTGATCTATCCGTGGTGCTGAACTGCTAGACACCATACTTGTATCAGCATAATTTGCGGTTCCGTGAATACACCAAGACTCTCACCTACTCCGCAAGTCTGGTGAGTGTCCACTTCAAAGTAGACTGGCAGGATGTACCTCCCTCCTGTCGCCATGGCAGGATATCACATCCTGACACATCATGGCTGATCCACAATTGCACTGTTCCTAGTGAACCAAAGAGGTCACCTCTTATCTCCAACTTCCTCAAAATGGTAGAATAATTGTTACTATCTTCATTGTTTCCAGTTTAATTTTTAATAAATTTTAAAAATTCATCTTATACATTGTGCACTCAGTGTTGAGACCTATTGAATATTTTTTTATTTGTTATGAACAAAGAAAACTAGACACATCCTTTTATTTTATTCCTTTTTCTCTAATTTTGGTGATGCTGAATTACGGTATTTTTGGCTTTTGTTGAGAGAATCATGGTCTTGAAAAGGGCAGCTAAGAAGCCTATAAATAAAATCAAAATAAATTTTAGGTGAGGCATCAAGAAGAAAGCGTTCTAAATCAGAGGATATGGATAGTATCCATTCTAAACGCCGGCGGTATCTGGGAGAATTTGAAGCAGAATTTGAAGTAAAAATTACAACCAAAGGAGATGTTCATCAGAAACTTGAAAAGGTAAATATGATTTTCTTGATTTGTGCATTGTAAGTATTTTGCCTTTTAATTTAAAGCACTTTCTATTTTTTCCAGCTATATTAAACTTTCAAAATCCTTAATCTTGAAAACAAATGCTTGGCAGGATTATGCTTAATAAAGGAAATTATATTACGGTAATGTTGCTGTGTCCTATTGCTCTCACCTAAGTTATGCTATATTTCTTTAGTTTATTGACAGTTAGGATAACAAACACATTCTTTCCTTTTTACCCTCTATATCAGGGTTTCTCAACCAGTGTTCTGTGGAACCCTAGGGTTCTGCGAGAGGTCACTAGGGATTCCCTGGGAGATCACGATTTATTAAAAAAATTATTTCAAATTCAGGCAACTTCACATTAAAGAAGTAAGTTTCATTCTTTATTTTCAGTTTAAGAACACTGTTAATGCATCTATATAGGCCTACACATGAAACGAATATAATAATTTTGTAACTTCTGGCCTCTATTGGAGCCTGAATGTGCAGAGGTTCCCCGAGGCTTGAAAAATATTTCAAGGGTTCCTCCAAGGTCAAAAAGTTGAGAAAGGCTGCGCTATAATAAAGAAGGGTATAGTTTTTGGTGGGCCAACTGAAGCCTGCTTATTAAAGGATGAAGAGTAAAGTTCATAGACTTCAGTGAAACTAGACATTAGTTGTACTTTACTAAGAGTTCCTGACTGTATGCTTGATTTCTATATTGAGAACTATTGACTAGAGAAAAATAGGCCAAACAAGATAGAAGTCAGATTATAGGTGATCCTCATTTAATGCTGACTTGTTAAGCAACCATTCAGACCCATGATGATGCTGAACAAGTGGTAGTTATGACCAGTCCCTGAAGTTCTGGCTGGCACAGTGCCCCTGCAGTCATGTGATCATGATCTGGGCACTCAGCAACTGGCCTGGATTTCTTTTCTTTTTTTAATAAGAGTTTTATTAGGTTTGAAGCAAAGATAAAAACTACGAAAAAGCAAAAAAGAAAAAGCTTAAAAAGTGTAGAAACAAGAAGAATTTTTTTTAAAGATTACATGAAGAGATGACTTCAACAATTTTCCATAATTAATCCCTTACTCTATATCAGACCAAAATCACATTATTTCTATAAATCATTCCATTAGCACATTATAAAAATCACTAAATACAGTTGCTCCTTCCCCTTATATTAAAAGAAAAAGAAATATATAAACCTCCTAATCAAGTTCGCAAAGACAACATTTATTTCCTTCCTACCACTATTCTGTACATTTCTGTCCACTATAATAAAGAGCAAATTAAAAAAACATATAAATTGTCTACTCTTACAATTAATACTGCAGTTATAACGATCTTAATTCTATTAGACCTAAAACTAGCATATATTGTTTATACCTTATTAATCTTAATCCAAATCATTAAAAAAAAAGTATGAAGTCAAACAAGCCTTAAAAGCAATCCAGATAAACACTCTCAAATCTTTACCCCACTTCAAAATAGACCAAAGCATTCACATATCTCCACAATAAACACAAGGCATTTTTCATAGAAAGATCAAAAAGCCCAACTGCCCCCCTTAAAAACTCTGACTTCTCAGCAAAAAACTTCCAATAGAAAAAAAATCTTCTTTCCTATAACTTTCCATCAGAGAAACAATTCCATTTATAATTTGCAATTCAAACTGTCCATTTAATTCCTTCAGTTCCACAATCTGGTCATCGTCAGCAAAAGCCTCGATCTTATTATCAATAGAAAGATTTGTATCATTGTTGAGATCCTCAACTTCTTCCACAACATCCCCAGCCAGATTACACGATTTACAGCTGATATTTTCTACAATATCCCGAATATCTTGCAAAATAGCTTGACAGGAATCGGAAAAAAATCTGTTTGAAGGACTGCTTAAAGTCACAATGGAACTCTGAGAAAGTCTGCTTGAGATCCTCCATATTTCAGGCAGTAGATTATGGCACCCCCTAGATACTTGACTAGCAAAAATAGGAGTTAATGGGTTAATGGAAAATTTCCTAAGGATGTTGACACAGGAGAAAGTATGCTAACAGGCAGCTTCCAGGGAAAGTGGCAACAGAAAGCTGAAGATTCAAAACAGCAGATTCAACATATAGGCAAATATTAAATTCTTCAAATTCAGTACAAAAATATCAAGGAGGCAATTATTTATTCTCAATCCTCCTTAGTATTTGAATGGGAAACAAGCCAAAACTTTAAAAGATTTTTTAAAAATTAATCCCGGAAAATAACGATAAGCACCAAGAGAGATAGCTTCTTCTTGCCGTAGAAAGCCTCTCTTAGGGTACATAATATTTAAAAAATATATAAATTGGGTGATTTAGAAATGGGGTGGCTCGACTTACTGTCTCTTTAAGGCTACAGTGCGGCTTGGAAATGATGAAATCCCAGCCTCCTGGTGGCTCTTACCAAATTGTTGCGAACGCTGTTTGCGATTCTCTGGCTGCAAGTCGCCGTTCTGGAGGACAGATGGGATGATTCCAAGCGTTTTCTTTATTCATGAAGACGCTTCTGGGATTCAGGAAAAATCCTGCCTGAGCCCAAAAAACCGCCACGTTGTCAGTTCTGTCCACGGATACAGCTGTTCAGTCGGTCATGTCCCCACCGGAAGTCACCAGCAACTGGCCTGGATTTCTGACCATCACAGTGTCCTGCAGTCATGTGATTATGATTTGCAACCTTCCCTGCCTGCTTCCCACAAACAAAGTCAATGAGGAAGCTGGCAGGAAGTCAGAAGTCACAATCATGTGAGCTCCTCACTTAACAACCAGCATGGTCCTCATTTAACAACGATAACAGGAACTGTCGTCACTAAGCAGCATGGTCATGTGATGTCACGCTTTACAACCACATCGCTTAGCGATGGAAATTCTGGTCCAATTACCATCATTAACTGAGGACTACCTGTTCTTTTATTTTTTGATAGCTAATACTTGCTAGTATATTAATGCTTCTTGTTCCTGAAGTATTTAAGCTAGCTTACTTGAAATACTGATTTATAATACAAAAGAATAGGTGTTGGTTGACCCACTCTTACATTATCACTACATTAAAGGCATATTAAGAAAAATATACTAATATGAAAACTTGGCTTTGCCAACAGGCCTGGGGCGGAAAGAAGATCAGAAACTCCTGGGGATGGCTAATATAGTAGGATAGTCCTAGAATAGCCCTTCCAAGGCTGAAAAAACACATCACCTTCTTAATTTTATTATATTTATGGTATTCTAAATGGTTATTTTAATGTTTTAGTGTTTAATGTTCGAGATTTTGATGATTTGTAAACCGCCCAGAGTCCCTTGAGGGAGTTGGGCGGTGAGAAATCGAATGAATGAATGAATGAATGAATGAATATGAATGAATGAATGAATGAATGAATGAATGAATGAATGAATATGAATGAATGAATGAATGAATGAATGAATGAATGAATGAATGAATGAATAAATAAATAAAATTAAATTACTGCATCCCTTTCTTGTGTAATCTGGAATTTACCAATTTATCTAAATAGTGTTACATTAAACAGAGTAAGAATCACATGGGTTTAGGGAAAGTCTTGTTCAGGAAAAAGGGGATAGTGCTTACTAGGTGGTGATGATGATGATGATGATGATGATGATGATGATGATTTTACTCTTCTTCCTGAAACTCAGAGCAGTAGACATTAAAAACTCAAGGCAGTCTAAAAATAAATGGTAAAAAACAGTAAAAGTGCAGCATTAAATAAACATTCATTCATTCATTCATTCATTCAAACCATTAACATAGCGGACTCTCACAGTGTGACTCTGGGTGGCCAACAGCAAGTTAAAGACCAAAAACAACAACCCAAAATAGTTAAAAACAATTATAACAATGAAATATAATGTATGTGAGGTCCAAACAGTTCATTTGAGAATCAGTAGCAAACAGACAGAAAGAGGAGAGTGCAAAAGCTGGCTTGAAACTCAACATTAAAAAAACCCAGATCATGGCATCTGGTCCCATCACTTCCTGGCAAATAGAAGGGGAAGAAATGGAAGCAGTGACAGATTTTATTTTCTTGGGCTCCAAGATCACCGCAGACGTTGCAGCCATGAAATTAAAAGACGCTTGCTCCTTGGGAGGAAAGCTATGGCAAACCTAGAGAGCATATTAAAAAGCAGAGACATCACCTTGCCGACAAAGGTCCGTATAGTTAAAGCTATGGTTTTCCCAGTAGTAATGTATGGCTGTGAGAGTTGGACCATGAGGAAGGCTGAGCGCCGAAGAATTGATGCTTTCAAACTGTGGTGCTGGAGAAGACTCTTGAGAGTCCCTTGGACTGCAAGGAGGTCAAACCAGTCAATCCTAAAGTAAATCAACCCTGACTGCTCATTGGAAGGACAGATGCTGAAGCTGAAGCTGAAATACTTTGGCCACCTAATGCGAAGAGAGGACTCACTGGAAAAGACCCTGATGCTGGGAAAGACTGAAGGCAAAAGGAGAAGGGGACGGCAGAGGATGAGATGGTTAGATAGCATCACCAATGTAATGAACATGAATTTGAGTAAACTCCGAGAGACAGTGGAGGACAGGAAGGCCTGGCGTGCTATGGTCCATGAGGTCACGAAGAGTCGGACACGACTAAACGACTGAACAACAACAACAAAAGCAAACAGACAAACCAACCAGGCTCACCTAACAACCTGCTCCCAATGCTTGAGGGAAAAGCCAGGTCTTTAAAGCCTTATGGGAACCTAACAGGACCGGTGCCATCCAAATCTTGGGGTGGGGGTGGAATGCTGTTCTATAGGGCAGGTGCAGTGACAGAAAAGGCATGTCTCCTCGATCCTGCTAGATGGCACTGCTTCACAGAAGGGACCCAGAGCATTCCCATCTGATCTGTTGAGGTAAACAGAAATAATCAGAAGACAGACCCACAAATAAACTGTGCCTACAGTATGTCATGTAGGGATTTATAGGCAATAACCAACACCTTAAATAATTCTCAAAAGCCCACTGGAAGCCAGTACAACTCATGGAGCACTGAGGTTACACAAGGATATTGTGACATGTCCAAAACTGCCCACACCACTACATTCTGGACCAGTTGCAGCTTCTAAATGCTCTTCAAGGGCAGCCCCCCTGTAAAGGACATTGCAGTAGTCCATAGTGTAAGCGACTTAGGTGTGAGTAACCATGAGCAAGGCTTCCCAATCCAGAAATTGGCATAATTGGTACACAAGATGGATTTGTGCAAAGGCCCTCCTAGCCACGGCTGCTGTCTGCTTCTTGTGGAGGACCTCCAGGTTGCACACCAACTGTCTAGAACAGTACATCCCTGTTCAGATTCAAAGATCAAAAATCTTCAGATCCAGGAAACCTCAAAACCACAGCCCCTCAGTCTTAGCAGGAATGAGACAAAGCCTGTTCTTCCCCAGCCAGACCCCCACAGCCTCCACACACGGAATAGAACCTTAATGGCATTACTTATTCAGCCTGGGAAGGAGATGTACAATTGGATACCAACAGCATATTGACAATATTTTACTCCATGTCGATGGATGACCTCGCCCAGTGATGCCATGATGCCATTGCTGGCCCAACTCCCCCTTGACAACAATCTTCCTGAACCCCAACCAACCCTTCCCCAAGTCAGAGGGCCCTATCAACCAACTGGCTGATCCTGAGGTCTGGGGTATTTCTGCCTCATACCTCATGTCCCCTAGCCTACATCACCATCTCATACTCTTCCCCTCTCATTTGACAATCTATCACACCACACCAATTCCCACATCCTGCTCTCACCCAGTTGGCTGGGCGGCGGGGAGCCACAAAACAGCACTCTTGCAGAATTGATATAAGCCAGGTGTGCCACTACAACCCTTGTCTCTCACCCAAGAGGAAACAAACAGTGGTATTCCAGTTAACACTGGCCCATTGATACCTCCCACCAAAAACCTTCCAACACAAAGTTCACAGGTCCCAAATCTCCCATTTGCCAATTCTTTGGGTAGGAAAGATATAAAATCTTAGAGCCAAAAAAAGATAGAACAGTCAAAGCAGGCTCTGGTTCTTTGGAGTTTTGCCATTGCATGAGTCCAGGAAGATGTGTGAAACAGATAGATGGCCGCTGCTCTGCATGGCTGATCTCAGGGCAGCGGCAAGGTGCAGCCTGGTCCTTTCAAAGACCACTGGCTCATCCAGCACCCACTGCCACTCAATGTGGGCTTCCATCCACATCCTCCAGAAAGCCAAAGCCAGGCCTCATTTAATCACCAGCACTGTCACTCCATTGCTGAAAGTTCAGTTCAGAGCAAGCACCTTGCCGCCATTGTTGCTGCTGTTGCCTGGGCAAGGAATTTCAAACCTGCTGCTGCCACCGTGTTACCAAAGAATATGCAACAGCTGACCAGTGGTGCTTCAGAGACAGAGCCGCACCATCAAAAAGGTGATCAGCACCACTGATATAAACTTCAGTCTGCTATTATCCGTGCTGCCACCTCAGCAGCCATGACCTTCAGCCATGTGGCCCTGACCAGACCCCATTCATTTGCAGGCCACCAGGCAGTTCCACTTTCCTGGTCTTCCAGAAGGCTGTTCCCAAGGTTTCACGCTCTACCTGTTCCGAGAACAGCTGCTGTCACCATGCTACCCTCCAACTCCAAGTAAACCTGATGGGTCCTAATCCACAACCTCCACTGACATACTAAGAGCCAACAATTTCTGTGAGCCCTACATAAACATACCTGTAGAGCACCACAGAGTTGACCTTGGAGAAGGAATGCAAAGGAAGATAGCATGAGAAAGAAACTTAAGGTTGTCCTATTTTGACTCTTTGGTATAAGAGGAAGGAAAGGGAAAATGCTTTCAGACTTTTAAGATTCTGTTACTATAGTCCACAGCTTTCCAAACTTTGTGTGGCAACACTTTAGTGTGTCGCCACACACAGTTTGGTGTGTCGCCACACAACCCGGAAGTGGCGGGGGTGTGCACGGTGGCAGCAGCGCGCCATCAGCACTTCTGCGCTTTAGCGGAGGCCGCTGCCGTTGGTGTGTCGCCAACGGTGGCAGATTGGAAAGCACTGCTATAGTCTATTTCAATAAAGTAGAGTTCCAGTATTTCTTGTGAAGTCCATTTCCTGAGCCGACCTACCTCATGAGGCTGATAATATCCACCCTTGGTGCCATTACTAAAAAAAAATAGTGGACCTATTCACAAATGAGTATATAAATTAAAAAGTAACAGCATAGTCTTGTTATATTGGTACATGTCTGAAGTTAATTATATGATAGATTATATGATAGCTAACAGTTCATGCTGATTGACATTTTTACTATCTGTAATTGCACAGCTCCAGAGAGCAAAGATGTAGGGAAAGCATCATTCATTTATAGGAGATATTTTAATTCAGATGGCTTTTGGAAACAGACCCAAATGGTTCAGTTTCAATTATAAATTCCACTGATTTCAGTGATATGTTCTTCAATCTACATGTGTACTGCAGCTTTACTCTACTAAAGCCCATGGAAAATACCACCATGTGGTAACTTACACTTTAGTTATTGTATAAATAACTAATCTTCAGTAAGCAGATCTTGCAGTCTAAACTCTTCTATTAAGAGTAATTTTATCTCTGTGCTAGGTTTGGGTAGTAAAATGAAAGTCAGTCTAACAAGTATTGTAAGAGTTTGCTGACCTTTACTTAAAATAAGCAGAGAAGTGCTAATAAGTAAGGTTGTGAATTGAAAATGGAATTCACTAAATGTGTCGTCATTGCAAATATATTCAAGATGTATTTTTCTTTTTTTTAAAAAAACTTTATTTTATTTTTAAAGTATAAAAACATTAAAAGATAAAGATTGAAAGAAAACTAAAAAAAAGAAAAACCAAAACAGTGCAGAAATAAATAGAAAAAGATACAAAAAGAGTGACTTCCGACACTCTACAGCAGATATGCATAAAAATACATCAATGTCTTACTCCAATTTTAACCATAATAAACATTATTTATATAGTCCATTTCAACTTAATAATCAGAATTCCTAACTAACACATCATTTTTCCCCTCCAATTAAAAACAAAGAAACCCCAAACACAGATTTTCAACAGGAAAAAATTTAAACCAAGTATTATCTCTCCCATCCCTGTAATCAATTTAGCCCTCTCTGCCAAATTTATTAAATTTGTCTTGTTCCCCTGATAATACCTTCGACCTCTATACTTAAAAAAACTTAAAATACAATCAAGTTATTATTTAAAACAAAACATTGCAAGGGATAAATTCTATTATGTTGTTGTTTAGTCATGTCCGACTCTTCGTGACCTCATGGACCATAGCACGCCAGGCCTTCCTGTCCTCCACTGTCTCTCGGAGTTTACTCAAATTCATGTTCATTACATCAGTGATGCTATCTAACCATCTCATCCTCTGCCGTCCCCTTCTCCTTTTGCCTTCAGTCTTTCCCAGCATCAGGGTCTTTTCCAGTGAGTCCTCTCTTCGCATTAGGTGGCCAAAGTATTTGAGCTTCAGCTTCAGCATTTGTCCTTCCAATGAGCAGTCAGGGTTGATTTCCTTTAGGATTGACTGATTTGACCTCCTTGCAGTCCAAAGCACCATGGTTCGAAAGCATCAATTCTTCGGCGCTCAGCCTTCCTTATGGTCCAACTCTCAGAGCCATACGTTACTACTGGGAAAACCATAGCTTTAATTATACGGACCTTTGTCGGCAAGGTGATGTCTCTGCTTTTTAATATGCTGTCTAGGTTTGCCATAGCTTTCCTCCCAAGGAGCAAGCGTCTTTTAATTTCATGGCTGCATTCACCGTCTGTGGTGATCTTGGAGCCCAAGAAAATAAAATCTGTCACTGCTTCCATTTCTTCCCTTTCTATTTGCCAGGAGGTGATGGGATCAGATGCCATTATCTGAGTTTTTTTAATGTTGAGTTTCAAGCCAGCTTTGGCACTCTCCTCTTTCACCCTCATCAAGAGGCTCTTTAGTTCCTCTTCACTTTCTGCCATTAGGGTGGTATCGTCTGCATATCTGAGGTTGTTGTTATTTCTCACGGCAATCTTAACTCCGGCTTGTGATTCATCCAGCCCGGCATTTCTCATGATGTACTCTGCATATAAGTTAAATAAGCAGGGTGATAATATACAGCCTTGTCATACCCCTTTCCCAATTTTGAACCAATCGGTTGTTCCATGTCCGGTTCTAACTGTTGCTTCTTGACCCGCATACAGGTTTCTCAGGAGGCAGGAAAGGTGGTCTGGTACTCCCATCTCTTTAAGAATTTGCCAGAGTTTGTTGTGATCCACACAATCAAAGGCTTTAGCATAGTCAATGAAGCAGAAGTAGATGTTTTTCTGGAACTCCCTTGCTTTTTCCATGATCCAGCGAATGTTGGCAATCTGATCTCTAGTTCCTCTGCCTCTTCGAAACCCAGCTTGCACTTTTGGTAGTTCTCGGTTCACATGCTGCTGAAGCCTAGCTTGTAGGATTTTGAGCATAACCTTGCTAGCATGTGAAATGAGCGCAATTGTACGGTAGTTTGAACATTCTTTGGCATTGCCCTTCTTTGGAATTGGAACGCAAACTGACCTTTTCCAGTCCTGTGGCCACTGTTGAGTTTTCCAAATTTGTTGGCATATTGAGTGCAGCACTTTAACAGCATCATCTTTTAGGATTTTAAATAGCTCAGCTGGGATACTGTCATCTCTGCTAGCTTTGTTGTTAGTAATGCTTCCTAAGGCCCACTTGACTTCACTCTCTAGGATGTCCAGCCCAAAGTCAGTGACCACACCATCGTATTTATCAGGGACATTAAGATCTTTCTTGTATAGTTCTTCTGTGTATTCTTGCCACCTCTTCTTAATCTCTTCTGCTTCTGTTAGGTCATACCTGAATGTTCTAGTGGTTTTCCCTACGTACTTCAATTTAAGCCTAAATTTTGCGATAAGAAGCTCATGATCTGAGCCTCAATCAGCTCCAGGTCTTGTTTTTGCTGACTGTATAGAGCTTCTCCATCTTTGGCTGCAAAGTACATAATCAATCTGATTTCAGTATTGACCATCTGGTGATGTCCGTGTGTACAGTCTTCTTTTGTGTTGTTGTAAAATAGTGTTTGCTATGACCAGCGTGTTCTCTTGACAAAACTCTATTAGCCTTTGCCCTGCTTCATTTTGTACTCCAAGGCCGAACTTGCCTGTTATTCCGGTTATTTCTTGACTTCCTACTTTAGCATTCCGGTCCCCTACGATGAAAAGGACATCTTTTTTTGGTGTTAGTTCTAGAAGGTGTTGTAGGTCTTCATAGAACCGGTCGACTTCAGCTTCTTTGGCATCAGTGGTTGGGGCATAGACTTGGATCACTGTGATGTTGAATGGTTTGCCTTGGATTCGAACTGAGATCATTCTGTCATTTTTGAGGTTGTACCCCAGTACTACCTTTCCCACTCTTTTATTGACTATGAAGGCTACTCCATTTCTTCTAAGGGATTTCTTCTAAGGGATTCATTTCTTCTAAGGGATTCTTGCCCACAGTGGATTGCCCCAGGGATTCTTGCCCACAAAGAGACA
This sequence comes from Charina bottae, assembly GCA_023362775.1. NCBI lineage: Eukaryota > Metazoa > Chordata > Lepidosauria > Squamata > Charinaidae > Charina > Charina bottae. Next base: position 35,911,156 of record JALMGJ010000006.1, on the reverse strand, counting down.
TATATAATACCATTTCTGTGATCAATTTATAGCAAATTAAACATGACATTAAAAATCATTTGTTGATTTGTTTATTTTGTTCAAATGTTTGATACAATCTTCCATACCAGAATGAATTCCTATTCGAATCCATACAGGAAGGCCTGGAAGATGTTGTAATTCAAATGACCCCATGAAGCTGAGTATATCCAGGGCCATCATGGAAATGTCCACTGCATGACAGTTGCCATTTCTGTTTGGTAAACCACTTACTACCATATACGCATCTCCAATGGTCTCCACCTGTTGAAACATGACAAAAAGTCATAAGATATATCTGCTTAGGGAAAAAGAATACTGAACAACTTTCAATTAATAAAATAAGTCTATGATTAGAATTGTAGGTCACCCCAGTATAACACAGCCTTCCCAGCTTGGTGTCCCCTCCAGATAATTGGATTCAGTGATCCAGGTCACTGCAATTCTGATCACGCTCAACCAGCATGACCATTGGATATACTAACTGGGAGCTGGAATTTAACATTTTAGAAGACTCCAGATTGAAGAAACCTGATACAGTGAGACTTCATTGGTGTTTTTTTTTTCCTGAAATGAGGAACTTATATATTTTTAAATCTTAAGTAACTCCTTTTTATTGTTTTGGAAAACCATTTTAATTGAGAATGCCTGAGATAAAAACAATTCTTGCCTTTTTAGTGACATTGCTGCCCCCACTACCTTTGTTTCACCTCAGGGTAGCCATTTATATTCTCTTCTCAAATCAGATCACCTTGTAAACATCATGATGATCAAGAATGTGGTCAAAGTTCTTGTAGATGTCATTCAGCATGTCTACCACTTCCATAGGTGTGCTGTATTTACATATGGTTGTGAAGCCCACAATGTCACTGAAGTAGATGGTGACTTCTTCAAACAATTCTGGTTCTACACGTCCAGTTTCCTTCAAAGACTTTACCACAGGTCTGTGAAAAAAAAGGAGGAAAGCTTATAGATTTCAAAGTGTGCTTTTAAAAAAAATATTTGTGGTACGATAGCCATAATTTGTTGAGAAATGATTTGGTAATGTAGTTCTACAATGGCAATGATACAAACACAAAATAATTACAGTAGTTAATAATAAATAGCTAATTAATGATTAGTTAATTAAACTACCAAAACACTTACAGTACAGGTAATTATGTTCCTTTCAAAACACATTGGAAGTCAATATTGAATTAAATAAGATGGTCTTGACATTTGCTGTTGTGAAATTACTATACCTTTCAGTTGCATTTATTTATTTATTTATTAGATTTATACTTGCCACATTCAAGAGATGCTCTCAGCAGCTTATATCCATCCATAAAATACAATAAAACATCCACAGTATAAGCATAAAATAATAAAATAACTAAGATTACACATAAAAGAATCCATCATTCAACAGCTGAAGGTGTCAATTCATACTGCCAAAATCTCTCTGATAAAATCTTCAATTTTTAACAACTTATGGAAGGCCAAAAGTTTGGGAGTAATCAAATCTCTAGGGGGAGACTATTCCAAAGTGTAGGCATCCCAATTGAAAAAGAGCACCTACAAACCCCCACCCCACTTACCTCATGAAAGAGATTTCTAGGATATTTCAGTGGGCAGGTTGAAGCTGGTCAGAAAACGCGGTCCTGCCAATACTCTAGTGCCAAGGTATGTAATGCTTTAAATGTCAAAACCAGCACTTTGAATTGCACTTGGAAGCTGATAGGATGGCAGTTTAGGGGCTGGAACACAGGTGTAATGTGCTCGTGTTGGTGAATACCCACCAACAGCCAGACTGGACCAACTGAACCTTTCTGTTAGTCTACAAAGGCAGTCCCATGGACAGTGCATTGCAGTAGTCCAGATGAATGGTGATAACATGAGTTACCATTGCAAGGTCCTCACACTCCAGGTAAGGCCAGAACTGGTGTATTTGTCAATCCAGCAATAGTCAGGAGTCCAGGATGATCCCCAAGTTATCAGTCTTCTCCTTTATTTGCAATACCACCCCATCAAGAGACAATGCCAGAGACATTAAGGAACCTCAGTGAACAAGCAGCAGCTCCATCTTGCTTGGGTTCAGCTTCAATCCGTTTCATCTCATCCAGACCCTCACAGCTTCCAGACTGAGTCAAGACATTGGCAGCCTCTTCCAGGGAAGTAACATGCAGCCAGGGAAGTGCCATCCTCAGCATTTGTGTGTAAATGTTAAAAAGCATGGGAGAAAGAACCAAACCTTGCAGTACCCCAACTAGAATTACCTGCTGAGGAAGGAGCAGAATCTCTGCAAAACAGCTCCTGAAAGCAGTCCAGAATGATGATGAAGGTGATAATAATAATAATAATAATAATAATAATAATAATAATAATGATGATGCATATGCCACCCAGCTCCCAGTGACTCTGGGTGGTTTACAAATTGTTAAAAACATTTAAAAACAAGAAAACTACACAAACCACAAAGGAGCAAAGATGAAAGAGATAACAAACCCATATGGGAACAAAGAAAAAGAAGAAAAGGGGGCTTCAATCACCAAAGGCCTGGGCAAAGAGCCACAACTTCAGGGCCCTTTCAAACACCAGTAGGGTGGGGGCTGTTTGAATCTCTAGGGGAACCTTATTCCAGAGGGCAGGTGCTCTACAGAGAAGGCATGCTTCAGGGGTCCCGATAGATGACATTGTTTAATTGAAAAAACCTGAACCACGCCAACCCTGCCAGATTGGATCGGCTGGGCAGATACTATGGGAGACAGGTGGTCCCTCAGTAACCAGGCCCTGTGCCATATAGGGCTCTATAGGTAACAAGCACCTTGAATTGCACCTGGAAGCAAACTGGCAAACAGTGTAGCTCAAGAAGTAGAGGTGTTACATGGGCATGCCGAGGCATGATACCATGGTACCAGTATCAAAAGCCACTGAGATGCCTAAAAGGATCAGGAAAGGTACACTACTCCTGTCCAAGTCACAACAAAGGTAATCCACAAGTAACAAACTCCATCTCCACCCCATGCCCAAATATGAATCCTGACTGAAAAAAGTCCAGATAAAGTATGTACTGTATGCTTGTGTTATAGTTAAGACACACTTTATTTTGCTTCACTCTAATCTCTATAATCAAAACCAATGCTGACAATGCTTATTTGCATATATATATAGCTACTCTCAAGAACAGTGCTTTCCAATCTGCTGCCGTTGGTGACACACCAACGGCGGCAGCGGCGGCGGCCCGGAGCGCGCATGGGTGCGGGGACATGCACGGCGGTGGCACGGGGGGGTGCGCGGCGGCCTCCACTAAAACGCAGAAGCGCTGATGGCGCGCCACTGCCGCCGCCACTATGCACACCCCCACCGCCGCTTCCGGGTTGTGTGGCGACACACCAAACTGTGTGTTGCGACACACTAAAGTGTCGCGACACAGTTTGGAAAGCTGTGCTCAAGAACATAGTTTTTTTCTATTGACAAGGATTTTTCATTTCCTTCCAAAATTCCAGCTGATATATAAAAGGTTAAGTTCTACCACAGTAATGCAGCTGGAGCTGTAGACCCATCAGATGCCTACACCCATCAGCTGGAACCATTTTTTTTAATTGAAGTGGGTAAATTCCAAAAGGTATAATTCCTATTGTGCCATTTCCAGTTATATGTTTCAAATGCAGAGCCAAAGTCGTATTAGGAAGTTCATGAAAAATCTAACTTAAAATCAAACTTGGAGTAGCTTCATGTTCATGTATATTAGTTTTCCCTAGCCTGGTGCTCTTCAGAAGTATTAGCCATATTAGCAGAGATATTATAGGAGGTGAGGAAAGGAGAGTTCAAGATTGGGGGATGCTAATAAATACAATTTCTATCAATTTATGTTAGTTGCTTATCAGTATTTGAAGTCATGTCTTCAAATAACATCACATGGTTGCATACTGTATAAAATATCTTATAAGTTTATTAAAGACCAAAGGATCTTCCTAAAAAAAAGTTTAAACTTTGGTACTTCCTGGTTTAGAAAAGGAAAACAAAGATGTAACATAAGTAGATCTATAAATAAAAAAGTAGAATTAATTGCCAAAGTGTAATGATAGCTATGGATTTAGATTTTTGATACTTAAAAAAAATCAGATACTTTAATGTAGGCTAGTGAATTGCTTACATCAACTGTGAATTGCCATGATAGCTAAACATATCCTGGCAAATAAGGGGAAAACACAATCATCTCTATGCCTGTTTGTGAGCCTCCTACAGGTGTCTACATATGCGGTCATTCTTTCTGATAGTGAAAAAAAAGGTAACTAGAAACAGAAATTAAATATTATGAATCATTGCTATGATTCATTTAGGGAAGACTCTTAACTAATTCTTTTACTTCTACCTTTGAATTATTGCATTAACTGCCTCAGTCCAGACTTATTGTAATAGCAGGGAAGTTCTTAGGAGAAGATGTACCCACAAATATGTGGGCAGAATACTGAACTGTGTGGAGATTTCAGCAATATTATGGCCTCCAGATGTGATACCACAAACCTGTAGAGTTATGTCATAAACTATTATTAATTTAGTAAGACTCTCGGTAAATGGTAGCATAAAAGTTAGTACCCATTTTTAGTAACATGCTTTCTCATAATCCCATGCATGGAGCAATTTTGGACTGCTGTACTAATTTTGTTTAATTAATGGTTTTAGAGGACATAATGCATGTTTTAAATTACACTTGTGTTTACAAAGCTTTTTTAAAACTCACAAAAGTACCAAGTGAAACTGAGATGATCAGAAGCAGTTTGAATTTACTAAATCTTGATTGTTTAAAATGTCTGCAATTTTGAGTTAAGGTCTGAGAGGTTTTGTTCCATCATACACACACATGTTGTTTGCATTTATTATTAGCAATAAAATAATAATAATAATAATAATAATAATAATAATAATAATATACAAAGTAAGTATATTGGTCTAATTTATGTAGATTCTGAAATGGCATAAATATAATATTACATTGTTAAAACCATCCATCCACAGACAAGACATTGGTGGAATGGCTGGGGAAAGACAACATAAAAATATATGTTTTAAAAGACACGAGAGTTAGATAAAAAAAAAAATTGAATTTGAACAAACTAAATCGGAATTTGAGAAACAATTATGTGAGACAGATGAACATTTAATTGCAAAAATGTATAAATTATTGTTAAAAGGAAAAATGGTAGAAGAACAAGTCAAAGATTGTATGATAAAATGGGCAAAAAACATTGGACATTATATACAAATGCAGCAATGGGAAGATATGTGGAATAAAGGGTTAAAAATTACTTTGTGCTATAACTTGAAGGAAAACTTTTAGAAGATGATGTGTAGATGGTATATGACCCCACAAAAACTTGTTAAAATGTATGGGAATGTTTCCAACTTGTGTTGGAAATGTAAAAAAAAAAGAGGGGTCTTTTTACCATATGTGGTGGACTTGTGAAATTGCAAAGAAGTTTTGGACTCAGATACATTCATTAATGCAAAATATTTTACAAATTCGAGTCCTATTTAAACCGGAATTATTTTTATTGGGAATATGGGAAGAACAAATGGGAAAACAATTTGTAAGAATTCTGCAATATATGATTACTGCAGCACGACTTGTATATGCGCAAAATTGGAAAAACCAGATTTTACCTACGATACAAGATTGGATGTTAAAATTGATGGACATGGCAGAAAATGATAAATTGACATGCTTATTAAAAGAAAACTCAAATTGTTAGTATCTTAAAGAATGGAAACCATTAATGGACTATTTGCAACATGCAGGTGGAGAAAAGCTTACTTGGGGTTTTGAAGATTAAAATATATATAAATTGATATATTAGACAGGAAATCTTTTTGTATGTTATATATAGAGCTAGCATGTAAGATAACTTTTTTTTTTAATTACTAAGACCAGAGATAAATCGGAAGTTGACTATTCTATGCTTTATCTTTTTTCTTTTTTTTCTTTACTTTTCTATACACTTTTACTTCTTTCTTTGATTTGTATTTCTATTTCTTTTTCATTTTCACCTTTTTAACTATGTATATTTAAAACTTTAATAAAATTTGGAAGAAAAAAAAGACACGAGAGTTGGGGCTTCTACTAGATTATAGCTAATACCGCTATATCCGTAGATGGAAACATAGTGCGTGCTGTTCCAAAGAAAGAAAGGCATTCACTCTCCACAACTGAATATTGTACATGGCAAGCAGGATAATCCAAAGCAGCACTTGGTACAATACCTCTGGCTTTTCTAAAATCTAGAAGTTATTCTTCTGCCCAAGAAAAATCAAGCTTATATGTCCTTTTCCAACAAAGTTACTTCAAAAGTATAAACTACATCTCCCCATTTGTGGAAAGATAATCTTTCTCTGAAAAAGGTGTTTGCATATCTCTTGCAGAGGAATAAAAGTTGCATGGAAGCAGAAGAAATTTTTGCATGCTATCCTGACGTAACAAGATAAATCCCTGATGCTGTTCAAAAACTGCAAAAGGTTTTTGAAAAGACAAATATATTTAACAGAGATTTTAAAAGCTTGCCCTTAGGTATTTTGACAAGAAATTTTTGCATGCTATCCTGACGTAACAAGATAAATCCCTGATGCTGTTCAAAAACTGCAAAAGGTTTTTGAAAAGACAAATATATTTAACAGAGATTTTAAAAGCTTGCCCTTAGGTATTGTCTGTAGCTTGAATCATGTCAACTGGATTTCTATTTTCTCAGTGGAAACGTTTTGTTTCACTGAGAAAATAGAAATCCAGTTGACATGATTCAAGCTACAGACAATTCCACCTGGATGACTGAGAACCTTCATCGACATCTTGCCCTTAGGTATTTTGACAAGAAATGTGTAAATCTGTTTAGAATCCCTCGGTGATCAGAATTCTACTGCAGTTGAAGAATATTCCCTGCTGGAGAGCACTCACCTTGGGAGAAGCATGAAATTAAGCTTGTCAGCTCGATCTCGTTCTGCTTTGTACAGCTTGGTTCTCTCTTCTACTAAGTGCTCCAGGTTTCTTGAATACAACTGTAGACGTCGGATCAATGTGTCCATATAGCTCTCGTTGTTTTGGCTGTGGTAGTTGCTAGGAATATTGTGAGAACAAAAATGATGATATTTTTCAAGAAAAATGGCAGATAGACCTTGGTGGAAATTAATCTAATCTATAAATGTTATATAATGAAAATGAACATCCACCAAATCTCTCCCTCTGAACAATAATTATAACTTGATAGAACTGGCATGCTGAGGAAGGTTTTAGTAGTTGTAGCCGAGTCTTAAAAGAAAAAGAACAATATTAGTATTTGAGGTTTTAAAATGCTACATTAAATATGTTAAGGAGATATATATATATATATATATATATATATATATATATATATATAGAGAGAGAGAGAGAGAGAGAGAGAGAGAGAGAGAGAGAGAGAGAGAAAATGAATGAGAAAATTATGAGCTTCCAACTCATAAATATCCATGTTATTTTACTTGTTTTCTCTTCTTCTTTATTCACATTTACATATTCTTTTTTCTCATTTACCTTTTCCCATGTGCTGAACATTTTGACATAGAAATGCATAAAGCTTTGCTTTAATGTTTATTAGTTTCTTACCTAAATATTCTACCTAGAGTAGTTTCGATTTTCTTAAAATCTGGTCTCTTTTCTGCATCTTCTTCCCAGCAGCTTTTCACTAGAAGATATATCTAGCAATGCACAATCCAAACCAGGGTTGGTTAATATATTTTGGGTTCCATGGGAAGATATAAAAAATAGTATTTCTCCTTCACATAAACTTCACTCATTTCCCACCCAATTCCCACCTCCTTGCCACAATAGAATTGCATCAAACATTAATCAGAAACTCAAGTTCCATCTATATTTCTCTGCAAAGCTCAATAAGATTAGTTAGGTGGTTACTTTATTTTAACATATCCTGCCTTTCCCCCAGGAGCTTAAGACCGCATATGATGCATTCCTTCCAATTTTTCCCTATAACCACAATTCTGAGCTTGCTTGGGCTGTGAGAAAGTGACTGGCCTAAAGTCACACTGTGAGTTTCCATAGTTGAGGCTGGACTTGAACCTGGATCTCCCTATTCTTAGTCCAACACCTTAACCAGTACAACATACTGGTCACCACATGGGTTGTACTATGAGGGTTGAAGGTAATCACCAAGGTTAAGTTAATGAAAGCTGAAACCAAATGTGACAGCAGTATTCTGTACAAAAATTTTGAAAAGAATTTGCACAAGGCTTCCTTCAAATGGGTGTGATTAAGCCTATTAACCTGCTGGGTGACTTATATCAATAGGAAAGGTCCTTTTGATGATGCCTCTGATACCAGAAGTTTGGCTATCTGGTATTTGGGAGAGGGCCTTCTCCTTTGTGGCTCCCAAGTTGTTTTCGACTCCTAGCGACCACATAGATAAATTTTCTCCATGACGATCTATCCCTAACCTGTTCTTTGAAGTCTCCCAACGGTGCACTCATCACCACTGTAAGTGAGTCCATCCACCTTGCTGCTGGTCATCCTCTTCTTCTCTTTCCTTCCACCTTCCCCAGCATTAGAGCCTTTTCCAGAGAGCTGGGTCTTCGCATAACGTGTCCTAAGTAGGACAATTTGAGCCTGGTCATTTGTGCCTCAAGTGAGAACTCTGGGTTGATTTGTTCGATGATCCATCAGTTTGTTTTCTTGGCTCTCCACGATATTCTCAGGAGTCTTCTCCAACACCACAGTTCAAAGGCATCAATACTCTTCCTATTCTGCTTCTTTAAAGTCCAACTTTCACTTCCATAGAGTGTCACAGGGAATACCATGGTTTGCAAGATTCTAATATTTGTAGGTATAGATATATCACAGCATTTGAATATTTTTTTCCAAGGCCTTCATGGCTCCTCTACCAAGTGCTGGTCTGTGGCATATTTCTTGACTGCTTGTTCCTTTATTGTTGATGGTTGATCCTAAAAGACAGAAGCTATCCACCACTTCAATATCTTCACTGTGAGTTCTAAAGCTGGTGTTCTACCTGTCATTAGTTTGGTCTTCTTTATATTTAATTTTAGTCCCACTTTTTCACTGTGCTCTTTGACTTGTAGTACTAGGGCTTGCAGATCCTTTGCATTTTCGGCTATCAGGGTAGTATCATCAGCATAGTGCAAGTTATTGATGTTTCTTCCTCCAATTTTAAAACCACGATCGCCTTCTTCCAATCCAGTTTCCCTTAATAAATATTCAGCATATAGGTTGAATAAATAAGGGGAGAGTATGCAGCCTTGGCGCACTCCTTTGCCAATCTGAATCCAGTCTGTTTTGCCACGTTCTGGCTTCCTGACCTGTATATAAGTTTCTCATGAAGACAATGAGATGTTCTGGGATTCCCATTTTTCTGAGCACTTTCCACAGCTTGACGTGATTGACACAATCGAGGGTCTTTCTGTAATCAATGAAGCACATACTAACTTCTTTCTGGTATTCTTTGGCTTTCTCAAATATCCAGTGTGCATCAGCAATAATGTCTCGTGTTCCTCGGCCTTTTCTAAAGCCAGCTTGAACATCTGGCAGCTCTTTTTCCTTGTAGGGCTCTAATCTGCGCTGGATGATCCTAAGCATTAATTTGCTAGCATATGAAATTAAAGATATTGTATGATAGTTTGCACACTCTGTTAAGTCTCCTTTTTTTTGTATTGGAATGCAGATTGACCTCTTCCAATTGGTTGGCCATCTCTCTCACAGTATTTAGGAAAATGGCAAAAACACATCTCTTCTGCCAAGTTTTTAACTGTTAAATGTTTTTAATGACACTGATTTTACTCTTGTATTTTGTTTTATTGTTTTATTTATTTTAAGTATACATATAAAGTGTATATATAAACAGAAAAATTGTGTAAAATTGAATGAATAAATAAATGAACGGGGCTACCAGATATGAGCTGCAAAAATAGAAAAAGCCATGTGCTGCCATCTAGTGGTCTTCCAGATTTTGTAGCCTAGATCTAGTAGCACAGCTTTCCAAACTGTGTGTCGCGACACAAAAGTGTGTCGCCACACAGTCTGGTGTGTCGCCACACAACCCGGAAGCGCTGATCATCATCAGCGTTTACGGGTTTTCCCGCGGCGACACACCAACTGCAGTGCGCAAAACCCGAAACCGCAGCAGCGCTTCTGGGTTTTTGCGCGCTGCCGCACTTCCGGGTTTTCCCGCGGTGACACACCAACACCGGTTGGTGTGTCACCGTGGGGAAATTTTTGGAAAGCCCTGTAGTAGCATAACTTCCCCATTGTTCTTACCTCCCCAAAGCAATTGTTACCAGGCCTTTTTCTTCCAGTGAAGCACCAAGACTAGAAATTATTTTTGTTGGAAGAAAAAATATAGGAGGGTTGCTTTCATACTTGTTTAGATATGTAAAATATCCTTTAGCTGCCCTCTTCTGCACTTTAAATTGAGCTGCTATGTAGGAATTTGGCACAGCCCACATTCTAAAGTACAAGCTGGGTTTAGAAAAGGCAGAGGAACTAGAGACCAAATTGCCAATATCCGCTGGATAATGGAGAAAGCCAGAAAGTTTCAGAAAAACATCTATTTCTGTTTTATTGACTATTCTAAAGCCTTTGACTGTGTGGATCATAACAAATTGTGGGAAGTTCTTGGTGGTATGGGGACACCAAGTCATCTTGTCTGCCTCTGAGGAATCTGTGTAACGACCAAGTAGCAACGGTAAGAACAGAGCACGGAACAACGGACTGGTTTAAGATTGGGAAAGGAGTACGGCAGGGCTGTATACTCTCACCCTACCTATTCAACCTGTATGCAGAACACATCATGCCACGTGCTGGGCTTGATGAAACCAAGGTTGGAGTTAAAATTGCTGGAAGAAACATTAACAATCTCAGATATGCAGATGATACCACTTTGATGGCTGAAAGCGAGGAGGAGTTGAGGAACCTTATGAGGAAGGTGAAAGAAGAAAGTGCAAAAGCTGGGTTGCAGTTAAACCTCAAAAAAAACAAGATTATGGCAACGAGCTTAATAACTGGCAAATAGAGGGAGAAAAAGTGGAGGCAGTGACAGACTTTGTATTTCTAGGCGCAAAGATTACTGCAGACAGCCAGGAAATCAGAAGACGTCTACTTCTTGGGAGGAGAGCAATGACAAATCTTGATAAAATAGTTAAGAGCAGAGACATCACACTGACAACAAAGGTCCACATAGTTAAAGCAATGGTATTCCCTGTAGTAACCTATGGCTGCGAGAGCTGGACCATAAGGAAGGCTGAGCGAAGGAAGATAGATGCTTTTGAACTGTGGTGTTGGAAGAATATTCTGAGAGTGCCTTGGACTGCAAGAAGATCAAACCAGTCCATACTCCAGGAAATAAAGCCAGACTGCTCACTTGAGGGAATGATATTAAAGGCAAAACTGAAGTACTTTGGCCACTTAATGAGAAGACAGGATACCCTGGAGAAGAAGCTGATGCTAGGGAAAGTGGAAGGCAAAAGGAAGAGGGGCCGACCAAGGGAAAGATGGATGTATGATATTCTGGAGGTGACGGACTCGACCGTAGGGGAGCTGGGGATGGCGACGGCTGACAGGAAGCTCTGGCGTGGGCTGGTCCATGAAGTCACAAAGAGTCGGAAGCGACTGAACGAATAAACAACAACGAATAAACAACAAACATTCTATGGTTGTTGTGGGTTTTCCGGGCTGTTTTGGTTCCTAACGTTTCGCCAGTCGCTGTGGCTGGCATCTTCAGAGGACAGGAGCACAGCTAGAAGATTCTGTCTGTGCCCAAGCCTTCGACTATACAACAAACATTCTAATGAGAGGAATTATAGTTGGAGGAAAGTTAATTACATTTTGCAGGTCTCTACTGAAGTTGTTAATAGAAGCCCATTATATGGTGAAATAAAAAAACACTGGAACCATAATGTGGCTTACACTTCTGTCAAATTTTCTAATTTCAGCTCCCATGCATATACCTCTCTCTATCAACAACACTTTTGTTTCAGTTAGAACATACTTCCTGCTCTCGTTCCCCTTCTGTCTCCAGTAAAAGATCTGGCCGGAATGGTCGTGCTTCTTTGCTGCTTTCTACTCTATAAAGTTTTTCTGGAGTGGAAGAGAAAATGTGCAACATAAAAAAATTAAGCGCATAAAGACAGTGGATATGCTTGCCCCAACCTAGGGAAACTTCCATAAATGTCTTGCACTTTGGGAATAGTAGGATTTGAAATCTAATACATTTGGAGGGTACAAAGTCAGAGCATGAGAACAGAGCTGTTGTACGTAAACAGAACCTATCAAGGCAGTATTCTATAAATAAGAGACAGGCTCAAACTTAGTTCTGAATGAACATGTTCATTCTTTGATAAAGATCTGTAGACCATGATTTTTCTATTTCTGAGGCATGCCAGAATAGAATGCCTGCTAGGGTAAACTGAAGAATCAAGAGCAATAGTTGCATATTGTTACTACACATATATAAAGTAGTAGGGAAATAGCATGATGTTGGCATTAAAGCAACTCTTTCCTACTCTCCAGATGCACTGAAGTAAAAGCTAAAAGGTTGGGAGAACCGATTATAGATTTCCTGTAACATGTTATTTGACATTTAAAATAGTATGCCTTGGCTTACAGAAGCAAGTAACACCTCTAGTGGATTCTTTTAGAACCAGAAGTTCGCGCTCGCGCGCTCTCTCTCTCTCTCTCTCTCTCTCTCTCTCTCTCTCTCTCTCTCTCTCTCTCTTTCTTTCTTTCTTTCTTTCTTTCTTTCTTTCTTTCTTTCTTTCTTTCTTTCTTTCTTTTTTTTTGGTAACAGGATAAATATAGTAAAATAAAAGCCTTTTAAGTGATGATGTAGTAGTTTAACGTCATAGCCATTGGTTTGCTTTTTGTATTTGCTTTCCTATCCCTAACATATATTTGCTATTCTGTGTTATCAGCAAGCGAGATATAAATATTATCTTGCAAACTTATTCCCTCTTTCATTCTTCACTCACTTCTCCAGTTCTTACAACAGTAGAGAGCTCATTAAAAACATCAGTGTCATCTGATAAGATCTTTCAATAGTCACTCTCTTAACTTATCTTACTTAAAATGATAAGGACACAGAGTAGTACCACTGGCAGAGGCTAAAGAATGTGTCACCAGCAAACACCATATTGGGGGTATCTGCTACCACCTCGGGTACAGTGACTGATGCTCTTACCACCATACTTTTGAACTATTGCAATACTCTATGTGGGCTGCTTTTGAAGATGACTTAGAAGTTAGAACTGGTACAGGATGCAGCAGCCAGGCTGCTAGCAGGGAAACCTGCTATTGCAGAATGACACCTGTTTTGCAGATATAGCATGGGTCCCCACTTGGCTTCTGCTCCCAATCCAAACTGAGGTCCTTTAGAGAGGGTTTCCCTAAGATCCTGCCTCTGCAAGAGGAGAAGGAGCTGTGGGCCAGAAGGCAGGTCTTCTCTGTAGTTATTTAATACTCTGCCCTCAGAGATGAGCTTTGCCTCTTCATTTTTGGCATTCAGGAAGATACAGAAAACCTTTATGTTTAAACAAGCATTCATCACATTGATGATTATTGGACAACTATGTTTTAGTTATTGTTTTAATTATGGTTCTATGCATGTGGTATGCTTACTTTTATGAGATGTTTTTATGTTTAAGTTGTATTGTATGTTGCTCAGAGTTGTTTGAGTGGGCATTTTTTGTAAACAATAAAATAAATATTATCAAGAGAATACATCATAATGTGGATGTGCCATGCACAATCTTACATCCCCATTAGCCAATTAAAACCTGATGATATGCTGCTTTACTGCAAATGACCATGAAAGCGTTCAGCAGTTGTCAGACTAGTTCCAGATGCAGACTACAAATCCATGATTTCTGAATTCTTAAAAAAAGGGGGGAGGGGACTGCAGTTTTAAAAAGCTAACTAGAAAGAAGAATATAGATTTTTAAAAATCATATACATTCTTATATTTGAAGGCCATGGTAGGATAAAAAGCTACTTATGAAAATATGTGGTTCTGTTTTAATTGGATTTGAGTATGTGGATAGGAAGAGTGTGCATTGAAGAGGGATGAGGGTCTTAGGTCTCCCCTTATTGTTTGCTACCATATACATTTGATTTCCTAGCACTCCTACTTTCACAAATGCTTACATCTTCATGAAACCTGGAACAAATGTGTAAAGTATGGCAATATGTCACCATCCATCAAAGTTGTGCCAAGCATTAGACCTTGTTATGAACTGGCTCCAAACATTATATAATACATGCAAGCAGCAGCAACATATATTACGTAAAAGCCACAAGCCATGTGCTGCAGCGTTATAAGAGTTCTCTAGAGAGATATTTGTGTTTGGTTTTATCTTCCTTTTTGCTTCTTTTTTGTTCATCTCTTGTTATTCAGCTATAATTTCATTCCCTATATTCTTGTGTAAGTTATGTTGCGTTTGTAAAATACGCAACATAAATAAATGGGATAAAATGGGAGGTGAGTATGGAGGAAATGTTATGTATTAAAAGAAAGTTTTGGTACTTACAAACATGCTTTTAAAACTTTTTTAAAAAATCTTATACTGACAAAACATTAAACACTTTGTTACTAAATATCACCTTTCCCCAACCAGGTGTCCTTCAAAAATACTGGATTTCAACAGAGTCAGGGTCAATGTAAATGAAAAACACTGGGTCATTCTTGTTATGAATATTGAATTACTCTGCTCTAGGGCTTGGGTGGTGTTTGGGCAAGATGCAGCCGTTAGGCTCCCTCCCCTTTGTAGTATTACCCATTTCCCATGTTTTTTGGGAATTGCTGCCCCTCGTGTTTTCTTCTGTCACTCTCAGCACCCTTAGAGAAGGCATGAGAGCAGCTAGCAATACAGAAGAGGAGAACTGGAGGGGAAAGATTTACAGCAGAAAGCTTCCTGCTAGAATATGGGCAGTAACATGTGCCCAATGATGCTGACCAACGATACATTCCTATTATTGGGAATTTTTGGGGTAAGCTATCTCAGAAACCTGTTAAAGGGGAGAGTATAAATCTTATCATTCACTCATTCAGCAAGAACACGTAGTTAGGACCATCTGTAACTGAACAGCAAATTATTAATTTCTTGGGAAATATTGAAATGGAAGAGATTTCCCAGAAGATAATAATAAACTAGCTCAGCCATTGCATTTCTTTGGTGTGAGAACTTTTATGAATATCCCCCTTGTTGGGCCTACTGGAGAGCAAGTGTGTAACCCCTCTGAAATCTTGGCAAGTTTTAGGATCCAAGTATATTAAACAGGGATCTTCATTTCCAGACTCTGAAAGCTGCCAGACACTTTTGGCTATTAATAGGTAACACATGACCGTGGAAGCGTCTTCGGACAACGCTGGCTCTTTGGCTAACAATCGGAGATGAGCACCGGCCCCTAGAGTCGGACACAACTGCACAAATGTGCGGGGGGAACCTTTACCTTTACCTTACTTAAGTTTTGACTCCAAATCACATAAGAAACTGACATTGTGAAATAACCCAAATATGAAGATACCAGGAAAGATGTTTTACTAAATGCGTGGGCCAAACAAGTTGGCTTATATCAGTTGATTTATAATGGTTCTTCTAAAGGCTGGGCTATGAATATGTTCTACCTATAACTTTCGCTTGGCAATATATAAAGGTGAAACCTGTACTACCTGGGCAGTATAGCCCAGATGCTTTAGCAGCCTCAGAGGTACCTGCAAGCTTAGGATCCTTAAGAGGTTCAGCGCTTGAACTGAAACAAACAATCCAATTTGATATTGAAAAGCAGACTGAAAATTAGTGTCAGTTATATAACTGAAGGGCCCTCGTGTGGCGCAGAGTGGTAGGCGGTAGTATTGCAACCAAAACTCTCCCCACGACCTGAGTTCGATCCCAGCGGAAGCTGGTTCTCAGGTAGCTGGCTCAGCCTTCCATCCTTCCAAGGTCGGTAAAATGAGTACCCAGCTTGCTGGGGGGAAAGGTAATTACGACTGGGGAAGGCAATGGCAAACCACCCTGCTCTATAGTCTGCCAAGAAAATGTTGCAAAAGCGGCGTCTCCCCAGGGGTCACATGACTCGGTGCTTGCACAGGGGAACCTTCCTTTCTTATATAACTGAACTATGAAATAAAGAATTGGAATATCTGATCTTGGAAACTCCAGGTTTTAAGAAACATAAACCATACTTATGATTTAAGATTAATTAATTCATCAGAAAATGTTATTTGTATTTGTTGGACTTCTCAAAGAATGTTTAAAAAGAGACAATTAATTTTTTGTGCTGGCATTGTAAGAAATGTGAAGGCTCTTTAACTGATATGGTTTGGCCTTATCCAGCTGTAGCTTTGTTTTGATTTCAAATCATAACAATGTTAAGAACATTTTGGAAAAAATGTAACAGCTGAAGACATAAATGTGATGTTGAACAATATTGCTAAAACATCGAATTTGTCATTTCACGAAGTTTTGACTGAGCATAAGGCATGGCAAAGAAGATAATCTTATGCTAATGGAAATAAACTTATCTTCCTGATATTAAGGAATGGTTTCAGGGATATGATTATGTTATCTATTTTTGAAAAGTCTTTATGTACTAAAAATGAGATAATGAAGCAATATATTTCTATATGGTCTCAATTTAATTATAAGCTTAAGGATTGAATTAATTTAATATAGATACTAAATGAGCATTATATGGATCTATTTTTCTTTTTTAATTCTTTTTTTCTTTTTTGTTACATTTCAGTTAATTTAATTACTATAACATTTATTCTCTCTGTATAACGTGTGTGTGTGTGAGAGAGAGAGATATATACTTTTTTCTATTGGTGGTAATTTGTAGTTCACTATTAAAAAACAATTTTAAAGTGTTTTTTTTTCCGTATAAACATGTAGTCACCCCTTTCATTATGCACCATGTTTACCTTTAGAATCCCGACAATGGTTAGTGTAGAAGGTCTCTTTACGCAGAATAATCTCTTGTGCTATAATTCCATAGCTATACACATCACCTTTCTGAGATACATCACCACAACGGAGGCGTTCAGGAGCAGTCCAGAGATCTGATTTACAGAAGGGAATAATGTATGTAGATGTGAGTGGAAAGACAGGCATCTGAGATCTTTTCACAGAATTTAATCTATTCCCATATTGGTTTGGCTTCCATTAATTCTATGGATTGTTTTATCATGATCAAAAAATATATTTTAAAACTTTTTGTGGAATATAAAGACATTTGGTTAGTCACTGTGAGAACTGAAAATCAAACTACAGAAGTCTTTGATCAGATCTTCTTGTTCTTGTTCTTACATTCTGAAAGTGGGCCAAGTGCAAAGAAATTTATTTATCATTTGTTTATTCATATATATTTAATCCATTCAATAATTTGATTTATTTATTTGATTTATACTCTGCCTTTCTGCTCAAACAAGCACTCAAGGTTTTAAAAAAATGATACAAAAGATTAAAAACTTCTAGCACCTATTGAAATCATTCCAAAGTCTGTGAAACAGAAGAATCTTTACAGATTTTCTACACACCGAGCATGTGAAGGCCAAATTCAATTCCCAAGGGTATGTGTTCCATACCGAGGAGCTGGTACTCATTAGTTGATGTTAAGATCCTCTGTAACCTATTGTGTTTACTCATTTTTTTTTGCTGGAATATCATTCTTGTTCAGATGGGTCTAGCAGGGGTCAAAGATCTTCCAGGGGCTTAAAATAGTTGGGCTGCTTTCCATGGAGCTACACTGAACCTGCTCTAAGGGAGAGGAGACCCCTTGAGATCCGGCTGCCAGACAAAAGCTCTCTAACTACCTGGTGTTCGTGGCAAAGTCCCTTGTTCTTGAGGTAAAGTAGCAACACTGGGAGGAAAGGAGTCACGATTTTTGTAATACATTATTTATTTATGAGACATAAAAAGGTGATCAAGATCAGTTTAAGGACACAGGCATGAAATTAAGAAGCAGACCCTCAAGCCTCTTTATATATTAGTGAGCTCGTATAGAATGCAATGAAAAGATAGGTGGGGATGGGATGTTTCAATAGATATTTTGCTTCTGCTGTCTCAGAGTCTAAAAAAAGAGGCCTGGTAAAACCTGATTTAATCACTTATAACCATTAAAGAGACACATTACTGTCTCAGTGGCATCATCACAAATCATTATAAATGTTTCCTAGATCTGATAGCATTCTGATAGCCCAGCATTCCTAGCAATATAACTGTCATCACCATATCCTCTTTGGCTTAGAAACCAAAAGGTAGTTAGTTAAAAGTAGTGCATTCCCTGCTGCAAAACATGTTGCTTGGTCCTGTTGTATAAGGTGTGGTCATGAGGGGCCATGACTTCATGGCCAAACACATCCTTTGTATGTAGGTCCTGGTACATATACAGTCTTTGGCATCTCTGCATAAAGCTGGCAAAACCCCTGCCTACAAATTCACTGCCAGTCAATGTCAGTGTTGGGGCACTAGATGGACCAATGACCTGATTCAGTATAAGGCAGTTTCCTATGTTCCCATTCCCAGGGCATGAGCAATATTCTGGGTTTTTCTTAAGAGACTAAATGGTTTCTTTCATATTCCTTAAATACCTTTTTTAGGTGGCAGAATAGAATTGCAACCAAAATCAGTGATCTTCACAACCATGCGTTTATCAACAACACAATTTGTGGATTTCAGGCGCCCGTGGACCTCTGTTTTGCTCGAATGCAGGTAAGACATTCCCTGTGAAACAGAGTGACAGAAAATAACAGCATAATATCATTAGTAACAATGGCATGAGGCGGGCGGGGCAGAGGTGGTATAGCTTGCTTTTGACAGTGGTCATTAGATTTCTAGCCCAATCACAGCATTGGCCTAAGAACACTTCTTGCGTGATTTCACTCTCCAAGCCAACCCTTCCCAACTTGGCAAGCTGGCAAGAGCTTCTAGGAGCTGTAGTTCCACTATCTCTAAAAGGAATCACGTTGAAGAAGTCTTGTCTAGAAATCAATGTCAGTTCAGCTTCGGTAGAGGCCCAAGCACCAATCCCTAGCTAAAGAAAATGTCCCAGTTTTACAAGGTTTTTGACCTATTTCTGAAATACATATTATATCTCTGATGAGATTTTAAATGACAGAGATAATCTTATACAATTAATTGGACTGGGAAATATCAGTTGGTAGTATTTAATAGAATTATTCCACACTTGCTCGCTGATGTGATACACCTAAGATTCAGAAATGTTGAATGCATAATTTTTTTTAAAATACATATAATACTTAGGAGCTAAGGTGAAAGTGACAAAACTGCTGCCAGTTCCCATCGTGGCCTGGGTGAAAGGGAGACCAAAGCTAAATCCTAAAATAGCCTGGCTGACAGGTGAAGGGCCATGCAGGGTTAAGTGGGAAGATGCGTTCTTGATGCGCCGTTGGAGCTCCTTGCCACTGCACCCCATGCCCTTCCTCCACCCCACCAATCTGTCAGCTGGGCTATTTTTAAACACAGATCTACCAGCCTTGCAGAATATTTGAAGTTCCGTGTGGAGAAAAAGCCAGAATGACAGGTTACCAGCCTCAAGCACCTCCACAGGGCAACCTGTCACTCAGCCCACCTAAAAGATAGCTAAAGCTATTTTGTTTTTATATTATTTATCTTTTAATATTGATTCTTATATTTTTATACCGATTGTTTCATATATGTGCTGTATTATCAGATTGTTGTATGCCGCCCTGAGTCACTTTTGAAGAGATGGGCAGCTATACAAATTTGATGATAGATAGATAGATAGATAGATAGATAGATAGATAGATAGACAGACAGACAGACAGACAGACAGACAGACAGACAGACAGACAGACAGACAGACAGAGCCTCTGTCCTAGGACCTGCCCAGTTGCCCAAGCTCACCTCACCACCCTTTAAGAAGACTGACTGGTGATGAGTTTTCTCCCTAGCTGGTGACCTGGGTGGGAAGGGAAACAAAGCCAGAGGAATCTACCAATCACTGCCCTTAAATTGTTCTGCAGTAAAGTTGTACAGACAACTTGTAAATGCCTCATGACTGAGGCAGATTAATGCTCAGCTGTTGGAGCAGTGCAATTTATACTGGCACACTTTTCTGCCAGCTTAGTGCATCAACTTTTATATTTCAGAATGGAGTAGCAGAAGTAGATCAGCCTTGCACTGCTACTTTCAACCTGCTTCCTCTCTTCTACCATCATCTAATACAGGGGTGGGGAACGTCCGGCCCGCAGGCTGTATAAGGCCCGCGAAATCATTTGGTCTGGCCCTAGGAGCTCCCGCCTGCAAAACCCGCCCCCTTCTTTGTGATTGGCTCCCGCCCACAAACCCCGCCCCCCGGTCCACAAATGATGTTATAAATATAAAAATGGCCCTTGGCAGAAAAAAGGTTCCCCACCCCTGATCTAATAGAATGCTGCTTTATTTTTACTTTCAGTGTCAGTAAGGGATGGGGGGAAAGGTAGGGAAAGATGTTTCCCACAGATTTGTCTGCATTAATTATTTACAGTATCAATAGAAAGACCTGACAACCTTTTTCATCGGCCCTAATTAAGCTCTCTTATCTTGCTCTTTTTGTACCACAGAACATCGCCCAGCAGCAAAACACAGATGAGAACAAAGAAATCGGGGCAAAGCATCATTATTCAAGCAGTGCTTTCTCTTGCCACACAGCAAGGGCTGCATTCAACTAAGAATCACTAGTGAGAAATCACTCACAGCAGGGGTTATACTTCTACAGTTCTATTATTGGTTTGATTCTTCAATCTTATCAACCTAGCAGGGAGCAAATGCATTTCTAAGATGCTCATAAATTCAGATTATATCAGACGTAACAGTGGATTTCCAGAAAGCGCTAACCGGAAGGAGGGAAGGTTCTTGTGGTCAGGAATGTGGCATGAGACTCTAGAACCTCAAGTTCTATACCAAGATGGTCCATTAGATATAATGGGTGACAGTGACATTCACAACAAGCCACAATAATATTAAAATACTGTAATTATATGCACCTCGTGCCATTATCATGCAAATGACACATTTATTTATTTCTCACATTTCTTCACCGCCCATCTTGCCAAGCAACTCTGGGTGGTTTACAATTCAATTAAAATAACAAGAGATTAAAATCATAAAAACAAGTGCATCATATAAATATAAATATAAATTATAAAATCCCAGATGAACAAACAAACAATCTTGATAAAATTCCTTGGGGCCGCATCATGGCGCATTATGTATTCGCATTATGTCTGACACAAGTCCGTAAGTCGTGTCATGATGCACATGTCATCATTTGCAGCTTGTGGATGCCTGCAATGGGTGATCTACTATATTAACGCTGCAATTTACTATTAATCAGTGATATGTTATCAATGCTACTGGCCATATTAGTCAACTGAATTGTTTCCATCTGCCCCCACCTTATTTTTTTTCTCCTCAAGTCCTTCTGTTTATTTATAGACTGCCAAACCTTTGCATCTAAGCTTTTCCTCTTCTCTCTCTGCCTCCATAGTACTACTCCGACCCTTTTTGCTTTGTTTTCTAAAAGAGGCAGGACTTGAAAGTGTTTCTTTTTGCTTTGAATCCCCACCTTTGAACATCCTCCCATTCCCTTCCTCTGTTCACACACCTCCCTGACTTGGAGAAATAACTAGAACTAATGCCTCTACGTATATCTGTGGCTCTGTTACTGCCCAAGCATCTAACCGAGCAGAACAGGTCTGTGAACTGTAGATACACCATGGCTTTCCTTAAAGTTTACCATCAGTTACAGTCTGGCATTAACGATCCCTACCCCTGGAGCACAGAACGACAACTCTGAGAGCTTGCTAGGAAAAAAGAAAGGCCATCCTACAGGTTGTATCAGAAGGAGAGATGGAAAGAAGGGCCACTCTATTAGTTGTGCTGAGACTTGTTCCTTTTATCTTTGTTTGGCTTGCACTGTTTCCAATTTAGCTTGCATCGGATCCCAGCTTGGTAAACTTAAGGATGCTCTTTGTTTGTTTGTTCTTGTCTCTCTTCTAATCTTTTTCTTTCTGTGGCATGTCTTTAGATTCTAAGAGTTCACCCTCATGTCCTTGTAACCACAGCATGAACATGCCCTGTTAACTCTTTTTATGCCACGTCCTCATGACTCTGCCTTTGTCTCATCTTTGGCATAAAATTGCCTCTAAGTGTTCCAGTTTTAAAGTAGCGCTTTCCTGTTTTCCCCTGATGGAATTGTTGCCATGGACACAATCTAACATGCTTCCTGGGTGATACGGTTGATGACACAGTCAGGGATTTGTCACTTTGGTTTGGGCTGCTGGAGAGCTGGCTATACAATCATCATCATCATCATCATCTTCATCATCATCATCACACCTTCAGCACCGCAATGGGCAGTTGCTTTCCCTGGCAGCAGGTAACGTTCAGTGGATGAGGAAATAAAGGCAGGGGAAGCCACCAATCACCTTCCTTAAGTTCTCCTGGATTAAAACAGTAAGGGCAGCACCACTTGCCAGCCTCATTACTCAAACAGAAGAGGGATTGTCAGTGAAAGCAGGTTTTGCCAGCCTGCTTCTCTGCCAACTCACACTCTGGAGGAGAGCACTGTAACAGTGGTTGTATCCTAAATGTGGAGAAGACAGTAAGTATTTTTGGATGAAAAGCAGGTTAATAATGTTTTAAATAAATATTTTAATTTTCAAAACCCTGCCCAATCAGGATGAACAGAAGTATACAGCTAGCAGATGCCTTGCAAGATATTCTACAGGAAAAACCAGCCAAGCATTGTACAGAGTCAGCTGCCTGTCAGTCTTATTTAGTTCTCCACCTGCTCACTGCCCATAAAAGAAGAAGTTGTGAACTCCTGCCATCCAAAAACCCCTTGGTTAAGGAATGTGAAAGAGGAATGTTCCTGTATTCATATGAATAGTTCAAAAAGAGAAATAACACGTCAAATACATCATATATCTACAGTACATGGGAATTGAAACTGGGACCCAATACTTTGAGTTACACTTACACTTGCTTTCTTAACACACCCTTTTTTTCTGGCACTATATATATGCTGAGAAGACTAAATAGCATGAATTATACCCTCCACCCACCCACACTGGCATTGAGACAGGAACCGGATTGTGAGAATTCTGGATTACGTATTAAGGGCTCTAAGCTCTTTTTTTTTGGTCAGCTGAGAGGCAAACAATAAAATAAACAGTTTACTTCTATTTATATTCTGTGCTGGACTGGGAGAAGGCATTGCCTCAGTTTCCATACAGAAATTTTAAAGCACTTTGGATGAAATCTCTGATTCTTTCCACACCGCTGAAAGGAAGTGCTATCCACCCATCCTTGAGTCAGCAGAAATATATACCTGCATGACATTTGGTGTCTTCACTGCCAATCCTTATCTTGCCTCTGTTGCTTCTGTTTTAAAACTGCATTCACCTGACTTCCTTCCAGGGTAATGAGTGACAAAGCCCAACAGATTTTATATACTTTGTGGGTGGATAATATTAGAATAAGGGGCATATATTCTCTTAACATAGCTAAGGACTGCTTAAAGCTGTTTTTCCTCAGAGTATGAACAAGATGAAAGCAATATCATGGGGACATGGCAGAAAAGAGATCTTGCAAGGGCATGTTTGCACAGTGATTACGTGCAGGTGGGGAAAGGCCATTTGTAATGCAGAAATGTAACTAGCATTGGTCAGAGTGCAGTTTGAATTACAAAAGCCTCTGTTGCACAAGACAGGTTGAAAACCAGTTCAACTGCAGGCATATGTGGGGGAAATGAAGGATGCGGGAGGAACTTCTTTTTGCTTGTCATGTTGGTATCAAATGAGATGTTTTTCTGATTCCATCAAATGTGTTTTGCTGAAGATCATCCCTACTGGAAGAAATTGAACTTAAGATGGTCTGAATAGAAATGCAGACCTTTTTCCGGCCTCATCTTTGCCTCCTATCCAGACACAGGATGGAAGATCTGTCTCATTGGGCTCTTTCTCATGGTAGTGTTAAAGTGTTTTCCTCCTTTCTTTGAGGTGGCCTTCATTGCTGAGGTTACTGCTGCAGTAACAAGAGCCAGTTTGGTGTAGTAGTTAAGGCACCAGGCTAGAAACTGGGAAACTGTGAGTCCTAGTCCCGCCTTAGGCTTGAAGCCAGCTGGGTGACCTTGGGCCAGTCACTTTCTCTCAGCCCTAGGAAGCAGGCAATGGCAACCCACTTCTGAAAAACTGCAGGGATTTTGTCCAGGCAGATACCAGGAGTCAAAAGCTGACTCGAAGGCACAAGCACACACACACATACAAACACAAAAACCAAGACCAAAGAGTAGTACAGAAGTATTCTGGGAGAACTTAAGGGAAGTGATTGTGGAGCCTTTGGCTTTGTTTCCATTCCCAACATAGGTCACCATCTGATAGGAAAACATCCACCAACTGCTCTCCATAACACAGGTTGGGGCTGGAATTGGTGGAGGAGGCAATAATGTGATGTGATATGAAAATGTAAAAGTGAAGATCTCATCTGGCTTTTGGAACCCATGATCTGGGAAAGGGGGCTTCATTCTGTCTGGCTACCATTTCCATTTTTAAAATCCTCCCCACAGTGCTGCTGTCAGGATGTCATCCATGCCATCCTGCCATGGCGGCAGGAAGGAACATCCCGCCAGTCTGTTAAACTCACAGGGTCGTTTGGGGGTGCTTTACAGTAAAACTACCAGACGTGTAAAATAGGGGTTGGTGTATTCACAGAACTGCAAACTATGTTAATCAAAGTATCGCGCCGAGCAATTCAGCACCCAGGATAGATCAAAGGGCGACTGAGCCGCGAATCCCGATGGGGGGGGGGGGGAACTTGAAGATTTTTAAACTGTTGGTTGCGGGAGCTTGATTCACTTGAGTCTATAACGTGCAATGGATCACTGGCTTTAATAAAGATTCCTTCATATCCCTGGGTGGCTTATGTCAGGAACTCTGATTTAATAGTCAACAGATCGAGGGCGTCACAGCTGCTTTTTGCTTGTTGAAAGTCCTGATCTGAGGATGTATATGGATTCCATAAGACACAATGGACACCTGGTGATAGTTGAGTCAAGCAGGCAACAGATAGCCTCTCTCTCCCTCTCCTCTTCTTTTGCCATGTTGACAGAACGTTCAGCCTGGTCTCTCCCGGTCTCTCTTGCACACACATTCTTGCTCATGTGCACACCTGCCTCTTGCTCTCCCACTTTGTCACTGTTTCTTGCTCTTGCAGGCTCTCATTTGCCCTCTCCCTCCCTCCCTCGCTATAAGCAACTGACAAAGGGGCTGTTGACAGGTCCTGGTAAGTAGACTCCCCACTTCTCCTGCCACCATCACCATCCCCACCCGAGCATTGTAACTCATCCTCTCATCTACCACTCCCGCTGCCAAAATGTCAATAAAAAGCTGCAGTACTGGTCACTTTGGAAAGGGAAAACTAAACTGCCCAGGCAATTGCCAGAACTGTAAAGTATAGGTGTGTTCACTTGTCAACAATATAGGACCTTCAGTGCAACTTTCCCCCCTCCCTCAAAAGTCTTTGCAGGAAGAACCTTGAGAAGTTTAGTCAGAGGAGCAACTCCAGTCTCTCTACAAACGTAATTCTAACTTTATTGTTTCTCTTTGCATATATTCTTTCAGCTATGCAAAGTTTTTTGGTCCACAAATTTCAGGGAGAAGAGATGTGGGTTTAACCTCCTGCTTAACATGCAAGCTTTCACTGATTTACCACCTCACTGAGAACTAAGTCTACCTAAGGTAAAGGTAAAGGTTCCCCCCACACAGTTGTGCAGTCATGTCCGACTCTAGGGGCCAGTGCTCATCTCCATTTGTTAGCCGAAGAGCCAGCGTTGTCCGAAGACGCTTCCACAGTCATGTGGCCGGCATGACATAAAATAAAAATATTATTTCCAGTGCTCAGCATAATGGATACAGAGTGAAGCCTGTATCCATTGTGTCCATTGTGTCTTATGGAATCCATATATATCCTCAGATCAGCATACATAGAGAATGAATACACAGAAAGACTACTGGAAAAAGTCTAAGTAAGAAACTGTGATCTTCATGATTTTTTAAAATAAAAATATTTCCAGTGCTCAGCATAATGGATACAGAGTGAAGCCTACTTAATGTGAGTTTAGGGTTAATTTTTTCATACCTTTTTCTAGTTCATGGCTTTAATTTTATAGGAAATAATTTGTAACCACATTCTCATTCTGTAAGGATCTTTCTATCAGTTAGAAAGAGAATTTTATTTTTTACATGCTGAAATGTACCAAGCTTATAGTGGCTCAGCTCTCAACAAATCTGTGATTTCATATTTCCTGTTTCTTATGAAAGAGCTGGAAACTTGCACAATCTGATTCTATATAGTTTAGGGCAATATGTTAAGTTCCAATCTTAAATAGATATTCAATTGCTAGATTTAATAATGTAAAACTATCCTCATATACTTACTTTAGCAATGTCATACATGACAGAAATTTTAAACTCCCAATCCATGAAAGTTCCATCAGGGTAGGAGATTTTATCGTTTAAAACATCCTGAGATGAAAAGATGACAAAAAAACTGCTGGTAAGAACATAAAAGCCAGCTTAATTCTGAAGAAAATGCTAAAAATACCCAACAGTCAAGCAATATCTTCATTTGGATCAATTAAAATGACACAAAATAATGAACACTTATTAATCAATTCAGGGCAGTGGAATAAAAAGGATATTTCCTTGAAGAAAACAGGTGTTGAGAGAACCCCATTTTATTGCCCGCTCAACTCAGATATAACCCCTTATGTTGAGATGGCAAGATTCTGCTTTTCATGATGTTATTTTGATCACAATGAACAGTGCTATCCGAATATTGTGGTGACAGAACAGTACTAGTTCTCTTATTCATGCTTGTGTCCTTTTTAAATGGCTATTTGCTGTTAAATAATTCAATAGGAGAATAAAACCAACTCCTTCTAACCCTAAGCCCTTAGTACCTGCCACCAGTATCCTGACAGATTGACTGAAGTATGTCTGAGATGGGGAAGAGGAATATCACAAAATACTTAAAACACCAGTATAAATTATTGCTTTTCACAGTACGGTTAAGATCATTCCAGCTGGAATTTCTAGGAGCTATAGTCCTATCACACCTGGAAGGTATCAGGATGGAGAAGATCAAGCTAGCCTTTCCATTATTGGCTTTTGTCTAAGAGGGCTGGAATCAACACCTGAACTTCTATCCTAAACTGAATACTATTGAGTAGTGTGCTTTGTGATTTAAAAGAACCTCAGTTTCTATCTGGAATATTCCCTACTTCTTAAAATGGAGGAATGAGCCCTTTTGGTTTCTCCTAATGACCCTCAAAATATCACACAATCTAGTTCTTAATATCATATTAAAATAAATAAAATGGCATGTAACAGTTTACAGAGAGATAACTGCCCTCTGGAGCTATTAGTTTTGCTACTGAATTGAAGGTACCAATCAATGTCATCTTCCTTGATGTACTGTGCATCTTTTCTGTTATGGATGTCCTTCTCTTATTACCTTCTTGTTCTTCAAAATTAAAGCAAAATCCCATTAATTATGGGAGATCTCTAAAGGAGCTATTTCTCTTGCAACCACCATTAAACCCTCTTCTGTTTTAGAAATCTTTTTGTTTTTCTCCCTTCTTTCTTTGTGTCTCTATGGTAACATGACCAGGTGGAACATAGGGAGCCTATAGGACAGCACAGTCATTTCATTAACATTTAAACAACAACAACAACAGAATTAAATGGGTTATACACAGACTAATACTCTTCTGTAGTGTCCCCCTTGACCCCTACTAGAATTTGTCTTTAAGATGAAGGTTAACGTGTCTTGATACAAACCAACCAGTAAGCTATAAATCTGTTTACCCGCAATGTTCCCCTTTCACAGTACTCAATTACTCCATAGATCATTGTGTCCATCTTGACTGTCCCATAGAACTTAGTCAGGTTGTAATAGTCAATCTGAAGAAGCTGGAGCAAAAAAATTGCATTTATTAGAAGCAGAACAGTTACATTTAAAGTTAGATACAATACCAAGAATGAAGAGTACAGAATCTCTCAGTCTTTCCTATGGCATGGAGATACTGGGTATTTTATGTTGGATTTTTATGCTTTCCAGTTCTAAGGTGATTCAAAGTATTTGCAGAAAATGTACAGCAATATATATAATTTTGGGGGCTAGTAAGCATACTTAGAATGTTATGTTGTAGGTGCTCTCAAAAAAGTCTGCCATGTTGTGGGGGTGGGCATGGCCAGTAACAAAATGATACCTGTTTACTGGAAGGGAAATTAAAGTTGCTGTCCACCATTCCCTCCCCAGGATGCTCTTTATCTTAGATTATCTTTTTCTTGGTTCTGACCAGGTGTGCATTTCTTAGCAAAGTGCTGAACTGTAGCTGACACATTCCCCATTTTTATTTTCTTGGAATGCCTACAGGACCTATTTAGGATTCAAAAATATTCTTGGAAATAAAGAAGAAGGATAATGATGTTTTTCAGTAAGCCAGCTTCCCATTTAAGCTTTTTTTAAAAAAAAAAAGTGTGTAGAACAATGACTACAAAATGACATACTGTAATACAATTTCTGAAACTGAGCTAACACATAAATGCCTATAAATAGATTTGGCATAGGGTAGAGATTTAAAGCAGGGGTCCCCAACCTAGGAAGTGGGCCGCACAGCAGGTGAGCGGTGGTGGTCAGTGCGATTGGCTCCCGCCTGCAAACCCCATCCCCCCAGTCCGTGGAAAAATTGTCTTCCACAACCGGTCCCTGGTGCCAAAAAAGGTTGGGTACCCCTGGTTTAAAGGATTAAAATCAGTAATATAATGATCAAACATGGAAACATGCATGAAAAAAGATGTACTTCCTCAATATGGTGCCTTTCTGGAGTTGTTGGATTAAAATCCCTATCATCCTTACTGGTTGGAGAAAATGGAAAAGCTGTGATCCAATATGATCTAGAGGGCACTAGTTGGGGAATACTATGTCTTCATGTAGATCAGTCACCACTTGTATTGCTTACCTTATTCAGAGCTATTTTCTGTTTCTCTGTAAAATTTCCATCGTGTTTGAAATCCTTCAGGATTATCACCTGGAAAATGAGAGCAGTTGGAAGGAAGCAATAGCAGAGTCACAATGATCTAACGCTAATGTCTACAATGTCTATTGTAATAATTTATCACAATAATCTATCACTAAATAGCAAATGCATCATATTTTATAGACAAATAGGTATTTACACCAATCAGTAACAAGGAGATTACTTTTTAAAAGTGTTAAACCTGCAGTCCACTTTGTTCATTATTCAGGACTGAGAAGTTGCAAGGGAAGAAGCTGGAGAGGAAAAAATTCCCTACATTCTTAATGTATTCAGCTTTGCAACAAATTGGGAATATGAATGACATCATGGCACCATGAAATCTGTCTTGCACAAGAGCATCAGATCGTTTCTAGTGAAGGCAAGTAAAACAGAGAGGGTGGGAAGAAGTATACCTTCTTATCATATTTGCCTTGTCGCAGCCTTTGAGCAGTGTCCCGCCTTTTGTCTTCATCAATCTGGGAAACAAGAGGGCTCATTTAGAAAGCTTCAGTAAGGTCCCTATCCTAATATATACTAGGAACCAAAATGCATGTGCTTGCAGTTTGCCAGGGGAACAGATTCAAAAATACTTCCCACAACATGAATATTATTTTGACCTTTTGTGCATCAACTGATAACAAATAATAAATGCAGACTTGTGTCTCATTTATTTCTCATTCTTCTCTCAAGACGGTCTTTTTGTTTTTGTGGGAGAACATAGATGACAATATTTAATGCCTATACAAAATCAATGCCATATCAACTGCTAGTCTGATTCCTAAGTGGAACACTGTTGTGTAAAGCATAGGGAGCTAGGAAATATTATTTGTGTCCCACAGATAACATTAATAGTATTACAACTTTGAAACTCACTGTCCTTCACATCATACATAATTCCTGAAAGAGCTGTAACCAGTAATGGGGGGGGGGGGGGCGGTGGAGAAGTGGGTGAAATAATATTAGGTTCCAATTTCAGGTGAAGCTCGAATCAAGAGCTCATCTGCACATCCTGCCTTTCCAGTGTGAAGATCCCCACTAACCATTTGTTGAGGACATGAATGTATGATGTCATCCTCAATTCAGCCTCCTGCAACGACAGCCTGTCTCTTCTTGTTCATCTCAGAAGAGATGATGCATTGGCCATGAGCTGCATGAGTTCTATTTGCAGCATTTCATTTCACTAGAAGCAATGTTTTTACTCCTACTGGATAGTCTAAGTTGTTGCAGGCACACCTCTTTCCCTCCAGTCAGTAGTAGCTGCCATTTTGCCCATGCTGACAACATTTGCATATGCATGGGATACTTCTAGGTGCTGCTGTAGCCACCTGCTGCCCCATTCCCTTGCAAGATTTATTGACTGGAGATACTTGGAAACTGGGATGAAACTGCAAGTGAAGGGAAGAATGGTAAAACTGCCCACTAGTCTTCTGTAAACTAATAAACTTTACTGTTTCTATCACATGGTGCAGCCTAGTAGAAAAGGGGAAAATGTCTACTTGCTTCATACAATCATGAGAAAACTGTTAATGGACATATAATGCACTGAGCAATTAGCCTTATTGTAGAACAGAAGCGCTTATAATATCAGAGTGGCATTATCTAGCGTACCACTGTGAGAGATGTACACCTTACTTCCTATTCTGTGGTGGAAAACTTGCCAGACTTGGCTGTCACCGCCTACCTTCAGACTAACATGACTTGTCTCATTGGTATTCAATGGCAGTATCTTCTCAGGTGGAATATGGGACCATCTCTTTTGCCGGAGTTGATTGGCTCTTCTGTACTTCCTGAAAATTTAAAAGAAAAATTATAGAAGCAATTCTTAAAATATTAGAATCTGGAATTTTAGGAAGATAAAGATGTGTTAACATTTTTTTAACACATTAACACATACATACAATGTGTACATGTTAAATAAATGGCAACATTTATTGATTGATGAAGAACTTTGGACTTTTGAAGTTTGAGAGTAGCTAGAAACATAATTTTGTGTGCTTGGGGAGAAAAATAATTCTCAACTTAAAATCCTGGACTGAAGAAATGTATTCACTCTCAGCCTTTGAATTAGCCCTTTATCAAAAAAAACAACAACTGGTTGATATAATTCTGTGGGGCAAGTTTTAATTTGTTGTTTAAAAACTGAGTCATGGTTACATATTAATTGCAATTTAAAAAATTAATAATTTTTGTTATTTTGACTGAGGTTTATTTTTCTTGTTTTATTTTGGGTTAGGACTCTGTTGTATTTTTCCTTTGTTTTCTTCTTTTTACTATATATTATACAGTAAAAATAATAAAAAAGGAGTGAGTAGCAATTCTAAATTTGAATCTTGTCAAAAAAAAGGACAATGTAAACAATCATACCTCAGCACCAGCAAAGCAATGATCAGAACTAGCACCACCGTCGCAGTAAGTGTGAAAACAGCTATAGTCAGGATGTGGGGACCTGCAAAAGGAGGAATGAAGAAGACCTTAAAAAGAATTTTAAAAGATGGAGCAAAGAATAATAAAATAAACTGTACATATGTAAATGTACATAGCTTGCACAACAAAATAGTAGATTTTACACAACAGCCACTATTTTGAAGGTACTGTAATGATTCCAGCCCTCCAAGAAGTTAGCATCAGTATCTCACTATCAGAGATTTAGGAAGAAAACTCTCAAGCAGAGGAACTGACACTTTGTCAGAAAAAGCAGCTGGGCCTAACGGTATTCTTGGATTTGTAGCCATGTCCATATTCTGTCTTAAATGGTTTGGTTTGGTTTGGTTTTGTTTGGTTTGGTTTGGTTTGGTTTGGTTTTGCCCTACTGTCTAGCCTCAATGACTGCTAGGCTGATTTTTCACATGACGTTATGTCTCGCTTTAACCATGGTTTGTTTAATAAACTACAATTGGCCGGATTCAAACAACACTCCAAGGCAAAATGTATTTTCTTTGCTTTTATCTCAGTCCATTGTACTGACTCAGTCTTAGAGTGGACTGGAAGTCACAAAGAACGAGACTGGCCTTGGACACACTATGTTTTTGTTTCTGTTGGTTCTGGTGTTTTGAAAATTGTTTTAACTCCTTGTTAGCTGCAGAGAGTCACATTATATATACAATATAGGTTTTGGAATTAGTCACTTAAAATACTTTTTTCCAAACACTGTGGGCCAGTTTTTAAAAAAGCAGCCTGAATTGATACAGTGTCAAGCATACCTGTTTGCTTATTGTTGCCTCTATTTTTAATCACATTGTGAGTTATAGGATGTAAATTTCCAGTATTAGCGATAATTATATAGTAGAAATCTGCATGCTTACTCATAGGTAAGACTCACTGAGCTCAATAGGACTTATTTCCAGCTTTGTTTTATAGGTTGCAGCTTTAAACTATAATTGCTATCCACTCAACGGGATTTCTTCTTCCACAAGTATGTATAGAATTATAGTATCCTTTTTTAAATTATTCTGTACCTCCAATTATGCAGATACACCTGAGATCATGACACAAAAACAAAGTGAATGTAATAGTTACTTATTCTAGTTTTGAGAAAGAGGGAAGGAATGGAACATTGTTGACATTACAATCCTAATAATTCTATGCTAAATTCTTTTGGGAGTTCTTGCATTTACTCCTTCTCTGATAACTCTTGACATTTACTTATTTTGCTTTGCATACACCTATCCACTCCATCTACCTTTTCAGCTAAGGGTCAGCCTTATTTTCTTCTTAATTTTGTGGCAACAAGGTCATCCTTGTCAGAACATCTGGGCTGGCTGTTCCTATCAGGAAAGTAGGATGTTAGGTCACCAATAAAAAGAGCACTTAGCAAGCACACATTCTTGGCAGGTTACAAGATACTTGCCTGCCCTGCACCCTAAGCTGAATGACAGGAGGCTAAATACCTCCAAGCACATTTTAAATAAAATTACAAGCTAACATTTGGAATTTAGAATAGCAAGACCATATATTTCTGATATGCTGCTGCCCCCTAGTGGCTACAATTATTCCAATGGGAAAATCTGGGTGCCTTCCCAGCTGATTTTCTTTCTCCCCAATTTAAGATGTAATTGGAATATTTAATAGCAGGCATTATAATAACATTACTTTTCTGAATTTCTGATCAAATGAGGAAATTAATTATATAAGGCAATGAGGAACATGTTATATGTTCAGGATTTTGGTGCAGAGGTTTCCCTTTCTTTTATTTTCTGCACTGAATCTTACAGCTCTGTTTAACCCTTTTTTGAGAAAAATGCAATAACCTTTGCAGTGAGAAGCAGAACAGCCACAATACTTCATGGTGCAATTTAATTTGGCTATAGATAGAACATTTTCTTGTTACATTTGGAAATATGTACCAGAAATCCTTTTGGAATGCTTTTCTGAACAAGAATTTTTTTAAAAAAAGAATTATTAAGCTATGTACAGAGTCTGAAAGCTGCACATCAGCTATTGGGCAACATATTCACTATCTGTTTGCTATCTGCATCTGAAATGTCCCACAGTTATCAGAACCTTGGCATTTATTGATATACCATATTTTTTTCCCTGAAAGGGTGCATTAAATACTGAAGCTCTGTCATATTTATAATGATAGCAATAAAAGCTGACATGGGAAATGAGAGGACCTTTCCACAGCTAATGGAAATCATAGTGTACAAGATTAAAGCTTAAATGGAATCAAGGGTGCAACAAACAATTGGGAAACTCCCACCCACCTTGATGCAATTTTGATAACTTCCTCAGCCAGATACTGTATGTAGCTTTCTTTCTGCGTGTTAAGGCCTTTAATAATCTGATGCCCTCTAGATGTGTGAGTCCCAACACATCTAGAGAATTGTAATTTGGGGAAAACTAAGCTAGTATTGCCATTCAACTATCAGTTACTCCTACTGCTGACACTTAGAGAGATGGGGGGGATTGGGGTCAGAGCACGTGGGCTTATACCATTCCCTCTGGGAGACCTACTTTTGATAGTCCTTCTAGGATATTGTAACCTCCTGCTATTAGGAAGAGAGGGAAGGCTACCGTAAACTTATAAACTCTGCACATTCATTCCTTACCTTACTTGGAAAATTCATTGAGCAGGGTAGGGTCACTTTTCTTCTAAACTAGTAAATAATATCACTCCCCATCTCTTTTAGCAAACAATTTTCCTAAGAAGTGAATGTGTTTTACCAGCCATTGGTGTTATTCCATGGTAGCATACCAAAAAAAGATCATTTGTTGTGCTGCAGCAGCACTGGCTATGGCAGGATCCAAAATCTTTTCCAGTTGGGGGCACATTTAGAATTTTGAGAGTACCCTGTGGGCAAAATGGCGGCAGGGTAGCTTACTTATCCACAAAATGGCAGAACTAGCTTTTAAGAATACTGTTTTACAGACTACAAAATTCTGGAATGGCTTTGACTAGAAATTGGGGGAAAACAGACAAATAGGTACATTATAGGAAATGATGGTCCTACAATATCAGTTCCAAGTTTGAAAAGCTATAAAATTGAAACAGCGAGAGATGCAGAACCATTTGTTATCAGAGAGATTATTTGTGTGGTTTTCAGTATCTTGAGTATCTGAAAATTAATTTTCAGCTCAAAATACTCTTCCTAGATCTCATATAGTGGATAATATTTGGTCATGCGACCATCGTAACCTTTCAAACTTATTTCTCAAGGGCAACCACAGTGTTTCCATAGCAACAACTCTTTATTCAATAAGCAGGGTTTTCCTCAGCCTGGGAGGATAAAGAAAGGATTGGTGAAAGTAGGAAAATCATTTCTCCATCCAAGAATAAGCCAGCTGCAGTGAGTTCTTGATCATGGAGAAAGGGGACACTAAGGAATCTTACAGGTTAAATCAAATAAATCTTAACAATGCCTGAAAACATTCTGTGGTTTTGTGGGTATGCTAAATCTTTTATGATGTTTTGTATTTGGTTTTTATATTTATATTTGATTAATTATAAATTGCTTTGGAACTGAGGTTGGCATTCAAAACAGAAAAAAGGCATCTTTTATGAACATACACCTATATATCCAAGTCATTTTATTATCTACTGTATTGATGCACATCTCATTGACTTTGTTCACATATAACAGCAAGCCCTAGTTAGTTTTTAACTGTGGTTTGTTGAACAAGTCAGAGGCAATTTTGCAGATCAGCAAAGTAATTATGTCCTGTTTGATAAATTCCTGGTTGGTTTCTTTTTAGCTATTCTTGTTTTTGCACCTCTGTAACTGGTTAGAGACTACAGGAGAAAAACAACAAACCAGTTATCCAGTAAATCAAAAACAATTAGTTCCTGCTTGCAACTCATACTGTAGAGAGTAAGGAACATGACCTTGATGGAAATACAGGTAGTCCTCATTTAGCAACCACAATTGGGACTGGCAACTTGGTCATTAAGTGAAGCAGTCACTAAGTGAAACCACAATTGTGCTTACAATCTTACTTCAGCTTTCCTTTGCTTTACAGACCTGCGAAGGTTGTAAATGTGAAGACTGGTCACAAAGTTACTTTTTTATCACTGTCGTAACTGTCATAATTCCTGTATGCAGGAATTGTTACCTAGGCAAAAGGGGCTGAAACATTTTTTCAGTCCAGAGCAACAAGATAGCATTAGGAAGTGGCTCAGGTAAATACACATACCCCTAACACACATATTATGAGTTATTGCAATGTATAAATGACTGATTCCATCTACAGATTTCCTTCTCAAGAATTAGATTGGCTCACCACTGTTAGGGGTATCATTAGGCAGCATGTTTTTTTTCCAGGTGAATGATGGCTTCTTTGTCTTCACAACTGTTTTATTCAGATGTGTGTCAAACCACAGGAGGGGTTTAAACTGGAAGGAGAAAATGGAGGGAGGTTTCACTCTGATGTTCCTTTCTCCTAGATTACTAATGATTTTCAATAAAGTTAAAACTGATTTCCTCAGTCACTTTCTTTGGTCTTTTCACTTCCCCTTTCTGTATCCCACATATCTCATATTGAGTTCCTGTGTTGCTTATTAAGTCAATGTATAAAGGAGTCTTTTGCTTATGCACCAAGCCCCTCTGTTGCCAAGAAAACAAGCAGTCGCCAGGAATCAACACTGACTCAAAGCCACAACAACAACAACAAAAGGAAAACTCTAATTAACCATCATTTCCCATTTCATTTGAATCAGGAACATGGTTTACCAGCTTCAAGTTACCTTAAATAGTATATCAAGTTTAAGCTATGCTTTAATACAGTATTCTGCTTTGTTCCAAAATGAGAGTAGGATTGTTGTTGGGGCCTGTCTGGATGACTGTGGCTCAGTAATAGAGCATGTGCTTTCTATGCAGAAGGCTGCAGGTTTAGTCCCTGCATCTCCAGGTACAACGGGTGAAAATCCTGCCTGAAATCCTTCTGCCAGTTAGTGTGATTATCTTGATGCAGTGTCTGATGTTTTTGTTCAGATTAAAATGAAAATAGTAATTAGTATAGGTTCCTTGCAGTGCATGTGACATGGAAGTCAAAGTGAGCTATGTAAACATGTTTTTTCCAAAAAATTAGATACTTAAGGAGTACTTAAAGTGCTAAAGATATAAATAATTTTAAAGATATTTTACTCCCTAATGTTGATGACAAATTTTGACATTTCTACATTCATGCTACCAAATTCTGGCAGTAATTAAAGAAGGGGTTCCAGGGGCCATACAAGGCTATTAGGAAGCCCAAATGTTCACAGGCAAAGGACTATCCAATTCTCATATAAGGGGATAAAAATAAGTATAGTTAGGCAGGTGAATAGCCTCTTCAGGTATTCACCTGAACCAATCTGTGTATCAGTTAGAATCATTTCTGGATCAGGAGCCCTGCTTATAGTCACTCATACTTCGGTCACCTCTTGATTGCAATTCACTGCAATTCACTCTACATGGGGCTGCCCTTGAAGACCATCCAAAAGACCACCCAGTAACACCAATACTGCAAGAGCTGCATTGGCTGATGGTTGGCTTCCAGGTATAAAGGAAGGTGCTGGTTACATGGTTCAGGACCTGGACACCTGCAGGACTATCTTCTCCCAGTGATTTAAGGTCTAGTCAGGAGATGCCTCCTTGGTGGTGGTTGATTAATTCTTGCTAAATGTATAGTTTTGTGTTAAGATTGTACTCACTTCAAAGTTATCCACTGATGTGTAGAGAATACTGAAATTGACATCAATATCTCCATATCCATCCAAGGTTTGAGGACCTAGAATACCTGAGCAAAAAACATCATAACAGCCTGAGAGTTTCGGCCAAAGAGTGGTCTATTAATTTACTAGTAGTAAATTATAATCAAATTAGAATACCTTCTTTTTGAAAAAGTGTTTTTTTCAACCTGTATTGTTAGGATGTTTGGTCCTCATTATTTGTAAGGTACAGTAATTTTAAGAAACATCTTCATAAACTCTATTTTTGGTACTAGTTTTTATAGTATATGCTACCAATTTGATCCCCTCTAGATATTAGGGATTGCAACTCTCAGAAAGTTAACCAAGATTCCTAGGAGCTGCAGTCTCAAAACATTTGGAAGGTACCAGTTTGAAGAGACTTGTATAAGCCATCCATAATAATCTAAAAGAAACAAAACATGTGATTACCTTGAAAAGTGACATTCCGAAAATGGTCAAGGAAATCAACAGGACGAACTGATTCTTGTCCAGACATAAGGTCTTTCAAAGCATATCCAAAGAGTAAGACAGCATCCAAGTATCCCACAATGATGTCATTTTTCAGCTAGAAGAAGCAGTAAAAGGAGAGTTAAATCCCAACACAGTCTTAGATGAAAAGTAGTATATAGTGTATTTTTATTCATTTCAATATGATAGGACAGCAACCTAGCCGTTGTTTTGGTACTGCTTTTTGTTTAGAGACACCTTTGCTTGTTTTTTTCCTCTAAGTTTTATTCAGAATTCTACACAGATACACAATTTTTCTGTGTATGGGTGAACATGCTCAGCATTCTTTTTGTTTGTCTGTTTGTTTGGGTTTTTGTGCCTTCGGGTCAGTCATGACTCCTGGCGACTGCCTGGACAAGTCCCTGCAGTCTTCTTGGCAAGGTTTTTCAGAAGTGGTTTGCCACTGCCTCCTTCCTAGGGCTGAGTGGGAGTGACTGGCCCAAGGTCACCCAGCTGGCTTCATGCCTAAGGCAGGACTAGAACTCACTGTCTCTGGCTCAAGATGTGATATATTTACAGCTGAGTCCCAAAAGGCTAGGTACACTTGCAAGTGGGTCCTGTTTCAAAATATTTAACAGCAAATATTTTGAAGAGATACCAGATAATCCAAAGCCTTCAGCTTCTTTAACAACTTACTGTATGTAATTTTGTGTTATCTCCACAGTTCAAATATCAAAGGCTGACTTGCTTTTCACCATTTCATTTATTCCTTTTAAACAGCTGTTACCCTAAAAATCTACCCATCCATACACACACACACACACACACACACACACACACACACACACAGCCGACTGCCTCTCAATGCACGGAAGGTAGTTTACATTTTAAAATAATATTTTTATTTAATAGACACACAACAAAAGGGATAGAGGGGAGGGCAAAGATGGCATGAGGCAGTTCTGGAGATAAAACAAGCCAAATTATAACTGGTTCCTAACTAGGTGGTGGAAGAGGATCATACTAAGTAAGGGCTTATCAGTATCAAAGGGTTGTTGTTGGTTCTTCTCTTTCTCTGAGCCATCAGCATTGAAGTTTAATCACACTGGCTTCAACTGACTTATCTGCTCAGACATCACAAAAGAATGTGGGCCTGATAGTTCTGTTCTTGAGTGAGCCTGTACAGACCTAGAAACTGAATTCAAAGATCCATGAACCTGTGTTCAGCTGAACAGAACCTACAGTATCTACTGGACATAATACTTAGAATGCTACATTTTGTTATGCAGAGAAGTTAAGGAGAAGTTACAAATGGTTCTTGATACCTCCCTTCTCCCCTCTTGGGGTCATTTGAAAAAAACAATCCCAAGTAAATGAACTACTTAAACAGATTAATAAGGCTCCCTAATATGCCTAGCCCTCTTCCAGAAAATTATATGGATCAGTATTTAAGACTCACAAAAGGGGTGGGTTATATAAATCACAAGGTTATATAAATCACAAGCTGAAATATACTTCTTTTACAAAACAACTACTTGGATTAGGTGAGTATACTCTTATACATTATTATTATTATTATTATTATTATTATTATTTAAATTTATCCCTGCCCATCTCCCCAAATATGCTAAATATTGGACAAAGTGGGTAATTTTAGGAGAGGAACTTGTACAGAATTGGATGGTAACTGGCAGAGAAGGTTGCAGGAAAAAAATGGAAAGTAAAGAACAGAATCAACAGCACTAGCAATATTCAAAACAACTGGACTGCAGCTGTTAGATGTAGTTCTGCCATTGAGCCCACGAAACAAGCCAAAAAAGCTCTTGTGTCCAGAATGCAAATAAAATAGTTACCAAACTGATCTCAAGATCCATGAGAGTCCCATTATGATTTAAAATTGTGCTGTAGTTTGTTGGTGCCAGAGTCAGGACAAGGACATTCCGCATGTAACTAGCTGAGGGAGTATTTTCATAAGAAATGTTACTGAAAAGAAAAGCACAAATACCCCATATGTAGTAAGCAGCAAGAAGAATAACTGTCAAACATTATTCAGCCAACACAGAGATAGTTTCTCGAGTAAAATATCAATTATTCATGAAAGCAGAGTCAGAAGCTAGCTTTCTGGTTAGACTGAGAACTTTCTTTTTGTACAACCTACTTGGCAGAAACAATATTCAGCTTCATATACATGTGATATAAAGATAGGATTTAATACATCAAAATGGGATCTATATGTATTATTTGTTGAGTACTGAAACAATTGAGACATCATAGGATTTGACCTGGACATGGTGAGACTCTTTCAGTGATCTGAATGGTAAACGTCATGATGGAAAATTGCATATAGTAGTCCTATGTGACTTCATTACCTCATTCAAATTTTGGTTCCTTCAAACAGGGAGCATAAGCTGCAGTCATTCTGTCAGAGCAACTCAAGAAAAGGCATTTTTAAGCATGGACTTTCCAGCAAAGACTACATACGAAAAGAGTAGTATCTAGCTGTAGAATATCACAATGTTCCATGCAACCTACCTTGTCTTAACAGTCAGTTTCCCAACCTATTTTCGTCTCCAACTTTCAATATCAGAGAAATATTTTTTTCATGATTTCATTTTTGTTGTATTGTATTTTAATGGAATTGTATTAAATAATTAATTAAATCCATTTGTATACCACTTCTTACATCCAAGAGATGTTGCAGCAATATAAATAATGTTCAACAAAAAAGAAAAAGTGGAAGGCAGGAAGAAATGTATACAAAATATTAGAGATGGAAGATCTTTTCAGTAAATACTTAAAACACATACAAAATCTGTATTGTATTTTATCTTTTGTCTCAAACATGGGAAGGGAAGAATAATTCATTATGGATCTACGAATGTAGACAATATAGATCATGGTGAGGAATTGTTACAAGAAAAAACACAGAAAACAGTAAAATTTTATGTGATGAGTTGCAAGCCCAGCTTGAAAGACTGTTGAGAACTTCCACTTCTAAGTAATAATGTTATATATGTTATGAAGGTGATGTTCTGAGCTTGATTTACTTGTGTCCATGTGCTTTAAATGTTTTTCTATTAATGTTTATTAGCATGTTACTGAAATGTTTATACTTTGTCTAGAAGTACATTATTACACTATTGATTTGTCACTGAAAAATGAATTGCTTTGTATATATTTTTATAATTGCTATCTTTTTTAAATTTAGAAATCATAACAATCTTTGAACACAAATACCCTCCTACCCCATGTGAAAGGCAACTTTACTGAATTGATTTTATATGTGGTGTGAGCTAAAGTGGGTGCTGTGAACAAAATGCATAATAAAAGACACATAAAATACATAGAATTACTTATTTATATAAATAAAGGAAGGAAATAACTCCAATGCAATTTATCAGCCATGTATTGCAGCCTGACAAATGCTTATCTTTCTGTTTTAGCATTACAAGGTAGTCAGTTAAATGAGGAAGTATAATGATATATTGTGATCCACCATCTGTAGATTGTGCGTAGTTCACTTAAGAGAATGAACTACATGTTCAGAAGTTCCTGTCTGAAACATGTGCACAAGTTACCTATCCATTAGCCTTAGCTTCCTCCATCTCTCATATCAATACTGGTTTAAGTTATAGGGAAACTACATAGAATTTTGAAATAATATTTATATCCCAACTCATTGAACTCTATATGAGTACTAAATGATAATAACAAGGATGATAAATAAACCTGCATCTTTTGATGCAGTTTCGTATTCCATCTGTCAGAATTACTGTCAGTCTTGCAAGCAGACTGGGTGTACTCGACACCAAAGATCTTTTCAAATAACTGCAATGTCATGTGTGAAATGGGCGTTTCCCCACTACTGAGTTGAAGCGTTCTCCACTCATCCTTGAGGCGACAGAAGACTATACCAGCAGGAAACATGCTATCCCCTTCGCTAATCCACATCCCGCCTCTATTGCCTCTGTGGCAGGTAACTGCCAGTGATGCTATCCTCATTAGACATGTGCAGGGCATGACAAGCAAAGTGACTGACAGCATCCTCAAATCTCTCTACAGCAGAGCTTTCCAAACTTTTCATGTTGGTGACACACTTTTTAGACATGCATCATTTCACGACACACTCTTACAGCAGGGCACAAGCAGGCACTAGGACCTGTGCAGAATCACAGAAGGTTTGGAGGCAGCAGGGCACAAGGCAGGCACTAGGACCTGCGCGGAATCCTGTCAGGGCAGGTTTGGAGGCAGCAAGGCACAAGGCAGGCACTAGGACCTGCGTGGAATCCTGGCAGGGCTCGGAGGCAGCAGCAGCCATGACACACCCAGGCACTGCAGCCGACACACTAACGTGTCCCGACACACAGTTTGGAAAGCTCTGCTCTACAGTGTGTCATCATCTAGCATGAAAGCAACAGTCCTGGCACTACAGCAGAAATAGGCACAGAGGACTGACGCCATAGTTCTTTAGCCATTACTAGTCTGCCTCTCCTCCTGGACCCCAAACTCATGCCAAATAAAGTGTGTGTGTGTGTGTGTGTGTGTGTGTGTGTGTGTGTGTGTGTGTGTAACCCTACAGATTCTTCTGTACTATATTCTGGAAGCAAAGGTGGTGGGGGGAGAGACTTGGCCTGGAATTTCACTGTTAATGTTATTTTGTCTGTTACACCAATTTATACTGTTACACTATTATACTACTGTACTATTTCAGGCAACATTATACTGGGTACCAAAGCTGCATCCAGCTCTTGAGGGAGTACATACCACAAATATAACACACATTTTTGTGGTGAGGTTTCTTTTATCTCTGGCTCACCCTTTTTAAGAAGCCTTGCCTTCTGGGACTTCACTTCTTCTGTTGGCATTACCTCTCCACCTCTGGGACTTTTGCCAAACTCAGGAATTTCCTGGCATGCTGCTTCTGATTTCCAGGCAGCCAAATAATCCTCCAACTGCCCTCTTTCTCATCTCAGGATGGTGCTCTTGAACCCAGAACTTGTCTGGACGTGGACTCTGGGCTGGACTTTCAAAAACTGTTCAAGGAATAGTTCTACTACTAGTTCACTGGTTTTTAACCCATTTGATTCCTGAATAGGATGTGAGGACCATCTGGCTAAGACATCTGTCACCCCATTGTCCACAAGGGTTGATCTGGATGATCTGGCTGGCTAGGTAGATGTCTCCTTCCTCCCTCACTGTTCCATATATGTTCCTCCCGAAGTTGTCCATTTGGTGGAGGAGGAGACCATATGAGATAGAAAACGTGTATCATTCTTCAGTCAACAGTATACGATAGCTGTACTCCTCATTTACAGGAAAACCAAGGGATGCCTAAATCCACCAACTGACATCAAATAACCTTTCCTGTGAATAGTAAGAATGTTCTCTCAATCTCTGCCAGTAGGTATACTGGATTACTTCATACTGATGCAGAATTACTTTTTTCACATTCTCAGATTCTCTCACCTCTCTGACTGAAAGATTAGAGTAAGTTCTCAAGGTTTTCCCAGTGAGGCTAGGAGACAGACATACCATCCGCTCTTGTTTGGCAACTGACACGCTGCTGTCCCTCTCTCAGACATTGCAATTAAGTCTTCCATGTCTTCCCCTTCTGCTAACTTGGGAGACTTAATACGACAGGGGACTTCTCTACGGAATAGGACCAACAGCTGGGGGAGATTCTGCTGCTCTTTCCTCTTTTCTATTCTTATCTCTGGGTTTTAAGGTTTCAAGTAACGCCTGAAACTCCATCCTCTGGTGAAGCCTCTTTTCCTGTTGGCTTAACAACCACCTTTTGCATTCTGAATCCCTCTGCCTTATTTATTATTCAAATATTCATCCAAAGAGTTACACTTCTTGCTCTTTACCTTTAAAAATTTCTTGGGAAACATTTGCCATTCTACCTGCCCCTCCCCCCCATCCTCCTGGTGTAACGGGGGGGGGGGGGCTGCAGTTTGTGGAATAGCATTCGGCTTCACTCCTCAATTCCTCAGTTCAGTTTTGGGCTTAGCACTGGGGACTGCCATCCCCCTAACTGCTCCTTCTGTCCCTACAAGTTAATAGTAAGTGACATCATTCCCTTTTCTTTCTTTCTTTGTCATGCTTTCTCATTCACAAGAGTGTGCTAATTATCCCACAAAGCTGCCACACTTTGTCTCAGGCATGTGTGTGGTTTCTCAGACAAAAACAAAGCACACAAGAAACTTCCTGTGAAGTTTTTGTTAAATTGTTAAATTACTATGACCAGAGACAAATCGGAAGTTGACTAATTTCTATGTTTCATCTTTATCTTTTTTTCTTTTTGCTTTACTACACTTTTTTACTCTTTCTTTCTTTGATTTGTATT
The DNA here is from genome assembly GCA_023362775.1 of Charina bottae. NCBI lineage: Eukaryota > Metazoa > Chordata > Lepidosauria > Squamata > Charinaidae > Charina > Charina bottae. The sequence continues at coordinate 35,867,053 of JALMGJ010000006.1, read as the reverse complement.
TTCATTTTCTTTTCTGTTTCAAACTTTTATCTATGTAAATTTAAAAACTAATAAAATTTATAAAAAAAAGAAAAAAGAAACTTCCTGTGAACCAATTCAATTTGTTCTTTATTTATAACATTGCAGGATAGAAAAGCTTCAGCCTCTCTAGGAATCTGATTTTTACAGCTAGATAGCTCTGTAAGTGACATGCAGCTAAATCAAATAAACAAACAGACCTTCTGATGCCCTTCTCTTCCCTTTTTTTTCCTGTGCTTACCATAAAAAGGCTAGAATGAAATAAAAGCAGTAAACCACTTTATGACTCTAATTGCTCTACTATTCAGCAATTAACTTTCCCCTGCCTTCAAAGTACTACTTCTTCTGATATCAGTATGCCTAGGTTTTGTGCATAGCTAAATTAAATTCCTCTTAGAGTTAATCAAGGGCTTCAGATAAACTTAGCTGTCAACCTCTTGTGACTTGAAAAACATTGATTTTCAGTTCATCTTTTCCCTCTGTCTGCCAGGTAGACATGAGTCCTTGAAGTCCAGCCCTCTTCCATCTTCAGGGATCTTCTCTTCACCAAGGAACTTTCTTCAGTGGTCTTTGGTTCATCCTGGAACTGCAGAACTGTAAAACCATTGAAAAGGTTTGACAGCCTCTTTCTTCTTCTTCTTCTTCTTCTTCTTCTTCTTCTTCTTCTTCTTCTTCTTCTTCTTCTTCTTCTTCTCCTCCTCCTCCTCCTCCTCCTCCTCCTCCTCCTCCTCCTCCTCCTCCTCCTCCTCCTCCTCCTCCCCGCTCAGTCCACCAATAACTTACTTCCTGCCACTTCCTATGTTTCAACTTCTTCTTCTTGCCCTCCAGGATGAGATGCTCTGTGTATGAATAGCTTACCTATTTCACTCCCAGCTCCTTTCCTAGACTGAGATTATCACCTCCAAGTACATCTTGAATATCTCAGAGACCATGCGATAGGATGGCAGACAGTGTTTACATGTATCATTCTGTCACATATGAGAATTAGAAGGAAAGCACTATTTTAACACTGCTCAGCTAAGGATGATGTAAGCCTGTTTCACTAATGGTCTGTGGACAAGATGAAGGCAAGATTGTGGGAAGAGGGAGAGAAATTGTTGTTCTCAAGGAATTCCTGAGTGGTGTGTAAGTGCAAGTGGGGGCATAGCCTAAATCTACAAGCAGCATTGCAAGTCCATTTCACCAGATTTGCATCCTCTGGAATAACATTTATATAGAATACTTTTTATTGTAAAGATTAAGAAAACTTTTAGTAACAATGGTTGTCCATCTTATTTATGAAACAATAGACCAGAACAATACACACACACACACTTTCCAATATAAATTGTCTAATTCTAAAAATAGAACTAAATAGATTTTCATTCTAATATCCTTTCAGATATTAAAGTGTTATGGGCTCCTCTGATTCAGAGGCTGAAGAAGAGAATCTGGGAGATTCTCAGCCTGCAGTTCATATGCAACAGACTGTCAGCCATCTGCAAGTGAAGAAGCAAACTCAGTACAAGTGGCTGATACTTCAGATAGCTGGGAATCAGAGCCTGACCATAGTGCTGATAGTGCCAAGCCTTAAATTACACTGCCAGCTATAGTGGGCAAAGCAGTGGAGATTGGTATGATTCCTCAAGAGAAGGGGGCATCAACTGCTCTAATTAGGAACTCTGGCTATATAAGTAGATCCTCCAGACTCCCTCCCCTTGTTGGAAATGACTTCCTGCTTTCTGACATGTGTGCTTGAACATCCTGTTCCAAATTCCTCCTGCTTCTTGTCCTACAATTGGACCTTTGACTTGATTTAGGAACAGCTTCATGGAATTCTCTAATTATTGAACCACAGATTATCTGGGATTATTCAGTTTTCCTGCCTCCAAATTCTTCAAGTTAGCAGTCTTGTGGCACTGACGTAATTTATAGGGCTAGCAACCTCTCTTTGAACTCTCCAAGCCTTTTCTGCTCTTTGTCTAAATCTTGGCCTTTATCTTGGCTAGTGTCAGAAGATTTACAATATGATGATAAAAGCTCTCAGACCGTAATTGCCTTCTTTCTATTTGCATCAGTCTGAAGACTTGCATAAGACATAAAGACTGTATTTTGTTAATAAACGTATCTCAGCTAAGTACCAAAACCCTAAGAAAATCTAATGTGCAGGAACATAAATAATATGAAGGATTTAAACTCCATTGCTTATTCTCCTAAATCCTTAGACAAATGGAAAAAAAGACTATAGATGGTACTAAAAAAGAAAAATGGTGATAGGCAGATCACACCCCTTCCAGTCATCTTCCCTGAACCCCCTTAGAGAAGCAATAAAAATGCCAGTTCAGCCATGAACTGCTTAGAAAGCAAAAGAATGTTGATAATACTTAAAAGTAAGAAAAGCTATGGGAAACAAGGCTTGAAAGATAACACTTCAGGACAAATAACACAATAAACAGTAACCTTTATTCTAAACCACACGGCCTTTGTTTTCCCAATAAATCATTGTCTTTGTAGTTCTACCTTTATTACCTCTATCACCTCTATTACCATTATTCCTGACCTCACAGATTACACGTATGCTTTATTTGCATAAACCTATATACGGGTCACATGCCAGCCCCTTTTTAGGTATTGCAGCCTCTGATACATAAACACAATTTATGCTTCACATGGATGGGTGTTGCTGGTCTCTGTTACTAATGAACTTTAGTGGGGAAATTTCTCCTACAGTACATACTGTATTCTACAGCCTTGCGTATTACAGCCCTGGGACATAGCAAATCATGTGGGAAATTGCAGCTTTTAAAACAACTACTAACCCCCATAGGTTTTGAGCTTTAATAGCTACTAACTTGGACATCAGTGGAGAGGAAATTACTCTCTCTCTCTCTATAAGGGGATTCAATAATTGAAAAGCAAATAGTCATTTGCATGAGTTATACAGAACTTAAAAATAAGTTTTGGGAGTTACTGTGGTATAGAATATATATATATATATATATATATATATATATATATATATATATATACACATACATACACACACACACACACACACACACACATACATACACACACATACATACACACACACACATATATTCATACACACAATGTGTGTATGTGTGTGTGTCTGTATTCAGTCCTGAGAGGAAAAGATTCCATGGTCTCCTTTTATTATTCTTTATTTGTCTTACAAAGTTTGTACCTGTGAAGATCTATCAGGATGAAAACTATATCATCATCCACCTCTTCTTTCCCAAGGGCAGTTTTGATATCATCTGGGGTACCACATGTGAGGATTACTGTTAAAAAAAGCAAGACAGTGAGAAATAAAAAGAATAAACATTTTTGCTTTATTTTTTTGAAAATACTACATTTAGAACATAACATTAAACCAGACTTTTACAGTAGAGTTATTGGGAACCTAGAACATTGAAAAAACAAGAAGAACCAATTAAATAAAACCAGAGAGATTAATACTAAAAGTTGAAACTTAGTATTCTGATGGTTATCAAGAGAGAGTGTGGACTTCCTCTATTTTATTGTTAAAGGGACTTATGAGAATAGAGCAGAAAACAGAATTTGTAACTTGCTAAAACAGAAGAAAAAAATCAAAAGCAAAATAATCCTATTTTCAGGGTTCTTCTGGATGATACTAGTACTGTAGGTTGTGCAGACAAGATTTCAAGGGTGCAGGTTTCTGACAAGTAAGTTTACTGCAAGAACTATAGAAGCAATTAAGAAAGAACAGCAATTGCCCTGTATTAAATATAAGGTTTCATCTTTGTGCCTCTTTGTCCCATCTGCACAGTGCAATGTGCTTGAGACCCCATGTTTCTCGGAGAGAGGAAGGGTTTCCACCTGTCCCTTGTTACAGGAACAGACCTGTCTGGTTTCAATTGGTTGGCTTCTGAACTTGCCAGAAGTAGCTCTTGTACCACTTCCATCCTTGAAACTTTCCTTTCCCCATTCCTTTGTAACTGGAAAAGCTTGGCACTTCTCCTCTTCCTTTTCCCTGACCCAGCAGCCCTGGAAATTCTGGGAGTTAAAGTCCATACATCTTAAAGTTGCTGAGGCTGAGAAACACTGAGCAAAACCAACACATATGATCCTTGTTACTGCATGATAAAGTATTAGCCTGCTTGTTTTGTGAGTAGGAACACAAGTGATGTGAAAGTTATAAGGGGGGGGGGGAATTGCCCTCATGGTTTGATCCTGTGTGACCCTTTGTAAAATGTCTCTAGAAGTTCCAGGTTATTTTGTTCTGTTCGGTGGAAGATGAAGCTGCTTTCAAGAAGTTGATTCCAGTATTGAAAGGCTTCTCTAATCATAAGGAGTTATTTCTTTAAAACAGCAGAAATTCTTTCTGTTGGCAGTAGTTGTCTAGAATGAAAGGTGCAAGGTAAAAGCCTTTTTCCAAGCTGTCTGTAGAAAGATCACTCTCAACACAAGCAGAAGCATGTTTGAACATCAAAGAGTATTTGGGATCCAGATGGTGGAATTGGGGCTGGCAGCTTCAAAATCTCACTTGAATGGGACCCTCCCTTAATAAGTTGCATTAAAATTCTTGTATGAGCTGCAAAATTAGGAATAAATTGGCAGTAAAAATTCCTTCTGCAAATTCTTACCCAGAAATTCCCAAGCCAAGTTAATTCTTTGCCTCTATGGAGTATTTGTGTTTAGCATAGATCTGGGCTCCCGGAATCAGTTTTATCAGACTGTCATGGAACTGGAGGAGGGAGAAAGGTTCATGCCTCTTCTTTTCCAAAAACATCAAAGTAGTCAAAGATTTTGGCAGGAAGCAGAGATGTCCTGCTAATTTGTAGGATAGGGAGGCAATTTCTGGTCCTGCTAGTAGTGAGATTAGCATTTCTGGGATGTCTCATCAGTCTTAGTGGATTTTGCACTTGGTTGTGGACTGAAGCCAATCCATCCCCAATTGTATAGGAGCATGTAGAGGGAAAGCTAATTAGAGTTTCAAAGATTATTGATGGTCATAAAGTGTGATGAAGAGGGGCTGTACATTCAAAACTTGCCTCCAAGCCCAAGTCTACCATCAATAGTTTCTACCCTGTCAATGGCTCTACCAGCTGAGTGAACAAGGCATATTTGCATGCAATTGTAGATTGTGAAATTGTTGTAGCTCCAGAATCCATCACAATTAGAGTATTTACTGCAGAGCCAGTCTGAGTGCAATAAGTAAAAGACAGATGAAGTGTCAGTGGTAAGCATTGTATGACTGAGCCCCACTTAACATTTGGATGCCCCCCCCCTTCCCAGCTCCTTGGGGGGAAGGCTGATTTGTTTCCAGGTTTGGAGTGCTTAGGGCATCTACTTGCAAAATATCCCCCTTTTCCACACATTTAGCTCCTGTCTTAAATTGAGGAAGTTTAGTGTGGAAAACTTATGGAAAATGATTTGATGCCCTGCAACACAAGCAAAGACACTGCATCCATGGTATTGTTTCTATATAATTGACAATGGAACCCTGCTGGCATCCTGCTGTATAGGTTTGACATCTGAAGATTCTGATGAACAGATGGAGCGGGAAGGAAGAATGATAGAAAGTAGCAGTGATTCTCCTTCCCTTTTAAAGAGTGTTGCTGTTCCTCAAGACTTCTGTCTATAACCACACAATGCTGAATTAATTCAATGGTTCTGGAATACCTTTTTGAACTATCTCGTCCTATCTGTTATTTCATCAGATAGGCCCTCCTTAAACTGACTGACCAAAGCAAGTTCATTTTGGCCCACATCCTGGCAAAAAATGTTTAAAGTCAGCCACATACTTGACCAATTATCTTTTTGTGTTAGATCTCATGGTTGACTGTTGTCCATCTGGCAGAGTTATGAACAATCTGAAACTCAATGAGCTGAAGAGTTTGGGGACCCCTGGATTAAACAATGTCATCTATCAGGACCCCAGAAGCACACCTTCTCTGTTTTATTGATTTTATTGTAATGTCTTTGTTTGATTGTTGTGAGCCACCCAGAGTTGTTGAGAGTCATGTGGCATCATCATCATCATCATCATCATCATCATCATCATCATAGAATTGGCCCAGAGTAAGATAGTTACTCCATGCCACTGTTCTAAGAGTGGAAGCTGGATTAGGGTATCTAGGACATCTGGGGTATTTTGTGAACAAGGGGCAGATACAACTTCAAGATTGGGCAACTTCTTAGCCTTGAAAGGCTACCCATTCCCAACTTAGAAAAAAATTAAAAGACACAAAAATAATTATATTTCTTATTATATTCCAGTTATATGCAGCTTAGAATATACATGCATAGCTTTTCATATATCACATCAAGGCATTAATTTCCTCCATGATGGTGACAGATGAGAGAGAGAAAGGGAAGAATGCTGCTACATATTAATATGAAAAGAAACTTGCTGGTTCAGACCAAAACCATGACTTGAAGAGCAGCAAACAGAAGAATAGGATGACAGCACTCTTCTCTCATTGTTTGGCCCTTCTAGCAACTGATTCCAAGACATGCTGTTCTGATACTAAAGGCCAGCCACTACGGCCATAATAACTAGTTGCCTTATATTCCATACATTCCTACGGATGTATCTAACTCATTGCATCTTCTGGCTGTGAAGAAGTACTTGTCTTTTTTAAATTTATGGAAATCACACCATAACTATGCATACAAGAAGGCTTTAGGAACAGAATTCCTGTCATTGCCCTGATCATAACTGTCTCTTTTATTTGCAGTGGAATAAGCAGAAATTCAGAGAATACTGTTCCGTCTCAAAAGTGATAAATAAATAATAAATTAATTCCCTTTCTCCTACCGTTGTTCCCAATTAATAGAATTCTCCTCTAAGACCTAGGTTAACAAGTAGAACGTATACCCTAGTCGTGTGGTGTAGAGACCTTGATGGAAATATGCAGCCTCCATTGCCTAGGCAAAAGGGCTAAACTGCTTTTGTAATACAGAACGTCCAGATTATGTTTGGAAGCAGCTCAGACAGACAGCTCCCTAATTCACAGGAGGAGGAGGAGGAGGAGGAGGAGGAGGAGGAGGAGGAGGAGGAGGAGGAGGAGGAGGAAGAAGAACAGCACAACCAGATTTGCAAGATTCTGTTATTATAACCAATCTCAGTAAATGTAGTTTTAGGCATCCTGTGGAGTTGATTTCATGGTCTGGTCTACCTAGTGGGCTGACATGTGGATTCCAAATACAAAGCACTCCCTGTTTCCTTACCATTGCTTTTTCGACTTGAATTTTTCACAATATCTTGCAGGCGTTCTGGGGTCCTTATAATTTCCTTGAATTTCATGTATGTTGAGATATCTGAAACTGAAGAATCTAGGGCATTCATATACCTGGGGTTGGAATAAGAAACAGATAGGAAAATTAACATTTGACTGTTGCATGAAGTTCAGCAAAATATTTGGTGTGAGGAAGATGATACTGTTTGGTGTGAGGAAGATGATCCAATTCCCCCAAATTTCAAGCTGTACATGTCTCTAAAAAAGATGGCATTTCATGTGCATCATCACTTATATTATTAAAACAATTCTGTCCCTGTTGCCCAGTCCAAAATAACCATAGGCTTCCATCACATTAAGCTTGCTTTTAACAGTTGGAAGAGGTGCTTTGTCCTTCCCGACTTGTCATATAACTATTGTTCCTGAATATTCATGCCATGTATATCTTAATACCTTTGCATTTAGCATTCTTAATTCTACATCACATAATATAGTACATAATGAAGTTTCTCAACCTTGGCAACTTTAAGATTGTGGACTTCAACTCCCAGAACTCTTTCTGTTGTGCATGGTACACCCAAATAATCCCATACTTGTCTTGTTCTCCCAGCTCCATGTAAACATATTCAAAACCTTTAGCCTCACATACCTTAGGTTGGTAAGGAGAATTGAATCCCTAGAAATAATGATAGCAGTATTTTTACCTCTTCTTGGACTTCAACTTTGATAGGAAAGAGTGAAGAAAAAACCATCTGTGCACCCAGTTCCTGTCAGGCCCACTAGGTAGACCAGACCAGGAAATCAACTCCACATGAAGGCTAGAATTACTTTTATCAACATTGGCTATAATAACAGAATCTTGCAAGTGTGATTGTGCTGTGCCTCCTCCTCCCTCTTATACTTCAGTGAATTAATGTAGAAAATAAAGAAGATAACCTTGACAGAGATATGCAGAAACTGTTACCTAGGCAAAAGGGGCTAAAGCATTTTTTAAGTCTGCAACTATGAGATAACATTTGGAAGCAGCTCAGACAAATTCATTAGAATAGGTTGGCTGCTGGAGAACTTTTCAGTGCAGCAATCACTTTCCTTTCTGGGTTGATAGATTACCCATAATGTAGAATATCTCATGTTAGTGTCTTATCATCACCAAACCAATAGCTAGAGGAAAAGTGCAATGGAACTTTGGGTGCCATGATAAAAGTTCATCTAAGAATATTCCAATAATTGGGATATGATATTGTCACAGATCTTGTTTCCTTCAATACTGCCTTCAACACCACTAATTTGGGATTTTTCTCTTTCAAATTTGTGTGCGGGGGGGATGACAGTGGGTTGCTGGAACTGCCATGTCATTAGTGGGAGGGAGAATAACATTCTCTAGAGCAAGGGTCCCCAACCCCTGGGCCGCGGACCGGTACCAGTCCGTGGCCTGTTAGGAACCTGGCCGCCATGCCGGTCTCCGAACCCCACCCCCCGGTCTGCGCGATTGGCTCCCACCTGCAAACCCTGCCCCCCCGGTCCATGGAAAAATTGTCTTCCACAAAACCGGTCCCTCGTGCCAAAAAGGTTGGGTACCCGTGCTCTAGAGTAAACATCTTGGACTTTGTAGAGAAGACACAGAACATCTTGAGGGAGACATGATCTCTTGCCTAGCAAAATCTGAAGGAGGGTGAGCAGAACAGAGGTCTGGTATGATGTGCATATCAGGGAATGCACCTTCAAGTCAAAGATTAGGTATTGGTCCTCAGACTGGAGCACACCACAAGATCCTAGCAGCCTGGGAGGGCCACAGTTGCATTAAAATGAAGGAGAGACATCAGAAACCTGGAATACGTCATATTAAATGCTCTCAGGCTCTGCAGGCCTACAACAGTCTTCCCATAGAGGTTGGCCTCTGTATTATATAACTGAAAATAATGACAGACCAGAATGTGTCAGGTGGTTCAGCATGACTGGTGACAGCCTATTGCAATTATTTTTCACTGGGAAGCCCTTAGAAGAAGAATTCTGCTAGTGAGGTCTAAATTATTACCAGATTATACCTTAGTGGCAATAGTGTGGCTTAGGTCATGCAGAAGATAGAGCCAATGTCTTAAACAGGGGAAGGTAAGATCAGAGTTGAAGAAAAAGGAATTGGCCACACTATTGCCACTAAGGGTCTTACTATGTCATATACTGTCTTCTTCTATAGCCATGGTCTGGTCTTTGTGGACAACAAATGCTTGAGAGACAGAAATCAATTTGCAGGAAAACTTTCTTCTATGCACTGAAACTAATAAAAAATCCATACTTCAGTAATGTTTTTATTAACACCAACTAAAATTGCACAGAATTGTGTGCTATTTTTGGTTATTTGATTTTGTTTTATTTCAGGCCAATTTGGTAGCTATCCACCTATGATTTTTGGATTTTTTTCCCTGATGAACCAGCATGGTTTGTGATTGCTTTTAATTGAAATGAATGAAATTGATAAGATTCAAATTGGATTCTTGTACAGGTTGTTAGGATTATCGGAAGTCAACTCAGCATTGTCTCACAAACATAGGGGAGGACTTTTCTACTGAAGCATATCTCTACTGTGTTTGTGGGAGGTGCCTGGGTCACCTGACTTCCTGTTTCCTGCACTTTCTCACGCTTTCAGGTTTTTGCGCACTGGCCGTTGGTGTGTTGCCAACGGCAAAAGTTTGGAAACCCCTGCCATAAGCAAAGCACAGTTGCACAGTCATCCACAGAGGAAGAATATGTGTCAGCAGCAGAAACATGCAATGAGGTTGTATGGCTCAAGCTACTGCTTCAAGACATGGGAATAGAGGAACCAATCCCTATTCAGATTTTTGAAGACAGCCAAAGTTGTATTAGACTCTCACAATCAGAAAAGATTAATGGTAGGACTAAACACATTTGTGTTAAGCATCATGCAGTGAGAGAACTGCAAGGATGAGGAATAGTCAGACTGGACTATTGTCCCACAAGGAACATGACAATGGACATTCTCACGAAGCCATAGCCCAGAAGCAGTTACCAAGAACTGCGGGAGAAGTTGAAGCTTGAGACATGAGAGATGCTGAGGACACTGAGACATGCTAAGTTGAAGAAGGGGTGTTAGGATTATCGGAAGTCAATTCAGCATTGTCTCACAAACATAGGGGAGGACTTTTCTACTGAAGCGTATCTCTACTGTGTTTGTGGGAGGTGCCTGGGTCACCTGACTTCCTGTTTCCTGCTCCTTCTTGGGTCTTTTGGGGCCATTCTCCATCTTCACTTCTTCCTAAGCACATGTGCACACAGGAGGGCCACATGGCTATGTGGGTCTCATCCGAAATATCTCGCTTGCACGCAGACCGGAGATGATTAAGCCTTTCTACCATGAAATAGCTTGTAACCAAGATCTACTGAATAAAAATGTAAGCTATCTTTAATTTTCTTCAACTAACTAATGTGTGAAGACTTTTTTTATTTCTGAACATTAATTAAGCTGTATGTGCAAGTCTTTTCTGGATGCTTCTACTCTGCAAGATTGTAGTTAGCTGCTTGGAGTGTTTTTCTAAACTTCCAGACTCCAACACAGGTGATTGTGGTTAAATCTAAATTTTAAAACACGCTGAATTTCAGAATGGAAGCCTGAAAGTTTCCTACCAGTAGCAGTCTTCAGTGATGTCACTCTTCTTATAGACATAAACTGTTTCCCACACAACAGTTTTGAATGGCAAACTGGAATTTTTCCAGAAATTAATCAAGAAGTAGGTCACCTTCCTAGCCGGAGTTAACATCCTTGTTAAGTTTTCTTTGAAGTCACAAGACAAACCAAAACTCCCAACAGAAATCAGGGGGAGGTCCAACATATGATCCAATCTAAAAAATAAATAATAACCAAATTATTCCAGTATGGCTGCTATTGCTATCAGTATTTCATAATCAAAGTAATGTGAATCACACTTGTAATACTCTTCTTCAATTTGACTTAAAATCAGTATGAAACTAAAATAAAGTAAGCTATTTCTTTCAGAAAAAATGATTTAATAAATTATACAAGTAGTTAATATAGCCAAATTTTATAGTGTGGACTGCTTCAGTTGACTGTTTCAATCAGTCAGCTATCAGTGTCATTCATAATATTAACGTCCAGTCCTCCCATCCATTGTTCTACTAGCCCATCAGTCAGGATTCTGCCAGTGAGCACCCACTCTATGGGGGCTGCTTTGAAAGAGGGGCATCCTTAGGATTTTATCCTAATTTTTTTAAAGCTGTTTCATTTTCCTCTTATGCATAGTGAAGCAATATTTCATGAGTGGATGTTGGGAATGGGGAATGAATGGACAGATTGCTCTGATCTTTCATCTGTCAATGTACATGCAACTTTAAGGTTACCAGATCTGCGCTGCAGAAATCTGGACAACTCCTAGAGAGCAACAAAGAGATAGATTATCTATATTTCTTTGCTGACATCTAATGGTCATCCATTTTTTAACAGTCCATTTCTGGTAGTCCTAAATTATGCACAAATCCAACACTATAGCAACGCTAGGCTACTAGCAAGTTCGAGGACTTTCAGCCAAAAATGTGATTTTCTATGGAATATTTACTACAATTGAAACATGAATATTATTATTTATGAAACTGGTATTCTGCTGAATCTTTCAGACTCAAGGTGGCTTACAACAGCATAAGACAATGTAAGATGAGAAATGATCCCAAAGTATAATATTTCATACATGAATCTCCTAAGCTTTTAACTATGTAACAAGTTAATTCAATATGTTAACCTTATTCAAATATTGGTTGACACTTACGAGACCAACTGATATGTGGCAAATGAACACGTGGGACCTAGGACAACACACCCACGTTTCTTAAGCTTCTGTAACACAAAAGATCAAAATCAAGACAAGACAATGTTAGAATATGCCTTTGCACAACTTCATCAAATGTGCCAGTTATAACCATTATTGGCAAGAGGTCTTACTTTTAATCTCTCATGCCTTGATCACCTCTTGATCAGACTACTGCAATATGCTCAAAACGGCTGCCCTTAAAGACCATCCTGAAGCTACATAGCCTAGGACGCAGCATCTTAAGTAGTTATGGATGTTCCTTGTTTTGCCCAGGTAGTGCTTCTACTTCAAGAGGCTTCCAGGTGCAGTTCAAGGTGCTGGTCATCACCTTTAAATCTCAACATGGCTCAGTACCAGGTATCTTCAAGACCTCTTGCTCCCAATGGTTTCTGCCCACTCAGAAGATTGGAAGGGATGGCTGTTTTGGAATCCCTACTCTGAGGAAGTGTCACTTTCATGGGCCATTAAGGCAGGCCTTCTCAACTGCTGTCTCCCTTCTCTGGAATAGCATGCCCCACCCCAGGATTAAAGTAGCTCTCGTGTATACTGAGCTCATGAAGGCCATTAAGCACTGGGATAGGATGAATTGGAGTCTGAAGATGATCATGTCAGCTGCACTGGAGAACGGTTGTGGCACCAATTTTTTGCTTTTATTGTTTTTGTGGAGTTTTGGTTTTGTACTGCTGCTGTGAGCTGCCCAGAGTTGTGTCTCTTAAGATGTGCAGCTACATATAACTGCATTTACCAATGAATAATATAATAGTTAATATATTATCATTAGCATGTGATGCCAATCATCTTATGATGACATGGAATAGTGATAATGTTTAGCTTTATGACTTGTACTTTGGTGAATGAACATGCATGAAAGATAGAGCATGTGAGTTCCATTCAAAACAAGCTAAAAAGGCAGAAAGATTTGTTGAGAAAGATTTCCTATGCAGCATGTGGAGAATAGGCAAACTGTAGTCCTTTGGCACCATCACATAGAATGAACTCAAAGCTAGATTTTGAAGACCATTAGTGGGCAGTGGTCCTAGCTGAATGGAGCAGAGCTTAACTATAGCAAAACAATAAGCACACACAGAAAGGAGTTTTTATCTTAATAACATTAATGAGCACACTAGAGAGATATAGGTTATTGATCTTAAGCACATAGCCTACCCAAGCATAAAGAATTACATGCTTAGACAACATTGGTTACAAAAAGTAAGTACAAAAGAGTTCTTACGTTTATTTGGTCCAGTTACATCAATTTCAGTAGAAAATTGGTTTCAGTCCTTCTTTTCTTGTTCCCTAAACTTTGTGGACCCCTGGCCCTATGTTGCTGCCAGGGCTGCATGGAGAAAAGGGCTTGAGGCCTAGGCATGGCCTCTCAATGGAGAGGAGCCGCAGCCGCGTGCTCCCTCCATGGTGGAAGAATCAGAGAGAGAGAAAGAGGAAGTGGGAGGGGCAACAAGCAGCTTCCTCTAGAAGCACATAGAGAGTTTGCCTCCTAGAGCAATCATCCATATGCTAATGAGGCATGCTGATTTGCTGGAACCTCCAACACCCCTTCTCAAATCAAAGTCATGCATCATGCCTACACAAGATTTAACTTACTTTGTAGGCCTTGATAGACACCCCTAGTGAGTTGCTTTGTCAGGATGTCTGCAATCATCCTTTCTGAGGGACAATACTCCAAATGTATTAGTCCTGTCTCCTGTGCTTCTCTAATCACATGGTAGCAAACATCCATGTGCTTTGTCCGCCCTCCCACCTTCTTTGATAGAGTCTTATACAACTTTGGTTGTCCTCAAAGACTCTTATTGGAGCAGGATTACTAACCCCCAGATCCTCAAGTAAAGACTTGAGCCATTGCACCTCATTGCATGTCTCAGCTGCTGAATTACGACTAGCCCAGCTCACAGCCCCTCCCCCAAAGAAAAACACACTCCCACTAGTGGATTTACGATCAGTTGCATTCTCTGCCCAATCAGCATCAGTGTATCCCACTAGTTCAGGAGAATCAGTTGCTGGCAGCTTAAGCTTCAGGTCAGTAGTTCCCTTCAGGTATCTTGCCACCCACTTAATGCCTGTCCAGTCCCTTTGGGTGGGTGTGCTGGTCTTTCTGCAGAGGATCCCCACTGCAGTTGAAATATCTGGCCTTCTTGTGGTTGACAGATATAACAGCTTACCAATGGCCTCTCTGTATCCATTGTTCTGAGGCAATAGTTCACTAGTGTCCTTTACTTTGAAAAAGTCTGTTACCGTTGGAGTTGGTACTGTGTTTGCATCTTCCAGCCCCGGGCTCTCTAATAACTCTAGAATCTTTTGCCTCTGACTAAGGAGAAAACTTCCATCCTCTTCTCTGTCAATTTGTATCCCCAAGCAGTAGCTTGCCTTGCCAAGACGTTTCACCTCTACTTCCATGTTCAAGTTGGATACTTCATTAATGTCCCTTTGATCCTCATAACAGAGAATCAAATTGTCCACATATGTCAGAATGAAAATGTCTTTGCCATTCTTGTGTCATGTGTAAAGACAGAGATCAGCTTTGCCTTGAGTGAAACCTTGCTTTATTAGCATCTGGTTTAATTTAACATTCCAGGCCCTTGCTGCTTGTTTCAGCCCATAGATCCCCTTCTGAAGCTTACACACTAAATGCCTGTACTTTGGATCAGTGAAGCCTTCAGGTTGTTGCATGTACAACTCCTCCTGAATGCAAGAACGCTGTCTTGATATCTATATGCTCTACTTGCATTTTTCTACTGGCTGCTAGACTTAAAAGAAGTCAAATTGTTGTCTGGGTCACAACAGGTGCAAAAGTTTGGTCGTAATCTTCCCCATACTTTTGTGAATAGCCCTTGGCTACCAGTCTAGCTTTGTACCTTTGGACTTCTCCCTTTTCATTCTGTTTGGCCTTAAAGACCCATTTGCAACCAATTGCCTTTTTGCCAACAGGTAACTTTGTGAGTGTCCAAGTGTTGTTGTGTTGCAGGGCCT
This sequence comes from Charina bottae, assembly GCA_023362775.1. Classification (NCBI taxonomy): domain Eukaryota; kingdom Metazoa; phylum Chordata; class Lepidosauria; order Squamata; family Charinaidae; genus Charina; species Charina bottae. The sequence goes on along the minus strand of JALMGJ010000006.1, from coordinate 35,852,007 downwards.
CAAACTCCTCTTGTGCTGCTTTCCTCCACGTACTTGCTTCAGTTGGTAGCAGCTGTTGCACTTCCTTCCATGATGCAGGCTCCTTCAGCAACGCCGCCCCTGCGAGGTAGGACAGTCGCTTGGCCAGAACTCCCTTGTTGGGTTGCGATGAGGAGTCAGGTCTGGATCGTACTGCATCTCTGCCCCTTCTGTCCCTCCTGGTTCCTCATCGTCTGACTCGGGCAGAGTTTCTGTCTCAAAGTCCTCTCCCTGGGCTTGCCTGCTCGCTGCATCTGGAAACACTGGGTAAGATACCTCGAACAAACCTTCTTCACCTCCCCCTTCTGCAGTGCTATTGGCTAGGGGATTTTGATTTGGCTTTGTTTTATCAAAATGCACCACTCTGCAAGTGTGGATTGAGCCAGTCTTAGAATTTGAAACTCTATTTCCTTTCCTTCTTGGGGGGCACCCCAATAAGATTCCTTCCTTTGCTTTGGAATCTAATTTGGGTCTTTTCTCTTTTTGAATGTTACCCCCAACAGATACTTGAATTGGCCCACACAGGTTAGTGTGAATTAGCTCAAGGGTCTGTCTAGAGCTCCTGCTGCTTTGTTTTGGAATTGCAGGCCTAGTGGCCTTTCCATGTATGCAGTTATCAGACTTGCCACAGTTCCTGATTTCCAGACTGCCTGCCAATTCATTTCTCTTCATTTGGAGAATTTCACTTGAATCCTCCATTCTTCAGTGACTAGCCACACACGCCATGTCTGGCCTTTCACAATTGAGAAAAATTAGTCCTTGATCTAGGAATCCTGTTAAAAAGACACCTTTTTGATCCATCATCACCTTTAAATTGAAGAGTATGGCCCTTCTTCATGAGCACAGATGCATTAATCAGGTTCAAGCTTAAGCCTGAAACATATAAACCATTAGTTGCAATCAAATCCCTCTGGGTGGCACCATTTCTGCACCTTAGGAGAGCCCGGCCCTCCCCTTCCACTGGGATTTTTCTTCCATCAGCCAAGACAATCTTTTCTTTTGAACTTGGGTTCAATTCAATAAAGAGATCTTGGTCCTTTAACATGTGCATGCTGCATCCACTGTCTAAGACAGAGCTTTCCAAACTGTGTGTCGCGACACAAAAGTGTGTCACCACACACAGCGTGGTGTGTCGCCACACCACCCGGAAGCGGCGGGGCGCGCGTGCACGGCGGCGGCGGCGCGGTATCAGTGTTTCCGCGTTTTAGCGGAGGCTGCCGCTGCCGCCGTGCACGCGCGCCCCTCCTGCGCCGCCGCCGCTGGCGCCGCCACCGCTGGTGTGTCGCCAGTGGCGGCACTTTGGAAAGCCCTGGTCTAAGATGAAGGAAGAGCTACTTTTATTAATGGCTGAAAATGCAAGACGACTTTCTGCTGGAGCTTTCTCTTTGTTTTTCTGATCTCCTTTCCTGGCCCAGCATTTTCTCTTTAGGTGGCCAGTCTTGCCGCAGAAATGGCACTTGATGGGTTTCTTTGTTTTTGAATCGCTCCTCTGCTTCTGACCATCGTGCTTGCCCTGAGGTGCCTTTGTAAAATAGCCTACCTCATGGTGGCCCTGCTTAGAATTTCTCTAGGAGGCCTGCCTGCTATGTCCAGACCTTAATTCTTGAATTAGGTCTGATAGGGGATGTCTGGCAGCAAAACTTGAGAAAACTGTAGCTGGCAGTAAAACTTGAGAAATTTTGAGGCAGAGATCCCAATAGAAATCCTGCTTGGATCCTATTATCCAAAATCACATAATTGCAAGCAAGCTTGTGCAGTAATGATTGAATTTTGGAAATATGCTCATCAATGTTTCCATTTGGCTGGAGTTTTACATTGGATAGCTCTCTCACCAGATTAACAACTTGGGAATCCTCTCCTTCCCCAAACAGTTTAAACAATTCCTCCATCATTCCTTTTGCAGTTTCCCTGTGCTGTATTTGCACCATCATTGCTCCACTCAAGGAATTCAAGATTAATCCTTGGAGTTTAAGATCACTGGCTATCCAGTTTTCATAGCCTTCTGAATCTGAACTTGGAGGATCTTCCTTCAAAATATTATGCAGATTCAGAATCCTTGCCTGCCTTTCCACCCAAATTTTCCAGGGATAAAACTCTCCGGGTTTTAGTTTAAAAATTACTGGATTGTGAGGCAGGTATACACTGGCCATTTTGTCAAACAAAAAGTTTAAAAATCACTTTCAAAAAGAAAAAAAAATCTTCCCTTTATGCCTTATGGCTATTTTCTTGTGCAAGGTAACCTCAGCATTTAGACTGAGTATTCTCTCAAAAACAACAACTATGCTCATGCAAAAACAAAACAAGCCAAAAAATAAAAATTTTTGCTGTTTGTCTTTTTTGCTACTGAAAAATAAATTCTCCTTCTGTAAAAACCTGGGCCCATAACCCTATGATGCCATTAGTGGACTGCTAGGACCACTGAATGGAGCAGAACTTAGTGCAGCGGAGCAATAAGCACACACAGAAAGGAGTTTTATCAAAAATAGCATTGATGAGCACACTAGAGAGATATAGGTTATTGATCTTAACACACTTAGCCCACCCAAGCATAAAGAATGACACACTTAGACAAAGTAGGTTACAAAAAGAGTTCTTACTATTTGGTCCAGTTCAGTTACATCCATTCTGTTTAGAAACTATTCTTCTTTGGTTCCCTACACTTTGTTTTACTCTTAGCCCTCATTGCTACCAAGAGCTGCATGGAGAAAGGGGGAAAGCCTCCTGAGTTGGGGCCTAGCACATGGCCTCTCCATGGAAAGGAGCAGCATGCCACATACATCCTTCTTCTTTGGTAGATGGAGGAAGAGAGAGAGAGAGGAAGTAGGAGGAGCAACAAACAGCTTCCTTAGGAAGAAGCACATAGAGAGTTTGCTTCCTAGAGCAATCACCCATATGCTAATGAGGCATGCTGATTTGCTGGAACCTCCAACAGACTGAAGCCTTTGTTTATAGATTTGTTTATAGATAAGATAAGATATGGGAAGAAGAGATTTTTGTTGTATTTTCAGAGAAAGTGATAAGCTATGGTGTTAAAAGGAAAGGAATACAAAGTTAGCTTATTTGATTAAGGTAAAAATATAGATGTTGTTATTGTTGGTAGCTCTTACTGGACTTTTGCTGATTAGGACAATGACAGGGCTTTAAAATTTGTTTATAGATAAGAGATGAGATATGGGAAGAAGATAACTTTTGTTATAATATTAGAGAAGGTGATAAGTTCTGAAATTCTCAAATCTTTTTTCTTTCTTTTTTTTATGATTTACAATTTATTTTTCCTTTTAAAAAAAAATTCTCTGTACTTTTTAAATTTTTTACTTTTATATTTTCCTTAGTTTGTATTAGTTTTTATCTTTCTATCTGTAAACTTTAATAAAAATTATTATTTAAAAAAATGGGGTGCGATGGCTCAGCGGTTAAGACGCCAGGCTTGTCAATTGGAAGGTTGCAAGTTCGGAGGTTCGAGACCCTAGCCCTGTGTGATGGAGTGAGCTCCCGCACTCGCCCCAGCTCTTGCCAACCTAGCAATTCGAAAGCATGCAAATGGAAGTAGATAAATAGGTACCACCATGACCACGTTCCGCACGCATCATGCCGGCCACATGACCACGGAAGCATCTTTGGACAACGCTGGCTCTTCGGCTAAGAAACGGAGATGAGCACCGGCCCCTAGAGTCATACACGACTGTGCGGGGGAACCTTTACCTTTACTTTAAAAAAGGACACAGACGTCCACTTCTTAATAGCATTCATGATCAGGAAATTCCTCCTTATTTCAAGTTTGGATCTTTCTCTGTAAATCTTCCACCAACTGGTTCTTGTTCTATGCTTCGGCACTATGGAGAAAAAATCGATATCCTCTTCCCTTTGACAGCCCTTCAAGTATTGGAAGACTGCTATCATGTCTCCCCAATGCCTTCTCTTTTTAAAGCTAAACATACCCAGTTCCTTTAACCATTTCTTAGATTTAGCCTCCAGGCCTTCACCATCTTGTTGCTTTCTTGAAACTCTTTCCAGTTCCTCAGAACCCTCCTTGTATTGTGGCAATCAAAACTGGACACAGCGTTCTAGGTGCAGTCTCACCGGTATAACATAAAGTGAAAGTATCACTTCCCGTGATCTTGATATTATACCTCTCCTGATGCAGCCCAATACTGCATTGGCTGTTTTGGTAGCTGCAGCACACTGCTGGCTCATGCTTAATTTCCACCAGTTTGGTGTAGTGGTTAAGGTGCTAGGCTACAAACTGAGAGATTGTGAGTTCTAGTCCTCCCTTAGGCATGAAAGCTGGCTGGGTGATTTGGGCCCAGTCCTTCAGCCCACCCGACCAGGTTACTGTTGTGGGAAAATCAGAAGGTGTGAGTATTAGGTATGTAAATCACCTTAAGTTGACCAAAGATAAAGCTGGGGCAAAAATTAATTAATTTTTAATTAATTTTATTAGGGCATTCACATCCTTCTCACAAGTACTACTGCCAAGCCAGGTAACCCTAACCTATCTTGTACCTGTGCATCTGGTTTTTCCTCCCTAAGAACCTTAAATTTCTCACCATTGAACATCATTTTATTGGATAGCACCAAATGTTCAAGCCTATTAAGATCCTTTTGAACCTTGAGCCTGTCTTTGGAAATTTTAGCAATTCTCCTAGCTTTGTGTTATCTGCAGTTTTGATGACTATCCCTTCTATCCCCTCGTCTAAGTCATGTTATAAAAATGTTGAAGAGTAGTGAGCCCAGGGCAGAACCCTGAAGTATCCCACTGTATACCTCCCTTCATATACAAAGAGATTTACTAACCTTCACTCCCTTCTCCTATGTCGGAGCTGAACATCATATCCTGTGGCAATAATCTTATATATTTAGAAAATGATTAAACTCAAAATCCATACTAGATATTAGGGCTGTACATGTTTTGAAAATGATTTGGGAGAAATGATTTGAACTTTGCAAAAGTAGATATATCAAGACTATCAAGAGGAACTAAAGACTCTTTATTAATTTCCAGAAATGATTTTAGGGAAGATTACAGAAGAGGAGCAGTCCATGAGTAGCTCCTGTAGTTCTGATCCTCCTCCAAAAAGGAGGCAGAATGTTAACTATCAGTGACTTAATGGTTGTATAGTCCACACCGGTTGCTCTTTGCATTAGGTTTTTGACAATTTATTGAAAATGAAGAGATCCTTGGCTCCCTATTTGGCAATTGGTTATTGAGAGAAAAGAATTGCTTGAATTTAGTATTTTGTCATTTGATATACTGTATACAATCCCCCTAGCAATTTTCAGAGTCATGCATTTTGTTTCATCAGCTTTAAAAGGTTGCTGCTGTTTCAATGACATAATAATAACAGCATGGACATTTGAGAAATAACTTTACAAACTAGCAGCATTAAAGCAAAGATGGGGGGAAATGTCATTGAAATTAAAGCTAGTCAAACATAATATGAGAAGGAGGCATAATAGTCACTATAAACCATGTCAAAATTAAAAATGTGGCTATAAAAGTTCATCATACTCACATCAAGTTGTTTAACAAACGCCACACCTTCACAAGTGCTACTGCGGCACCCTTGTGAGGAATAGACAGATGTGTTGAACACATCATATGTAGCACTGACATTGACACTAATCTTGTTGTCTATAACAAAAATGCAAATATAATATATACTGAATTGTAAGATAAATTTTGAATGATAAAAAGCGATTGAATTGTAAAATAATTTAAAATAATAAAATAATATGTACTACAATAATTTTAGTAAGGTTTTATAGTTACTTTTATTGTATTGTGTGCCCTCTCTATATATACATACATTGTGGATCTTCTATATTTAAAATAAATGGTAATAGAATATGGGAATTTTAACCGAACTCTACCAGTATCCTATGGAAGTTGATTATTATACTTTTCTTTCTGTCTCATTCTTTTGATAAGTAGCAAGATTTGCTTCGGTTGCAGGTAGAGAAGTGTCTTCCAAACAACTGAATACAATTTAAAGCCTGGATGATGTTAGTCATATTTTTCAGCAATAGATGAGTAGTATTTAAGGCAAATGCTTAGTCTCTAAAGAATTTACTTGCAAAAATTTAAACCAAATTTCCCAAAGCTGCTATCCTCCAGATGTTTGGAACTACAATTCCCATCATAAATGGTCTGTTCTTCCATACTATTGCTATCATAAGCAGTCTTGATACTGAGGACATCATATTCCATTTCTATTCAGCAGTTGTAAGATCAACTACAACTGATATCCCATGGGGAAAAATGATTTCATCCTCCATGAAAGAATGGCACAAACTGCATTCTCAGTAAGATAAATCTGAGAAAAGAAATTAGCAGGTATGCCTGTATATTTGTCATGCTGTGCTGTAATCTGGAAGTTGTCCTAGAATTATTACTAAATATTAACATTTTAATGTATTAAATATTTCACATTGCTAAGGGACTATTATATTATATAAATTGTATTTTGATGTTATGCTTCAAAATGTTTATTTTTTTTAACTAAAGATGACTCATGGCTTCAGAAAAAAAATTATGAATTATGATTCATTAAAATCCAACACTGAAACCACCTAAATGCTGTTAGGATAGCATTGGTTTAAACTGTACTGATCAATTATAGATAATTAACTGATAGCTAAAAGTTTCCTAAGCACTGAAAACCGTAGAACAATGCAGCTGGCATCCTTACCTTTCAGAATGTCTCGCACCAGTTGGAGGCCCCATTCTACAGTTGGTTGTAAGTTCCCTGAAATCACTGGATAGTCAGAGTCATTCAGCATCATTACATTGATCACATATTCATCCTTCCCACATTTGGTTTCACTAGTGTGCCACAGCAGCTGACTCAAGAGAAATGATGCTCCCAAAAACTGATGGATCATTGTTGCCTTATACTTTGTAGAACAGGCTAGGGTGGCTTCTTTCACACGCTACGTGGCATGTGGCGTGTTTTAAACCAAATCAGGAGTATCTGTCATATGTCTGGCACTCTGTTCAACTCCCCTTCTTTTAAATAGGTCCTTCTGTTCTTTTCTGTGCTTCTTTTTCACCCCACGCCCATCTGCCTTACCTGTTACTTCTGCTTGTGAACAATTAACAGGAGCAGAACTCATGAAGATGGGAAGGGACCAAAGGTTGTTTTTCATGTTTGCTGTAGAGAACATGTAGGCTATAAAACTGAGGCATTAGCCACACCTCACTAGATAAGCATTCAACATGATTCATAGGAAAAAGAAAAGAGGAGGTGCCAATAACATTATTTAAAAAAAACACAAAATAACATTTAAAAGCTCATTAATACAGAACACAATGGCTGCTGGTCTTGCCATTCTAAGTCCTAATGGCTCTAAATGAAGGGTAAGAAAGAAGCCTCAAAGGTACTAAATATGTGGTTTGATTTGAGATTCTGTTTTCATTTTTTCATGTTTACATTCTGCTCTATCAAAAGATATTCATCCACCCTTTTCCTATTTCATCCAGTGGCATCTTCAGAGAACCAAAAATGCGTATATGGGTTTCCCTTGCTTTATGCTAATTCACTTTATGCAAAATTTTTAAAAATGGTTAATACGTGATTTGTTCCAACATAGTCAATTTGCTCCAAAGGTCTGGAAACATGCCAAGACTTTTTCCCCACCAAACCCCTTTCTGTCTTCATGCAGTTACCATTGTGTTATGAAGTTGCTCTAGCTGTACATCCTGTCTCCCAATAACTATACTTCTATGCCTGCAATAGCTACTACTGTTGCTATGGGGTCACAATGGCCATCAACCTCTTGTCCAAGCCCCTTACCTAAAATGAAAAGGAAAAGTGTTAGAAACAAGTTTGACATCCTGCGTTGTGCCAAAGCTGAATGATCCACAGCCCTAGGAAAAGCTTTTAACTTGGGCTAACCTACATGTACCACCCTACGAAGAATGCTAATAAAATCCATAGTGCCATAATACCTCTTTGTTTGCTATAATAACTATGTGCATTTGAAATCCAGCTGTAGAAAACATGGAGAAAATGTTTTCACTATATATAGAACATGAGACAAGGAAGAAAACATGTTTAAGTAATGTAGTGCTTAAGAACAAGGGTGGCTCTAAAAATTTATAAGTACATTTGTCAATGCATTTGGGTTACAAAATTTGACACCATACTCCACAACCCCCTTTTTTCCCACTGGTTCACTATCTTGCTTTATGAAAATTCACTTTGTGCAAGGCTTTTGGGGAACATAATCCTAGCATAAAGCAAGGGAAGCCTGAATATGATTGTATGTTATTGTACTCAAATTCTAGATTAAAAATACACACACTTACACACACACACACAGACACACACACACCTTAATCTTTCTTGCTGTTAGCATAGAAATTGTAAGTGTTGTACCTAATTATCTGCATTTGTGATGATGGAATTCCTCAGATCAATTGTGTAAAACAAACATCCAAAGATCCAAAACACATATAGAGCTAGCCCAATCTATTGGAATATTATAAGCAATTAGACAGCATGGTCTAATGCAGAGCTTTCCAAACTTTTCATGTTGGTGACACACTTTTTAAACATGCATCATTTTGCGACACACTCTTACAGCAGGGCACAAGGCAGGCACTAGGACCTGTGCGGAATCCTGGCAGGGCTCAGAAGCAGCAGCAGCTGCGACACACCCAGACACTGCAGCCGACACACTAATGTGTCCCGACACACAGTTTGGAAAGCTCTGGACTAATGGTACTTCCACCCTAGTGCATTTCCATTCCCAGTAATCCATAATTTCTCAGTAATCATTTCAACCTGGCCTGTGATTCTTTAACTTTGGCCAAGCTTGAGTTGCAAAAAACAAGCAGGCAGGGACCACCACAAGCCAATTAGTACTGTTCCAGCAGCTGAATGCAAAAATGATGTTCAGTTAGTGGTCTGTCTCATGATACTACCAGTCCTGGAGCAACCAAAATTCCCATATCCCTCCCCACTTCATGCAAGAAAGAAATTTAAGAACTGTTATTGCCCCCAAATCTAAGTATCTATTTGTCTGGTCATTTGCAAAAACAGACATCTGGACACTTATTCTTAAGCAGAAGCTGCCAAGCTGCCCTGCCACCATTCCTCTGCATTTTAGCTGTGATAGTAAAAGGATAGTAGGCAGGCAACAGGGTGCTCAAGGTTGTAGCTGCTACAATAAGTAGAAAAGTGGGGGGGATACATTTTAAATAACTTTCGTAGATTGGCAACAGGATACTAGGCAAGGAAGAGGTAGTCCTCGAGTAACAATAATCCCCTCCCTATACTCCATATAAAAGAAAAAGAACCTTCTAGCAATCCTCCAAGCATGAAGCAATCACTAAAAATCAAAGAACCCAAGCAGCCTGATACTTTGCACACAAAGGGAAGCAGGAAACAGTAACACTCTTGTCAATTTCACTAGGAACAGCTGCAAGGCTCTGTAAACCAGTGCTTTCCAAAGTGCCACCGTCAATGACACACCAATGGTGGCAGCGTTGGGGGCGCGGGTGGGGGTGGGGCGTGCATGGCGGGGGGCACGCGGCGGCATGCATGGTGGCGGCGGCAGCCTCCGCTAAAACGCGGAAACGCTGATGGCGCGCCACTGCCGTTGTCACTGCCGCCATGCACACCGCCACCGCCACGCACGCCCCCACTGCCGCTTCCGGGTTGTGTTGCGACACACCAAACTGTGTGTTGCGACACACTAAAGTGTCGCGACACACAGTTTGGAAAGCTATGCTGTAAACCAGGGCTTTCCAAAGTTTTCCCGTGGCGACACACCAACCGCCGTTGGTGTATCGCTGCGGGAAAACCCGGAAGTGCCGCCATTGCGGCAGCGTGCAAAAACCCAGAAGCGCTGCTGCCGCTTTCGGGTTTTTGCGTGCCGCCGTTGGTGTGTCGCCACGGGAAAACCTGGAAGCGCTGATGATGATCAGCGCTTCTGGGTTGTGTGGCGACACACCAGACTGTGTGTGTTGACACACTTGTGTGTCGCGACACACAGTTTGGAAAGCTCTGCTGTAAACAGTGGAAACACTTCACATCAATCCTGCCTGCAACTTAATTGGGAATCAACAGGTGTCCAAATGTCTGGTTATATGCAGACCGGGCAGCAATTGTGGTGAGACCTGTAAAGCCTTCAAGCTATTTTTCCCTTAAGGGGGCTGTGAAGGGAATGCTATATCAGCTTAATCCCAAGAACCAGGAGGTGGGATAAGGTAAGATAAAATGTGCGAACAGAAATGCCACTTTGTTTTGCTGTTGTTTTGCCATTTTAGATATCCTGTGACTAAGCTGAAATGATATCAGCTCAGCTGTATACCAAACCAGAGGTGATCCTGGAATGCTGCAAAGACACTGTGAGAGCGTCTTAAGTAAGTGCACTGTAGAACCCTATGCAACATTGTAGATTCTCCCTGTGCCTAAAATGCTTCCTTCACCCCAATAAATTGGCTGCGCTCATCCCTTCCTTTTCTGATGGGAAACGTAAGGGGCATATCAAGTCCTGTAAATTAACTGCATCAAGGCAGTCTTCAATGAATAATTTTCCAAATGAGCTTCCTCCTGGTACCAGGAATGCCTTAAAGTTGTGTGTGATTTGGGAGCCACCTTTACTTGACCGTCTTTGGGCCAGCTCCTTCTCACATCTCTGATTGGACAACTCTGGTGAGTACTGAGTTGAGCCTTCTCTCAGGCTAGTTATGAAAGTCTACTGCAGGGCTTTCCAAAGTTTTCCTGTGGCGACACACCAACCGCCATTGGTGTGTTGCCGTGGGAAAACCCGGAAGTGCCGCCGTTGTGGCAGCGCGCAAAAACCCGGAAGCACTGCTGCAGCTTTCAGGTTTTGTGTGCCGCCGTTGGTGTGTCGCCGCGGGAAAACCCGGAAGCGCTGATGATGATCAGCGCTTCCGGGTTGTGTGGCGACACACCACACCACACACGTTTGTGTCACGACACACAGTTTTGAAAGCTCTGGTCTACTGACTAAATTCAAACTACAGATTTTTCATCCTTGCATAGCAAATGCCCAAAAGCATTTCTCAGCTATCATATGGCCTCATTTTCAGGTCTGAAAATACTAATTCCACTCTCATTTTGAATATGTCCATGTAGCTATCAGGAGTCGAGCTCAGTATAAGGAATTTACTTTTTTAGATCAATGAAAGGTCACTAAACTGGCATGGACTTTCTGGATTTTATTCAGAAAGGGATCAATATGTATATGAAGCATAACAATAGTCATCTTTTTAATTCAACCTTAGTTTTGACATGGTGGTCTACTATTTTCCTTTTGTGTTACTGGCCTTATTAATTTCTCACCAAGATGAGAAACCTGTACCTGGGTTGTATTTTTGCATATTGTTGCACACTGAAAGTCAGAGAAGGTGTAATATAACCGAATGCTCTTCCATGTAAAAATGACTGGTTATGTATGAATGTGTGCACATAGATAGATCAGGCTATTAGTTCATCCTTCTCTGTGACCTAGGTATATCGTGTGTAGGAAATTGTTTAGGGAAACATAAAGATCTGGGTCTTCTCATGGTTGCCAGGTGGTCAACATTCTAGTTTTTTAAAAAAATATAATTTTTATTAAGAATTTTAATTACAATAGTAAAAACTAATACAAACTAAACTTAGAGAAAGAGAAGAGAATGGAAAGGAAGAATAAAAATGCAGGAAAAAAGAAAAAGAAAGAAGAAAGAAAAGAATATAATAAAGAAAAAGAAAAATATATAAAGAAGTGACTTCCAACCTTCATCACAAGTATAAACAAATTTAATAAATCTTCACCCCTTATAAGGTTAAACAGATATCTCTTCATCCCATATCCCATCCTTTATATATAAGCAAATCCATAAAACATCAACTTTTCAATCCTGGTGTCAGCAAAAAGTCTATAAATGGTTGCCAGAACATTGCAAAAAAAAAAAAAGACTTATTTTGACCTTGATTAAATAAACCAACTTTATATTCCTTCCTTTTACCTCCAACAGTCTTAATCTTTAATTCAATCAGATATTGTCATAGGATTTGATTTCTCTTCAATCAATTCTTCTTTATCCTATCACACAGATTTCTTCAAGGCTTTAACAAGCCTATTTTGTAGATCCAATAAGAAAACATTTTCCAGGTCATTCCCTTGGTTTATCATTTGTATTTCCCTTTTAATTTTTAAAAATTCAGACAGTTTTTTTATATATCCAGTAAAGCGTCCTTTTCCAAATCATTCTCTTGGCCTGTCATTTGTAGCTGCACATTCTGTACTTTCTCTGTCTTTTTAGATAAAATTTGTTCCACATCTGTCATGCCTTCATTAAAATCTTTTAGACATAGTCTATCCATAAAAGCAGACATCATTACTGACAGTGTTGATATTGTAGTTACTAATTTCTGGCTCCATTCTTCAAAGATCTCCATTTATATTTCTGATGTTATAATGTTTTGTGTCATTTTGCAAGTCCCAGTATTAACTGACATCAAGAACAGGCTTGTATTTTTCTTTCCTCTGCTTAAAATCTTTAGTCCCTTCTAGTGTCCAGTTGGATGGGAGCAGGATATGAAAACCATGTGGAAGCGCCTTATTGAAGCTGCCAAATTGAAGAATGCCTCTCTTTTTTGGCAAATATTATCTAACCAGACAGCAAGATCTTCTACTATTCTAGACTCTCACATTTCACCAGAGGTCTGGGAATATCATTTTCAGAAAATGTATGAGAAAGCTTATAGCGGACGAGCAGGCTGGCTTCAGAGAGGGCAGAGGAACCATTGAACAATGCCTGATTCTTCAACATCTGATTGAAAAATATCGTACCAACAAGATAACATCATTGTATGCAGCCTACATAGACTTAAAGGCAGCTTTTGATTCTATATCTAGGCCTAAGCTGTGGGAGAAGTTGGAAGCTGCCTCAATAGATAGTAGACTTCTCTATTTAATTTGGGCCTTATACTCTGATACGGCCTTGAAGGTCAGATGCAATAGGTTTGAGTCCCTTTCCAAGCTGATTAAGGTACAAAAGGGGGTGAAACAGGGCTGTATTTTGGCCCCGCTACTTTTTAATTTTTATATTAATGATATGGTAAGTTGTCTAAATCACCCGGACTTTCGCCCTCCTAAAGTAGGGAACCGTAGTATTGCCCTGCTGCTTTATGCAGACAATGCAGTCATACTTTCTAGGACTCCTGTAGGTCTCAACAGAGCTTTGACAACTATGGCCCAGTATTGTATTAATAATCAGCTAGAAATAAATTATCAGAAAACAAAGATTATGACCTTCGCCAAAAGACCGAAATTTCGTTCTTGGAATATAAATGGGCATAGAATAGAGCAAGTGACTAGCTTTAAATATCTAGGGGTAGTCATGCACGCCACTGGATCTAGGAAACCTCACTTTGATTATGCAGCTGATTCCGGACAAAATTCAGCTAATGCCATTTTAAAGTTTTTCCGGAGTAAAGGAGGGCAGAGTTCCCCATGGGGGGAGATGGGCGGTCATATAAGTCGAATAAATAAATAAATAAAATAAATAAAATTATATACCGGCAGCTCTTAAACTCTTCCAGGTGACGACATTAGCCCAGCTCCTTTATGGGTCCTGTGTTGGTGCTTTAAGTTCAAGTATTACATCCCTGGAAAGAGTGCAATCAAAATTTATTAGAGCAGTATTTCAAATGCCCAAATGTGTTCCAAATGCTTACCTTCGATTGGAAGCGGGCATGATAAAAGTTGAGGCAAGAGTGCACCTAGCTTCCCTGAATCTTTGGCTAAAACTCAAGCATTATCCTCAAAGTTTAGCACCACTCATTTTCCAAGATTACTTCCAATCCTCTTGGTTAAAGGATATTGAATCTAGTCTCGCCAAGCTAGGATTTTCTACAGATTCAATACTCAGGATGGATTATGAACAGGCAAAATTGGCCTTGAAGCAAAGGATAAAGGACATAGAGAGACAAACGGACTTAGAGAAGGCCCCTCATTTCTTATCATCAGAGTATAATAAATATATTGTTAATTCTGCTAACTACCTTACTCAACTTGAAATCCCTAGCCATCGGAAAGCCTTTGCCCTAGCTCGTAGCCACGCACTCCCTTCCGCAGTCTTGGATGGTAGATATAAAAAAATTCCAAAAGCTGCAAGGTGGTGCTGTTGTAATAATGGAGAGATAGAAACTACAGACCACGTGCTCCTCCGTTGTCCTTTTTATAAAGAGCTTAGGAGTAAATTAATATTACCTTTGACCAAGAAATATCCTAGGAGGCAAGATATAGAGTATATGCAAATGTTACTTATAGATGAAGATCCAACTGTTACGGCGCAAGTAGCCAGATTCTGTGCAGCTGCTATAAAGATACGCCAGACTATGATAGGAAAAATGTAGTAATGTACTCCTTGTAATGATTTTAATAATTTTAAAACATATATATATATATATATATATATATATATATATAATCACCATATTTTATATATTATATTTTACTTTTTATAAGCATTTACATCTGATAGAATATTAGTTATGACTAATATTAAGAGCATATTTAAATTTGATTAAGGGGCTCATCCACATTGTGGTCTGAATGTATTTTAATTTTTAATTGGAACAATGTAATTTAAGTTATAATTTTAAAACTATTTTAAATCAGATGGTGCATATTGTAAGGTTCAATGAGTATACCTTGTAGAATCTTGTACTGGTCAGTGACCGTAATAAACCAGAATGAATGAACAGTTGGATGGGGATGGTGACGGCCGACAGGAAGCTCTGACGTGGGCTGGTCCGTGAAGTCACGAAGAGTCTGAAGCAACTGAACGAATAAACAACAAAGTGTCCAGTTTCTAAAATCATCACTTATCTTTTGTTAATAGCCAGGATAGCCAAAATAAGTCTGTCTCCTACAAGAAGTTATTTTTTATATTTAATTCCAAAATCTTATAGTAAAGGTCAATATTCCAAATTTATCTGGACCTTTAATCCATTTGATCAAAATCTTATTTAGCTTTTACTGTTTATTTCAAATTCTTTAAGTTCTTAAGCTTATAATTAATTTTTCTTTTGTTCAGAGTTGACTTCACCCGATGAAGGCTTTTCAAATTTGTCGTTACGAAGGTCTCTAATACCTTTAAGATGGCTAATAGGCAATTTCCGAAACTGATTAGAAAGTGAGGTTTGTGAACTCAGTGTCCTTTAAAAGGCTCCACCATGGTTGCAAGCAAGATGGCTGATCCCATTGTCTCCCAGCACTCCAGCCCACAGAAAACTGCTGTCCTGAGGTCTCCTCGTGAGAAGCAGCCATGCAGAGCACATGTGGGCGATCTCCCATCCTCTCCTTATCTGGAGAGGTCCTAAGGAACCAGTGTATTCACTGGTACCTTGGTCTTTCCCGTGGTCGTTGGCTCCACTTTCGGAGAGCTGTCTTCAGTTCACCATACCTCCCCCAGAAGTCCATGATCAACATTTTATTGATATTAACATAAAAGAAAACAAAAAACATGTTAATTGGTTTCACATATAATAGTAATTTAATCTTATTTTTAAAATTATACTTCCTCCCAAAACTCACATATATAGTAAGATTGATTGTACCATTAAATTGTCTTTTAAAGTATAAACTTAAACTATGGGACTACTCATAGAACAAGTATTATAATATTTATTACCTTTCAGAGATTATGTCTGAGCAAACAAACAGGAAATTTAACATCAATTATGTAAGAACCCAAGGTTTCAAATAGCCAGTTTGGTCTAGTGCAGAGCTTTCCAAACTGTGTGTCGCAACACAAAAGTGTGTTGCCACACACAGCGTGGTGTGTCGCCATACCACCCGGAAGCGGCGGCGCGCGCGTGCACGGTGGCAGCAGCAGCAGCGCGGGATCAGTGCTTCCGCGTTTTAGCGGAGGCTGCCGCCGCCGCTACCGTGCACATGCGCGACGCCGCACGCCCCCCCCGTGACGCCCCACGCCTCCCGCGACGCCGCCGCACTGCCGCCGCCGGTGTGTCGGAAGCGGCGGCACTTTGGAAAGCCCTGGTCTAGTGGTTAAGGTGCTGGGCTAGAAACCAGGAGACTGAGAGTTCTAGTCCTGCCTTAGGCATGAAAGCCGGCTGGGTGACCTTGGGCCAGTCACTCTTTCTCAGCCCAACTCACCTCACAGGGTGGTTGTTGTGGGGAAAATAGGAGGAGGAGTATTAGGCATGTTTGCCACCTTGAGTTATTTATAAAAATAATAAAGGCGGGATATAAAATAAATAAATATAGCAAACGAAAGTGATTTTCCATGATGTAGCTCTTAAACAATGTTTACAGAAGTGTTGCCTGCAGCTATCCCTACTTCACACATTTTTCCCCAGCCAGATTGCAAGTTTCTAAAGCAGGGCTTTCCAAAGTTTTTCCCGTGGCAACACACCAACCGGCGTTGGTGTGTCGCCGCAGGAAAACCCGGAAGTGCGGCAGCGCGCAAAAACCCGGAAGCGCTGCTGCTGCTTTCGGGTTTTGCGCGCTGCAATTGGTGTGTCGCTGCGGGAAAACCCGGAAGCGCTGATGCTGATGATGATGATCAACGCTTCCGGGTTGTGTGGCGTCACACCAGACTGTGTGTGGCGACACACTTTTGTGTCGTGACACACAGTTTGGAAATCTCTGTTCTAAAGCAGGGCTTTCCAAAGTTTTCCTGCGGCGACACACCAACCGGCGTTGGTGTGTCGCCGCGGGAAAACCCGGAAGTGCCACCGTTGCGGCAGCGCGCAAAAACCCGGAAGCGCTGCTGCCGCTTTCGAGTTTTTGTGCGCCGCGGTTGGTGTGTCGCCGCGGGAAAACTAGGAAGCGCTGATGATGATCAGCGCTTCCGGGTTGTGTGGCGACACACCAGACTGTGTGTGGCGACACACTTTTGTGTCGTGACACACAGTTTGGAAAGTTCTGTTCTAAAGGGTGCAGTTTAGAACTATCTGAGCTCTAATTAACAAGTACACTCTCTGGGGATCTGATGTAGGGTAGAGAGCCTGCTGTCTTGCTAGAAGAGCTGTTGTTGTTTGTGGTGGTCAACCTTTTTGCTTCTGAAGTCTGTTGGCAGTGGAGGTTTGGAAAAGTGCATGCAGGTAGTGGGTGTGGCTTAGATTTCCCTCTTTCTCTCACCTTGGATGGATATTTTGTCAAATTTATTACTCAGTAGAAATTCTGAGCTGCCTTTTTTATTCTTTGCTTTTGTATTAGAGAATATTACATATTAGGAATATACAAAATAGACTCTTCTAGTGAACAGCAGGGCAGAGATTTTTAAAAGTCTCTGATGATTGTTGGGGCATCAATCCTTTAACCTGGTAAAACTAACATAAGAAACCCAATCTGTTCTA
This sequence comes from Charina bottae, assembly GCA_023362775.1. NCBI lineage: Eukaryota > Metazoa > Chordata > Lepidosauria > Squamata > Charinaidae > Charina > Charina bottae. The sequence continues at coordinate 35,834,641 of JALMGJ010000006.1, read as the reverse complement.
GTGGTGGTTTGATGGTTTTACAGAAATAGATTTTCTGTGACAGAAAATGATTTGTGTTGCTAAAATTGTTCACAAACCACTTCCTGTCTGGGAAGATTTATTTCCAGAAAATGACCACATAATCTCTAGAATGACCACCCACCCACTCCCTTCTTTGCCTCCCACCCCAAATCAGCTCCACACTGATTATCCTTGAGACTCTGTCCCAGTGAGTCTCTATCCTGTCCTTTACTCTGCTGAACTGTGGCAGAAAAGAGCCCTGGTGATCTTTTTTGTGCTATTTTATTTATAATTTATTATTTTTATTTATATGATTTATATAGCTGCCCATCTCACACAAGTGATTCTGGGCAGCTTACAAGATTATAACACAGTAACTCATCAAACATAACCCCTGGCTCCCAAGAATAAACAGTGACTCCACTCACCATCAATAGCAACATAGCTTATCTATGCACCTGACCCAAATGCCTGGGTGAAACAGCCAGGTCTTCAATGCCTTGTGAAAGGTTAACAGGGCTGGGGTCTAACTCTCCGTGGGGATGCTGTTTCACAGGGCAGATGCTGCCACTGAGCAGGCATGATTCCAGGATCCAACAAGATGACATTGTTTAAGGGACCTGGAGCATGTCCTCTCTACTAGATCTGGTGGGGTGGGCAAAAAAACAATAGGAGAAAGGCAAGTAGCCTGGCCCTATGCCATGTCCTTAGTATGCTGTCTTTATCTGTTCCTTTATCCATACCACAGGCAGCCTTAAATTATCCTAAGATGTGCTGGTTTTAAAGTAGTTTTTCTCCTCTCATCCAAAATGAGAGTTATATCTGTCCCCAACCTGCATCTTCAGATTTTCCAATGGTGCACCCATCACTGCTGTGAGTCCATCTACCTTGCTACTGGTTGGCCTCTTCTTCTCTTTCCTTCCACCTTTCCCAGCATAATAGAACTTAAGAAAGTCTTTGCATAATGTTTCCGAAATATAACTTGTGCTTGGTCAGTTGTGCCTTGAGTGAGAACTCTGTTGATCTGTTTGATGATCCATTGTTTGTTTTCTTGACTATCTATGGATCTTCTCAGGAGTCTTTCACAACACCAAAGTTCAAAAGCATGAATACTCTTTCTATCCTGCTTCTTCAAAGTCCAACATTCATTTCTATAAAACATTATAGGGAAAACCATTGCCTACACATTTCTGATCTTTGTTGGTATACAATAACCGCATCCTAGAATCTGAATATTTTTTCCATGGCCTTCATTGCTACTCTACCAAGAATATCTTGTGCTACTTTGCAACATAGTCTTGACTGCTGATTCCTTTACTCTTTTTTTTTTTGGTACCTTCAAGTCCGTTTTTGACTCCTGGTGACTGCCTGGACTAGTCCCTGCAGTTTTCTTGGCAAGGTTTTTTGGGTTTGCCATTGCCTCCTTCCTAGGACTGAGAGAGTGTAACTGGCCCAAGGTCACCCAGCTGGCTTCATGCCTAAGGCAGGACTAGAACTCACAGTCTCCCAGTTTCTAGTCTAATGCCTTAACCACTACACCAAAAAACTGGCTCTCTTACTCTTTATAGTTGATCCTAAAAGGTAAGAGATATCCACCACTTCAATATCTTTATTGTCAGTTTTAAGAATGGTTGCTATACGTGTTGTCATTAGTTTGGTCTTCTTTATATTTAATCTTAGTCCCATTTTTTTTCACTCTGCTCCTTGACTTTCATTATTAGAGCTTGCAGATCCTTTGCGTTTTCAGCTATCAGAGTATGTAGTGTTGTCAGCATAACACAAGTAACTGATATTTCTTTGATTTTAAAATCACACCCATCTTCTAAATCAGATTCCCTCGATGTATATTCTACATATAGGCTGAATATACCAGTCTGTTTCACCATGTTCGGTCTTCATGGTCTTTTCATTATTAGAGCTTGCATATCCTTTGCATTTTCAGCTATCAGAGTACTGTTGACAGCATAACGCAGGAAACTGGTGTTTCTTCCTTCAATTTTAAAATCACACCCATATTCTAATCCAGCTTTCCTCAATGTATATTCCACATATAGGGTGAATATACCAGTCTATTTCACCATGTTCTGTCTTTATTGTGTTTTCCTGACCAGTGTATAGTTTTGCATAAGGATAACGTGATGCTCTGGAATTCCCATATTTCTAAGCACATTCCACAGCTTGGGATGATCAACACAATCAAAGGCTTCTATAATAAAAAAGCACATAATTTTTTGTATTTTTTGTATTCTTTGGCTTTCTCAATTATCCAGCATGCATCAGCGTTAATGCCTCATGTTTCTCAGCCTTTTCTAAAGCCAGCTTGAACATCTGGCATCTCCCTTTCCATGTAAGACTATAATCTGAGTTGGATGATACTAAGAATTATTTTGTTAGCATGTGAAATTAAGGATATTGCATGACAGTTTGCACATTCTATCAAGTCTCCTTTCTTTGGTATTGGTATGTAGATTGACCTCTTCCAATTTGTTGATCATTGTGTTGTTCTTCAGATTTGCTAGCATAGCTTAGTTGGAACATTTACTGATTCTTCTTCTGTTGCTTGCCATATTTTTGTAGATATTCCACCAATTCCTGTAACCTTCTGACTTGGTAATGACCAGAATGATGATCTAATTTTATCCTTTAGTACTAAAGGTTCTTGAAAGTAGGGAATTATCTTCTAAAGTATCGTGGATATTGACATCTCCCCTGTACAGAATTTTAGAATACTACTTCCAACTTGATTGATTTGATGTTTGATGTGGTCAAATATGAGATGACAAGATTGAACATCGACATCTTGGGAATCAGCAAACTAAAATGGACAGGAATGGGCAAATTTAATTCAGGAGACCATTATATATACTACTGTGGGCAAGAATCCCTTAGAAGAAATGGAGTAGCTCTCATAGTCAATAAAAGAGTGGGAAAGGCAGTACTGGGGTACAACCTCAAAAACGACAGAATGCTTTCAGTTCGAATCCAAGGCAAACCATTCAACATCACAGTGATCCAAGTCTATGCCCCAACCACTGATGCCGAAGAAGCTGAAGTTGACCGGTTCTATGAAGACCTACAATACCTTCTAGAACTAACACCAAAAAAAGATGTCCTTTTCATCATAGGGGACTGGAATGCTAAAGTAGGAAGTCAAAAAATAACCGGAATAACAGGCAAGTTCGGCCTCGGAGTACAAAATGAAGCAGGGCAAAGGCTAATAGAGTTTTGTCAAGAGAACACGCTGGTCATAGCAAACACTCTTTTCCAACAACACAAGAGACAACTCTACACATGGACATCACCAGATGGTCAATACCGAAATCAGATTGATTATATACTTTGCAGCCAAAGATGGAGAAGCTCTATACAATCAGCAAAAACAAGACCTGGAGCTGACTGTGGCTCAGATCATGAGCTTCTTATCGCAAAATTTAGGCTTAAATTGAAGAACGTAGAGAAAACCACTAGACCACTCAGGTATGACCTAAATCATATCCCTTATGAATATACAGTGGAGGTGAGGAATAGATTTAAAGGATTAGATCTGGTAGACAGAGTGCCTGAAGAACTATGGATGGAGGTTCGTAACATTGTACAGGAGGCAGCAACTAAAACCATCCCAAAGAAAAAGAAATGCAAGAAAGCAAAGTGGCTGACTGATGAGGCTTTACAAATAGCTGAGGAAAGAAGGGAAGCAAAAGGCAAGGGAGAAAGGGAAAGATATAAACAACTGAATGCAGATTTCCAGAGAATAGCAAGGAGAGATAAGGCGGCCTTCTTAAATGAACAATGCAAAGAAATAGAGGACAACAATAGAATGGGGAAGACTAGAGATCTCTTCAAGAAAATCGGAGATATCAAGGGAACGTTTTGTGCAAAGATGGGCATGATAAACGACAAAAAAGGCAGGGACCTAACAGAAGCAGAAGAGATTAAGAAGAAGTGGCAAGAATACACAGAAGAACTATACAAGAAAGATCTTAATATCCCTGATCAATACGATGGTGTGGTCACTGAGCTTGAGCTGGACATCCTAGAGAGTGAAGTCAAGTGGGCCTTAGGAAGCATTACTAACAACAAAGCTAGTGGAGAAGACAGTATTCCAGCTGAGCTATTTAAAATCCTAAAAGATGATGCTGTTAAAGTGCTGCACTCAATATGCCAACAAATTTGGAAAACTCAACAGTGGCCACAGGATTGGAAAAGGTAAGTTTACATTCCAATTCCAAAGAAAGGCAATGCCAAAGAATGTTCAAACTACCGTACAATTGCACTCATTTCACATGCTAGCAAGGTTATGCTCAAAATCCTACAAGCTAGGCTTCAGCAGTATGTGAACCAAGAACTACCAGAAGTGCAAGCTGGGTTTCGAAGAGGCAGAGGAACTAGAGATCAGATTGCCAACATTCGCTGGATCATGGAAAAAGCAAGAGAGTTCCAGAAAAACATCTCCTTCTGCTTCATTGACTATGCTAAAGCCTTTGATTGTGTGGATCACAACAAACTGTGGCAAAGTCTTAAAGAGATGGGAGTACCAGACCACCTTACCTGTCTCCTGAGAAACCTGTATGTGGGTCAAGAAGCAACAGTTAGAACCGGACATGGAACAACCGACTGGTTCAACATCGGGAAAGGAGTACAACAAGGCTGTATATTATCACCCTGCTTATTTAACTTATATGCAGAGTACATCATGAGAAAGGCCGGGCTGGATGAATCACAAGCCGGAGTTAAGATTGCCGGGAGAAATATCAACAACCTCAGATATGCAGACGTATCGTCTGCATCCTAATGGCAGAAAGTGAAGAGGAACTAAAGAGCCTCTTGATGAGGGTGAAAGAGGAGTGCCAAAGCTGGCTTGAAACTCAACATTAAAAAAACCCAGATCATGGCATCTGGTCCCATCACTTCCTGGCAAATAGAAGGGGAAGAAATGGAAGCAGTGACAGATTTTCTTTTCTTTTCTTTTCTAGATTTTATTTTCTTGGGCTCCAAGATCACCGCAGACGGTGACTGCAGCCATGAAATTAAAAGACGCTTGCTCCTTGGGAGGAAAGCTATGGCAAACCTAGACAGCATATTAAAAAGCAGAGACATCACCTTGCCGACAAAGGTCCGTATAGTTAAAGCTATGGTTTTTCCAGTAGTAATGTATGGCTGTGAGAGTTGGACCATAAGGAAGGATGAGCGCCGAAGAATTGATGCTTTCGAGCTGTGGTGCTGGAGAAGACTCTTGAGAGTCCCTTGGACTGCAAGGAGGTCAAACCAGTCAATCCTAAAGGAAATCAACCCTGACTGCTCATTGGAAGGACAGATGCTGAAGCTGAAGCTCAAATACTTTGGCCACCTAATGCGAAGAGAGGACTCACTGGAAAAGACCCTGATGCTGGGAAAGACTGAAGGCAAAAGGAGAAGGGGACGGCAGAGGATGAGATGGTTAGATAGCATCACCGATGTAATGAACATGAATTTGAGTAAACTCTGAGAGACAGTGGAGGACAGGAAGGCCTGGCGTGCTATGGTCCATGAGGTCACGAAGAGTCGGACACGACTAAACGACTGAACAACAACAACTTCCAACTTCTTTGAATCAGTTACTATCTGTCCGTGAGTGTCCTTTAGCAATTTAAGGTTGGAGTGCCTCCTTTTGAGTTCAGAGATCTTTTGGAAGACTTTCCTTGTCTTCCATGTCTGTTTCCAAAAATGTCTTTACAGATGTTCTGGTAGTACTGCTTGTCTCTTCTAGAGCTCTTTGAAATCCTTTAAGTTCCTTCCTGAGACTTTTGTCTCTCTTGGCTTTGGCTTCTCTTTTCTTTTTGGCAATCTCCACAGTTTGTTCTGACATTCAATATGCTTCATTCTGTTTCTTGATCTTTGGCAGTCTTTTTTCATATTCATCCTTAACTTCTTTAAATTCATTCGTTTCCCTGGTTATCAGTTATTGAGGTTCAGGACCTCAAATATTCCTTTATATTTCCAGCTTTGGCATTCCAGTCTTCAACCACAAGCAGCACATTCATGTGGTGTTCTTGATAAAATGCAGGAGGGCTTTACCACTGCCTTCTCCCACACTGTATGAAATGATGCCTTTGCCATTGTCAGTAAAGTGATCATCCACATCCGACGTCTTCCTATATCACTGCTGCCCAGTATAGGTGCCTGTTTGCTTTAGCTGGGCAGCTGGGATGACCTTCACGCCTTGGGTGATCCTGCTGGGATTCTATACCCTTGGCATATACTCCTGGCATTCTTTGCTCATCTCTCCCAGGAACACCCCCACCCCCCACCACAATGAGGCAGCATAGTGGGACATATATGGGGAATAGGACTAGCAATTACCAAAATAGTGAACAGATGGAAAATTGTCTCTTCTTCATAAAAGTGGGGGCATCCAGTACCTTACATAGAAAAACCTGAGGAAAACTGAGATTTGCTAACTGAATTGCCTATGTGTGTGTCTCACTTGAAAATAGAATACTCACCGGAATTCTTTGTTGCAACATTTACCTTCCTTCTAATGAAGACTATTTATCAGAGCACTTGGATTCTTGCTCTTTGGATTGTTTTCAGTCCTGACTACCTGGAGGGGGATCTGAAATCCTGACACAATTTTTACCAAAAACACAATCTGGCACATCTCACTGAACATGCTGCTGCTGCTATCAGGTGACTCTTGGAAGATGAGATCAGCCCAGCTTCAATTGGCCACTTTAGGCTGAAGTAGACATGCCCACTTCCCTCCAGTCCCTGAGTCATTATGGCTTGGCCAACAGGTGAATCTGGCTCCATTTTGTTTAGTACTGTATTGGTATATTGTAGTGCTAAACCTATGTTCCTTTTCAATATACATAGTTTAATGATCTTCTGGAAAGTGGAAAATCCACTGGTCTAGCCATCTGTCAGAAATTGCCTCCTTCACAGCCCACGTTAAGGAGAAAAAAATTGTGGATTTATTTGGTGGGGGGACAGCTGGTGATACTTAGTAAAAGCGGAGTGCAACAAAGCTGAGAGAATCCATCAATCCTTGTCTTTAAATGTACCATGTACATTGTAGATAAGGACAGCACCATTTACAGCATTATGCTTGTAGCAGAATTGGGGTCCCCAGTAGGGGCAACAAATTTAATGCCAGTATAATTTTCGCCTGGCTCAGGGATGGTGGACAGCATATTAACTCAGCCATGAAGAAGAGTCTATAGTTTTCAGTTTTGCTCTGCAGTATCTCCGAGAAACAAGAAATTGAGACCACAACATTTATTTATTTAAAGCAGTTATATTCTATCTATTCCTTCAATTCTAGGCAGCTTACAATTGTAAAAATAGAAAACAGGTAAAAACCATCACTGCTCCTGATATTTCTACTATCTAAAACGAATAAACATTTTTCATTAAACAGCCCCCAAATAAGCACAATTCTTTCTACATCTGTTGAATTTGATAAACTCAATCTGGTATATAAATTAGGCATCATTCTTTAAAAAGCATACATTTATAAATAATCACTGTCACTGTATGGTGGCTCATTAAAGTCTATAATTTAATTCAGACTGATCTGGGAATACACTTAACTGAAAACAATGAGATTTATTTCTGAGTAGTCATGTACAAGATTGTAGTATGGTTATTTCTATGGCATAAACTTCCATGGATTAAAGCTTGTCTCATGAATTCTGTAAAATGCTACTCTAAGTATGGAGCAGCAACGCAATTAAATAATTTAAAACCTTTGGCCCATAAGTAAAGGTAAAGGTTCCCCCCGCACATTTGTGAAGATGTGTCCGACTCTAGGGGCCGGTGCTCATCTCCGTTTGTTAGCCGAAGAGCCAACGTTGTCCAAAGACGCTTCCACAGTCATGTGGCCGGCATGACGGGCGCGGAACGCTGTTACCTTCCCACCGAAGTGGTACCTATTCATCTACTTGCATTTGCATGCTTTCAAATTGCTAGGTTGGCAAGAGCTGGGGCGAGTGCAGGAGCTCACTCTGTCACGCAGGGCTAGGGATTCAAACCTCCGAACTTGCGATCTTCCGATCGACAAGCCTAGCATCTTACCCGCTGAGCCACCACACCCCTTGGCCCATAAGTGTCTGAAGGTAATTATGATGAAGAAATGGCACAAGCATGGTGACATGCCATTTAAGGGGGGATAAAATAATAATAATAATAATAATAATAATAATAATAATAAAAATAATAATAATACCTACAGAAACTCTGATCTTTTAGTCCCGATTCATTCGATGCAAATATGTTAAGTCACAGGCTTTGTGTCATGTCACAACACATTATATCATTTGCCTCCCTGCCCTCCTTAGATGCTTATTGTGTATTGCTTGGGAATAAGTATTATTTTGTTGTAAAAAACAATATATAGTTAAAGTAAAAATATAAAAATGGGGCACATAATTATATACAAGTCTAGCTAGCTGCCCCCAAATAAATATGTAATTATAGCATGTTGTAGTAAGTAGCAACAGTCCTGTTGGGTATAGTATACCAATGTCAGCACATTATTTGACCCAAGGCCTATTTCCTGGTCCCCTTATTGCGTACTGCTCTCTCAGTGGTCATTTGTGGGTCCAGCCCAAGCTATACCAGTGGCTGGCAGACAGCATCTCCCATCATATGATAAAGTAACACTAGTTTAACACAAGATTAAGAACTGCAGTGTGCTTCAGCGTTTTGCAAGCAAGCAGCTTTGAATATAATTCATTCTCTTTATAGAATCTATAAAGGGAATAGGAAAAAAAGTGGTTAAATTGCAGTGCATCCGGCAGTCAGTTTTAGAAAATCCTTCTTTTTAGCAACATTTTTTTGATGTATTTAGCACACATACATATACGTACAGTTAATATACAAATACTCTGACAGCAACTGAGTAGGCAACTCTACAGAGCTGCCTAGCACAATGACTTTCCTTGCAGCAGTATGTCACGGGACAAGGAACAGCTAGCTATTCAGCTCTTCCTGAAAATTGAGCTTTTTCGTCGAATTGGGACTCTCCTTTCTTCACCCTCCCAAACCACGATAGGGTACACGCCTCTTCACGTCGCTAAGCACTTGGATTCCTGAGATTCTTCCCAAAGCTGTTTTGTCGGAACGCCGCCGGAACTGTAAGTATGGCTCGCAGTTGCCGCCCGGTCATTAGTTGATGTTTCCCTAGCCAGATTGCCTTACCATAACTACCTCCGTTCGCGCGGTTGCCAGGGTAACAGAGACCTTGGTGAGCCAGAAGAGCAGCAGACGACCGTTGTTTTTTGTTAAGCAGGCCTGTGGGCAAGATGGTGAGAGGCAGGAGGATCGGATAAGGATAGATTAAGGGGCTTTTCTAAAGAGATGGGAGGGCGAAAAAGACTGGTGGAGTCCTATTCGCTTCACCTGTTTTTATTCTCATCGCTTTTGCAGATGCTCTCACGGCTGAAACCCGCTGTTGGAGCCGGGCCTCAGTCAGCGGATAAGCGCAGAAAGAAAGGCAAACGGCTGCCGCAGCTGGAAGAGTTGTTAACTCAGCGAGATTTCACTGGGGCCATTGCCCTTTTAGAGGTACTAAGGATACATCTGGGGAATGCAGCGGGACGAGGGTTCTGCAAGTAGAGTTGCTATGGCCGCTTCTGGGTTGTTGGCGAGCATTAGTATATTTGTTAAGACTTCTGCTATGTTCGGTAAGCAGCTGATCAGAGCAGATCAATGCTTAAGAAAAAAAGGAAGGGTGTCCATCCTTCCACCCTCTTGTTACTTTGATCATTTCAGATTGAGAACATCCCTGCTTTTTGCTTCTCTGATTTTTCAGGGTGGTAAATACCACTTCTGGAAAATAGAATGTAAATCTAGAGGCTAGACCACTTTATGCAGTGGCCCGGGATGATCCCCAGATTATAATTTATCCTCCTCGCTATAGATTAAATAGTCATCATAGTTGGTGAATAGACTGATGATGACCTATTAGCTGTGATAAGAAATCTACTGTTTTGTGGTATCTAAATCACAGGATTATGAACAAGATAGACTATAATGATTTTGCTTTATCAGTTTAGGAATTAGGATTTTATATTAACCATCTTAGTTTTGTGGAGGAGGTAGGATAAACTGCTTGTTCACATTGTGATTTATTAAGCCAACATTTGTGGTTTGTCATGTGTGAACATGGCCATAGGCAAAGTCTTAGCGAGAAATAAGCTTGTAGAACAATGCAACAGAAGCAATATTATCTTATTAAACTGCAACATGAATGAACAGTATGCTTGTGCATATCTGGATGGTTTAGTGTGGCTTCTGAATGTGAGAGTATGATGATTGTACCTGAACAAATTAGGATTAATTTTATTTACTTTATTAGTTTCTAAATTCCTGTCTTGTTTTGTTCAGTAAAGTATAATTCCAGGGTTGATACATTAAGATGCAAGTACAAAAGAGCCACAGAGAGCCAATTTGGTGTAGTGGTTAAGGCATCAGGCTAGAAACCGGGAGACTGTGCCAAGAAAACTGCAGGGACTTGTCCAGGCAGTCTCCGAGAATTGGACATGATTGAATGGATAAAAAACAAAACAAAAGAGCCAAGTTTGCATCATGAATCACCGTGTGGGTGCCATCACTTCTTCACCATGGTAGTTATGTGCAGACACCAATGGGTAGTCAAATCTTTCCTTTCTAAAAACCTACACGTGCAAAGAGAAAAGCAAAGTTGGAGTGAATGTACTGTAATCACAGCCTGCACCTCACTCATATTGTAGTTTAATGAGCTATGATACCTGGCTTTATCATTATGAATAAATGCAGTCTGTATATGTTTTTCTAACTGAAAGTGACTAATAGATTGATCTTTATGTAGATGCAATGACCTTAATATCATCATAGAGAAAATCTGTGTGGTTGCTAAGTCAACACCGACTTGATGGCACATCATATTCATAATCACGTTAATAAATTTCTGCCTGCCAGTCATAAAAACTGACTATCTAAATATTTTTAAACATCTAATTACGTAAGTTAAATTTGAGCCCCTCTTCTTTTATACTGTACATGCACATCATATATACAGTGACCTTTGAAAGTGTCTAAATTAAAGTCCAATCACTGCTTAAAAGGTTAGATTTGTGTATTTACATCATATGGCTGCAATCTATAAACTTATCATTTTAAAATTAGAAATTACATGAACTTGGTCACAGTTGGGTATCACTTTAATTTTATTCTGCCTTCTTCCCAAGTTTAAGCGTCAGGTTGGGGAACAGGAGGAAGATGCAGACCTCTGGATTGGATATTGTGCTTTCCATCTGGGTGACTACAAGAGAGCACTGGAGGTAAGGTAGTTCTGCTTCCGCTTGAAAAGGAGAATGTTCTCTTAAATTTGTAAGAAGGAGAAGGAGTTAAATGTGCCTCAAAGTAATATAAAAGCAAAAGGACTGGCTATAATATTTTGTGTCCAGAAATCTAATGAATATATATAGCTTATTATTTTGACTTATTTACAAAACAGAGTGTTAGCTTATGATCTGCTATTTTTCAAAATTTTATGTTTGCATGAGGAAAATATATTTCTTGATATAAAATCATTTTGAGAGAAAATGAAACTAATTTACACATGACCTGTGTCACTATCTAACATTGTTCCTCAAATTTACTATCAGTGAAGAATGAAATTTAATACTGTAATGTATCAAATGTTTATTCTCAGACCAAAATAAGTAAGATAAAATAACAGAATAAAGTATTTCAAAGGCTTGCAGTTATTTGAAGACATGTTGTTTAAATATTGTAGAAGAGAACTATAGTAGTACAAATTAGGGCTGTGCAAGCACTTAAACAGATGTGCAAAGTTTTCCTCCTTAAAATGCAGAGGTAGTAGCATCTTCCAGAAAGCTCCATACAACTATTTTGAGGACACGGGTTCCCTGTGCATGAGCGTGCACATAAAACATTTCCAATGGTACTTCCAACAGAGCAAAACTGCTGTACATGCACGTACTTGTAGAAGTGGCCTGGGGAAGCCCTAGAAGCAGTTGCAATGAAAAGGATGCAGCTTTGTCCACATTTTGATGACAGCTGAAATATCACATCTGCATTGGATAGAGTTAGTCACTTCTGTTTATGTTTTTTACTTATTTACAGTTCTTATGTGCTCTGGCTGGGTTACAAGAAGAAATAAAGCAAGTGTAAATTTGTCTGTGGTGGTTAAGCAAGGCTGTATCAAAAATTGTTATTTATTTAAGGAGTATGAGGATTTAACCAAGGGATCTGCCTGCAACCCTGATGTGTGGGTGAATCTAGCATGCACTTACTTCTTCTTGGGAATGTATACACAAGCTGAACAGGCTGCCTTGAAAGGTGAGTCAGGTAACTGAGACTGCTTTTTTTATATATGTTTACTGGCAATAAATTCTAATGAATTTACTGGTACTGAGCAGGGGCATCGGTTGCACTGTGAAAATGATGCATATGAATGAATTAATAAGTTTGAAAACCTAGGTATTGTTATTAATTTTGCTTTCAGCTCCCAAGAGTAGGCTTCAGAATCGTCTGTTGTTCCATCTAGCACACAAGGTATGTATACTTTAAATTTTAAAACATTGGATCAAATATGGAAGCACTTGAGGTATTTTGAAATCTAATTCGAAACACTTCCCCCAAATTTTATTTAAAATCTTATAAATACCCATCATGCTATTTCTTTTCAGAGTAAGCAGTGTTATGTAAGGTGCTGAGAAAAAGGAAGCAAAAAAAGTTGGAGATAAGAGGAAAAGAAAAGAAAAACCGAACTAAATCTATTTGACATCAATACCATTCACTATACCTCTCTGTACCATGGAGATTCTGCTACAATTAATTTATTGTCTTTTGGTCAGCTTACATATATACATACTCATCATGCTATCTGAGCTGCATTGCCACTTCATAAACAAAATACAATAATATTTTATACCTTTAGCCTTACCATTTAATTTCTGAAAGGCTTGTTTAAGTGAGGAAGAAGTTCTCTTGACTAGGTAGAGTGGTGAAATGAAGAGCTGAAGTACTAAGTAGGCACAGAAGCCAAAAGCCTGAAAGTTACATGGTGAGAAGAATTAAGAACTAAGAAACAGATGACTCTTTGGTAGACTGCCTGGAGTCAGTGGAAAAGAATTGGTTTCTAATGAAAAGTGGTGGGGGCTCAAGAAAAATGTGGTTAGATGTTGCTTTCAGCAGGCTGAAAGTATTAGAGTATGTGTAGTATGTAAGCTATCTTTTAATTAAATCATATTTCCTTCTTAGTTTGGTGATGAGAAGAAACTGATGAGCTTCCATCAGAATTTGCAGGATATAACAGAAGACCAGCTTAGTCTAGCATCTATACACTACATGCGATCTCATTATCAAGAGGCTATTGATATCTACAAGCGCATACTACTTGATAACAGGTTGGGTCAACTTCTCTCTCTATCTGTTTAACATTTTATTGATTACAGTATATCATAGGGGAAGGGCTTTTTCAATGTTGCCAGTGTTGTAGCTACCTTTTGCTGAGTTTAAGTATTGCCTTCTGAGATTCTTCTTATACATGTTACTGTAAATCATCCTTAAATATTTGATCCAGTAGTGAGTTCTAAATTTAGCAAAACATGCAGGAAATGTGGACAGTTCAGGAAAAATGCTCATGAAGGAACAATTATAGATTCATACTAGATAAACATGGTTAGGATTGGGGCTATAAGGTTTTTTGATGGACAATTTCTTTTTGAGATTTGTTAGCTGAACACCATTGTGCAAAGTCCAACTCATTTTTAAATAATTGCATAACTCTGGTAGGACATACTTCATCTAGATCCAGATGCACCTTTAGGGTTATTTCATTTTGTGCTTGAATTTTTCAGGAGGCTGAATTTTTCAGCCCTAACTCTTAAAACTCTTGTAAATCAAAGTTGTGATTTGTTTACTTGTGTGTGTCTATTAGCAGTATGAGAATGTGGAAGAACAGATTTAGAAGAGAGCATTTTAAAAATCTGCAGTTGTTAAAAGTAGAAAACAGAAAAATAGATGGATCAGATCAAGACCTATTTTAATCCAGCAATATGTTTATCACAGTGACCAACCAGATCCCTCTAAGGTGCTCACAAGTAGGAGATGAAGACAAGCACCTCTCCTGCTGCTGTTCCCTTTCAGTTCGTATTTGGAGGCATGCAGCTCCCTTATTGAAACATTGAACACTGAGTCTTCAAGCTTAATAGCTCTCGATAGATGTATTCTTCATGGATTTATCCTCTTTTAAAGCAGTCCAAACTAATGGCCATCCCTGTGTCTTGGGTTAATGAATTCCACAAACCGATTATGCACTGTGTGAAGAAATGCTTTCTTTTGTCTGTTCCAAGTCTTCCAGTCAACTTCTTTAAAGTCTCCTGATCCTAGTGTTTTGAAAGAGAGAAACTTCTTCCTGTCTACTCTCTCTATGCTCTGCATGATTTCATATACCTTGATTGAATCCCCACTCAGTTACATTTTCTTCAAGCTAAGAGCCCCAAAGATATTTGAGCCCCTTGATCATTTTGATTGCCTTCTTCCATAGTTTTTCCAGCCATATTGCATCTTTTTTTCAAATGCGGTGACCTGAGTGGTATACAGTACTTCAAAGGTGTTGGGCTAGATCAGGGGAGACCCAGGTTCAGGTCCATCCTCAACCATGGAGACTCACTGGATCACTTTGGGCTGGTCATTCTCAGTATGTCCAGTCTATCTTATATGGTTGTTTTGGTGAAGAAAACAGTGGAGGAGAGAGTGCTGTGTTTGCCACCTTCAGTCTCTGAAGACAGCCATTTATCTATTAAATAAATAAATAAGTGTTGGCAGATTTATTTTCAGGCCCTTTCCTAATGAGCTCTGACATAGAATTTGCCTTTTTCACAGCTGCTGCACACTGTGTCGGTCTTCATTGAGTTATCCACTATGATTTCAAGTTGTTTTTCTTGATTAATTAGAAACAGCTTAATATAGGTGTATACTGCAGTGTCCATGATTTTTTTCTGACAACTTTTCTATTACTTTTTTAAACAAATGTAAAATTATACACCCAGGATTCTAGGCAACAATCTTAGTGTCCCATAAGCTGAGAGTTTCTTGCCTATACCACAGTTTGTAGGAACAGGAATGTATTAATGTCTTGTACCATTCTGCTGCTAACTGAATTTGTATTGAAGGGAGCTGGGTATTTTGGGTATTGCTTTTATACTTACATTTATATACTGGCTTTTTCTTTCTGAGTTTTATGTCACTGAAACTTAGCTGAATTTCATAAATCAAGTAGTTATTTGAAGTAACATTAATATGTTGATGAACTCTGATTTGGCAGGGAATATCTGGCCCTCAATGTATATGTGGCCTTGTGTTACTACAAGTTGGATTACTATGATGTCTCTCAAGAGGTGCTAGCTGTTTACCTTCAACAGGTTCCTGATAGTACCATTGCTCTTAATTTAAAGGCTTGTAATCATTTCCGACTCTACAATGGGAAAGCTGCTGAGGTATTTTGTTGCAATATTTTAATCTCCCAAATCATTCCCTCAATGCAAGTTTAAATTTTGCTATAATATTTCAATATCTATTTTGAGAAGTGCAAATTCTTTGCAGTTTGTGTATAGCTATTTCTATTTTTCCTGGTACATGTACAGAGTTCATATTTTAATCCTATAGTATTTAGTATAATATATTCATTTAAGCAAAATGTTTATTCCCTTGGTTACCGGTGTTAATAATGTGACCTATTGTCCCTTTTTTAAAAAATTCTTTAAAACTATAAGGCAGAGCTTAAGAGTTTGATGGACAGTGCTTCAACATCATTTGAATTTGCTAAGGAGCTCATTAAGCACAACCTGGTAAGTAGCAATGGAGTAGCTCATGTAATGTGACTTACTCATATTATACACATGATAAAAGTACTGTTTTGTCAACTAGTCCAGAAGAGTAACTTATTGATTGGGAATGAGGTATGAAAGTTGCACTTATATTCACAGAAGAGTTCCTGAGAAAGAGTGGCAGGTTTGGGAACGGGAAGTGGGGTTGATGGAGAGAAGGTAATGTTTTATATTATATATTTCTTCATGGGTCTTTGACTTTGATTTTGTTTACTTTGATTATCATATTCCCCTACTATTAGTCATGCATAATCATTAGCTTATCCCTGACTTTGAGTTCTTTTCCTATTATGTTCAAATATTTATCATCTCTTTCAAAAGCCTTCCTGTGACCTATCCCCACCAGTTTCTCTTCTTGCATTTTGCCTCCAGATGCTGTAAACTTGATTTTTTTTCCTCTGGTATCATGGTTCTGGCTTATGATCTGGTTTTCTCCCCATATCAACTTTCTTCAGAAACCAAAACAATTAAAAAGTATTTTGTTTATTCCACGCACAATTCTTCCTTATATCTCTTTTACTAGCTTCTCATCCCCTTCCATATACATTGCTGAAATCTTATCCTTCAGTCACCAGATGTTTTAGCCTTATTTCTCTACTAATGACCTTTACTTCTCTAAATCTATCATCTTCAGGTGTCAGATAATATTCTTGCTCTCTGACAGTTTTGCTTTTTCATCCTTGTTGCTGTTTGCAACTCACTTCTCCCACAGAACATATACCTGATGTCACCTCTTCCCTCTTTGAAATCCATGTTTTCTGCAAGATCTTGTGCTTAATTTTTCTTTTTAGTAGTAGCACCAAGTTTTTAGTATGTATACACAATGGCTGTTTATGAAACTGTGTAAGGTGCTGTATGTACTGGTAGTATTAAATTAATAATAATAAAGGTGTCACTATGAATTCTACTGAGGTAAATGTTTAATCTGTAAACTATAAAAGCAATGGAGTAATAAGTGACATATTTTCATAGATCATGATAAACTGCCACTTCCTAGTTCAATAAATAATATATTTAAAACATGTACAAGGTTGCATTGCAACTTGTCTGCCACAATATTAATACAGCGAGTCCTTCTGTTTACAGGTGGTATTCCGAGGAGGGGAAGGGTCTCTCCAAGTACTCCCTCCCCTGGTTGATGTCATTCCTGAAGCTAGACTGAATCTAGTCATTTACTATCTTCGGCAAGGTTAAAAAAATTTGCATCTCATTTTACTTTTCACATTTTCTAGTGATTCTAGAGAACATATGTAGCTGCTCAGAGTCACTGGCACAGTGAGATGGGCGGCGTATAAATTTGATCAATCAATCAATTTTGTTTTGGGGATTATTGTGGGGGATGCAGTTGCTTACTATTTTTATTTGTGGGGCTTCATGAGCTAACAAATTATGTAAAAAAAGTAAGGTGACCCTGGAGAAAGGTATGGGGTTCTTTAAGGAATTGCAGACAAGTGCTATGTTTGCCACCTGCACTTCAAAGCACTTTTTTGCCTTCAATTCCAAAGTGCTGCACAGCCCTATTATTTAATGTCCTTTTAAAAGGAACAAGTGCATTTTTGCTTAAGCAAATCTATACAATCTATCGCATCTTCAGCTAGATCTGTGTAGGAACAAAAATACATCACTACCTTCAATGATATCAACACTAAGAAATGCCTTTAGTCCCTCCTCCCATCTTGAGCTTTATTTTGAATAGCAGACCACAGAGCTATAAATTTTGATCTCGGGCTGATCTAAGTTATTGTTACTGTTCTACAACTGTCACATTGACCCTGGTGTTCTTTTATTTGTATCTGAACTGTTAAAACAAAATCCCCAAAAATTGTTTTTAACTTCTGTGGTTGTTTGTTTTGGTTTGTCACTCTAATAAAATGTCTCATTTTAGTTATTAACTGCATCCTTTTTGGACCCAGAAAAAAATAAATTGGCGTTCTGTTTGATGCATTTTCCTTCTCTTTTCTCTATGTATCATATATGAATAAAATAAGGCTAAGTACACATATTATTGTAAAGTTTAAAGAAATGCATGAAGTACAACATTATACAAATGTTTAGCTTCTTTTTTTGGTCAATAGATGAAAGCTGAATAAAAGTGTGGAAGAGGGGTAGTATTATATACTGTAATATATTATTTCAGATGATGTACAGGAGGCTTACAACCTGATTAAAGACTTGGAACCTACAACCCCTCAGGTTAAAAAAAAAGTTTATTTATTGTTATTTACTGGATTAAATTATTTTTGGAATATGTTACAGGATAGCATTAAATTCTTGTACCATCTTTGTTGCCTTCCCTTTAAAAAAAGATACGTGGATCCAGAGTAAATTAGTTCCATTAAAATCAATATGAAAAATTAACTTTCATTTGTATCAGTTACAATTTATTTTAATGGCAACTAAGTACAGCTAGCTTATTCTTGAAGAAATTCTGTTTGGAAATTTTCTTCACACTTACAGTGATCAAAACCATATACACTATATACTTGGTCCAAGATTTGAAATGTTTTGATGTTAAAAAAACACTATGGTAGAATAGTTGGCATGTTTTACGTTCCATTTAAGTGATTTTTATAGATTTTTATAGATATTTGCATCTTCTCATTTTTCCACTTATTTCAAATTCAATATTGTTATTGTTATTTAAAAATGGTGTCCTTAGCTGGCAAATGCCTTAAGAACCTGGAAGATGGGAAGATAAATTTTTGGGACCCAGGTGGTTCAGCTTATAGCATGTTTGTATAATGGAGTATACCTACACAGTTTTATCAGAAGAATGAAATGGGTGACTGATCAGTCTCTTAATGGTTTGAGCTCTTTTTACATTTAACATGGCTTAACAGGTTTAACCGCCCAGAGTCCCCTTGTGGGGGGAGATGGGCGGTGATATAAGTTGGAAATAAATAAATAAATAAATAAATAAATAAAAATAAAATAAAATAAACAGGTACAATTAGAAGCCATAAAGATATCTGATTCAAATATCTATGTATTTGCACTATAATTTGAATCAAATCATTGCAAATTGCTTTTAAGCTTCAGGAAACAAGTTGCATAATTTAATTAATTCATTTTTAATCTATTTTGTTTTAGGAATATATTCTTAAGGGAGTAGTGAATGCAGTCCTTGGGCAGGAAATGGGTTCAGTGAGTATAACAATTTCTGATAATAGTAATTTATGAAGAATCTATAAGTGGATAAATAGAACAGAAAGGTTAATTGAGATTTTAACTTGATCCTTGCTCACAATAAATTTTCTTTAGTTTTAAATGGCAAAAAGTAGAAATTGCCTTTTATATTAATAATGATTTCACGTGTTGAATTATGGTAACTATGGTAATGTTAGGCAAACTAGAGCTACTGAGAAACAACAAGTAAATACAACCATGCTTGTGGAAGGCTCATAAATTTTCCAAAATATTTTTAAAAATCCTAAATTTTACACAGAAATTTAAAAAACAACAGTAACTGAACATGCTCATTGACATCAAAACATTTTGGGAGGGGAAAATGGAAACAAAATGAGCATGATGAAGAATGGAACTAGGTATTCAGGAAATAGAAAGGGGAAAAATATTGATTGGCACGCTAAATGACCTATTATTTCTATACTGTTCTTTTTCAGAGAGACCATTTGAAAATTGCTCAGCAATTTTTCCAGCTGGTGGGAGGATCTGCTAGTGAATGTGGTATGTTTTAAATGTACTGTGTTCTCTTTTCTTCAGACATTAATTGGTTTTGTTAAATATTTACTGTGTGATTCCAATAAAACATTGTGAATATCTTTTTCCATTTCTATTGTCACAACTACAAATTGAGTATACTTCCATCTGTAACTAAAAAAAGTCTCATATCTGGTTTTTAAAAATATCTAAATCATTTTATGTGAATTTTGGCAAGATGCATTTCCCTGATGCTTTTGCATGTTATTAATATTTACCAGCAACAAATATTAGGTAGATCTGTTTAAGATACAGATGCAACATAAAGATGCTATTTTTGGCTAGAATCAGATGTATATTTATGTCCAGTTTAAATTATGAATTTAGATTATGAATATTCATGTCACATAGAATTATAGAATCATAGGGTTGGAAGGGACATTGGAGGCTCAGGGCATGAGTTCTCAGACCATCCCAGACAAATGACTCTCCAATCTTTTCTTGAAAACTTCCAGTGAGAGAGCAGCAATGATTCCAGGAGGTAGCCAGTTCCACTGCTTAATAGCTCTTACTGTCAGGAAATTCCTACTTCAAGTTGGATCTCCTTCTGTAAAAGTTTTGTCAGCCCTATAAGGTAGACCAGACTAAGAAAGAAATGCCATATGGGTCTTAAAGCTATTTTTATTAGAACAGCTATAGTGACAGATTCTTGCAAGTCTGAATGTGCTTCCCTCCTCCCTCACTTTATCTTTGTGGGAATTAAGGAGGGACCTCTCTCAGTCGCACTGAAGATGTTGCCTAGCCTGGCAATGAAACCTCTGCAAGAAAACAACAAGGCTCAGAGAGCACCAAGGATTCCACATTTTCTTAAGTTTGTTTCTTGGAATGGGCTCAAGCAGCGCTTATCTGATTGTTTCCTTGGTAATGGATCTTCCCATTGTCCTTTAAGGCCATTATCTATGCCCACTACAGGTTCCACCCATTGGTTCTTATTCTACCTTTTAAAGCTATGGAGAATAAATCCACACCCTCTTCCCTGTGACAGCTCCAAGTATTTTAAGACTGCCATCATGTCTCCTTGTCTTCTTTAAGTTATACATATCTGATTCATGTAACCATTTTTCATAGGATTTAGCCTCCAAGCCCCTCATCATCTTTGTTGCTTTTCTGTGCATTCTTTCTAGTCCCATAGCATCCTTCTTTGATTGTGGTGACCGGAACTGGACACAGTATTCCCAATGTCCTGTAATCAATGCAGTGTAGAATGGAACTATCACTTCCTGTGATCTTAACACTATACCTCTCTTGATGCAGCCTAAGGTTATATTGACTGTTTTGGTAGCTGCAGCAGACTGGCTCAGTTAATCTATGGTCTACCAGGATGCTTAGATTCTTCCAAGTATTATTGCCAAGCCAGATACTGCCTATCGTATCTATGAATCTCGTGTTTGCTTCTTAAGTGCAGAACCCTACATTTTTTGCCACTGAACTGCATTTTATTGGATAGGGCCTGATGTCCAAGTCTAATAAGACCCTTTTGAATCTTGAGTCTCTTTTGAGGTGTTAGCAGTCTGTCCCCTCCTGCTCCCACTCCCCAGTTTTGTGTGGTCTGCAAACTTGATGCACATCCTTTGTATCCCATCATCTAAGCCATTTATGAAAATGTTGAAATGCGCTGGGGGGACTGTCACGGGTTCTTTTTTATACCCAAATTTTGATTGCCTCAGGTTACTGCACACCTCCCTCCATGTAAACATAGAACCATTAAGGACCGCACATTGAGCACAGTTGTTCAGCTGGTGTATTTTATGAAGAAGGAGGCTATTGTTAACTTTATTGAATGCTTTACTGAAATCTAAGTACATTATATCCATAGCATTCCCATAGTCAACTATTCTAGTCACTTTGTCAAAAAAAGCAATAAGATTTGTTTAGAGTGACATGTTTTTAACAAAACAAAATTATTAAGTTAAGGGCTTATTATATATATCAGAACTTGAGATTCACACAAGTAACTTCAAACTAATGTGTGAAGCCAGATTCTCAATATTTTAACCTGGAGAAGCATTTTACTTATTTTTTGTTTGTTTTCTCTAGTATCTTTCAACAATGACTTGATCAATGACATCTATATTGATTTATTTTTCCTATCTATCACCAAAGTAAATGATACACATTGTGTTGCTTTCTGGTATCCAGGCAGTAGTTCTGAGCTGATACAGAAAACAAATGAAGGTAGGTATACTCTCCAACATTCTTGCTACCTTCAACACATTTGCACTTCTGTTCTTCAGATACTATCCCTGGGAGACAGTGTATGGCTTCTTGCTTCTTTCTGCTCAGACAGTTTGATGATGTCCTAATATATCTCAACTCAGTGAAGGTTAGTAAATGTTATAGTTATCTTCAGTACATTCATGTATGTCTGTTTATTCGTATCTCAGAGGGTGGATATGCACGAACATAACACTGGAGAAGAAAACAAGGAAGGCTATTTTGTCAAGTGTCATAGAAAATCCACTGATAGGGCATCTGGCTTTTAATCTGTGACATTTTCAGTGAAAATGTTGCTGTGGTGTCAACATAAATGATTGATTAATTGCTTGACTGATTTCTGTCTTGCTAGAATCTATGTTTGACTATGTTGTTGATGCCAGTATAGATTTCATGGAGGTTTCTATAATAATTGGTTGTCTCTTTACATCAAACTGAGAAACTGTGGATACTAGACAAAATAAATCTATTCAGGGTGGTAAAATCTCTGTCGGTGTGTAAAAAGCAGCTTGAACTATTTTTAAACCTACCAAGTCAGTCAGAGCCTTATATTTATTTATTGTATTTATATCTCACCTTTCATTCAGGAGCTCAAGTTAGCATACACAGTGTTCCCTCCTCCTATTTTTCTCCATAACAACACCCTTATGAGGTAGGTTGAGCTGAGAGAGAATGGTTGGCCCAAAGTGAGCTGTTGTGGTTGACTAAATATCTGTGTTAGCCTGCTCCTAGTTCAACACCTTAACCACTACACTACATTGGCTCTCATATATCAGCCCTAGCAGCTCTTAAGTCTTCTATATTTTTCTTTGCTGTGTAACACCCAGAGTCTTGTAATTGAGATGGTTTACAAAAATTGTAAATAAATCTCTTAAATGCTTTGCATAGCCCTATTTTTCATGAAATGCCAAGCCAAATGGAAACTTCTTCAATCCGTTTACTTGCCAGATCTTGCTTTATTAAGGGTTTCTCTGGCATTGGAGCAGAAGCTGAGGAAGCAACCAGGGCCTGCCCTCAGATATACAGTTGCAATCAAAATTATTCAACCCCCATTGCAATTCAGCTTTATTGTCAAAATTTTATAGACTTTCAGCTGTTTGCAATGAACAAATCAAACAAAAGCAACTGAAATAGCTCAACACAAGGAATGCTTCAAGTGGTTTCCCCAAATTCAACTG
The DNA here is from genome assembly GCA_023362775.1 of Charina bottae. Taxonomy (NCBI): domain Eukaryota; kingdom Metazoa; phylum Chordata; class Lepidosauria; order Squamata; family Charinaidae; genus Charina; species Charina bottae. The sequence goes on along the minus strand of JALMGJ010000006.1, from coordinate 35,811,651 downwards.
GAAATGCAACTTATAATGACTTCTCCACTCTCAAAATTATTCAACCCCCTGAATAGAATCTGTCACAACAGCACACATACTGTACAGTATGCAAAACAGGTGTTGTCTCAAGCACACCTGATGCAACTAATCAAGGGCTTCATTAGTTGCACCAGGTGTGCTTGAGCTGGAACACATGAAATGCCTGAACTGGCTAGGGGGTTGTTGAGTGTCACGTTTGACTGCATGTTAGAAATATGGCTAAGTCAAAATATTGGTCCAAAAAGGTAAGAGAAGAGATCATCGCCCTTCACAAACAAGGAACAGGATACAAAAAGATAGCGAAGGCACTGAATGTTCCTAGAGACACCACTGGAAGCATAGTTCACAAGTTCAAAGTTAAAGGAACAGTGGTTACACTACCTGGATGGGGCAGAAAAAGGAAGCTGTCAATGGCTGCAACCAGATTTCTGAGAAGGCAGGTTGAGAGAAACCCTCGAGTGACTGCAAAAAACTTGCAGCAAGACTTTGTGGCAACAGGCACTGAGGTTTCAGTGAGCACAGTAAGGCGCGTACTGAACACAGAAGGTTGCCATGCCAGACCTCCAAGATGTACACCACTACTGACCCAAAAGCACAAGAAAAGTCGGCTCCAATATGCTCACAATCGTATAAATAAGCCACCGAAGTTTTGGGATTCTGTTCTGTGGAGCGATGAAACAAAACTGGAACTTTTCGCCCCGATGGATCAGCGGTATGTCTGGAGGAAGAAGAATGAAGCATACATTGAACTCTGCCTAAAGTTAAGCATGGTGGTGGCTCGGTGATGCTCTGGGGCTGCTTTGCATCCTCTGGCACTGGAAACCTGCAGCTTGTGGAAGGCAAGATGGATTCACTGTAAGTATCAGGAAATCCTAGGAGAAAACGTCATGCTGTCTGTAAGGAAGCTGAAGCTGTCAGGGTTTCTGTGCAAAAACAAATCGCTTTCTCTACTCTGCTCTGTTCTCAAAACAATCCACTGATAAAGCAGGTGCAGCTATACCACGTGATGGTATGTTATGTCTTGTCCGAAATAACTCCAGTGGGAACCAAAGCTCACATTCCCGGGGGAAAGACAATGTGCAACACTGCCATATCGTGGCGATTTATATTATGTGCAATTCTAAACGCTTAAGGCTTTGTTAATCTGAAAAATGCCTTGTGACCCTCTGATCCTAAGATCCCTCCAATCAGAAAGCTGAAACAAGTGTATATCACAGCTGTGAACTATGGGTCTATGCTTCTTGACTTCTGTCTGGTCTTTTAGCCCTGTTCCTGTATGTGATCTGTTCCTGTGGACTGGAACGTACATAACTATGCCTGGCTGTGTCTGTAGGCCATGGCTGTCCGTGGAACCAAGGAACGAAACTCTGCTTATAGGTTTGTTTTTCCTTTTTGCAATAATGTAACTATATATGCATTTATTGCCTTATGCTACAAGTAAACACTTTTAGCCATAAACGCTGCACTCTGTCTGTTTACTGTTTACTCTGCGCCTGAAACCCCATAAGCCAGCATACTCCCACAGAAGCTTGGGTGTCATTGGACCTTCCAGCAGGACAATGATCCCAAGCATACCTCAAATTCCACTAAGGCTTGGATGCAGAAGAAGTCCTGGAAGATTCTACAGTGGCCATCACAGTCACCTGACTTGACCCCATAGAAAAAATCTGGTGGGATTTGAAGAAGGCGGTTGCAGCACACAAACCCAAGAATATTACTGAACTGGAGGCCATTGCTCATGAGGAATGGGCTAGGATTCCTCAGGAACGCTGCCAGAAGCTGGTGTCTGGCTATGCATCTCGTTTGCAGCAGGTCATAACAGCAAAAGGGTGCTCTGCTAAGTACTGAAGATGCTTGCCATGAAGGGGTTGAATAATTTTGAGACTGGAGAAGTCATTTTAAGTTGCATTTTCAGTTGAGTTTGGGGAAACCACTTGAAGCATTCCTTGTGTTTTGCAAACAGCTGACAGTCTGTAAATGTTGACAATAAACCGGATTTGCAATGGGGGTTGAATAATTTCAATTGCAACTGTAGTATGTAATACCATCTCTGCTGTAGTTAGGGTGTAATATGGGTAGTACAGTCTGGCACTTATCCTGATTTTCCCATTTTTCAGTTAAAAACTAGGCCTTACCCTTAATTTAGAATATTTGGTGTATTTTACACATACTTTTAGCCACCAGGTGGTAGTGCCTTGTAGATTTCAAGGCTCTAGTTATACAGTGACTATAGCCCCCTTGCTTTGACAGTAGTTAACTAGAAAATAAGAATTTAGCTTTTTTCAAATGGCTGAAAATAAGTTATTCCAGTTGTTGCAATATCTCCTATCTCTCTTATCCTGTAGCTATCATATTCTTTTGCTACTGTAGGGCTAACTTCCTCTACTGAAACTAGCTCTTAATTTTTCCTTCATGAATTGCAAAGGGTCAGTTTATTCAGAAACTAAGGAAGCAACTAAGCATGATCATTTCCTGGGTAATATAGGAAATTAACTTATTGGATGCCTCTGACATACCAAATAAAAGTTAGTTCAGCATCCTAGTCTCTTTTATCAACATGTTTATACAGAAAATACCAATTATAATGTACAGCATTTTGTTTTGGAGTTGCATATTTTCTTTGCTTTTTATGTAAATAGGTTTTTTTAAAGCATATATTATGACCATGATATATATGTTTATTTATTTATTTTTATTTATAAAATTTATATCACTGCCCATCTCCCCCCACAGGAGGGACTCTGGGTGGTTTACAGCAGATTAATAAAAACAGAAAACATAAAATATGTATAAAATATAAAGTACAAAATTCAAACAAGCTTAAAATCAAGAGGCATAGATGGTAAAACGATCTTACTTGATCCAATGTAGGAGAGGAGCTCTCTAAGGTATTAGCCATCCCCAAGAGTGACTGTTCTTTCCTTGGTCCCACGCAAGGCGGCAGAGCCAGGTTTTCAGGTTCTTCCGGAAGGTCAGGAGTGAAGGAGCTAATCTCACCTCTGGGGGCAAGTTGTTCCATAGGGCGGGAGCTACTGCAGAGAAGGCACGCCTCCTGGACCCCGCCAGATGGAACTCTCTTATAGGTGGGGTCTGTAGCATGCCCTCTGCCTGATCGGGTGGGACGGGTAGATATATTGGGGATGAGGTGGTCCCTCAGGTAACCTGGCCCCATGCCATGTAGGGCTTTAAAGGTGATAACCAACCCCTTGAATTGGACCCGGAAGCACACTGGTACCCAATGCAGCTCACGCAACAATGGTGTTATATGTGCCGATCTTGGGGCACCAGCGATGGCCCATGCAGCTGCATTCTGCACGGGGCGCGGTAGCTCAGCGGGTTAAACTGCTGAGCTGTAAAGACTGCCGATCTAATGGTCGGCAGTTCGAATCCCCGCGTGGCGAGGTGAGCTCTCGCCACTTGCTCCAGCTTCTGTCAACCCAACAGTTTGAAAGCTAATGCGAGTAGATAAATGGGTACCACCTTAAAGTGGGTCAATTTGCTGGCGTCCTGTCGGGGGTCGCCCTCGGAACGAAGAAAAGACCTTGTGAATCCCGTGAATGGCGGCGGAGGACGACGGATCCCGATCGACAACATCCAGGACGTCAGCAGCCGACTCGGAAGCGAGGTATCCTGGGACATGTAGTCCAATGCCTACAGAAGAAGAGCCGGTTCCCTTACCCCCTCCCTTAGCGCGGTAAATAACATTGTTTAATATATGAATTGTATAATATATGAATTTCAATGCTGTAAGCCGCCTAGAGTCCTCCGATAGGGAGGGGATAGGCGGGGTATAAATATGATTAATAAATAAATTAATAAATAAATAAATAAGTTCTGGACCAGCTGGAGCTTCCGGATACTCTTCAAGGGTAGCCCCATGTAGAGCGCATTACAGTAGTCTATATGCGAGATGACAAGGGCATGAGTGACTGTTCGAAGGGCCTCCCGATCCAGGAACGGGCATAACTGGCGCACAACACGAAGTTGTGCAAAAGCCCTTCTGGCCACGACTGCCACCTGCTCTTTGAGCAGGAGTCGTGAGTCCAGGAGGACCCCCAGATTCCACACCGGATCTGTCTGGGGCAGTGCAACCCCATCCAGAACCAAAGATGATAATGTCCCAGATAGGGAAGAGCCATTAATCCGCAGCCACTCCGTCTTACCAGGGTTCAGCTGAAGCCTGTTGGACCCCATCCAGGCCCCTACAGCCGCCAGGCACCGAGAGAGAGCAGTCACAGCATCACTTACCTCACCTGGGACAGAGATATATAACTGAGTATCATCAGCATATTGATGATATCTTATCCCATGGTGGCGGATGATCTCGCCCAGCGGTTTCATGTAAATGTTAAACAGGAGTGGAGAGAGAACCGAACCCTGCGGCACCCCACAAAGGAGGGTCGGATCTCTCACTCCCTATCACCACCGATTGGGACCGGCCCTGAAGGAAGGAGGTGAACCAGCACAAAACCACGCTGCCCACCCCCAACTCCCTGGGCCGACCCAAAAGGATACCATGGTCGATGGTATCGAAAGCCGCTGAGAGGTCAAGGAGAGCTAGGATGGATGCACTGCCTCCATGTTACTGCAGAATTAGAGGTTTCATTGTAATTAGCTTTTAATCATATTGTCCTGTATTACTAGATGTATCAATTTGAAAATTTGGCTGGCTTTAGAGATGGAGATTAAGAAAAGGACAGAGAGGCAAATATAATCTTATTTCCCAGAGAAGTAAACAAATGAATGAGATGATGATGATGATACAAGATTGACAAATTAAGAGGCATTGATAAAAGCTATTGCACTTGCAATTTTGGGATCCAGACTGAAAGACAGGAGTGTGCTATCTTTTCTGGGCCAAGAGCCATGCTTGGCCTTGAGTGGTATGTTAGCAGCTGTACTAAAGGAAATTGCAGGGCAAGACAAAAATTAAATTTAATTGAAAATAATTATGATTGCTTTCCAAGTATTTATAATTTTCTCCATCTGTCACATTAAAAACTACAATTCTGTGGGATATTTTGAGGTACTTTGGGAACCAAAGCCAAAGTTTGGGGTGGTCATAGTTGTACTCTGCTTCAGAGACTACTACTGAGGCTTCAGGACTACTACTGAGAGATTTTATAGCTCAACTAATAGAGTATTGATACAATTAACAATGAAGAGCTTCTTATAAATAAGCTATAGACTCACTGTACAATATAATGGGAAACTGATCTTCTCTAGTACTGAAGATCTTTTATATGTGGTAGTGTGCTTATATAATCATGTATACCTCTGTTCTTCAAGATACACTTGAGCTATATGTAGTCAATAGTGACATTATTTCTATTTTCCATACAGAATATTTTGGGTGATTGTGAAAGGAATGAAAAATATGACATATAAGTCAAACTAGAATTTGAAAACATATAAAAACTACTTAACAAAGTATGTAGAATACAGAGCTGATCAAAACAGTACACAGAGGGTGAGGCATTTGTGAAGATTGATGTTAGTGTACACAGGATGATTCATGATTTGATAATATAATTAATGCAGTACTTAAACATTCCATTCTGACTGAGGCTTATGTCAGTTGGCACCTTTTCATTTTCTGTATTCCAAACCAGTGTGTCTAGGTAATGCTTTTTACCTCCCACACAGCTAAAGATTTCAGCATAAAGGAGCAAACTTTCCCACACCTCAAGGAGAATGGTATTTTTCTTTCTAGGCTGCAACACGGCATGAATGTGGACAAAGTGCTATTATGATGAGATCTACTTACACAGTGATAGTTATATTTTATAATTTCTGAAATTCTTTGTCATTGTTTATGCCATTTAATAAATGAGGTCACACTGGTAATCAGTTCATCCATGAAAAATCTAAAGAAATATCGTATAATAGAGTGTGATCAGGGTGAGATGTATGCCATGATTCAGTGATCATACAAGTAGTAGCAGAGAATTTAACATTGTTAAAGCAGGCATTTTGTTTTATAATTGTGAAAGACCTTGAAAATATATAGGCAATCTTAGTCAGTAGTATGAGGAGAGGCTGAGCAGAAATTCCAGTTTTCAGGCGGTCATATTTGAGTACTGTATGCCAACTTTTGGCTCTTCCTTCTATTAGGCAAAGACAGAATGGATGATGCATGTATTTATACTGTAACATTCACCTTTTCTTTTATAGGTTTTGAAATGTTTTAGGGTAATTCTTTACTATTAAACGTGCTGCACAACAAATACCCAGACAAAGTTTGCCCCAACAGTTTTTTCTTTTTCTCACCCTCCCTGAGCTAGTACTACCAATTGTTCTTTGAGATTGAACCCTGAAAAGACAGGGAGGAAGGCATGTGAAACTCAACTTAGAGCTTCCTTTCCCCACATAGGCCATTGCCACTAGTAGCCTCTGTGGGAATGATCCCTGAAATTAATATTTTAAACATATTTATTGTGTTTTATTCATGGTGGCTGATGTTGCTTTTCAGCTACTTCATTAGGATTTGTATTCTGAAAGTTGGAAGTATAAATAATTAATAAACTATATTCTCCATTCAGACATGTTTCAAACCATAGAATCTACCTTGCACTCCATCTTTCCTTCTTTAGAGTGGCTTAATAAAACATTTCATAGTTTGTTAAACTGGTTTGCTATGACATCTAAACTAGAAATTTGGTATAACAAAATGAGGAAGCATTATTTTAAATCTGTGTGCAAAAAGAGCTATAAAGCCCTTTCTGACCTGGCCTGCAGGACAGATTGCGTCAAATAGAACTTACCCTCCAGTTGTCAGTCCACATGGGGTTGCTGAGGGTTTCACACCCTAGGGGAAAGGTCAGAGGTCAGTGCTTCTCTGTGGCAGACCCCACCTTCTGGAGTAGACTCCATGTGAAAATCTGTATTGTACCATGTCTCCCAGTATATAGAAAGGTGATGAAAACTGAGCTGTTTAGCTTTTAATGATTAGATGTCATTGTTAGAAGACACCTATGTTAGTATAATTCTGGGTAATTTAATATGTTGTGTGATTTTTATTAAGTGTTTTATTCAGTGTTTTATGCTGTACATGCCAGAAGTTCTTTGGGAGTGTGGTGGTATATAAATAAATAAATGCTCCTCCCCTCTCTATACATGGCATTAATTAAGAATTGTGAATTCATAAATTTTATACTGTTTTGGAATTAAATTAAAAAGTGACTTCACATTAATCGGGATTTTGTTTCTAGAGGTTGTAGGCTTGAATCAAACAATTTTTATGAACAGTCAATATGATGCTTTATTTTCAAGGGTAAGTTAACTAGTTTAAAAAATGGAGGCCCTTTATTTGCTGAACTAAAAATATGGAATTGAGCATGAATGTTTTGAAGAGAAGAGCAAAGAAGAAACTGCATCATAGCAAGATTTAATATGCTCGGAAGAAAGGCAAAACAAGTTCAATTTCTAATTTGGAACATCCATCAAATCTGTTCTAGTAGTGCCATGGAATGTGCAAATACTATGGAATGTTCAATTACAACTGATAGCTGAAAATTGATACTAGCTGTTAAATGTCATAAACCATTAAGCTGTTTATTTGTTATGCATGCCTTATTTTCCAGAGTTATTTCTACAATGATGACACGTTTAACTTCAACTATGCACAAGCCAAAGCTGCTACTGGCAATACCAGTGAGGCTGAAGAGGTATGTATCTGCTTCCTGAAAAGACCATAGACAAGGTTAAAAATATTTGCTGCTTACCTTCTGTATCTGTACCTTACTTTCTGTATCTGAACTTTCTTTCTTCGAGGATTTGAGCTTCCTTTCTTCAAGAATTTTGGGGGTTGCTGTGAATAAGAGGCAATGACCTTTTTAAAGACTGAGAGCTGCACTGAACTTGTTCAGTGTGTTGTGTTGTTTTGGGGTCATATTTCCAAAGTGTATGGAGCCAAAAAAAATCTATAGAACAAAAAGAGAACATGGAAGATTGATTAATTGCTAATAAAATATAATCTGTAATCAAAACCTCCCATAATTACAGACAACATGACACATAAATATTTATTTATTGCAATGTAACGGCAGGATCTGATATTTTATCCATGTAATACCTTGAGCAATTGAAGTAAATTGTCTGCTGCTGAAGGAAAAGTATCCTGTGGTTTGCCATTTCCCTCCTCAAATTTAACTCCCTGCATATGACTTACAATTGCAGAAGAATGCTTTGTCTTCAAAGATCTATCTATCTCCCTCTCCCTCTCCCTCCCTCTCTCTCGAAATATACAGTATAAGAGATGGCCTATTTGTCCTTCACCATTCCTTAAACATACTGTATACAGTATATGCCTGGATGAAAACTCCAAAATGTTCTGAATAAAATGGCAAGATAAATGCTATGTGGAGAAAGGCTTCACTATATCTAGATAAAAAGATATATGCCATAAAGCTTGAAAAATTAAAAATTCCTTCAACATCAATGATCCTTTGGCAAAGTAAGGATTAAAGATTAAGTGTTTGGTTATTGTTTTTTTTTTTAATAACTGTATATTAAACTACTGTTTCATGAAAACATTCTAGAATCATTCCCAGGACTTTTAAGGGGTAAAATGGACAAGACTTAGGCATGTTTTGCCCCCAGACCTCCTAAAATGCTATCTATCTGTCAATCTAACTATCCCCATTCAAAAGGGAAATGGCCACAAAAGGCATGATGGTGGGCTATATCAGGGCCACAGGGCCCCATTTTTTATACCTCTACTTTATTATTTCAGTGCTCCAGAGATCCTGAGGTCTTTTGATAAGGCACTTTATTAAATAAATAACCATTATTACTGAATGAATTACCCTGGTTTTACAGTAAATTTCCCTACATACTGTATTTTCATGTCTTAAACTTTTATACTGTAGCTGCTGAATCTTCAGTATGGCAAACACTTGATTGAGGGTATATATTGCAGAGCTACATTTAATATGAAGAGAAGCTTGGTTTTCTTTCTGTTTCCCCTCAGGTGTTCCTCTTGATTCAAAGTGAGAAAATAAAGAATGATTTTGTTTACCTCAGTTGGCTAGCTCGCTGCTGTGAGTCACTTTGCTCTGTTACAGAACATGTATTGACCTGGTAATCTCTTTTAATACTTAAATTCATTTAAATTTAGTTTAAATGAATTTAAGTATTAAGTATATGTAAATTTAATTACTTCTTAAGCTAGAACTGGTAATTTTTTCTTAGAAATGTCTTGTAAGAAGTAATTTTTTGAGTTTTTGAGAAAGTTAGAGGTACTTGGAATTTCTGCTTTGGAGATAGGCAAGTGCTTTGAGATAATCTATAGAAAATGTTAGTAAAACAAGAAGCAGTAAAGTTTTTTTTATTTTCTCCCTCTTTGAGGATAAATACTGTTGAAACAACTATATTATAATTAAAATTTAAAAACATTTAATTATCTGGTCTTAAGACTCATTGCTTTAATAACATCTGTGAACAGCAGTTTGAAGACTTCATTACCTATCAATGCTAATTAGATCCCATATTTGTGGGTTGAAATCCATCCCAACTACCTTGCCCAAAGACCAGGATATATCAGGCAATACCTTGCCAGAATTGAATCTGCCCATCCAGTCAGATACCTAGAAAGGATCTGTTGAGAATCCTTACCCCTCCTCAAGAGTTCATAGGGCATAGATCAGATGACAGGCCTTCTCTGTAGTGGCCCCCACTTTGAAACATCCTCTCCCCAGAAGTTTGTGCATCCCCTACTGGAGAGAGTTTGATCCTGTTGGGCCTAAGGAAGTGGACAGGGTTGTTGGGATTGTTAGCTTGGCCACCTCTATGTTAGAGCCATGTCCCTCCTGGTTGGTCAAGGCCACCTGGGAAGGGATGTGTGGTTGGGTTCTGGTGGTGGTTAATTCCTCTTTGAGGAAGGGGGTGGTCCTGCCATTTCTTAAGGAGGCAATGGCTTGCCCCCTCCTCAATAGGCCATCTCTAGACCCTACCATCTTGGACAATTTTCATCCAGTCACCAGCCTTCCCTTTTTAGGGAAGGTTATTTATTTATTTAATTTATTCCCCGCCCATCTCCCATACAAGGGACTCTGGGCGGGTTACAATAATTAAAACTTAAAAATTTAAAATTTTTAAAACCATACAAGATAGAAAAAATATAAAAAATATATCCAATATAAAATAAAATAAAATCCAAGATGGATTGGGGACCGTAGCACAGGTCATATTGCTACGGGGCCAGCCAACCCCAGGAGGCACTACCACCTCCGTTGTCCCAGGCCAGGCGGCAGAGCCAGGTCTTAATGGCCTTCCGAAAGGCCAGGAGTGAAGGGGCCAGTCTCACCTCCGGGGGCAAGATGTTCCATAAGGCGGACACTGTTGCAGAGAAGGCACGCCTCCTGGACCCCGCTAGATGGAATTCTCTTGTTGAGGGGGTCCGAAGCATGCCCTCTCTGCACGCACGGGTGGGGCGGGCTGACGTTATCGGGACGAGACGGTCCCTCAGGTACTTATTGAGAAAGTGGTCATGCTGCAGCTTCAGGGGACCCTGCAGGAAGCAGATTATCTGGACCCCTTTCAGTCAGGGTTCAGGCCTGGGTATGGGACTGAGATGGCATTGATTTACACTCTTGGATGACCTCTAGCAGGAGCGGGATGGGGGTAGAGCATCCATCCTTGCTCTCCTTGCCCTCTCAGCAACTTTTGATGCCATCAGTGATAATGTTCTTCTCAGTCGGCTCTGGGAGTTAGGGGTGGGCAGCACAGTGTTGTGCTGGTTCTCCTGCTTCCTCTGGGGTTGGTTCCAGTTGGTGTTGATAGCAGGGGAGAGGTCCAGGTGGCAGCCCCTCCTTTGTCAGGTGCCTCAGGACTTGGTACTTTCTCCCCTTCTGTTTAATATCTACATGAAGCATCTGGGTAAAGTCATCCAATAGTTGGGGTAAGGCATCATCCGTATGCTGATGATACTCCGCTTTATATCTCCACCCCAGGTCACCTAAGTAATGTCATGGAGGTTCTGTCTCGGTGCCTGGAGATTGTGGGGGTGTAGATGGGGCACAACAGGCTTTGGCTCAACCCAAGCAAGACTGAGTGGCTCTGGGATTTTGGACCTTCTGGTTCCAGGAACTTCTGTCAGAACCAGTGTGCAGTCTGAGGGTCCTCCTGAATTTGTGCCTCTTTGGGTTGTGCATCAGTGGCACCTGTTCCTGGACCATGGGGCCCTGGTCACAGTCACTCATGCCTTCATGACTTCCAGACTGGACTATTGCAATGCGCTCTACTTGGGACTGTCATTGCAGAGTATTCAGAAGCTTCAGCTGGTGCAGAATGCAGCAGTGCAAGCAGTTAATGGTGTCAGTTATTCAGCACTGCTTGGGTCCAGACTACTTACAGGACTATCTTGTCCCAATTATTTCTACCCATCCTACCCAGTCCAGAGGAGAGGCATGTTCCAGGTGCCATTGGCGAAGGAGTGTTGGCTGTTGGGGCCCAGAAGGAGATCTTTTTCTGCTGTGGTGTCCATCCTTTGAAATATCATTCCCTCAGAGTAGATTAGCCCTGACCCTGCTGGCCTTTTGCAATACCCTGAAAACCTGGGGTGTGTGATAGAGCCAGTCTCTTGGCTTTGTTGATGGTTGTCTTATGATGCTTGGCTGCTATGTGTTTTTTATTTTTTATATCACATATTTTATCTATTTTATAGCAAGCTGCCTAGAGTCACATGTGTGAGATATAAATCGCCTATATAAATTGAATAAATAAATTTTGAAATATTCCATCTATCATATAAAAATGAAGGGCATATAAAAGGTACTGTAATTCATGTATTATATTTGCCAGAACTTGTAAACAAAACTGCCCTTTCCAGAAGTTTTTTGATTTATACAAATTTAGTAGCTGACTGACTCCTGACTCTAGTGGCTTACAATTTAAAAAATATTTTAAAAAATGAAATAAGCATATAAAACATAGGCAGCCTGAAAAACAACAAATCCACCCAAGAGGAACTCAACCATCAATCTGCCCCAAAGCCAAGTCTTCAATAGCTTCCTAAATGTCATCAGGGTGGAAGCCATCCTGCTTTCTGGGGGAATATCATTATAGAGGGCAGGTGGCTAAGACATGAGTGACTGTCTGAAGGCATCCCAGTCCAGGAAAGAGCCCAACTGGCACTCTAAATGTGCCTGTGCAAAGTCATCTGCTCTTTGAGCAGGAGCTGTAAGTCCAAAACGAGCCCCAGATTGCACACTAGTTTAGTGAGGAAGTGCAACCCCATCCCTTGACCCAGGGTGAGGGGGCAAATATCTGCAACCATTCAGTCTTGTCAAGATTGATCCTGAGTCTGTTCGTCCCCATTCAGACTCTCATAGCCTCCAGGCAATGGGACAGAACTTTGACAGTATCATTTGCTTGGTACAGGATTGAGATGTATAGCGTACTGATGATACTTGAGCCCAGACTGATAGATTACTTCACCTAGCAATTTTATGTAGATGTTAAACAAGAGAGGTGGGAGCATTGAGCCCTGTGGTACCCCACAAGCGAGGTCCATGTACTCAGTCTCTCCCTGTTGACACTGATTGAGACTGCCTACAAAGAAAGAGAACTACTCCCAAACCTTGCAGTTTCTGAGATATCAAGAAGCATTACCCCTATCCTAGCTCCACCACAGGTCATTGACAAGCACGACTAGTGCTGTCTCCGTATTGTGATCCGGCCCACAATCTGACTGAAATGGTCCTAGATAATCTATCTTCTCCAGGATCCTCTAGAGCTGAAGCCCAACTATCTTCTCAACAATCTTAAAGGGGAAGAGTGGAGACTGGACAGAAATTGTCCAAGATTGTTGGGTCCAGCAATGGCTTCTTGAGGAAGGGGCACACCCCTCCTTCCTCAAGGACAGGGGAACAACCCTTTCCCTCAAAGAAGCAGATACCATTGTATGGACTCAGCCACATGTCACATCCCAGGTGACCTTGATCAACTAGGAGGGCCCCTGGATCTAACAAAGAGATGGCTGCACTCATAGTCTGGAGGATCCTGTCTACTTCCTCATGAATCATAGCCATAAGCTCATTTCAGCTAATCCTACAAGACACACCCTCAGGCAACTCCTCTGGACCTGTCCAACTCCAAGCAAATCCAAGTGAGTTTATCTGCCATAGAGCAAGAATATTCCTCACAGCTCACAACAGCCCAAAAGATGTTCCTGTGGGTCATCCCTCCCCAGCAGGGAACAAGTCACCTTAAATAGGAATGCCGGGCGACTTGGCAGACACAATAAGGGTGGTGAAACAACAATGTTCTGTCACCTTTTTAGCATTTTGATTTCATGATTATGAGGTTGCTAGCAAGCTAGAGCTGTGAGAAGAACTTGGTGTTCTTTCCAGCCAGTCAGCATATAAGAATAAATGCTGAGTTTGTGTAAGTTGTTGTAAAAGTGCAGTGTTGTTAGCTTGTACATGTTAATTAGTTTTAGAACTACTGTATTTTATAAATTGGCATCAGTGGCTGTAGTCTCTAGACAAGGGCACCTTATAACAATCTTCTTATGTTTTATTATGCAAATACAGTAGCTATCAGTACCCTAGTTCCAATAACAAAATAGAATATTATTACATTTTGCTCTACATTTTGCTCTACTAACACCTAAAAGACCTCTATGAGCAGGATCATTAGAGGATACGGAAAACTGCATGCATATGATGCTACACAGCTGCTTTATGCTGAGCTTGTCAGATATAATTAAAGTATTTTATCATTAAACATTGGTGTCTGTTTACATGCCTCTTTAACATTTAGGATTGGACAACTGAAACCCCCACCAATGATATTCAGAATAAGTGTACATTTTAAGTGGGTTTAATGCCAACATACTGTAGCTATGATATACTGTATTTGTAGATCAGAAAGGAGGAACTGATAAATCAGGAAGGCAACTGACTATTTTCATATAAAAGCTCACATGTATGATCTGTTCAAATGCTCAGTCAGCTGTGTGCTCAAACTGAAAACACCCATGATACGTACATTGTCATATAAAACTTGTACATTGTATTATTATATTTTTTAAACATGGTTTTTGATTTTCCAGTTGACATAATAGGTGTGGCTAGGTTACTTCTCAGCTTATCTGAACAGCTAAAATAAAGAACAATACTGCTGATTAGTATGCTTGCCCAGTTCTATACACTGTGTAGCAACATGCCTCTACTAGTTCTAACTTTCTGTTGACTGCAGATATTATGAATAAGAAGCCAAGATTAGCCTGGGAACTCTACCTAAAGATGGAAACTTCTGGAGAGTCCTTTAGCCTTCTTCAGCTAATTGCAAATGACTGTTACAAAGTATGTCGTCTTTACCCATTTTCCCTGGCTATCTAAGACCAACCCTGTTTCTATACAGAATTCTATACTCTTATACAGTACCTTCCCCCTCAGGTCTTGTAATTTTTAAAAAAAATATTTCCACCCTTTTCTGTTGTTTTGTTATGTAGCAACTCAAGCATAAATCCCACCTCCTTATAACCAAAACTTAAATGATATAGGCCTAGTTCATGCTAGACTATAAAGTGGTTTGTTGGTTTGGGTTTTTTTTAATGATGCATGAAGCTGTCCCAAGAAATAAACCATGCTGGCTACTTTTCCTATTACCATATTGAGACATCTCAAGAAAGATGATCAGTTATTTCTGCCTTACATTGAGTCAGGAACTGATGTGAAATTTTCCTTATGCTTATGGTATCTTTCTAAGATGTAGTTGCAGATATTTCACAAAAAATACAGGTTTATGTTTTTTCTCATAGATGCTTAGCTCCTTTATTTTTAATTTTCATTTTAGAAGAAAATCTGCTTTATATTGAGCCAGAAAATTCATTCATTTATGCTGTTCCTGACTTTTGGCCTTTCTGTTTTAATAGTAAATATAAATGTGACCATAACATGTTAAAAATATACTTGTGTTCGTTGGAAATCATCTCTTATTCAATAGGAAGCTTTGCTAGAAATGAAAAGTTTTAAATGCTTCAAGATGAAAGATAAAAAGTAACTTAATTGAAGATCATTTTAAATTGTTTTCAAAGAAAATCCTCCATCTTTAAAATTGTGCAACTATCATGGTTAGGGGCATACCCCATTTTTGTGCCATGATGTAAGCATGTTAAAAACCCTCACACTAAAAACATATAATGTGTTTATGACATTGAAGTGTATTTGTTTCTTTAACTTAAAAACTAAGTCAGAAAATTTTATCTGGCCTTCAAATCATGAACAGGTACAATTCAGTGTCATGTTCTTTTTATGTTGCTAAATATTTAAACTTTGTTTTATGTAGTGTTGCTGCCTTAAGCACGTACAGTAAATTTATCTCCTGCACAGATGGGCCAGTTTTATTATTCTGCTAAAGCTTTTGATGTCCTTGAAAGACTGGATCCTAACCCTGAATATTGGGAAGGCAAAAGAGGTGCCTGTGTTGGTATTTTCCAGATGATTGTCGCTGGCAGAGAACCTAAGTATGTACATTGAATTTCTTTCTACTACTTTGGAGTAATACCCAGGCTGCTTAACATTATTGTTGATTTGTTGTGCTCACTGATAACAAATGCTAATTAGAAACTTCAAGGACAGAAGAAGGCCTTTAAGATTAGATTCTGGTAAAGTGTGGATTATGAATGGAAGCCTTACCTGTATTAAAGAACTCTTAAAAGGAAGAGTTACTGTTAACAGTATATTGTTACTCTTTTGACTTATTTCTTAAAATGCTCAAGATGGATTAGAACAGAGCTTTCCAAACTGTGTGTCACGACACAAAAGTGTGTCGCCACACACAGTCTGGTGTGTCGCCACACAACCCGGAAGCGCTGATCATCATCAGCGCTTCCGGGTTTTCCCGCGGCGACACACCAACTGCAGCGCGCAAAACCCGAAAGCAGCAGCAGCGCTTCCAGGTTTTTGTGCGCTGCCGCACTTCCGGGTTTTCCCACGGCGACACACCAACACCGGTTGGTGTGTCGCCGCGGGAAAAACTTTGGAAAGCCCTGGATTAGAATATAGTATCAATAAACACAATAGAGGAGGTGGTTTATTTTCGCAGAGATTATTCTTAGATTTTATTGTAAAGGTACATAAACATGTGCTATATACAATTACTGTATTTATTTTACATATTTTATAATTAATAATTTTGTATTATATTTTTGTATGTATTTCATATGCATATTTTTTATTGCTGCTTCATGTAAAGGGACATGTATAGACCTTAAGAATATCTGCTGAAACACAGTTTGTAGCATTCTTCTAAAAAATAAACAATGAAGAAGTAATGTGTAGTGGTGCCAAAACTGCAAAGACTAACATTTTATGCTCACCAGCTAAACTTCTGACAGGTTATAGGGCCAGGGGAAATATAAATTTTATCTGAAAACAAATTGGTAAATACATTTTTATCAAGTTGCTTTTATTTGACAGATTTGTATGCAGTGTTCAAGATGATTGACATTACAGAGATAAAATCAATAAATGCGAACAGATGAGATAACAGATAAAAATGAGCAAGCTTGAGGAATTAAAATTGGCTGGTCAACAGACCAAGTCCCTGATTTAAAAAAATGTTTTTGCAAAACAGTAAAAGTAATCAGAGGAGGTAAAAGAATTTCTGGGAATAGCCCTAGAGAAGTTCCTCTCCTGTGTACAGGCTACTCTTACATTTTTTAACTAGAAACATCTGTAGATAATCAATTAATAGATATCATTAATAGATAATGTAGTTGCGCCCCTTCCTGGATCGGGAGGCCCTCCGAACAGTCACTCATGCCCTTGTCATCTCCCATATAGATTATTGCAACGCGCTCTACATGGGGCTACCCTTGAAGAGTATCCGGAAGCTTCAGCTGGTCCAGAATGCGGCTGCACGGGTAGTTCTGGGTGCTATGAGATCAGCACATGTAACACCGCTACTCCGTGAGCTGCATTGGGTACCAGTTTGCTTCCGGATCCAATTCAAGGTGTTGGTTATCACCTTTAAAGCCCTACATGGCATGGGACCAGGGTATCTGAGGGACCGTCTTGTCCCGACCATATCCACCCGCCCCACCCGATCATGCAGGGAGGGCATGCTCCGGATCCCATCACTAAGAGAATTCCATCTAGCGGGGTCCAGGAGGCGTGCCTTCTCTGCAATAGCACCCGCCCTGTGGGATAACTTGCCCCCTGAGGTGAGACTGGCACCCTCGCTCCTGGCCTTTAGGAAGTCCTTGAAGACCTGGCTCTGCCGCCGTGCCTGGAGTGAAGGAAATGATAGTTCCTCCTGGGGGTGGTTGGCTTAGTGGTTTTCCTCCTTTTAAGAACAGACCATTTCTTGGATTTTTATTTTTTATTTTTATAGTAGTTTTAATGTATAGGTTTTATCTTTTATATTGATTGTAAACCGCCCAGAGTCTACCATGGTAGAGATGGGCGGGGATAAATTCAAAAAATAAATAAATAAATAAATAAATAAATAAATAAATAAATAAATAAATAATCAGGACTGACATATACTGTATTTTTAAAATTTTAGTACTACTGAAGCAAAACCAAACCTAGGCTATCCTCATTGTTAATCAGTGGAGACTGCCTGATATTAGACTTTCTTGAACCTTAACTGCTTCTCCGATCACCAGAAGCAAATTTTCTCTGAGAAAACAAACACTTCCAGACATACTCTGTGCCAAAATATCCGATGAATTGTATTGAGGAGCAACTGTATAATTGTCAAATAAGATCACAGTGGGCAAACTACCTGAATCCATTGAAAGATACTCCCAACTACTAGTAGTGATAATAAGCACTGTGTATGGTGTACAAATGGTGGGAGATCAAATAAATGGGTGTCTACAAGTAACAAAGGATCCTGGACCATCCCCAAATGGTGGACCTGGATCATCCCCAAACTTTAGTAAAAGTTTCCATCTAGACAAATTTATCTCAATGACTGCATTTATACACCCATGTTTTTTCCTTTGCAATGCTGGAAATGGTTTGCTATTGCCTTCTTCCAGGATTTTTTTTACTTCCCAGTATGAGGAGTAACCAATATGCAAATGGGTAGAACTTCTGATCAACAGTTCCTCCATTTGCCTACTTCATGCTCCAAGGTGGCTGGGGGTAGGGTTATGCCTGTATCAACCTGGCTGTAGCATGAGAAATTGATCTAAGGGAGCACCTTTCATCCTTTAATTCAGAGCTTTCCAAACTGTGTGTCAGGACATGTTAGTGTGTTGGCTGCAGTGTCTGGGTGTGTCTCAGCTGCTGCTGCCTCTGAGCCCTGCTAGGATACTGCGCAGGTCCTAGTGCCTGCCTTATGCCTGGCTGCCTCCAAACCTGCTGTGATTCCACGCAGGTCCCAGTGCCTGCCTTGTGCCCTGCTGTAAGAGTATGTCGTGAAATGATGCATGTCTAAAAAGTGTGTCACCAACATGAAAATTTGGAAAGCTCTGCTTTAATCTGTGCCTCAGGATGCTCACCAAAAAGTAGCTACCTCATTAAATTCCACTTTATTATTGCAATATTAATCACAAAATTTATATCTGCTCTGATGGAGCAACTTTTCTCAATTTTAGAATGCAGAACAGAGGGGAAGAAATCTTACATCTAAAGCCAATATAGGGTGAAGATGGGAGAGACTAAGCCAGCATCATGGATAGCCACTTACTCCTATTGAATACATACTAATTTATGGGGCTGAATTTTGGGCTTCTATTTCCTGTCAAATCTGATACATCATCTTACTCTCCTATATGCAACTTTCTTTTATCCATCATGTGAGGTCAGAGAAATTTAGTTTCTAGCAATCAGACTGAAGCAAAACATTCCAAAGCTTTTCAGATGTAACATACCTAGAAGTTGACAATATTGTCTGATCTATTATTTCTCTTTTTAAAAATCTTTATTTCTTTGCTTTCAGAGATACTCTAAGGGAGGTACTACATCTCCTGAGAAGTACGGGTAACCCCCAGGTAGAGTACATCGTGCGTATAATAAAGAAGTGGGCCAAGGAGAACAGAGTCCCTATTTAAACAGCGTGATGAAGAGAATGGATGTCTGCCATCTCTATTGTGCCTGACTGGAATACTGTGTCATTTTCTAGCATAGCAGAGAATATAAAAATACAAGATATTCAAATCTATTTATTTTTACATATATTTAAATGGAAAAAATCTCTTCATGAGAAGTACGCAAATGTCATATATTGTGAGGAGAATCTCATTGTGACTTTATTATACATCTTCCAATTTCTGTTTTACTTTATTTTACAATTACTGACTTTCAGTTGTTCATACTAGCTTTAATCTTCAAGATGTTTTGATTGTACGACAATCAGTACTTTTTTGAGACAGTTCAAAAACTGGTCAAAATACAGATTCCCCCAGTTCCTATTTTGAAGCAGAATAGAAAAAGAACTCTAGAATTAGATTTCAGATTTTATTTTTTTAAAAAGCTTCCTTATAAAGAATCTGAAGCTAAACACTTAAAATGGAACACAAGAAGAAAATGATGGCCTAATTAGGTGATTTTCACTGGGATGATCTAATGCACATAGGAAGCAGAAATAATTGTAAATAAATAAAAAGAGAACAATCCATTTTTATTTGTTCATTTCTTCATCTGTTTCCATTTTTCTGATTACATTATGGCTGCAAGCTTCTGTTTCGTTCAGTTGTCATTCTATGCCGAAAGGTGTTTTTGAGTACATTGAGAAAGTAAGGAGTTGGTTTCAGAGTATATGTAATGCCTAAGAAAAAACTCTAAAGTACAAAAGAACATTGAAACCCATGATAGAATATGTAGTATCTACTTGTACAGGTTGTATGTAAATAATACAAGCTGATGTTGTGTATTCATTACAATTTTTTTCCAGTCTCTCCTGGATTTAATTCTGGAGCTTTTGTTCTACTGTAGTGTTTGTCTTGCTTAGTTGCACTGCACTGCTTCTCACA
Organism: Charina bottae; assembly: GCA_023362775.1. Lineage (NCBI taxonomy): Eukaryota > Metazoa > Chordata > Lepidosauria > Squamata > Charinaidae > Charina > Charina bottae. The sequence goes on along the minus strand of JALMGJ010000006.1, from coordinate 35,791,694 downwards.
GTGAAGCTATTAGTGCATGATGCAAGAAGAGTTTTTGTTTTTCAGCCAGCTTATTGCAGAGCCTGATGCTGAATTAAGGCTATTAAGGAATAACTGGCCCAAAGTCGCTCAGCTGGCTTCTTTGCCTAAATGAGGACTAGAACTTGGTCTCCCCATTCCTAGTCTAGCACCTGAGCCACTACACCACAATGGCTTTTAATTCTGGAGTAAAACCCCAAAATAAAACAGTTTATAAAATCATGTGTATATTATTTTTCCCTCTTTGTATATGCCATATGGCTAGGTTTGGGGTTTGGTTATTTTTTAAAATTCTTTTTTTTTTTGGTATTAAACTGCTCAGAGCCATTTTGGAATTAAGCAGCATATACATTGCAAAAAAATTATTACATGTATAGGTTCTACGTCAGAGCTTTCTAAACTGTGTGTCGTGACACATTAGTGTGTTGGCTGCAGTGTCTGGGTGTGTCACGGCTGCTGCTGCCTCCGAGCCCTGCCAGGATTCCACGCAGGCCCTAGTGCCTGCCTTGTGCCTCCAAACCTGCTGTGATTCCACACAGGTCCTAGTGCCTGCCTTGTGCCCTGCTGTAAGAGTGTGTCGCGAAATGATGCCCTGCTGTAAGAGTGTGTCGCGAAATGATGCATGTCTAAAAAGTGTGTCACCAACATGAAAAGTTGGGAAAGCTCTGTTCTACGTATAGCTTTGTCTCTGAAATGAAATACCGAAAGGAAAAAAGAGTTAGATACAGCTTCAGCTTAGTCTTAGCTTTTGAAAAGTTTTGCACTGCTTCCAACTCAAGTTTACTAAACAAAATATGTTTTAGGAGGGTCAGTTTCTTTGTGTTACATCTTAAAAGCAAAGAGTGTGTTTTGATAGTAATTAGTTCATGTCATGTTAATTGAAATTAACACTAATTGGGAAGAATATCATGGGCTAAGGACTAGAACTCTTAAAATCTTTTCAGGTACTTTACATAATAAAATAAGTGGTATTTTTTATATTTATTGAGGACTATATACTTGCCACTGTATGATATTAGCACTTAAAAACAATTTGTGGCTAAATCATATTTTACTGACAATATAATTACAGAAAAAACATTTGAGATTTAAGTTCCTTCAGTATGTAAAAAAAAGCTCCCGTAAGATGGCATATGTAATAACAAAAGTCAAGGATAATATTGGATTAATGTTCAGCCAACGTATGTAGGAATGCCTAAAGTCAGATAATTTCAGAACTTAAAAATATGATTTTGTGAGACATCTTAACATCTTGGGGAATGATGAATGAAGATTACTGGCTATGTGATCTTCAAATAAATACCGACATTTTTTGGGATAATTAAGGTAACGACAAAAAAGACTTGTCTTAGAAGGCCGTTCACTTTAAACCATTACTATAAAGTCAAAGAGTTCTGATTTTTTTTAAAAAAAATTCATGGTATCAAAGCACTGCACTCAGTTGAGAGAAGTATTTCGATTTACTGTTGCCCGAAATCTTCCAGAGACCTTCTGATCCCTCCATCCAGCTTTCAGCTGCTCCTCAGGTCTGATGATTCTTTTGTCATCATTACTAATAACCAGCAAAGGAACCTTTTTTTAAAATAAGAATTTTATTAAGTTTAAAGCAAAGATAAAAACTACAAAAAGGCAAAAAAAAACTACAAAAAAGAGAAAAAGAAAAAGTGGAAAAAAATGAAAAAATATTTTTTAAGAAATTACAAGATGACTTCCAACTTTCAACAAGAATATACAGCAATTTCCATAAATAATCCCTTACTCTAAATCTAACCAAGATCATATTATTTCTATAAATCATTCCATAGACACATTATAAAAATAACCAAAGACAATTGCTTCCTCCCCTTATATATAAATAAAAATAATACATCTTTACTGTTTTATCTATATTCATTTTATTGTATTTATATTGTATAGTAGTCAACTGTTTTTATTGTAAACCGCCCAGAGTCCCTCCTTGAGGGGAAGATGGGCAGTGATAAATGTGATGAAGAAAAATGAAAGAAAGAAAGAAAAATAAATATATAAACCACAACTTCCAGAACACGGCCACACAGCCCGGAAGACCCACAACAGCCATCGAACTCCGGCCGTGAAAGCCTTCGACAATACAAATATATAAACCTTTAAATCAACTTCCCCACCCCACCCCAGGAACCCATTTATTTAAGTAATTCCTTCCTACCATATTCTATATATTTTTGGCCACTATAATAAAAATCAAACTATAAAAACATTAAATTATCTACTTTTATACTTAATAGTGCTATAACAATCTTAACCCTATTAAACCTAAAACCAAACACTTATATCTTATAAAACTTAAGAGATCAAACTTTAAATAATTAAAGAAAAATGGAATCATACAAGCCTTAATATCAATCCAAATACATATTCTTAATTTCTTATCTTACATCGAAATATACTAGGACATTTACTTGTCTCCATATTACGCATTTTTCATAAAAAAATTAATCCAACTGCCCCCCTTAAAAAAGCAAGCTGCTCAGTAGAAAACCTCCCACACAACATAGCTTTGTTCTCAAAACAATTCTTCAGGAGAACAACCTTATCAGTATTTTGCAAGTCAAACTTTAACTGGCTGTTGTGGGTCTTCCGGGCTGTGTGGCCGTGTTCTGGAAGTTGTGGTTCCTAACGTTTCGCCAGCATCTGTGGCCAGCATCTTCAGAGGGCAGGAGCACAGATAGAAGCAAAATCTCTACGATTTTGCTTCTATCTGTGCTCCTGCCCTCTGAAGATGCTGGCCACAGATGCTGGCGAAACGTTAGGAACCACAACTTCCAGAACACGGCCACACAGCCCGGAAGACCCACAACAGCCATTGAACTCCGGCCGTGAAAGCCTTCGACAATACATCAAACTTTAACTCCTTCTTCTCCAAAGTATGTTCATCATCTGACATTTCTTCAAAGAGACCATTCTCCCTGTCAGGAAAAAAAATCCCCCTCTTCATAAACTTCCTCCCCCCACAGAACTTCTTCAGCCAGTTGACACATTTTAGCACTGATATTTTCTGCAATATCCCGAATATCTTGCATTATGGCTTGGCGAGTGTCATAGAAAGTCTCTTTGAAATCAGAACAAAGCCCAGAACAAAGCTCTGCGAAGATTTCCTTGAGGTCGTCCATAATTCAGGCAGTAGATCAGGGCTTTCCAAAGTGCGGCGCGGGGGGGCGTGCGGCGGCGCACGTGCACGGTGGTGGCACGGGGGGCGTGCGGCGGCGCACGCGCACGGTGGCAGCACGGGGGGGCGTGCGGTAGCACGCGCACATGGCAGCGCGGGGGGCGTGCGGCGGCACGGGGCGTGCGGTGGCACGCTCGTGCATGGCGGCTGCCGTGCACGCGCGCGCCGCCGCTTCCAGGTGGTGTGGCGACACACCACACTGTGTGTGGCGACACACTTTTGTGTCGCGACACACAGTTCGGAAAGCTCTGCAGTAGATTATGGCTCCCCCTGGATACTTCACTAACGCAAATAGGAGCTAATGAGTTAATGAAAAGCTTGTGAAGTTATTAAGTGTAATTGACAAAGAAAAAATGTACTAACCAGCAGCGAGTGAACAGAAAAATGAAAACTCAAAACAGCAAATTCGTGTAGGAAAAAGTTAAGTCCTTCAAATTAAATACAAAAAGGAACCTTGATTCCCTTCTCTCCCACCCCACCACCACCTTGATATGGAGGACAGAAAATAAATTAATGAATCTAAATTTGGCCGTTGGCCTCAACAGAAAGAACTTGCCTTTATTGGGAATATGATTTCTGCCCAGCACGTGGATGTCTGGTTTTATGCCATCTTCATTTGCTGTAAAGTAGAAAAGAATTGGCCACCTAATGCGAAGAGAGGACTCACTGGAAAAGACCCTGATGCTGGGAAAGACTGAAGGCAAAAGGAGAAGGGGACGGCAGAGGATGAGATGGTTAGATAGCATCACCGACGTAATGAACATGACTGAGTAAACTCCGAGAGACAGTGGAGGACAGGAAGGCCTGGCGTGCTATGGTCCATGAGGTCACGAAGAGTCGGACACGACTAAACGACTGAACAACAACAACAAAAGAAAAGAAAATAACCTGTGAACAGAAATGACTATGCGCTTGGTAGCTCCCGCATTATCGCGGCGTTCCTGAGGAAGTTAACTCTTGCCCCGAGTCACCAACAGCAGAGAAAAGGGCTCACTCGGAGCTCTTTGCGAAGACTTTTTAAAAGTCTTGCGATAGCACGGCGTACTAATTTCCAAGGCAACTGTGGGCGGGGCCATGTCGTCCTCAACGTGCGATCCCGGTGACGTACGAAAAACCTAACCTAGAACAACAATGACGTGTGGCAGCGCGTCCGTGGCGGGTTCTCCTTCTGCGCATGCGTGCCCTAGTAGCCTGCTTCTATTTACGTGGGGGGGCTCCAAGATGGCAGCGATGTTATCGGCAAGGAGAGGCTAGTGGGGAAGAGGGGAGGTACTCTGACCTGGTTAAGGGGGGTTACGGGCGGAGGAGGAGCTGGGGTTGTGGGTGGTGAGGGAGGGTCACCGAACAGGTGGGAAGGGGGGTGGGGGGGTGGATGATGGCGGAGCCGCGCCGGGTGCCGTTCATTAGTCTGTCACCCGTGAGGCGACGAGAAGGTGAGTCTCCGGTGCTAGAGCGAGAGACTGGAGGGGGCCGCGAGGCAGAGCAGCCATTAGCGCGTGAGGGCCTGAAACTACCAGATCAGCAGGAGCACCACCACCACCACCACCACCACGATAACAGTCAGGCAGAGCCGCCAACGCAACCCTTCGAATCCGGTCCTCGGCCAGAATCTCATCTTGTGTCATTACCGCGGGAGATCAGCCGGCCTGAGCCGACACCAAAGCCACCGCAGCTGCCACCCCACCGAGAGTCCCCAAGGCCAGAAGCACCGCCGCTGTCGTCTCATCAGCAGCTAAATCGCGAGAATAACCGGCAGGAATCGCCGCCACCACTGGATCAGACGATTCGCTTGGAGTTGATCTTGAAAGATCCCACGGAGGAGAGCTGCGTGGAGTTCAGCTATCCCGAGTTGCTATGGAGTGGCAAGGCCCGGGTACTGGACCTGCTAACCACTCATTCTTCTCTACCTACCCTTTCTGCCTCCTGTTTTGTCAGTCTTGCCATATATGGTTTTGTTAGCATACTCCTTAGCTGGAGTGCTGCGTGGGGAAAAACGGGGAATAATGAGATAGTAAAGGTTTTAGCATTTAAAAAAAGAAAAATCTATCAGGCTGGATATAAGACCAAATTGCTGCTCTGATTCAGTCAAAAGATGGTGAACCTATAGGAGCTGGATTTTCTACTGGTCTTTGATACAAAAAGAGCCCAAAGCAAGTAAATAAGTAATTATTTCTGTGCCAGAAAGATTTTGTTATAGTAGATTAGTTTTTTGTTGTGAATGAGCATACCCCTGTGATTTTTATTTGCAGTTTTCTTTCAAAATACCGTGCAAGCACTGTTATACCTGTACATAGTTTATATGTTGTAGGGGTTTGTAGATGTTATATATATAGGAGTGGTATGAAGGCAAGCAAAAATGGCTCAGTATTTATCTCATTTATAGACACAGTCAGGATATTGGGAAAACTTGCTTGTTGATATTTTCATAAATAGTTCATGAGTAAATTTGTGAAAATGGTTTGTAAGTAGCCATTAGGTTGAAAACCTGGGGGTTCAGGTTAAGAAATCAATATATATTGGTTGTAATTATCATGTAAGTTGGTAGTAAGTTGTTGAAGCCTATTAGACATTTTTTTCTTTAGACGGTATCTTGAATCTATTGTACAATTTTTGAATGTGATGTTAAAAGATATTATTTGGCAGGAGACTGAGGAGCATTCAAGATCAGGAGACTGGTTCTATGAAACAAGAGGGATAATGTTGACAAGTGTTAGTATTAAAAGAAGCACTACTTTTGTTTTAATAAAACAGTGTTAGATATCCTTTCAGTCTTCATAAACGATTCTGGCTATGCTTTTAATATATGCAAAATAGGGAAGGATATCTAAATTACTTTAATCTCAGATTATCACATTAGTAGGCCTGTACTACTGCTTTGTCCAGCCCCTATTGAGGAATTTTAGCACTGTTATCTCTTAGACTAGGGATGATGATGTACCTCTAAGTATTGTTGAATTGCATTTCCCATTGGCCCTTATCTTTGGTCAAATTAGGGCTTTTGGGAGATGGGGTTGACAACACTGCCATATGTTGCCCGTTTCTACTGAAATTGATGACTACAGTACAGTTATTGGAGGTCCTAATTATTTCAGTGAAGATATTGTAAACTTATTTTTTCTTTCAGATCTGTTTGGAGACAAATATGAATTTGATAGTGCTATGGTGAATTTAGCACCAATAATAAGTGTAGAAATGCTGATGCAGCCTAATTCATAGAAACGGGGGGGTTGTGCAGTTTTTTTGAGAAATGGGCCATCCCTATATGTGATCCACAGTCCCATTTATATTGCTGGGGATCTAAAGCTAGTTGAAATATTCTGAATTATTTTTTCACTTATAGGGAAGTTTACTATGTGAGCAAAGTAATATATTATTCTGGTATTTGTGGATTAACAGTGGAACCATTGAAAGAGATGTTTAGTTAGTGACAAAATTATTTTTTTAAGTGTTGATAAGATCTGATTTGTAGCAATTTCCACTGTACTACATAATAATACTCAATTTACTGCTGCTGCTATTACCAGAATTAGCACTGTACCACTTACAATTTATCACTGGGAAATAGTAACTTTTTCCGTGATTTTTTAAAGTCTGTTTTTCTTTGTATGGTGTTGGTTGGTATTTAGAATTCTGCCAATCGTCCCTCATCCTGTCTTCTGCTGTTATAATATGAAATGTAGTATCCTCTTTTGTTCTGTCTTTCTCTCTCTCTCTCTCTCTCTCTCTTTTTTGCTGCTATAGTTTATCCTTTTCTGCAAGCCATTGTTCTTGGAGTATTGCAGGCCAACAATAAGTTCATAGGAATTTGGATGTTTTGCTTGAAGGTATATTTGAGTATTGTGAGATTTGTATTAAAAGGGATCAAAATAAAAGCTACAAGTAGTGATAATTCTTCAATAGAGATGCAAGTATGCCTATAATTGTTGTTCACATTTTGTAGAATTATTAGTAATATATCTGTCTTATTCCTGGGATAATAAATAAGTGGAAACAGTCATTATAACAGAGGAAAAACCTAGGTGAATACAAAATAAATGGTATATACACAATATTATGTCCCTAAGTATAATTCTATCCATGTGGATTCTGCCTACGCCCTGTTCTATCTATTTGGGAAGGTGAGGCTAGAGAACTCCTCTAAAGCAGTGGGCACTGTCCAACATACCATACTGTTGTTAATGCTGCTATTACTAGTACAACAGAAGGCTGCATTTCAATTAGTTTCATGCTTGTGGAATTGATTCATGTGGAAGTTCCATATTTGTATTTTTTTTCTTTTCTCACTGATGTATGACATAAAATAACATGGTTGTTTGCTAGCCATGAATGTGAATGTTCAGAATTATATCTTGTTTTATATTAGGAACACAGATAAGATAGTTATTTTGTTTTAATGTTAAAACAATCTTGGTTGATTTAAATAAGGTAATTTATGGCATCATTTATTGCATGGGTGGGCAACCTGAGTCCTCAGAGCTGCATGTGGTCCACAAATCTTTTTTGCTGCTCTTAGAGTGAGTGAGTGTGTGTGTGTGTGTGTGTGTAATTTTTATTAAAGATTTCACAGAGATAAAAGATAAACATGAAATAATATAAAGTAAATTAAAGAAAAGAAAAAAAAGAATAATGTGAAGTGAATTACATTATAAAAGAATTACACATAGAAAAAAAGATATATAAAGAAGCAACTTCCTTTATAGCAGTTACAAACTTTTCCTCTCTCTTCCCTCATTAAAATTACATCATAATTCTCCTCTTCCCATATTCAACCCTTTCTCTCACTTCTGACCTGTTGCTAAAAATGGTTTCCTACCATTTTGAGATAGAAAGCAATTTTTAAAAATCGTGGTATAAACCCTATAGTAATATAATAGTTAAACACACAAACACATAAATAAATCTGCAACAGTTGTTACTGGCTTATGACTTAGTGTCCTGTATAAACCCAATGTTGGTTTATTCAACAAACCATAGGTTATTCAAATCTGGCTGGATTCACATAAACCATGATTTAAGGAGCAGTAAATTAATTTAAAACCACTATTAGATTATTGGCTGACATAGTAGTTTAGCATAATAGGCCATAGGGGTTCAGGGGTTCTTCTTTTTTTGTGCGTTGTTGAGAAAAGCAAATTAAAAAGGTGGTAAGCAATCAACATCTGGTCATACATAGTCACTGATCCGCAAGATTGATTCTCATTCAATAGGTCATGCTTAAACACTGTGACAGTGTAATGAGTGACTACGGACATTAAATTTAGGTTTATGTGCTTGGAGAATGAGAAGTTTGGTTATAGTCTGTTTAAAACAAATTAGCTGTGGATTATTAATCTGGCTTGTTTTAACAAATAAAGTTTTAACATGCTAAACTATGATAAATAAGATAAATAGAAACGAAAACTTCTAATTGCTTAATAATCACTTCTGAAATAGTAGTGGGGAGGCTCACTTTAGCACCTTTCCATCAAGGTAACGTGTACATAGCAGCCTAGCATTATAAGAATAGCCTGGTAGCTGAGCCCGAGCCCCAGTCTAGCATTTTGTTTGTCATAATGGCAAAACAGATCTTCCTAGGATGCTTGCAGGTAGAAAATAGAGATGTACCTTTCTCCTGCTATTGTTCTGCAAGTGATATTTGGAAGCATACAACTCCCAATGTGGAGGTAACAGTCCTTGATAGCTTGGTCCTCCAATGGTAGTTTGACATAACATCTGAACTGACCGATTATGTTTTAAACTAGACTGAGAATGACTGTATTCTTGTGCACTAAATTATATTGGGTCTTGATTTAATGTGACATGGCAATGAAGGTGGATTAATCATAATTCATAGCCATGTTTTGTTGCTGCTTTAACTCATCTAGTTGCTACTTTTTGTGATGTGTAAATAGGAAATAAAAAGTTCAAGATAAACTACAAAATTGAACTACAAAATCTCCAGCAGCAGTTTTCCTGTTTTTCAAACAGAAGAGGGAGCTATGGAAGGATTAACCTTCCTTTCTATCCCTCATATGATGGTTACCACATCTGTAAAATTGGAAAAAATCAGTGAACAGAACTGTGGCTATTGCTTCCTTCTAAATTAAGGTGACTGAATTAGAGGCATTTGGAGGGCATGAGAAGAGAGGATAAATGTTTGCTAGAGCAATTTGTGCTCATCTGCTGGATGCCACATGCATAAATGTCCATATTTTGTGCAATGGGTGAGTCAACCATCTAACAATCTATAGGAGTGTAAACTTAGATCTCCATGATGCCAGTTTAGCTTCACTCAGCTACATCTCCAGTGGTACTTGTTATACCGCATTAGTTGATCTACTGACATCCAGTCTTTGCTATAACATTGAATGGTGCCACAGAACAGATTAGCAAAAAACCCTCTAATCTTGCACAATTTTGTGAATACAACTGAACGTACTGAAATTAATATCTTTAGAATATTGTAATCCAGTTTCATGACATTAGATCAGAAGTAGTTGTTGAAGCTTGATTAAAAAGCAAGAATGTTTACACAGCCTCCAATACAGTTTTGTAGACAATAAATATGAGTTTGCTTTTTTTTTTAAATGGCTCTTGCCTCTTACTAGATAGATGGAGTATTTGAAATGCCATGTAGGAAGCAAGAATGCCTATTTAAAGTATTTTGAAATCACTTAGTGTGCTGCAGGATATGCAATGATACAGGAGGGCAATACATTGTGTAGTGATCACAATTTTCCACTGTCATAAGCAAAGTAGTGAATGAACTCTGTCTTGATGGGAAATCCTATAATATTTGTTGAAAATAATTCTAATTTCTATATTTGAGATGAATATTAATCTGGAATAAACCATTTAAATGATTGGATTATATTCTGAGGTAATGTTTGAATATAGGAGAATTTTCAGATGTCTCAAATTTTATTTTCTGTGACAGTGTTTCTTAAACTTTTTGCTCTCAGGACCCCTTCCCACTTTTAAAAATTATGGAGGGCCCCAAAAGAGTTTTGCTTGTATGGGTTACAGTTATCAATATTTACCATATTAAAAATTAAAATTGACACATCCATAGAATATTTATTTACTGAATCATGTAAAAATAACAGTATTAAACCCATTAGGTATTAACATAAATAAAGTATTTTTATGGAAAAAACCTATATTTTTAACAAATAAAAAATGAGAAGTGATATTGTTTTAATTTTTGCAAATAACTTCCAATATCTGCCAAATACTTTTGATTTTGCAGACCTCTGAGAGGTTCTTGGGGGACCCCCGAGGTCCTTGGATCACATTTTAGGAAACACTGTTCAATGAAATCATTTATTGACTTGATCTCTTCCTTCTCAGAGTTTGTAAAGTTGTAGCTTAGTCTTCACTCATTTTATTATCAACATAGTAGCTTATTTAATATATGTGGGGTTTTGAGATATTGTGTGTTAAGTTAGTAAGGTCATTAAATTTTGCTAAGTCGTTGCTTTCATACATAAACTTTAAAGCAAGGCGGGGTGAACCTTTTTTGAACTGAATCATACGCTTTGAATGGCATGAAATGGGACTATGACAAAAAACAGGTGCATTTATTAAGTTAATATTATTCCCTATGTATTTAATGATTTCCCCAGTCTCTTGTATTAAAATTACAGTGTGGCATTAACATTTGGGGTTTTGGGGGCTATATCTAAAGCTTTGGGGTCACAGATTGTATATCTCTGATTAACATGTCTTGCTGATTCCAAAAGGGTTTATTTTAAATTGAGCTGTTTATTTTAGTACTGATGTGTTAGATCATAGCTTTCCAAACTGTGTGTCGCAACACTTTAGTGTGTCGCAACAAACAGTTTAGTGTGTCGCGAAACAACCCGGAAGCGGCGGTGGGGGTGTACGCCGCGGCGGCGGTGTGTATGGCGGCAGCGACAACGGCAGTGGCGCACCATCAGTGCTTCCGCGTTTTAGCAAGGCTGCCGCCACCATGCACACCACCGCCGCTGCGCACGCCCCCACACCACTGCCGCCGTTGATGTGTTGCCAACGGCAGCAGTTTGGAAAGCACTGTGTTAGATATTAAACTAAACTTGTTAAGGATTCTGTTTGCTTTTCCTTCTGCAGACATAGAGTGATAATTCCGCATCATATTCTGCATATTTAAATATTAAAAGTGACTGGTTTCTTGTTTTCTCTCATCAGAAAAAATCTCTCATTGAAGACCCATTTGATAATGAAGAACATGAGAGGCATGAAGTGGAAATGCTGGCTAAGAAATTTGAAACAAAATATGTGAGCAAATCTGTAGAAATTACTATTATTACTAGCATGAAACCTGATAATTTGTAGTTGTTTCTAACCACTTGTTACATTAAGTGACAAATTCAGCTTTTTAAAGAATTTTGATTTAGTTCATGGCAACGCATTCACTGTGTTTGCTGTTCAATTCATCCCACAGAAGGCAGGAACTCTCCTGCAAGAAAAAGTTTTGTGTTATGTCTAAACCCAATTTCTGGCCTGTTCTTAAAATAGCCTAAGCCAATTTCAGGTCCTCCATTCAGACTTATTCATTTTAAGAGCAAAAAATCAGGATTCTCAGTTAAAATGCAGGCCTTAACTTATTTCTCTTGGTGAGATCTTTGCTATCTTACTCGCTGGAGGAACCAAGCAGGAATGATTGTTGAAACCTTTTCCTTTTTCTGTTACCCTATAATGCTTATCTGCTTCATATTTTTGTGGTAAATAACTCTTTGTCTAAGTTATCAATATTATTTTATAGGGTGGAAAGATCCACAAACACCGGAAGGACCGAGCCCAAGATCTGATAGATATGGGCTCTGGTTATGATGTAAATGATCCTTTCATCGATAATTCAGAAGCTGTGAGTAAATCAAGAAATGCTCCATCTTCTTTGTAAAATACTTTTAATTTCGGTGCATGTTTGGCTAACTAACTACAATTGTGTTTTAATTTTTTTAGTTGATGAGATTTTATTCTTCATGTAATTATTGTTAATGAAAACAGAGGAATACATTTTATAATTTATAATTCAAATAACGATTAAATATGTTTGGGAAGCAGCATTAAAACATTTTAAAATACAAAATACCTTATTTGATTAGACAGAGACAGACGTCTTACGCTACAATCAGGCAGGATTATGTAGAAATAAATTCCATTTTGTTTGGTATAGTATACTTCATAGTAAATGTTTATGTTTACAATATCAGTGTGATGTTTATATGTATCTAGTTTATATAAAACTAGTTATATGATTATATTTGCCCATAGGTTCTAGTATTAATCAGGAAATGGCAGACATTAGAAATGAATTTGAATATCAATTAAAAAGAATGATTCTTGAAATTTCATTTTTGAAACAATTTTTTTCAAGTACCAATTTTTGTATTAGTTACTGTTCTCCCTGAAATCCTAAAAGGAGCTGTTCAGATTAATTTATAAAATATAAAAAACATGAACAACAATATAACATTATTAAAATTGTAATTTATTTTTCTGTATTGTAATGCACAATTTGATACTATTGTATTTTTGGGGTAGATATAGGGTTATCAGCACTGAATTAGGAAATCATTATAGAAGTGCATGCTTTGTGTCTTTACACTAATCAGGAAGTACTGACATATTCAAATAATCTAATATCCTTTTTGTTGCATTGCAATAAAGCAAATGCATTGTTTTATATTAATACATATTAGTAATCTAATTTTTAAACCTTCCATATTCTTTGCAGTATGATGAATTAGTTCCTGCATCCTTGACTACTATATATGGAGGCTTCTACATTAATACTGGAATTTTGCAATTCCGCCAGGCGTCTGATTCTGAAGAGGAGGATTTTACAGGAAGCAAAAAGCATAAACCATCTAAAGTGAGTAGACTCATAGAGGGGGTCATTTAGGTTTTCAAATTCAACCCTTTGCTCAATGCAGGAATCCAAATTAAAACTTTCCAGTTGTGGATGCTATTAGACTTTTTTTTTAATGTCCAGATTTTGCTTATAATGAAATAATCTATTTAACCAGATTTACAATAATTTAATTATTAAAGCTGTTGTATGCTTTTTTTTTCTTTTCCTCCCTGCTCCCTAAATTTTTAGTTAGGTAAACTAAAAGATGGTGATGACCGTAGCATGAAGAAACGAAAGCGAAAAGAGGAAGAGGCAGAGAAGGAGAAAAAGCCTCGGAAAATTAAAGTTACTAAGCAGTTGGGGTAAGTTTGTTAGTATTTTCTTCTGACATAATATATTTTGTTAAACTGGTAAAATGTTGAATTATTTGTAATAGCATTTCCACTGAGAGTTATTTAATTCAGTAGAATAAACATAAATATAAGTAAGCTTCAGTATTTTTTTTCTTGACACATCTTTTAAAATGCTTTCACTAAAATGATTAGAGTTTCTTAGATTGCTGTCCCAAAGCATATGCAAGTACGATACTACTATGTGAATCATTTTATTATAAGATATCAAAGAAAGGTTCACAAATCATTTTGTAGTTTTCCAGACTCAAGAGTTCTTGGATTGAAGCAAGTTAGTTACAACCAATGTTCTGAAATAATTTAAAATGAGAGATTACATTGTGTTTGTATTCGTCAATTTACATTGTTTACTATTCAGTGGTATAGTTTAATCTATATATTCTGCAGTATTCTAGTATTAACTCATATGAACTTTCCACATTTTTATTAATTGAGATCCAAGTTGGACAAACTTAATTCTATCCAACTGTTTATATTGCTTTATTTTTAGGGTAATGGCGTTAAATTCTCACAAATCTGAAAAGAAGAAGAAAAAGCTATACAAGGACTCCTTTTCATTGGCTGCTATGATCCGGAAGTTTCAGAAAGAGAAAGAAGCCTTTAAAAAAAAAGAGGTTAACCTGAATCCCACAGTAGCAGCTACCTGTTCTACACCTAATAAACTTCCTATTGCTCCTGCCATCTGTGGCAATGATGTGTCTGACTTGAATCTTAGCATTACAGATCCAGTCCTTTCTATTTTTGGCAGCACTAATGAACGTGAGCTCCTGCAGGAAGCTGAAAATGCCCTGGAGATGCTGGGAGACATTGATTTTGACAGGTTGCTTGATGGTACCTCTAATGGCAGCCCGGTATCTGAGCCTTTAGGGGAAAATGGAAGTGTCACCCAGCCCCCCCATACTGCTGAGGTCCTGACACTGAAACAAGTGCCTGCCCTCCCAGAAGGTCTGCCAGGACATCTAGAAAAGCGTATTGAAGACCTTAGAGTTGTAAGTATATCTTTATTGCTGGGATTTTTGAAGAACTATTCAAGTCCAGGTTATTTAAGGCAATCTTTGTAACCATAATATTTTGCAAAGAAAGAAAGAAAGAGAGAAAGAGAGAGAGAGAGAGAGAAAGAGAGAATGAATTACAAATTTAATTAAATGTTAAATTAAATGAATATTGGACTTCTGCTCTGATACTGTCATTTCTTTTGAGAGACTACCAATGACAGTCCCTAGTAGTGTTCATTGCTGGCCTGCATGAAATCATTTAATCATCAATATACATGCTACCAAAGATATAGACATCCATCTGTTTTTGTACAGCTGAAATTCCGGTAACACATATGTTTTCATTGTGTATTAGAGCCTAGTGATGTAATCTATATTTTCCTGTTTATTAAAAATTTCATTGAAGGATATAATATCCCATTTTGGTATATGGTACTCACATGCTGTTGTGATTGACTTTTAAATATATATTAACATAGCCTGAGATTTTGAAAGATACATGGTATTTATATTTTTTCTATTATATGAGATTTAGGTTTTAGAAAACATCTTTTTGGATATGAATATGCAGTAAGTTTTTCTATATGTTTAGTCTCCTAGCTATTCTTTGCAAAAACCATAGCGCTTAAAAGTGTATTAAATAATCAAATTTTAATTGTATATTCAAATACAATTGAAAAGCTTGGAAAGTTTTTAAAATCAAGTAGAATTAGAAGGATATCAAATATCTTATATGCTATGGCGATATATTTAATTAGAAGCGAGTTATTTTTATTACAGTGCTCAAATATAGTAATTTCATCTCCCAGCATTATATGTAGTGAGGAAAGGCACAGTACCTGTGGTATTCTAGAATAATTACCTGACACAAACTATAGTAGCTTTTCTAAAGATTGTGAAAATATCTTACGATTACAGTAGAGTGCAACCTGCTAGCAGTTAAATTATTAAAATTCTGGGGCTGAAGTGTAGTTTTATTGTTGTTTCTAGGCTGCCAAGCTCTTTGATGAAGAAGGCAGAAAGAAATTTTTTACACAGGACATGAATAATATCTTGCTTGAGTAAGTGCTCATCTTGTTTTTGAGAAAAATATTAAGCTTAGTAGAATAAATGTCTTAAGTAATGAGTAGATTTTTAAAGTAGCCCATAAAAATCATTAGAATAGTGTTTATGTTATTCAGGTTTTGTAGTTTTTTAGTCATAGTAATATTTATATAACATTCCTATACTAGTTTAAGCATTTTTATGGTGTTGGCATTAATCACACAATCCTTTAAAAAGAACAGCAAATAAGGAAAGCACTGTCCCCTGTAACAGCCAATTCTCAGATTTTTCCCATAGAGAAAATATAATATATATAGAAAATATAATACACTGCTCAAAAAAATAAAGGGAACACTGAAATAAGACATCCTAGATCTGAAGGAATGAAATATTTGTATTATTTACTTTGTTCATTAAATAGTTGAATGTGCTGACAACAAAATCACACAAAAAGCAATGGAAATCAAATGTAAGCAACCCCTGGAGGTCTGGATGTGGAGTTACACTCAAAATTAAAGTGGAAAAGAACACTACAGGCTGATCCAACGTTGATGTAATGTCCTTAAAACAAGTCAAAATGAGGCTCAGTAGTGTGTGTGGCCTCCACGTGCCTGTATGACCTCCCTACAATGCCTGGGCATGCTCCTGATGAGGTGGCGGGTGGTCTCCTGAGGGATCTCCTCCCACACCTGGACTAAAGCATCCCCCAACTCCTGGACAGTCTGTGGTGCAACGTGGCGTTGGTGGATGGAGCGAGACATGATGTCCCAGATGTGCTCAATTGGATTCAGGTCTGGGGAACGGGCGGGCCAGTCCATAGCATCAATGCCTTCGTCTTGCAGGAACTGCTGGCACACTCCAGCCACATGAGGTCTAGCATTGTCTTGCATTAGGAGGAACCCAGGGCCAACCGCACCAGCATATGGTCTCACAAGGGGTCTGAGGATCTCATCTCGGTACCTAATGGCAGTCAGGCTACCTCTGGCGAGCACATGGAGGGCTGTGCGGCCCCCTAAAGAAATGCCACCCCACACCATTACTGACCCACTGCCAAACCGGTCATGCTGGAGGATGTTGCAGGCAGCAGAACGTTCACGGCATCTACAGGCCCTGTCACGTCTGTCACATGTGCTCAGTGTGAACCTGCTTTCATCTGTGAAGAGCACAGGGCACCAGTGGCGAAGTTGCCAATCTTGGTGTTCTCTGGCAAATGCCAAACGTCCTGCACGGTGTTGGGCTGTAAGCACAACCCCCACCTGTGGACGTCGGGCCCTCATACCACCCTCATGGAGTGTTTCTGACCGTTTGAGCAGCCACACGCACATTTGTGGCCCACTGGAGGTCATTTTGCAGGGCTCTGGCAGTGCTCCTCCTGTCCCTCCTTGCACAAAGGCGGAGGTAGCGGTCCTGCTGCTGGGTTGTTGCCCTCCTACGGCCTCCTCCACGTTTCCTGATGTACTGACCTGTCTCCTGGTAGCGCCTCCATGCTCTGGACACTACGCTGACAGACACAGCAAACCTTGCCACAGCTCGCATTGATGTGCCATCCTGGATGAGCTGCACTACCTGAGCCACTTGTGTGGGTTGTAGACTCCGTCTCATGCTACCACTAGAGTGGAAGCACCGCCAGCATTCAAAAGTGACCAAACCATCAGCCAGAAAGCATAGGAACTGAGAAGTGGTCTGTGGTCACCACCTGCAGATCCACTCCTTTATTGGGGATGTCTTGCTAACTGCCTATGCTTTCCACCTGTTGTCTATTCCATGTGCACAACAGCATGTGAAATTGATTGTCAATCAGTGTTGCTACCTAAGTGGACAGTTTGATTTCACAGAAGTGTGATTGACTTGGACTTACATTGTGTTGTTTCAGTGTTCCCTTTATTTTTTTGAGCAGTGTATATAGAGAGCCAGTTTGGTCTAGTGCAGAGCTTTCCAAACTGTGTGTCGCGACACAAAAGTGTGTCGCCACACACAGCGTGGTGTGTCGCCACACCACCCGAAAGCGGCGGCGCGCGCGTGCACGGCGGCCGCCATGCACGCGCGCGCTGCCGCACGCCCCCCGCGCCGCCGCACGCCCCTCCCGCGCTGCCACCGCGCGCGCGCCGCCGCACACACACCCCGCGCTGCCGTGCGCGCGCCGCCGCACCCCCCCGCACCGCCGCCATGCGCCCCCCGCACCGCTGCCGCACACCCCCCCGCGCTGCCGCCGCCGGGTGTGTCGCCAGCGGCGGCACTTTGGAAAGCCCTGGTCTAGTGGTTAAGAGAACGGGCTAGAAACCAGGAGTCTGAGTTCTAGTCCTGCCTTAGGCATGGAAGCTGGCTGGGTGACCTTGGGCCAGTCACTCTCTCTCAGCCCAACTCACCGCACAGGGTTGTTGTTGTGGGGAAAATAGGAGGAGGAAGGAGTATTTGGTATGTTCGCCGCCTTGAGTTATTTATAAAAATAATAAAGGTGGGATAGAAAATAAAAAATAAATAAATAAACTTGCATGAAAATGGGCAGTAATCTGGAGTCTTGTCCATGTGTTCCTTATTAGTTGTGAATTTGTTTTCTGTTCATCAGTATTGAGATGCAGCTACAGGAATTGAATCCTACTGTCCGCAGTGGAGTGTACTCTCATCTTGAAGCTTTTGTGCCATGCAATAAGGACACATTGATAAAACGTTTGAAGAAATTGCACCTCAATGTTCAGGTAAAAGTTCCCAATTAAGATGCATATTAATCAAGACACATCGTAAATGGATCAGCATAGGTTCCTTGTAGAACGAAGCATTACCTACATGGTAGGCCCACCATATCAAAGGTACATATATAAATGGTTATAAAAGATTCGTATCCCATTATTTTTTAAATAGATTGACTTACTTTCCTAGCACACTGTAAACTAGATCATATCACTTAGACTTTCCTAATACAATATGTGGCATCTGGGGACTGCCTATATTGCTTTGATGATTAATGTTCTGTTTTGAACTTTTTAATTTTTGTATTAATTTGTGAGTTAAATTTCTAGTTCCAGACATTTGAGAAAGTTAGGATAACTTTTTAAAAAAGAGTTTTCCCGAAAAACCTTTGGGCTTGTATTTTTTTAGTGCTTAAAAATACTTTATTACTAGGTTCAGGCTCTCTCACACAACTGTATTCCCATTAATTAGAAATTGCAATCCTTAGAACAGACTTTCTAAAAGTAGCTACCTTCTTATAACTATTGCTGATTTTAACTATTATTTTAATTTAAAAGGTATTTGAGAACTGTTGTGGTACTTTTTAAAACGTTGACTTTAAAAAAAACATGACTCAATTGTGAATAAATTAAAATCCAATCATAACGCAGTGCTATCATAATTAAACAAATCCCTGATACTTTTTAGACTTGCTGTTTATGCTAGATCTAAGAATATAGTATGTTTTGATTTAAGAACATTTTTCTTTAAGCACTAAGAAGAAAATAAGTCTTTTTTATTTCATTGAACTTATCTGATGGTCTGGAAAATTTGGCCCATAAATTTCAAAGTTATCTTATTTGTCTGCTGGGCCTTTTCAAGGGAGAGGGGGGAAAAGTATGATGTTCTTTTCACCTTAAAAAGATCCAGAAGAGGTAGGAACATTGCAGGATGAAATTGGGGGGGGGGGGGGGGAGAGAGAGTTTTTTCCTAGATAGTTGTGGCCATGTTCTTGAGCCTGAGAAAAGCAAGGCCATTTTTGTTTAGCTCTTCAAGATCACTTCCAATATGTCAGTCAAGCAAAGTCTGGCCATTGGGTGATTTCCCACTTCCCTGGGATTGGATGCCCACAAAACAAATTTCATATTTTTTTCCTTGGTCTTTCTCACTATAACAAATTGAGAGTTGAATGGCACCACTTCTTATTTGGCAGGTGTCTGTTGTGATGAATGGATAAAATGTTTGCCAGCAGGCAGTATCTTTGTATCTCATACTCCAAATCCCAAGAAAGTTGGAGGAAACCAAGACAATTCTGGAAAGCAAAATACATCAAATGAATTCTAGGTGTCCTTCCACTCTGCATTTTTAAATTTTCAGATTTCTGTGTTACATTCTTGGATTCTGTTTTTTGCAATACAGTTAATCCCATCTTGGCTATGGAAGATAAATAATGAAAAACAACTCTTTTATATAAAATACAGGACTGTACTAGCTATATTATGATGCATGTTATTTGTATCATTGCCATGGTCTGGATCTTTGTTCTTGCATTCTAGACCTAGCAGCCTGACCTTTAATTGACTTGCTACCAGTACAACTGTGTTACTCTGGTGTTTTAAATTATAATTTCACTTTTTTATTTTTTATTCTGTTTTATAGATTGTAACCCATTGTAAGTGACCAAGCCATACATATTTTAAATAAATAAATAAAAATGTTTTGAAAAGAGCAATGTAGGCACAGCCTCTTACATTACTCCAGTTTAATTTAATTTAGTTTTGCTTATCTTCTAAGATGGCTTTTCTACTGCAAACTTTCTTCTCCTTTCTCATATTAATGATTAAACATATTTTTTGTTGAAATGATACACTAACTTTATTCTTCTTGAAATGAACTTTTTAAAAAAAAATCCAACTGCTTTAGAACCAAGTTAATTCAGAAAATGAAAAACATTGAAGTTTGTTCAGGGAGAAAGGGTTAGGCAGCTTCAGAGAAGCAGTGTGTGAATCTATTATATTGCTTGTATCACTGTTTTAATGGTAGTATCTTCTCAGGATGATCGCTTGAAGGAACCATTGCAAAAATTGAAGTTGGCTATCAGCTGTGTCATGCCTGAACAACTGTTCAAATACCAGGAAGATTGCCAGGCACATAGTCAAGCCAAGAATGCCAAGTATGTACACAAATCAAACAGCTTTCTTTGGCTAATGTCAACAATGGGGTGTGTGGGTTTTATAAGAGCAACTGACCTCTTTTATTAGAAAATA
Organism: Charina bottae; assembly: GCA_023362775.1. Lineage (NCBI taxonomy): Eukaryota > Metazoa > Chordata > Lepidosauria > Squamata > Charinaidae > Charina > Charina bottae. The sequence goes on along the minus strand of JALMGJ010000006.1, from coordinate 35,771,253 downwards.
TGAAGTAACAGATGTGAGGAAATTATGCTTTGTGATTGCTATTGCTCTGCTTACACCATATATAGATTCTGCTTTTTGCAGTACATTAACTCTGGGAATATAGTACAGCTCTTATGAGATGGACACATCCCTTGCTCTCTAAAAGATACTGAATATCTGCCCGTGTATTCACTCTTGGCTTTCTTCTGACAGCTACCTTAATAACAGCAGCTCCAAAAGCTTTCTTCATGCTGTTCCTCCTGCTTGACAGGATATCTTTACCTAAATACCTATATTTTAGATTTTAGCTTTATCATTTTGTTTTTTGTTTTTCTTTCCCCAACATTCTCTGCATGCCCAGTTAGTACTAAAGTTGTAAGTGAAAATCTTTAGCACAGGTGGACATGACAGTTGCTTAATTTCTGTTAGAAAAGCTGTTGCATGAAGTTCAGCAAACAGTGATGTTGTAACTTAAGTGGGGTCTCGTGTTGTCAGGCCTAGCCCAAGAACGGCAAGGAAGCAATCCAGCCAAACTTCATTTCTTTATTTACTCACACCGTATAGACAGAATCTTGCCAGACTAAACCTACTCTACTCATAATGTAACCTAAAGGGAAATAACCTGGGATGCTGTAGGGCGTGGCTACTCTGAATCTCATTGTCTTCCCATGGTCCAGCTCCGGGCTGTGTTTTCTCTTGTCTTGCCCCCCTCCTTGGAATGTGCTCCCTCCTTGAGAACCAGCTGCATTACTGTAGTCCATCACACATGTGTAAGAAAGGGGCTACTATTAGTGGCCGCCATCTTACTTAGTCCTACAGCTAGTTGCTGGATTCATTAGTACTAGCAAATAATCCATTTGAAATACCTCAAAGACCATTCCATTAAAATTGCCTTCTGTTTTTAAGTTTTCAAGTTTCATTTCTGTTGCTGTCATTGTAGTGGGAGAGCCTTGTTAATCTGTGGTGGCAACAAATCAGAAGGAGTCTGGTAGCATCTTTTCTGACTAAGAAATTTGATTAACAGGCTTTTTGTTAGTTGGAAAAGGTGCTACCAGACTTCTTCTGATGTGTTGCTGACATACATATTAGGTGATAGGTGGTCACTGTTTTTATTTTTTGTGAAACTTAATAGGCAGATGAAGCTTCTGACAAATCTTGCACTACTTATTTAATCAGTTCTGTAAATGTGGGACTGCATTAAAAAGCATCAAAAAGCAGATTGCTTTCCCATAGCTGACATTCTTGAGTTGTTTTTTAATTCAGCCGTACAACTG